>JALMGJ010000002.1:120551480-122951480 GCA_023362775.1 Charina bottae | reverse complement strand
CCTATCTTCCTTCCTGCTTTGTCTTCTGTGCCTAGGAAGATTAAGACCATTTCGCAAGCTCAACAGCAGCAGGGTAATCTTAACGATCCTCCTTTAGATGATAAAGGGACTTAGAAATAAACATCTCAAAATAACCATGACCTAGCCCCAGGTGCAAGGTCACACAGCCACCCTAGAAACATATTTAAGGATTCCCTTACTAACTTTACTCAGACTGAAGAAGCTCCTTGGATAAGGAGTGAAACGTTTCTACTGAGAAAATAGAAATCCAGTTGACATGATTCAAGCCACAGACTGTTCCACCTGGATGACTGAGAACCTCCATCGACATAGGTGCAAACACAAACCCTTTTCCAATAACTGATGCAAAACTTCCATTTGCCAGGCTAACATGATTCCGTTCAGCCTGCATAAACCTTTTAAACATCTTCCTGTCATTGGCAATATTTTCGCTTGCTCCACTGTCCAGAAGGCACGTCTCCTTTAAATTCCTTCCAGTAGAATTTATCACTGACAGCTGGACAGCACTCTGTTGCTTGGCAATCCTCGGCTTGACTTTTGCCTTACTTTTCTCATTACAGTCCCGTTGCAAATGCAATTTAGAACCACAGCGTTTAACAGATAAAACCTTATTATCAGTGTTAGTATAAGAAACACACTCTCCCACAGACTTGTTCTGCTGTGGCTTATCTACAGTGCTTTTGCTGTAAGCCTTTCTTCTCTGTTCTTCCTCCAGAAGCCTCCCAGTCAGATAATTTACAGTCAAGTCTTCCTCAGATAATGACCCGAAACTGGTTGCTAAATTATCCCACGTTTCATTAAGTGAACTGAGAATAACATACACCTTATGTGCTTCTGTGAATTGCATCCCTCTTTGTGCCAATTCTAAGAACATCCCAGTCATGTATTGCAAATGCTCAAAGACATTCCCACTGCTACTTAACCTAGCATGATACAATCTTCGCGTTAACATGACCTTACATAACGGTGTGCTTCTGAGATATACATTTCTTAAAGCTTCCCAGCACTCATTAGCTAACTGTAATTCCCGTACATAACATAATTGACTGTTCTCCAAACATAAAATTATGCTTGACAATGCTCTCTCGTTCTGTAAAATAGCTTCCTTATCATCCAACTCGTCCGGTGGATCATGGACAGCTCCCCAAATACCTTCACGGCGAAGAAACATTTCCATCTTATACGCCCACGACAGATAATTGGAGTCATTCAGCCTTTCCAGAGGGAAACCACCTCCAATAGTAGACTGCATTTTCACTGTGCTCATCGCTCCTCAGCCCCTCCTGGGCAGACACCGATGAATAAATAGCACAGACTTTATCAGAATATCCTTCAGCTGCAAACAGGCCTAGGAAAAATACATAGCCAGGCATGGAACCTGTAAAAGCTCCAAACTTGCCCCAGATATCCACACGACTCCTGGATAGGCTTCCAACGTCGTCACAGCCGTGCCAGCCTCCAACTGCACATGTTCCACTGCTGGGCCCGAAACCTGTCAGAGCACGCAACGTGGGGTGGCCTGCTCCTTTTTCCAAGACTCCAGTGATCCACGTTCTATGCAGTAAATAGACACTCAAGCAGAGATTAGATGAAATAGCCTATTTACTTTATATACATACGTAGTCCAAAATACAGTCCAGTAACATCCAACACAGTTACAAATGATAACAGCAACGAGAAGGAATACAGCAACGAGAAGCAATACAGCAACGAGAAGAAAGAACATAAGAACTTCACTTCTTTTATACAAATACTGACCTATCACGTTATAGGTCACTCTCATCATCTGCCACACCCAACTAAAGTATAGCACCTGTAGTATGAGTCATTACTGCCACATCATACCTTCAACAATGGCTGCTAATTGGATGACTTGCAGAATATTTCACTTCTCACCTAGATACATCAAGCCTCTCCAGTATAATTTATCTATCTGTAAATTCCTGGGTATATACAAACGCCAACAAAAAGTTTCCTTCTGATTACTCTCCCATGCAAATCACCGTTGTATAAGCAATGCCATTCTGTGGACCAGTGCACAACCATTCCAGCATCAGCTAAACGTTTTGGCTGGTTATTTGCAGTGATCTGCAAGTTTTGTTCTGCAGATCTGACCAGCTTTAAGACAGTGCTAGTAAAGACTGTTTTCTTGGTCTTCCAGATCTTGCCTTGACTTTAACAGTTACAGTATGTAACTTCCATTTCTTAATAATAGTTTTCACAATAGAAATTACTAGCTGGGGGCATTTAGTTTTTTTAAACAGCCTTCCCTAGCTTTGTAAGAGTGACTTACCTACATTTTCAAATGCTCAGACAGCTGGTTAGAGGAGCCCATTATTGCTGAAAGTAGATAGAACAGTGTTTCTCAGCCGTGGCAACTTTAAGGTGTATGGACTTCAACTCCTAGAACTCCCCAGCCAGCAAAGTCCACACACCTTAAAGTTGCCATGGTTGAGAAACACTGAGATAGAACAACAGTCACAAACTGAGAGATTAGAAAAGTCTGAGTATTTGTTAACCTGTAGAATCGTCTTCTGGCTAATTATAGGGTTCAGTTAATCACTTTTGGGGGGGGGGAAGTAGCACTGAATCAACGGGAAGTTGTCTACGCTTGCCACATTTCCTGTTTTCTTATTTTGAATCTCTAAACAACGATACATAAAGAGTAAGTATGCATTCAAATTTGGAGAAAGAGGTTGTATTTAACTTGTATGATGTAGAGGTAGTGTCCGCCTCTGTTCACTTTGGGATTCATTGCAACATACCATTGAATGCGGGGGAAGCTAAACTTTTCCATGCAACTGTATAGTAATAACTTTATTGGGCCAATTCAAGGTCAAAAAGCAATGTGTAAGCTTTTTAGTTCTCCAGAACTTTCCCCCTGGCAAGTTGATAGCCAAAGCAATAAAAAAAGGGAGGGGGCAGGGAGAAAGTGGTATTAAATCCATGGTGTCTGAATTTAGTTGCAGTCTTAAGAGAATATGTGGGGGGAAATGGAATATATTCAAATTTGGCTCTGGTATAATCTGGGATCTTCCAGATGTGTTGGCATTACAATTCCCAGGATCTTCGGGCAATATGCTGGCTAGTAATTATGGGAGTTATAATCCAAAAATATCTGGAAAGCACCAGGTTAGGGAAAATTGCTTCATCAGATAGGTCAGGTTGCATATCTGCAGGACTGTCTTTTGAAATGTCTGGGTAACAAATGCTTTTTTCCCCCCCCAATCTGGTAGGATTTCTGTGCTGCTGCTGCTGCTCTGCCAGACAAGCCCAGCAGCCCGACTATGCAAAGCCCTTTCAGCCTGCAACCCAATTCGACTGTTCTGGTATGGTCTCATAATGCAAGCAGCAGCAGCAGCAATCCTCCAGCCTGGCCCCCGGTCAAGTCCCTGCAGGTGTGGATATCTGAGATTGGCCAAGCGTGCACCAGAACGTGTCAGCAGCACAATTTAGTCTGTGAGCCTGAGTTTTTCAAGTTCCTCAACAAAAAAGAAGTGTTCCAGCAGTAAGTTGGCTTGCTTTTTGTGTCCTTCCCTTATCCCCCCAGGAAGTTCTCCTCCTCTTTATGGAACATTAAAGGTGTAAAATTCTAGTGCAGCCATTTATACTTTGAAGTTGCAGGGAGAAGTAGTAAAGTTCACCTTATTAACATCATCTGAATTGATGCTGAGTTTTGACATTTAGGCAAGACTATATTGAAAATTAATGTTTGTGTCCCAGATAGAGTCTTATAGCAAATCTCAAAAGAGTGGCATGCTAAGATTTTCAGTGTTTCAGATAACTGTATCAAAACTTGCAGTTTAATGCCTGAATCTGAACTTTGCAGATGGCTTTGTTTCACAGGGAGTTGTAGAAATTCTGTTGGGGGGACGGAGAGGGGGGGAAATCTGTTGAACATGAATCAAATATTAACATTTTAATTAATCTGCCATGGTTAGTTGACAATGCCAAGAAAGAGGCACTACAGGAAGTTCTAGGCCATCCTTCCCCAACCTTTTCCCCCCAGATCTGTTGAAATTACCACTCCCAGAATTCTGCAGCTATCAATATTGACTGCCCCAAAATATCTAGGGAGCCAAGGTTGGGGAAGGCTACTCTCGGTAGGAGGCATCAGTCCCTGTTTCAGAAATGAAGAACCAGTAGAACTACAGCTCTCAGCATCTCTCAATGTTGGACATGCTGATCAGTGCCGTCGGTAATTGTAGTTCAGCCACAGCTGGAAAACCGTGTTCTCCAAATCTGCCCTAATTCAAAAGCTGTTTTGCTCTCCTGGCACAATTAACTTAAGGATAGGCAGGAGTTAGTTTTGCATCAACTTGTGTATCTTTCAGTGATTTGCAGGAAATGTACATTTTTGGTGCCACATTATTTACTAAAATCACCAACAAAATGATTCCCCTCTCTCACATTAGGTTACTGGAATGAAAAATGATTGTGGTAACCAGGGATAAGTTTTGTATGGAAAAACCATGAGTTCTACTCAATTCTGGTACTCCAAATATAACTCCCTGGGTTCAGCAACAGCTAAGAGGCATCATATCCCTTCATTCTATGTGAGAGCCGTGTGCATCTGCTTCTAGCTGCATTTGACTCATAGCTTGTAGCCCAGTAGACCACAGAGTAGATCTCACAAGCCTGAAGCCTCTCACATAGTCTGGATACGCTAGCTGTTTATTTCCTGCCTTCCTGTTTTAAAAGGGTTTTTTTCACAGATGTCTCCCTGACATTTGTTTAGTGTCCTTTGTACACAGTGCAGCAGACAAAAAATATTTGGACAGACCTTCCAGTTGTATTGAGTATGAATAGTTTTATGCAGCTGAAAAGATGCTGGGTTTTTGAGACACCATTATTCTCTTCTCATCCCCCTTCCCTTTTTATCCTTCTGTCTGTGAGCATGCATTTGGAACACACAGGCACTGACATTTTAATAGAACATAAATCTGCCACCCAGCTCCATACATAGCTCTGGACAATTAAAATGGGTGCATTATCATTTTTGTCACGGCGGCCAAGCAGGCAATTTGAGTTCAAGTGACATTTTTATATGATAAATAAGAGCCAGAGCTCAGATTCTACTTGCTAAGCTCCTTTAGCTTCTTAAAATTCAGCCATTTTGGAGAAATTGCTAGTTCAGAATCACCAGTTCAAATCATAGTTTATTAAAGAGATGGCAGGCCATTTACTGAGAAGCAAGGGAAGTAAAAGCTATAGCAGAGGTTGCAACATGGGATCTTTCAGATATTCTGAACTTCAGCTCCCATCAACCCCTGTCAGCCAGGTCAATGACAAATAGTTGTGGAAGTTGTAGTTTAAAATAACTGGATGGCTCCAGATTGCCACCTAAGGATATATTACTTGGTAACTTTCACTGAAGGGAGTTACATCTGGAGAGAAAGCACGAAGGGTTGCTATTAGACAGCCAATGTGGTGAGGGGTTAAGGTGTTGGACTAGGTTAGATAGACCCAGGTTCTGGTCCACCCTCAGCCACAGAAGCTCAGTGGCGGACTTTGGGCCAGTTTCTCTCCCTCCCTCTCCCTCTCCCTCTCCCTATGTTAAGTTGTAGCTATAAGGAAAAATAGGAGGAGGGAGAGGACTGTATGCTGCCTGAAGCTCCTGAATGAAAGATGGATTGTAAATGTAATAAATACATAATGGGGAACATTCATTGCATTGGCCTCTTTATAGTTGCTGACATCATCATTCAATTGTTACTTTAACCTAGATTTCCCCAACAAATGCCTTTCAGATGTATCAGGCAACAGTGCCAATTATTTTCATCCAGAATGCTAGGGGAGTTGATGGGAGTTGAAGTCTAGCACATCTGGAGGGCCTCATATTGGAGGGAGTGTGGATTAAGCATGTATAAGTTAGATCAAGAGCATTTCAACTGCCAGCTTGGAAATTTATGTGTCATTTCACTCCTGGTTGGCCATGAGATGTTCTACAAACAGATCTGGAGACAACCTAACATATAGTCTTACAGTTAAAGGCAAATTCTGTCAAGGACCAAGAAACATTTAAGAAAAATAACATAAAAACAATTATACCTTATACTTCTCCAATCCGATGCCCATCAGATGTATGGACAACCATCATCCCCAAGCAATATGCTCCAGCATATCTTGAGGGTGCCAAGTTGGGAGAGAGGGTACATGAAAATAATCCCATCATTATAAATATATGCCTTTTAGGATAGTGCAGATCATTGTTGCTTTTGCCATAACAGGCTACAATCTAAAACACCAAGGCCATGAGGGCTATTGAACATTGAGACGTTTCCTCTAGGCATGCATATGAGAGTGTCATAACTTAGTTCCTCTCTGAATCAAATCCTAGATCATAAAGTACAAGTTTTCAGACACACACACACTGTAGAGCTCAGCACACTTTGAAAATGATTCAGAAGAACTGATTCTGACCATGCTTGAATGTGGCATCTCTCTACTACTCATTAAAACAGACCTTTTTTTCAAGCTTCCACAAGAGCCTGAAAAAAGAGGCTGTTGCTTTAAGGAGCTAATTCAAATTAATGTGACACTTGCATGGAAACCTGAAAGGCTGCCTTAGTGAATAACAAAGACTGCTCCTGTTTGTGCAAAGTCCAAAGTACTTCTAAATCACTTTCGATGCACAGCCATACCACATGTAGCATTGGATATGCATCTTCAGGGAAGTTATTTCTTCAAAGGACTTCTGGGAGACATTCTACATTTCACCAGTTTAGAAGAGAGTTTAACCGTTTCACTCCATGCAACTCTTCTGTTCCTAATTATCCCCACTGAAAATAAAATTAGGCCTTGTATGTAACTGTTTTCTCTGCTGAGCTAAGAGCAGTTTGAGTTGTGCATATGTGTAAATGTCAGTGATATTGATTGCAAAAACAGCAGGGAGAGATAGTTAAATACACCTCTGACTGTTCAAAACAAATCCGTAGTTTCCATGATCTCTGTAAAGTTTTTAAAACAATCTATCCACTCATGGATTTACCAACAACATATGATTTGGCCCTCAGGAAATATCTACAAGTATAAGATTATAACCCCTCAAAACAATCTGCATCACACAGATATGCCCACCAGAGAGACAATATTGTTCTCTGCCTGAAATTGCATTGACAGCCCTGTGTTTGCTGCTGCATAAAGTGTTAAATGGTCCTTAATACTGCTTCCAAGGGGCGTGGTGGCTCAGCGGGTAAGACGCCAGGCTTGTTGATCGGAAGATTGCAAGTTCGGAGGTTCGAATCCCTAGCCCTGCGTGCAGAGTGAGCTCCTGCACTAGCTCTTGCCAACCTAGCAATTCGAAAGCATGCAAATGCAAGTAGATGAATAGGTACCACTTCGGTGGGCAGGTAACAGCGTTCCGCGTGCATCATGCCGGCCACATGACCGTGGAAGCGTCTTCGGACAACGCTGGCTCTTTGGCTAACAAACGGAGATGAGCACCGGCCCCTAGAGTCGGACACGACTGCACAAATGTGCGGGGGGTACCTTTACCTTTAATACTGCTTCCATGGAGATGACATCTCAAGAGCCAAGCTAAAATCTACCATCACAAAGCTCTTACTATGTCTTTCCTCCATTTTCTAGGCTCAATATTGTTTGTGATAGCACAGAGTCTGAGATGAATCACCTGTATCCAGCTGTGGCCGAAAATGTCCGGGAGTGCTACCTCCAGAAGGATCCCCTGTTATTCAGCTGTGCTGGATGCAATACCAAGTACCAGCGCCTCTGCCCATGCCGTGATTACCGGAAAGGACAAGTGGCACTCTGCAGGGACTGTTTGTGACTTCACTGAGACATGTGTGTGGTAACATATCACACGTACAGAGTGACTTTGTTTTGTTTTCTCATAAACTCTTCTGCAATAGTCAAGAAGGTTCCAGAACTCAAGACAATTCCAAGAAGGAGCATATTTTTGGAGACTTGCAAAAACATTTGGATGCCAATGAGACTCATTGGTTGGTTTGTCTGGCAATCAAGGGTGAATGACTCTTTTAGTGTTACTTTAAGACAACTCTTCTACCACACCCAAAATCATGTGGCACCCCTGAAGGAGCTTAGAAGAACAAGCTGAAAACTTTCAGAAAGCAAAGTACCACTTTAGGATCTCATCTTCCTGAAACATTATTTTTTATGAGGAAAATACGTTCAAATTAAAGCAGGAAAGTCATGAAATAGTTTGTGTTTTTTTTTAAAAAAAATGGTATGTCTTCAAACTGCTTGGCTATCTCTTTGGAAAGAGCTCATCTTTCCAGGAGTGCTGGAATAAGCAATGGGTGGTCTTGTTTTGAATTACATCTATCATAATCTTTGACAATTGGTCATGCTGTCTCAGGTTTGTGAAAGTTGCAATCCCAAATATCTGGAAAGGACCCAGTTGCCCAACCCTACAGTAAAATATGACAAAGCTGGGGATGAAAAGGAAGAGAATAAGAAAATACTTGCCAAGAGGTGTAGTGCAGCATGTCATTCGTTGGAGTAGCCTTCCCTAACTCATATGCTCCAAATATGTTCAGTGGCTCAGCGGGTAAGACGCCAGGCTTGTTGATCGGAAGATTGCAAGTTCGGAGGTTCGAATCCCTAGTCCCATGTGATGGAGTGAGCTCCCGCACTCGCCCCAGCTCTTGCCAGCCTAGCAATTCGAAAGCATGCAAATGCAAGTAGATAAATAGGTATCACTTAGGTGGGAAGGTAACAGCGTCCCACGCGCGTCATGCGGCCACATGACGCGGAAGCGTCTTCGGACAACGCTGGCTCTTCGAATAACAAACGGAGATGAGCACCAGCCGCTAGAGTCGGACACGACTGCACAAATGTGCGGGGGGAGCCTTTACCTTTTACAACCCTGAACACATTTTCCTCAGATAGCGCTGTCAGGCCACAGTAGGTAGGAGCAGATCTGGAGCACATCAGGTTAGCAGAGGCTATACTACTGCATCTCATGCAATGCTGTTATACTGCAGAGTCATTGTGGCAATTAAAAAAAGGCAGAAAGGCAGTAGGATATTGGAAGCTGCCTTATCCTAAGTAAGACGGCTACTCCATTAAGCTCAGGAACATTCACTGAATGGATGCAGCATTGCAGGGTTTATTTGTTTAATGTGAATTCTGGATTGTTTTGCTGCAAGCCAGAGCTCCAGGGCAGACCCACACCTATCAGGGCTTGATATCCACTACTGAAAGATTGAAAAGCCAATAAGATAATGGCATTGTTGGTTTGGGGATGGGCCCTCAGTGTTTTCCTCACTGTCATTCTGAGTTAGACAGATCTTGCATTTCTTCATCGGGAGTGGGTGGGATTTGTCTGGTTTGTATTTCAGTGTGAAGATTACTTCCAATACCTATAAACAAACTGGAACAGGGTTATATGCCAGTATCAGTGCTGGTAGTATGTACCTATCAGTATGCATTTATGAGTTGCAAACTGCATTGCAAAATTCCAGGCACATAACAATATGCACTAAATATTAAAGAGTGCAAAAATGCAATGTAATAAGACAGTCAGCAACAAATAAAAGTTGTATATCAGAAAAGTGCACACCAATATGCAAATATGCATATTATGAAAAAGTGCGTACAAAATGAATATATGAGGAGAAATGCACATAAAATGTGTATATCTTCAGGTGGCTTGCAAAAAAGAAAAAAGGTGAATTGATTGAAGGAATTTATAGTGGAAAGATGAGAAAATGAGTGAATTTGAGCTTGCCAGGTTCAGCCATCCTCTGCTTTTAAGCCTGACTGGTATGGTGGTCACTGTGTTCATCTTAGAAACTGATGTCTCTTGGTTTCGAAATGATCAGAAACCCTGTCAGTAATTACACTCATGTGCCATTCATACATGGAGGTAGGTAGGTAGGTAAACCTTTATTGTGGTCTTTTACCAACATGGGAAGGGGAGGGGAAAAATTTAAAAGTAACAAGGAAATGCAGTTTTATTGGACAATATTTGTTGCCTCACTCTTGTAGCAGCAAGGCAAAATTTGGCTACATTATGGGTGATAGTGGATTTATGGTCTGCTATACCTGGAGGGAAAAGGGGCGTGGTGGCTCAGCAGGTAAGACGCCAAGCTTGTTGATCGGAAGATCGCAAGTTCGGAGGTTCGAATCCCTAGTCCCATGTGATGGAGTGAGCTTCCGCACTCGCCCCAGCTCTTGCCAACCTAGCAATTCAAAAGCATGCAAATGCAAGGAGATAAATAGGTACCACTTCGGTGGGTAGGTAACAGCGTTCCACACGTGTCATGCTGGCCACATGACTGCAGAAGTGTCTTCGGACAACGCTGGCTCTTCGGCTAACAAACGGAGATGAGCACCGGCCCCTAGAGTCGGACACGACTGCACAACTGTGCGGGGGGAAACTTTACCTTTTTATACCTGGAGGGAATGCATGAAGTCACAACAAGAACACATCCTTCAAACACACCATGTACACAATACCTGCCAATCTATAGCCAGCGACAAATTACTACTATAAACTACCAGGCTTCCCTACAGACAGGGGTTCCAATTCACTTCTGCAGTTAAGTGGTTGTGCCTGGAGTTCCAAGGCAAAGTTTCTATAAGGATTCTAGGCAGGAATAAAAAAAAAAACAAGATTAATGTGCTCAAATCTCCAGGCTGGGTTTGTGGCCAAGTAGTTTTCAAAATGTTCCCTTTCTGTGCAAAGTATCTTTCCCCTCTCTTTTTCCTTGCCATTGTTCCTATGTATTTGTGAACTTGAATACGTGGGGTCGGATATGGGGCCAGAGAACTATTGTCTTATGCCTTGGGCCACTACGTAGGCATGTGCCCCCTCCAAAATCCTTCAATGCAATTCTCTGAGGACCTCCAATATTGATCACCTAGTTGTGATATTTTTAATACGACAGAAAGGGAGTCATCATATGAGCTCTATTTAACTAAATAAATGTGATTTTAATTGCATGCAAATGAAATGAAATTAGATTCTTTTTCTGGCTACATGCACTTCATGAAATGCAGCTGTCAGCATAAAGGCAGCCCTTGGCCCATAAAAATTGCGCATCTTGGATCTATGCTGTTGACTTTTAGTGCAGGATATGTATTCTGGGGACTGAGATGTTGTTATTTGGTGCCAATGTGCCCCATACAGTACATCCTATGTTGTGTTGTACCAGTGTGGGCAGGGCAATGGTTTAGGTGAGAGCAACTATTTCTCCCCCTCCACTCTCTTTCTTTTGTTTAAGTTTAGTAATTTAATGAGTTTTACAAGAAGAAATACACAACAATGTGTATTTCTTTCCTCCCCCTCTCATTAAACTTTGCCTCTAGACCAGGGGTCCCCAACCCCCAGGCCGCAGACCGGTTCCGGTCTGTGGCCTGTTAGGAACTGGGCCGCACAGCAGGTGGTGAGCGGTGGGCGAGCGAGCGAAGCTTTGTCTGTATTTGCAGCCGCTCCCCATCGCTCGCATTACCGCCTGAGCTCCGCCTCCTGTCAGATCAGCGGCGGCATTAGATTCTCATAGGAGCGCGAACCCTACTGTAAACTGCGCATGCGAAGGAGCTAGGTTGCGCGCTGCTTATGAGAAGTCAGAATCCGACACTTATTTTAGTCTGTGCATGGCCCGCCCATTATTTGATTTACCACTTCCGATGGTTTCATCGCGAAACCATCCTCCCCCCGGTCCGTGGAAAAATTGTCTTCCACGAAACCGGTCCCTGGTGCCAAAAAGGTTGGGGACCGCTGCTCTAGATGGTCAAGGTGGGGCATGGAGGCAGGAGAGTTCCCCCGTCTCCTTACCTTCTGGATACTTTGAATTTCAACCCCCCTCCCATCATCCTCAGTCAGGAATGATGGGAGTTGTGCTCTAACACATCTGGAGGGCACTAGATTGCTAGTCCTAGCCATGTACTTAATTTTTTTTAGAAGCCATTAAGTGACAGACTGAAGTGAGGGAGTTACTGTGTTCCAAGAGAAGGCAAAACCTTTGACTCTTTATTCCCATTGCCCCATCAAGGTTAGATGTTTCCTGTAGTCCCGTAGGAGCAGAGAAAAAGCAGAGCACCGAGCTTTGGGGAAGCTTAATTTTAAAAATAAACAAAGAACAAAAGCGTTTTTATTCCTTCTTGTTCTAGGGAAGTGATACATGCTTGAAGCCATGGCCCCTCATGGCCAAATTGTAATTTTAAGGTATTAGGAGTGCTATCCTAAAATTTGCTGCTAAAATGCAGTTTTTAAAGCGATAGAAGTGGGAAGTTATTAAATACCTGGGGAAATAATCCTATTAGCTGAATTTAATTCAATTTAAATTTTTGTTCTGAACTTGCCCACTTCTTAGAGCACAGCTCTCAGCAGGCCTTTCAAAAATCAAGTATGGCCCTCAGTGGGAATGAAGTTGTCCATCCCTGTGCTAGAGATTATATTTGAGCCATTGCTTAGCAGAGTGGAGCGCTAGAGGAAAGGAACCCTAACTTGATAATAACACGTATTATAAAATTAAATATTTTCTGGGGGTTGAGAAATACTTATTTTTTTACTTATTTATTAGGATTTATATACCACTCCAATCATGCACAACTCTGTGCATGAGTTGCTAACATTCCCAGATCAAGTAACATGATTAAAACAGCAAAACAATATAATAACATTTATATCAAAATACCAAGGAACACCCCCCAGTAGCAACCAGACCTTTCCACAGCAGGGAAGAATAAACACAAATCACACCTCAAAAGTCCTCTGAAAAAGCCAGGTCTTTACAATTATTTGAAAACCTAAGAGAGTTGGAGATTACCTGCTCTCTGGGGAGTGCTGTTCCAGAGGAGAGGAAAATGACGGAAAAGGCCTTTCTATATTGTGCCAGACGGAAACACGTCGTAGGAATTGGGGCCCAAAGGGAGCATCTCTTCCAGATCTTCTTGGGTGGGTCTACCTCATACTAATGGGAGAAGGCAGTCTCAAAAGAGCATTTCGATGTGTAATTAGATTAAACTGTTAGGGCCAAAGACCAAGATTCTTTGGAAACTGAGGTCTCTGATAACAATGAATTCAGAGAGAATTAATCCTAGTCTTCTTGATTAGGGCCCTACTCTTTGAATATTAAATTTAAACCATATGAGATTCCACTGCTTTTCAATTTTGAGACTCGTTTAACAATTAAAAGACTTCTCGGGAAACAAAAGAATCTCTCTGGAGCATCCTCCAGTCTGCATGTCACATCTTCAACCCTCACCATTTTCAAGCCAGTATCTGTCAAAAAAAAAAGGGATGCTCCTTTGCTTGTTTCCGTCCCATATCCAGGCCTGAATCCTGACTGAAAGGGGTCCAGATAATCCGTTTCATCCAGGATCCTCTGGAGCTGCAGCATGACCACCTTCTCAACAACCTTCCCCAAAAAGAGGAGGTTGGAGATAGGACGAAAACTGTCCATCAGGGTGGGATCCACTGATGGCTTCTTAAGGAGGGGGTGAACCATAGCCTCTTTAAGAGGCTGGGACATAACCCTCTCCTCCAGAGATGCATTAGTCACCGTCAGTACCGACCCACACATCACCTCCTGGGAGGCTTTTACTAGCCAGGAGGGACATGGATCCAACACACAAGGGGCCGAGCTCACAGTCCCTAGGATCCTGTCCACTTCCTCAAGAGCAACAGGGTCAAAGTGTTCCCAGATAACCAGGCAAGAACCTACCCCAGGCATCGCCACCGGACCATTATCCATGCTGGCATCCAACTGGGAACGAATCTGAGTGATTTTATCTGTCAGAAAATCCGCAAACTCCTCAGCGCGCCCCTGCAGGTACACCCCCGAATCCTCCTTACCCAGAAGGAGATGGGTCACCTTAAAAAGAGCCACCGGGCGATTATCTGCAGATGCAGTTCAGAGAAGTATTGCCTCTTCGCCACACGAATCGCCATGAAGTAGGCTTTAATAGCAGCTCTTACCCGTGTTCGGTCAGATTCATTCTTCATCTTCTGCCAGTGACGCTCTAGACATCTCTTGATCCATTTCATTCCTCTCAGTTCCTCCGTATACCACAGGGTCCACTGAGGTCCACGGGTTGGGAGAGGTTGCATGGGTGCAATCCTGTCTAGAGCCTCAGTCACCCTCCTATTCCAGGCGGTGACCAAGGTCTCAGCAGGACTACGCAGCAGATCCTCAGTTATAACCCCTAGCTCCCTCTGGAACCAGTTGGGGTCCACCTGCGGAAGGGTGTGGCCCTAGAGAAGCTCATAGCCACCAGCGCGTGATCTGACCATGACAGGGGGACCAAAGATAGGTCCACCAATTCCAGATCACGTAAGCAACGCTCCGACAAGGACACCAAATCAGGAGTGTGACCACTATTCCTAGACAGGCCCATGGAAGTCATGGTTTCCATGAACTCCCGAGCTACCTCCGATCCCACTCCCAGGGAAGGCAGGTTGAAGACTCCCAGAACCATAAGCCTGGGAAACTCCACCGCCAACCCTGCGGTGAGGTCAAGGAGCTTGGGCAAGGAGGCTGCTATGCAGCAGGGAGGCTGGCACAGCAGCAGCAATCCCAACTGATCCCTAGAGCCCAACCTACGAAAAAGGGTCTCACAACCGGGCACTTGTGGAGCGGCACCCCTGGTAGCCACCAGAGATTCTCGGATGACAACAGCAACACCTCCTCCCCTGCCCTGCAGTCTAGGCTGGTGCCACACTTGAAAACCACACATTTCAGAGACAGGAACCCACCTGCTGGCCCCAGCCATGTCTTGGTGACACATGCCAGATCAGCTTTCCTGCGATTATATGATCAGCAATAAGGGGAGCCTTATTACAGACTGATCTGGCATTCAGGAGCAACAGCCTAAAACCCGGGCAATTGTAGATCTGCTGACCAGGCCATTGGGTTGAGCTCGGGGGTGGAACGCGAGATCGGTACGAGGCATCGAGGTCGTGTTCCTTGAAAATGACCGCCCCGTCTCCCACCATATTTCCCCATACCCGACACCACCGAGATCTGCTCCCCCATCCTATCCACCCCACAAGTCTCTCCATCCCCCATCCTCAAACCTCCCCTCTCGATCTAAAGAGAACCCCCCTCCAAACAGCATACATACACTATACACACAACCAAGGGGCAAAGTAGAGACCCAACAGGTGCAATAGCACTGGCTCTCAGCACCTGTAGGTCATCACCCACCCCCACTCATATCCCCCACAACCACAAGCGCCCCCCCGCCTGGTGACTCTCGCCCACCCAGCAGGGAGCCACTCCACCAAACCTCCCCCCCCCTCCGGCTCTCACCCAGAGGAGAGGATCTACCACATAATACCTCTCATGATTATCAGCTGATTTTACTTGTTTCCTGAACAGAAACAGAGCTGGAGCTTTGTGCTTTTATCAGTTGTGTGACATACAATGATTGAAATCAGATTACCTTTTCCTACTGTTTTCTCTTTCTATATCATGGAAAATTACACTGGATCAATAATGGTGTGATACACAATTAAAAACCAGAAGTCTTAGCACAGGAAAAAAAATGCTGGCAGCCCTGCATATTTACAAGGTCAACGATGTATGTTTAGCTGTAGTTTTTACTTGAATTTTACTCTGCGTGCTTTTACTGTTGAATTTTAAAGCTGTCCTGTGAATTCAAAACAGGACTCAATAAAATGTGAATGAATGGATGCCTGCATAAATGTGAGCATAAGCATCCTCTAGCCAGCAGTGATTTGTGATTTGTATGGCATTATCTTGCTTTCCCTTTGCCACCTGTAACCACCTCATGCAAAGAAGAAGCTTTTGAGAGGAGATTTCAGCCAGTTTCTATCTGGATCATGAGTAACAGACTTTACCTAATGTTGTGTGTGACTATAAATCAGTGTAAGTCAGATGGAACAAAGTTGGCCAGTCCCTTCATTGTTTCCTGGTGTTTCTCCCTGATTTAGCATTTCCTCTTTCCATCGCCAATGCAAGTGCCTCTTTCTTAATGATGTATGGCTTCAAAGGGCAAAACACACTTTCTATTTAAGAACAAGGGGAAAATTAGAATGTTTTGTATGAATAAATCAGCATCAAGTGATGTGGAATTGTCAATCCAATTGTGTAAGTCATCCTGGTTGCCTCCCATATTGAAAGGTCTGACCTTCTGTTTTGCCTACTGTATAAAGAAGATCCATTAATTTATCAATCTGCAAAACAGCCAAATATTTAGCCAAATATAAGAATAGCCAACTATTCTTAAACTGATGAAATCTGGAGATACTTCTGCTGTCTTGCTGAAACATTTTTGGCTGACATACATAAAAATGATTATTTTTAATATTAGAAGTATTATCCTGGATTATATTAAAAAGCCTCACTAGATTGTGAGCAAATCCTACAATTTGCAAAATTATTTTTATAAGCTGTTAGTAATAATTCTGAAAAGACTGATAATTTATATCCCATATTTATATTTTATTAAATATTATAATAGTAGACAAGGGATTAAGGGGCGGGGTGGCTCAGTGGGTAAAATGGCAGGCTTGTTGTTCAGAAGATTGCAAGTTTGGAGGTTCGAATCCCTAGGCCCGTGTGACGGAGTGAGCTCCCGCACTAGCCCCAGCTCTTGCCAACCTAGCAATTTGAAAGCATACAAATGCAAGTAGATGAATAGGTACCACTTCGGTGGGTAGGTAACAGTGTTCCGCGTGCGTCATGCCAGCCACATGACCGTGGAAGCATCTTCGGACAACGCTGGCTCTTCGGCTAACAAACGGAGAGGAGCACTGGCCCCTAGAGTCGGAAACGTCTGCACAAATGTGTGGGGAAAACCTTTACCTTTACCTAGACAAGGGATTATATCATGAAGGCACTTACTGAAAATCCATCTTGTTACCCAAGTATTGCCTCACTTCCTGCTTCTGAAGTTGGTTCAATCCAGCAGTTGGAAGGCCCAGAAGAAGATGGGAGATGGGCAAGAGTCACTATAGATGAATTTGGATCTGAAAGAACCAGTGGCTTTTTGGGTCTCTGCCACATCTCCAAACTATTGGAATATTTGGACCAGCTCATACGCCAGGAAAGAGATGAACAGATATTTTTGCCATCTTTATTTCTGTTCCAATTTGGTGTATTAGACATGTGCCCTTGGGCAGTTTTGATAATAAAACTGCTTTTCCCAACATGTAGGTGTCCAGTTCCATGAAAATAGCAATTTATATTGTTTATTGCTAAAAAAAAATCAGTACTGTAGGGAGAAACATTGAACTGATTTTCCCAGCATTCTTTAAATCCATATTTTTATTTTCATTGGGGATTTTACATGATATGGGTGGGATAAAGAAACTGATGTTGTAGAGTCCCAACTTTCTGATACTGAAATGATAAAATTAGGGTTTAGAGAACAAAATGATTGCTTAAGAGTTCATGTTTACCAAGTGGATTTTGTTTTGTTAAAAATCTGGTCAAATGCCTTCCTTTTATTAAGGAGATGAGCTTTAGCAAAAGATAATGAAATGACCAAGGATTTAGAAAACTGAGGCTTTCATCTTTCCCCATCATTTATGCCCTGAGGCTGATTCCTTGATGCCAGAAACTTTCACACTGATATATACAACCCTAGAGTTTATCTTCTGCAACACCAACAAATCTGTAATAGTTTAAACAATGCATAGTGTTAAATAAAATATGGGAAGGGCTCTAATCTACCTAATGCATTGCAATAACTACTGGGATTTGGGTTACAAAACTTGACACAAAATCCTAAGCTTCTTGCACATCTAAAATTGAACCCTATTGTTGTGTGTTTTCCCTTGAAGGTGGTTCTTTTTATAAATTTTGGTACACTGGACTGCTAAAATGATAAGACAGAAGTATGAATGTCCCACATCTTTCCAAAAATTGACACCACAATTTGATAACTTTATTCTCAGAATTAAGCCCCATTGAGACCAATAGGACTTATTCTCAAATTACATATAAGATTGCTGCCTGAGTCTCATTTTACCCGACAGCACAATTCTTACAAGCTTTCTCTTGCCACCGAAGCTTTTTACAAATAACCTACCAGTTTCCTCACTGTTTGGCAAAGCAGAAAATATTTTCACAATAGTAATATTTTGATGTGGATGTAGGGATGTGCATGGGGAGGAGGGCAATTTTAAACATTCTGAATGAAAGCAGTAAAATTCTCCTAGTTTTGCAGGAAGAATGAGGCTTGAAATGTAGCAGCTTCCTTTGAAGGAGAGTATCTGACACCTCCCTTTGTAATCAGATCAAAACTTAATCTCCAATGGCATCCATTGTAGTGTGTTAATGGGAAGCCATTTAAACTGCCGATCAATGTTTTCTCAGGAGAGATGGGACCAGTTCAATACAATTTCTCCATCAGGAAAATAAAGAAACAGCAGTAGCCCATCAAGAAAACTGCAGCCCTGAAGAACTGAACATGTCATTCAGCTGAGAGAAAGTCCTGTCCAGTGAGACCTCCGCTTGTAAAAGCATCTGCCAAAAGGAATGGGAGCTTTGTTAACAGAAATACTCAGAGCACCAATGTTAAACAAATGTTGCATATTAAACATCATCAAAAATTTCAGAACATGCATACAGGGAGAGAGAATATGTGTGGGGGAGAAAGAAATATCCCACACCTGTTTTTATTTGAATGTTATAACTTGAAAGATTCCAGATTTCATGCAAAATAAATCTAAGAGCCAGTTTGGTGTAGTGTTAAGGCATCAGGCTAGAAACCAGGAGACTTTGAGTTCTAGTCCTGCCTTAGGCACGAACCCAGCTGGGTGACCTTGGGCCAGTCACCCTCTCTCAGTCCTAGGAAGGAGGCCATGGCAAAACACTTCTGAAAAACCTGGCCAAGAAAACTTCAGGGACTAGTCCAGGCAGCCACTGAGAATCAGACACAATTGAACAGATTTTTTTTAAAAAAATCCACTTTTACAAGGATTGCATTAGCTGCCTTTGGGTATGCCCCCACAAAAATTGTTGTCAAATTGTAATTATTAATATAATAGGTGAAGGGAATTATCAACAGCAAACATTAACAATATGTAATACAGTTGAATTTATTATTCATTATTTTGTGTTTTACAGTATTCTTATTTAGTTAGTTTTGATTGTGGCCTATTTCAACCTGGTCCCACCTAGTTTTGGAAGGAGCATCTCCTGATATTCACACAACCTTCAAATGTGCCTTGTCTCCCTCAAAAGTTACAAACCCCTTGCCTATGCATTTTCATGCAGTGTTCTACCAATATCAAACCTTTTTAGAGTGTGCCAAATTTGCATTTTTACAACAATGTAACTTTTCCACACGTTTATATTCTTGTATTAAAAGAGAGAAAAGAGTCAAAAATGGTACCAGATGAGCAAAACAGGGGAAGGAATAATGATCCTTCCCCTTTATTTCAAAAAAGTTAATGGTATTGGTCCTTGAGAAAAAAAAGTAAAATTAAAAATCCACAGATTGGCAGTTTACCTTGTCAAACTACTGTTAGGGCCAATCAAAATATCACAGAATTGTATGCAAGTTTCTGAACTCTCTGGACTGGTGGTACATAAAAGAAGGCCATCATATATAGTCTGCAAAACTCCAGGTGACCACTAGATGGCAGTAAAGAGATACAAAAATCTTCAACTCTTTATTTTCAATTAGTGGTCATCTTGTTTCTTGTAGTCCAACATGGTTAGCTCTACATAAAGTAGTAGATGGAAAAAGAAGGGAGAAAGTCACAAAATTAGATCAGGCATTGTGACTTTGAGAACTCCAACTTAAAGTCAGTCTCAGCATGGAGACTGGATTCCTTCTGGAAATTATGGCAACTGTTGTCCAATAAATCTGAAGGGTACCAGTTTTGTACAGGACCTTTCTCAGATTCTTTCATAGTCTATCCGACTGATTTCTGGCAACAGTCATTTTCTCAGGATAGGCCAGAGAAGAGATGGTTAAATTTAAAGTGGCTTTAGAATTATAAGCACAGTTGATACCCACCCAAAATAGATGGTGTTGTTATGCTCTCAACTTTTTCCCCTTTCTTAGTTGAGCACTTTCTCTTAATACCTTATGGGTGCCTCCAGATGTGGCTTTTCTCTGCTTGGTCGATGACAGGGAAACTGGGTTCAGATCTCTAGTACAGATTTTGAAAAGGACAAAAGACAGGGATTAACATAAACATGACCCAGGACATTCCTTGTAGAAAGATGTCTCTCCTTTGCAAACTCAGTCCTGAGTCCTCAGCCTGTCTCCCACTTGGGCACAAGCAGAAGAAATGTTAACTCTGTTTAATCACTAACCTTTCTTTTCCTACCTCAAAGACAAATGGAGTTCATCATTCAAGCATAGTGTACAAGGCAGGTTCTTAAATGGCCTTCTAAGATCTTACTCTTAGGCAGGAATTGGCAAACTTTTGCAGTTGAGGGCTTCACTCTGTTTTCTTTTTTTTTACTCTTCTGTTTGGTGCCCATAGGCTGCAGGAGGCAAAGTGATGACATCATGACAAAATGAAGTGATTTTGTTCATTTCCACTCATTTCCCCCTATTTTGCATAATTCCAGAGCTCTGATGAGAGTCACAAAAATGGGTGTGGGGACTATAAGGAGCATTTGGGTTGCCCACCCTGGTTTAAGAGCCAAATCGCCCTTCTCTTAGCAGACTGGAAGGTTTCTTTGGCACTTTCTGTGCTTTGTTAAAGAAAGCTGAATATGACACAGAGACCAAAAGCAGCAGCAGCAGAAAAGGAGGAGGAGGAGGAGGAATAGTAAAGATGAATACTATAAGAAGCAGAGGAAAGGAAGTAAAAGAAATATAGCCTTCAAACAATGCTATAAATGTTGTAAAATGCAAAGCTGTGACTTGAGAGGAGAAATGGCTGTTGGGCTACTCTATCATTTCCGTCAGCCGTTTTCTTACACAAAATTCCTTCCTTCCTTCCCAAGGGAAGGGGATAAAAGAACGTAAAACTGTCCTACATGGTTTTTCCCAACTTGCACCCAACAAGGGTATGAATCTGGCAAGTGTGTTTCCCTGACCTTACTGTCATCTCATCCCCAGCCCATAAGGGAGCAGCCTTAAGTCATCCTTAGGTGCACTGGTGTTAAAGTCAAGTTATTTTGATACCCCCTAAAGACAACCCTCAACTGTGCAAATCTATTACATTTCATTATGCCAAGTTGGGTGACCAGAGATGGGTGGGATCAGAGAGGCCATGCTTCATGAAGAGGTTGTTGTAGGACACAATCTGTATCTTTTACCATTAATATTTCCAAGAAGAAGACAAGAGGTATAGCATATTGCTGTAGTACAAAGCCCCACCAAACCTGTAAGCTGGGATGCCATGACTCTTATTATGCTGCTTCTGGTGCTCTGTCTCTAGCTAATGAAGGCACAGAACTCACTGAGGAAATAGGGAAGGTGCAACTGGGAAAGGAGGAGTGCACGTGTTTGATTGAAAGCTTCACAGATAATGGCAGAGCATAAATATCCAGGGATGTACTAAGGATGGTCTTCCATTCCCTCAGCCTCTCTTCACCATTGTAAGGCAACAGCATTCTATTGGCTCCATTTTGGTGGAGAAAAGACCCATCTTCCCTGTGAATGAAGAGGCTGAGACAATCACCCCAGCCTTCTCCTTTGCAGAGAAATCCAGTCCATTGTGGAATGGCTTGGATAATGTCCGGTCCCTTCCTATAACAATGCTCTGTTTGGAAATGCTGAGGAATTTCTTCTTTCCAAGCTCTCTACTAGAATCTTTTGAACGCAGATATTTTTTTTCTTTCAGGCTGCCAACTGGAGGTTAGTATCCTGGGCTCCCATCTTCTCCCCCAACCTGGATGGGCTGGCCTGGCAGACCAGTGGTTCTCCCTCTCTGCATGTATTCACAAGAGCTTACTTCCAAGAAAAAGGACAATGGATTACAGGCTTAATCATGAAGTGGTGGAATAAGCCTGACAATAGAACAGTGTAATGGGAGTGAGACATTTTATTCGGGGGTGAGGTATTTTCCATGACTGGAGAGGAGAAAGACAAAATGCTGAAGAGGAGATTACAGTAATAAAGGAAGATCAGAAATGGTTAGAACATAAAGGAGAAATTCTACTGGAGGAACAAGATTTGAAATGAAGAAAGAACATTCAAAGCCCATTTTTTAAATTTGCATCTGCTTGCAAGGTTTTCAGTTTTTATTGTAAGATGACTTTTCATCCCAACTCCAGCTTCTCTTTCCCAGGATTTTGTTTGAGTTTGTGTGATATATGGCTTATTTACTTTCCCTCTTTTTACTCTAATTGTCAAATTTCCTCTTTTTGCACACCTATAAATTCTCCAAGCTTTATGTCCCACCTTCCTTATATGAAAGCACCCAGTTAACTCTGGACCTTGTGAGATCATTTTGTTCTGCCCCAAGACCAGAATAATATACATATTTTAAAATCAATTATCTTCAACATTCAATATTATTTTTTTATCCTATCAGTTATGGAATTATTTTAAAAATAATTTTAATATAGCTTTAAGAAGTAGATTTTAAGAAGTAGAATTTACTTTTTCACATAAATTACAGAGAATATTTATCCTATATAAAACACCCATAAGCTTCCCCACTTCTACAATTTAATCATTTAGTCTTTGGGATAAATGTTGCCAACTTCCAGTATCTGGTTAAAATTATTTGTGCTGACACTTGTAGATTTTGCAGAAGTACATCTTGTTGGCCATGCATGGTTCCTGCAAAACTGACTATTAATATAATTAGATGTCGAGTTTCATCTTGCAACACATTATTTGAAGTATCTTCGCAATCATCTATGCTTAATCATTTGGATATGTTGACACATGAACCTGAGATAATATGTGTTATCAATAGAGTGTTCCCAGTTCTTAATTATATTTATATTGTAGATTTCCTTCAATCAAGGTGGAGAGACCAGCCATAGTACATTAAACTGGAATTATCTCAAAGGCAGAAAAAATATGAATCACAGCCTCTGTTCCAAGCCATGTCCATCAAATATAACCCAAGTCTGTAGCCTACTAGGTATAACAATAGCATCATATGGCATTTGCTCAAAAATTCACTCTATTCAATGGGATTTATTCTGTAGTAAATGCCCATAGGATTAAACTCTTCAACAATAATCTGATGCTTCTAAACTTAATAACATTTTATATAAACAACTCTTCTCAATTCTTGGTTATGTGGGATAAATATAAGGGGGAAAATCTTCCTTTATCATGTCCTTTTCAGAGTTATAATTTTCATCTGAAGAATGGTTATAGAGATTTCTTGCGGTAGGAAAGGACATGATCTGTGGATTTAAAGACATTTGTAATGACAGAATATTTTCTAGCAATGGAATGAGACTGAAATGCCAGTGTTGGAGATCAGGCTGGCTTCAATATCTGTAGGACATCTGTATGTGAGTCACTTGGAAGATCCAGCCAAAAGAACATTTTCTACAAAATATTAATCTTAATGATCATATATTTAGAGTCATGGTCATATGGTGCTTCTGCCTATGAAATAAAATAATACATCCACTTGCTGTATTGGGAAAAACTGGATTTCAATGGCCTGCTCGGATTATTCCAATGAACCACATTTCTATCCACTCACAAATCTACCTGAAAGCACCTACTGTACCTTGGTGCCCAAGAGGTCATCTGCCCTACTTGATTTTTTTTTCATCTTTAAAAACTCTTAATTAAAAGAAAGGAAATCTGGCACATTGCCAAGAAAAAAAAGCCAACTTCCAACCATCATCCATATTTCTAAAAATTTATTTGGATCTCAAAAGGGCTTTTCTTGAGAGATAAAATCATTGGATGCCACATCCTACTGTTTTCAAATGCACCCTTTTGCTCAGAAATAGAAAAATAGAAAACTGAGCTAATCCAGTGCATTCTGCAGAAGCTGAAGAGGTAAAGGTGGTGGCAGGCGGCATTCTGGTCAGTTAGTACTTTGTAACTGGTTATGTCCTCATGATGTCCATTTTGTGTATGGGAAAGATTCCCCCCCCCAAGTCGTTTTGCAAGGGTGCCCACAAAATATTCTGATTTCCAAATGCGCAAAAATGTTGGGAATTCCTGCCTTAGTTTATTTTATTAGCCAAAACTGAATGAACTTAGATAATCACTCTGAAGCCCCTTTGCCTGGCAGTGACTGTCAATTCTGCTGGGTCCACCGTTCCCCTCAGCAGCTGAGATTTCATCAGGGAATGGGCATACATTAGAAGGTTTATTTCTACAAGGACAGAGATTAGAGATACTTGTGGCTTCAACATGAAAAGTGAATGCACCAATTTGATGATTCTGGTTTCTCATTCCCCATTGTCTGGGTCAACATACAGAGAATACAAAGAATCCTGACCCACCACCCCATTTTCAGGATCCACTCCTCCAAGATCACACCATCACAATTCAGCAGAAAATGGTAGAAATTTGGCAGCACAATTTTATTCCCCCCCGCAAGTGAAAATGGAAGCAGGAAGCGCACACAGGCACACTACTCCCATTCCCACCTTCAAAACCCCAAATTCCCAAAAGCTGAGATCTTTTGGAATTTAAATAAGTAATCTCTAATAATAAGATTACTTATAGGTGCTGGTTTTTGGATCACTTTGCCTCTTGAAGTCATGGGGTCCATGTCTGAACATGATGAACACAAACCTGGGCAAGGGGATAGGAAGTTGTCTTGTGTGGCATTAACTCAATTTCACCATTCCAATATGTTGGCAAGCTTATATTGCTTTAGCCTATTTCTGGAAGTTCTGGAGGACTTTGTTAGATCTAGCTGTGCGTTTCTTCTGTTCCTCTGAGTTATTCTTATATTTTATATTTTGATAATATAAATAAAAATGCCTACCACTGTTTCTGCACACCATTGGTTCTGACTTCCTTTTTTTCTCATTTATTTTGCAATTGCAATCCAGGATGCAATTATGATAACTCATATATTCCACAAAGGTCTCGAAATTTGAATTTGTACATCACTGTGGCTTTTGCATCTGCAACTGCTTCTGATTCACAGATTTACTTGAAATTAAGCCAGTGGGGGTTTCTAAGATTTGAACTCAGGTTCATAATTCTCAACCCATGATTGCTATAATAAACAGCACAGATGGAAGCAGCTGTATACCTTGATTAGAAATTGAACCATTTTTTTCTGTTCCTTATTGGCTTTTTGAAAGTAGGACAATTATATTTCTCTGAAAGCAGTGCAGATTCTTTGCCTGTAAACTGTAGAACATTATTTCTTATAAGCTCATCAGGACACCTTTGTGTAATATAATTTATATTAATATATATATATATATATATATATATATATATATAAACAATATATATATATATATATATATATATATATATATATATATAAAATATATTATATAATATATAATGTTATTATATATAATATATAATATATAATATATATTATTATATATTATATGTATTATATAATATATAATAATATATAAATTATATATTATATAATATAATTTATAATTTATAATATATAATATATATAAGTCATATAAGTTATAAGTCATATACTGTAAGTGGCATGGTGGCTCAGCGGGTAAGACGCCAGGCTTGTCGATCTGAAGATTGCAAGTTCAGAGGTTCGAATCCCTAGCCCCACGTGACGGAGTGAGCTCCCGCACTCCCCCCAGCTCTTGCCAACCTAGCAATTCGAAAGCATGCAAATGCAAGTAGATTAATAGGTACCACTTCAGTGGGTAGGTAACAGCGTTCCACGTGCATCATGCGGCCACATGACCGTGGAAGCATCTTCTGACAATACTGATTCCAGTGTCAGGAAGAGAATGCCACTCAGCAAAACTCTAACAAAACACCACCCCTTCTCTTGTGTAGGGATACAGTAGCTGCCTCTACCCAGTCTACCGAAATCAATCAGTCCTTTCTGCAATAGAATCATCCAGGATGCCCATTGGTTTACACCTCAGTGGTTATATGACTTAAACATTTCAACTGGTAATGCTTTTCTCATTACCGTACGTATATTTCCATGAAAAGCTGTTTCTATAGAATTTCTGCCTGTTCTGCAGCTATAAGAAGTGCAACGTCCGCTGGATGTATGCATGAGTTGACTGTGATTGTGCCAGGCTGCCAAACAATAGGAGAAGAAAAATGTTGCTATTAGAAGTAATACTAAATCTATCACCTATGCTAGAAGATGGGAAAGGGAAAAATAAATGTTTTAATATGAGAGCAAGCTACCCAGATCCAGCAGAACAGGAGCAGATCACCTGTAATAGCTGCATGTGTATCAAGCAATTGGAGCATAGTACCCCCCGCACATTTGTGCAGTCGTGTCCGACTCTAGGGGCCGGTGCTCATCTCCGTTTGTTAGCCGAAGAGCCAGCGTTGTCTGAAGACGCTTCCACGGTCATGTGACCGGCATGACGCTCGTGGAACGCTGTTACCTACCCACCAAAGTGGTACCTATTCATCTACTTGCATTTGCATGCTTTTGAATTGCTAGGTTGGCAAGAGCTGGAGCTAGTGCGGGAGCTCACTCCGTCACGCGAGTCTAGGGATTCGAACCTCTGAACTTGCAATCTTCTCATCGACAAGCATGGCGTCTTACCCACTGAGCCACTGAGCCACTGAGCATAAGAATAACCTAATATGGGATCAAGTATGTGTGTTAAATATTATGTCAAACCTGTATTTTAATTATCATTCGTGATAATGAGGTGAAAGAATGATTGTATAGCAAGAGATTCCATGCAAGGACAGCTTCATGGTACCTGTGCAGTGTTTATACCTGATTAGATTCCCAAAGGAAGTGCTGGGAGGGGGGATCAGCAAGCTTGCCAGCTTTTCTACCAACCCCTATGTTTTTTTAGAGTGGCTTCGCTTTACCTTCAGCTTAATTTAGCTTACTGTCATGCCTTGAAACATTTCACCTGCTGGTTTTGAAATTCTGATCCACTCCTCAAGTCACAACAGAAAGCTGCACTGCTGTTCCCCTTCCTTTATCTTATCCCACTGCAGTACTTCTACTTCTGTGTATTGAGTGACTGGCAAACCCCTACCCATTGGAGATGTGTTTCCACAACATGTTGTTGTTGTTGTTCAGTCGTTCAGTCGTGTCCGACTCTTCGTGACCTCATGGACCATAGCACACCAGGCCTTCCTGTCCTCCACTGTCTCTCGGAGTTTACTCAAATTCATGTTCATTACATCGGTGATGCTATCTAACCATCTCATCCTCTGCCGTCCCCTTCTCCTTTTGCCCTCAGTCTTTCCCAGCATCAGGGTCTTTTCCAGTGAGTCCTCTCTTCTCATTAGGTGGCCAAAGTATTTGAGCTTCAGCTTCAGCATCTGTCCTTCCAATGAGCAGTCAGGGTTGATTTCCTTTAGGATTGACTGGTTTGACCTCCTTGCAGTCCAAGGGACTCTCAAGAGTCTTCTCCAGCACCACAGCTCGAAAGCATCAATTCTTCGGCGCTCAGCCTTCCTTATGGTCCAACTCTCACAGCCATACATTGCTACTGGAAAAACCATAGCTTTAACTATACGGACCTTTGTCGGCAAGGTGATGTCTCTGCTTTTTAATATGCTGTCTAGGTTTGCCATAGCTTTCCTTCCAAGGAGCAAGCGTCTTTTAATTTCATGGCTGCAGTCACCGTCTGCGGTGATCTTGGAGCCCAAGAAAATAAAATCTGTCACTGCTTCCATTTCTTCCCCTTCTATTTGCCAGGAAGTGATGGGACCAGATGCCATGATCTGGGTTTTTTTAATGTTGAGTTTCAAGCCAGCTTTTGCACTCTCCTCTTTCACCCTCATCAAGAGGCTCTTTAGTTCCTCTTCACTTTCTGCCATTAGGGTGGTATCGTCTGCATATCTGAGGTTGTTGATATTTTTCCCGGCAATCTTAACTCCAGCTTGTGATTCATCCAGCCCGGCATTTCTCATGATGTACTCTGCATATAAGTTAAATAAGCAGGGTGATAATATACAGCCTTGTTGTACTCCTTTCCCAATTTTGAACCAGTCGGTTGTTCCATGTCCGGTTCTAACTGTTGCTTCTTGACCCACATACAGGTTTCTCAGGAGACAGGTAAGGTGGTCTGGTACTCCCATCTCTTTAAGAATTTGCCACAGTTTGTTGTGATCCACACAATCAAAGGCTTTAGCGTAGTCAATGAAGCAGAAGTAGATGTTTTTCTGGAACTCTCTTGCTTTTTCCATGATCCAGCGAATGTTGGCAATCTGATCTCTAGTTCCTCTGCCTCTTCGAAACCCAGCTTGCACTTCTGGTAGTTCTCGGTTCACATGCTGCTGAAGCCTAGCTTGTAGGATTTTGAGCATAACCTTGCTGGCATGTGAAATGAGCGCAATTGTACGGTAGTTTGAACATTCTTTGGCATTGCCTTTCTTTGGAATTGGAACGTAAACTGACCTTTTCCAATCCTGTGGCCACTGTTGAGTTTTCCAAATTTGTTGGCATATTGAGTGCAGCACTTTAACAGCATCATCTTTTAGGATTTTAAATAGCTCAGCTGGGATACTGTCTTCTCCGCTAGCTTTGTTGTTAGTAATGCTTCCTAAGGCCCACTTGACTTCACTCTCTAGGATGTCCGGCTCAAGGTCAGTGACCACACCATCGTATTGATCAGGGATATTAAGATCTTTCTTGTATAGTTCTTCTGTGTAGTATGTTCCACAACATACTGCATCCCGAACTAGACAAAGTTTAACATAGGGTGTTGTGCAAACACAGTCCATGTGGTCATTCATGGTTTGTGTATTACACAGACCCAGAAAATTGGGTTAGTTGAATAAACTTCATTCAGTTAATTATGAGTTTGGGGCATTGTTACTAAAAGTATTAAGCTATAGTTTTTTTTGTTTAAATAGTTAGGGAATGGGCAAAACTCATCGATTCAGGATGGAATGTTCTGGAGAATTCCAGAATGTTCTGTCCCCCTCCCAGACCATGCTGAGCCTCCTCTAGACCACACCATTCTGGGGGAGGGCAGTTCAGCAATTTCCTGAAATTTCCTGAAATAAATTATCTGAATTGAAAATTATTCAAGTGGGACATCTTGAATTGCTTTTGGAGGTTTTACTTCGGGAAACCACTGCACTGCCTCCAGGATGGCAGGGAACAGAATAGTCTGGAGTTCTCTGGAATGTTCCATTCCCAAAACGGTGAGCTTTGCACATCCCTGTAAAGCAGGGCGTTTTGAATTGTGAGTTGTCTCTCTCTCACTCACCCCCCCCCCAGGGAGGGGGCAGCCATGAACAGCTTAAAAAGAGATCATAAATTTTCTTTAAAGGTGATCAGGCTCAAGAAGACAAACTACATTTCCCACTCGCTGGTAATTTCCAGTGTGATATGTAGATGCATATCCATATTCTCTGAAGTGTTTGTATGTCTTAGTCAAATTCAGTATTTTTGTCAGTCATTTTTAATTCCTAACCTTTCAAAATAGAAAAGCTTTCACTGGGTAGTAAAAGACCTACCGCCTAGAATGTAAGCCTAAGTCAAGGACGTGTGGTGAAAGTTACATATTTTTAAGTAATTGGTGCATTTATTTCTCCCTTTACCTTAACCCCAATGAAATCATTAATTTTATTCATGAGAGGAGTTTCACAAATGCACTTATCACTAAAGAGGATCGTGGTAAGGTTTGAGGACCCTTGCTATAAAAAGATTGCTTCTATCACGCCAGCCAGTCATACGCTTCCTATAACATTTCATTTGTTTCCCAGCTAGCGGCAGGATCTAGCTGGCTGAGTCTGGGTTTAGCAGCTTAGCAGGGTCAAGCCTGGTTAATACTTGGATGAGAGGTCTTCAGGGGATATCACAGCTGTCAGAAAAGCACCTCAGAAGAAGGTAGCTCCTTTTATATTGTCCAGAAAACTACAGTAATGTGTCCCTGAAGTAGCAAGGAGGTGGGCTTGCCTGGAAGAAGATTTTACCTTCTGGTTTATCTGTAATGCATTTATGTGTTTAGTTTTACTCTTCTCTTCCTTACCATGCATTTGTCTCTGAAGCCCCACAGCGATGGATCCAACAGAACAGGATATTATCTATGGCAGCTACAGCCATGTATCTCACTGTGGGAGCGGTTCTGTCCGCAATTAATCCTGCCAGTAGCAAAGGCTTATCTCAAAGATTGAGCCAAACATGCCTAGCTACGGAGGAGAGCCCGGTAAAATTGTGAGTGGTGCATTTCTTTCCTTTACCGGATGGCTTTATAAATTGCTAGCGCTCTACGAGGAATTGAATGTAATTTCACCGTGTTTTTGCATGGGTTTCTGATTGGTTTTGGAGTAATAATAAGATTTTAAAAATACAGCTTTGTTCTTTATCAGAAAAGCCCCTGGTTCGGTTTTAAAAATAAGAACAGATTTATATCAGAAAAGCAGCAGCTGTATAATAGAACTACCACTGGAGACTCTCACGGCTCACCCTCTCTCCAGTTTGTTCCCTCTGATTATGCTACAACGTCCCAATCCAGCAATGTCTCCAATCAGGGAAGTGGACCGGAAGGAGATGGAGCGTTGCTGCGTTGTTTTAGCTGAGGAAAGAGTGGCCCCATTTCTGCTGCTGCAGCAGGGCAATCACAATCACAGAGGTCAGCCAAGACCAAGGCCCCAGTCGGGTTTTCCCAGAGTGCCTTTCAGGGGAGGGGGTGTGGCTGTCCCAGGACAGTTGTTTCTCAAGCCACAAGTATGGGCTAGGAGCAGGATAGGAAAAAGGAGATCCTTAGGAGATCCATAAGATGGATCCTTATCCATCCGGTAAAGATCATTAGGAATGGGCTACAAAAAACCAAGAGAGCCACTTTGGTGTAGTGGTTAAGGTACCAGGCTAGAAACCAGGAGGCTGTGAGTTCTAGTCCTGCCTTAGGCACAAAGCCAGCTGTGTGACCTTGGGCCAGTTGCTGCAGAGACTAGTCCAGGCAGTCACCAGGAGTCAACACTAACTTGAAGGCACCAAAAAAAAAAAAGACTTCTAAGCTGCTATCTTACTCTCAAAAACCAAGAAAGCTCTTGGATCTATGCAACAGAGAATTTGTCCATGTTGAACTCCAAGATAAAAGTGAGCTGAAAGAACATTTGATATCATTTTTTAAAATACCAACAGTATAAAGCAGGGTTTCTCAACCAGGGTTCCATGAAACCCTAGGGTTCCTTGAGAGGTCACTAGGGGTTCCCTGGGAGATCACGATTTATTTAAAAATTTATTTGAAATTCGGGCAACTTCACATTAAAGAGGCAAGTTTCATTCTTTTTAGTTTAAGAACACTGTTAATCCATATATACAGGCCTACACATGAAACAAATAAAATAATTTTGTAACTTCTGGCCTGTATTTTAGCCTGAATGTGCAGCCCTGAAAAATATTTCAAGGGTTCCTCCAGGGTCGAAAGGTTGAGAAAGGCTGGTATAAAGCGACTGATAGCTTAGGGCCAGATTCAAGATGAAATTGAGCAAAGCATTATGTGGTTGGCTCTAAGGAATTGAAGGAATCTCAAGGAGGTTCTTGGTTAGTGGCAGCTGAATTAAAGCTAACTGACAGATCAAAACTATGCATCTCAAGGAGAGTTGAGTAGACAAAGGGCATCACAAAATGTGGTCAGGCAATACTTTAAATTGCTAATCTGCCTCGGATTGGAGAGCGCTTCAGAATTGGTACATGTATTTCTTCAAGACGTTGGGCTCATCCCTTTACAAAGAAGCGTTTTTTAACAGTAATTTTATTAAAGATTATAATTACAATAGTAAAAACTAATACAAACTAAAAAAGATAAAAGAATAGAAAGAAAGTGTAGAAGATGCAGAAAAGAAAAAAAAGGAAAAAGAAAAAGAAAAAGAAAAAGAAAAAAGAAAAAAGAAAAAAGAATATAGGAAAGGAAAGGAAAGAAATATATAAAGAAGTGACTTCCCACCTTCATCACAACAAGTATAAACAATTTTAGTAACTTATCACTTCCTCTTAAAATACAACAAACAATCTCTTCTTCACATATTTATTTATTTATTTATTTATTTATTTCTCCAACTTATATCACCACCCATCTCCCCCCACAGAGGGGACTCTAGGCGGTTTACAACAAGTTAACATATCCCATCTCTTATCCATAAACAAATCCATAAAGCATCACCATTTCAATCCTGGTGTCAGCAAAAGTCCATTAAGGGTTACCAGAAATAGCAACATAAATATGTTAACCTTGATCAAATAAACAAACATTATATTCGTTCCTTTTACTTCTAACAATCTTAATCTTTAGTCCATTCAAATAATGTTGTAGAACTTGATTTCTTTTCATTTTTTCTTTGTATCTTCTCATAAGATTCTTCAAAACTTTAACAAGCCTCTTTTGTAAATCTAATATAGGAAAACTATCCAGGTCACTCTCTTGGTTTATTGTTTATATATCCCTTTTAATTATTAAAACATTAGCCAGTTTATTGTGTATATCCAGTGTAACATCTTTTCCCATGTCCTTCTTATAGCCTGTCATTTGTAAATCCACTTTCAACTCAGTCTTGATCTTATCAAGCAAAACTTGTTCCTCTTCCATAACATCTTTTAGACACAGTCTCTTCATAGAGGTAGATGTCTCTGTTGACACTATTAATATTAACTTCTGAGTCCATTTTTCAAAAATATTGTTCAATATGTCCAACGTTAGAATATTTTGCTCCATTCTCTAATTGTATGTTCTCCTGTAATAGTAATCTTTAGTTCCCTCTAGTGTCCAATTTTTAAAATGTTATCTTATTATGTATAGTCGAAGGTTGTTGTGGGTTTTCCAGGCTGTCTTATTATGTTTTTTAAAAAGATTCAAAACAAAAGCATTTTCCCATGGGAAGGATTCTTTATAATTAATTCCAAAATCTTATTTCAAATTTATCTGGACCCTTAGTCCATTTGTAACTTTCTAAAATCAAAGTTTTAATCACCCTTTTGCTGTTTATTCCCAAAAAACATTTTTTAAGTTCTTAAACTTGTAGTTAAAACTTTCTTTCACTAATGATTGAAGGAAACTCACCCAGTGCTGTCAAACTTGTTGATCCAAAGTTTCTAATAGCTGAAAAGCAGTTTAACAAGCAATTTCCAAAGGTAATTAGAAAAGGAAGTATGCAAACTCAGTGTCCTTTCCAAAGCACCAACCATGGTTTGAGCAAGATGGCTATTCCTTCGTCTCCCAGAGCATTAATCCTGCTGGAGACTGCTACCTTGTGGTCTGTCTAGACTGTCTACTCGCCAGCTCTTCATTCTTTGCCATGGTCGTTGGCTCCACTTTTCATGGAACCATCAGTCTGCCATTTCTTCCTCTGGAAGTCCCCCTTTACAAAGGAGCTTTGTGGGTTATCTGGATAAATCAATCCTTTGAGAATTCCTAGCAATCCTAGGAATGTGCATATATCCATTTTTTCATAAAGGCCAATTGGCTACAACTAAAGGCACAGGAGCAAAGCCAATAAAAATGGCAGCCCTATTCATACAATCCACCAGCTAGAAAATTAAATCAGATCAGAATAAAATAAGACCAAATTTATTCTCCATATGGATTTTGCTTAGATTGTAAATCAGAGATCTGCCTCTGGATTGTTCTTGACTCAAAAGAAATATAACTGGAAGTCAGTGATAAGGTGGAAAAATGTCTGGTATATCCGTTGAAGTGCATTCAGTGGTGATCTCATATATTTAACATTTATTTTTAAAGAGACTGTTTTCGAATTGTGATTTCCAAATATTTCTTAGGAGTTGTGGGTAAGAAAGTGTTTACCATACAGTATCCCACTGTGCTTTGCAAATTATTTCTTTTTGTACTCTCTGTGCTATGTTTTTTTTTTTTTTTGAGGATCACATAGTATGAGAGATGAGCAAATCCCATAATATGCCTATATATTGAGGAAGGCAGAACAAATAAGAACTGTCATGCTAGATTAGGCCCAATGTCTACTTTAGCAACTACTTTCTATTCTGAATTAAAGGCACATATTAGATTCTCAGGTGGAGACCTTCTCAGAACTAACTTAGACATGACACCAGATTTGTCACTTGAACTGATGTCAAGTTAGTAACAAGTAGTTCAGGAGAAATTTTCACTGGGAAGTCAGTGTGCAGAGTGATGGAAATTAACCCCTTATCTCCGCAGTAGTCCTAACAAAAACAAAACACACACACAAGCTGCTATTAGTTCTAGGAGGGAAATCTCCATTTGTATCAATGGAAGTTTTCCCACCTGTCAGGAATAACAGCAAAGTTAAGGAGGGTGTTAATCAGAAGAGAAAGGAAAAAAATAAATATATTTTCTTTTAACGATGCTATCCCAATGATATTCTCCTTTCCCAATAGTACCTCCTCCTCCTTCTATTATGTTTGTTTGTTTGCCTTACCTCTCTTCCTAAAGAAGAAGCTAAAGACCACACTGTCTCCATTTTTTCTCACAACAACCCTCTGAGGTAGGTTAAAGTGAGAAAATGTGACAGGCCCAAATTTACTCAGTGGGCTTCCAAGTCTGAGGGTGGAACTGAATCTGGGTCACCCCAATCTTATTCCAACATGTTAACCACTGCACCACTGCATTTATTTTATTTATTATTACTGATTTATTTATTTATTTTATTTGTCAAATTTATCACCACCCATCTCTACAAAGTAGACTCTGGGCAGTTTACAATAAAATATTAAAACTAAAAACCTATAAATCTTACAATACATCCAATAATAAATAGTAAAAATCCAAATGATGGTAAGATCTTAAAAGGAGGACACCACTAAGCCAACCAGCCCCAGGAGGAACTATTACTTCCTTTGTCCCAAGCAAGGCGGCAGAACCAGGTCTTTAAAGACCTCCGGAAGTCCAGGGTTCTGTCCCAATTAATTTTTATTTTAAAAATGTAAGGTTGCACAACAACAACAAAGGTTGCATTATGAATTTTATATTCTTCTTCCTCCTAAAAGAGTCACAGTAACAGGAAGGAAGGAAGGAAGGAAGGAAGGAAGGAAGGAAGGAAGGAAGGAAGGAAGGAAGGAAGGAAGGAAGGGGCATCCAGAAGTGGCATTTTCAGAGAATCCTGGGAAGGAAGAATGACTTTATATCACTGGAACTGACAATAATTAAGAAAGCCACGTGTTTCCCTGGACCCAGGATCCCTTCAGAAAAATCCTTATTCCAAGCCTTAATATCCATGTCCTCAGCTTGTATTTTGCATTAACCTCATATAAAACTTTAACAGAATGGTTGATTTGCATGAGATATTTAGTCCTGATGCTTACATCAATATTCAGGAATGTAATTTTTGAGACTTTATAAACAATGATGCCATCCTTTGTGAACCAAAATCATAGTTGTTCATTATGCAGCAATGCAGAGCCATTGTCAGTAACCTTCTAAATAAAACAATGCAAACTATTTTGATAGAGAAATGTTTTTAACAGATGGTAATGTCATGCTAATTCTATATGAAACATCTTTCTTTACTGAGAAAATTCCAAAATGTAGAGGGTTATTAAAAGGCCATATTTGTAAAGTGTGGCTGAATAGCAGAAGGAAGGAAGGAAGGAAGGAAGGAAGGAAGGAAGGAAGGAAGGAAGGAAGGAAGGAAGGAAGGAAGGAAGGAAGGAAGGAAGGAAGGAAGGAAGGGGTTCCAAGTCAAATGTTTGCATCCCACCTAAGTTCTTTTTCAGTTTGCTGGTTAGGATCCTAAAACCAGAACTTCTAGGACATTCTGCTTCTAAGACAAAGCCCAGCTCAGCAATGCTACATTTTCAGCCCAAGGTGATCAAATGTAGTTGGACAGCAAGGTTAGCTTATAACAGATTAACAGCCCCAACTCTCTACACTAAGATGGTCTTAATTAACTTCCTAGGATAATGAAAGTATATGGTACACATTTTTCATTAGCCAAAATTCGAGTAAACACTGTTCTACTCTGACAACATTGGGCCATGTAACACAATTTCTTTGTGTTTGTTGCTCCCCATATTATTCATTAATTAGAGATCTCTAATCAACATCTTGGCTTTCTCCCTTGAGTTCTTCAACTGTATTCACTCTTTGTCCAGCATTTAATGCAGTACTTATCTAAAGTACAACCTCAAGAAACACTTTAATTTTTAATGTGTAAAAATGTGATTACACATACCCTGATTTAGATTTAAAGTAGAAAGTATTACTTTCCTTTGGTTTAATTATTCAGCAGCTTGTATAGGCAAAGACCTGGATCCAGAGATCCTCTGAACACAATTTCACTCGTGGGATGCTCCCACTAGGAGGGGGGAAGTGATTAAGAGCTTTTCCAAACAAAAGGACAGTCTCTCCTTAATCACATAATGTCATAATTGGGCTTGCAATTGCAAACAATTCTAGTGGATCCTGGTGCGGTGGCACTGAACAGGAAAATGCCATTTCAAGACAGCAAATGCCGCTAAAACTATCACCGCCTTCCTGTGCTTGAAGGGGCTGTCTGTAGAAGGGATTTTTCACTAGCTGTACCTTCCACCTCCTGAGAAGCTGTCATAGCAGTGTGCTGGTATAATTAATTAAAGGAATTCAAATGCGGCACTGCCAGCATGTGAGCATTAAGTATTTTGAAGGTAACAGAGGTTTAACCATGACGAGCACAAGAGAAAGAGAGAGAGAAAGAGAAAGAGAAAGAATGAGAATTCTCTTCTTTCATTGTTGTGAAGAAGAAAAAGGAATGTGTATTTAGGTTCTGCCCTGAGAAGGTAGGACCAGGATCTCAGTTACTGATTGGTGCTAATTGGCTGACAGTTCTCTGTGTTCAACTCCACAAAGGACAAGCACTGATTGGCTGACAGTTCTTTGTGAGCTACAGATTCAAAAACATGTCAACCTGCCTGGGCTTATAGTATCCCAATGTCTGATCAGATCAGAAAATAGTCAAAACATCCTAGGTCAGTCATATGTCTATGAAGGTTCTCAGTCATCCAGGTGGAATTGTCTGTAGCTTGAATCATGTCAACTGGATTTCTATTTTCTCAGTGGAAACGTTTCGCTCCTTATCCAAGGAGAAGAAGCTCCTTGGATAAGGAGCGAAACGTTTCCACTGAGAAAATAGAAATCCAGTTGACATGATTCAAGCTACAGATAGGTCAGTCATATGTTTTGTGTTATTAAGGGATGAAAAGGCTGCTTGTTTGGAAGTGTTCATTGTTGTGTTGTTTTGCTGCACTTCCTAAAAATCTGCCTTCCATGGAAGGAGCACTCTGGATCCAACCCTTGCCATTAGAATGATTGAGTCCGTAATGGTGCACAATATCTACATTCTGTGCAAGGGCTTTTATGCTGGACTGGAGAAAAGAAAGAGTGAAGATTTCCCAGCCTTCAATAAATCCATGCGGCCTTAGTGGGATTTGACAGAAAGAATAATAGAAGCCATTGGAGAAAATGTGAAGGTAGCTGTGGATAATGTACAGCAATATTTATCTGTTTATGCATTATGAAAGTTTATATACCACTTCAATCATTTTGATTCTAAGTGGCCAACAATATACTAATTGAAGATGAGGCCAATTACCTCTTCCAGCCCTAAGTTTCCAATCAGTCTTCCCCTGCAAAGTGTTGGCCTGCATCTCCTCCAGTATATCTCTGTGCCTGGCACTATTGTGAAGATCTCCTCTACCAGCCCCCAGGTTATCTCAGGGACTGCATGCCGGCATCAACATTCTTTCCTAGAGTCTCCAGTAGCCTCATATGATAGGGTACTTTCACAGGAAATCCCCCATTTTTTTTTGTTTTGTTTTGATAGGGATTCTAGTGGGCAATCTGTTCCTATAGCAGCTGTAATGTATGCATGTCACATAGAAAGCCAATGGGGGGGAAGGGTCTGGCTGAGCAAGAGTAGGGATTTGATGTTAGATTTCAACTTCTGAAGTTGGAGCAGTCTCTCCTTGGGGACCTGGAAGTAGAAATAGGAACAATCCTGTGGTTGCTAGGGTGCCCTCCCAAGTATGGTAAGAAGGGTTTGGTTTTTTTTGGTTTTTTGCTGCCTTCAACTGAGTGTTGACTCCTGGTGATTACCTGGACAAGTCCCTGAAGTTTTCTTGGCAAGATTTTTTTTCTGAAGTGGTTTGCCATTGCCTTCTTCCTGGGGCTGAGAGAGTGACTGGCATAAGGTCACCCAGCTGGCTTTGTGCCTAAGATGGGACTAGAACTCATAGACTCCCAGTTTCTAGCCTGATGCCTTAACCACAGCACCAGACTGGTGCTCTTAGAAGTCTTAAACCTGGGTAACTATAATCTGTAGTGGTTAGGTTCTTTATTCATCTGTGTTAATAAGTTTAGCTGAAGAATGTGTGCATTTATGTCATTCTAAATTCAGTCAGTATTTTCAAATTATATTTGAAACAAATTTATCAAAACAGGCTTAAATAGTGATGTTGATTTTAAAAAATCCTAATGTTTGCAAAGATCAACATCAGCCTACAATATTAAAAATTAACAGCAGATTGAGAGTGAGTATAGACAGAGGCTATCTGACATACTGGCTTCATTTTGTCCACCATTCCACAGGCAAGACATCTGTTTTAAAGGCCAGTTAACAATAAAGGTCAACCACTGACCTAGCCATTATTAATTGGATTTTGGTGAGAGCGTAAGAAAAGAGGAATAAACCTACTATTTTTCTGTACTAGAATTATTTATTCCAAACTCCTAGCAAATTCTGTTGAATCTTGAGCATCTAATGATTTTGATTCCTGACTGAGTTCAATCCTAAACCTTTCCTGAAGGAAATTTGTAGAATAAACTGTTATATTCAGTGCAGATTTCTGGTTGCCCAGAAGAGACTAATAGAGGAGTATCAGTATTAGAAAATCCATATATTTGGAAACTGTAACTAGATCTAATAGGAGGTAGATCTAATAGAAGGTATAATATAGCCAGTTTGGTCTAGTGGTTAAGGCAACGGGCTAGAAACCAGGAGACTGTGAGTTCTAGTCCCGACTTAGGCATGAAAGCCGGCTGGGTGACCTTGGGCCAGTCAGTCTCTCTCAGCCCAACTCACCTCACAGGGTTGTTGTGGGGAAAATAGGAGGAGGAAGGAGTATTAGGTATGTTCGCCGCCTTGAGTTATTTATAAAAATAATAAAGGTGGGATAGAAAATAAATAAAATTAAAAAATACTGTATATAGATGCAAATGTAACAGCAGAAAAGAACTTTGTTTCCAGTCCCTGACACATCCTCTAACTCCTAAATAACCCAGAAAACAATTGATGAACATCTGTCAAAGAACAGCTTCCAGCAAGTAAAGAACAACCCTTGACTTTAATAGGAAAAAAATTGGTCTGTGTTGTTAATAATTCTGATAACGATAACATGCTAAACAGCTAAGATTTAGCAAAAAACTTCTGTTTTGATAGTGGTGCAGAGGGATTCACAGTCATGTGATAAGCAGTAATTACATGTGGCTAACGGTAATACATTGATAGATGACATAGAGCAAAAGGGCCAGCTGGGTTCTTTAAAACTTTATAAAAATGGTTATCCAGTTTATTATTCTTTAATAAATATAGCTTCATTTGCAATGGAAATGAAATTATTATGCAGTTAATATGCATTTCTTCATGTTCTGATTAGCTGCTCTTAGAAAGTGACCCAATTTAATGTTCATAGATCCTGGATCCTACTTTAGGGGTGGGGGGATGATGTTTTCAGAACAGCATGCTATGTACAAAGACAGCCCATCGACCAATGGTTCCTATTGAAGAGTCCATATTAATTTTCTTGCTGACCATCCTATGATGGACAGGAGAGCTAGATGTCCATTTACCTGATAATGGAGGCATATGGAAATGTTCAGAGTTTTCTTTGTTTTTCACCTTACCATCTTTTCCCAGATTCTAGAAAGTGTATAATGGGTGGTTTTTAAGAGGGGGCTGAAATATAGACTTCTGGAATCAAAATTTAAGTATTATGTATTTCTTTATGCCAAGCCTCCACAGCCTTATGCCCTCCAAGTTGGGTTTCAGCTGCCATAAATCCACAGCCATTTCTGAATCTAGTAAATATAATATCAGGTGGAAACAGTATCTCAATATAATCTTTTTCACCCACAACTGTTGAACATGGTGCTTGATAGATGGTGTACCCAGAGCATCTACTGGGTTTTAGAATTATACTAATACTTAGAATAAGTGATGGATTACCTAAATAGATACATTTCAAGACAAAAAAAGGATAATGATGTTGAAACTAAGGGCTTTTTAATTTGTTTTTCTCTACCATCACTCTATGCTTTAAGGTAGGGTGACCAATGTTTGCCTGATTGTAAGGATCCCTCTGGTTTGAGATGTAGGAAAAATGCCCACCCTTAAGAAGAACCAAAGCATTTGGAGAATTTGCAACAAAATTATTGTATTGGCATGCAAGGAAATACAGTGGGCCCTGGGCATTCAAAGAAACAAGTATTATATGGGAAAGAGAAGGATGTTAAAGGTGTCACAAAGATGTTATGAATTTATGTCCTAGAGATGTAAGGGCAACAATTAGATAACACAAATAAATGGTCTTCAGCCTTGGCAAGTTGGCACCTTCATCCTTTGCATCTCCGTAGAAGGTGCCTGTAACCCACAATCTGCATATGAACCATACTATCCCTTTACTACAGTGAGGAGATGACCTTCTTCACACTTCCCCCAGGAAATGCTATGTCTGGGCTCTGTTATCTGTCTCCTCAGCAATTCAACCCTAATGGTTATAGGCTTATTGGGAATATGACACCCATCACTGTACTGCAAGGCTATTGTAATCAGTTTGCTAACCCAAAGTCTGGTTAATCCTTATAGAAACTTAATATAAAAAGAATAATCCTACATTAATTAAACACGTGTTGAACATTGCATATCCCCACAGAAAGACAACTTGTTGGTTATTGGAATCCAATATTGCCATTCCTAGCTGTCATCATGTCAAATCCAGAATTCTTACTAGAGACACAAATGATTAGGCTAAAATTATATTTTGAACACATTATGCAAAGACCTATCTCCCTCGAGAAATCCATGATGCTGGGAAAGGTGAAAAGATAGATAAGAAGAGGATAATCAGCAGCAAGGTAGACTTGATTACAATTAGGATGGGGGTCCTGAAAGGACAGGTTGGGGACAGATGATCCTGGAGAAGGTTACTGAAAGTCAACACCAACTTGATGGCACATAACCAAACATCGCATTTTACACAAGTGACAAAAATGTCAGCCTTTCACAAAGCATTGAAAACTTGTACTGTATGTGCTCCAAGAAATGGGGGTCAGAGGGTTAGATGGCCGTTGAGTTTCTTTGAGTTTATTCTCAGGGATGGTTGTAAGTTTTTAATGTTTTGTTAATACTGTTTCATTTATCATTTTTAATGTGTTGGAGGCCATATAAGTCTATTTAATAAATAAATAAAAATAAATAAATAAATAAATAAGATACAGTGCCACCCCTGGAGGCCCAAAATAGTAAGTGTGTATGTATCTGCCAGAAGATGTTTTTTCTTACTGGATGCTGTGCAAAATTCTAATTGGTTATTAGAACCCAACTGGAGGCATTTAAGTTTGCAATTCTGTCTCCATGTCTCTAGAATAAATGAATAAGAATGAAGATGAGGAACAATCTATACAAGCAGGGTGATGGATGTCAGTGAGGGCTGCTGGAAGACCAGCTTAATGCCATTTTTTGCACTGATGAGGTGAGTTATTTCTAGGATGCAAAATAAATAAATAAATAAATAAATAATAAATCTGCAGATAAATGTCAACATGAATAATAACATGCTATTTTATTTAAAACATGCAATGGCTCACACACAGGCCTTTTTTTAAAGGCAATCTTCAGACATTCCTAATATATTATGAAACTACAGATGGACAAATATATCCAAAAGTCATCTGCTGTACATGGTATAGAAATTCCTTCAAGAAGAACTGGTGTAAATATACAGAGCTCCACATTCCTTTTTTTTTCTTTTTGCTTACCTTTTATTTGCCTTTGGATAAGCAATACTGTGTCTCCTAAAAAAATAAATAAGTAACCACAAACATAAAACAGTTTGGAGAGTTCATGATTTTCCAATCAAATACCAGCATACTGCCCTCCTCCTTTAGGATTAGTAGCTTAAAATAGATACACATCCTTCTTTGATCTGGCCTGAATTAGTATTAGTATACTAATTAGTATACTAATGAGGATTAGTAGCTTAAAATAGATACACATCCTGGTTTCTCTGATCTGGCCTGAAGAATACAAACAGTGGAGCTGTACAGTACCCATGCATATACAGTGGCAGACAGCATCTTCATAAACTGTGCTGCTTCAAGATACTCCAATCAATCTCGTCATGAAATAATTATTTTCTATTCACTCTGTATGCATTGAAAATGATTAAGAAGAAATACTTCATGCTTTCTATAAGCATAGCATCTTTCTGCTACTCATTGAAGTAGCCAAATCCCTTTTCAGGCCTCCATGCAACATATACGGAGAAAAAAGGAAATACATCTAAATCTTGTTTATCCCAACACCATTCGCTATTTCTTTCCATATGTTTCTGTCCTTACAAACCATTGCTGCTTTCACCATGTCTATACTTCAATTCATATAGTATCTTTGGTTTTTTAAACTTCTCTTTTCTCTCTTTTTTGGGAACTCATCTTCTTCATCCAGCCACAAATTTCTTGATCTTCTCAACCCATTCCCTCTTTGTGTATTTGATCTGTTCTGTGATTTGATCTTCTTCTTGTCTTACCATACACACTTCTTAAGCTGATTTTCTACCATATTTAACTTACTTTCATGTTTCTCCTGAAAAATTCAATTTTCACTTCCATGTAAGAAAATGGGCAGAAGCACAAGAAGAGATAAGGATGAATGGATGTCGAATGAAAGTGGACTGAATGTGAAAGTGAGTGACCAATAGGAAAGAAATATGCTGAGGGGAGTTTGGTTGTATAAGCAGAATGAATGAGGGTCAAATTGCAAAATAAATAAAGGAAGGGGAAGACTAAGAAAGCTTGAGGTGATGAGATCCTCAGAAAGAAAGAGGTGAGAACTTTAAGGAAGAAAAGACACTGTATGAAGCGATGGATGGATGGATGGATGGATGGATGGATGGATGGATGGATGGATGGTAGTGTCAGGACGGAGGCTGAGTCCGATGAGTCCAATGAGTTCGATTTGGAAATAGAAGGGCCAATAACAATAGAAACAGGAAAGAACGGAATTGGCGCGAAATTTGAATTAGATCCAGAGCAGCTGATTGGAGGCAGCCCAGAAGGAGACTCGCCTCCACCTATGAGTGCGTAAGAATGGCGGTGGGAAAGGCAGGCAGAGCGAGGCATGATTGTCTCCCGCTCACAAATGGCGCAAAAATCAAAGAGATAAAAGACAACCGCAGCGTGCACCCATTGCCGGAGACAACCGTTCACATTCTGTACCATTTCCTGGAGTGAATCGCGATCCCGTCACCGTGCCAGAATCCCCGCTTGGACCTCATTTCATTTTCATGCCAGAGCCTTGCTGTGCAGCCCCGCCAAGCCTTGCGCCGGAGCCCTGCCTTGTTGCCTCATCAGGCGCCGTGCCGGAACCCAGTCCTGCAGCACAGCCGTGCTTCGTGCCGGAACCTTGCCTTGCCGCTGTGCCCCGTCCCACCCAGAATCCCATCCAGCCTTCGGGTCCAGTCTCATGCTGGAGTCTTGCCTTGCCCTTGCGCCCAGCCTCAAGCCAGAACATCGCCTTGCAGCCACTGTGCCCAGTCTCATGCTGGAATCGTCCTTCGCAGCCATGCCAAGCCTTGGGCCAGAATCTTGCCTTGCGTTCGCACCCAGCCTCAGGCCGGAACCTCGCCTTGTAGCCACCGCATCCAGTCCCATGCCAGAATCACCCTTCACAGTCACGCTGAGTCTCATGTTGGAACCTTGTCTTGCCTTTGCTCCCAGCCTCGAGCTGGAATCTCAACCTGCAGTCACCGCATCAAGCCTCGTACCGGAGCCATTTTCCGCCACATCACCAAGCCTCGTAACGGAGCAGCTCCTCACCGCAGTGCCAAGCCTCATACCGGAGCCGTTTTCTGCCACATTGCCAAGCCTCGTACTGGAGCTGTTCCTCACCGCAGCACCAAGCCCCATGTCGGAACCTTGCATAGCTGCCATGTGGTGGTTGCCCATGTGCACACCAACCAGGAACAGATCACCGCTGGCCACCTGAACTCTGTGAGCACCTCATGTCGACGTGTTTCTCTAGATTTATTTCTGTGTTTTAATTGTAAATAAAGTACTGTATTCATACCTTCCTGCTTCAGGTCTTAGTCGGGACAGGACAGATTGTCTCCGGCCATACCCCAGTGGGGGAAAAGGACGGTGGTGGACCTGGCCTAATTGAGCATGGCGGATCAGCAATTTGCCATTGAACAAGCGCAGTTGAGGCAACAGGCCGCCGTAATCCTGGATGAGCTAGCCCGGACCAAGTGCCCACCAACCCTGCAAGCGCTGACACAGTTGTGCCTTCATATCGATGGGCATTTACAACAAAGGAAGGCGAGACAACGCACGGCCATGACAACATCCTTTGGCCCACACTTCTCAGTGGCCCGATCGGCTCCCAGAGATGAACCCATGCAACTGGGAGGTGCAAGACCACAACTGACCCAGATGGAGAAGGATCAGCGCAGGAGAGCAGGCTTATGCTTGTACTGTGGGGGGCCTGGGCACCTGGCAGTGAATTGTCCAGCCAAGGCCAAGACCACACCCTTGTCGGGAAATGAACTCAGCCCAGCCTAAAAAGGCAATTAGGCTGGGCAAAATTGGCAGCTAGCCAATCTACCAAGCCCCGTCCCACACTCCTCAGGCATTTGGCGGTGGTGATCACCCTGCAAGTTCCAGGGGGCCCTGTACTCGAGACTCAAGCCATGATCGACTCTGGAGCCACTGCCAAATTCATGGACAAAGGGTTTGCCAGGCAGCGGGGCATAGCTCAGCATGAGGTGAAGTCCGCGTTAGTCGTTGAGACCATTTATGGCCAAACCCTTCGCTCCAGTCCCGTGTCCTCCACCACACAATGTCTGCTCATGCAAATTGGTGAGCACCAGGAGTGGCTGGAATTCTACGTGGTCGCCACACCTCACTTCCCAGTGGTGCTAGGGTTAGAGTGGCTCCAGGCACATGAGCCACAGGAGGGTCAAATTCTCCAGCCCTCAGTGTGCAGAACACGTGTCTAGTGTGTTGGCTGCAGGACAGCTCGTCATACCCAACCCTCTGCTACCGCCACAGTTTCAAGATTTCATGGATGTATTCAAGGAGAAAGAAGCTCCTTGATTTAAACTCCTTAATCTCACAACACATGGACAGACTCGTCTGTAGCTTGAATCATGTCAACTGGATTTCTATTTTCTCAGTGGAAACGTTTCGCTCCTTATCCAAGGAGCTTCAGGAGGATGGCCCAACACAGGAGAAGTAACACCACAGGACCAGAGTCAGCAGTTTATCTTCATCTAAAGGAAAAAGGACACTCATTTGAGGACATTAATGTTCACATTTTAGACAGAGAAGATAGGTGGTTTGAAAGAGGGGTCAAGGAATCCATTTATGCCAACTTGGAAAATCCTTCCTTGAATAGAGGTGGGGGCCTCAGGCACAATCTTTCCCCCATTTTCCTTCCTGCTTTGTCTTCTGTGCCTAGGAAGATTAAGACCATTTTGCAAGCTCAACAGCAGCATGGTAATCTTAACGATCCTCCTTTAGATGATAAAGGGACTTAGAAATAACATCTCAAAATAACCATGACCTAGCCCCAGGTGCAAGGTCACACAGCCACCTGGAAACATATTTAAGGATTCCCTTACTAATTTTGCTCAGACTGAAGAAGCTCCTTGGATAAGGAGTGAAACGTTTCCACTGAGAAAATAGAAATCCAGTTGACATGATTCAAGCTACAGACAATTCCACCTGGATGACTGAGAACCTTCATAGACACATGGACAGACTCTCCCATACTTTCAACTGGGAAACTGTAAGCATCTTAAACCAAGCCAAATCCAAAAACGCTAGAGAAGTCCTGGAAGCTTGGCACTCAGACAAAGCAGCCATCAACAGACACATAGAGGTAAACAACATTTACATACCATTCATAAGAGACAATAGAAAAGCCAGAAGATCAGAACACCTCCTTGCCAGCAATCAATACCCAGATATGCAAAGATTAACACCAAGATTAGCACCAGAGGAACAATCAAACAGCACAATATACCCTAATCAAGGAAGTATTAACTCAGTCAATCAACCAAGCAGCAAACAACAGCCCCATCAAGGAACTCCTAAGGGGAGAACAACACCTCCACCAACACAAGCAGGACAAGCCATGGTATATAAACAGAGAGCAAGTCCCACTCCCTTTTCGCACTGAAGATGTTGCCTAGTCTGGCAATGAAACGTCTGCAAGAAAACAACAAGGCTCAGAGAGCACCAAGGACTCTACAGTTCAACCCTGAGCTACAAATATTCTCTTTGATTGGTAATATCATAAGCAGCTGTCACCATGATAGATTCACTTGCAAAATACAGGTGGCCCTCACTTTCCTTAGTTCCATTACCTGTGATTTCAGGTATGCATAGTTGGTAAATGCAGAACAGACCTCAACATCTGCAGTAAAGGATTTCACATATCAACAGAGCATGATTCTGTTTTGAGGATGTTTTTGTGCATTTTACACATATGAAAAATGGCAGATGGCTTTTGTGCATATTGTTGTAGTGTGACCAGGTTCTTTTAGAACTGGAGATGTATCTTGGTTTGCAAGGATGGCAATTGACACAGAGAAACCAAGGTGGAAGCTTTTATGCTTTTTTACTATATACAGAGAAGCAATTTACAATAGGTATTTACAACAAGGTTAGGATAAGCATTCCTGGCTTTAACTCTGTGTCAATTTCCCTCTAGCTCTCCTGCTAACTGCTTTACTTCCTCCCCCTTCACTCCGCCTCCCTCTCCCGTTTTTGGTCTTATCAAGAGAGAAAGAAAAGAAAGGGATGTGCTGGATTTATGGCTAGCGTGCTCAGCGCTGCTTGTCTCCTTCTCCTGGATCCGCTCAGCTGATCACCTTCTTCTCCATTGGGGGAAGGACCTCTCTCTGGGTCTTCTGCCCAGTCCTTCTCCAGTGATCAGGGCTTCGCCAACAACAGCTATCTCCCTCCTTCCCATCTTGGGTCTTGCATGAAGATGCCATCCATAGCCAGCTGAGTCCCTCCTTCCCATCATGGGTCTTAGGTGAAGATGTTGTCTCTCTGGAACTTCCCTTACCTTCCTCTAGAGAAGCCACCCATGGACTTTTCTTCTCTGTCTCCCACTGGGAATTGACAACTGCTCTGCACACTGATGTAACTTTAGTCTCCAGCCTTTCTCTCCAGCCACTCTGTTTGACACAGTCTTTTCTCATTTTCTCTCCTCTCCTTCTCTCTTTCCCCAATTGTGGGTCCCCCAGCAACTGAGGAGGTGGCTGTCTGCCCCCCCCCAGGGCTCTAGTCCCCAATACCATGTTGGACCAATGGGAATGCTGTCTACATCTCCCCACAACAGCAGCTCATCAGTCCTTGTGACAGCACAGTTGCACTTCAAGACTAGAATTGATTTTCTTCTCCCCTTTTCCTTCTCCTTTTGCTGACTCACACCAGCACAACCACAGCCATACCAGGCTACTAAACACCATATGCCACACATATATAAAGTATGTTTTTTTCAAGGTCTTGTTAACCACAATTAAGCTGGAATGGAAACCCTGTGAATAATGAGGACCACATCTATTTTATTTTTAATTCTTCTCCTATTACTAATATACTTTGATCAGTTTAATTTACCCCAATGGACTGCAATTTCACATTCTATTCGTTTTATCTTAAAATGTGGGGTACTTTCCATTTTTCAACTAGCAGGGATAATTTTGGCTGCTACTACCATGTAAAATTTCTTTAACCTCTGCAGAGTCACTATTAAAATATCTGAGTCCAATTCATATTAACATTCATAATACAAGTGTGGTTTTTCCCCAAAAAATATCTCCAAAGTGTCTGCATTTTGATACAATCCATCAGCAACTGTGAAAATTGCCCTTGCAATTATGTTTCAATTCTCAGTAGTTCTTATGTGTTCCAGATTATTTGACTTGAGTCAAATACCTTTGACCATCATTTCACAGAGCTTTTCTTCAAAGCTGCAGCTATTATTTCTCTGTTTAGATCCATTAATGATGTCAATTCTTTATAGGAATGTATGTTTGCAAGAATACGTTCTATTTGTTAATATATCCTGGATTATCCTTCTTAATACTCAGCTGAGATCTGATAAATTTCAGCTAGGGACTTCTTTGTTTTGTTTCTTTTAAGCCAATATTATTTTCTCAATCACTGAGCCAGACAATGTCAAACTTGGAAATATTTAAAAAAAGGAGAGAGACTTAACTTGCTGATTGCTTCCAGAATTTGGGAATAAGAGATGATCTTGTCATTTCTCAAAAGAAAAGAAGAAAAGACAGCCTGAAACCAGATTCAGAGGGATAGAGAGATGGTTCAGAACATTTTCCTATTTTAATCTAAATTAAAATCCTGTTGCTGCGCTTAAGAAGATCATGTTAGAGAGTTGCCATCTCCTGTAGCTTCTGCTACTCAGGCTGGGAACCAATAACTAGCAAGACCAATAATGCAGTTTGACCTAATCAAAATATAGGTCTGAAATCTGGAATCTAACTCTTCAGACAGAATAAACTCACATCAGTCCAGGATATTTTCTTATAGCCTAGAATAAGTTTATAGCAAGTTCAGCCTGAAGGCTTTCAGCTTACAGATATATTGGGAATGCAGATGAAGGTCCTATCACTTATAGCAGAGATGAGATGAGATGAGATGAGATGAGATGAGATGAGATGAGATGAGATGAGATGAGATGAGATATGATGATGAGATGAGATGAGATATGATGATGAGATGAGATGAGATGAGATGAGATGAGATGAGATGAGATGAGATGAGATGAGATGAGATGAGATGAGATGAGAGCCAGTTTGGTCTTGTGGTTAAGGTGCTGGGCTAGAAACCAGGAGTCTGTGAGTTCTAGTCCTGCCTTAGGCATGAAAGCCGGCTGGGTGACCTTGGGCCAGTCACTCTCTCTATCAGCTCTAGGAAGGAGCCAATGGGAAACCAGGAGACTGAGAGTTCTAGTCCCGCCTTAGGCATGAAAGCCGGCTGGGTGACCTTGGTGACCTCTCTCTCTCAGCCCTAGGAAGGAGCCAATGAGAAACCAGGAGACTGAGAGTTCTAGTCCCACCTGAGGCATGAAAGCCGGCTGGGTGACCTTGGGCCAGTCACTCTCTCTCAGCCCAACCCACCTCACAGGGTTGTTGTTGTGGGGAGAAGAGGAGGAGGAAGGAGTATGAGGTATGTTCGCTGCCTTGAGTTATTTATAAAAACAATAAAGGCAGGGTAGAAAATAAATAAATAAATAAATAAATAAATACATACATACATACATACATACATACATACATACATACATACATACATGTGTTATAGGTACAGCATCAGATTCTTTCATCTACTTCCTCACAATCTTCCAACAACCTTCCTCTCCCCAACAGTCCAGTCAAAGCCACTTTCCCCTATCTCCACTTTGTCTTTCACCACAATACAACATATCCTTCCTCATCTCCTCCTTCAACATCCAGGATCTAAACTTCCCATATTCATCCTAGTCCAACACAAGACATAGAAAATACCCCACCTTGACACCTGGGTGGCATCTTAACATTCCTTCTGCATTCTTTCTGCTTAAGGAGCATGCTAGGAGCATAGTAATAGGCCTGTGCAGAAAGGTCCAAGCAAAGCCAATCTGCCTCATCACCTGCACCTGGACAGAAGTCTCTGTTATTGAGCAAAACTAAGGAATGCAGCCATTTTGCTGATTAGAAGTGTTGCTTTAAAAGTGACACTTGAACACTTCATTGGAATCTCTGACAGAGTGAGGCACCAGTTCAGAAATTGACATAACCCTACTTATTAGTTATTGTAAAAGCCTTTGTGAACTTCACCTATTCCATTTCATTCTAGTATCCTCCTATGCTGACTAATTCATTCTTTTTGAAACCAAACCATACCTAAACTGTAGTCAAATTTTAAAATGTTCCCTTCAATTTCTTGAGGCTTTCCCTCTTCTCCCCCCAAAGAGACTACTAATAGGAAAGAAAACTCAATTTGCTTTCCAAACAGTAAGGTCATGAATTTCTTATGAAGTATTAATATTTTTAACAAAGTAAAAAAAAAAAAACCTTGTTGAATTGTTTTTCTGAACTAGATTATCTGGCAGTAATAATGTCATAAGCTTCTGCTGTGCATACAAATGGTGCCCAGGACTAATTCAACATTATATGACTGAGATCTACAGTACATAGATGGACTTCAGAATATTGATCTACTCTGCAAATTTAGACAATGTTGGGAAATCTCAATGAAGTCGTTTCTGATACAATGCAATGATTAATTTTAGAAAAACAATTCTAAGAGCCCTCAAATATCCTTTTAGCCTCAAAGATGTGTCCCTCAAGAGGTGCGGTCAGTGGTGGCTGTGTGTCTTTGATGTGTTTTCCCCAAGAAGCTCAGTGACCTGGTATGACACAAAATACGTTTACTTCCTTCTCATGGGCAGATTGAATGGATAATGGCTGGGAGAGCATCAGTAATGAGCGATAGGGTAGGGTTCCTACCTGGGTAGGGTTCCTACCTATTAGAAAATCTAATAAAGTTTCATTAAAAAAAAGGAAGTTGTAGAATCAAATTTAGAGAAGTCATATAAAAGATAAGTTTGACAGATGTGACTTAGGTGTGTAAAACTGCAGGTTTGAACAGATTATTCCTGCGGACCTTCGTCTTTTTGTTTTTTGTTTGCTCTATGGCAGGATTTCTCAACCAGGGTTCCATGGAATCCTAGGGTTCTGTGAGAGGTCACTAGGGGTTCCCTGGGAGATCACGATTTATTTAAAAAATTATTTCAAATTCGGGCAACTTCACATTAAAGAGGTAAGTCTCATTCTTTTAGTTTAAGAACACTGTAAATGCATATATACAGGCCTACACATGAAACAAATATACTTTTGTAAGTTCTGGCCTATATTTGAACCTGAATGTGCAGGGATTTCCTGAGGCCTGAAAAATATTTCAGGGGTTCCTCCAGGATCAAAAAGTTGAGAAAGGCTGTCTAATTCCTCTAGTCCATTTCCTATCCTATGTTTGCTCTGGCTGGGCATTTCTTCTACATTTATCACTGTTTGCTAATTGGACGGATACATCTTTAAATACTTCATTTGGTTCTGGCTATGATCAAATCATATGATCAAATCATATCATATGATCAAATGTAATGAACATGAATTTGAGTAAACTCCGGGAGATAGTGGAGGACAGGAAGGCCTGGCGTGCTATGGTCCATGAGGCCACAAAGAGTCGGACACAACTAAACGACTGAACAACAACAACAAAAAATGATCAAATCAGCCAAGGGTAAAATATCATCTTTGTTCCAAAGAGTTGCAGACAGCATTTTTGGTTTATCAATTATTCTGTGAATTTTTGCCATTGGTTTTGTGACATATAATTTTCCAATATAGTCATCAGCTCACTTTTCTCCAAATAGGCTCCTGGATAGTAAAATACTTTGTTGAATAACAAAATATTATATAATGCTATTAAAGAGGATTAGTCTGGCTGCTTTGGGGGAGGGGCAAAAAGCCAATTGGAATGAGCAGAGAGTTCAGGTTAACTCTGAGATATGGTGAAGGGAGGGAGAGAAAGATCAGAAATGAGAAATGACCATCCACCCTTCCATTTTCCCAAAAAAGAAAAGTACAAAGGTCAGGACAGGGATCCTGTATCTTCACAGAGCTGGGTGAAGGCATCACATAGAAATTAAAAGCCATTTAGGATTTCATTGCTCTTCCTGGATCAGCTTATGTGGACAACAGAGTTCCCTGCATTATTGGCAGTCTTCTGTTTTAGTAGCAGAAATAGGATATGTGTCATACAAGTGTTCCCATAGTCTATAGAAGAAAGTCAGCCTGTAAGTGCATGCATATGTCTTTCTTGGTTCTTCTAGATTTTACTTCCTTTGTTTTTCACCAGTAATGAATGCTACAGTGTAAATTCCTCTTTTAAGAAGGAACACTTCAGGCACACTTATCTCCATGCAAACCCATGCACTCAGATACTGTCTCACACACAAACATATTGAAACCTCTGCTGGCCTTCAGCTGATATTAGGTGCAGAGCCCCTGGGTATGTTGGAAAGGCATAAGAATACAGTATATGACAATAGGAAATTCTAAACTGGATTAGATAAGAAGTCTTGCTAGCTTGGAACTGCAGTTAAGTTGGGCAAACAATGTAACTCAGCAGGACAATTCTTATTGTCCTCTATGCCAGGAGTCGGCAACCTTTTTTCCATCAGGGACCACCCCCGTAAATACTTGTAGCTACAAACTTCTTAGAGAAATTCATGAAGGAAGCATGACTGGCATTCATACTTTGTTCTCCCCACATACATACATTTCTTAGAATGAACATTTCTCTTGTTTGGAGTAAACACAGAAAAAAAAAACACTTTGGAACTCATTATGCCTCTTAAGAAAGCAAGTTAAGTTTGGCATTCTGCTTTGATTTCATATTTTTCTTCAACTTAGGTCTGATATGAAGAGTTATTTAAAATAAATGAAGCATTGGACAACTCCCTATTGATTCTAGTGGGAAAATCCATACATAGCTATAACTTTATTATACTTTGAAGAAGTGAACTAGGTTTTTGATAATAGTGTCCCCTTCTGGAGAGAAGAAACATATAGTACTGAATTACAGATAAAATATATGATTTTTTTTAAAGAGAACCATGCACTTTTTTAATTTTTGGAAGAGAACTATGATGATTTTGACTAGCTTGAACTATGCCAAAATGTTCCTGCATCATTTTAAGGGAATGCTCCGACTTGGACTCTGACTGGGCAGAGCAGGCTGAGGTCCCTGGGGCACCATCTGGGTGTGTGATCTGGGATGAGTTTAAGCTGGTGACTCCTAAGGAAGTGGACAGGGTTCTTTGTGCTATCAGCTCGGCCACCTGTTCACTGGATGCGGGCCCCTCCTGGATCATAATAGTGGCCAAGGAGGTGATCCGTGGTTGGGTCCATGCCATGGTGTCAGCCTCTCTAAGGAAACGGGTGGTTCCCCCTACCTCTGGCTTTTGGCAGTGACAAATTCCAAATGGTCTTGCAGGACAAGTAGGGCAATTCTGATGCACCCCACCTCTTGTCCATCACCCACCGGATCAACCCAGCACCAGCACCTTCCTTCCCTATTCTTTGCTGTTCTCACCACCACTAACCATACCAGCTCATGTTCACCTGCCCCTTCCTCTCATCTTCCCAGTAGCTCCTTTCCTTTCCTTTCCTTTCCTTTCCTTTCCTTTCCTTTCCTTTCCTTTCCTTTCCTTTCCTTTCCTTTCCTTTCCTTTCCTTTCCTTTCCTTTCCTTTCCTTTCCTTTCCTTTCCTTTCCCTTCCTTTCCTTTCCTTTCCTTTCCTTTCCTTTCCTTTCCTTCTGCTGCTGCCATAGATAAATTCAAGCCAGTATAAGCCAAACAGCCCACCCACCCATTTCCCAATCATGTCCATGCCCGCTTTCCTCTTTCTCTCCCCTTTGCTGATGGTTGGCTTTTTCTCTGCTGTCTCCTACCCTGGAACACCTTTTGTGATCTATGTCTGGACTACAGATGTATGTTCCAGGTCTAGGTCCAGATGGAACATACTTATTTTGGTCTAGATATGGCCCATCTGTATCTGCTGCTCTATACACACTATGGCTTGTGCACAGAAAGTTTTATACATTCCTTATAATATTGTGTGCCTGTGTGCCAATCAGAGAGAAGCAGCAAAAATGTCAGCCCTTTGAAGTATGCCAGGTCAGGAAACACAGTGAAAGGATTACAGCAATGCTACTTTATCGTTGTAGGGTGTAATAACAGAGTCTTGAAAGTCTGCCAGAATTTCCCTTTGCTCCTCTTATACCATACAGAATCAAGATGGGGTTATTTTGAGTCTCTTTCTCGCACTTCCACCTTTCCCAGGATCTCTTATTTTGCCTTAACTGTTCCTGCATACCTTCTTCAAGGTTATCTACTTATCCCTTTATTTAAAAATGCAGAATCAGATAAGAACTACCTTGATATTACAGTGATTAACAGTATTATTCACAGGCATACTTATAAAGAACACTGGACTTGAATATATGCAAGTCATGCTAGAACAGAAGACAGGGAAGTGAAGGGAAGTGTCATCCTCTATGTATGGTCATACTAAAGATATGGGAGGGAATTATCTGTACTACTGTGCAAATAAGCATCCATCAATAAACCAATAAACAATTGAGGGCTAACAAATTGAATGAGCTTAAGCAGAGACAAACAAAGCCTTTCCTAAATGACATCCCAAACCCAACCTGATTATGGGGCCCACTCTTGATGACTTAGGGAGCCATCAGGAGCCATAATGCTTTCAAAATGTCCAATGTATCCCCATAAAATTATTACACCAACAATAGGCCCTCTTGGTGCCATAATTTTCTTGGGATATGTTGGATATTTTGCCCAAAGTACCATGAGCTGAGATGTCTCTCTAAGGAAAAAAAAACCCATTCCTTACATAACTCTGGTCTTAGTATCTGGTAACGCCATATCCAACCAGGAAAGACCACAAAATGAGGAGTGTTAGAATAATCAATTCCTTGTTTGATTATTGGATAGGGAAGGGGACAAGAAAGTTGTTAAAGAGAACACTGCATAGATATTCTATTCAGAATAGAATATACTTTAATAGGGTAGGCACACTTTTGGTTCCTACTTGCCATCTCCTGGGACCTAGAGGGTGTTCTTTTTCCATTGTGGCACCTGCCCTCTGGAATGATCTCCCCCTTGGAGCAAAGGAGATCATATGGTTGGCCCTGACCCTGATGGCCATTAGAAAGGGAAGTGAAAAATCAGTGAAAACTTGGCTCTTTCCTCAGGCGTTTGGGCCAAGATGATTGCCGTTCCCATCTGGAGGCGTGTAAGGAATCTGAAGCCTGATTGCTGATTATTTGTTGTCTTTTCTTTTCAGCTGGTATTACTTATTTTGTTGTTGTGTTTTTGTTCTTCAGTTTGTTGTATGCTACTCAGAGTCGCATCGCTGGAGTATGATATAAATCTAATATCTATCTAGATCTATATTACAATTTGGAAGAAAATATGGTGTTATCTTAAGTTATTTGGTCATAAACAATAATCAAACATGATATATGAACAATTAATAAATATTAAATCAGGAAGAATATAAAAAACTATCCTGAAGCTGCTTAAGCTACCCAAAATGGACAGTTCCTTCTTATCTATGTGTGGTTCAACTAGTCCTGCTAAACATACAAGTCTTGATACAGAAATGTATTATTACGTGATTGTGTAAATGCTGTGCCATGCTAAACTAACTTTTTTGTCTTTGATATGATGTTTTCTTGTTTTACCTTGTAATAGAATTGTGTTTTAATAAAAAGAGACTTTTTGCTTCAGAAAATGATTTAAAGATAACTATTGCACATATAAGATTCCAGAGAGACCTACAGTATATCCCCAGGGACATTTTACCATATACTTAAAAACTCTAAGAATATCTGATAAGCTGTTAAGCTAATGCCTTAACTAAAGCAGAAATATACAAATGGATTTTTTAATATAGAACAATCATTCACAAACTCGGTGCTTATAACGTGACTCGTAGTTGTCAATGAACCCTATGCTACTTCTAGGCATATTATTTACATAATTCTGTTTGCAAATTGGAAGTCTGTGAGATATCATTCAAAATATCCATTTCAGTTGCATGACATTATACAAAACACAGCTGTTCAGGGAAAAATTTCCCCAGGAACTTGTTAAGTAACAATTTGGGAATTATTGGTATTTGACATGTTATTCAACTCATGTATCCCCAGTAATGGCTTGTTCAGAACAAATGATATTCAAGCACTGCATTTGAAAATATTGAATGTGGGTTTCAACTCCAAAGAATGATTCAACTTTAGACTTTGCAAGATTTGATCTACAAAGGACAAGGTAATAATCATCTTCCTCTCTTTCTTTCTTTGCACATACATACAAACATGCATATTAGGTCATTACAGTACTTCAGATTCAATTCTAAATAATGCTTTGAAGTGGAACATAACACTTCTCTTGACCCTTTAAAGCAAATATGCCTTTTGCTGGGATTATGCAGCAGCTGTGGAAGGAAGCCATGCGATCCCAGGAAAAGATGCAGCTGCTGTCAAGAGTTGCAGATAGATTTTACCTTTACTTCCCTGCATGCTTGGAAATGAGCACATTTTTAGAAGCAGTGTGTAGTCCTAATGCATACATATACTTTCTTTTTCCTCTGTCCTTTAAAGACAACAGTTGTTGAAAGTTACATTCAAAAGGAGCTTTTAGCTGCTTCTAGTAGGTGAGATGTTATGTCTAAAGAAATAATTGGACTATCTGAAGAGTTATGTCTACAAATACAAATGTTTGCCCAGGTATTGCAACTTCCTCTCAATGCATGATTACAATGCAACAAGTTATTTGTTTTTTGACTATATCAGCATCCCTACAGCTATGAATTTATGAGTTCCCCGTTGGGGGAGATGGGCGGTCATATAAATTAAATAAATAAATAATAAATAAATAAATAAATAAATAAATATTTGTCAGCACTCAAGGGGTTGCAGGATCAAAACAGTTTGCAGATGGCTATCAGAGTTACATGCACATTCATAAATACTTGAAGTTTGGTGAACATAGTTGACTGAAGCTTTACCCAAACCCTCTGTCTTTTAGCAGGCCAGCACAGAGGAACAATCACTTCTTGGATCTGCTTTGCCATATTCTGTATTCATTACATTTAACTTAGGGACAAGCCACACTAAGGACACTCATTTGAGGACATTAATGTTCACATTTTAGACAGGGAAGATAAGTGGTTTGAAAGAGGGGTCAAGGAATCCATTTATGCCAACTTGGAAAATCCTACCTTGAATAGAGGTGGGGGCCTCAGGCACAATCTTTCCCCTATTTTCCTTCCTGCTTTGTCTTCTGTGCCTAGGAAGATTAAGACCATTTCGCAAGCTCAACAGCAGCATGGTAATCTTAACGATCCTCCTTTGGATGATAAAGGGACTTAGAAATAAACATCTCAAAATAACCATGACCTAGCCCCAGGTGCAAGGTCACACAGCCACCCTAGAAACATATTTAAGGATTCCCTTACTAACTTTGCTCAGACTGAAGAAGCTTCTTGGATAAGGAGCGAAACATTTCCACTGAGAAAATAGAAATCCAGTTGACATGATTCAAGCCACAGACTGTTCCACCTGGATGACTGAGAACCTTCATCAACATAAGCAACAAAGGTGCCTTTCCATGAGCTCTGCACAATCCCCTCCTTGGGAGGGGGATCCCAATTTACTGTCATGTTGACTCCAATAGTAGAAATGCAAACAAATATAGTGATCATTCCTCACATGCAGTTGCAAAGGGGATGAGCAACTGATGAGCAGTTATTCAGCACTGCCTTGATTGGCGCCATTCATATCCTACAATTTCTAAAAAGATTACGAGGGTATGTCCATAGGCCAATTGAATTTACAGCAGCCCCTATTAGGAGGTAAGGAATTGCTTCATGGCTCAGCAGACATTTGACCCCAATTGTTCCTGATCCAGAGGCAACACGGTGCCCATTACTTATCTTGCCAGCACCCAACCCCTTCTCTAAGTTCCTGCAGGGTGTTTCACAGAGAACCATTTCATTTTGGGGTTCCTGCTGAATAAAACTCTAAAGGGGGAAGAAGACTCTGCTGTGCACCCAAATCTCTTTTTCTGAGCAGCTCTCAGCAAGAGCACAGTTCTTCACTGCCAGTTGCCCTGCTCTCAATGCCAGATGGCATCCCCAAGAGTCTAAAGAAGCCAGACTGTCCTGTCAGCATGCCACTGCCTCTTGGATGCACTTGAAAAATAAGGTGATTATTTCTTGTCAAACCCTAGCTGTGAAATACTGGTGTGTTTCTTTGCGATGGGTTTCCACAGACCAGTGGCTCTCTGCAAATCATGCTGGCATGCTGTCACAGGGCCAGCTTGAGGCCCCAGCATGTCCATAGTGATGCAGTACATTCATTCTGGCTGCTGTTTCTCAACCGTATCAAAAGAGTTCCTGACGTATGGCTGGCTTTAGGCTAGATTCCTGTATCCAGTGATAAAGGAGATGAAGAGGCCTCCTTCTTGAAGTCTGCAGGCCGAAGGGAGCCTGTCAGGATGGAGGCTGAGTCCGATGAGTCCGATCTGGAAATAGAGGGGCCGATAACAATAGAAGCAGGAAAGAACGGAGTTGGCGTGAAATTTGAATTAGATACAGAGCAGCTGATTGGAGGCAGCCCAGAAGGAGACTCACCTCCAACTATTAGCATGTGAGAACGGAAGAAGGGAAGGTGGGCAGAGCAATGTGAGGCGCGATTGGTTCCCCACTCACAAATGGCGCAAAAATCAAAAGGATAAAAGGCGAGCGCAGCATGTGCCCATTGCCGGAGACAACCGTTCACATTCCATACTGCATCCTGGAGTGAATCGCGATCCCGTTGCCGTGCCAGAATCCCCGCTCAGACCTCACCTTGCTTCCACGCCAGAGCCTTGCCTCGCTGTTCAGCCAAGCTTCGTGCTGGTGTCTTGCCTTGTAGCCCTGCCACACACCGCGCCGGAACCCTGCTCTGCAGCACAGGTGCACTTCGTGCCAGAACCTTGCCTTGCCACCACACCCCGTCCCACGCCGGAATCTTGCCCAGCCTCTGTGTCCAGCCTCGAGCCAGAGTCTTGCCTTGCCTTCGTGCCAAGCCTCGAGCCGGAACCTTGCCTTGCAGCCACCGCACCCAATCTCATGCTGGAATCGTACCTCGCAGCCGCATCAAGCTTCATACTGGAATCTTGCCTTGCCTTCGCACCAAGTCTCAAGCCGGAACCTCGCCCTGCAGTTGCCGCACCAAGCCTTGTGCCGGAGTCATGCCCCGCTGCCACGTCAAGCCTCGTACCGGAGCCTTTCCTCGCCACAGCGCCAAGCCTTGCGCCGGAGCCTTGCCTCGCAGCCATACCAAGCCCTGCATCAGGACCCTGCTTCGCAGCCACGTGGTGGTTGCCCACGTGCGTGCCAACTGGGAACGGATCACTGCAGGACACCTGAACTCTGTGAGCACGTCGTCACCTTTGTTTCCTCTAGATATATTTTGTGTGTGTTTTAATCGTAAATAAAGGACTTATTCCACACCTTCCTGCTTCGGGTCTTAGTCGGGAGAGGACAGAGCCCCAGATGTGTGAGATTATTATCCAGTGCAAATGGGCATAATTTCCTCTCCTAAAATGGCAGGAAGATAAAATTCAGTCATTGGAAGAGACTCCAAATGCTGCAAAAAAGATGTTCAGGGTCACTCTGCAACTGCAGATTGCTCGGCCCTGATTGAGCAGATTTGTCCAAAATGAAGAAGGGAGTATATAAGGGAGAAATCCTATTCAGTTCAGTGGAACATACTTCAATGGGTGCGTGCATAGGACTAGCCTGTGATAATTGCAGTTGAGCTTCCTGTTTTTAGCATTGCTGGTCATACTACACTACAGTGCTTCATTTTCAGCTGGTAGCACCTGATAGAAGCTCAGAGTAGTTCAACTATTTATTCGCCATGATTTATGAGCAAAACACAGCTCTGGGATTCTAAGACTCAGTGTAGAGAGTAAGGAAGATGACCACAATGGAAATATGTAAGAACTGTTAGCTAGGCAAAAGGGACTGAGACATTTTTTAATCCAGAGCAATGAGATAACATTCAGAAGTGGCTCAGACAGATACCTCCCTGATTCACTGGAGTATATGAAGGGGAGGAATATATGAAGGGGAGGAGCCAATCTCTATAAAAGTAGTTTAAATCTTCCAGTGGAGTTGATTTCCTGGTTTAGTGGGGCTGACACTCCCAGGATAAATATTACCTATTTTCCCCATATCCCAGGGAGTGTGTTCCTTTCCTTTTAACAAAGATAATGCAGTCTATTCAGCCCTTTGAGATTTGATCACTTTCTTAAATAGTATATGGTGCTGTACCTACCGTTTCTAGCACATGGCATTTATGGTAGACTTATATCCCACTATTCTTCTATAGGAGAAGGTACATGACATTTATTTATTTATTTATTTATTTATTATTGTATTTATACCCCGCCTATCCCCTCCCTAAGCGGAGGGCTCTAGGCGGCTTACATTCATTGACATCATACATTTTTACATTTTTTGCGTTAGGGAAGGGGAGAGGGAACCGGCTCTTCATCCGCAGGTCGGACTACATGTCCCAGAAACCTTTGCTTCTGAGCCGGCTGCTGACGTCCAGGAAGTTGTTATTTTCGGGATCCGCCGTCCTCTGCCGTTCTCCGCGGCCATCTATGGGAATCACCAGCTATTCTTGGTCCGAGGGCGACCCTCCAAAAAGGACGCCAGCAAATTGGCCCACGTGAGTGGTCCCCATTCATCTACTTGCCATTAGCTTTCGATCTGCTGGGTAGGCAGAAGCTGGGGCTAGTGACGGGAGCTCACCCTGCCACGCGGATTCGAACTGCCGACCTTATGGTCGGCAGACTAACGGCTCAGCGGTTTAACCCGCTGAGCCACCGCGCCCCTGATGGTTTTCCCGATGGTTGATCATCCAGGCCTTTGGCAAAGCAACAGCATCATGTGCCTTTGATCCATACCCCATGATTTTCATGCCAAACAATTGGTAAGTGAAAAGCAATACAGAGAAAACCACTGAATTCAAGAGCTGGCAAGCATGCCATTTTGGTTTTTCCCCAGATCCTTACCTGGGGATGATTATTGATTTTGGCATCACAATGGACAATTCACTTTGCTGCTCCTGCAGCTCTTGTTGATTGTCTTTGTTCTTGTGCACACCCATGACAGTCAATTAGAAAAGACTTATGGAATATTGTTTTTATATATGGTAACTGCAGTGAGATTATTTTATGCACAGAGATGGAAAGGCTCTGAAATATCCACAATGGAGGAATAGTTGGCGAAGATGACAGAGTTTGCAGAAATGGCAAAATTGACATGTCTGATTAGGGAGAAGACAATAACTACATTCATTAATGATTGGAAACCCTTTATGGACTTCTTGCTGAAAATAGAAAAAAATAATCTTGTGATTTATGGGTTTATGATTAGAACAAGTAAAATATGGAAAGAAGGAAGTTATGATGTCATTTTAAAGATAGAGGATAAAGTATAAATGCATTTATAACTGGGTTATACAAATAACAAACCAAAAGACAGAGGATAAAGTATAAATGCATTTATAACTGCTGTAAAGAAGATTGGAAGCCGCTCCTTTGTGTATTTTTTTCTTTTCTTTTTCTTTCTTTTCCATCTGTTCTTTCTTTTTCTTTTTATCTACCCACTATCTTTTCTTACTTTTCTTTTTTTCCTAAGTTTGCATTGCTTTTATTTTGTAAAAATGTCTTAATGAAAGTTAATTTAAAAAATAGTTCTTGTGCACACCCATGAATATGAAGCCGGAACTTATGGTAGTGCAGCAATAGAAAGGCAGCCGGATATGATCCTCTTCCTCTCATGCATTCCCTGGGAGAGAATACCATCCAGCCATGGCATGAGCCATCTACCTTTTGCTAACATAGCATTTATATATTCATCAGCATGACACTGGAACCATAGGCAGCCACAAAGTGAACAGATTGGGAAGTGAATGGAAGAACCTTCTTGGTGGTATCTTAGAACTGAATGTTTCAGAAAAAAACAAACAAGAACAGGCCTCTGAGTAGCAACAGAGTAAAACAGAAACACAGGAGGACATTTTTTCAGAGAAGGATTGATGGCATCAGCTGCCAAAACACCAGGAAAACCAGCAGATCTTCTTTAAATTTTCCTTGGCAGTATGGGTGTTTGCAAAAGAGATCCTACATTGCTGGACACCACTGCATATTGAGACACAATATTCCTTCTCTCTAAATGAATATATTTTGAAATACTTGTCCCCAGTTCTTGATCCTTACAACTCTGTTCCGTACATCTTTCATCACCCAACTTTTAATCTGGCCTGGAATTGGCCTCTAAAGACAGCAAATATTCCATCTCACTTTTCCAGGCAGTAGGTGTAGAAAAAAAAATCCCTTCATCTTAAAAAGATGGCTGAGACCACAAGTCAATATCAGACCTGCACGAATCAGTTCTGATTGAGTTCAGATTGAAAATCTGAAATTAAAAGTGGTCATGATTTGATTCAAGTTCATGATTCATCCATGGTTGGAAAGCATCAAAATGCTTGCAGCTGTTTCGTTTTGGAGCTGAATTAGATGAAAGCAGCAGGTGTGGTATTCATTCCACAGCACAAAGGTTTAGCAATCCTCATCCTATATTACCAGATTCAAATAGATTTCATGTCATCCCATCTATATGCCCTGGTCCATCAGGGCTTCTATCATTCAAGTCACTGATAGCTCAGGCAAGGGGAGTGTCAGCCTTGTGAGGTAGTCCAGACAAGAAGCACACCCAGGGGTACTAGCTCTATCTTTATTGTAAGGCTAGATTAACAGAATCTTGCAAGTCTGAAAGTACCCCTCCTGTCCCGCACTTTTACTCTCCTGAAAACTAGGAAGGGTCCCTTCTGAGCCACCCCTCCTCCTTCAGAGTCAAATTTTGTGTAACAGACTGTTCAAGGGCTGCAGCTCTTCCTCCTGTCTCCCAAGGTCATTCCCTCATACCATTACATGAAGACAACATGAGACAGATGAGGAAAGCAAGGGTGGACACACAGATTCAGGACTATGGAAAGCACAGATTCAGGACTATGGAAAGAGATCCATAAAACATTCAGGACCAAGGAGAGCAGTCCTGACACCAAATATTCATAAGCGGTCCCATGCGGACAAAGAAAAGAGTAGAGCTACTTCCCTACTGCCAGTGTTTTTAGATGGCCAAACATTCCCATTTGTCCTCAGCAGCAGTCTTGGAATGCTGCACAATAATGCTCACATAGCCTGAATTCAGGGGTGCTCCTCCTCCTGCACTGAGCAGCACGGAACATGGCCAGCAGCCAGCACCCTCTCCCATCTTTGCGTTTCCACACTGTTGCTTGTGCAGGAAAGAAAAGAGCCCTGCTTGCTAAGCTGCACTGGTGGGAATTCAGTGGGTCATCTGGAAGGAAATTGGCTCAGCTGCCCAAGGACAACACCAGTACATGTACAAAGGGATGCGGCCGCTATCCAGTTGGGTCTCCAAAGTCCTGTGGGTTAGTATCCTTTTAGTACAAGGATGCACAATAGCACACTAAGAGCATATGTCAAAACTGAGTGGTGCCAGGAGCCATGTTTTGAATTATTTTGGGGGTTTGGGGGTGAAATGCTTCTACAAAGCTGAAGGAACCCATTCTATTCCTTAAATATACCAAAACTCAAAATGCATAATGATGAGGATGATGATGATGAAGACAAATCAACATTTTTGGCCTCATGCAGTCGGTGAGAGTTCTAAGAGTCATGAAAGGAATACTGGTGTGTTACATGCAGCCCCTGGGCCACAGTGTTGTCACTCTTGTTCAGTTTCAACATCCTCAGGGCTTATATTTGTTTTTTTGTTTTTGTTTTTTAAAGAGTCAAAAACTCTTTAATATTGCCTCATTTTATGGGGGAGTATGCTGGTGTTGGATTGTAAACATATTCTTACATTTCTGTATATATAAATACAAATATATTTCATATTCATATATTAGAAACATATGCACTTGTTTTATGGCTCTCATGTTGTATTTCCTTGAAGAGTTTTGTTGACACCCTTCCTTTCTAACAGGCCTTGATAGATAGCTGTGCCCATAGAAAGATAAAGTGTACTTTCCAAGGATAGCTTCTCCAGGGGAAATATATTGTTTAATAACGGTCAAGGAGCCCTAACAAGGATGGAAGGAAGTTCCTAATATGGAGTGAAGGAAGGAAATTCCTAATATGGAATGAGGGTAAGGTGGAGTATGGGTAACTGAGTAAGGGGTGGTCTTCTAAAGGAGAAGTTGAATGGAATCTATATAATGTGCTGTAGGAAGGGGGTCCTGCGCGGCCGCCCACCTAACAGCTTGCTGTCATTGCTTTTGCTCTTGGGTGAATAAACTCCTAACTTCATGCAACTGGTCAGTTTCTTTACTCCCGGCTCAGGAACGAACTTGGTAAGATAAAATTTACTTCTAACACTGGCATGAGGACTTTATGGGGAATCTTTGTGTTCCCTGGATAAAACGGAAGTCCACCCCTCCAAGACAGCGAGCACTGGCATCTCTTGGGAATTGTGGGGGGGAAATGTGTTATCACAGAGCCATTGTGATAATCAAAGGGACACACAAGCAGCCTAAATATGCATCAATACATTCCCAGCCTTGCTCATCACTTTGCAATGCTGTTAACAAGTTCAGATGCACCAGGAACATCAAGGGTGGGCTGACAAAACAAACACATAAAGAAATTACCAGCCCTGTCATGTGCATATCAGCTACTTATTATGCTACTATATTCATGCAATTGTAGCTGAGTTAATAGCTGTGAGGCAGGTGAACAACAGAATTGTGAAGTCAAATTCATGAAGAAAAACCTGAGGAATTCACATCTGGATTCTTAGACATGTGGTACGACATATTTTACAAATTCAGATCTTGTTTTTCTCCCTCTTTTGGGTATCATGTGGAGACTCTAGTTGATGGACGTTGATTGAGATTGTTTACTCAGGACTGGAGCCCTGAGGCTGGCACATTTCCATCTAAAGGAACAAAGCAAAAAGCTGGGAGTCCAAAGCATGCCTCTCCAAGCAAGTTGCCAATAATGACATCTTAAATAATTCAGAAGTAAACAAGTAGCTATTTCTGCTTTTGGCAGTCACAGCCAGTGAAAAACAAGGAGCTTCCACAGGCTTCATGGGGGCCCCATCATACCCAACCTTCAGGCTTCCTTCCCTTAAGATTTAACTATGGTGAAATCTGTGTACACCGCTTATAGTGGGTACACTGTAATTAAACCCAGCCTGGCTGTAAATGCTGTGCATCACTGTGGCATATTTTATCTGTCTGTAAATGGCTAATAAAAATAAAAGCTCGTTTCTCTTAGCTAATCTTAGCTGAAATGATAGAAAGTTGCTCTTCTGCTATGGATGCTGGAATGCGTTAAACAAACCTCAAGTGGTCTTCCCTTCTTTGGCATGCTATCAAGTTGAAAAATCCTAGCCCTTGGCCTTTACATCCCTTAGCTTTTCCATCTTTTCAACCCAACTAAGCACATGTCCTATCTCTCATTGTTTCAGTCTTACAGATGCTTGCCACAGCTCTTGTTGACCTCACCAGAACCCTGGAACTGAGATACTGGAGCTTCTGATTCACCCCTCCTTTCCTTCCACAGCCACAGACTACTTTTTCCAGCCAATTCTTCTAGCATCATACAATTACCGTGGCAGTGGACATGATTTTCTTCACCCAAACTAAACTACAAAGACTGAAGGAAAGTGTAATTTGAAAAAGGAAGGTGGAGCGCTAAGGAGCAAGTGGGAAATGACATTTATAGAGTGAGAGGATGGGCCCCATACACACACATCATGCAAATGTACATATTCACATGTGCATGAAGTTCAGTGGATGACCTTGAGATAGCCACCATCTCTTAGCCTAATATTGGTGAGTCATAGAAACTGTCCAAAGCAGACTGAAATGATTCACAAGTTTGGATGTGGCTTATTCCTACCTTATAAGGTTTCTGTTTGTTTGTTGTTTGTTCTCTGGCACAGCGCTCTGATTTGTAACAAGTCCAGAAATCCTAATCTTTCTTTCCAGATCATAAGCATTTATACGCAAGGCCCAACGGTTCCAGCGAAACCCATGCCCAAGAATCTCTGCTCAGTAATGCAGCGGTCACAACTGAGAGAGGAAAGTCACTGAAACCTTGTCTGCTCCTGAGATCCTAATGCTAGCCAGCCAAAGTCTTCTCTCCTCTGTTGCTATAGAAACAGGCAAAGGGCTGTAAAGCATCACACAAGGGGACTGTGCTGGTCATACAATAAAGTGGCCCAGGATTCTATAGCAATAATAAACCTAGAGGATTGGGAATTTGGCTGAAGTCAGGGAGGGGACAATAATAAAAGAATATCAAGGGAAGGTAAAATGGGAATAGATGTGCAGGAAAAAGTACATGAACTATTCTTCCTTGCTGCAGGGTTCAAGCAAGGCAGAGAAATTCTACAGAATGATTAATCCCTGAAGAATAAGGATAGAGATATGAAGCTTGCTAACTCAATTGTCTCTAGGAGTTGCTGGATTTCAAATATTATTTCAGTGGAGCACACCACATACACAGAGGCATGTGTGCAGCAAATTCCCTAGCTGAATGTATGCAAAGTGAAAACCAGTCTTAGTAATGGAATAAAATATGGCATCACCAATAATATGATTCTTTCAAAACTGATAACATCAGTCCTACCAATAGAATCTACAGAAAGAAAGGAAGCATCTTGCTTGTAGCAGAAATGAAAAGTCACAATTTCAAATTTTGCATTATAATACCTATTTGCTTAATGTAGATTTTAAACCCTCGTATCTTTTTGGACCTGTGCTAATGTGGATTGTTGCACCCACTTTGTTAAAGCAAGCAAAGAAATGCAAGTCATTTTCATGCTGTATAACTAATGTAAGAGATAGTTTGGAGCCTTTGTGTGTGTGTGTGTGTGTCCTTTGAGTCAGTTTTTGATTCCTGGCGACTGCCTGGACAAGTCCCTGCAGTTTTCTTGGCAAGGTTTTTTGGAAGTGGTTTGCCCTTGCCTCCTTCCTAGGGCTGAGAGAAAGTGACTGACTGGCCCAAGGTCACCCAGCTGGCTTTGTGCCTAAGGCAGGACTAGAACTCACAGTCTCCCGGTTTCTAGCCTGGTGCCTTAACCACTACACCAAACTGGCTCTCTAGTTTTGAGTCTTAGAAAAACCAAATGGAGGAAAATAGATTGATGTGGTTGGTTCTGTTTGTAGATTGTCTGAATGAGATGAATAAATTCACCAAGTTAAGAAAGGCAAGCTTTGCTTAGAAGTAGGCATATCATATCTCATCTTCAAACATCTGGATGACCACTCAATGGCAGCAAAATTGGTGGAAAACTAACTCCTGACTGTCATCTTCTGGTTATCTGGATTTTTGCAGATCAGATCTGGTAGTTCTCTTTAAACAGAATCCTCTGAAAGTCCAGCATGAATGTGCCAAATTAGGAATAGATAACTTGCAGCACTCCATGTGGCATTGAGCCACAACTGGCACCATCTCTAGGAAGCATGCCCAACTGTGAAGGGTATTGGGAACTATTAGCAACATTTGGAGTGCCACCCATTTCCTACCAATATTTTCCTCTGATCCTCAGAAACATGCAGATACTTAGTTATGCAGAAACAAAATTACTAATTGGGTCTGCCCCCTGATTAGATTTTAAGGTCTGTAAGGAAAATCAATCCTTAGTTTGTTCCTTCTTAGTGCAGTCTCCTGCCATCATTATTCAAATAGGCTGTCACCCATCTCTCAAGGCTGCTCACCAAATAGAGACTCTTACCTTGAAAAATGTCAGTGCCTTCCTCATCTTGCTTTCTTCCCTTCTGCCCTAACTCTCTCCCCTCTTTTATTTCCTTTTCTTAAGTGTGCTAAGGTTTGAGATGCAATATACATCTGGCTTCAACCAACAGGACTCCTCATACTGATTTAATAACCTCATTAATGTCAAACAAGTTGCTGTTATTTCTCACAGCACTAATAGGTGCCAATTTGCATGCCATGGCAGCACAGAATTCTCTGCTTAGCTGCAGGCCTATTTATCAGAATGGTCAGATCAGACTCTTATTCATTAACTGCTTTTTGAGGTCATCAGAGATGGAGGGTATCATCATCAGCTGTAGAGAAATGGTTCCAAATCTAGTTTAATAAACTACTGGCTGGTCACAATTAAGTTATGTAAACCAGCAAGCATTAGTGGTAAACAGCAGTGTCCATGGAAGATAGTTTGGTCTAGTGGTTAAGGCAACAGGCTAGAAACCAGGAGACTGAGAGTTCTAGTCCCGCTTTAGGCATGAAAGCTGGCTGGGTGACCTTGGGCCAGTCACTCTCTCTCTCAGCCCTAGGAAGGAGCCAATAGCAAACCAGGGGACTGAGAGTTCTAGTCCCGCCTTAGGCATGAAAGCCGGCTGGGTGACTTTGGGCCAGTCTCTCTCTCTCAGCCCAGTCTACCTCACAAGATGGTGGTTGTGAGGAAAAATAGGAGGAGGAAGGAGTATTAGGTATGTTCGCTGCCTTGAGTTATTTATAAAAATAATAAAGGCAGGATAGAAAATAAAATAAATAAATAAATAAGATAGTTCATAGATGTATGAATTAGCCTTGATTTTATTTGGAAATTTGAGATTCACAAAGGATGTGATTCAATTAGAGTTTGCAGTTTGAGATTCAAGGGCAAAGCAATTTGATTTGCGCCACTTCATGATTCAAGATTCATTTCTCCATAGGCTATAAAAGGGAAGCATCAAAGTGTCTGCAGCTGCCTCATTGTTTGGGAGAATGGGGTTAAAATAGCAGAAATGGTAGACCCCTTTAGAGAACATTAACCTTGCCAAGTTTTAATTGGATGCCTCATGGGGTCATTGTGATGCATTTTTGCAATATTCCCTCTGCAGTATTATTTTAAGGTACAGAGAGCAGGAATGTGCTGGATTTCAGCGGTGTGGTTGGTTCTCAGGAAGGAGGGAGCACATTCCAAGGGGGAGGCAATGGTGGGAAAATGAAGATGTTCAGAATAGCCCTGTCCTAGAGCCTTCCCAGGTTATTTCCCCTTAGGTTAGGTGGAGTAGCTTTAGTCTGGCAAGATTCTGTCTATACGGTGTGAGCAAATAAAGAACTGAAGTTTGAATTGACTGATTCTTCATTGTTCTTGGGCTGGGCCTGACAAGGAATTAGGAAATCATGACACAACAGCCTTCGGTTGGCCAGCAAAGAGCCTACATTGTTCAAAACCAATTAAAACATGTCCTATTTCATCTAAAAAATTTAAACTGTAAATCCTAGAGGGTTTTGTGTCCACATTCTTTTTCATCCTTTTGGTCCACAGGATAAACCTAGAATTCATTCCATCCAACAAGCCTAAGAGCTCCTTCTATATCCCCATAACATTTTCCCAGATGGTGAGTCTAAGATGAATAAGTGATGGCTCTGAGGCCATGAAACCATCTTCTCTTCCCTTGAGGTGCAATTGTGCCCCTTCACATGCCTTCAGGAACATCCTGAAGGAATATCACTTAGCTGATTTTTTTGTTTACAACAGTTATACAGATTGTCAAGTGAACCTTAATATCTATGAGTCCTGCTCTTTTGTTGTTATTAGTATTGGTTTAATTAACAAGGATTGCAAAAAAAACCAACTTAAATTCTTATGTCTTCTTAAGTCTTTTGCAATGCTTTTGCAAAAACAATCTTTTTGCTCAGCTTATTTGAGCTGTAAAAAGATAAATTAACTGTATAGATATAGATATACACCACACATACACATACACACAAGTTGTATGTGTATCTTATATTCAAAATTCAAGGGAACACAATAAAGGGAGTGATAGTCCTGAAAGATGGCCATAGGGCTACAGATTTCTGAGCATGGTTGTGCTAACACATCTGGAACACCCAAGGCTGAAAAGGCTGCCTTAAAAATCCACCAGGCTATTTCTTAGAAGACATAAAATTTAAGTCCATTTTTGAAATGTCAAAAGTAAATCCATAGATTTGGGCTGATGTATTATGTATTTTCATTTAGGGATCTGCAGCTCATCCTTCACAAAATTCCCAAAGACTCATTTAGTTCCTAGGTATTTTAACTGATTCTCATTCTATTTCTATAAAATTGTACAGAATTATTTTGCTATGCATGACTCATTTCAACAAATGGCAAGAATTTCCTGGAGCCTGAGCACTTACCCGAGTTCATTTTATTTAGCATTAAATTTCCAGAGGCTTATCATCTTTTGTAATACTTATATTTATCTACATGTACACAAGTTATATATTGCCAGCAACTGTCAGGTTATATATTCAAAAGCAACTCAGCCTGACTTTGCTCTCAGTCTTTCTCAAACTTCAGGCTGCTCTTTTATCCAGATTGACATTTGGCTCAACGCTCATCCTATGACTAATGAAAATAAGTGCAACAACCAGCCTTAGAAATGACAATGAAGATAACAACGTGGTGGGTAACTTCTGCCTTTTAGGATCAACCATCAACAGTAAAGGAACAAGCATTCAAATAATATGTCACAGACTAGCACTTGGTAGGGCACCCATGAAGGCCTTGGAAAAGTTATTCAAATGCTGTGATGTGTCTATACCTACAAAGGTCTGAATCGTGCAAGCCATGGTATTCCCTGTAACACTCTATGGAAGTGAAAGTTGGACTTTGAAGAAGCAGGATAGGAAGAGTATTGACTCCTTTGAACTTTGGTGTTGAAGAAGACTCCTGAGACTATTGTGGACAGCCAAGAAAACAAACAAATGGATCATCAAACAAATCAACCCAAAGTTCCCTTTTGAGGCACAAATGACTAGGCTCAAATTATCCTACTTTGGACACATTATGTGAAGACCTAGCTCTCTGGAAAAGGCTCTAATGCTGGGAAAGGTGGAAGGAAAGAGAAGAAGAGGATGACCAGCAGCAAGGTTGGATGGACTCCGTTACAGTGCTGATGGGTGCACCATCGGAAGACCTTAAAGACTAGGTTAGGGATAGAATGTCAGAGAAAATCTACTGTATCTATGTGGTCGCTAGGAGTTGACAATGACTTGATGGCAGACAATCAATTAATCAATCATTGTGTGAAACTGGACAAAGGTGATAATTGGGCAATGGAACAAGAAAAGGTTGGAAGAAGTGCCCCATTTAGTTTTTTTGGTGACCACTGATATGTCAGGCCACTGAAAACCACCAATGTCCTACAGATCCCATGCCAACACCTCAGTTCTCATTTACCTAACATTATGAGCATGGGCCAGAACTATCAGAAAACTTCATGCCTTTATGTCCTGTTCCAACTATGACTTGACACAGGAAGCGATGGGTAACAATCCTATTATTTATCAGCAATATATACAATAAAAATCACAACGGCTGATAGCTCACTCGCACACAGTCGTGGCAATAGGCAGAGATGGCATGGCACTGAAAGGCAGTCCACATGGTGGCAAGGTGAGGTCCGGAAGGGAGACTGGCGCAGCCTCAAGGCAGGGCTTGGGATCGAAATCCGGCACGGTAACAAGGCAAGGTCTGAGAGTGCAGTCCAGCGCGGCAACAAGGTGAGGCACGGAAAGGCAGTCCTGCATGGCAGCAAGGCAAGACTTGGAAGCAAGATCCAGCGCAGCAGCAAGACAAGGCTCGGACGGAAGGTTCTCTGTGGCAGCAAGGCAAGGCTTGGAAGCGGGATCCGGCATGGTAACAAGGCTAGGCATGGAGAGGCAATCCTGCGTGGCAGCAAGGCAAGGCTGGGAAGCAGAATCTGGTTTGGCAACAAGACAAGGCGCGGACAGAAGGTTCTGCGCAGCAGCAAGGCAAGGCTTGGAAGTGGGAACCGGCGTGGCAACAAGGTGAGGCACGGAAAGGCAGTCCAACACGGCAGCAAGGCAAGACTTGGAAGTGGGGACCGGTGCGGCAGCAAGGCAAAGGTCGGAAGCGGGCTCTGGCGCAGTGACAGGGCAAGGCACGGGAGGGAGGTCTGGCATGGCAGCCAGGCAAGGCTCCGAGGTGGGGTCCGGCGCAGTCACCAGACGAGGTACAGAAACGAGGTCTGGCATGGTGACAGGGCGAGGCTCGCAAACAGGATCTGGCGTGGCAGCAAGGCAAGGCTCAGGGTTGCAGCTTTCTTCGGCGGGAACAGGAGTGTGCATTGGGCTGTGTGAACAGTTGTCTCCAGCAACCTGGTCTGGTTTCTGGTGCCTTTTAGCCCTTCGATTTTCCCGCCATTTATGTAAAAGGCCCAATCGTGTCTCTCGCTGCTCAGCCCGTCTCTCTGCCCTCCTTTCTCGTGCACTGATAGGTGGTGGTGAATCCGCCCCCTGGCTTTCTCCAATCAGCGGCTTAGAATCTTACCACCCAAAGCTCAGTGCTGCCCCATCCCCTTGTTCAATTTTCATGCGTTCCCCAACATTTCCTGCCTTTTCAACGGTTGGCTCCCCCTCCTCCCCCTCAGACTCAACCTCCATCCTGACACTTTACTCTTCTCTCTTGGAGTTAAGAATCACTGAGATGCAGGGCCTCAACTAGGGGGGGCAAGCAGGGCATGTTCCCCAGGTGCCGCACTGGGGGGGGGCACCAAAATGCCTCTTTCGACGGCCAGCCCTGAGGGAGGCCCGTGCCGCCGCCGCCCATGAAGAGGCCTGCTGGGGCATTGTGCAGCTGGGATCGTCCACTCCCCAGGGCTGTCCACGGGCTCCGGGGTGGCCGCAGGGCCGTGCCTCCCTGGCGCCGTTCCGGACCATCCCGCTTGGGAGCGCGGCGGTGGGCAGCTTGCTCTGCCCAGCCTGGATGGGCAGATGGGAGCGCAGCGGGTCCTTCCCCCAGAGCCGGGGACGTGCAAGAGATCACAGCCAGGAGCAGGGCACTTGTCCTGGGGGAGCCCCGCACTGCTTCATCGAGGGGGGTCTGCATTGGGGGTGTGGGGGGACTCGACCCTGTGGGGGAGGCATGGAATCCATGTCTGCCCCGGGTGACACAGACCCTAGTTGCGGGCCTGCTGAGATGAGCTGTTTGTTCAAAGCCCCAGTCCTGATACAGTCCTGAGATGTTGAGATGAAACATGCTATATCCTTTCAGAAGGACTGGAATCTGCCACCATGAGCTAGGACCCCTCAGTATGATGGGGTGGAAGAAGTTCAGGCTGCTTCTTCAGGGGACAGCCTTTCAGTTCTATATTCAAAACCTTCTGAGAACAAAACCTTAACAAAGCCTCAGTCTCCAAAGATTTTTTTCCCTGTAAATCTTTATTTCAGTCATAGACTGGCATAAAATACAATCAGGAAATATTACACTTATTTCAATAATGACACTGAAACTAAATAAAATAAAAGGTAACTAAAAGCTATGACTGTTAACACAATACTATAAAATTAAAAAACTAAGATAACTCTATAAAAATTCTTAATGCTAAGACTATGTACTAAAAGGGGGGCTCCGAAGGCCACAAAAAGGATGTAAAAACAGGAAAACATTTAAAAAATAAAATTAAAGAGAAATTCTCAGTACGTTTACCCATGCCCAGTCCCCAAAGATGACCAACCACCACCATTATATATGCAGCAGAATCTTCCCCTTCCCAGATTCACAGAAATCCCAGTAGAATTAATCAACAGCCACTTCATAGTTCAGTAAGCTCCTTTAGCAGATGGAACTGACCACAATACAAGTCATGACTGCCTACATAAGGCTTCAGCTGACTTTAGCATGTTGCTGAGAAAACATCCTTTGATTGCTTCTCATCACTGAAAGCTCTGCCTTCACTATACTGGCTGTAGTTGCTTTATCTACATTGTATGCTCTGCTTTGATTAATCTATCTGACATCACTGACTTTCCCCATGAACCTCAAGTAGCTATAGGATGAAGTAGATATAGGACTTTCTACCATATCTGAAGCAGAAATCGAATATTAATTTACTTTCCTCCCATTCCAACATTATTACACATCCTTCTTGAACAACAGATCATTTCTCAAATACCTAAAAAGAAAAGTGATGCAACTTGCTACCCTTGCTGCCTTCTGTGCCATCTCCCCTTGTGATCCAGTTGTGGTATACTGTATAGTTAAAGATAGAAGAGAAGAGTGGACAGTAAATCTTCCACTAATCCCTAGTCCCTCAGGGAGTGCCTTCCCGACTTCGCACATTACATAGGCTTAGGGAATTTGAGTGCTTAATTTCAGCTCCTTAAATTTAATACTGAAGGAAGGACAAAGAAGAATCTTTGAAGTAGAGAAAGAACATGGCAAAGAAACAAAAATCACTAAAAGTGGAATATAAGCCTATGAAAATGAAATTTCTCTCCCACTTTCACTTCCGGGCGTTGATCGGAGCGCAGCGAAGAACCGAAGCTCCTAGCTTCGATTCCGCGGTTAGCTGTCTGCGGCGATTTGGAAGAAGAAAATCGGCGAAAAATCACCCTCGAAGAGAGGGTGATCAGAAGATAAACCACAAGGGTCTCTGAAGTAGCTGCTTTCCCCCGACCCCCATATTTCCACCACGGGGGAAGGGAGATTGAAGCGGTGAAAGGAGACTGGAAGAGAAGAGAAGCTCTACAGCAGCCGTGAATCTGAATAAGATAAGTAGCTACCCGATCAACCTTTTAGACACACTTTTTTACTTTTAAATATTATTTTTCCTATTAAGTGCTAAGATTTGTCTCTGGACTTGGTTTATAATTGCTGGTGTTTTATTCTCTTCTTGTTAAAGGAAGATTAAACGGTGGGAAAAGAAAGTTAATTGACTTTGCCATAAGTGAAAGTGACTTTCCTTATTATCTTCAGTTTGGCTTGAGTTTCCTACCTATGGACAATTATTGGTAATTTTCTTTTCATTTTGTGGAAATATTATACTAGAGTTTGGACATAAATGGAGTGATTAATATTTTATTTTTTAAGACTTTTATGTTGGGACTGCTGCCTGAAAGAAAAAAACCTTATTACTTTTTTTTTTTTATATATATATATAAGTTCCTCTTTTTTCTCTGAACTTTGAATTCTATTTGGATTTACTTTTTTGGAAAAAGTCAAGCTGTTTAATGTTCAATTTGGATTATTATTTGGAATGTAGAGGTTTTTTTTATATGTTTCTAGTAACATTTTCCTTTTTTGACTTGTGGTTGGATTGAAGAATTACAAGTGGGAAGGTGAAACCCTGGGAATATTTACTATTCTTATCTTTGATTTTGACTTCAGGAGAACAAAAAGTCCCTACTGGCTTTTTATCTTGGGTGTCTGAAATACCGTGGATTTATATATATAAGGGATTATAAATGAACTAAGAGGAAAAATTTTTAAAGGAGCTTCCTTATTTTTTTTTACAACTTTTTGGACTTTATTTATTTATTTATTTATTTATTTATTTATTTATTATTTCAATTTATTCCCCGCCCATCTCCCTTGCAAGGCATTTGCTCCTTTCCTTTTTTCCTTTTCCTTTTATTGTTTTTTTAATCTTTAATTTTTTTTAATTTTTTCCCTTTTTTAAACAATTATTGTTGTATTGTTTTTTTTCCCCCTTTTCTCCCTTTTTTCTTCTTTTTTGCAAGGCTATGGCGTCTTTGGGAACGAGACAGAGGGAGAAAGAGAAGAAGAAGGAGACTGGAGGACCACCTATTGATTCTGCTACACCTGCTACATCTGCCTCAGAAACTTTATTACCAGAAATGAAAAAGATACTAGAAGCTGTTGCAGCACTAAATAAGAAAATGGATGACTCCGCAGATGGAAGATCAAATTATATCATTAGACAAAAAGATGGATGATATGAAGAAAGAAATAACCCAAGAGATTAAGCAAGATTTCAAAAAAGAAATTCAAACAGTTAAGGAAGTGGTGAATTCTCTGTCAGGAGAACTTAAAGATACACAAAACCAGATGCAAAAATTAGAAGTTAAATCAGAATATGCCATTAAAGAGATTGAACATAATTTAGATATCACAGCCTTAGCAGAAATGAGAGAGAAAGAGCACATTTTGAGGCTTAGAGCAGTTCCAGAACAAGTAGATGAAGATGTGAGAGAAAGGATGATTTTTGAATTGGCTAAATTTTTGGAGATAAGAGAACAAGACTTAGATTTGGAGATAGACAAGATATTTAGAGTAAACACACGTTATGCCAAGGAAAGAAAAGTTCCTAGAGACATATTGATATATTTTGTAAGAAAAGTGACAAAAGAGCAAATTCTGAGGAAACATTATAATACTAGATTAAATATAGAAGGGAAGGAAATAATTGTATTAAAAGAAATCCCCTTGAGAATATTAAGGAAAAGAAAAGACTATTTTTTTCCTTATAGATAAACTAAAGCAACATAGTATTTCATTTAGATGGGAAAAATTGGAAGGTGTATCGTTTATGTTCAAAGGGCAGAGATTCAGAATAACTTCCATTTTAAAAGCAAAAGATTTTTTAGAGAAATATAAGAAAGAAATGGGTTTCCCAGATGGAGAATTGGCAGAAGGAGGAGAAACATCGAAAGATAAAGAGAAGGCTGAAGACTTATCTGAGAAGGGAGCTACAGGTGTGGACTTGACAAAGGGATTTTAAAGAATAAAATGTCAATGGAATACAAATATTTGACATGGAACATTAATGGAACTAATTCCCCACAGAAAAGAAGAAAGATATTTCATTTTTTGAAAAAACTGAAATTGAATATAAGTTGTCTACAAGAGACTCATATTTGCAAAAAAGACACTAAATATTTGATTCAAAAACAGCTTGGAGAAGAATTTATTTTGGCTGGATATAAAAAATCTAAGGGGGTAGTTCTATATGTACAACCAAAGTTAAATCCAAAATTGATACTAGCTGATGAAGAGGGTCAATATATTGTAGTAGAAATTAATATACAAGGAACTAAAACATTGATAGTTGGACTTTATGCACCGAATATGGATAAAGGAGTATTTTACAAAAATTTGATGGATAAACTCTTGGACTTAACTTATGACAATTGGTGTTTTATGGGGGATTGGAATGGGGTAATTTACCCCAGGCTGGATAGACAGTCACAAAAAGAAATAAAACAAACACAGGGAAAATTGCCGCAAACATTTTTTGACCTGAAAGAGATGTTGGACTTACAAGACATTTGGAGATGCATGAATGGGAATTCCAGAGAATTCACATATTACTCAGAGAGATTTAAATCACATTCTAGAATAGACATGATTTTGATATCTAAAAACTTGATGATGGATATTAGTAAAGTTGATATATTACCTAAGACCCTCTCATATCATAATCCAGTAATGTTGACTCTTAAAGGGAAACGGAATGTATTTAGATGGAGATTGAATGAGTCATTACTTCGGAATAATGATGTAGTTGATGTATGTAAAAAAAAGTTAAGAGAATATTTTCAATTTAATTTGAACAAAGGTACTAATATTCAAACCGTATGGGAAGCCAGTAAAGCATATATGTGGGGTTACTTTATTCAATAAAATGCTCAAATGAGGAAGAAGAAACAAAAAAGAATTCAACAGATTTTAGATGAAATTAAGAGTAAAGACATAGGTTTAAGAGATAAACCAATGGATGATACTTTGTTCACTCAAATTAAATTTTTACAAAAGCAAATATCAATGATATTAACTCAAGAGATAGAGACTCAAATGAAATTTACAAAACAAAAATATTTTGAACATGCAAATAAACCAGGTAGATGGCTAGCCTACAAATTGAGGAAACAAAGACAAAATAATTTGATTACCAATATTCAACATGAAGGAAAAACTTTGGTGAACAATCAAAAAGCCTTTCATGACTACTATTCTAAATTATATAAAAAACAAGATGTCAGTTTAGATGATATTGAAGAATATTTGAGTAAACAAAAGCTAACTGTTCTTAATGATCAACAAAGATTGACACTAAACAATACTATAACACAAGAAGAATTGGTAAAGGCTTTCAAGAAAATTAGTAGTGGAAAAGCTCCTGGACCGGATGGATTGTCAGCAGCCTACTATAAATGCTTTGAGGATGATTTATGCCTACCTTTGCAGAAGACCATGAATTCTATCTTGGAAACAGGAACCATGCCAGAAACTTGGAAAGAAGCACACATAATACTGATCCCCAAAGAACAACAGGATTTGACATTAACTAAGAATTACAGACCAATATCTTTATTGAATAATGACTATAAGATATTTACAATGATATTAGCAGAAAGAATGAAAAATATTCTTAAGAATTATATTCATCAAGACCAAGCTGGATTTTTGCCCAAGAGGCAAATCCGAGACAATGTCCGAAATATATTATATGTAATTGAATATTTGGAACAACATTATGATAAACAAGCTGCCTTGATACTTATTGATGCTGAAAAAGCCTTTGACAACTTAAATTGGCCTTTTATGTTCAAAGTACTGGAAAACATGAATTTTGGAGGAAACTTTATAAAATGGATTAAATCAATATATACACAATTTGCCAAAATAATTGTTAATGGAGAATTTAGTAAGCCATGTGAAATTCAAAAAGGTACTAGACAAGGTTGTCCATTATCTCCACTTTTGTTTATATTGGTATTAGAGATTTTACTTAGAGATATTAGACAGGATGATGGTATCCATGGTATCAAAGTTAAAAAAGAAGTTTATAAACTAAGAGCCTTTGCAGACGACCTAGTCATTACTTTGGAGAATCCACTAGATGGAATTGAAATTTTAATACAGAAATTAAAAGACTTTGGGTCACTAGCAGGGTTCAAAGTGAATTTACAGAAGACAAAAGTTTTGACTAAAAATATGGACCATCATCAACAAGAGAAATTGAAAGAAATAACAGGATATTCAATGGAAGAAAAAGTAAAATATTTGGGAGTATATTTAACAGCTAAAAATGTTAAGTTGTTTAAGAATAACTATATTCCACTTTGGATGGATATTAAAAAAGATTTGGACCATTGGGAAAAATTGCAATTATCACTATTAGGTAGAATTTCAGCAATTAAAATGAATGTTTTGCCAAGAATTTTATATCTTTTTCAAACACTACCTATATTGGCATCAGAAGAACCTTTTAAACAATGGCAACGAGATATTTCCATGTTCATTTGGCAAGGGGAAAAAACAAGAGTAAAATATAAAGTTTTGCAAGACTCTAAAGAAAGAGGAGGACTAGGTTTGCCGGATTTGAAATTATATTATGCTGCCTGTTGCTTGGTTTGGATTAAAGAATGGATAGTTTTGAAAAATGAAAAATTATTGAATTTGAACGACATGAACTAAGATATGGATGGCATGGGTATTTGTGGTATGATAAAGTTAAAGTTAATGTAGACTTTAAAAATCATTATATTAGAAGATCCTTGTTAAGAATTTGGAATAAATATAAACTAACTTTATGTTATAAAAGACCTTTATGGATCTCTACGCAAGAAGCATTCTATAGAACAGAAGTAAGAATTAAAGATAAATGGTTAACCTATAAAGATTTTTTAAAGAAAGAACAAGGACAATATATAATTAAATCAATAGAAGAATTGGCATCAGATGGATATACTTTTCAATGGCTTTCATATATGCAATTTGTAGAGAAATTTAAATCAGATAAGAAAGACTTTGAATTTGAACAAACCAAATCAGAATTTGAGATACAATTATGTGAAGCTGATGATCATCTAATTGCAAAAATGTATAAACTATTGTTAAAAGGTGAAATGGTAGAGGAACAAGTTAAAGATTGTATGATTAAATGGGCTAAAAATATTGGTTATAATATTCAAATGCAACAATGGGAAGATATGTGGACTAAAGGACTAAAATTTACTTTGTGCTATAATTTAAAAGAAATTTTTTATAAGATGATGTACAGATGGTATATGACCCCACAAAAACTCTCTAAAATGTATGGGAATGTTTCCAACTTATGTTGGAAATGTAAAAAAAAAAAAGAGGGGTCTTTTAACCATACGTGGTGGACATGTGAGATTGCAAAGAAATTTTGGACTCAAATACATTCATTGATGCAAAACATATTACAAATTCGAGTTCCATTTAAACCGGAATTTTGTTTGTTCGGAATAATTGATGGACAACTTGGGAAGCAATTTACAAGAATTATGCAATACATGATTACAGCGGCAAGACTTATATATGCACAAAATTGGAAAAACCAGATCTTGCCTACGATACAAGATTGGATGTTAAAATTGATGGATATGGCAGAGAATGATAAATTGACATGTTCATTAAAAGAAAACATATTACTCAGAAAGATACAGATCATTTTCCAGAATAGATATGTTCTTGATCTCTAAAACCTTAATGATGGATGTAATAAAGTTGAAATTTTACCTAAAATTATATCAGATCATAACCCTGTTTTATTAACTATCAAAGGAAAAAGGAATGCATTTCGATGGAGGCTAAATGAGTCAATTTTCCGGAAAGAAGATGTTGTTGACATATGTAAGAAAAGACTAAGAGAATACTTTCTACTTAACTCAAATAAGGATACCAGTACACAAGTAATTTGGGATGCAAGTAAAGCGTATATGAGGGGTTATTTTATTCAATATAATGCTCAAATGCAGAAAAAGAAACAAGAAAAAATTCAATTGATTTTGGATGAAATTAAAAATAAAATAAAATAAAGAGAAATGTCTGAGGGCCAAACCGATGGATAATACATTGATAACTCAAATTAAATTTCTACAAAAACAAATTTCGATGATTTTGGTACAGGAAATAGAAACTCAAATGAAATTTACAAAACAGAAATATTTTGAATTTGCAAATAAACCAGGAAGATGGTTAGCTCATAAGTTAAGAAAACAAAGACAAAAAAATATAATTTCTAATATACAACATAAAGGGAAAATCCTAGTGAATAATGTGGAAATACAAGAAGCATTTCATTCTTACTATACAGCATTGTATAAAAAACAGGATGTTAATATAGCTGAAATTGATGAATATATGAGTAAGCAAAGATTAATTGTTTTAAATGATGAACAAAGAACATTACTTAATAATCCTATAACAAAAGAAGAAATGTTAATGGCTTTTAAGAAAATTAAAAGTGGAAAAGCACCAGGTCCGGATGGACTATCGGCAGCCTACTACAAATACTTTGAAGATGAATTGAGTATTCCTCTCCAAAAAACTATAAATTCAGTGTTGGAAACAGGAATTATGCCAGAAACATGGAAAGAGGCTCATATTACTTTGATTCCGAAAGAACAATTAAATTTGAACTCAACAAAGAATTACAGACCAATATCATTATTGAATAATGATTATAAGATATTTACGACAGTTTTAGCGGAAAGATTGAAAAATACTCTTGGAAATTTTATTCATCAAGGTCAAGCAGGTTTTCTACCCAAAAGACAAATTAGAGATAATATTAGAAATGTTTTGGATGTATTAGAGTATTTAGAACAACATAATGAAAAACAAGCCGCCTTGATATTCATAGATGCTGAAAAAGCATTTGATAATTTAAATTGGTCCTTTATGTTTAAAGTATTGGAGATTATGAATTTTGGTGGGAATTTTATTAAGTGGATTAAATCAATTTATACACCTCAATCTGCAAAAATAATTGTCAATGGAGAATTTAGTAAACCTTGTGAAATACAAAAAGGCACAAGACAAGGCTGTCCTTTATCTCCGCTTTTGTTTATATTGATCTTAGAAGTTCTACTTAGAGATATTAGACAAGATGATGGTATTCATGGTATCAGAGTTAAAAAGGAAGTTTACAAATTAAGAGCCTTTGCAGACGACCTAGTCATTACATTAGAGAATCCACTGGATGGAATTGAATTATTGATGCAGAAATTGAAAGACTTTGGGTCGTTAGCAGGGTTCAAAATTAACTTACAGAAAACAAAAGTTTTGACTAAGAACATGAATTATCACCAACAAGAGAAATTGAGAGAAATTACAGGATATTCTTTGGAGAAAAAAGTAAAATATTTGGGAGTTTATTTAACATCGAAAAATGTTAAATTATTTCAAAATAACTATATCCCGCTTTGGATTGATATTAAAAAAGATTTAGATCGTTGGGGGAAACTACAACTATCATTATTGGGGAGAATATCAGCGATTAAAATGAATATATTACCAAGAATTCTATATCTCTTCCAAACAATACCTATACTGACATCAGAGGAACCATTTAAACAGTGGCAGAAAGACATTTCTAAGTTCATTTGGCAAGGGAAAAAACCAAGAATAAAATATAAATTCTTGCAAGATTCAAAAGAAAGAGGTGGTTTAGGACTCCCAAACTTGAGACTATACCATGCAGCTTGTGGCCTGGTATGGCTTAAGGAATGGATTGTTTTGAGAAATGAAAAATTATTAAATCTGGAAGGTCATGAATTGAGATTTGGATGGCATGGATATCTGTGGTATGATAAGGCTAAAATAAATGTGGACTTTAAAAATCATTATATTAGAAGATCCTTGTTGAGAATTTGGAATAAATATAAATCAACTTTATGTTATAAGAGACCTTTATGGATTTCCACGCAAGAAGCTTTTTATAGAACAGAAGTAAGAAATAAAGACAAGTGGTTGACATATAAGGACTTCTTAAAAAAAGAACAAGGACACTATGTGATAAAATCAAAAGAAGAACTTGCCCAAGAAGGTCATACCTTTCAATGGCTCTCCTATATGCAACTTATAGAGAAATTTAAATTAGATTAAAAAAAATTAGAATTTGAACAAACTAAATCAGAATTTGAAATACAATTATGTGAAAATGATGAACGCTTAATTGCTAGAATGTATAAATTATTGTTAAAAGGAGAAATGGTAGAGGAACAAGTTAAAGATTGTATGATTCAATGGGCGAAAAATATTGGCCACAATATACAACTTCATCAATGGGAAGATATGTGGACTAAAGGACTAAAATTCACCTTATGCTACAACTTAAAAGAAAATTTTTATAAGATGATGTATCGATGGTATATGACCCCACAAAAACTCTCAAAAATGTATGGGAATATATCCAACTTATGTTGGAAATGTACAAAACAAGAGGGGTCTTTTTACCATATGTGGTGGACTTGTAACATTGCAAAAGAATTTTGGACTGAGATACATTCATTGATGCAAAATATACTACAGATACGAATACCATTTAAACCAGAATTTTTCTTACTTGGAATTTGGGAGGTACAAATAGAAAAATATTTATCTAGAATAATACAGTATATGATCACAGCAGCAAGACTCTTATATGCACAAAACTGGAAAAATCAAAGTGTTCCAACAATACAGGATTGGATGTTGAAACTATTAGAGATGGCAGAAAATGATAAATTGACTTGCTTATTAAAAGACAATTCAAATTGTTACTTTCTTAAAGAGTGGAAACCATTGATGGACTATTTGCAAAAAGCAGGAGGAGTAAAGCTAATATGGGGATTTGATGATTAGATTATATATAAATAGTATATAATAGACAAGAAAAGTATATGAATGTCATATGAATAACCAGCATGTAAAAACAAACTATCTATTCTATTCTTATGACCATAGTTGGATCGGAGGTTATCCAATTTCTTTGTTTGTGTTTTTCTTTCTTTTTTTCCTTTACTGCACTTTTCTTTTCTTTTTCTCTTAATTTGTATTTCTATTTCCGTTTCATTCTTAACTTTTAGCTTTGTATATTTAAAATCCAATAAAATTAAAAAAAATTGACATGTTTATTAAAAGAAAATTCAAATTATTATTTTCTTAAAGAGTGGAAACCATTAACTGACTATTTACAAGATGCAGGAGGAGCAAAGCTTATATGGGGATTTGAAGATTAATATATATCTGGCGTGGGCTGGTCCATGAAGTCACGAAGAGTCGGAAACGACTGAACGAATAAACAACAATGTAAATTTAAAACCTAATAAAATTTATATTAAAAAAAATGAAATTTCTCTTCACAACAGGTGACCTTGCACACTGAATTATTTGATTGATGCCTGTGATCTGCTTGTGAAAACACAATGCAAACTTGCTGAAGCATGTTTTCTCATCCTACTCATTGCCACACATTACTGTCTTGTGTTACCACTCATCCATCCATCCATCCATCCATCCATCCATCCATCCATCCCCATCCATCCATCCATCCATCCATCTATCTATCTATCTATCTATCTATCTATCTATCTATCTATCTATCTATCATCAGCTCTTAATATTTCATATTGGCTCACAGAAAGGCTTATTCTCTAAACTAGGTTAATGAATATTTTTAAAATGAGTAGTAGAGTATCTGTGGATCTTGTCATCTCACATTTGGTGATGATATCATCAGTCATATGCTGGCTGGCTGGCTGGCTAACTAGATAGATGAAAGATATATAGATAGATGATAGATAGATAGATAGATAGATAGATAGATAGATAGATAGATAGAGACAATCTATAATTATTGCTTCCTTTTTAGGAAAATAATCACCTACATCTTCCCATTCCACACTGCCAAAACTTTGGGATAAGGCAAATTTTGATCTTCTATTTTCCCAAATAGGTTACATCTATACAGTTCTTAACGTTGTCAATTCCACTCCTATGGATACCAGGGGGGGCTGGGGGGACATAAATTAAGATGAATAAGATGAATTAAGCTTATATTTTACTTCCCACTCCAAAACAATGACATAAATATTAGGATGCGTGCCAGAAAAGGAGAACTCAGGAAGCAGATCACAATCACTGAAAGTCACTCCTGCCATACTAATTAAGAAGGCAGCACAGCCCGCAGAAAGAAACTGGATAAATCACATGAGCAATCTAGGAGCATCACATGTAGATATGGAAATATACATGATGGCTCCTAGGCAATTCTTCCATTTCTAGGCACAGGTGTAGATTGGGCAGTAAAAGGTAAAGGTTCCCCCCGCACATTTGTGCAGTCATGTCTGACTCTAGGGGCTGGTGCTCATCTCCATTTGTTAGCCGAAGAGCCAGCATTGTCCGAAGACGCTTCCATGGTCATGTGGCCGGCATGACGCGCGTGGAACGCTGTTACCATCCCACCGCAGTGGTACCTATTCATCTACTTGCATTTGCATGCTTTCGAATTGCTAGGTTGGCAAGAGCTGGGGCGAGTGCGGGAGCTCACTCCGTCACGTGGGACTAGGGATTCAAACCTCTGAACTTGCGATCTTCCAATCGACAAGCCTGGCATCTTACCCGCTGAGCCACCATGCCCCAGATTAGGCAGTAGCACCCAAATATTATGTACCTTCTATCAAGTGGGCCCTCCCAGAAGATTATTACTTTGATGTGATGGGGGGTTCACTAGCTTCAATGACGCTGGGAGCAATGCTGGTTTGAGCAGAAGATTATGGTAGTATCATCATTGCTGGTAGGGTTGAAAGGAAAGGGATGAAGTGACAGGAAATTCTGAACAAGGATGAGGGAAGGTGGGGCTCTGAAGGCGTAAGGAAAGCCAACCCATCAAGAATTCCAAAATTTCAAAGAGAAAAAGATGAACTGGCTTTCAGAACAACTTAACATGTAGCCAGGGAAAGATGAAGAATGAAGTCTTGGGCAACAATCAGGATGTACAACTGAATGAAGACTTCCCAGATCTAACAACAAAGGGCAAGGAAATATATTTCAGTCAAGAATGTCAACAAATGGAGGGAAATAATGGGAAAGGAAAGTTTTTTTTAAAATCACAAGATTTACTACTCAAAAAAACTTTACAGCTAATGTAGAACTATTCAAGATAATCATGGAAGAAATAATTCCTTTTCGAATAGGATTATAAAATAGCAGAAATATTTGTAGAGATAGAATATACTTCAGAGCCAGCTCCACTAAAAAGTTAGGTGTGACAGAAAACAGAGAAATCAGTAGAATTTAAGATTTACCTTTGCTTTATTAGCTACAGCAAGGCCTTTGATTGTGTAGGACATGCCAGAATGTGGAATATATTAAGAATAATAGGTCTATCAGAACACCTGATTATTCTTCTGAGGATCCTTTACAGTGAAAAAGATTCTGTAAGAACTAAGTTTTGAAAAACAGTGTTTCAGAATATTTATTTATTTGTTTGTTTGTTTGTTTATTTATTTATTTATTTATTATATTTATTTACCGCCCATCTCATGTATGACTCTGGGCGGTAAATAAATAGGGAAGGAATTAGACAAGGATAAATATTGTCTGTCTTGTTTAACCTATATGATAAATATATTATTAAGATTGACAAGATTGGAAGAAATAATAGCTGGAATAAAAATTGCAGGTTAAAATACTAACAATTTGAGATATGCAGATGACACCAATCTGTTAGCTGAAAGGAAAGACTTAGAAGAGCCAGTTCATTACAAAAGTGAAAACATAAAGTGAAACTTTGGGTTAATGTTAATCAGCTGGCGTGTTTAATGAAGACAGAGATGACAATTAAAAAGTGGAGTTTTAAAATGAGTTTTCTTGGATTCAAAAATAGATAAAAATGGACGATGCTGGAGAACTAAATAGGAGATTAATACTAAGGAGGAAGGCAATAACAAACTTAGACAACATTGTGAAAAATAAGGATATTTCTATGATAACAAAGATAAGAATAATTGAAGCAGTGGTTTTTTTCCATTGGTAATGCACAGCTGTGAAAGTTGGACATGGAGAAAGAATGAGCTGGATTTGACCCATTTTCAAATTTGATCTTTTTTTTGCTGGTGCTCCCCTTACACCAATTTTGGTCCCATTTTGTTCCATTTTCAGAGAGTTATCCTGCTTTCTCATTTGATGTGATGGACGTAGGCTGATTCCAGCATACTGAGCTCATCTGTGGTATCTTGCAAGAGGAGTTGGGGGCTTTGGGAAACCAGAACAACATCCCTGAGGTGCAAGCATTATCCTGAAATGAGTGTGTTATGTGGCAGTGGTCTTACTGAAATGAACATTATTGCATTCCTTGATATTTTTCTCTCCTTACATGAAATATGATCCACAGCAGGGAAAATTGGAGACAGGAAGTTGCTTCAAATGTGCACATTTGCAGAGGCATCAGCAGAAACACAGGAAGCTGCCTGACACCTAGGTAGACTATTAGTCCAATTAATTCAGTCATATTAATGCTGATGAGCAGTGACTTTCTATACGTTTAGGCAATAATTTTTCCAGCCTTCTCTGAAGGTGCCAAAGGATTGAATCTGGGACATTCTTTTTAAATTCAAGGCATGTTTTCTGTCACTGAGCTATGACTCCTCCAGTAAAGGGTAGGATGAAATTTCTTTCTTTTCGAACTCTTGAACCCTGAGGTTCTCCAATTAAAAATGCACAGAAAGCCACTTTATACATAAGGGCTTATACTGCTGGTCCATCCAACTCGCTGTATTGTCTATATTGTGACTGGAAAACTTTCCCATAGAGATGCACCAGGGAATTTCTGCAAGCTAAGGCAGTGATCTACCAGGGAATAACTGCTGGCTTTAGGGAATCTGGGGATCCGTCTACATCTGGTCAATTTTATTGCCCACATTAATAGGATGATACTCTGGTCCAGTGGTTCTCAAACTGGGGGTAATGACCTCAGGGAAGTAATTTGGGCATATCCTGGGGGTAAAGGAGCAATTTGTAATTGCTTGTTTGTGAGCTGAGGATCCAGTTTGGGACTGCCGCTGCTGAGACACTTGTGTAAAACAACAGAGTCTGTGTTTTTTGTGAGAGTAATGACATTATTTGAGACCAGGAAAAGGAGTAATTGGGTCAAATAGTTCAAGAACCACTGCTCTAGTCTGTTGTGTGTTTTTACATTTTTAAAAGGTGTTTGAAAATAACTGCATTCCTTTTCATGTATAGCTTTTGCCAACATAGAGAATTTTTTTGTATGCTGCTGTCCTAGTTTGATAGCAAATGCAATGTCTTGAGAAACAGCATTCCTGATGTTCTTTTTTATTTAAATCCCCCACCCCTTTGTAGGTTTTAAAACTATAAAATGTTGTAATTTCTTTTAGAAAAATCTGTTTTCTATACAGTTTTCTGAAGCATATGATCTTTTTAGTTATAACTCTTCTATATAAATAGAGGGCTTGAGATGCAGATTTTCGACTAGGGAAAGATGGAAGCTGATAGAGACTGTTCAGGGCTCCACTGGTGGCACAGAAGTCATTGTTCTGGCATCTCTTGGTTCCCATACAGTGGGGCAAAAAAGTATTTAGTCAGCCACCAATTGTGCAAGTTCTCCCACTTAAAAAGATGAGAGAGGCCTGTAATTGACATCATAGGTAGACCTCAACTATGAGAGACAAAATGAGAAAACAAATCCAGACAATCACATTGTCTGATTTAGAAAGAATTTATTTGCAAATTATGGTGGAAAATAAGTATTTGTTCACCTACAAACAAGCAAGATTTCTGGCTCTCACAGACCTGTAACTTCTTATTTAAGAGGCTCCTCTGTCCTCCACTCATTACCTGTAGTAATGGCACCTGTTTGAACTTGTTATCAGTATAAAAGACACCTGTCCACAACCTCAAACAGTCACACTCCAAACTCCACTATGGTGAAGACCAAAGAGCTGTCGAAGGACACCAGAAACAAAATTGTAGACCTGCACCAGGCTGGGAAGACTGAATCTGCAATAGGCAAGCAGCTTGGTGTGAAGAAATCAACTGTGGGAGCAATAATTAGAAAATGGAAGACATACAAGACCACTGATAATCTCCCTCGATCTGGGGCTCCACGCAAGATCTCACCCCGTGGGGTCAAAATGATCACAAGAACGGTGAGCAAAAATCCCAGAACCACACGGGGGGACCTAGTGAATGACCTGCAGAGAGCTGGGACCAACGTAACAAAGGCTACCATCAGTAACACACTACGCCGCCAGGGACTCAGATCCTGCAGTGCCAGACGTGTCCCCCCTGCTTAAGCCAGTACATGTCCGGGCCCGTCGGAAGTTTGCTAGAGAGCATTTGGATGATCCAGGAGAGGATTGGGAGAATGTCATATGGTCAGATGAAACCAAAGTAGAACTGTTTGGTAGAAACACAACTCGTCGTGTTTGGAGGAGAGAGAATGCTGAGATGCATCCAAAGAACACCATACCTACTGTGAAGCATGGGGGTGGCAACATCATGCTTTGGGGCTGTTTCTCTGCAAAGGGACCAGGACGACTGATCCATGTACAGGAAAGAATGAATGGGGCCATGTATCGTGAGATTTTGAGTGCAAACCACCTTCCATCAGCAAGGGCATTGAAGATGAAACGTGGCTGGGTCTTTCAGTATGACAATGATCCCAAACACACCACCCGGGCAACGAAGGAGTGGCTTCGTAAGAAGCATTTCAAGGTCCTGGAGTGGCCTAGCCAGTCTCCAGATCTCAACCCCATAGAAAACCTTTGGAGGGAGTTGAAAGTCCGTGTTGCCCAGCGACAGCCCCAAAACATCACTGCTCTAGAGGAGATCTGCATGGAGGAATGGGCCAACATACCAGCAACAGTGTGTGCCAACCTTGTGAAGACTTACAGAAAACGTTTGACCTCTGTCATTGCCAACAAAGGATATATAACAAAGTATTGAGATGAACTTTTGATATTGACCAAATACTTATTTTCCACCATAATTTGCAAATAAATTCTTTCCAAATCAGACAATGTGATTGTCTGGATTTGTTTTCTCATTTTGTCTCTCATAGTTGAGGTTTACCTATGATGTCAATTACAGGCCTCTCTCATCTTTTTAAGTGGGAGAAATTGCACAATTGGTGGCTGACTAAATACTTTTTTGCCCCACTGTACAAACTGGTGGTGTATTCTTTTTTCACCCCTATGTCCTGTATTATAGTTGGTAATAAAACCACTCCATCTAATAGGAGCACATATGTGATCCTGTGATTTGTAAAACTAGCTCTTTGTGATCCCCATTTCACCCTAAGCAGATTTGGGAGGCCTGAATGGGATGATCAGTACAGTTCTGTGGATCTTGAACTGCACTGATCCTCATGACTTTCTTTGTTAGCCAGTAACTATTACATTCCACAGGCTTTATGTAGTGGCAGAGATAATGGACACTCCATTTTGTTCATGGCTGGGCTAAGATATGATATCAGAGACCTCTGACTTAGAGCCCACTGTCCTTACCATTAAATTGCTTCATCCCTCACTACTTCATCACTGAGTTTTCAAATCAGAATATGTCATAACTCTTTGGATATTGAGGGATTTGGAATTAGTAGAAGTAGTAAAAGGGAACAAGGAAAGCAAAACATAGGAAACAATAAACAGGGCTATGGAAAAAAGACTTGAAGATCCTAAAGAAGAACATGGGACCAAAAAAGGGGAAATTCCACTTGCAATAGGAGGCTGGCTATCTCCTGCAACCTTATTCCTTGACATCATTTGCAAAGACTATTGGCCTGTGGGCTAATCTAAATATAGTCACAAGGGTAAGCAAGAAAATCTCAGCAAGGAAGTTATTGACAAATTGCATATCAACAAATCACCAGGCACTGATGGCATTTACCCAAGAGTTATTAAGGAGCTTAAAGCTAAGATTGTGGACCTTCTAACTAAAATATGCAACCAGTCTCTACACTTATTTATTTATTTGTTTGTTTATTTAATTTATATGACCGCCCATCTCCCCCAATGGGGAACTTAGCTTCTGTAGTTGAGGAATGGAAGGTGGCCAACATACCTCCAATTTTTAAGAACAGCTCATAGGGAGATCCAGGAAATTATATGCTTGTCAGCTTAAGATATATTATGTGAAGATCGTGGAAACTGCTATTAAAGATAAAATTACCAAACATCTGGAGGGATAGGCCTTGCTCAAGGATACCCAACATGGTTTCACTAAGTGAAGGGCTTGTCTAACTAATCTACTAAAGTTTTCTGAGGGTGTTAATAAACATGTGGATAAGGGCAAGCCACTAGACATCATCTACTTAGATTTTCAAAAAGTCTTTGATAAAGTCCCTCATCAAAGACTTCTCTGTAAGCTTAACAGCCACGGAATAAAAGGTCAGATCCTCTTGTAGTTAAGCAACTGGCTAAAGAATATAAAACAAAGAATAGGAATAAATGGATATTTCTCACAATGGAGGGATGTAACTAGTAGGGTCCCCCAGGGTTCTGTCCAAGGACCAGTTATTTTCTAACATATTTATAAATGAGCTAGAATCAGGCAGGACTAGAGGAATAGTCAAGTTTGCTGAGGACACTAAATTGTTCAGAGTGGAAGAAACAATAAGGGACTGTGAAGAGCTCCAAAGCGATCTCTGCACATTAGGGGAGTGGGCATCAAAATGGTAAATGTCACTGAATATCAGCAAGCGTAAAGTGTTGCACATTGGTGCCAAAAATCCTACCTACACAAAAAAATTAATGGCATCAGAGCTAGCAGTGACTGATGAGGAAAGAGATCTTGCAGTAATGGTAAACAGATCAAACAGTTCAAAGTAAAAAAAAAAAGGCCAACAGCATGTTGAGGATAATAAGAAACGGTATTGAAAATAAAGATGCCAATATCATAATGCCTTTATATACAGTAAATCAAGGTGTGACTGCATCTGGAATATTGTCTGCAGCTTTGGTCACCGCACCTCACCTTTGGCTTTGGTGGAAGTAAGCTGCTCAAAAAAATAAAGGGAACACTGAAATAAGACATCATAGATCTGAATGAATGAAATATTCGTATTAATTACTTTGTTCATTACATAGTTGAATGTGCTGACAACAAAATCACACAAAAAGCAATGGAAATCAAATGTAAGCAACCCCTGGAGGTCTGGATGTGGAGTTAAACTCAAAAATTAAAGTGGAAAAGAACACTACAGGCTGATCCAACGTTGATGTAATGTCCTTAAAACAAGTCAAAATGAGGCTCAGTAGTGTGTGTGGCCTCCACGTGCCTGTATGACCTCCCTACAACGCCTGGGCATGCTCCTGATGAGGTGGCGGATGGTCTCCTGAGGGATCTCCTCCCACACCTGGACTAAAGCATCCCCCAACTCCTGGACAGTCTGTGGTGTAACGTGGCGTTGGTGGATGGAGCGAGACATGATGTCCCAGATGTGCTCAATTGGATTCAGGTCTGGGGAACGGGCGGGCCAGTCCATAGCATCAATGCCTTCGTCTTGCAGGAACTGCTGGCACACTCCAGCCACATGAGGTCTAGCATTGTCTTGCATTAGGAGGAACCCAGGGCCAACCGCACCAGCATATGGTCTCACAAGGGGTCTGAGGATCTCATCTCGGTACCTAATGGCAGTCAGGCTACCTCTGGCGAGCACATGGAGGGCTGTGCGGCCCCCTAAAGAAATGCCACCCCACACCATTACTGACCCACTGCCAAACCGGTCATGCTGGAGGATGTTGCAGGCAGCAGAACGTTCTCCACGGCGTCTCCAGACCCTGTCACGTCTGTCACATGTGCTCAGTGTGAACCTGCTTTCATCTGTGAAGAGCACAGGGCGCCAGTGGCGAAGTTGCCAATCTTGTGTTCTCTGGCAAATGCCAAATGTCCTGCACGGTGTTGGGCTGTAAGCACAACCCCCACCTGTGGACGTCGGGCCCTCATACCACCCTCATGGAGTCTGTTTCTGACCGTTTGAGCAGCCACACGCACATTTGTGGCCCACTGGAGGTCATTTTGCAGGGCTCTGGCAGTGCTCCTCCTGTTCCTCCTTGCACAAAGGCGGAGGTAGCGGTCCTGCTGCTGGGTTGTTGCCCTCCTACGGCCTCCTCCATGTCTCCTGATGTACTGACCTGTCTCCTGGTAGCGCCTCCATGCTCTGGACACTACGCTGACAGACACAGCAAACCTTCTTGCCACAGCTCGCATTGATGTGCCATCCTGGATGAGCTGCACTACCTGAGCCACTTGTGTGGGTTGTAGACTCCGTCTCATGCTACCACTAGAGTGGAAGCACCGCCAGCATTCAAAAGTGACCAAACCATCAGCCAGAAAGCATAGGAACTGAGAAGTGGTTTGTGGTCACCACCTGCAGATCCACTCCTTTATTGGGGATGTCTTGCTAACTGCCTATGCTTTCCGCCTGTTGTCTATTCCATGTGCACAACAGCATGTGAAATTGATTGTCAATCAGTGTTGCTACCTAAGTGGACAGTTTGATTTCACAGAAGTGTGATTGACTTGGACTTACATTGTGTTGTTTCAGTGTTCCCTTTATTTTTTTGAGCAGTGTATATAGTGGAAGGTTCAGAGGAAGGCAATGAAGATGATCCAGGGACTGGAGCAGGTTTCCCTTGAGGAAAGGTTGTGACATTTGGGGCTTTTTAGTCTAGAAAGGAGGCAAATGGAGAAAGGAGACATGATTGAGGTGTACAAAATTATGCATGGTGTGGATAAAGTGGACAAAGAGAAGTTATTTTCCCCTTCCCAAAATACTAGAACCAATGATCACCCAGTGAAATTGAATCCTGGAAGAATCAGGTGAGACAAAAGGAAATATTTTTTTACACAGCACATAATTAAACTTTGGAATTTGCTACCATGAGATGTGGTGCTGGCTACCAGCTTGGCTGGCTTCCAAAAAGGGTTGGAACAATTCATGGAGGTTATGGGGATCAATGGCTGTTAGCCTTGATGGCAATGTGACTGCCTCTGAAAGCCATCTGCTGGGAAGCTAGTGGGCTTCCTTGGGCAGTAGGTAGGCAGACTGCTGGACTAGATGGGCCAGGGTTCCCATCCAGCCGGCACTGCTTATGTTCATACGTCTGCCCCACTCCCCTGTACAACATATATTAATATAGATTTTATAGATATTCTAATATAGATTGACCACCTGAACAAGTGGACCAGGTGGGTGAGTGGATGGGAGAGAGACAAACAAACCAAACTAGGAGAGGATAGGTGGTGAATTTTTATTCTTAAAGATTTTGCCCTGTTTGGAAATAAGAAAGGTAGTTTCAGACCATAGTAGCCTTCCTCCATTTGAACCTTCCACATTTTGGGACTGCAGTTCCATTATGCCTGAGAAGAAGAACAGAATCATGAAAGGGACCATAGAGGTCGGCTAATCCAACCCTCTGCCCGGACATACCATCCCAGACAATTGGTAGAATCCCAGCAGTTTTATTGTCTGGATGCAGGACATTGTTGTGGGACAGGAAAATTTCCAGAAGAACACATTTTTTACCTCGGTGAGTCTAAGCACACACACCTTGTGGTTCTTCTATTGGCATCAAAAAACTTGCAGGATCCCCCAGTCCCCCAATCACATAATCTCCTGATTGATGGTTGTCTTTGTTAGCTTCACTGGGGTCTTGCTAATACCACAATGCTGCTGAATAAACTTGCATCTAACTAACATTTTACATGGGAGAATGGAAGGGTGCCCCTTCCACTTAAGGACCCAACACAAAGCCTGCCAGGCAGGTTAAACAGTGCAACCTGAACACTTGTTCCACTTTCATCTGAAGAAACCCAGGAAATGTTCTTGCAAGTCCAGAGGCAAAAGGATGAGGCTGCAATGGTGCAAAAACAATATCAAGCGCCATGTTTAATGTTTCCTTTCTTCAACAATATGCCTCCTAGCATTATTTCACCATCAACAAGAGAATGAAGAATAGAAAGAGGTATATGAAGTGAGAAAGCTGTGGATTTACCATCTGTCAGCCATATATAGAGAGATAGAGATATATAGAGATATACGCACACACACAACACAAATTCAATTTTCTCCTTTCTCAGAACTGGTCGCAGCGGTTGGGGAAAGGGAAAAAAAAGAAACCTTAATTTTCTCCCTTCGTTTCATCCTTTGGTATTGCTTTGGGCTCCTTTGCATTATCTCCGCAGTTCTTCCACATACACATAGTTTTCCCTCTTCTGCAGCAACAAATCAAATAGTTCCTGTCAGTCTCGCAAATGTGAAAACAATGTTCGCTGTCTGCCTTTTGAAAAATATGAGGGATGTAAAGGTAAAGGTAAAGGTACCCCCCGCACATTTGTGCAGTCGTGTCCGACTCTAGGGGCCGGTGCTCATCTCCGTTTGTTAGCCAAAGAGCCAGCGCTGTCCGAAGACGCTTCCACGGTCATGTGGCCGCATGACACGCGCAGAACGCTGTTACCTACCCACCGAAGTGGTACCTATTCATCTACTAGCATTTGCATGCTTTCGAATTGCTAGGTTGGCAAGAGCTGGGGCTAGTGCAGGAGCTCACTCTGCACGCAGGGCTAGGGATTCGAACCTCCAAACTTGCAATCTTCCGATCAACAAGCCTGGCGTCTTACCCGCTGAGCCACCTTCTATCCACACACGCGCGGTTCTTTATTTAATCCCTCAGATGAAGCATTTCGTTTTTTCCCCTCTCTGGGGGAGGTCAATGCACTGAGGCCTGCCCTGGGAAACAGGCCTCCGAAACTCTTCCCCGAGGAGGGTACAACAAAATCTCCCAGCTGCAGCCTTTCCAGGTCAAGAGAAAAGGCACAAACGTATCTGATGGATTGGTTGGCATCCTCCCTGTTTTCTCCCTGGGCTGCCTCCTTTGCCATGGAGCTCTAAAGCCCTCGCTCTGTTCTGGCAGTGGTGGGGAAGAGCTTCTTTGTCTTCTGGTTTTTTCCCTGCTAAAAAGGTAAGAGGTTGCACAAGGAGAATCTGTAAAGACCGGGGTGTTTTTTAAAAGGCTTATGGGCCCTCTTATGCTGTGGTTTTGTGGGCTATTTATATGGGACATATATTAATGATTCCCAACCTGTATTCAGAAACCCCTGGTGGGCTAAAAGGGTACTGCAGAAGGGCTGTGATGTAGATGACAACATGAACTATAATTAAAATGGTCCAAATCTCATGAACTCAGCATTGTTTGGAAGCTTTTGGCATTCTTTGTTTTGGATATTGATATGTTAATTAAATAAATTAATTAATGGGAGGGCAGTCTGTGGATGCCACCTGGGGAGCTTATGTGCCCCATGGTGTCCAGGAGTGCTGCACTGCTGAGCCCTGATTTATGTGGTGGTCCTCAAAACCTTCCAGCAGCAATGTGGTCACCCACATTAAAGACAAGAATGAGAACCAGTGACATAAATCATTAGAAGGGCATATGCAGTAGTTAAACAGCCTGCAACATTTTAGACAGAACAATATAAAGAGCTTTCTGATGTGCAGTTTTTCAAAGGGAGTTAGTTGGAAAAACTATATTTGTTTCTGCCCCTCCCATTATATTTTTGGGGTAACTTGCATAAAAATGGCAATTATCGTAAGAAGAAGCTCGGATTTCCAGAAGTTGCTGAATTACAACCCCCGGCACCCTTCACCTTTGGCCGTGCTGCCTGGCACTGCTGGGAAGTATAGCTCAGACTATACTTCTGTAGGGCCACAGAGAAGCTGCTAGCTGTGAAAGACTGTGGGGATGATGCAGAGGAGGAGCTCAGAGACAGCAGAACCCAGAGGTAGGGGCCACAGCAAGGAAATATTTCAAAGAGACTCCACCTTAATTGTCTTGTTATAAATCCACCTTGGAACTTTTTTTTTTAGTTTTCAAGATTGTCGTCAAACCCCATAGAGCTGGCAAACCCTAGAAGCGAGAACCATGTGGCTTTCAGAAAGGCAACTTTAAGGCTGGTCAGGGTAAAAACATAATCTTGAAAACTGTAAAACTAAGTTTTCAAGGAGACTTATGGCAAGCCAATTAAAGCAGAATCTCTTTGAAATGTTTCCTTCCCATAGCCCCCACCTCTGTGCTCTGCTGCCTCTTCTTGCACCCACTCAACTCCTCCTCTGTCTTGTTCCCACCCTCTCTGTCTCTCGCACCAAGTAAGAAACTTGAAACCTGATAATTGCTAAGCAAAGTGAAACAAACAGTCAGAAATCCTGATCTTGGGATCTTGGGACATCGTACTGTATCTGACCCCTAGTTATTAGATGCAAATGTCATAACATGATATTGAGAATAACTGTTGGCCTGTTCATACATGCTTCTTTATTACCTAGCAAATATGCAGAAGAGCCATCACAAATACACAGATGGAAACTTTCTCTTATCCTTAATTACAATGGTTCCCTGTCATAAGGAACTGAAGCACCTTAGTGACCCAGTACTCATATTGCCAACTCCTAAATGAAATGGGGATATGAAGGCAGGTTTGGTTTCCTCACTTCTTCCCAAACCTTTAGAAATATGCAACAAAGGCAGGAACAGACAGCTACACAGTTGTCTCTCCTTATATCAGTTTTTCTCAACCTTGGGAACTTGAAGGTGTGTGGACTTCAACTCCCAGAATTCCCCAGCCAGCCTTGCTGGCTGGGGAATTCTGGGAGTTGAAGTCCACACATCTTCAAGTTCCCAAGGTTGAGAAACACTGCCTTATATAGTGAAAGCTGTTTGAAAAAGTACCAAAGGAACGCTTAGTGCTGATATAGGCATCAAGAGCATCATCCTGCCTTGTTCTCCTGTGATAAAGAGAATCTTCCTCTTTCAATAGGAAAAAAAATGTCTCCCACAATTAATAGACAGCATGTAATGGATCCATTACAACACAGCAATGAAAGTTCTCACATTGCTGCCGGTGTCTTGACTCCACTCAGAAGGAAATGGCTGCATTAAGTACAGACAGAGCACTTTTCCCAAAGCACGTTGGTGGCCTTTCAAACCTCCCATGTTTTTGAGTCATTTAGTAACTAGAGATATTGCTAAGGCTATTTATCAGCTCCAACTGGCAACAGTAGAGGAAGAAGCTTGGATATTTTAAATGTATAATGGCTGTTTGCTTTGCTATTTCTCAGTGGACAATTAAAGTTACCCAAAGAGCCCCTCCAGCAATTGCAAGCAGAGTATGCAAAAGCATGAATTCGCATTTACTTCCCCTGCACATGGCTAAGCCTTGAGCTCCTGGTGGTTTGACCTTCCAAGGGTAACTGTCCATGCAAAGACTTATGTTCCGTGCTCCTTTAGATTCAGGAGATGACCGAAGGCAAAGCAGATTATAATGTGGATCTGTCTTGTTGTCTTCTCACCCAATATGACTGTAATGCTACAACAGCTTCATTCAAGGGTTGCCACTGAATTCCATGCCACACCGGATTTTGCAAAGATTTGCAAATCTCCACACAATGCAGTTGTGCCAGTCTGAAACCCAGGAGAAGGCTCAACACTTGTAATGAATTGATGATGGAGGATCCAGCACAGCCCCTCTTTTTCCTACCCTACCTAAAAAGAATCCAGAAGTTATGGAAATTGCAGCTGTGGCATGAAGCTAGTGCAGGTCCCCGTAGCTGAAAGCATCTCTCTTTACTCCAGAGACATGGAGAAAGGTAGCAATTCAGTGGCTCCCATGACCCTGGAGTATTCCTATTAAATCAGATTTACAATGGGACATTAGTTTCTCTCTAATGTAGCTTATGCTATGCATGCAAAGAAGCTTATCTCACATTGTCACCTTAACACAAGAGACTTTTGCATGTATGTCAGTTTAAGAGGAATAGCCATGCCATGCCTCTGCAGCAAAAACAAGAGAGTCTTGTGGGAATTTAAAAATGAACACATCTATTATGACATAAGCTTTTGTTGTTCACAGTTTCCTTCAACAGAAGCCTGCAATTTAGCTCCAGGAAAGCAGTATTCAACAGGGTGTATATATCATCTTTCTCTCACTGGACTATATGTTATACATTTGATGAAGTGGATTGTGATTCACAAAAGCTTAAGATAGGATAAAGGTATCTTGCATAGTGCCTCCAGACTCTTGCAATGTGACTTTTTGTGTCAAGGATGCCTCCATAGCACGAGGAATCCAACAGAACTCACTGGATTCATATACATTAGTGAGTGATATTGCAAGCCATCTGGTTCAGGCCACCCAGAATTCATTCTAGAGTAAGAGATATTCCCTCCAGCAAAGGAGATCATTACCTTGTCGTGGTGCTGGAGCTTGGGCACCTCAATGATGCCATGAGCTAAACCATGAAGGGACACCCAAGACGGGAAGGTCATGGCACAGAGGTCAGACTAAATACAATCCCTGGGGAAGGTAAAGGCAACCCACCACAGTATTCTTGCTGTGAAAACTAAATGGATCAGTACAACCAGAGATATGTCAGTATATCATTGGAAGATGGGACTCCCAGGTCGGAAGATGGTCAAAATGCAACTGGGGAGGAACAGAGGATAAGTTCAACTAGCCCCAGATGTGATGACGCAGCTAGCTCAAAGCCGAAAGGACGGCTAGCGGCTGACGGTGCTGGTGGTGAACAACGAATCCAATGTTCTAAAGATCAACACACCATAGGAACCTGGAATGTAAGATCTATGAGCCAGAGCAAATTGGATGTGGTTATTGGTGAGATGTCAAGATTAAATATAGACATTTAGTTCAGATCGCGAACTTCTTATTGCACAATTTAGAATCAGACTAAAGAGAATAGGGGAAACCCACAGATCAGTTAGATATGACCTCACTAATATTCCTAATGATTATGCAATGGGGGTGAAGAATAGATTTAAGGGACTAGATTTAGTAGATAGGGTCCCAGAAGAACTATGGACAGAAGTTCACGACATAGTTCAGGAGGCGGCAACAAAAAACATCCCAAAGAAAAAGAAAACCAAGAAGGCAAGATGGCTGTCTGCTGAGACACTGGAAGTAGCCCAAGAAAGAAGGAAAGCAAAAGGCAACAGTGATAGGGGGAGATATGCCCAATTAAATGCAAAATTCCAGAGGTTAGCCAGAAAAGATAAGGAATTATTTTTAAACAAGCAATGCGCGGAAGAGGAAGAAGATAATAGAATAGGAAGGACAAGAGACCTCTTCCAGAAAATTAGAAACATCGGAGGAAAATTCCAGGCAAAAATGGGTATGATCAAAAACAAAGATGGCAAGGACCTAACAGAAGCAGAAGAGATCAAGAAAAGGTGGCAAGAATATACGGAAGATCTGTATAGGAAGGATAATAATATCAGGGATAGATTTGACGGTGTGGTCAGTGAGTTCGAGCCAGACATCCTGAAGAGTGAGGTTGAATGGGCCTTAAGAAGCATTGCTAATAACAAGGCAGCAGGAGACGACGGTATCCCAGCTGAACTGTTTAAAATCTTGCAAGATGATGCTGTCAAGGTGATGCATGCCATATGCCAGCAAATTTGGAAAACACAAATTTGGAAGACGTCTACTTCTTGGGAGGAGAGCAATGACAAATATTGATAAAATAGTTAAGAGCAGAGACATCACACTGACAACAAAGGTCCGCATAGTTAAAGCAATGGTATTCCCCGTAGTAACCTATGGCTGCGAGAGCTGGACCATAAGGAAGGATGAGCGAAGGAAGATAGATGCTTTTGAACTGTGGTGTTGGAGGAAAATTCTGAGAGTACAAGAAGATCAAACCAGTCCATACTCCAGGAAATAAAACCAGACTGCTCACTTGAGGGAATGATATTAAAGGCAAAACTGAAGTACTTTGGCCACATAATGAGAAGACAGGATACCCTGGAGAAGATGCTGATGCTAGGGAAAGTGGAAGGCAAAAGGAAGAGGGGCTGACCAAGGGCAGGATGGATGGATGTTATTCTGGAGGTCATGGATTTGACTGTGGGGGAGCTGGTCCATGAAGTCACGAAGAGTCAGAAGCGACTGAACTAATAAACAACAACAAAAAGAGATATTCCTTCTTTAGGCTTCCAAAGAACATTAAATGATGCATAGCAACTATTTCACAATACTCAACAAGTAGCATGCAAAACAGTCTTTGGCAGTGTCCAATAAGTAACAATCGCCAATTGATATAAAATGCAAAAAGTAATCACGTTAGCCGCAAGAAAATTCCAAAATTCATAGTAAGGCCAACTCAAAGGCCTCAGTTCTGGGAAGCATAATCAAAGCATATGTGTGGCCATTCAAAAACAGCATCCAATCTTCGATGTTGATATCCCTTTGCATTATTTTGCTATTCCACTTTCCTTTTCCTGGGTTTTAGCTTGTGTATGGGGAAAGAGCAACTGGGGGTCTAAAGCCCCCCTTCCCCTGCTCTTCATATACAGTAGTAGGAAATGGGTTAAGCAGCCCTTTGTCTGGGTTTTAGCTTGGGAGAAAGGGACAGAGATGGGAAGAGCAGTTGCATGGAAGGTCAGTCAGACTCTGACCACAAAGCACAGCTTTAAACAATTATCTTGGTCATATCAAGGAGAGTGGACAATTGCCCACTCCAGAGTAGCCTTGCCCAGCTGGCAGTGCATAGGTGCAGGCTAGATGGGAACTTGAATTCAGATGGCTATGTTTACTTTAAGGATTATAGGACTCTACTGAGGGACACTTGACCAGAGAGTGCTCAGAAGGTAAACATGATCTAGTGTTTAGAGTCATTTAGTAACTAGGAAATCTAGCAAGGCATCCTGAACAGACACACAGCTGGGTGAGTCAACCTTTTGCTCCAGCTAAAGCTTTCCAAAATTAGTTAAGGGTACTTCATATAAGGCAAATTAGAGAAAATGAGATTTGAGGTCTTTCTTTTATTTTAGAGTTACTTCCTGATTTACAGCCAAGGCAGCAACAGCAACATGATTTTTTAAAAAAGGTATGCCTCTTTTAGACCACGTTCTGCTGCAGAAGAGATTTCCATGGATTCCCAAGTGACAAAACCCCAATGAGACATGCAATGGAGACTTTCCCATCCTCTTTTGGTTATATTGCAAATTGGCTTTAATTTTTTAATATGAAAAAGCAGCCAAATAATGTAACTATCCATGATGGTTTCTATAAAAATGGCCCATTTAAGAGGCTCGTTCTAAATGGTGCTGTGTTCATAAACACTTGGAAATGTTTAGAGAAGAAACCAGGAGACTGAGAGTTCTAGTCCCGCCTTAGGCATGAAAGCCGGCTGGGTGACCTTGAGCCAGTCACTCTCTCTCTCAGCCCTAGGAAGGAGCCAATGGGAAACCAGGAGACTGAGAGTTCTAGTCCCGCCTTAGGCATGAAAGCCGGCTGGGTGACCTTGGGCCAGTCACTCTCTCTCAGCCCAACTTACCCCACAGGGTTGTTGTTGTGGGGAAAATAGGAGGAGGAAGGAGTATTAGGTATGTTCGCCGCCTTGAGTTATTCATAAAAATAATAAAGGGGGGATAAAAAATAAATAAATAAATAAACTAAAATTAACAACCATCCCGTTTTTGGTCATTAAGTAGCATTGCAAGAAATTTAGAAAGAAGCCATGTTGCTTCTGCTCTTGCCTTGGTGGGAAGGAAATGTATATAGACAGCAAGAAAGTTAGGGCAAAGGAAAACATGATCCTCTCAGAAGTTCCTTTCCCTTTTGTTTTTGTATCTTTATAATGACTTCAAACATAATATTCACATACAAATTGTAATTGAATCATAAACTGGAAAATGAAAATTGACTCTGCTGAAAATTTTAATTATAATGCTGTCAAAAGTGATAATAATTTACATTTGGAGAAAGGTTAGACCACCAATGTTGACTTTTCCACCCTACAGCAAGGTCAAAACATGAGAAAGGCCAAACAGCCACCAGCACCATAAAAGCATGAAAAGAAACAAGAAGCAGAAATTAATAATATAATATATGATATGATTGTATAAATTGAATTTACATGATTGTAAGCCGCCTAGAGCCCTCCATTAGGGAGGGGATAGGCGGGGTATAAATAAGATTAAATAAATAAATAAATAAATAAATAAATTATTATTATTATTATTATTATTATTATTATTATTATTATTCCTCCACCACCACCCCAAGCTATCCACTTTTCCACCAGGCTGGGCTGGCCTTGACTTGGTTTTGAATCGGACAACCAGTGTACCACTGAAATGCTGGTCCTTGCTTTCTTCTTCTTTTTTCTTTTACCAGCCCCAGATAAATACTGTGATAAGCCCTGTGCAGTGTTTATTTGTTCGTGCTGTTTGGCAGCTGTGGGGAACCCTTCTACCTCAGGTGACAGCAGAAATGATGAAATGGTGCACTAGAGAACTCTTTTGAAAACAACAGTAAAGTGGGTAGGTTAGTGAATGAAAAATTGTATTTTTTTTTAAAGCATCCCTGAGGGATTTTGAACCAGTGTGCTTTTATGTATCAAGCAATTTTTTTAACCACTATGCTATTGGGACAGTACTATAACAATAGCTGCTGCTCATTGACTATAAATAAATACATGAATAAATAATAATGATATAATGATATAATAATATAATAATAGCTACACCAGATTTTAAGGAGCCAAACCTGAAAAATGCAAAAAAGAATTTTTATTTTAAATCTGATTGCCATGCCTGTCTATATGTGCAATCTCATGCTTTGACTTTGTAAACAGCATTAAGAGTTTCAAAAAGTATCTATGTCTAGGAAGACCCACCCACAGAAAAGAAAGGAGCTGGCGAAGCTGTAGAGGATGTGGGGAATGGCCTTGAAGGACAGGTTGAAGAGCAAGGCAACAAGGCAACAGTCAGGTAAGAGGGGCTTGAGCCCAGGCCAAGAACTAACTTGAATAAATGTCTCAGACAATCCCTCCCTAGTTCACACAAAGATAAAGGGCGGGGGAGCACATTCAGACTTGCGAGATTCTGTTGCTATCATCTATAATAAAAGTAGTCCTGACCTGTATGGCTTTGGTTTGTTCATTTGGTCTACCTCGTGGGGCTGACAGAAGCACAGCTGCAAGAGCCTTGTCCAATGGGGAGCTGGCAGTCTGGACCGATCCCTGGCAAGCCACTGCCAAACCATCCCAACCTGGACAGAGTTCCCTTAAGCATTTTAGAGTCCAGCTGGCATTGGCAAGGGGCAAGAGCAGCTTAAGGGACCAGTGCAGAACAGCTCAACAACTTCCAGGGGTTGCTTTTCTCCAGGAAGGAGAGAAATAGGAACCCCACAAGAAGTAAGGGAGTCGTAAGAGTAAGCAAAGGGAAGGGACCAACATCATGAATCCAGGATTCTACACCAGTTTGTTTCTTCTGCTTCCCAATCAACCAGGTGATGACAAGCCTTAAACGGCTTCTCCCCGGCTGAGAAGACTGTTGCATATATTTTTATGATCCTGAAAAAATATGGGAAACTGGATTTTAAAAGTCAAGCCTCAAAAAGTTTTTTCCTGTGGGCTCCAGGAGAGCACGTGTTAGCTCTCCCCCTCAGGAATGTTAATAGCCGGAGCCACAGAGTCTAGGTTGCTTAGCCAATCCGAGAGTTACCTGTTAGGTCTTTCCCAAATTGGGAATGTGGTTGCCTAGGTGATTGGTCACATGCCAAGTTCTGTCCACTCAGGTATTGCCAGGTTTAATTGTAAAAGCTTTAAAATGTAAATTCTTCTATTGTGTTTACTCCTTTGCTACTATGCTGTTTGGTGAGTGGAGAGGCAAACTGCCTCGGGGCTATGTTAATTAAGTCATGTGCCTTCTTCAGATGAAGAAAGCAAGCTTGGTTTCTGTTCTTTCTTTTTAAAATAAAAAGCAACGTTTTTTTACTGCAAGCTTTCAGTTTCGTTTGCCTCTTAATATTTCTATAACTCTGATCTCACAAATTATTTAAAACTACAAAAAAGACAGCCTTGAAATGACTACAGAGTAATTGGTTGGTACTTAAAGTCCAGGTCTTAAAGATCTTGAAGTAATAACTCATTGGGAGGATATTGAACACTCATCACAAAGGAGAAATATGGTCTCAATGGTGACCATTTATCTGACAGCAAATCGGCACTAGGTTCATTACTCTCAGCAGTCCAACTAAGAAATAGAAGTACAAAATTAGTAATAAACTGAAAGAGGAGGAGAGAGTCAGGAGACACGTCATAGTCCAAATCCAAGCTGCCCCAGTAAGCTTAAGCTCTGCTTCCTTCCATCCTGGCATATCAGACAAAATTCATAAAACAAAATCAATATTCAATATTAGATTTTTAAATATCCTGCCTGGTGTGGGAAACATCTGTAATGGGACTAGGAAAGGGCAGAAAAATAATGAGGTCACAAAATAATAAAAATAAAATAATAAAATAATAAAATAAAATAAAAAATAAAATAAAATAAAATAAAATAAAATAATAAAATAAAACAAAAAAATAAAATAAAATAATAAAATAAAACAAAAAAATAAAATAAAATAAAATAATAAAATAAATAATAAATAAAATAAAATATGGTTACCAGGAAATAAATCTCACTGAACACAGAGGCACTTGCTTCCAAATAAACATGCATAAGATTGCAGTGTACATTGGTTAAATGGACTGATTCAAGAATTACTTTAATTGGTGAGACTGAATGCAAAGGCCTCTGTTTTTGCACTTTTTTTTACACTCTGCTGAGTTCCTATAATAGGGAAACAATTGGAACCCATGAAGTGTGTCTAGTTCTGCTATCAATAATTTACCTGGCCTCATTTTTTTACAGATATGCAAAAAGGACATAAACTGCAATGTTAGTATTATGCAAATTTAATTGGTTAAAATTGGTTAAAAGACTGATGATAATCAACTAAAAATTCTTTAATTAGTTGCAAGCACTAATTAAAAATATACAAAGCCCCAGGGACTCTCTGAGATGTTCTATGTATTATTCCAACTTTCATTATGACTGCAATTGGATTCTGGTGGCTCAGCCCTAGAATGGTTTGAATCTCTGCTCAATTCACAGCAGGTATCACAATGTTAATTTAGGGAGCAGAACAAGAAGTAACTCAATTAAGGAGTTACTTCCAGTTGCAGTAGCTCAGAGACAGCATTAATGTCTTGGATGACTATGTAAGTTCTCCTTGTTTTTCAGATCAATGGTTTTACGTTTCATGTTATGGTGGTGGCTTGGAAGCTTATCCAGATGGGAAGTTCAGGAGTAGCAGATAAGGTTTCCTGAAAGACAGCTCACAATGGTTAATCTCCTATAACATGTACCTTGGAAGAGACTCTTTTCCAAGATAGGACTGGAAAAAATATAGATCAAGAGCTTCTTCTGTGAACCATCTTATCTCTGCCCTTGAGCACTATTTCACACCTGGCTTTGATATGAATCTATTGGACTCTAGTAAAGATGAAAATAGAGCCACCTCACGCTTATTCTAGGATATATTCTTAATGCATGGCAGGCTTAATATAGCTAGACATTGATTGTATATGTCAGGCTCCCTTGAGTCAGACAAGAAATAGGCAGTAAACTCCCCAGAGAGCTGGATGATCATGAAAATGAACATACTGTAGATAAGAATCACCTTTTTATGGTAATTCAGGAAAGGAAACCGTTACAATCAGTAGACTTGCTGAGCAAGTGGGAAAGATGTTATCTTTAGAACGTATACCCATTTCTGCTTCAAGTCTTTCTTGCGTTTATTTCCATGCCTCCCCCTGTATAGAAATACTGTGGCTGTTCCTTTCCCACACTCTCCTGAACTGTCCATTGAAGGCTGTTGCATGTTTACATTCTTTGCATTCCTGCTCTGAGATTCTCTTCCTGTCAATAGAACCCTGATACCATACTGTACACAAAGTACATCCTAGAACAGCAGTTCTCAAATAGTTTTTGGAGGATCCACTTTAAAAAATGTCAAGGGGTGGTGGTGGTGGCATACAATTTAATAACATTATTTTCCTTCCATCAGCATCTTTGTTAAAATTAGCACTATTTTGTTAAAAATTCCTCACGGACCAGATGTTCACAGAAAAAGCTCTTGATCTATATTTTTTCCAGTCCTATATTGGAAAGCAATCTTTTCCAAGTTACATGTTATAGGAGATTAACCATTTCATCCCTCTATCTTCCAGAATCAGATTTTCCACATTCAGGAAGATACATCATCATTCCGTATGAAGGCTTTCTCTTTCTGTATCCCTCTACCTATCTGACCACAGAATTTCAATCTTTTATAAAAATAAGATTTTCAAGGAATATTGCTCAAAATCCACTACACCAATGTTAAGAAAATTTAAGCAGGATTGGTACTGTCATAAAAGTGCTGTCTATTTGGAAATTTAATGCCCTTGTTCGGAAAAACAAAACAATTTCAACCATGTATATTTTTCTATATTAGATAATGGAATAAACATAACCCCCATTTCCCTAAATCTAACTCCAGATCCAAGCAATGAATTGGATTGGACTAACACCAATCCAGAAGGAGCCAGACCAGATTGGTCTGTTTTGATGCTCAGGATCAGGCATCTGAACTGGATCTGCAAATCCCCACTAGTCACCTTTATAGTACAATTGCTGTACTGAGAGGCAATGTGTCTGTGACCTTCAAAAGTAGAATGACTTTAAAAACATTACATAGACTATTACCAGTAAATCAGACATTGCTAGGAACACAAAATCCCTCATGCCTCCTCCAGATATATTGGAGAAACCACTACAGCTCTCAGTACTTTCTTTTGAATTCACAGCTTTAAAGGCAAAATAAAGAGTCAGTGGGGTCTAGTGATTAAGGTGTTGGACTAAGGGAGACCCAGGTTCAAATCCACTGTCAGCTACAGAAGTTCACCTGGTGGCTTTGGCCCAATCACTCTCGGTCCATCCAACCTACATCACAGAGTTGTCTCTGTGGGTAAAATAGGAGGAGAAGCACTCTGTATGACAACTTTAAGCTCCTGAACACAAGATGGGATATAAATCTAACAATTAAAATAAAATAAACACTTTATATGGTTATAAATATAGATGGCATAAGGCCCTTTTGGCAGATAAAATGCTGTAACATCTGCTAATGATTATTTAAGCAGGGTAGGGAAAACAACTTTCTTCAAGGAAATGTAACTATAATGGTACAGTAATGTACAGTCAGGAAATATAATCCATTATACAAGAATGAAGAACCTGAGGTTCTCCAGATACTGCTATGCTGGTTGGACTACTAGTTCAGCGATCTCTGAAAGGTCAACATTACGTGCTAGTTTATTTCCTACTGCCACTGCCTTTTTCTTTTTCTAGCAAACATTTGCTCCCTTAAATTGGCATTCGTACAACTTCAGAGGCAATCATCAATGTAGGTTTTGCACATTCAGCACCCAACATTCCAAACAGATCCCTTTGGGGGATTCCTGGAACATCAGAGCCTTTGGAAGCATCTCAAGCCAAGTGCCTCCTCACACTGGTAAATTTAGCCAACCGATCTGTGCAACTCTTGCTCATTTATCTAAAAGGAGCATATAGAAATGCAATTAAACAAAATTAGTCACTGTATCATGAAATAAGTCAATGCTGGCTGCTACGGTAACCAAGGAGAGTGCATTTTCTGCTAAACTGTATGGCCGTAATGACAAATCCTTTTCCTGCTGCTGCTGCTATCATATACATCTATAAAAATGACCAATTGTTGCTATTGAATTTGTTGTGGCCTTTGAATTGGTCACTCCTTGAAATTAGTAAAAATTGCATTTATGTCCCTCTGATTTCTCGTGGGACTTCCCGAAAGACAGAAATAAAGAGCATATGATTTTACAAATACAGAGGAGCAATCTGACAGAGATTTGCAAGTGCTTCAGTTCAACTTGTTCTGTGTGTGAATTTAGAACCCTTTGTCTCCTGGATCCAGCAGAATAGCTGGAACTTAATATACAAGATGACCAGATCTTGGCTGCAAACATCCAAATGGTCACTAGATGACAAAAAGAGAGTTCTGTATACCTCTTTCCTGCCATCTACCTGTTGTCTGGATTTTTGCAGCCCAGATGTGGTAGCCCTGTAGAATATCCATTGGAATACTACTCCTGTGAAATTCTCTCTCCATAAAACAAGCTCTGAGAGATCACACTGATTACATTGTTCCTTTCCATGTCAGTGCCAGGGGCTAGGTGGGAGAAGGAAGTACCCATAGGTAGGAGCCATGAGATCAGGGTAATTACCTGTGAACTGCAATTGAACTAGATGTAAATCAGTGATTAACGGTCATCACATTGCCTAAGTAGCCAGAGAATTGGGCTGTCATCTTGTGGGAGGTATTTTTTGTCATTGCTTCCAGGTAAACATATGAACCTTTTCCGGATCAGAAAATTCCAATTGTCCAATAATTCCAGATTAATATGTGTTCATGTGAGACTGAGAGGACTTACCACTTCAAAAACATGGATAAGAGCAATGGCACCTAAAATGCTAGAGTAGGAGGCATTGGTCTAGGGCAGAGCTTTCCAAACTGTGTGTCGCGACACCTTAGTGTGTCGGCTGCAGCGTCTGGGTGTGTCACAGCTGCTGCTGCCTCCGAGCCCTGCCAGGATTCCACGCAGGTCCTAGTGCCTGCCTTGTGCCCTGCTGTAAGAGTGTGTCACGAAATGATGCCCTGCTGTAAGAGTGTGTCGCAAAATGATGCATGTCTGAAAAGTGTGTCACCAACATGAAAAGTTTGAAAAGCTCTGGTCTAGGGCTTTCACAGTCCAGGTTTTCTGGGATCAGAGATGTTCTTAAAGCAAAGCCCCACATTTATTGGGGTAAGCACTCTTTAAAGTACTTGGTCCTAAGTAATTCAAGGCTTTTTGCAAACTGGTCAACACCTGCTTGAACTGAGCCCAGTAACTCACTGTCAGTCAGCGCAGCACTTTGAGGACCAGCATAACATGATCTGAGTTGGCTACACCACCCACTAAACTGGCAGCTGCATTCTATACCTGCTGCTGTCTTCAAGAGTTGCCCCACATAAAGGGCATTGCAGTAATCCAGTCATGCAATCATCAGGTCATTGTAACCAAAACCAGTACATCCCATAAAGAAAATCAATACACAAACAAAATATCCTGTTTTCCTTTGCATGGTGATAGAAGATGACAAGTTCCCTGGAAACTTGCTCTCCCTTCCCTTCCCTTCCCTTCCCTTCCCTTCCCTTCACCACCCAACTCAGACCAACCCTGGGTGGCATACAACTAAATTCTTCTTCTTTATCCTGCCATAACAAATGTCTAATTAGAGTTCATTCTCTAACCAAATGTGTTATTTGAATGTTCCTCTGTAGTGTTGCAATTTTCAGAAGCATAGGAACTCTTCTGGTGTAAGGAGCTTGTCAATCATGTTTACCTGTTCTGTTCATAATCTTATTCTATCAATCAAAGTCTTCATTTTATCCAAGGGAATGCTACTTGAAGCAAGCAGATCACAGTCTCATCCACTCCCCAAATCTTATTTTTATTCCCTATGGCAGCCTACATTTCCCCACAGGTTTCTTCCGGGCGTGGGACAAGACCATTGAAGAAAGGAGACCTCTGTGGGATGAAATCTACCCTTTGGGGATATATCTGTGGAAGGCTGAAGAGAGACCCCAGTAGAGAAGGCTTCCCCGGAGAACGAAAGCCAGCCAGCATAATTACCCTTCCTTATCTCTAAGTAGGAAAGAGGGAAAGAATATAGATGTAACAATATTCATATTTAGATTTTACTAGATGCAGGAAGCTTTTCTTTGCCAACAGAGAAAGAATGCACTTTTTAAATGCCTGAACAGTCAGTTCTAAGTCAAGCCACTGCTGATTGCATTATGGTTGTTGTTATCTGTGCCAGGAGGCAAGAGAGCAAGGAGAAAGGAATGCTGTCTAGAATCAAAACTACAGGTTTGTGTTGCAAACAGCTTGATTTGCTGAATAAAAAGAGGGGAAAAAATCGTAAGACATGTCTTGTACACTGTGTCTTAGATCAAATTCCTGAAAACTCATAAAAGCCTCTGACACTCCCATTTAGTGTTCTCGGGTTTGAGATCTGAAGGGAGAGGTAATCCGGAGAGAATCTGTGATATATTCATCCTCAGATTGCATGAATTTCAACAGTGACAAAGGAATAGGCTACTGGGAGCTCATCAGCAATCAGTCAGCATTTGATGGAGGTGAGATTCTGGATGACAAAATCTGTGGGGAAATTACCAACTGGTTTAGGACTTAAGAATGGAAGAAGGAAAAGCGTATGGCTGGCACAAGTCAAGATGGATGTGTGCTCCTATGCAGAGTGATTTTCTCAGCCTTTTCTAATGGGGATCACAGCGAGTGACCTTTTCAGAGTGGGAATTCTACCCTAATCCACAAGACTGGAGCTGTTCATTCAGTTCTTGTAGTTCTCGTGTACAGTTGGGTGCAAAAAAAGGCAGAGATTCTGCTCCTTCAATAGTTCTATAGAAGAAGCAGATTTAACACTGTAATTGCCCATGCTACTTCAAAACACAGGAGCCCTGGTTTGGAATGTGCCCTGTAACATTCCATGCATAAATGTCTGGCTGTGAGCTGGTAGCTGGGGGTAACAAATGTGTATGATATAGTCTTTACTTATTTACTGAGCTGGGTGGTTAATGGGCTGCCCAGTGGACTGTAGGCTTCCAGTTTCTGCCAGTTGGCCAGCCATGCAAAACAATACTACTTACCTATTAAATATATTTTAAGGCTATTCCTTACATGTCATATGCTCCAGTGGTCCCATTTTTCAAATGTAATTAATTCTTCCCCTGATGAATTGATTTGTAAAATATCACAGCTACTCTATTGTACTCAACCATACAATAATTATAATAACAACAATTATCCTTTTGTGTTTGACAAATAGAATGACATACTCTGATTTTTCTCTAGAGCTAATTTGCCCCAAGTGCACTTATTAAAATACAACTGACCATTGGATCATCTTCCAAAACATACTGATAATGGGAAAGGATACATGATAAACCTGATAATGAAACTGCTCTTGTATTGATCACTTCCCTGACTTTATTTAATCGCTGCAAATAACTCCTCAAGGTAGCCTATCCTCTTATACATATAGACATAGGGAGGAAGTGCATTTTATAGTGTGCAGAACTCTGGAAATAAAGCTATATAACATATTTGTATCTCAATTTGAAAACCGCCCAGGGTCCCTCCTTTTGGGGGAGATGGGCAGGATATAAATGTAATAAATAAATAAAATAAAATAAAAATAAATTAACAATTTACTTTACTTGAAAAATTGCTTGCATTAAGATCTATAAGCTACATTACCCCTCCGCAATAGGGTGCCCTTCAGATGTGTTGTTATTATAACTCCAACGATTCCTACCCAGCATGGGCAGCTGCTAGGAATTCTGGGAGCTGTGGTTCCACTACACCAGGTTAAGGAACATTGGGATATAATATGTTTTCAGTGCTTACAGCAACATTTCATAAAAGTATATCACAGGCAGATCTCATCACTCTCCAGTGAGTTATTTCTAAATAAGTATGCTCAGGGTTGCTGACCAAAATATTTGAAATAATAGTGGTGAAAAATACAGAAGGGAGGAATGGATGATTACTACCTTAGACAGTGAACAATCTTTGCTGATTCCTCCTTTCTTTTGGGCCTACACTATTATCTCTGAAAATACTCTCACCTTATAGTTCAGATTTGAGGATAGACAAATCTCCCCCAATCTGCAATCTAAGCATGTGGTTTTCACCTCCCAGAATTCTCGGCAGTGGCCATTGGAGTTCCAAAGTTGAAATTCACACCATTGGAATGAACCTACTTTGGGGGTCGCTGATCTGAATCAGTCTTCCTTGACCTGGCACCCTTCAAGTGGGTTAGAGTTCAACTCCTATAACCCCCAGTCATCATGGCTCTTTGCTAAACTGGCTTGAGGATTCTGAAAACTGAACACACCTAGAGGGCATAAAAATGGGGAACATTGCTCCATCCACAATGAAGAGTTTGCACTGTGATAACTGTGCTGTGACTATACATGACGTCCTTTCCCATTTCCATTCCCCACTTCCAAAATGTACCTTAAAAAACCAAAGCAGATGGAGACATGATCTAGACTGAGATTCAAGCATTGGAAAAATATATGTTACATGGGCTACAGTCTTGTGTTGGGCTACCAGCTGAGATCCTCAAAATAAGTTCAAAGTATTTCTTTGTCAGTATTTACCAATGCCCCTTGTAGTGCATGTTTCTGAAAATGTCTACATGAGAGGCTAAGTATCTTTAAGTGACAAAAGCAAAAGAAAATTCAGCAACACAGATAACTCTAGAGAAACCTGGCTTATAATGCAATTTGTTCTTTCTCTTCCAAGATCGGCATTCACTTTGCAGACTTTTTCTGACTTCTTTCTACGCTTGACAAAGAGCTCCAAAAGACATTGACAGAGGGAATCTTCTGCATGTGTCTTCTGTAAAAAGAGTGTTGCTTCCTTTAATACAGGCAGTTGTTTGAACAGCAGGCCATTCTGCTTGAGCTTTCTACCAAGAGTACCCCAGAGGTGAAACAGCTGTTAATCTGTTTTTGGCATGAGAAGGCAACAGAACTGGGCGCTTAGTCTAGATAATTAAAATTGTCACAGCAGCTTCTGCAAAGCCAACATTAAATATAAATTTTCCAGAGCTTAATGGTCACTCAGTGTTCCCTTCCTTCAGTTAATGCACATTACTATCTTTCATAACTTATGTTTTTATGTTTAGTGTCAACTCGCCTCCTTTTGTTTTCATATTCTAATAAGGTGGCTGTTACTATTCTTTAGCTAGCCTAAGGCCTTTCTCCACTTGTCCCTAACCACAGCACAAACATACCTTGACACTTCTTTTTTGTGCTGCTTCCCATGATGTTACTTTCATTTGAGTCTCTAGCTCAAGGCTACATTAACAGGATCTTGCAAGTCTGAAAGTACAAATTTCCTGCTGTCTCTTTTTACAGCCTGATAAGTTAGGGCAGATCCTTTCTAAGTTTCTTTCTCTCCCCGTTATGCAGCTGTGGGCTCCTCCCTCTTTTATCTGATCATTCCCTGGGCAGCATCTCTTCCCGTTGACTCTCACTCTTCCCACATACCACTACAATATCAGACTGGCTGCATGATACCACGATCTGAGACTGCAAGGACCCTGATTCCATCTATGTTGGGTCTCATGCATTTACTCCTCATACAAGAGCATAAGGAGGCCATCTTCAAGTGTGGAGCCTGAGTGGGGTCCTTGGAAAGGTATAGCCTGGGTGGGAGATAGGGTTGGCCACTAGGGATCCCAGCTTCTGCTTGTAACCTCCATTTCTAGTGAGGGTACAGAGGGGAGTAGGCGGATAGCATATGTGGCTGGAAATGTGGTGAGTAGGTGCACTAAGGAGCATTAATAGCTTGAGAGTAACTTAGGTTTGATGGGATTTGGGAGTGTTATGGTAGTAGACTGGGTTCCTTGAGAGGAACAGGATTATGGTTGTGACAGGCAATGGTAGGTATGGCAGGAGGCTGAGAGTGGGCTGTACTCAGTGAATGGTGGGGGGGGTGGAATCAATCTCTCCAAGTCATCTCCCCTTCCAGTTCTCATCTCCCTTCCCAAGAGCCAGGGCACCAGAACCTTGGAGCCCTGGGCTTTTGACTGCTGCTGTTAAATGCCAGCACCACCTAAAATAAAACCATCTTTCTCCACAGTTTTATTGTGGATAAGAGAGAGACCTGGCCTGTGTTTTTGAAATCTGCATAAGTGATGAGGTGGGAGTTCCTCTCTCAAAAATCTGCCCGTCCAGGTTTTGCATCTGGCATTAGCCACCATTGCAGGGGAGGGGAGGGGAGGGGAGGAGAGAGTTATTGTCATCCATGATGTTCTGCTAGCATTAAGAATTGCTACTCTGCAGATTACCAGATGTGGGACCTTGTTTGTCTGGTTAGGCCCAAAGGGACTGTTGGGTTTGCTGCTAGTATACCACTCCCCTATTGCACAGTGGCATATCTGCCAGGGCCTGACCTTATCACTGGGGTGATGGTGAAATTCCTCAAGGTGGTAGTGCTAGCGGGTTTCAATCTGCCTTCTCTTGATGAGTGGTTCAGGAGTCCATGGCCACCATGACAACATGGATCCTGACCTAATTTATCGAGGGCCCAATTTACATAAAGAGATAATACTCTGGATCTGTTTTTTCTTTCGGGGCAGATTAAACATGATCTGAAGGCGGGGCTATAGAGGTTTGCCCCTCGTCGTGAACAGACCACCATGCACCATGCACAATTGTAACCATTCCCGACTCATGGTCACTCCTGGGTTAGTCACCTTCTGCTTGAGACTACTGTAAGGCACTCTGTATGGGACTGTTGTTAAAAATCATTTCAAAACTACAGCTGGTGCAAAATATAATGGCCCAGGCAGTGATGGGTGTGATATACAGCTTTGGATTCTGCTGGAATGAACAAAGTTTGGAAAAATCTTTATCTTCGTTCACACCACCCGCTTTTTATTTCCTTCAAAGGAGCTATTGTAAGTACGACAGCAGTTGTGCATACACAGTATTACTTCATTTTAAGAACCTGTTTTAACCAATTGGGCATTGCTAACATTGGCTTCCTGCTATCAGTCTTACTAGCTTAGTAAGTGAGGAGGGAGCAAGCTGGTGAATGAGCTCAGGGCAAACCCCAGTTACCCATCTGAAAGGAAGAGGGATTCTGTGAGGCAGCATAGAGAGTTTAAAAGCGTTGGGGGGAGGGAAATCGCCTGCTAAAAATGTGCATTTTTATGGGGGGGGGGGAAGCAGTAGGTGAAGGTCTAAAATGTACTTCAGCTAGAATGCATTTATTCACAGGTAGCAAAAAAAAAACAAGCAAACAAACAGATAGGAAAGCTCTACATGCAGCCTCGTACATGGCCAAGTAATCATTTTAGAGTCCTATAAAATAATATTTCAACTTTTTACACATGCACCCTAATGGATGGAAAGATGCTAAAAATAACAATAAAATTAAAGTGTTAAGTACAAAGTCAGTCTTAAAAATAGCAGAGAATGGAAGAACATGCTTTTCTTTTTGTCAGCATGCCCTGAATTAATCTTTTGCCTGAATATTAGCACGCTGATTCTTTCCTTCTTAGAGCCAATGTGACATTGCACACATCTTTGCTATTCGGTATATGTGCATCTTCTCACTCTCACTCTCTAGCACACCTACACATACACACAAATGTATTTCAGGGGTCTATATATCATCTTATAGAGCAAAGCCTTGCATTCAAAGCTATATGAAAGCCACTGATAATATTAAACTATTAAAGATTAAAATAGCAGTTGCTAAAAGAATACAGAGTGATGCACACTCAAAAGGTGTTTGACATTAAAGGGTTTAGAGATCTGTTAGAAATCAGTAAAATATTGGGGTTAGAAGGGAATACATATTTCATAAGGAAGGTAATTTGCAAGTATGGGGCCCACCACCAAAGAGTCAATCTCTGTTGTGCCAGCCAAGCTAACAGATTTCGGTGATTGACAGGTACTGAATGTATAGCCAGTCTTTCAAATAACCTGCCTCCAAATCATATTACAAGGACTCTAAACTGTGTTCCAATCAGCTACTTGGATCCCACAGGAATCTGAGCAGCTGCATTCTATATCATCTGAAATCTCTAAACCATACTTAAAGCGTGTGTTAACAATGGCCAAGGAAAGTGCCAGAATGTGTAATTGCAGAGATGCATGATTAAGGCAAGGTCTATGTTCTGCAGAAAGAGTCACAGTTGGTGAACCAGCCAATGTTGATTAAAGACACTGTTAAGCACTGATAATACATGCACTTAAAAGTGCCGAATTCAGGAGAATAATCAGACCTTGATCTTTTGGAGAGAGTGCAGCCCCATCCAGAACTTCTTCCACCATCACTGAGATCAGTGGACATCCAACTCAGAAGACTTATATTTATTTATTTTTTATGGCATGGGACCAGGCTACTTGAGGGACCGTCTCATCCCCATAACTTCAAACCGTCCCACTCGATCATGTAGAGAGGGCATGCTTCGGACCCCGTCGTCAAGGGAGTTTCGTTTGGCGGGGTCCAGAAGGTGGGCCTTTTCCGTGGTGGCACCTACTCTTTGGAACATTCTGCCCCCGGAGGTGAGACAGGCCCCATCGCTCCTGTCCTTCCGGAAGAATTTAAAGACCTGGTTTTGCCGCCTCGCGTGGGATGGGAATGGGAACAGTTCCTCTTGGGGATGGCTGGTGCCATAGAGCCCTTTTAAAAGAACATCACCTACTGGATTTTATATTTAATTTATTAGTACTGTAATGGTTAGAATGATATTTTAAATTGTAGTTATATTTTAAAATTTTAATTGTTGTATTGTAAACTGCCCAGAGTCCCCTCTGGGGGAGATGGTGCGGTAATAAAAGTTGAAGTATAAATAAAAAATAAATCCCATGGTGATGGATGATCTCACAGCGGTTTCATGTAGATATTAAATAGGAGAGGTGAAAGAACCAAACCCTGTGGCACCCCACAAACGAGGGGGCGAGAGTCAGATCTTTCATCTCCTATTACCATCGATTGGGACCGGCCCCAGAGGAAGGAAGTGAACCAGTGCAAAACTACGCCGGCCACCCCGAACTCCTCGAGCCGTCCCAAAAGGATACCATGGTTGATGGTATCGAAAGCCGCTGAGAGATCAAGGAGAGCCAGGATGGATGCACTCCCTCCATCCCGCTCCCGCCAGAGATCATCCGTAAGCGTGACCAATGCAGTTTCCACTCCATATCCCAGCCTGAAACCTGACTGGAAGGGGTCCAGATAATCCGTTTCATCCAGAATCCTCTGGAGTTGCAAGGCCACCACTTTCTCAACCACCTTCCCCAAAAAGGGGAGGTGGGAGACAGGACGAAAATTGTCCAATATAGTAGGGTCCAGCGATGGTTTCTTGAGCAGAATCATATCATAGGTAAGCTGCATCTTGTTTGTCTTCGTCCATCCCAAAACTTTCCAGACACTTATTCATAGTTTTTAGAAGCTACATGGGACAAATATGTCTGCTTTTCTCAGACATCTCCAAATATATAAATGAATTACCCCTGATTATGCATATATCAGACTCTTCTTCCTCAATAGATATGTCTACATCATATTTATTTATTTATTTATCTATCAAATTTCCATCACCGCCCGTCTCCCTCCTCGGGAGGGACTCTGGGCAGTTTACAATAAAATAATTTATTAAAACAAGAAGGATAAAATATAAATACAATATACAATTATAAAATAAGAATAAAATAAGAATAAAATCCAAATGGCAAGATCTAATTCAGTCCATGTGTGTGAGGAGCACTCTAAGGCACTAGCCATCCCCAAGAGTAACTATTCCCCTCCCGGCCCCAAGCAAGGTGGCAGAGCCAAGTTTTCAGGTTCCTCCGGAAGGTCAGGAGCGATGGGGCTAACCTCACCTCCAGGGGAGGATGTTCCAGAGGGAACTTATCATTACACTATACTGGTTTTACTCTACTTGTGTTATGACTTCTTCATATACAATATTGGAAATTAAAACACAAGGTTAACTCTTGAGGATACATAATTGCCATCCAGAAGTGGCATTTTCAGAGAATCCTGGGAAGGAAGAATGACTTTATATCACTGGAACTGACAATAATTGAGAAATCCATGTGTTTCCCTGGACCCAGGATCGCTTCAGAAAAATCCTTATTCCAAGCTGTTTTTGTTGCTCTAATATCCATGTCCTCAGCTTGTATTTTGCATTAACCTCATATAAAACTTTAACAGAATGGTTGATTTGCATGAGATATTTAGTCCTGGTGCTTACATCAATATTCAGGAAGGTAATTTTTGAGACTTTATAAACAATGATGCCATCCTTTGTGAACCAAAATCATAGTTGTTCATTATGCAGCAATGCAGAGCCATTGTCAGTAACCTTCTAAATAAAACAATGCAAACTATTTTGATAGAGAAATGTTTTTAACATATGGTAACGTCATGCTAATTCTATATGAAACATCTTACTTTACTGAGAACATTCCAAAATGTAGGGGGTTATTAAAAGGCCATATTTGTAAAGTGTGGCTGAATAGCAAGAGGAAGGAGGAAAGAAGGAAAGACTGGTAACATGCAGAATCTCAGCTAGAAATTTTAAGTTCACAACAAAGCAGAAATATGGGCAGACCTTTTAGAATAAGCATACTTGTGTTTTCTAAGGATTTAAAGAAAACTGCTTAATCATGTAGTCAGGTTAAGGCAGGTGGGCTGTTCTTGAGGATACAGCAAACCACTTTGTCACAAAATTCTTTCATCAGCAACCAAGCAGGCTGCACAAGTCCCCCAGAGGTCCATTAGATGCTCAGCCTAATTTTAGAGAATGGGAAGGGAGCATAGTGCCTGGAAGCACCAATATTGCCCATGAGACCTCATGTGGTGCCCACCAACTGCTTTACCCCACTCATCTTTTCAAAAAATAATTTTAATCTTTGAAAAAATTAAGTAACAAAGTATTAGCTCCCATAATCATGCTTATTTCCAGTTATAGTTTTGGACCACACTAGAATAGGAGAGGGAATCTGGGAAGAATCTCTCTTGGGTAAGGTGGAGTCAGTGACCCATGTGCAGGGCCGTGCGGAGGAGTTTTCTGAGCATCTGCAGGATAAAATCGCTCGGATTCATTCTAAGTTGGACTCTAAGCGTGGGGCACAGTCTGGGGAGATGCCAGGGGAGCGTACTTGCCCTATTATCTGGGAACAGTTTGATCCTGTTGGACCTGAGGAAGTGGACAGGATCCACCGAACTGTAAATGCCACCACATGCCATTTAGATCCGTGCCCTTCCTGGCTGGTAAAAAAGGTGACGTGCGGGTGGGTCCAGGGGATGATTAATACATCTCTGGGGGAGGGAGTGTTCCCGGCGGCCTTTAAGGAGGCGCTGGTGCACCCCCTCCTCAAGAATTCATCCCTGGACCCTACCGTACTGGACAATTTTTGTCCTGTCTCCCACCTTCCCTTTTTGGGAAAGGTGGTTGAGAAAGTGGTGACACTGCAGCTTCAGAGGATCCTGGAGGAAGCAGATTATCTACACCCCTTTCAGTCAGGTTTCAGGCCGGGATATGGGACGGAAACTGCATTGGTCGTGCTTATGGATGATCTCTGGCGAGGGCGGGATGGAGGGAGTGCATCCATCCTTGCTCTCTTAGATCTCTCAGTGGCTTTTGATACCATCAACCATGGTATCCTTCTGGGGCGGCTCAGGGAGTTCGGGGTGGGTGGGGTAGTTCTACACTGGTTCACCTCCTTCCTCTGGGGCTGGTCCCAATCGGTGGTGATAGGAGAGGAGAGATCCGACCCGCGACCCCTCTTATGTGGGGTGCCACAGGGTTCGGTGCTCCCCCCTCTCCTGTTTAACATCTATATGAAGCTGCTGGGTGAGATCATCCGTCACCACGGGATTAGGTATCATCAATATGCGGATGATACTCAACTATATATCACCATCCCGGGTGAAGTAAGTGATGCAGTCGATGCCCTTTCTCAGTGCCTGGGGGCTGTGGAGGTCTGGATGGGGAACAACAGGCTTCAGCTGAACCCTGGTAAGACAGAGTGGCTGTGGATTGATGGCCTCTCGGGTTCTAGGACGTTGTCATCTTTGGTCCTGGATGGGGTAGCACTGCCCCATTCAGAGCCAGTGCGGAACTTGGGGGTCCTCCTGGACTCACGTCTCCTGCTTGAAGAGCAGGTGGCAGCCGTGGCCAGGAGGGCCTTTGCACAACTTCGGGTGGTGCGCCAGTTGCGCCCATTCCTGGATCGAGATGCCCTCCGAACAGTCACTCATGCCCTTATCATCTCCCATATAGACTACTGCAATGCGCTCTACATGGGGCTACCCTTGAAGAGTATCCGGAAGCTTCAGCTGGTCCAGAGTGCAGCTACGCGGGCTGTTGCTGGTGCCCCTAGATTGGCACATATAACACCGTTGTTGCATGAGCTGCATTGGGTACCAGTTTGCTTTCAGGTCCAATTCAAGGTGTTGGTTATCACCTTTAAAGCCCTACATGGCATGGGACCAGGTTACCTGAGGGACCGTCTCATCCCCGGAACATCGACCTGCCCCACTCGGTCATGCAGAGCGGGCATGCTAAGGATCCCATCGGCAAAAGAGTTCCATCTAGCGGGATCTAAGAGGCGTGCCTTCTTTGCAGTAGCACCCACCCTTTGGAATATCTTGCCCCTGGAGCTGAGGCGAGTTTCTTCACTCCCGACCTTCTGGAAAGACTTGAAGACCTGGTTCTGCTGCCTGGCTTGGGATGGGAATGCCAATAGTTCCTCTTGGGAGTGGCTGGTGCCATGAAACCCGCCTTATTATTAACATCTTTTTGTTTGGATTTTATATGTAAATTATTGTTGCTGTAATTTTATATTTTTAACTTATTGTTGTGAACCGCCCAGAGTCCCCAGGTGTGGAGGAGATGGGCGGTGATACAAATTTAAATAATAAATAAATAAATAAATAAAATTGCTCAGATTCGTTCCAAGTTGGACTCTAAGCGTGAAGGACAGCCTGGGGAGATGCCGAGGGAACGTCCTTACCCTGTTATCTGGGAACAGTTCAATCCTATTGGACCTAAGGAAGTGGACAGCATCATCCGGATTGTAAAGGCCACCACATGCCATCTAGACCATTGCCCTTCCTGGCTGGTGTAAGCAGCCAGGGAGGTGACATGTGGTTGAGTCCAGGCGATGGTTAATACATCCTTGGGGGAAGGGGTTTTTACAGCTGCTTTTAAGGAGGCACTGGTGCACCCCCTCCTCAAGAAACCATCCCTGGACCCTACTGTATTGGACAATTTTCATCCTGTCTTCCACCTCCCCTTTTGGGGGAAGGTGGTTGAGAAAGTAGTGGCATTGCAACTCCAGAGGATCCTGGATGACACAGATTATCTGGACCACTTCCAGTCAGGCTTTAGGCCGGGATATGGGGTGGAAACTGCATTGGTTGCACTTACAGATGATCTCTGGCGGGAGCGGGATGGAGGAAGTGCATCCATCCAGGCTCTTCTCAACCTCTCAGCGGCATTCGATACCATCAACCATGGTATCCTTTTGGGACGTCTCTGATAGGATGTATGCTGGTTTAAAGGGAAAAATCAAGGCTTGAGAATAAACAGACAAGAGTGCAGCGTTTAGGGCTAAAAGTTGTTTACTTGTAGCATAAGGCAATAAATGCATATATAGTTAAGGCAATAAATGCAAATGTTACATTATTGCAATAAGGAAAAACAAAAACAAACTTATAAGCAGAGATCCATGTATTGATCCCAGGGCCAGAGCTCATGCCATGGCCTATACCCAAAGCCAGGCATAACTACGCACTGCCCAGTCCGCAGAAGTAGAATACATGTGAAGAACTACATGGCTAAAAGGCACAAAAAATCAAGAAGCATAGAACACCATTTTGCATGGTTAGATATTCAGTTCTTCCAGCTTTCTGATTGGCTGGAAGTTAGGTGTGACACACCAGGCCTAAAGCATAGGCTATAGTACAAGGTGGCAGTGCTTGATCTCCCCCTCCCTGTTCTCCCAGGGCTTCCCACGAAGGCTTCAGGGGGAATTGTTCTCATGGGAAGGTTTAGAAACTAGACGTAAACAATTCATATCTAATGGAGATGTAAGCAAAGCCATTCAAAGTTATGGGAAGGCTTTTTGTTATCTAGCCCCCAAAGGATGAGGTATCATCAATATGCAGATGATACTCAATTATATATCTCCATCCCGGGTGAGGTAAGTGATGCGGTGGCTGCCCTTTCCCAGTGCCTGGGGGCTGTGGGGGTCTGGATGGGGAACAACAAGCTTCAGCTGAACCCTAGTAAGACAGAGTGGCTGTGGATTGATGGCTCCTCTGGATCCAGGAAGTTATCATCTTTAGTTCTGGATGGGGTAGCACTACCCCATTCAGACCCAGTGCAGAATCTGGGGGTCCTTCTGGACGCACAGCTCCTGCTCAATGAGCAGGTGGCAGCTGTGGCCAGAAGGGCCTTTGCGCAACTTCGTGTTGTGCACCAGTTACGCGCTTTCCTGGATCAGGATGCCCTCTGTACAGTCACTCACGCCCTGGTCATCTCCCATATAGACTATTGCAATGCGCTCTACATGAGGCTACCCTTGAGGAGTATCCGGAAGCTTCAACTGGTCCAGAATGCGGCTGCGCATGCAGTTATTGGTGCCCCAAGATCGGCACATGTGACACCTCTGCTGCGCCAGCTGCACTGGGTACCAGTATGCTTCCGGGTCCAATTCAAGGTGTTGGTTATCACCTTTAAAGCCTTACATGGCATGGGACCAGGCTACCTGAGGGACCGTCTCATCCCCATAATATCGAACCGTCCCATTCGGTCATGCAGAGAGGGCATGCTGCAGACCCCGTCAGTAAGGGAATTTCACCTGGCGTGGTCTAGAAGGCAGGCCTTCTCTGCAGTGGCACCCGCCCTTTGGAATATGCTACCCCCGGAAGTGAAGCAGGCCCCATCGCTCCCGGCCTTCAGGAAGAACTTAAAGACCTGGTTCTGCCGCCTCACCTGAGATGAGAAGGGTGACAGTTCCTCTTGGGGATGGCTGGTGCCATAGAGCCCTTTTAAACATAAGTTTGTTGCCTCTTGGATTTTATATTTATTTTAATTGACTATATTTATGATGATTGTATTATATGTTGTTTTAATTGTTTGATTTGTTGTAAACCGCCCAGAGTCCCCTTTGGGGGAGATGGGGCGGTGATATAAATTTAAGAAAGAAAGAAAGAAAGAAAGAAAGAGAGAGAGAGAGAGAGAGAGAGAGAGAGAGAGAGAGAGAGAGAGAAGAAAGAAAGAAAGAAAGAAAGAAAGAAAGAAAGAAAGAAAGAAAGAAAGAAAGAAAGGAAGGAAGGAAAGGAAAGAAAGGAAAGAAAGGAAAGAAAGGAAGGAAGGAAGGAAGGAAGGAAGGAAGGAAGGAAGGAAGGAAGGAAGGAAGGAAGAAAGAAAGAAAGAAAGAAAGAAAGAAAGAAAGAAAGAAAGAAAGAAAGAAAGAAAGAAGCCCTAGTTCACCTTCTATTAAATGGGCATTTTGAGTCTAGCAATGCCCATCATCACACCCACTGGGGCAAGTCTCCTATGGCAGCCCCTTTGTAAGTGCTTCCACCATATACTTTAAAGTTCTCAAATCTGCCTCCCTCTGCCCTGATCTATAACATGTGAATTGTGTTGATCCTAAATGAAATGGCCCCTTTCTCATGTGTTTCTGAATATTCAGCTCTGTTTAATCAGTTAAAAGCTGACTCCCAATCAAATAATAATCTTTAATCAGTTGAAAATCCTAATTCCAATAGAATTCCATACAGCCATCAGGGCTTCGGTTGGACCGTGTAGCAGGCACTCCAGAACAACCCCAAGCTCCTTCTGAAACCCAATAGGATCCTATTAGATTGGCCCTGGGTGGGCCAATCTAATAGGTCCACCCTCCCTGTGGTGGTGGTGGGGTGTGCCACAGAACTGTAGAGCAACCAGAGAGTGACCTGATCTAAACCTAGAAACTAAAACCTCCCCCAAATACAGATCACCTTGCCACTGCTCCGACAGAAAACCCAGGTCAAATAATCTGTAGAGGAAGTGCCCCTGGTAACCTCTCAAGTATCTTGAATAACAACTGCCACCCCCACCCCTACCCTGGGATCTTGGCTGATGCCACACCCAAAACACAGCTGGGCATATCTCCGTGAGGGGGACGCCCCCCCGGACCCAGCCAGGTTTCAGTAATACACATCAGGTTAGCCCCCTCATCCATGAAAAGTCATGGATAAGGATAGCCTTGTTACAGACTGACCTGGTGTTTAGCAGCAACAGTCAAAAGCCCTTGAAGTTCTGCCAACTGGGATCTTGAGTTGAGACTGGGGGCTGGAATGTGTCACTGGAACCACATACTGTACCTGTGGCATTTTCCCCGAGACCATCCCGTCCCCTGTCTCCCTCCATATCTTCCCCACCCGTCAACACTGTGATGTTACAACCTGTCCACACATCCCTTGAGACTTCCCCCTGTCCTCTCTCTTCCTGGCCCATGCCCAAGCCCCCCCCCAAACCATACAAAACACTTCACACCTAGAGGCCCTCTGAATCCCAGAGATGCTTCCACTACTGGCATTCAGCAGCTCTGGCCAACAGGGACCCCTTCTCACACCTCCACCCACTCTCTGCACCCCCAACCTATCTCCTCTCACTGGACAGGCAAGGGCACCCAGTCAGCCCAACTATCAGAGGGTGAACTCAGCCCCCATCCCACCCTTGGCTCTCATCCATGGGGAGGCAGGCACTCCTCTTCTGCAGAGAAATCACCTTCTACAATCTGCAACCTTCCTACAACCCTGCATCAAGATCCACAAAACGGAGTCAAGATAGGTCATAATAGTTCCAGTGGCTACAAGCCACCCAAAAATGGCCACTGCAGAATCCCTCTGAGTCTTCTTCCACAAGGGAACAAGATGGCCACCAAACAAAGTAGGGGAATTGTCCTGTCCCAGCCCAATCACACACAATACACCAGGGAGGCAGTTGTAAAACTTTACTGAGAAACTTGTGAGGTAAACTTGTGAGGTAAACTTTGCTGAGAAACTTGTGAGGTAAACTTGTGAGGTAACGAACAGGCGGCAAGGGAGTGTGAGTGCAAACGCACACGCTCTACAAAAACAAGCCCCAAAGGTCCCAAGAGCTTGCCTTAAGGGAATTTCACGTTCAAAACATGAGTCCAAGAGTCAAGGGTCAGGTCACAAGGTTTTCCGATCAGGAATCCAGGCACATGGAGTCCAGTAAGCAGACGGTTGTCCCCAGCGAACGGTCTGAGCTTGCGGCTCCCTTTTTATAGAGGCAGACCTGGGTGGAGCTTATTTAGGAGGGTGGGGCTACTTTATCACGCGTAGCCTCACCGACCTCCGCTGTTCCTCCTTTCCGGTCCCCTTTCTCGAGCACTGGGGGGGGGGGCAGCAGCCCTGAGTCTTCGTCCTCACTAATCGGCAGCGCCTGTGCCAGCTGCTCGCTGACCAGCCCGCCTCCTCTGACTGCTCAGGCAGCCATATATCTAGAGCTGTCTGCTTGCCCTCCATCTCTACGTCAGAGGCTGGCCACCCATCCTCGTCATCTGTGACTCTGACTCCAAGTCCGAACCCCCCATGGACTCTGAGCCCGAGCCCCCCATGACAGGAATGGAGGCTGCAGCCACTGGCATCTGATCGATGCCAATCCTGCAGCCTGTCCCAGCATTCACCCCACTGGAACCTCAAGTCCAATGAAATAGCTGCCCTTTGATCTTCTAGGTTACTGCCATCAATCGCACCTCCCTTTGCCTCATCCAAACTCTGGTGCTCTAATCCTCCATGAAAACTAACAGAGGGCTTCCTCCCTCCTTCCTGCCACTGCCACACTGCCAAATGCTGCTGAGCACACAAACTGCTCAACAGCTGATCAGCACTTCCGGTGGCCCTGCTGTCTCACTGCCACCACTGTTGGCTCCAGGAAGGCAGTCCTCTGTCTGGCGGCGTGGAAGAAGATGTAAGCGCTGGGCACCATGCATGGCCCTGTACCAAGCTGCAGCCAAGCCTGGCCTGGAATACAGACTGTACGAGCCCGATGGCAGGCACTAACAGCCCAGTCCAGGACCAGGAGAGGGAAGACCCCAGAGGACTCCTCCAACAACTGAGCAAGATGACCTCTCCTCCAACCATCTGCAACTTCTAAAAACCACCAACTAACAGTGCCCACTCTGCTAATACAACCAGCCTTGGCACCATGTTGGGGGAAAAGGACTGAGACTGGGTATGGGACTGAGATGGCATTCATTGCACTCTTGGATGACCTCTGGCGGGAGGGGGATGGAGGTGGTGCATCCATCCTCGTTCTTCTTGACCTCTCAGTGGCTTTCAATACCATTGATTATGGTATCCTTCTGGACCGGCTCCGGGAGTTGGGGTGGGCAACACGGTGTTGTGCTGGTTCTCCTCCTTCCTCTGAGGTCAGTTCCAGTCAGTGTTGATGGGGGGGGGGGGAGATCCAGCCAGCAGCCCCTCCTTTGTAAGGTGCCTCAGGGCTCGGTACTCTTTCCCCTCCTGTTTAACATCTACATGAAGCCGCTGGGTGAGGTATCCTCAGTATGCTGATGAGACCCAGCTTAATATCTCTACCCCAGGCCATTTGAGTGATGCTGTGGAGGTTCTGTCTCAGTGCCTGGAGGCTGTGGGGACCTGGATGGGATGCAACAGGCTTCAGCTCAACCCAAGCATGACCAGGTGGCTCTAGGTTTTTGGACCTCCTGGTTCCGGGGACCTTCCATCTTTGGTTCTGGATGGGGTGGCATTGCCCCAGGCAGACTCAGTGTACAATCTGGGGGTCCTCCTGGACTCATGACTCCTGCTCAAAGAGCAGGTGGCAGCCATGGCTAGGAGGGCCTTTTCACACCTGAGAGCTGCGCATCAGTTGCGCCATTCCTGGACTGGGGGGATTGGACTATTGCAATATGCTTTACATGGAGCTGCCCTTGAAGAGTATTCAGAAGCTTCAACTGGTGCAAAATGCAGCAGCACAAGCCATTACTGGTGCCAGTTACTCGACACATGTAACACCACTGCTTCGCAAGCTGCATTGGCTTCCGGTGTGCCTCCAGGTGCAATTCAAGGTGTTGGTTGTCACCTTTAAAGCCCTTCAGGGCTTAGGACCTGGTTACTTACGGGACCATCTCTCCCCAATTATTTCTACCTGTCATATCTGATCTGGCAGGAAGGGCATTCGCCAGGTACCATCACCCCACCAGCCATCACAACAGCGTCGGCTGGCGGGGCCCAGAAGGAGAGCCTTTTCTGCCGTGGCACCCACCCTTTGGAACATCATCCCCCCTGAGATTAGATTGGCCCCGTCCCTGTTGGCCTTTCACAAGGCCTTGAAAACCTGGCTTTGTGCTTGAGCCTGGGCCCTGGGCGTGGGTTAGAGCCCACCTCCTGGTTGCATTGTTGTTGCTGTTGTTCAGTCGTTTAGTCGTGTCCGACTCTTCGTGACCTCATGGACCATAGCACGCCAGGCCTTCCTGTCCTCCACTGTCTCCCGGAGTTTGCTCAAATTCATGTTCATTACATCGGTGATGCTATCTAACCATCTCATCCTCTGCCGTCCCCTTCTCCTTTTGCCTTCAGTCTTTCCTAGCATCAGGGTCTTTTCCAGGGAGTCCTCTCTTCGCATTAGGTGGCCAAAGTATTTCAGCTTCAGCATCTGTCCTTCCAATGAGCAGTCAGGGTTGATTTCCTTTAGGATTGACTGGTTTGCCCTCCTTGCAGTCCAAGGGACTCTCAAGAGTCTTCTCCAGCACCACAGCTCGAAAGCATCAATTCTTCGGCGCTCAGCCTTCCTTATGGTCCAACTCTCACAGCCATACATTACTACTGGAAAAACCATAGCTTTAACTATACGGATCTTTGTCGGCAAGGTGATGTCTCTGCTTTTTAATATGCTGTCTAGGTTTGCCATAGCTTTCCTCCCCAGGAGCAAGCGTCTTTTAATTTCATGGCTGCAGTCACCGTCTGCGGTGATCTTGGAGCCCAAGAAAATAAAATCTGTCACTGCTTCCATTTCTTCCCCTTCTATTTGCCAGGACCTGGTTGCATGGATGGTGGATTAGATTGTGCCCGGCTGCTATGTGTTTTTATTTTTGTTTTATATTACATACTTTGTGTTTTTATTTGTTTTATTGTAAGCCGCCTAGAGTCACGTAAAAGTGAAATGGGTGGCTAGATGAATCGAGTAAATAAATAAATCAATTCCATCTCTTATCAAGAAGATCCCATTGCCCAGGAGAGATCTATTGCCAGATCCTGACTTCCCTCAAATTTACTTCTTGGGGAGAAGGCGGCAGTTGAATCTTTCAGTTCTCCTTCCCAGCATGCCATTAAGCCAAAGTTAATTCACTTTCATTATTCAGAACTCATCTTCTTTTCCATTAAAAAACAAATGGAAAACGGATAGGTTCGGGCGATGAATCCCCTGTAGGGTATTTATATTAAAAACAAAACCTGTCCAATTAAGCGTTTCCTTCCAAAAATGGATTTGTTTTCTCTAATCTCTCCCCTGCCCCTCCCCCCCCCCCCCCCCCCCGGCTTCCATTTGCATAGCTTGATACAAGCCCTGCACAAAGAAGAGAAAAGCTACATTTAAAATAAATAAATAAACCAACCGGCAAACTCCTGATTTCCATGAATACCTCTAGTGCTTCCACACAGAAAAGGAGGGTGATGGGATTGGGGGGTGGGGGTGGGGAATATTCTCTTTCTCAGCCAATGGCTTTGCATTGTTCAGCTTTTGCTATTCAAAGTCATGACTTATTTTCCTTGTTTGGGTAGGCTGTTCCTGAGCATCTAGAGCAGAACTTAAAGCAGGAACTGAAGCTCCACTCAAGACATGGTTTGGTGGAAGGCTGCTGGCTGGATTGAAGTACAGTAATTACTTACCTTTTTTTTAAGTAGTTTTTATTAAAAGATTGTACATATATAATAAGGAATACATTCAAAGAAAAAATATAGTAAATGTGAAAAAGAAGAAAAGAAAAGAAAGGAAGAGACAAAGAAAAAAGGAGATAGAAAAAAGAAAAAGAACAGAAAACATGAAAAAATAAATATAAAGAAGTGGCTTCCGATCTTCCTCTCGGCAGTTATACATGAAATTCTAATTAAACCTCTCTTTCTAAGATTACATCATAATTCCCTTCTTTCTATAACCTATTCTTTCTCTTCATCAAAACCATAAGTCACAAAATCATTTTCTTTTTTATGCAAAAAGTCCGTAAGGGGTTTCCAGTTATTGATGAATGTCAGTAATGACCTTTCCCTAATCAAAGAAGTCAGTTTGGCCATCTCGGCAAGTTCTGCCAATTTCACCAATCATTCCTCCATGGTGGGTAGTGCCGAATCTTTCCATCTTTGTGCATATAATAACCTTGCCACAGTAATCATATATTGAAATAATCTTCCATTACTCTTTTCTAACTGTGTATCCATCAGTCCTAAAATGAAAAGTTGTGGCTTCAATTGAATATTAATCTTTAAAATTCTCTGTATCGATGTGTATATTTGAATCCAATTTTTTTTAGCTTTTTCACATGTCCACCAAGCATGATAAAACATCCCTTCATGTTGTTCACATTTCCAACATACATTTGGAATGCCTTTATACATTCTAGATAATTTCTCTGGCGTCATGTACCAACAATACATCATTTTATAAAAATTCTCTTTAAGATCGTAACATAATATAAATTTCAACCCTTTTGACCACATTTTTTCCCATTGATCCATCTGTATATTATAACAAAAACTTTTAGCCCACTTTATCATATATTCTTTAACCTGCTCTTCTTCCATTTCAAATTTCAACAAAAATTTATACATTTTATCAATTACAAGTTCATCATCGGTACATAATTGCACTTCAAATTCTGTCTTACTTTGCTCCATACCATAAGCCTTTTTATCCATTTTAAATCTTTCTAATAACTGTAAATGGGAAAACCATTGACAACTATATCCTTCTGCCATTAGATGCTCTCTTGATTTAATGTTATATTCCTCTTGGTGATTCTCTAACAATTCTTCTGATTATTAATCTTAAAACATGCTAGCAATCCAAAGTTGGGGGAGTTGGGCGGTCATATAAATTTAAATAAATAAATAAAGTCCTTTTATTTTCCCATTAATGTTTCTACTCCCTCTAACGGATCCTCCAAAACTACCACCAGGTTAGGGTTAGGGTTAACCCTAACCCACCAGGTCATCAGCAAATGCCCTTAAATTATAAATTTCTTTTTTAATCTTTACTCCCACGATTCTCTCATCTTGTCTTATGTCTCTATTCAGTACCTCAAGAACTAAAATGAACAAGAGTGGAGACAGCGGGCATCCTTGTCTTGTCCCTTTTTGATTCTCACAAGATTTTGTTAATTCTCCATTAACAATTATTTATGTGCTTTCAGTGAGGTATAAATCAATCTTACCCATTTAATAAAATTATCTCCAAAGTTCATACCTTCCAGAACTCTAAACAAGAAAGTCCAGTTCAAATTATCAAAGGCTCCCAAGCTGCTCAACCCACAATCGACTGCAAGAAACTCAATTCCTGCAGTCTCCTTGCGAGGAGCAGCTATCCAGAGCACAAGTGGGCAATTTCTTGATCTCTCCTTTTCCAGAGAGAATTTCATCAGCCAGAACTTGCTGCCTGGCCGCCGATCTTCACTGCAGTGCTAATCCTGCTCACAGAGACACTCGCAGGGACATCTAACCCACCATAGGTCCTCACCCAGAAGCCCCAAAGAGAATTTTTAAAGTGATTACTTCCTGAAGGCAAGGGAAAAGATTTACTGTCTTTGCATGTGTGTTTGTCTGGGTTTTGTTTTTGTTTTCCTCCCCAATGTAGCTATTTAAGGTAAGTGAGACATGTATCCTGGAATGTATTCGCTGTAGAGTTAATTAGACCAGATGATCACTGATAACGGTGCTTAGTCTTCAACATCATGTAGATCAAGAGTGGGGTAAGTAATTGATTTTATCCTTGTCCAATGAGGGAACCCTCCAGGTCCCCCCTTCAGACAATGTCACCTGATGGGACCTAGGAGATGTGTCTTCTTTGTTGTAGTGTTTGCCCTATGGAACCACCTCCCCCCCCACCCCCACCCCCGAGATCTGGAAGGTGCTTCCGGAAGCCTGTGAAGACTTGGCTCTTCCCCTGGGTTGCTGGGCCAGGATGTTTGTTGAGCCTAATAAAGGTGCAGTTGCGTTGGAAATTTGCAATGGTTCCTCAGTTAATGTATTACGGTTGTTTTTTCATGTTGTCTTTGTGCGTGTGTTTTGAAGTTCTTTTTAAAATATATTTTTGGATGGTTTGTTTTTATGTATTTAAGATAAGCAGCCATACAAATTCTCTAAATAAATAAATAAATGCATGTTACTAATCTATACAATATTTTAATTGATAGGGGTTTTTTAACCAAATGACAGCATTTCTGAGATGTGTATGTGGAGTGTGTATATATGTGTATACACACACACACACACACACACACACTGCTACATGTTACTCTGTAAAAAAAATAAGATTCTAATTGGCAATGATTTTCTCCAAAAGGACCTGGAAGCTGTAGTTTAATGAGAGTGCTCAAAGGTACAGTAGGATCAGATAATACACTGGCCTTCCTTTTCATCATTAATCACGAAGACAGAATGAGAGCAAATGCTTCCTTTTTAGAGCCAAGTAGCAACAATGCAGGAAGCAGGGAGGAGGCAGATTGCCAGCTAGCCTAGAGGAGTGAACTTGACAAGAACATCCACAAAACACTTGAATCAGCCCCATGCAAAGACTGACATGCTCTCATGGAAGCCTCAGACAGAACAGAGAGCATCACAGTTTCTGGGGGCAGACAGGCTACACAGTGCATGGCTATAGCAAGAGACACAGGCAACTGCGGCTTTCAAGCTGGAGCAGGATAAGAGCCACACAGCCTGAGACCCAAGCACTGTTAGCTCACCTTCCCTCAGTACAGGCACCTGCCCTGTCATGTCTTGTTTGTGACTCTTTGGGAATTACAAGGCACTTTTATAAAATAAGCGTCTTTTATTTAAACTAGACTAGTTCTACCACTACCATCCCAACTTTCTCCCATTCTGTGTGCCCTTTCAGTTCTGTGGAGTCCTTGGTGCTCAACCCTGAGCTACAAATATTCTCTTCGATTGGTGCCTTTCAGTTCTATCTGGGTGTTAATATTATGAGTCACTTCCTGGTAACCAATTTCCTGCATTTGGTGACACTGAGCTGTCAGCCAGTTATACTGGGAAGGCAGAAGATTCTGCATGATCACTCTAGAAAGCTGTCTAAAGTTAAGTAACTAAAGCCAAAGTGAGTGGTGGAGAAGGTGGATCAGATCCCACTTGGTTCCTCAGATCACTTAGTCCTGTAGATGAATGAAATGAGGTGTTCCTCTCTGCCATGATCAGACCAGTAGCTTCCTCTCCATAATGGCAATTAATCTTATGGCAATTGGAATCACAGAGCCATTTAGGCCATCAAGCCCCGCTCCCTGCTCATTGCACGATTTCAAATTAAATCATCCTAGAGAGATGGCCATCTACTGCCACTTGAATAACATCCAGTGAAAGGGAATGTATCACATCTCTTGTTCCACTCTCCAAATGCTCTTGATGTTTGGAAGATGACTTTTTTTCCCTAATATTTAACTGAATATGCCTTCCTGTGACTTAAACTGATTATTTTGTATCCTGCTCTGTGCCTTCTGTTGTAATACCTTTTCATGTATTTGAAGAGTGCTGTCATATCTCAAGCTAAACATATCCACCTCTTTCAATCTCTCTTCAGAGGTCTTGGTTTCTAGTCCACTCATCATCTTCACTGCCCTTCTCTGAATTTGTTCTAATTTCTCTGAATCTGTCTTAAGGTGCCCCAAAATGCTCCAGCAATATTTCTTGCTCTGAAATATCTAAATACTTCTGAAGCAAAAAGGCAGTCTGGGGGAGATTAACTGCCTTTAGCTGTCTAGAACTTCATTAACAAGTACTTATTACAGGCATTTTATTCCACCCCAGCTTTCATCTTCTATTGATGCCTCTTTTTTTTTCACACGAAGCATAATTTTCTCTACTTCAGTTGTGATGCTAGATATCTAAACAATAGAATAGTAAGAGGCCTCATTATTTTTACAAAACAGGAATTGCCCAAATAGATAAGTTATGTATCAGTTGAGCAAAGGTGTCTATTGCCTTCTAAAGAAGCACCATAGGATACGGTCTGTGTTCCCACCTCCAGCTCCAGTAGCTACATCCAGATTCTTGAGTGGTTGCTAGTTTAAACCAGTTCACAGGAAGACCCTGTCTACATTTTATGTCTTCTGGAACTCCCCCCCCCCCAAAGTTTGTTTGTTTGTTTGTTTTCTTCGTTAACCCCAACACTGGACAAAATTCAGGCAAAAATCAGTTGTGCCATCTTCAGTGATGTAACTGTATTACCAATGTTTGTGGTCCTCAGAGGCCAATTTTATTTATTTGCTTGTTCATTTAAAAAAACAAGGGTGGCCACTAGCTGAAACAGAGTTTGGGGATTCCTAGTTTAAGGCAACCAATAGGAAAGTTGTTCCATCTTGTCTATTTTTCCATTGGCAATTTCAACTTGAAGGCATGCATCTCTGTCCAAGCTGAAATGGAAGTGGATGATAAGGAGCAACAGAATTGAATGTCATCAGCATATTATGGTATTCACACTCCAACATTTCAAATGATCCCCCTAGTAGACGTTGAACAGAATGGAGGCCAAGATGGAACCATGTGGGGTATCATAGGTCAATATAATTGTCCAACAGTACTCACCTGTACCACCTTCTGGACCTGGCCCAAAGGAAAAGGCCAGAACCACTGCAAAGCAGTGGCCCAAGGCCAGCTGGTTTTACCAGGTGGTCTAGAAGACAACCACAGTTGATCATATCAAAAGCCACAGAGAGGTCCAGAAGAAATAGCAGAGACATATTCCCCCTACCCAGTTTCTGGTATAGGTAATCCACCAAGATGTCCAGTACAGTTTCAGAATTATATCCTGTCCTGAAGCCTGACTGAAATGGGTTCAAATAATCAATATCATTCAGATGTGTCTGGAAATATGAGGTCACCACCATTTCCTCCCCCAGAAATTGAATATTTGAGACTGTCTATAATTGTACAAATTTATGTCAGCCCCACTAGGTAGTCCAGACCAGAAAGTCACCTCCACAAGAAGTCTAGAACTATAGTTTATTGAGATAGGCTATAACAACAAAATCTTTCAAGTCTTTACTTGCTTTACTTTCCAACCTTCTTATACCCCAGTGACTCAGGGAGGTGTTTGCCCAAGCCACTTCCAAATATTATCTTGCTTCCCAGGACTTAAATAATGTTTCAGCCCTCTTTGCCTTGGTAATGGCTTTTGCATATTTCTGTCAAGGTCATCTCCCTTACTCTCTACAACAGAGCTTTCCAAACTGTGTGTCGCGACACAAAACTGTGTCGCCACACACAGTCTGGTTTGTCGCCACACAACCCGGAAGCGCTGATGATGATCATCATCATCATCATCAGCGCTTCCGGGTTTTCCCACGGCGACACACCAATGGCGGCGCGCAAAAACCCAAAAGCGGCAGCAGTGCTTCCGGGTTTTTGCGCGCTGCCGCAACGGCGGCACTTCCGGGTTTTCCCGCGGCGACACACCAACGGCGGCGCGCAAAAACGTGAAAGCGGCAGCAGCGCTTCCGAGTTTTTGCGCGCTGCCGCAACGGCGGCACTTCCGGGTTTTCCCGCAGCGACACACCAACGGCGGTTGGTGTGTCGCCGCGGGAAAACTTTGGAAAGCCCTGCTCTACAATTTCTCAGATCAATGGAGGATTTTTGCTTAGTAAAGGTCTTGTAACTACCTCTTTTAAGTGGGGTGGGAACACATGCAACCATTAAGAAGCCATTGATCTCCTTCTATGCTGAATCTTATCCCGGTCCATTTAATCAGCCAGGAAGGACATGGGTTGAGTACCCAGATGGTAGTTCTGATCTTTCCATGTCCATATCCTTGAGATTTGTAAACTGGAAAAAAATCCAGATTTACAGTACATAGAGTTGCCATGGTAACATCCATACTGGGCAATGTAGCTTAGCGTTGAATCGTTGGGTTTTTGGTGTCCTCTGAGCTTGGTCCTCTTCCTGCAGATGTTTCATTACCAGGCTGGGTAACATCATCAGTGCATGGGGGAGTGGAATTTACATGTGGTAGTTTGTCCTACCAACCTTTATTGGGGCATTGTTTCTTTCTGGTTTGTTTAATGGGTAGGGTATTGTTTGTTCTTGTTTATCTAGTGCTGGTTAAAAGGTATGTAATAAGGAAGGGTTTATTTAGTTGTTGGTTGCATGGGTCAGATGAGCAAAGCAAGCAAGCAGAAAGACTTGGAATGCAAGCATACTTTCTGTATTGTGCTAGCCTTTGAATGGAGGAGTATTTGAATGCTTATCAGCAGCTGTCATTTTGTCCACAATAAAACTGGTCTGGCTATGCAAATGCTGGTGTTCCTTAAACAGTTTGCTCACACTTCAGTATATCCTGCCTATGATGAATTCATTGGGACTTAATTACAATTAATTTCAACCTAAGGTGTTTTGTAAGCAGAAGGTCACAGTTTCCGTTTCTTAGTTTCTCCATTTAAGAGATCCTGGGTAGAAGATGGGCGGTGATATAAGTTGGATAAATAAATAATTAGGAATCATCTCTACACAGAACCCTAGATTTAGCTGACATTGCAGACAAAGAACCGCCCAGCGTCTGCCACGGTAGAGATGGGCGGTGATAAATCCAAATAATAAATAAATAAATAAATAAATAAATAAATAAATAAATAATAATAAATAAACACTAGTCCTTTGCTTTGAAATTAGGCAAGTTTATACATCATGTTCATACAGGAAAATGCATGACCATATTTATGGTATGTTTTCTCATAAGCAGAATCTAGGCAATCTGCATGTTTGTGCTTTAAAAGCAAGGCCTTTCTTGTGAGGATGTGCATATATGCACAGCTGTTCCCTGGTACGTTATGTGGGGGCATTAGATGTCTTGGTCCCATTAGCCGATCAAATGTGCAGGTGCAGCCTGTCCAGTTTTCTTGTTGAGCTGTTAAACTGACTTGTTCAAACAGATGACTCGGTCAGTTTTTATGACCACCATATATTTGAAGTTTATAAAACAAGAGCATTTCTGGAGTGACACCACTAAAATCTACTCTGTTCAATGGTTCAGTGTTTTTGAGATTCTTCTTCTTAAGGTATTCCTGCCAAACCCTCTCTTTCATTTGACAAGTGTGTAAGCCTTTGTTTTTTTCTTTTTAAAAATGATTTCAGTCCAAACAAAATCCATCCATGTTTTACTGTCACCCTCCCCCTCAATTTTCCCCTCTTCAAGTGAAATCTGAAACAGTAACAGCAAGAGCTCAAGATTGGATTTTATTTTTTTTTTTAAAAAAAAACAGCTTTTAAGAAGTTTTAGAAACCCTTGGCTCTGAATACCAAGAATATTCTTCTTCCTTAAGTCATTTCTTCTGCTTCATAGCTAACCTAAAACAAGGGGTGGGGTGGGAGAATGACTAAACAACCACTGTTTGGGAAATTTTAACTTTTTGAGTTCCTCACTCCAAATGCTACAGTTCCCTCTAGTCCATCAAAAGGCTGGTGCTGCACAGAGCAGCATACGGCCGGTTTGCTTTAGGAGAGAGCAGAGAGACATAGCTGCAGAGGAGAAAGCACAAAAGGTTAAAACTCCAGAATCTCTTTGGAAATGCCCATGGCCCTCCAAATTGCCTCCACCCTGTTTTATGACAAATCGGTACCATCTGCATTTTGTCACTTATATAGTAACTGTATGAGAACATAGAATGCTGCTGTATACAAGTTAGAACATTCAGTTGTCCAACTTAGAACTGTCTGCTCCAAAAGGGGGACCTGTGAGTCCCTCACACGTTAGTGAGCCACAGCTTCCAGCAAATGCCATCCCTGGCCATGATGGCTGGGGCTGCTGGAAATTGTGGTTCAGCACACCTGACAGGCCAAAGCCTTCCATCCCTGGCCTATTTCAGACAGTACATTTTCGATCTCTATTGAGACCTTCCGGACCTATCACTTGACTCTGGTCTCTCCTTAACAAGCCATTATAGATTCTGTTATGCTCTTCAATCTTTTGTCCAAGGCAGAGGAACAAGGACATGTTTAAAAATTGTTATACAATTTCCTTCTACTTATATAACTCTTCATGAGATTGTGTATCAGCACCTTCAGTGTCAGACCTGGGATAAGGAATCAAGACGATCAGTTTAAATGTATCTTCTAACCAGTTCCCTTTCCATATTTTGGACTTCAGCTCATTTGCCACAGCCAGCATGGTCAATGCCAGGGATTATTTCCAGGGTCATTCAAAAGACCCTGCCCCCCAAGTCCTGCAGTGCTGCCTTATTGTGGGGGTGGTGGGGTGTTCCTGGGGGAAATGAGCGGAGAACATTGGGAGCGTATGCCAAGAGTATATATTCCCAGCAGGGTCACCAAGGTGTGAAGGTCATCCCGGCTGCCCAGCTAAAGCTAGCAGGCACCAGTATTGGGCAGCAGCGATATACAAAGATGCTGGAGGCAGATGGTCACTTCAGTGACAATGGCAAAGGCACCAATTAATATTGCACAGGAGAAGGCAATGGCAAACCACTCCTGCATTTTTACCAAGAAAACCACACGGATAGAAAATATGAACATTATGTGAAGACCTAGCTCTTTAGAGAAGGCTCTAATGCTGGGAAAGTTGAAGGAAACAGAAGAGGTGGAGGAGGGGCATCATCAGGGTGGATGGACTCAGTTACAGTGGGGGTGGATGCACTGTTAGAAGACCTGAAAGACAGGTCTTTAGGGACAGATCATCATGAAGGAAACCTATCTATGTGGTCACTAAGAGTCAATGCTGACTTGATGGCACATCATCATTCGAAAGACCTGGAGGGCAGCAAGTTCTCTACACCGGCGCTAAGCAAAAATAAATAATCATCTCCACTACTGAAGCTCATATAAAATCCTCTGGTTTTACTTTGGTGTTAGTATTTTGTGGGGTCAACTGTAAACCCAGTGCTGCAGTGCTGAAATCTTTCAGAGTCAAGGTGACTTCATCAGCAAACTAGAAAAGAAAATCGGCAGAATTAAAATGTAAAAAAGCGATTGCTCAATAGCAACAAACAGCAATTTAGTTCTAATTAAATGTCCACTCAAAGGGAAGGGGTGCGTGTGTGTACGTTTGTGTATGTGCACATGTGTTCTTACAGAACATAAGTGCCAGGAACCTTGCCTTGTTGCTAGCTCCTATCCATAATAACTGGATCATTCACTCTGCAGCAGCAGCTCTGGGCCCCAATTCCCAAACATCTTCAAGCTCCTATCTACCCCTTCAGCCTCTGAGAAGCTGCTGAAGACACGGCTGTTTTGTTGTGTGCTCTGCAGCAAAGCTGAGCTAGGCAAGTAGGTTGAGGATGCTTCAGCGAAAGTGCCAAGACAGGAAGCCCGTCTGCTTCCCGCTGACCTGGAGAAGAATGCAGGATTCAGCATGAAAGGAAACCTGAGGGAAATTCATCTCATTAGCTGCTTCTGTACTGATTGCTCCCTACCCCATCCTAGTCACTGGAATGCATATAGGTAAAGGTTCCCCCCGCACATTTGTGCAGTCGTGTCCGACTCTAGGGGCCGGTGCTCATCTCCGTTTGTTAGCCGAAGAGCCAGCGTTGTCCGAAGACGTTTCCACGGTCATGTGGCCGCATGACATGCGTGGAACGCTGTTACCTACCCACCGAAGTGGTACCTATTAATCTACTTGCATTTGCATGCTTTCGAATTGCTAGGTTGGCAAGAGCTGGGGCTAGTGCGGGAGCTCACTCCGTCACGCGGGGCTAGGGATTTGAACCCCCGAACTTGCGATCTTCCGATCGACAAGCCTGGCGTCTTACCCGCTGAGCCATCGGGCCCCTAGAATGCATATAGGGTTCTTTATAAGTCTTTAACTGGGCTGACAGGCATCAAAATAAATGTGCTTTAAAAAAAAAAAAAACTAACATTGATGTAAAGCCAAGCAGAGCATATTTCTTCCACCCTCAATGCATGTTGGGAAAGCAAGAATTTGGTGCCCTGTTTGAATTTCAGCTTTCATCACTAGAGGTGGGGAAGTTTCTAGCTCTGATGGTGCTGAATGACAAAATGCATGCAGGAGGCATGAAAGAGAGACAATACGGTGGGTACTTATTCTCCTCTGCAGATGACAGATGCAGTGGATGACATGTCCCCTTTTCCTGGAGGGCAGATGATCAAAGCCACTTCTCAGAAATGAAATTGGTGTCCTTACAGGTGTCTTTCCTGCTCTGCCATCTATTTGAGTTCTGGAGTTTTTATAGCCAGACAGACACCTCCTTCCTTATTCTATTGTTAGGCTTCCTATCTGCACAAGACCTTGCTATGTTTCATTATTTTCCAATTGAACTCCTGGCCTGGGTGGAATTTAGATCACTTTAGATGCCCTGGTAGATTATTTCAGTCTGAAGATTGCCAGTGAAAATACTGTATATCATGTCCCTTAGAAACTTGTCTTGCTGTAAATCAGGGGTGGGTAACCTATGGCCCTCAGCCTCATTTTAAGAAATTTTCAGCTTATTTTAGAAAGATCTCTGTAACAAATTAATTCAGACCCTTAGCAAGAGCAATATGATGTAGCCTATGGCATGAGGAAGATGTTTGGGAGAGATTGAGAAAGAAAGGGGGAGAGTGGGGGGGGAGGGGGGAGAGACGAATCAGAATAGAAGATAGAGACAGAAAAAGAGAGAATTTCTTTTGCTCTGGTTCCATGTTGTTTACTTAAGTGCACTGACATGCTGTATGCCACCCTGTGATCTGCTGTGTACCAAAGTGCAGCCCTAGGAAAAAAAGATTGCATCTTTGGGGTATAGATCATTCCAGTCTTATTAGGCAGTGGAAATGGAAGATGTTATGTCTCTTCTTGGACTGGTCCCCAAAGGCAGAAAAAGGCAAGGATGCATCCCTTCTGGGGAATTAGTAGAAAACTTCCACAAATTTGGTTCTCTCCATCGTTACTATACAGTATTTGGAGAGATCCTCCAGAGCTTTGGGATAAGTTATTACCACCTTACTCTATTTCATTTCTAAACCAGTGTCTGGAGAACTTGATTAGCTAGATGAGGAGTAACTTGGCAGTAAATGTAGGTTGCCCGTTGGCCATCAGTGAGCTGGCCCATCAGCAGCAGGTTAGGTATAAATTGCCATATTAGGAACCAAGGGCAAGCTGGATCATCCATGTGTTTTCTATCCAATGTGCCAAAATCTGTCTTGCAATTTCTCTGTTTTCTCCCCTTGCAAGAAAGGATTCTACTGATTTTTCCTTATGCTTAGAGTATTTGCCAAATTTCTCTTGGGGGTGCCTTGAGCTTACTTTATTGATGGAGTTGGCAGAAGATGTTATTATTGATGCAGTTGTTTTCTGTTATACATCCTTCCGTCATTCTGAAGACTTCCGGATGCCCATATTTTGCAATCCAAAGAAAAAAAAAAACCCCAGCCCAATGGTAGGAGAAATTTCATGTTATCTTCCCTTAGGATTTAACGGAATCATGAAAAGTGAGGGAGGTTGCAGACAACTGGAGAGGGGATGGGACGCTGAAAGACAGGATAAAAACATACCACTGGGTCACTTTCTAAGTCAATACTGTAAGGGCAAGAAAACCCATGGAAGTTTTCCCTACCCCAAATTCTCTCCTCTTTTGAAGGAAATTTCAAAAGAAAACTCTTTTATAAACTTGAATGAGAGCAAATAGAAAAGATGCATGACAAATGTTCAGTGTCATTAAACCAGGTACACCATTTGATGAATGTGACCTTTTCTAGAGGATGTGCACCTTGCAAATTCCATCTGTACTCTTGTATTCATTTGAATCAGGAGCAGAAGCCCGACTCTGCTCTGTGTGTGTACATGTGTGCACATCTATATGCATGTGTGTCAGAAGAATGTAGAATGTCCCTAATATAAATTATAAGCTCTGTGTGCATGCATGTGAGTGCACTCAAACTCATAGAGAGAAAAGAAAATAAATCCCTTAATATAACTCCAAACTATGCCCCTGGATAGAAAATGACAAAATGCTGGCAATGGTTAAAACAGTCTAGAAATTCCATGGAGAAAATTCTTTACATTCTCTATTATTTCCCCATCGTTTTCATTACTCTTCAGTTGGGTAACTGCAATATACAGTCCCTGCCAATGAAGATGACAGTCTTTGCTGACATCTAGTGGCTACAGAAAGAATGACTGGTTCCAATGTCTCCATTTCGTTTATACAGAGAATTCATGTATTGGATTTCATCTCTCCAAGGACCAGGCTGGTTACAGTAATTGGAGCTGAGTTCATCACATTCAGAAGGCATCAGGTTGGGAAAAGCTGCTTTATGTGTTTCAGAAGATGTATGCTCTCTTCTATTCTTTCAGCAAAGTTGAGAGAGCCTGAAATTAAACACTTGATAAACGCACCATTTTTTTAACCAGCCATGAAAAATTGGAGTGTATGTTTATGTGTACATTTGAACATTTTCCTCTGTGTCCTTTGGGTTGTTTGTCATCTAGAAATTGACCTCATCATGCTGTTTTGCTTTTAGAGAAAGATTAAGAGATCTTGAAGAGCAAAGGAGCTTCTCTAAGCTAGGGGGGTATGGATTGTCTATCCAGCCTATGTCAGTAGTGCTAACAAAGGTATTCATGAGTCCAATTCATCAAAGTTATGCATCTTCTGCATTTTTAAACCATGAGAAAACTTGTACTTGTTTCCTTAGGCAGCTTTTCCTAACATACACTTCACATGGATTTGGAACAGAATTTTTCCCAAAATATTGTTCTGATATGCAGCTGACCTTAACATGCACATTATTGTCAACAGCATCTCCAAAAACATCCTGTTCCAAATGTGCTTTTTTTTTTATTCCACAGCGGCAGCGGCAGCGGCAGCGGGCCATCAGCGCTTCTGGGTTGTCGTGCGATACACCAGGACGCTGCCGCTGCCGCCGCCGCCACAACACACAAAAACCTGAAAGTGCGGTGGTGGCGGCAACCCGGAAGCGCTGCCGCCGGTGCTTCCGGGCGTTTGCATGCCACGGCAGGGGTAGCGCTTCCGGGTTTTTGCGCGCCGGCCGTTGGTGTGTTGCCAGCGGCAAAAGTTTGGAAAGCCCTGCCTTAAACACTACACCAAACTGGCTTTATATATGTACACATATAAAAGTATATATGTCCTGGAAAATCCATCCAGAGGATGGAAAGTGATTGGCAATTGCTTTCTTGGAACAGAATGGTGGGAGAGCACAGCAGCAGGATGTGGTACCCTGCAGTCTAGATTGAATACCTTCAAAAGTCTTTCAGTCCTGACAGGATTTTTGTAAGTAGGCTTAAAGTCATGCCAACATGAGACACAGCAGCAGCAGCAGCATAATGCTCTTAGTTACAAAAAAGATTGCTGAAACCTGTAGAACTTTTCAGGTAAAAATATTTAGGATTGGATTGCACATTGCATATTCTTTACTTTATAATCTGATCCTAAAACCAAAAACAAAATCTCCACAGAATTCAGCTTAAATGTACCTGTGTCAAGGGATGATGATAACAAGAGGCCTTATCTCAACACCAATACTGGAATATCATCAATTATTGGTGCTTTTCTCCTTGGGATGCCACAGTGCTATTTTAAAGTTATTAGGGACTGAAATGGATGGGAAATAAGGAACTATTGGGCCCTCCGAATAGTCACTCATGCCCTTGTCATCTCTCATGTAGATTATTGCAACGCGCTCTACATGGGGCTACCCTTGAAGAGTATCCGGAAGCTTCAGCTGGTCCAAAATGCAGCCGCTCGAGTGGTTATGGGTGCGAGAAGATCAGCACATGTAACACCACTGCTCCGCGAGCTGCATTGGGTACCAGTTTGCTTCTGGGTCCAATTCAAGGTGTTGGTTATCACATTTAAAGCCCTACATGGCATGGGACCAGAATACCTGAGGGACCGTCTCATCCCGATTGCATCTACCCGCCCCACCCGGTCATGCAGGGAGGGCATGCTGCGGACCCCGTCAACAAAGGAATTCCATCTAGCGGGGTCCAGGAGGCATGCCTTCTCTGCGATAGCTCCCGCCCTGTGGAACATTCTGCCCCCAGAGGTGAGGCAGGCGCCCTCCCTCTTGGCCTTTAGGAAGTCCCTAAAAACCTGGTTCTGCCGCCTGGCGTGGGACAAAGGTAGAGATAGTTCCTCCTGGGGGTGGTTAGTTTAATAATGACCTCCTTTTAAGATCCTACCATCCTCTGGATTTTTATATTCTTATTTATTGTACTGTTTATTGTATTTTAATGATTATTGATTTTTAATCTTAATTTTAACATTTATTGTAAACCGCCCAGAGTCTACCGTGGTAGAGATGGGCGGTGATAAATTTGATTAATAAATAAATAATAAATAAATAATCTGGTAGAAATAATTTAGCTGTAAGTCCCTACTGCCACTAGTTATACCCTACCAGGACATCTGAAAGATCATAGAATTGGAAGTGTAGGAATCCAAATTTCCCCAACAGAAGACTATCCAGGGGTGCTAACCAGCTTGTGGTTAGTCATTAGTTCCACTCTGCTCTTGCTGTTAGAAGGGTTTTTTCTGTTTTTCAACAGACCTCTACCTTCTTGTAGCTTTAGACTCCATTGACATGCAGGGTTCTTTGCACTATTTATTTATGTGATCACACAGTAACTTTCCAAGAATGATTTTTTTCCCTTCAATTCAGTTATAGGGTTGGCTATTTGCATACCTGATAGGTAGAACTTTCAAAAATGACTTGTGCACTCTTGAGGTGAAAGGAAAACTTTTGGGGAATTCTATTGCATTAATTCATAAGTGAGATGACCAATGCCAACTCTCACAATACGCATAAGCACAAAGCACATACATGGAATTGGCAAAGTTTATGGCACTGAAATCATTTCCCCCAATATCCCCAGCCATTTAGATTACAAGCCCAGTAAAACCCAGCTTTTACTCTATATATGAATACTCTGTTGACCTACCTTTTATTTCAACTTTATCTGATTTTTGTCCTTATTGTAGTGTTTATCTTATCTCTTATAATTTTTTCATGGCTTGAGCATCCTCTCAAGACTATATGTGATGCATTGATCCCTATTGGACAGTATTTAAAACTGAAAGGGACCTCACCACCTGCAATTTTTGTTCATATTTTCTTCTTGTGCCATGTTCTTTCGCTTGGTTTCCCATAAGCAAAGACACCTGCATTTACAGATGGCTTAAGTGAAAGGGGGGGGAAATATTGGGCAATTTTTGCCTCTCTGTGTTAAATGAAAAAAATCCCCCCACATGCTACACATGCTTCCCAGGCATTTTTTGTTCAACTAAATAAAATTAGTAGTTATGTTGAATTATCTAACCCTGATGTACAAAACAATTTTCTAGCCTGTTAAATAAAATTATAGGAGTGGAGTTGCCTGGCTCTGAAAAGAAGACATTTAGAATTCGAAAAAAGAGAAGAAACATTTGGACAAGAATACTAAAAATGCCAGTAAAATGCCAGTAATAAACATATTCATCTCCCTTATTGCTGTAGAATTGCTGTGTTAGAAACTGCACACATCTTTCCACCCTTTGTGTTAAATACTTCTTAATGAAATGGCCAATTTGGGAGTTGCCAGACAAACTTTATGTTTTATTTTGATATCCTCTTGAGTTTTTATCTTCTGCAGTTTTCTGTGCTTTTTCGTTTGGTCAGTTGTCTCCAGGTGATAGTAGCATTTTAAAAAATGCTTTTTTGTTTTCTCTGCAATAAATCCCAATATATTCAGCAGAGATTATTCCCAAATAGCCCTATACAGATTCCAGATTTAGAGGACATCTTACCCTTCAATAGAAAAAAAAATCAATTTACATTAAAAACATAAATTGAATTTTTTTAAAAAAATGTGGAGGGAAGCTAGATTAAGATTGGGAAGTTTTTTGGGCATTATGAGAGCTAGTTTGGTCTAGTGGTTAAGGCAATTGGCTAGAAACCAGGAGGCTGTGAGTTCTAGTTCCGCCTTAGGCATGAAAGCCGGCTGGGTGACCTTGGGCCAGTCACTCTCTCTCTCAGCCCTAGGAAGGAGCCAATAGCAAACCAGGGGACTGAGCGTTCTAGTCCCGCCTTAGGCATGAAAGCCGGCTGGGTGACCTTGGGCCGGTCCCTGTCTCTCAGCCCAACTCACCTCACAGGGTGGTTGTTGTGGGGAAAATAGGAGGAGGAAGGAGTATTAGGTATGTTCACCGCCTTGAGTTATTTATAAAAATAATAAAGGTGGGATAGTAAATATAAATAAATGAATGAATGAATGAATGAATGAATGAATGAATGAATGAATGAATGAATGAATGAATGTGGAGTCCTTGGTGCTGTCTGAGCCTTGCTGTTTTCTTGCAGACGTTTCATTGCCAGGCTAGGCAACATCTTCAGTGCGAAAAGGGAGTGGAACTTGCTGTCTGTTTATATACCCTGGCTTGTCCTGCCTGTGTTGGTGGGGGTGTTGTACTCTCCTTGGTAGTACCTTGATTGGGTTGTTGTTTGCCCTTTGATTGGTAAATAAATAAATAAATAAATAAATAAATAAATAAAGTCTGCATGTGTATTGCGTTTCTTTGAAAATCCAACTGACACTGTGGTCTTTTGTTTTTGTAACAAATTCATTTCTAAGGTTCTGAGGTTCATCTCAATTAAAGGCACTTGCAGCTTTCCGGTTAGCATTTGCACATGCCAGTTTAAAATAAATAGAATTTGCCCCAGAGCATTTGCATTGCAAAGTACATGAACAACCTTTTACTGGAAGGCATCTCGCGGTATTTGTAAAAAGACTGCTGGGGAAATGTTCATAATGCTGAATTCTTAACAGGTGAGCCTTGAATAAATATAAAAAAAAAGCTGCAGGCTCTTGCTGGGTTTTATTGTTACTTGGGCAGTGCTTTTTCCCATCTCCACAGATACTGAAATAATCTTCTACCGTTTACTATATCTTATGCATTACAGATACTATCTTTAGCTCTCAACTCTGTCTTGATCTACAGCTCTAGGAGATGTCCCTCCCCCCCTTTTTTTCCCCTTTGAATTTCATAAGGGAAATTTGTGGGGGCCCAAGGCAATCATTTTGAATGTTCTTTGAATTAGCTTGTCCTTTCTGATTACAAAAGAAAAAAAAATCAATGATGTTCTACTTGGAGATTGTGACCCTCTGTGAAGATGGAAGCATACAGAGGAGCTTGTTTTCCTTACAGGCTTCCCTTTTCTTATTATCTAGGATGATTAAGGTTTTCTGATCCTTTTCTTAAAAGCTCTTTTCTTAACTTCGCTGAAAAATCAAAGGGCAGCTTGCAAGCGATCCAATTTTATCACTGCAGCACTGAAGTATCCCACATCAAGTACCGGAAATTACAGTGAAGCTGTTGTGAGACAGGAAAAGCTGAAATGCCTGGTAAGATAAATCTATTCCAGGGAACATACGCTATCTTGGCCTAGAGTAGGATATTTGGATGGGCAGTGCAGCAAGGGAAGGGGAAATTATTAAATAACTTCAATTGTACGTTCCCTTGATCAAATCAGAAGATTGTTCATTCCATACACAGAGGAGTGGACAACCTGCAGTTGGGCTACGGCCTATTTCAGATCTCAGAAAAGAGCCCTCCCTCCCTTCTCTGCAGCTGGCCACTAAAGAGGGAAGAAGACATTAGAACAGTGTTTCTCAACCTTAGCCACTTTAAGCCATATGGACTTCAACTCCCAGAATTCCCCAGCCAGCATGCTAAGGTTGAGAAACGCTGCATTAGAAAGAGAAGCAAGGAGGATGGAGGGAGGGAGAAGAGGAGGAGTTTCATTGCTTACTCATCCCTCAACAGACTGTTCCTGACTGCTCTCCAGCCATAAAAACTTATGCCCACCCCTTTTAAAGGAAGTCTTTGATGTAGCCCCTCCTGCTCCTTAACTCAAAACAATCATTTTTTGTTTCGTGGTTGTCTTTTTTGCTTCTTTTCTTTCTATTCTCTTGCCCTTTGTTTGCATTAGATAAAAAATGAAATGGAAATATGAAATAAATGTTCATCAATAAATAAGAAATGAAGGAACATATTCTTACAATGCTCCAGAAGTTAGCTCATTAAGGATCAAAGCTGTTTTTCTTAATTTTTATTCCTTGGGGTCCTTGAAGCATGTTGTTGATTTAGATATGCCTCTCACACAACTGATAAAGACATTTCCAGACAGTTGGCTCCTAGCATTACCAGTCAAAAAATATTAGGCAGCTACTACATCTTTTCCTCTTTAATGAATCTTTCTCATTTCTTCCTTCCTTCATTTTGTGGAGGGAAACAAGGCAGAAGTACAGTGATGGGAAAACAGAGGAAGGTTACAATGGAAAGTTGTCTGGATCTCCTATAACATTTGTCAGTGCAGTACAATGACAGCATGTGGTAGTGTTTCATCTTGCATCATCCAAATTTAAAAGTTCTGCCTGGAAAGAAAATAGTTTTTACAAATGAGTAGATTTTTAAAATTCATAGTTTAATATGTAAGATACTAAAAGTGAAATCCAGAGGATGTGATTTGAAGATGGAAAGCACTATCATAAGCGTGTAAAAATGGGGTTTTTATTTTTCATTAACTTTGCATTTCCTTCCATGTAGGAATAATTACAAGGGAATAAGGAGAGAACACCTGATTTAGTGCCCAAAAACCATATCCAGGTGCTATATCATTGCTGCAAATTATAGGTAGATAAAGCACTGGGGCGTGGTGGCTCAGTGGGTAAGACGCCAGGCTTGTCGATCAGAAGATCGCAAGTTCGGAGGTTCAAATCCCTAGCCCTGCGTGCGGAGTGAGCTCCCGCACTAGATCCAGCTCTTGCCAACCTAGCAATTCGAAAGCATGCAAATGCAAGTAGATTAATAGATACCACTTCGGTGGGATGGTAACAGCGTTCCGTGCGCGTCATGTGGCCACATGACCGTGGAAGCGTCTTCGGACAATGCTGGCTCTTTGGCTAACAAACGGAGATGAGCACCGGCCCCTAGAGTCGGACACGACTGCACAAATGTGCGGGGGGAACCTTTACCTTTAAAGCAGATGGAGCACTGGGATATTAATTTTTGTCATTGAAATTACACAGCACCGACTACAGAGTTACAGCTAAATAATAAACAGAATAGTTAAAATAAAAGATGCACTGGTATATCATCAGCTAAAACACTTTATGTAACGGTCCATCTGGGAGATATGGTTAAAATAGAATTTGTTACTGTATTTCTAAGTTTTGGTGAGCACATACAGTACTTTATACATTCTAGCTTTCCAATTGTCAAGGGAATCATTTGATATGTTAATCTCAGGCCTTTACCTAACTATCTCAAGGTTGGTGTTGCTTACTGACCACAAGAATCCATGACTGGAATTGGCAAAAGCTCCATTTGACTCAAGCTAATCTGGAGGCTGAAGGGGCGTGGTGGCTCAGCGGGTAAGACGCCAGGCTTGTCAATCGGAAGATCGCAAGTTTGGAGGTTCGAATCCCTAGCCCTGCGTGCAGAGTGAGCTCCTGCACTAGCCCCAGCTCTTGCCAACCTAGCAATTTGAAAGCATGCAAATGCGAGTAGATGAATAAGTACCACTTCGGTGGGTAGGTAACAGCGTTCCGCACGTGTCATGCGGCCACATGACCGTGGAAATGTCTTTGGACAACGCTGGCTCTTTGGCTAAGAAACGGAGATGAGCACCAGCCCCTAGAGTCGGACACGACTGCACAAATGTGCGGGGAGAACCTTTACCTTTACTAATCTGGAGGCCACCTGATTTGAGTCAGGGCTCAGTTGTATGAGGGAATTGAAAACCAGAGGCCCTAGGTCTCCAGCTAATTATTATGGGACATCCACAATCAGCTGGGACCTTTTTTTTTAATAGAGTTGGCAGGCCTATTGAACCCAGTCTGATGGGATGAAGCCTGCCTAGGAAAAATAGGCTCAGAGAGTAAGTTCTTTTATGACAGACTTTTCTTCTAACAATCCGAACAGGGAAGAGAGAATCCAAAGAATAAAGCTCTCAGAACTCTGGTTAGTAATATTTATTAGAAGGAAGGTTAAGGTTACAACCTAAGCATTTCAGGTGAGTACTTACTTTTAAATGAAGCACCAATATATAGACAATTTATGGTGGAAAAACCCTCTTCCATTTTCTGGACCTTTCATGGTGGGCAGGGCTGGAGGCTTGCTGTTTGGGCTTTGGCTGGACTACTTGCCTTGTTTATTGGTTTGGTGACTTCTATTAGATGGGAACCAACTTTCACATTTTATTTTTTTTAAAGAAAATAGTTCTTGTAACTTTACTTTTAACAGAATTAGATGACAATTACAGACAAAGTTGCCCTTTGGGGGGTGGGAATAAACCTTGCCCAATTTCATATAGCTAGTACAGGAATTTTTGTGTGTGTAAGGGAAATCTTTGTTTTATTGCAATATATTTTTTTAAAAAATAAAACCTCTCTGTTGTATTGTTCAGGGAGCAATTTCTATATCTATTGTAGAAGTTTTAAGAGTTGTCCCTTGGTAAAACAATATAAAACAAGCAAACAAACAACCCCCCCAGCCAAATTATAAAATAATAGCAGCATTTTTGAGCTGTACAACATCAACAGTGACACCAAGACAGGAAGAGTGAGGAAAAGGTTGCTCAGTGGACTGTGAGATGGAAAGGGGAAGAGTTTATTAAAGGGCTGGCAACTAAACAGGAAGTATGCTACAAAATAAATATACCAAACCCTGTTGAGTCTCTCTGTGCATATGAAGACAATGTTGTCATCATGTTTTTAGTTTTCTTTTGGGAGAGACAACAATAAAAGGTAAATACTCTTCTTTAATGAGCCTGGGTACTGTTTTAGAAATTTTATATTCCTATATCTTTTCTCTGTTAATTTATTACTTTTATAATACTTCTCATTTCTCTTAGTTTACTCATGGCCAACTTGGGATTTTAGAAAAGGACAAGTCTACCTCCATATTTTATTCCTTCTTGTTCCTCTACCCTTGAATTTCCCTCTCTGACTTCTCATTGTTATTCCAATGTATCCTCAGCATTACTGGATCTTTCTTTCTCCCATCCCTGAAGAGATTCAGTCTCTCAGATGGAGCCCTGACTTCAAGCATGCATTATTTAAAATTCTTCCTGTTTACACTTCAAGACTTTTGTTAAGTAGGGGCGTGGTGGCTCAGCGGGTAAGGTGCCAGGCTTGTCGATCGAAGATCGCAAGTTCAGAGGTTCGAATCCCTAACCCCGCGTGACGGAGTTAGCTCCCGCATTCACCCCAGCTCTTGCCAACCTAGCAATTTGAAAGCAAATGCAAGTAGATTAATAGGTACCACTTTGGTGGGTAGGTAACAGCGTTCTGCACGCATCATGTGGCCACATGACCATGGAAGCATCTTCGGACAACGCTGGCTCTTCGGCTAACAAACGGAGATGATCACCGGCCCCTAGAGTCGGACACGACTGCACAACTGTGCGGGGGGAAACTTTACCTTTACTTACTTTTGTTAAGTATCTCAGTAAGTACTGTAAATCTGTGAAGTGCTGTACTGTGAAGAGTATTCTTAATCACTGTTAATAGTACAACCTCTTGGCCACTAAATCTCATCAGGAGGTTCCCTCTATCTTTGTAAGATTTCCTCTCCTTTGTTTGCATTTTCCAATTGATTTAAAGTTTATCTGTGTATAAGAAATATATAAAAACATGTTTCAATATGATGTAGGAGGATGTAACAAGGTAAAGAGAGAAATAATATATGTCTCCCAATTCCAGATTCTAAAATATTGTTGCCTTGTGCGCTGCCTGCAAATTTCCTTAACAGTGAAATGAAGAGACAAGATAACTTAACACAATGTTGAGGGTGTATATGTTGGTGACTGATGAAGAAATGAAAAAGAATCCTAACCCTGTTTGAAGTTAGATTTTTGCAAAGAAATATTTCATTGTGTGGGCATATTTTAAGTTTTCAGAACTTTTTGAGTGAGCACAGAAGAGGAAAGAATTCCAAACCAGTTGACCCTGCTGGGCTGCATTGCAGCCCTACAAAACAGAACTTTAAGAGAGTTGTCCTGTGCTTCGGTGGGCATTCAGTGAAGTTCAGTGCCCCCAACTTGTGGATAGGATGGTTAAAAAAAAAGGTAAAGATTCCTTCTAGGCAGTCTCAACTCCTGGTGAGTATATGGATACATCTATTTAGTTTTATTGCCCTTTTCCAATATTTTTTATCCCAACCCAGCTTCCAGCCCTAGATTTTCCTGGTGGTTTTCTATCCAAGTAGTCACTAAGTCCAACCTTGCTTAGCATTTTTTGAGTTCAGCTAAGGCTAGCTAGGTGATGCCACCTGAGCTAGGCACTAAAATAGGTATCAAGTAAATATAACCTACATATGAATTGCCTGATTGTAACACTTAGTTCAAAAGTGTGGCAAGAGTAGAAGTGGTAAGAAAGTGATGCTATTTATACTTATATATTGTGCCTACCAAACATTGATGGCAGTTTTAGAATCTACTGTGGTAACCATCAGGGAAATCCATATTAGCTTCATTGAGGGATTTAAGAAAAAAAAAGGTAAAACTATTTAAGTGTTAAGAAGAAAAGACAATTAATCACTGCACAGGATCCTTTATTACTCAGATAGTTACATTCTGAACAGTAAACACCCAAGAGAGCTTAGTTTCATAAGCTATATAACATTAGTCAAACATTTTTCAGCACAAAATCTTTAACAGTAGCCTAATAAAACTAAGCATAACCACTTTTCAGAAATATAGATAATATAAATGGTCAGCACTTCTCCCCCCAAATTAAAAATCAATAATATATATTTTTTTAAAAACCCACAAACTCATCTTTCAACTATGTATGCATTTTTTTAAAAAAAGGAAGGTAAAACAACTATTTACAGTAAGTAATTACTCTAAATAAGGTAACAAATTTCAAAACTCATTACTAATCATGAACATATCTGCTTCCCTAATTAGAAACCATAAACTTTCTCAAGTTACTGGTTAACAATTCATCATAAAAGATTATGCTATGACAAACATAGTAGTTTTAAGGTGCCATAAGACCTTGCAACAGATTTATAACAACCATAAATCCCAACAGCTTTGGGTTCTTACATGTTCATTAACAACTTCCATTCCAGAATAAATAATCATCCCAAATTAAAGCTGGTTTGGAAAACATTCAATAGAGAATGTGTCTTTGTGTTTGTATAAATAAATGCACACATAAACACACTGCTGAGCCCTGTAAACCCCACACAAGTAAACAATATTATGAACAAAAGGTCAGAATTGTGCTGGCAGTGGTATTCCCTGTGACACTCTATGGAAGCAAAAGTTGGACTTTGAAGAAGCAGGATAGAAAGAGCATTGACACTTTTGAAATTTGGTGTTGGAGAACACTCCTGAGAATACCATGGACAGCCAAGAAAACAAATGGATCATCAAACAAATCAACCCAGAGTTCCTACTCAAGGCACAAAAGACCAGGCTGAAATGATCATACTTTGGACACATTATGCGAAGACCTACCTCAGAAGGCTCTAATGCTGGGAAAGGTGGAAGGAAAGAGAAGAAGAGGACAACCAGCAGCAAGGTGGATGGCAATGGGTGCACTGTTGGAAGACAGGAAGGACTAGGTTAGGGACAGATTGTCATGAAGAAAATCTATGTGGTCACTGAAAGTGGTGGCACATAATCAGTGAATCGATCAACCAAATTTATGAACAAACTTATTATTGGGGAGTCTTTGGTGCTCTCTGAGCCTTGTTGTTTTCATGCAGACGTTTCATTGCCAGGCTAGGCAACATCTTCAGTGCGAAAAGGGAGTGGAACTTGCTGTCTGTTTATATACCCTGGCTTGTCCTGCCTGTGTTGGTTGACAAGCCAGGGTATATAAACAGACAGCAAGTCCCACTCCCTTTTCGCACTGAAGATGTTGCCTAGCCTGGCAATGAAACGTCTGCATGAAAACAACAAGGCTCAGAGAGCACCAAAGACTCCCCAGTTCAACCCTGAGCTACAAATATTCTCTTCGATTGAAACTTATTATTAAAATATAATAGCAAAACTATGTAATATATAAGCAGTACATTCTTAGATATACAAATAACTAATCAGAAATTTTCCAAAGAAATCATAATATAGGAGTTGAACTTAATTCTTCATTAACTCCATGATAAGACATTATTGATAAGCCTCTTGTCTTCTTAACTTTGCTTTTAATTGTGATACACGTCCAACAACTTAATCAAAAAACCAAACTTCCATATTGTCTTCAAGTCCATGCCATGGTTTACAGCAGGAGCTTTCAGTCCTCTATTCCTTACACAAGTCTTATGCTCAGAGGTTCTTATGTAACCATGTTCATAATTTATAACATTACTACAGTTACAATTCACTTGTAACATTACTACAGTTACAAAGGCACTATGCAGCATAGACTGGATTCTAACGGAACTACCCTTCAAAATATATTTTATCAACAGCAAAGTATCAGAATTATTGTACACATTACAATGATTACAGAGAATGCTGACACTTAAAAAAAACCCACTAAATTAGCTTATATTGGATAATGGAAAAGTATATTTTCTTAAGATATTATAGAGCCAGTTTGGTGTAGTGGTTAAGGCATCAGGCTAGAAACCGGGAGACTGTGAGTTCTAGTCCCGCCTTAGGCACAAAGCCAGCTGGGTGACCTTGAGCCAGTCACTTTCTCTCAGCCCTAGGAAAGAGGCAATGGCAAACCACTTCTGAAAAACCTTGCCAGGAAAACTGCAGACTACTCCAGGCAGTCTCCGAAAATCAGACACGATTGAACGGATAAAAAAAAATCTCAGAAATATGTTTAAAAACAGAAAGGTGCTTTTCCTTATACCTTGGGGTTCCTCAATTTATAAGATATGATCTTATAAAAATAAAAGGAGGGAGTGTAACAAGCAAACAAATAATAGGCAGTTTTATATCCTATCCCTCTTATTTTTCGCCACCACAACAGCAATTCTATAAGCAGGTTAGGCTGAAAGAGAGTAACTTGCCCAAAGCCGCCTAGCAAATTTCCAATCCTGAGACAGACTGGAACATGTGTCTCTCTGGTGCTCATCCAATACTTAACCACTATACCACACTATCTCTCCCTTCAAATGTGAGTGACATCTCTCTTGACTTTCCTCTCTTCTCTTGTATTCAACTTTACATTTCAAAAGTTTACTCTTTTCCATTCTTTAAACTTTATATGTAGCCTGTCTAATAGAATAGCCATTATTTTGAAATTGTCTCATCAGTATTTTAGCTTGCTGGCAAAAATTGGACATGCTCCTACAGTGTCTCCTTAACTGGAACATTTGAGACCATAGCCTTCCTTCTTTCTTTATGTGCCTATGATGAAAGCTACTTTAAGTTTAAAAAGGAAAGAATGAAATGGACATCTGTTAATTTCCTAAGGACATGAGTATTCATGGATTTTTTTTTCATTTCTCAGTACTTCAACATCCCATCCTCCCATCCCCCCAAAAAAAAACCTATGAAAGAATTTATGACTTTCAAACTGATTTCTTCAAATCCTTTCCAGACCATCCAAATCCTTTCCAGTCCATGGGTGTCAGAGCATCCAATAGTGCCCCCATAGCTCCCCTACATTCAAGACATGAATAAGTTCATCTCTGAAACTCTTAAAATCTCCTGAGACTGGTGATCTCATAACTGATCTGATAAATGTTTCATTATCTTATTAGTGTTTCTATTATTTCATGGGACGTGGACCTGTACAAGAACCTTGGGCTTGCTTCATTTGCCAGTCAGATGAAACTGGCCAAAGAAAATCATTGCATAATTACTTGAAACTGCAGAGCAAATGAAGTGACTTCACTTTGGAAGCTTTGTTGCACTAGAAACATTCCCGCACTAGCTAGAAATGTCTATAGTAGGACTGGTGAGTTGCAAAATGATTTAAAACTATGGACTTTCTGATTATCCAGAATCACTGAGGTGCAAAATGACATTCTCCCCCCCCCCCTCCCATGTCCCACTTTAGAGGATGGCTTGTGATGAAAACAGCCTGTGGCACAAAACCATTTAGCTAGGACATGGCATGACTGGCTGATAAGAGAATGGGGAGGGGAAAACATCAACAAATTATTGGAGTGAAAATGTGAGACTCTATTATCCAGGGAGGCAAGAATTAGCTTGTGAATTCATGTTCAAGACTGTAACCTCAACCATATAATAGGCCCTTAAATGTCAATGGGGATAACCATGGTTTAATAGCAACAAAATGCCAAGCTGGGAAGTGTGTAAGAAAAACAGAGGGAGGCAGAGAAATGCCTGTTTGATGCTCCCTGGGGGAAAAAAAGAGAAGGTAATGCCAGTTTATGCTCCATCTATCCTGTGTAAATTTCACAGCCAATGTTTTCCTTTATCCAAAAATGAGGCTGTGGGAAAAGAGGAAAGAAAAAGAAGAGGAGGGATGATTACAATATAATTAGTTTGTTTGCAAACTATTTTTTGCTTTCAGCCAGCCAGGCTGAGGTGAATTGTACAAGTGAGATATGCTGTCTGAAGGCGAGGAAAAATTGAAGCAGATGGGTGAGGAAAATAACAAGGAAGGCTCAATTTTTATAAATGGAATCCTGCAGCTGCAGCTCTCTTCTGAACAGAGCCAAGAATACATTGTATACATGTATGGTCATATTTATGCAATCGCACAAGCCCCCTACTGGGCCACTCTTAAAAACCGAAAAGAAAAACCCTATTATCTGCCAATGGGAAGGCTGGCAGTGTGAAGGCTTGCATGATTTTCTTCCGGCCATTTGTCCGGCACATATATTGTTGTGTTGCATGGCCACCTGAGGATAGTCTAGATAGGGAAGAAGGGATAAATCAATGTCCCTGAGACCCATTTCCATCCCCTTGAACAGCCAGTGTAGTAGACATACATTTGTTGCTGCCTCTCCACGCTATTATTTAATTAATTAATTATTTTGTATCCCGCCTTCATTATGTTTTTTTTATAAATAACTCAAGGTGGCAAACATACCTCATACTCCTTCCTCCTCCTATTTTCCCCACAACAACCCTGTGAGGTGAGTTGGGCTGAGAGAGAGTGACTGGCCCAAGGTCACCCAGCCGACTTTCATGCCTCAGGCGGGACTAGAACTCACAGACTCCTGGTTTCCTATTGGCTCCTTCCTAGGGCTGAGAGAGAGTGACTGGCCCAAGGTCACCCAGCCGGCTTTCATTCCTAAGGCGGGACTAGAACTCTCAGTCTCCTGGTTTGCTATTGGCTCCTTCCTAGGGCTGAGAGAGAGTGACTGGCCCAAGGTCACCCAGCCGCTTTCATGCCTCAGGCGGGACTAGAACTCTCAGTCTCCTGGTTTCTAGCCCAGCACTAGACCAAACTGGCTCTCATGATGATGATGATGATATTATTATTATTATGCTATGGCTTTTTATTTGAGAGAGAGAGAGAGAGAGCCAGTTTGGTCTAGTGGTTAAGGTGCTGGGCTAGAAACCAGGAGGCTGTTTGTTCCCATGAGAAACTGATGTTTTGAAGCTGTCCTTTCTGGAAGAAATAGTTCAACCTCCTGTCATATGTCTAAATTTTCTGCACTGCAACCTTTCCCATATATTCCCATTTCCGTCTCATCTTCAGTCCATATTCATTCATTCATTCATTCATCTCAAGCACCAAATTTGTCACTCAGGTCAGTATGGGACTATATAAATTTTCCATTACAACTGAAATCTCTGTATGCATGTTTATTTGAAAAAAGCCTCATCACATTCAAAGAGTCTTCTCTCCAAGTAAAAGTTGCTGCCTTATAGCTTAATTTTATCCATTAACATTCCCTGAAAGTTTAAATGTTTAAATGTTACTGAACTGCTTTATAATATTTTAGTAGAAATGGTGGCTCAGTGGGTAAGATGCCAGGCTTGTCGATTGGAAGATTGCACGTTCGGAGGTTCGAATCCCTAGCCCTGCGTGCGGAGTGAGCTCCCGCACTAGCTCCAGCTCTTGCCAACCTAGCAATTCGAAAGCATGCAAATGCAAGTAGATGAATAAGTACCACTTCGGTGGGTAGGTAACAGCGTTCCATGCGCGTCATGCGGCCACATGACCGTGGAAGCGTCTTCGGACAACGCTGGCTCTTCGGCTAACAAACGGAGATGAGCACCGGCCCCTAGAGTCGGACACGACTGCACAAATGTGCGGGGGGAACCTTTGCCTAGAGTATATATGAACAGATGGAATATTATTTGTATGCATCATAAACAACAGGCCTATTATTGTTCATATCTTGTGTAGCCTATGTTATATTTCCTTTGTTTTAAATGGTTGCTTCTGAAGGAAAGTAATAGTGCAGGATCTGTAATACTAAATATAATAGAACTTTCCTAAACAGCTTGACTATAAGTTAGGTAAACTATTCCAAACTTGTATATCAAGCTCAGATGTCATTACAATGGCAAATTAATAAACATACCTGGAATAGTAAATTATTGAGTTGATCTGCTTGGCTGTCATAAATCATTTAAAGCCTCTTCTTTTTTTTTATAAGAACTTTATTAAAGTTTCAGAATACAGTTAAAATACAAAGTACAGAAAAGCTTGAATAAAAAACTAAAAGAAAAAAGAAAAACTAAAAAGTGCAAGAATATCAAGAAGAAATCAGGAGAAAGTGACTTCTGACCTTCTCCAACACAGATAGAAATGCATATTATAATAACTTGATCTCTTACTCTTAATTAAACCTTAACTAACATTATTTCTATAGAAAAGTAATGATTTAATCGTCAAATCCCAAAATCAAAACTTCATTTTTTTCAGTTACAAGCAAATAGTCCAAAAGCGGTTTCCAAGTAGAAACAAATCCAGTCACCGTATTTTCTCTTATCAGTGCTGTCAGTTTTGCCATCTGCGCCACCTCCATTAATTTCACCATCCATTCTTCCATTGTGGGAATTTGTGCATCTTTCCATCTTTGTGCATACAAAAGTCTTGCTGCTGTTATCATATACAAAAACAAAGTTGCATATTTTATTTCAAGTTATTGGTCCATCAAGCCCAAAAGACACAGTTCTGGTTTCAATCGTATATTCGCTTTAAATAAATCATTTAAAGCCTCTTCTGACATTTGCCTGAATGCACAAGGACTTGAAATTGAGCAGAGAATGAGGAAGTAGTGGAAACCACTGAGCACTAAGAGGAAACTCTGTTAGGCTCAGCTGGAATTTTAAATCCCCAGCAGATCTAAACACCTTCACTGTGTTAACCTACTAAGAGGGAAAGTAATTTGTAGGAAATTATATGTTATCTACTTTAGGGAGTATGCAGGGTTTAGGCCACTAGCTCTCATTAAGCAGTTAATGAGATGCTTAGTGAACCACTTACCCTTTTGAATAGTTCATGATTCCTGACTTCTAATATGAATATTTCTTGGAAGGCAAGTATATAATTGGACAGCATTAATACATAATGAAGAACTTTAGGAACAGGCCATTCATACAGCATGGGAAATTACTGAGGTAGACCTTTGAAAAATATAGTGGCAAGATTTTTAAATAAAGAACTGCAGTGTTTAAATTGCTATATAGATAATAGAAAGCCAAGCTTCCCAGGATATCTCCCTCTGAAATTTGATTGGTTCTGTGCTCAGGAAAAAGTTAGGTCAGGGCCCAGGGTCATTTAGACAGGCAAAATGAGAAGAATCAAAATGGAGATGGAGAGAGCCAGTTTGGTCTAGTGGTGAAGGTGCTGGGCTAGAAACCAGGAGACTGTGAGTATTAGTCCCGCCTTAGGCATGAAAGCCGGCTGGGTGACCTTGGGCCAGTCACTCTCTCTCTCAGCCCAACTTACCTCAAAGGGTTGTTGTTGTGGGGAAAATAGGAGGAGGAAGGAGAAATAGGTATGTTCGCCGCCTTGAGTTATTTATAAAAATAATAAAAGGGGGATAGAAAATAAATAAATAAATAAATAAATAAATAAAAATTAAAAATCATGATTTAGGAAGAAAGGCTCTGGATTTGTTAAGAACTGCGAAAATTTAGGCAGAGCCAAGTCTGTAAAAAAGAGTATACATGTTAATCCAAATGGAGTCAAGACTACTAGCAATTATCAGTCACTCTAGGTTATAATGAGGTTAGTTTGGTTTGACTTAGTGTGATATGATGTTTGAACTCAGCCATTATGATCAGTAAACCATAGTTTATAGTTTAGTGTTCTGTATGGTCTCAACTACTGTGGCTTATTCCACAAACTAATTTAACACAATGTGTAAACTCAGACATGATCAAAAAGGTTGCAGAAAGCTGTTTAAACGCTGATGGAAAACCAAGTGCCTGGTTCCAGATGAGTCAACTCTAGAAAATAATAGTGAAAAATATTTCTGATCATTCCTAATTCACTAAAATTAGGGAAAAAACCTAATATAGAACTGGACAAATGAGGATTATTTAACACTCAGGAAGTTACATAAACCACAAATAACTCCTCTCTCACTGTTTTCTCAGTGGTAAGAGAACTAACAAAGTTAGAGGCTGGAATGCAGCAAAAAGATTAGATTAGATATGATTTCCTCAGAGTTCCTACAATTAATGAACCCCAATAAAATATTCTGTGTGATTAGAAGGTGGACAATCAGTCACTCTACAAGGCTTTCCACTCAGGCAATTTCCATATACAGAGAAGTGAAAATGGAGTTCTCTCACTACAGCAAATTATCTGTTTTTCTGCAGCTCTTCAGAGCATCAAAAATCCACTGAACTTTAGGAAGATCTGGATCTAGTTAGGATGTTTCATCTCACACACCCAACTAATCTCTGCAAAGTGGCCTGATTCGACTTGGGATTCAAATCTCAGCCAAGTCTTATGCACATCCTTTAAGTGAATTCGTGCCTGAACCTATTTTCTTAAGGAAGAGAGTTTCCGACTGTGGTAACAGAAGAGTTTGACACCTTACTGACAAGTTACATGTTAAAAATAGGCCCCTATCGTTCCTTCAAATAGCAAGTTTTCTATTTTTAGCAAGGATAATTGTTTCATATTGTTTATCGTAATTTTCTCTGTATCTGTTGAAACATTATCTAATAATTATTAGACATGGCAAAAGTATTATGAAGGTAGAGACTACTAATATTGGTCAGATTTAGTGACAGAAGTTCAGGAATAACTTGTCATTATGAAGCAGAGAATCCCCTTTTTCCAGCCACAGTGCCCTGGTCTGTCCATTGGAAGTGACATATATTTACATGGATCATTCTGACAAATTCTGTTAGGTACTGGCTAATGTTTCCACATGCCTTTAGGACGAAAATTAAAAGTAAAGATTCAGAAGTTGTTTTGCTGCATCTGGAACATCAGCATAAAGTATGCATGACACAGAGAGGGATCCATGAATCTACGGATAGCTCATTAATGAAGTAGAAGTGTCAAACTCTGACAGAATAGCTTTATTTCAGAGACATAGATGATGGACTTGACATCAATCTATGTTGTTACAGTACACATATAAAACAGTAGGAGTGACTGGTCAGGGAAGAAAAGAGACATTCCCGGAGACCTGTGTTCCATTTCAGCGATCTTCTGCATGAATGTTTGTCATGCACTTGAGTGAGATTCATTGCAAAGCCACACAAATTGCTTAATAGCAGAGAATGAAAACAATTCTTCAACTACAAAGTGCATGATTGTGCTTCCTTACACTGTTTGTATCCTGATTAATATTAATAAACAGGTCTTCTGTATCTGGTTCTGAAAGGATACGGGATGTATTTCTTCTTGTACTACTATTGCTTTTAGATTCATTAAATCTGCAACGCTACTGTATGGAAAAATTTGCTTTGGGCCACCTGACCTGGTCTGCAAAAATCCCACTGACCACAAGATGATAACAGGCACTTCCTTTTTGTACCTCTCTGCTGCCATTTAGTGATTGTCAAGTTTTTTGCAGCCCAGATCTGGTAGTTCTACAGTAGCTTGGAGTACAAGACTGGACAAAAAGGCAGATGGCAAAGGAATGGTAATGGGAGATTTGCATAGCATTAACTATGTAGCCTCAAAGTTCATTAATGCCAGTGCAATAGCTTGAAGGGAAGAAGCAAGGGCATCTGCCAGGGAGGAGTGGTGGTGTGGGTGTCACTATGGGAGCAAATGACAAAATGTGTGACACCGTTACACAAATGCTATGACTTACATACTCACATCAGATATCAGGACATTTATACAATTCACCTCATCCTGCCTAGCTGAAATCAAAAAATTGTTTGGAAAACTAACTATATTTTATCATCTCCTCTCTTATGTCCATACTATGATAATTTGAACCTGGTCATTTGTGCCTTGAGTGAGAACTCTGAGTTGATTTGTTCAATGATCCATCGGTTTGTTTTCTTATCTGTCCAAAATTCAAAGATGTCAATACTCTTCCTATCTCGCTTCTTCAAAGTCCAACTTTCACTTCAATAGAGTGTCACAGAGAATACCATTGCTTGCATGATTTTTTTTTAATATACAGTAATTTTATTAAAAGTTTTAAAAAGGAAGATAAAAACTAATACAAAAGAAAAAGAAAAAGAAAAAGAAAAAGAAAAAGAAAGAAATCAAAGAGAAAGCTAAAAGTGCAAGAAAGGAAAAAAGTAAAAGAAAAAAGAAAAGAAAGAAAAAAGATACAAAGAAGTGGCTTCCTGTCTTTTTTAAAGCAGTTATAAGTACAATTATAAATTTACCTCTTTCTCTAGAGTTACAACATGCATCTCTTCTTTCTATAATCTATCCTGTCTAATCATCAAAACCATAAAGCGTAAGTTCATTTTTTTCTGTTTTCTGCAAAAAGTCTATAAGGGGTTTCCAGTTAGCAATAAACATTACTAAGGTACAAGTAGTTCCTAATTAATTTATAGGTATACTAACAGTCAATATTTCTAGTTGATATTTTGTGGAGTAATGAGCATTTATGATCTCGGTGGTGTCGGGTATGGGGAAATATAGTGGGAGACGGGGCGGGTCATTTTCAAGGAACACGACCTCGATGCCTCGTACCGATCTCGCGTTCCACCCCCGAGCTCAACCCAATGGCCTGGTCAGCAGATCTACAATTGCCCGGGTTTTAGGCTGTTGCTCCTGAATGCCAGATCAGTCTGTAATAAGGCTCCCCTTATTGCTGATCATATAATCGCAGGAAAGCTGATCTATCATGTGTCACCAAGACATGGCTGGGGCCAGCAGGTGGGTTCCTGTCTCTGAAATGTGTGGTTTTCAAGTGTGGCACCAGCCTAGACTGCAGGGCAGGGGAGGAGGTGTTGCTGTTGTCATCCGAGAATCTCTGGTGGCTACCAGGGGTGCCGCTCCACAAGTGCCCGGTTGTGAGACCCTTTTTCGTAGGTTGGGCTCTAGGGATCAGTTGGGATTGCTGCTGCTGTGCCAGCCTCCCTGCTGCATAGCAGCCTCCTTGCCCAAGCTCCTTGACCTCACCGCAGGGTTGGCGGTGGAGTTTCCCAGGCTTATGGTTCTGGGAGTCTTCAACCTGCCTTCCCTGGGAGTGGGATCGGAGGTAGCTCGGGAGTTCATGGAAACCATGACTTCCATGGGCCTGTCTAGGAATAGTGGTCACACTCCTGATTTGGTGTCCTTGTCGGAGCGTTGCTTACATGATCTGGAATTGGTGGACCTAACTTTGGTCCCCCTGTCATGGTCAGATCACGCGCTGGTGGCTATGAGCTTCTCTAGGGCCACACCCCTCTGCAGGTGGACCCCAACTGGTTCCAGAGGGAGCTAGGGGTTATAACTGAGGATCTGCTGCGTAGTCCTGCTGAGACCTTGGTCACCGCCTGGAAGGTGGGTGACTGAGGCTCTAGACAGGATTGCACCCATGCAACCTCTCCCAACCCGTGGACCTCGTCAGGCCCTGTGGCATATGGAGGAACTGAGAGGAATGAAATGGATCAAGAGATGTCTAGAGCGTCACTGGCAGAAGATGAAGAATGAATCTGACCGAACACGGGTAAGAGCTGCTATTAAAGCCTACTTCATGGCGATTCGTGTGGCGAAGAGGCAATACTTCTCTGAACTGCATCTGCAGATAATCGCCCGGTGGCTCTTTTTAAGGTGACCCATCTCCTTCTGGGTAAGGAGGATTCGGGGGTGTACCTGCAGGGGTGCTCTGAGGAATTTGCAGATTTTCTGACAGATAAAATCACTCAGATTCATTCCCAGTTAGATGCCAGCGTGGATAATGGTCCGGTGGCGATGCCTGGGGTAGGTTCTTGCCCGGTTATCTGGGAACACTTTGACCCTGTTGCTCTTGAGGAAGTGGACAGGATCCTAGGGACTGTGAGCTCAGCCACTTGTGTGTTGGATCCATGTTCCTCCTGGCTAGTAAAAGCCTCCCGGGAGGTGATGTGTGGGTGGGTACTGGTGGTGACTAATGTATCTCTGGAGGAGGGGGTTGTGCCCCAGCCTTTTAAAGAGGCTGTGGTTCACCCCTCCTTAAGAAGCCATTACTGGATCCCACCCTGATGGACAGTTTTCGTCCTGTCTACAACCTCCCCTTTTTGGGGAAGGTTGTTGAGAAGGTAGTCGTGCTGCAGCTCCAGAGGATCCTGGATGAAACGGATTATCTGGACCCCTTTCAGTCAGGATTCAGGCCTGGATATGGGACGGAAACAGCACTGGTCGCACTTTTCAATGATCTCTGGCAGGAGCGGGATGGAGGATGCAAGGGACAGCACGCGGCTTGGAACTAAAGTGGGAGCCACAAGTGTTGAAATTGGGCTGAAATGGCTTAGGCAGCACCGGTACTGTTTAGAAAAAAGAAAGATGGATCGTTGAGACTGTGTACTGATTATAGAGGGCTAAATGCTATATGTATTTCCAATCAATTTCCATTGTCTTTATTGAAAGACATGTTGGCTCACTTAACCAAAGGAAAAATCTTTACCAAACTGGATTTAAGGCAAGTGTATTTTAGAGTACGTATAAGAGAAAGGGATGAGTGGAAAACTGCTTTTAATTGCCAACTGGGTTGTTTTCAATATCGGGTCATGCCGTTCGGATTGACTGGAGGGCCTGGAGTATTTATGAGCTTAATTAATGAGGTTCTGCATGAATTTTTATATCAAGGTGTATTGGTCTATTTAGATGATATACTAATCTATACAGAAACTATGGAAGAGCATGTAAAATTGGTCAAAGAAGTGTTAAAACGACTGTTAGATGCTAAATTGTATGTCAAATTGTCTAAATGTGAGTTTCATAAAGTGAAATTGGATTATTTGGGGTATAGAATATCGCACCAAGGGATTGAGATGGACCCTGCAAAAGTGTGGGATGTCCTAGCGTGCGAATCTCCAAAAACCAAAAAACAGTTACAATCATTTCTTGGGTTTGCCAATTTCTATCGCCAATTAATTCCCCAATTTGCTCAGACAGCTTTGCCCTTAACTGATTTGTTAAAAACGAAACACCCCAATGTTGGGGTGCTAGAAAACAAGCCCCAAACAAAGCTGAAATGGACTCCAGCATGCCAAACCGCTTTTGAACAGTTGAAAACGCTATTCACAGCTGAGCCTATCTTAAAGCATCCTGACTCTGAGCAACCATTTGTAATTCAAACAGACACATCTGATACCACAGTAGGTTCAGTATTGTTAGAGAGACACTGATAAACTGAGACCATGTGCTTACATCTCTCGTAAATTCACTGAAACTGAGAGACGTTGGCATGTGTGGGAGAAAGAAGCATTTGCAGTTCGTCATGCTTTGGCTACATGGCAACATTTGTTGGAAGGATCTCCCCACCCCTTTGAAGTTCTAACTGATCATAAAAACCTGGAAGCTTTAAAATCGCCATGCAAATTGAACCCAAAACAAGTAAGATGGGCTGAGTTTTTTAGTAGGTTCAATTTCATGTTGAAATATCTTCCGGCAGGAAAAAACTTTCTAGCAGATGCATTATCCCGGTTGCCTCAACATGATAGTCAAAGGGAGGAGATTGTAACCACAGTAATGTCTCCTCAACAATTAGGGATTCACCAGACAGCAGCACCTGCTCTAACAGTAATCCCAGAAGCTGAATCTGAGAAACAATTGGGAAACGTGGCTCTCACTAGACATCAGACTAAGGTTCAGGATGCAATGCCTGAAGCATCCTTAGCTAAAGAGATCAGGGTGGAAGTAGAAAAGGATGACTGGTGGGAAAGCAACAAACATACCTTGACAGAAAACAATGGCTTGTGGTGGAGTGGGGATAAATTGTATATACCTTATGCTGTAAGAAAATGTATTTTACAACTGTGTCATGATGACAAGGTGGCAGGGCATTTTGGTTTTGTTAAAACATTACATTTGGTAAGAAGACAATTTTGGTGGCCCACTTTAAGAAAAGATGTTAAGGAGTATGAGGTTGTGCGGATCCAGAATTGGCCTTTATAGCCACTTACAGATCCACCGTTAAAATTTTACCTTTGGAAGACAATCTTACTTGGCTACGAGTGATCGCCAATGATATCTTGTCCTGTATGTGCCACCATGAAAAGGGCTCCTGGCAAACCTGTGGGATTGTTGCAGGGGGTAGCACAACCATCAAGCCCCTGGAAGCAAATTGCTATGGATTTCATTGTGGATTTGCCAGAAAGCAAAGGAAAAACAGTGATTTGGGTGGTTACTGATTTATTTTCTAAGCAAGCACATTTCATTCCATGTAAAAGTGTTCCATCTGCTGGACAATTAGCTAAATTGTTTATTCAATACATCTATCGACCCCACAGCGCCCCCGTGCGGATAATCAGTGACCGCGGAAGTCAATTTACTGCTAAATTTTGGAAATCATTTTTAAAATTAATTGGTACTGAACAAGGGTTAAGCTCGGCGTTCCATCCTTGCACGGATGGTTCGCCTGAACGTCTGAATGCTGTATTAGAGCAATATTTAAGGTGTTATATTAGTTATCAACAGAGAGACTGGGTTGATCTGTTACCGTTTGCTGAGGTAGCGTATAATAATGCTGTTCATCAGAGTACAGGGTTTTCTCCATTTAAAATTGCCAATGGCCAGGACTTTGTGCCTATACCTGAATTGCCTGAGCCCTCCTCGACTACACAACCTAATCCACTACTGGCAGATGAATGGATTTCCCAGATAAGAGCTAATTGGCCAGTAATGCAAAAGACACTGCAAGAGGCAAAGGACAATTATAAAAAATTTGCGGACCGTAAAAGATCTCCTGAATGGCCTTTGGTTGTGGGGGAAAAGGTTTATTTGTCTACCAAACATTTGCTTTCAAATCAGTCATCTAAGAAACTGGGAGCTAAATTTGTTGGTCCGTTCCCAATTGTTAAAGTGATAAATCCGGTCACCGCTCAATTGGACTTGCCAAAGAACCTCTGGAAAAAGCATCCCGTTTTCCACATCAGTTTGCTCAAACCAGTGACTGTGTCTGAACGGTGGCATCCAGACCCGTTACCACCTCCACCCATCATGGTGGGCAAAGAGGAACATTTTGAAGTGAAAGCTATTTTGGACTCTCGTCTTCATCGTGGCAAATTACAGTATTTGATTCAATGGAAACATTTGCCTCTAGGTTTCAGTGAATGGGTAGATAAAATTCATGTTGTTGTTCCTAGACTTCTGGTTAAGTTTCATTCCCAATTCCCTGATAAGCCTGGATTAATTGTTATTGTTAACTTGTTCGTATTGTTTTCTCGTTACAGATTTTCACCCATACCCCACTGCATTCCTATCCTGCCTGCCAGATATATTGGAAATGTATATGCTCTAGTGCCATTTTTATTTTTTTTCTGTTTCTTCCTATTTTTTTATTATTCTCTTTCTTCTGGAGGGTCAGCATGTCAGGGTTCATAGTTGAATCCTGCCATTAGGGGTGTAGAGTTAGTATAAGCGTGTGAACTGTAGGGAGGGGGTGAGTGTGTCAAGTGTTGTGGGTTTCTTCGGAGACTGTGGAATGCAGCATCAAGGTCAGCCACCTGCAGGAGTTGGAGGCTTGGGAACGGAGAGGGAAAGTTCTGGACATTGACATCATAGATGCTGCGAAATTGGCGTGCAGGTGGGAGAGTTAACTTAGCACTGTTTGGCGGGAATCCAGCATTCGGATCTTTAGGAGTGTTTCAATTCACATGTATCCTGAATAAAGCTTATTCTGCATTTCAATGAATTGCATCGAGAAGTGTTTATTGGGGCACTGAAGTTGGAGTCATTACAACTTGATCTCTCAGAGGCTTTCGATACCATCGACCATGGTATCCTTCTGGAGCGGCTTCGGGGGTTGGGGGTGGGGAGGCACTGTGTTGTCCTGGTTTACCTCCTTCCTCCAGGGCCGTTTCCAGTTGGTGTTGATCGGGGGCGAGAGGTCCCGCCCTCAGCCCCTGCTTTGTGGGGTGCTACAGGGGTCAGTGCTCTCTCCGCTCCAGTTTAACATCTACGACTGAACCCTAGTAAGATGGAGTGGCTGTGGATTAATGGCTCCTCGATATCTAGGAAATTGCCATCTTTAGTTCTGGATGGGGTAGCACTGCCCCAGACAGACCCAGTGCATAACTTGGGGGTCCTCCTGGACCCGCGACTCCTGCTCGAAGAGCAGGTGGCAGTCGTGGCCAGGAGGGCCTTTGCACAACTTCGTGTTGTGCGCCAGTTACGACCTTTCCTGGAACGAGAGGCCCTTCGAATGGTCACTCATGCCCTGGTTATCTCACATATAGACTACTGTAATGCGCTCTACATGGGGCGACCCTTGAAGAGCATCCGGAAGCTTCAGCTGATCCAGAATGCAGCCGCACGAACTATCTTGGAAGTCCCATATCGAACACATGTAACACCATTGTTACGCGAGCTGCACTGGGTGCCAGTTTGCTTCCGAGTGCAATTCAAGGTGTTGGTTATGACCTTTAAAGCCCTTCATGGCATGGGACGAGGTTATCTAAGGGACCATCTTATCCCCATTACATCGTCCTGTCCCATCCGGTCATGCAGGGAGGGCATGCTACGGACCCCATCGGTTAAAGAATTCCACCTAACGGGGTCACGGAAGCATGCCTTCTCTGCAGTAGCGCCTGCTCTGTGGAATATCCTTCCCCCAGAGTTAAGACAGTCCGCCTCGCTCCTGGACTTCAGGAAAAAACTCAAGACTTGGCTTTGCCAACAGGCCTGGGGCGGGAAGAAGAGTATAAACCCTTGAGGATGGCTAACACCTTAGGATGGCCCTAGAATTGCCCTTCCAATGTTTTAAGAAGATATCACCATCTTGATTTTACAGAGAGGTCAGACTAAATACGATCCCTGGGGAAGGTAATGGCAACCCACCCCAGTATTCTTGCCGTGAAAACTAAATGGATCAGTACAACCAGAGATATGTCGGTATACCATCGGAAGATGGGACTCCCAGGTTGGAAGATGGTCAAAATGCTACTGGGGAGGAACAGAGGATACGTTCAACTAGCCCCAGATGTGATGACGCAGCTAGCTCAAAGCCGAAAGGACGGCTAGCGGCCGACGGTGCTGGTGGTGAACGACGAATCCGATGTTCTAAAGATCAACACACCATAGGAACCTGGAATGTAAGATCTATGAGCCAGGGCAAATTGGATGTGGTTATTGGTGAGATGTCAAGATTAAATATAGACATTTTAGGTGTCAGTGAACTGAAATGGACTGGGATGGGCCACTTCACATCAGATGACCACCAGATCTACTACTGTGGACAAGAGGACCACAGGAGAAATGGAGTAGCCTTCATAATTAATAATAAAGTGGCTAAAGCAGTGCTTGGATACAATCCAAAAAACGATAGAATGATCTCAATTCGAATTCAGGGAAAGCCGTTTAACATCACAGTGATCCAAATATATGCCCCAACCACAGATGCTGAAGAAGCAGAAGTAGATCAGTTCTATGAGGATCTGCAGCACCTACTGGATAATACACCAAAAAGAGATGTTATTTTCATTACAGGAGACTGGAATGCTAAGGTGGGTAGTCAGACGACACCTGGAATTACAGGCAAGCATGGTCTGGGAGAACAAAATGAAGCAGGACATAGGCTGATAGAATTTTGCCAAGACAACTCACTGTGCATAACAAACACTCTCTTCCAACAACCTAAAAGACGACTTTATACATGGACTTCACCAGATGGTCGACACAGAAATCAGATTGACTACATCCCCACCACCAAAGGTGGCGGACATCTATACAGTCGGTAAAAACAAGACCTGGAGCTGACTGTAGTTCAGATCACGAACTTCTTATTGCAAAATTTAGAATCAGACTAAAGAGAATAGGGAAGACCCACAGATCAGTTAGATAGAGCTCACTAATACTCCTAAGGCAGGGGTCGGCAAACTTTTTATGCCAGGAGCCATTTTGACATGCTCGTGCACATTTTGAAATGCTCGAGAGCCAGGGGGCGGGGTTTGCAGGTGGGGGCCAATCGTGTGGAAGGGGGCGGGGTTTGCGGGCGGGGCCAATCACGTGGAAAGGGGCGGGGTTTGCGGGCGGGAGCCAATCACGTGGCTTATTGGGGCGGGTGGGAGGGCCCATGTTGCAGTTTCCCCCCCCCACCGGCTTCCCGCCCCTCCCTCCTTGCCTGCAGAAGGCGGCCGGCCTTCTCCCCCCGCTATTTCCGGAAGCGATCCAGCGCCGATCTGCGGGCTGCGGGGGCTCCAGCTTCGGAGGGCGCCGGCTGTTCCGAACCAAGGAGCCAGGGCGGAGCCGGGGCAGGGGAGGAACGGGGAGGACCAGGGGACTCACCCGCTGCTCCTCGGCTGCCACCTTCCTCCTCCGCTTCAGCCGCCCGCGTGCCTTCCCTGGCCGGTCCTCGCGGGCCGCCGGCGATGCTCCCAGCCGGAGCGCCCAAGTGCCAGACAGGCAGCTCCGCCCGTGCGCCCTCCACGCGATTGGCCTGCGAGGACCGGCCAGGGAAGGCGCGCGGGCGGAGCTCCCGTCCCGCTGCACCCCAGCCGGAGCGCCTGAGTGCCGGACAGGCAGCTCCACCCGCGCGCCCTCCACGCGATTGGCCCGCGAGGACCAGCCAGGGAAGGCGCGCGGGCGGAGCTCCCGTCCCGCTGCACCCCAGCCGGAGCGCCCGAGTGCCAGGCAGGCAGCTCCGCCCGCGCACCTTCCACGCGATTGGCCCACGAGGACCGGCCAGGGAAGGCGCGCAGGCGGAGCTCCCGTCCCGCTGCACCCCAGCCGGAGCACCCGAGTGCCAGACAGGCAGCTCCGCCCGCACGCCTTCCACGCGATTGGCCCGCGAGGACCGGCCAGGGAAGGGGCGCGGGCGGAGCTCCCGTCCCGCTGCACCCCGGCCGGAGCGCCCGAGTGCCAGGCAGGCAGCTCCACCTGCGCGCCCTCCACGCGATTGGCCCGCGAGGAGTGGCCAGGGAAGGCGCACGGGCGGAGCTCCCGTCCCGCTGCACCCCAGCCGGAGCGCCCGAGTGCCAGACAGGCAGCTCCGCCCGCGCGCCTTCCACGCGATTGGCCCGTGAGGACCGGCCAGGGAAGGCGCGCAGGCGGAGCTACCGTCCCGCTGCACCCCAGCCAGAGCGCCCGAGTGCCAGGTATGCCCTCCGATGCCTTTTCCAAGTTTCTCCCCTTTCCCCCCAGCTGGGATCCCCTTACCGTCTCCATAGCCCGCCCTGCTGTCTCTGCCCCTCGTACTGCCCAGAGCACGCGAGGGGTTAAGCCCAACCTGACATGGACTTTGCGCGGGGTGGGGGTGGGGCAGGGCGGGAGAGCCGCGGAGTTTGGGGGCGGGATCCAATTGCGTGGAAGGGGTGGGGGTGAGTTCAGCTGCAGAGCCAGACTGAAGGGGCCAAAGAGCCAGATCTGGCTCGCGAGCCGCCATTTCCGACCCTTGTCCTAAGGAATATGCAGTGGAGGTGAAGAATAGATTTAAGGGACTAGATTTAGTAGATAGGGTCCCGGAAGAACTATGGACAGAAGTTCGCAACATTGTTCAGGAGGCGGCAACAAAAAACGTCCCAAAGAAAAAGAAAACCAAGAAGGCAAGATGGCTGTCTGCTGAGACACTGGAAGTAGCCCAAGAAAGAAGGAAAGCAAAAGGCAACAGTGATAGGGGGAGATATGCCCAATTAAATGCAAAATTCCAGAGGTTAGCCAGAAGAGATAAGGAATTATTTTAAACAAGCAATGTGCGGAAGTGGAAGAAGACAATAGAATAGGAAGGATAAGAGACCTCTTCCAGAAAATTAGAAACATCGGAGGAAAATTCCAGGCAAAAATGGGTATGATCAAAAACAAAGATGGCAAGGACCTAACAGAAGCAGAAGAGATCAAGAAAAGGTGGCAAGAATATACGGAAGATCTGTATAGGAAGGATAATAATATTGGAGATAGCTTTGACGGTGTGGTCAGTGAGTTAGAGCCAGACATCCTGAAGAGTGAGGTTGAATGGGCCTTAAGAAGCATTGCTAATAACAAGGCAGCAGGAGACGACGGTATCCCAGCTGAACCGTTTAAAATCTTGCAAGATGATGCTGTCAAGGTGATGCATGCCATATGCCAGCAAATTTGGAAAACACAAGAATGGCCATCAAACCAGTCCATACTCCAGGAAATAAAGCCAGACTGCTCACTTGAGGGAATGATATTAAAGGCAAAACTGAAGTACTTTGGCCACATAATGAGAAGACAGGATACCCTGGAGAAGAAGCTGATGCTAGGGAAAGTGGAAGGCAAAAGGAAGAGGGGCCGACCAAGGGCAAGATGGATGGATGATATTCTGGAGGTGACAGACTCAACCATGGGGGAGCTGGGGATGGTGACGGCCGTCAGGAAGCTCTGGCGTGGGCTGGTCCATGAAGTCACGAAGAGTCGGAAGCGACTGAACGAATAAACAACAACAAATTGTATTTTTAAATTGTTTATTTTAATGTTTAATGTTTATTGAATTGTAAACCGCCCAGAGTCCCTTTGAGGGAGTTGGGAGGTGATAAATCGAATGAATGAATGAATGAATGAATGAATGAATGAATGAATGAATGAATGAATACATGAAACCGCTGGGTGAAATCATCCGTCACCCTGGGGTGAGATATCATCAGTATGCTGATGATACACAGTTGTACATCTCTGCCCACGGTAAGTTAAGCGATGCCATGACCGCCCTCCCCCGGTGCCTGGAGGTTGTTGAGGTCTGGATGGGGAGCAACAGGTTGAAGTTGAACCCTGGCAAGAGAGAATGCCTGTGGGTTCGGGGCTCTTTGGTTCCCAGAGAACCATCTTTGGTCTTGGATGGGGTTGCACTGCCCCAGCCAGACTCTGTGGATAACCTGGGGGTTCTCCTGGACTCACGACTCCTGCTCAAAGAGCAGGTGGCAGTCGTGGCCAGGAGAGCCTTTGCACAACTGCGTGTTGTGCACCAGCTACGCCCATTCCTGGACACCCTAGTCACTTCCCGTTTGGACTATTGTAATGCACTCTACATGGGGCTGCCCTTGAAAAGTATCCAGAAGCTTCAGTTGGTTCAAAATGCAGCAGCCTGCAGTTTTGTGCAAGCCTAGACTTGCCCATGTGTCACCTGTTTTGTGGGAGCTGCATTGGTTACCGATTTGCTTCCGGATCCAATTTAAGGTGCTGGTTATCACCTTTAAAGCCCTACATAGCTTGGGGCCAGGTTATTTGCAGGACCGCCTTTCCCCAGTTACATCCACCCAGCCCACCAAAGCAGGGAGGCAGGGCATGTTGCAGGTCCCTTCAGTCAGGGAGGTACATCTAGTGGGACCAAGGAAAAGGGCCTTCTCCGTAGTGGCCCCCTACCTTTGGAACATCATTCCCCCAGATATAAGGTTGGCCCCCTCCTTGCTCCTGTTCCGGAAGGCCCTGAAGACGTGGTTTTGTCAACGGGCCTGGGGACCCCAAGCTGCTTCGGAGCCAATCAAGTGGCTGGTATGAATGTGTTTGCTGCCTTGAGGGGGGCGTATCTATTGTGTTTTTATGCTTTTTCATTCTGTAAGCTGCCCGGAGTCACTGTGTGAGTTGGGCAGCCTTATAAATATGTTTAATAAGTAAAAAATAATTTTTTATTCTATGGTATGAAACAATCCTAAAATGCGGCAGCACTTAAGTATATCCAGCCTGGCATTGTAGCTGGAGGGCAGAAGGCTTCTGGTGGAAGAAACTGGCACATTTGTTTGTGCTTTCATTTCTAAACAATAAATCTCACTACCACTTTTCACAGATCGTGCTTTAGCCATGCTGAAGTTTCCTATTCCTAAAGCTGGAGTTATCAACACAAATGGAAAGGCTCTATTATTTCTGGGAGCATTGCCTCCTGTGCTACTCAACAGCGAAGACTCCGAACAACCCATCACGCCACTACTGCACTTTGTTAGAAACACAAAGTCCGCGTAAACTCATCCGATAAATCAGACGCCACAGTATGAAAACTTGTCCCCCTCGAAGCAGCGTTTGATCAAACGACCGAGCAAATAACTCACGCTACGCTATGGAACGCCTGGGCCACCCTGTGCAAGTGTGCGCAGAAGCGGGCTGCTGGAAGCATGCGCAGAAAGAGCTCGTTTCCCCCCTCGGATCGGGGAGCTTTGCCGTTCCTCAGAGTGCGCAGGCGCACGAACGGCCAGGCGACGGAGTCCCTCCTCCTCCGGCCTGCTTGGAGATAACAACGTGCTGGCCGGCTCTGCTCGCGTGTCTTCTTCTCCTGGAACCGGCTCGTCTATCGCCGGCGGCATCACAAGGACGGGGAGCCGACATGAGGCAGGAGAGCTGCCGGCCTTGGCGATAGAAGGTGGGCTTCCTCCTCGCCCACCCTGGTGGGCTTCCCTCGGCTTCTTCCTCCCCGGCTCTTCCCACCACCTACCCCCTTCCCTCCTTCCTCCCTTCCAGTTCCTCCCCTCCTGGGTGTTGCGCCAGGTCCCAGGTTCTCCAGCCGCGCTGTCTGCGGCTTATGGGGCTTAGCCTCTGGCACATCTGGACCTGCTGGCTGGGGGTGGGAGAACATTGCACGTTTGGGTTAGGCATGCTCCAGTCTGTCTTAAAACATGTGCTAAATTGTGCTGGTGTTACGTCCCTGGGCTAGGAAATGGTTGCTGTGTGGCTGGGCCTCCTGGGGTCCTGCTTTATACCAGCTAGCCTGACTTTGCCCTAGATTAAGAAAAGGTGGCACATTCCTTTTAGGGATCCGCCTCATGCAGTAACAGGTGTGAGCATTCTTACAGGAACCTGATGGTCATGTATGATACTGCATACAGATTTCCTGACTCTCATGCAGAATTCCATACAGGAAAAGATGTGCTAACTTTGTGATGTGCAACTTATGGGTTTTATATGATTGTTGTGGCTTTAATTGCTGTAAGGCTATATTTGGTTTTTGTTTTTAAAAGTAAAGTATGCAGTGCAGGTGCAAACAACTGATCCTGTACCTGATCCTTTAAAACCTCTTCCTTTTTCATGATAAATATTGGAATCCTGCAGATATGGCTTTATTTTTAGCGGTGGCTAATAAATGTTTCTTATAGGTGCTGAATTTATAAAAAGAGAAGAAAACAGAAAAATGACTATTTTGCAGCAACTTTTTATAGGTAACGATCTTGTCTTTCAAACTTTCCCCAGTGTTCTAGATGCAGTAATGACTAGACGGTATGGTACAGTACACTAGAGTTACAAGTTCTGTACTTGTGTCACACTGTCGGCCTTAGAAGTAAATAAATTAAACCAGATGCACTATTGCTCATGGATGCACTGACTCATGATTAAGGACCTTCTGTGTTATCTTTTTACCAATAAATAAACAACTGCTCCCCAGAAGGCTGCTTAGTGGTAGAGCATAGGAAGTCTCAGGTTAAATCTCCAGCATAGGAAAAATTCCTCCATGGAACCACTGCCAAAATGAACAAGTTGTCTAAGGCAGTGTCTGTGTTCCAGTTATGCTTCTGTCTTTTCCTGTGCTACTCTGATTGGGTTATTAAACATGCTAAATTTTCAGAGCCAGCAGAAAAGACAAGGAAGTTTGAAGGATACCTGATTTAACATACCAGTTTAATGAAATTATGCATATGAGTTTCTCCTTTTTATTTTTTATGCAAAAAACCCCGCAAGAACTTATCAAAACAAGTTAAATATGTGCTTGTGTTGTGTTATACAATTAACACTTTTAACATGTAAGTTTAACAAGTCATTTATTGTCACATTTAAGTCACTTGATAAGAAAAATGTGAAATTAAATATATGAATTGGTACATATAAGCCAAATTTCTAAATAGTCCTTCAAATGGGACTCCTAGCAGTTCCATGCTTGTTCAAACATAGAGAGATGAATTATTTAGATCATTATACAGTTAATGGAGGCTGAGTGTCCTTTCCAGCCTTGTAATGCCAACCTTTTTCTGCATTTCTGTTGTCCTTCTGTCAGTTCCCAAACCAGTGGTATATAACAATAACCCCTATAACAAAAGCCACAGTACTAAAATAAAGTTTTCATTAAAGCTTAAGTATACACAGTGTAAGTGATATTTCCAGCTTCACTTAGCATTGCTGGGTTTTTTTCTCATAATAGAGGCATTCACATCTATCTGATTCACAATCATTTGTCTAAAAGCATTTATAAGTGGGCATAAAACCATAATAATTGGGGAAACTACTGGGTTTAAATTTTTGAAGAAATTCTGTGAGTAGGGAAAATGTAACCCTTCTTACCCCTTGTGTACAAGAATATAATGTACATATATGAGAAATGAAATGATATACTAATGTTACATTATATTTTGTATGCTTAGGACCACAAGTTTATGTTATTTATTGCATTTATGTCTCTGAAGATTTCTATGTAGTTTCCTTAAGGTTTCCCCTATTATTATATCCGCAGTAACCATATGAGATAGGTTGGGTTGCAAAGAAATGACTAGCCCAAAATCATCCAGTGAACTCTGTGGCCAAGTAAGAGCTTGAACCTGCCTCTCCCACTTCCAAGTCCAATGCCTTGAACACCAAGCTATTCTTGCTGTATTTTGTAGAGTTGAGCTGAACATTAGTCTTGAATTATATATGCACTCTTATCGTTCTGTAGGTAACAGATTAGTTTGGTTACCTTTGTTCATGGAGTGCTAAACTAAATGGTCACCTTGGCACAGGGAGCCCTTGTGTTCAGTCTTGGAGCTCTTCTGTAAAGATGGCCAACATTGCCCCAACAAAGTTGCTAAATGTTTTATTGTCATAAGATCATCTCCTGAGTGTGATGAATGATTGGGCAAAGACTCGGGTTTAAAATGCAGAAGAAAATCTCTAGCCAGTGATCCTTATTCAACCTTACTATTTAACGGGTGTTGGAAGGATAAAACATGGGAGCAGAGGGAAAAACACACGTTTTCTCCTGAGCACTTTGGAACAGGAGTATGGTATAATAAAAATCTGAGACTAAATTCCAGATTCAGTTCTTAGTTTAGTCAGATATTTCACTCTGCCTAGCAGGTTTTTAAATCTGTAAAAGAAGAAATCAGCAAAAGACTTTTAGGATGGATGTGGATTATTGTGAAATGTTTAATAACCAAGCATTTTGAATATTAAAAATATTAAACATTTATAGAAATCTCCCACAATGAATGTTATGTTTAATTATCTGTTTGAACTGCAAGATTTAATTACAAAGTGAACAAGCTGTCATTTGCTTATGGCAGCAATTCCGAAGCAGTGTCCCAGTGCCCTCTTGTATGTAGTAAGATCAGATGTCTAGTGAGATTAGAAGTTTTAATTTAGGATTTAAGCATCATACTATCACTTTAAAAGGTAAAGGTTCCCCCCGCACAGTGCAGTCGTGTCCGACTCTAGGGGCTGGTGCTCATCTCTGTTTGTTAGCCGAAGAGCCAGCGTTGTCCGAAGACGCTTCCACGGTCATGTGGCTGCATGACGCGCGTGGAACACTGTTACCTACCCACCAAAGTGGTGCCTATTAATCTACTTGCATTTGCCTGCTTTCGAATTGCTAGGTTGGCAAGAGCTGGAGCTCACTCCGCACGCAGTGCGGGAGCTCACTCCGCACGCAGGGCTAGGGATCGAACCTCCGAACTTGTGATCTTCCGATCGACAAGCCTGGTGTCTTACCCACTGAGCCACCACGCCCCTACTATCACTTTACCTCGTTCCAATTCCCTTTGCTAGGCTCAGTAATTCCACATTTGGTATAGTTGATGCAATTGTTGAGTTTTAGTAGAAAACTTGATCCTTGAACAAGGTTGGTTCAGTTGTATGTTATGTGTGACTTTGGTCCAGACTTATATTCTCCCAGTCAAGCCAGGGTATTGTTTAACTTAGGTGTTAAACATTTTATTGGTATGACAGTAGAAGATTGAGGAAAGATTTTATGTGTGAAGTTTCTGAATTGCTTTTACTGATCATATCTCTTACTACTATTTTCCAGGTAAGCATTTATCGAAGAGCAATGCTCAAATTCTGCAATAAGAACTACATTTTTCTCCATAGATCAAAGGCTGATATACACATTGTTGGAGGTTCCAGCAAATCATCATGCCTCATTAGCATGTGGATGAGTTCGTTCTAGGATGTAATTTTCTATATGCTTCTGGAGGAAGTGGTTTGTTGTCCCTCCCACATTCCTCACTTCTACCTCCTTCTACCATCTGAGAAGGAAGCATGCTGCTGCTGCTCCTTCCATCTAGAGGCCATGCCTAGGACTAGAATCAGGAGGTTCCCCCTTTCTGCATGCAGCCTTTAGCAGCAATAGGGGCCAAGGGTCAATTCAGTTTAGGGAAAGAAAGAAGAATCATTCTTAGTGAATGGATGTAACGACCAAATAAACGAGCAAGAACTCTTTTGTACTTGGTTTTGAACCAACTTTGTCTAAGTGTGTAATTCTTTATGCTTGGGTGGGCTAAGTGTGTAAGATCAATAACCCATATCTCTCTAGCGTGCTCATTAATGCTATTTTTGATAATATTCCTTTCTGTGTGTGTTCTTTTTTGCTGTATTAAGCTCTGCTCCATTCAGTGGTTCTAGCTGTCCACCAATGGTATCACACATCTGGTGGAAAGATACCCAAATAGTTAACAATTTTGTCATATGGATTGTAATAAGTGTTCTAAGCAGACTTTTTTCAAGCTGAATTAAAAAATGAAGTCAGATTTTTTTTTCTATCAGGCTTAGTTTTCTTGTGACCCTATTATTCTGTCCAATTACTGGCATTACGGTGCTATATTTTAACTATAGTAGCATATTTGTAATAATCATATTTGTTTAGTTTGGAGGGATCAAAAAAAGCCATTCATGTTATTTCTGCCTAATAAGCACAACAGGGATCACCTCTAAAGTAAGCACCCCATGAAATATCCTGATTTACCATCTGCAATGGGGCCAGTCCCACATAGTAAGGAGTTACCTGTACCAAAGCCTCCAGAAAATGTGACATTTAGTGACAATGAATCTAATAATAACAGCCTTTCTCAACCTTTTGACCCTGGAGGAACCCCTGAAATATTTTTCAGGCCTCGGGGAACCCCTGCACATTCAGGCTCAAATATAGGCCAGAAGTTACAAAATTATTACATTCATCTCATGTGTAGGCCTGTATATATGCATTAACAGTGTTCTTAAACTAAAAATAAGGGATGAAGCTTACCTCTTTAACGTCAAGGTGCCCGAATTTGAAGTAATTTTTTAAATAAATCGTGATCTCCCAGGGAACCCTTAGTGACCTCTCGCGGAACCCTAGGGTTCCAGAGAACCCTCGTTGAGAAACCCTGAATAATAATGATGGTGCCTATGTCAAGCAGAAAAGGAAAACATTAATTCTGACCCAACATTTCACGTTATCTGCTTTTCAAATGAGCTACATTTGTTGACACAAGGGGATCTGAATGATCTTGTTCATGATTTGAAGTTGTCTTAGAAGCAGGATGAACTTTTAAGACCAAGATGAAAGGGGTGGAATCTTCACTGCCATGATACTAAAGGTTGTTTTTTCCTAAGCTGCCATGATGAATGTAACAATTCCTTCTACCAAGAAGATGGACCATGTTTTATAAAGATGTTTGTTCAGTTATGGAGGCTCTTGGCCATTAACACAATGAGTGACACTTATTCATTGGCTCCTTGAAAGTTAGCTGGAAAGCTTCCTTAATCCATGCTGCTAACATGAAAGAGTCATATGAGAACATGAAACTACTTTTGGAAAAGATCCAGTGTGAAAAATATAAATGGAATATCTGTGCAGATCTGAAGGTCATTACACTTCTGCTTGGCCTGCAGTTTGGATGCACACAGTATTACTGTTTTTTGTGTGAGTGGGACAGTAGGAAGAGGAAAAACCATTACACTCGGAAAGAATGGCCAAAACATACCTCACTTGTTCTCAAACATTTTGGGAAATAATAAAGCAGGAAACTATCACAAAATGCCAAGCTATAGGATGTAACATGTCATTGAAAGTTCATTTCTTGGACTCTCACCTGCACTTTTTCCCCTGACAACCTCAGCACAGTCAGTGATGAGCATGGTGAATGATTTCCCCAGGATATTTGAAACACGGGAAAACCAAGAAAACTAGAGTCCCAGTATGCTGGCTGACTACTGCTGGACCTTTGGGAGAGATGTACCTGAGGTGAAATCCAGCAGATGATTAAACACTGCTTCTTTTTTGGCAACACTTTTGTGCTTTTAATTAAATTGTAAATAGAGGCTATTATCAAAAGTAAGTTATGTATCGCTCAAAAACCTTGCCTGATAGAGAAATTCTGAAACATATTCAAATTCGGCATAAAAAAATACTGTAACACTAACCAGTTTTTGTGTGGCACACAAAATTATTTTGTTCCCCATCCTTTCAAGTTACTCTATGCAACATTGTTGATTTCAAGTGTGATTTTGATTCCATTTCAAGGGAATTCCTATGCGAAATGCTCATGGATATAACCATAGATAGATGTCTGACTCTGCTCATCCATAAGTTAGATGAAAATACAAGTCTCCATATGAAATGCAGTCCAAGAAGTTAAGCAAGGCTTAAATAAGGGGGCACTTACTAATTTTTTGAATCAATTCCTAGTCAAACATCTCTATTATTTCTTCCAAGCTAGCTAACGAGTGGCTTCCTATTCTGATATATACTATAGATGTGATAACTTTATCCCATTTTCAAATTTATCATGGGAGAGTCTTGGGGGCCCTTGCTGATAAGTGCCTCCAGGTCAATTACCAGAAAACAAAGATTATGCTAGCTGCTGAGATCCAGAATAAGCAACTGACAAATTCAGGGTAATTAGGCATAGTTTTTCTGTCTAGAACAAGAGGGACGGCTCAGGTTAATCATGCTGTGTGGACATCTCAGAGGAATGGGGCAGCAATCCTGAGGTGGTTCTACTCAAAACCTCCCCCCTCCTCCGTCAAATTATTTGCAACCAAATGTTTGGCGCAACCCCTCTTTGGAGTTCAATTCAGCCCATATTTTAGCTACGCTTTGCTAGAATCAATTCAGATGCCCAGATATAAATACCAACTTATGACTGGAGTCTAGGCTGCCCAGGGTGGTGATTTAAGTTGGCTGGTAATTTTCACTTTCTGGTTAAAGCTAAAATGTTGCCCAATGGGCTTTTTACCCCTTAACATTCCTTGGCAGTTTACTCAGTTTGGAAGAAAGCCTCATTGTACACACTTTTGTCATATGGTCATCTCATTTTCGAAACACAGTTTATCTCTTAAATGAGCTACGGATCTAGGATTGCAAAAATATTTAAAAGTAATGTGGAGCTGGCTAATTATTTCACTAACTTGGAATTGCATGGGTAATGCACAGCCTTCTCTTGGGCGTACTTAATGTATGCCATCTGTCTTATTGGAGGTCTGGTTTAATAGCATTCTCTTTGAGATAAACAGGCCCATGTCTGTGTGTATTATGAGTATTACAGAGACAGGCCTTCAGGGCTGTTCTCAGGCCTGTGATATCCAAATTGGGCCTTCACCAAATCTAAATCTACCAGACCTAAAACAGCGACAGATAGGGCTGAGACTCAGAGTAAACGAAAGAACCTGGTCATTCCCTACATGGCTGGCGTGTCTGAAAATATAAAACGGATATTTGGCAAACACCACATACCTGTATATTTCAAACCCACCAACACACTGAGACAGAGGCTTGTACACCCCAAAGATCAAACTCCAAAACACAAGAAAAGCAATGTAGTTTATGCAATCCAGTGCAGTGAGGAGTGCTCTGAACTCTACATTGGAGAAACCAAACAACTTTTGTACAGGAGGATGGCCCAACACAGGAGAAGTAACACCACAGGACCAGAGTCAGCAGTTTATCTTCATCTAAAGGAAAAAGGACACTCATTTGAGGACATTAATGTTCACATTTTATACAGAGAAGATAGGTCTTTTGAGAGAGGGGTCAAGGAATCCATTTATGCCAACTTGGAAAATCCTTCCTTGAATAGAGGTGGGGGCCTCAGGCACAATCTTTCCCCCATCTTCCTCCCTGCTTTGTCTTCTGTGCCTAGGAAGATTAAGACCATTTCACAAGCTCAACAGCAGCATGGTGATCTTAACGATCCTCCTTTGGATGATAAAAGGACTTAAAATAACATCTCAATATAACCATGACCTAGCTCCAGGTGTAAGGTCACCCAGCTACCTAGTAACATATTTAGGATTCCCTTACCAACTTTGCTCAGACTGAAGAAGCTCCTTGGATAAGGAGCGAAACGTTTCCACTGAGAAAATAGAAATCCAGTTGACATGATTCAAGCTACAGACAATTCCACCTGGATGACTGAGAACCTTCATAGACATATAGAACCATTACTTTGTTAACTTATTAGCATACCAAAATTATTCTAAGTTTTGACTAAGTACCAGCTGTGGAATTTGGATTTTATATCTTCCACTAGTCTGTTTATGATGTGTGACATTAGCTTTTCAAATAAATGTTAGATGGTAGAATATCTTTCTACCACTAGGTGGAGAATAAAGTACTCTGAATGACCTGCTTTTTCTCTGGTATCTTTTCTGGTGAAAACAAAATTGCAGTAATTGCATTCCAAGAATTGTTACTCTAATTGATTACATAAGGGAACTGTCTGAACAACAGAAGAAAAACAAGCGCTGTGCCTTTTAGCAAACCATTTCAGGAAGTTTGAAGAACCAGCTCTTCTGGAAAATTCCATCAGGGTACTTTGAACAAATGTATTTATTTATTTATTATTCAGATTTATCGCCACCCATCTCTACAGCAGTAGACTCTGGGCGGTTTAACAACAATATGCTTTATTACATGCTTTATATAAGTAAGAGCATTGGGCATCTACACAAGCCATTTAATTCAGCTCTTTATGAAGAGAAATAGGAGAGATATAAGTGGAGGAGATACATAAGAGTGCTGCTAAATCTAGAAACATGAAAGCTTAGTTTTTAAGATTAAAGGACCTCTAATTTCAGGCATGGAATATGCAGACCTCTTTTCACTGACTGACATTGAAAACATTCCTTTTGTTCCCACATAAATGCTAAAATATCACATTTCTTATTTATCATAGTTTAATATTCTGAAGAAACAAGTTTGCATATTTGTCTAAAGAGACATAAAATGAGTTGAGAAAAGAAAGAATGGATAAAGAAACAGGGATCCTGCAGAATACTACTAAAATTGACATTGTTGAATGTTTTCAAGATGAGTCAAATAAGAACATCTAGATCTGTCTTTTTTATTATCAAATGTGTTCAGGTGCCCATGAGTTTGGGAACTCTTTTTATGGTCCTTAAGCCGATCACTTAACGTGAGTTGTTTTTTGCAACATTGCTGCCTTATGGCCCAAATCATAAATGGTGAACCCCCACGTGCTCTTATTAGCAAGAGATCTTAATGCAGGAATGGGGCATGTTCTCAGCTTGGAGACTACATTCCAATTTGAAAACAATTTTGGGGTGATAGGAGGAAGTTGAAAGGCAACCTCTTTTTATAGTCTTTAAAGGAAGTCATTTGCTTGATATGAGAACTGCAAAACTAAGTAAGGTAAGGATTGGTAAACCGTATGTTCTATCAATAAGATATCTTAATGGCTCTAAATGTTGGTTAATGACATTGTGTTCCCAAGCATTCATGACTAAGCACCTGGAGGGCTATTTTGTATACTTTCATGTTTTGTAATGGTATAACTTTGGGAGTGGTTGCAATTTGCTTAAATTATTCATTTTCCCTTCTTGAAAATCAGTGCTAGGAGTTAATGTATTATACAAAGAAATTTGTTCCCTAGAGTCATAGCCTACCTCTAGTACAGGATTCCCTAAAAGAGTTTTGCTATATATGTGTATTACTTCATTCATCCAAGAGAGGAATACTTACAGTATAACATAAGGCTAAGTCATAGCTGAGGTAGGGGTGCATGGGACCTTCTATTTGAATATTGCATAGCCGTAGAAAGGAATTACACTACTTTTGCCAATGTGTGTCTTCCATCATATACTACTGGACTAGTATGAGAAGAAGTATAGGAAGCTGGCTTCCTTGTCCTGCTAGAAAATGTGAATCATTCCAGGTTGGCATAAAGGAAAGAAGAGGCACTTAAAAGAGCAAAGGCAACAATGTCTTGGTTTTGTTGTTCTCTTGAATGCTCACCTTATCCGATTCAAACCAGCCCTGCCTGTACGGGGCATCATTCAAATGCCCAAGTGAAGCAAACACCATCTTGTATTGTCGAAGGCTTTCACGGCCGGAGTTCAATGGCTGTTGTGGGTCTTCCGGGCTGTGTGGCCGTGTTCTGGAAGTTGTGGTTCCTAACGTTTCGCCAGCATCTGTGGCCAGCATCTTCAGAGGGCAGGAGCACAGATAGAAGCAAAATCTCTGAAGAATCTCTGAATCAGAGATTTTGCTTCTATCTGTGCTCCTGCCCTCTGAAGATGCTGGCCACAGATGCTGGCGAAACGTTAGGAACCACAACTTCCAGAACACGGCCACACAGCCCGGAAGACCCACAACAGCCAAACACCATCTTCTTTGCTGTAGTATTTTGCAGAGCAAAAACATGCAGATTAGTTTTAAGAATTTCTCTGGTTGACGACAACTTTCTGGGTGATTCCTTGGTAAAGATATTATCTTTTAAAATACATTCTTTATGTAAGATGTGTTGCTACAGCAAGTTAAAATAAGTTTTTTTATGTGTTTCTGAAATAACTTCCAATTTCGTGTTTCTCAGCCATTCTTTTAAAAAAATTTGGATCCTACTAAAATAAAAACAAAAAGGCCATGGTTTATAGGCATTCTGTTAGGCTTATCACTTATGGTGAGCTTTAAAAAAATGCATTGATACTCTCGACAATACTTTCTGTAATTAAAATAGAACTAACTGACAACTGTAGGGATGATCTTTTTCTAAGCCCAAATCAAAACAAACATAGATAGACATTATTAAAGTGACCAGTGCAAAACACTTCCTTTATTTTGGCTCGTAAGCCAAAACCTTTCAGTAGCTGTTCCAGTTCTGGACTTCAGCAAATGTTCTGCCAAGATGCTCAGTTCATTTGCTTTGGCACACTCAACTGGAGACCACCTGCTCTCACCCCTCTCATGCTTCTCAATTTAAGAGGGAATTTCTGCCCTACCTAGAGTTATTTGGCATACCATTAGTTGAGAATCACTGTTCTAAATCAAGGATTACTCTTAATATCAAGGTTGAGGTGTATTTTACATAAAGGAACCAACAAATGCCACTTTAAAAAATTGAGCTGTGTTGATACTGCTCAGACTTCAGCCAGATATATTAATACAGCATACTGTATTCTCACCTGTCAAGTGATGCCTCTGTTGGCCTCATGAAAAAAGCATGAAGTAGACCTTTCTGGACTGGCTCATGCGATAAATATGTAATTCAGAAAAACATAGGGGACTGTTGAAGGAATGCAAAGAAAACGATTTTTCACTCAGAGAGGCGGGATAGACAGTGGAGTGTACAAAGGGACAGTTTCTTTCCACCTGTAGTAAAGGTTTTCCCCTGCACAGTCGTGTCCAACTCTAGGGGGTGGTGCTCATCTCCGTTTCTTAGCCGAAGAGCCAGTGCTGTCTGAAGATCTTCCGCGGTCATGTGGCTGGCATGACGCGCGCGGAACGCTGTTACCTTCCCACCGAAGTAGTACCTATTAATCTACTTGCATTTGCATGCTTTCGAATTGCTAGGTTGGCAAGAGTCCACCTGTAGAGTAGCATTAAAAACCAACTTCCAGTTTGCAATGCAATAAGACAAACCAGGATGGTGCTCAGTAAAATTGGACTGAGTCTGCGGCTCTACGAAGGCAAGCAGGATTTATAAGAAGCCACCAAAATCAGGATCACCCTTAGCTTTTGTACTCAGTCTGACATGCTAGCAAGTCAACCTCAAATCATAGGCAATGGGTTGCCAGTGACTCATCACAAAATTTCGGGGAGTCCCTTTAGTTGTCTAACATTGTTCTGGTACACAATGGTTAGTTGGTTACCAGCAGGTTCTTTTAGGATTTAAGACAATAAGCATACTCATAGAGCAAAGAGTCCAGACATTTATTAAAGTAATACAAATTAAAGAGAATGTGTAAAGCGTCCTTTTGTAGACAGGAACTCCAAAAGAGACTGCAGATGGACCCCTTTTTGTGCCAGCTGGAACATAGTACCTTCCCAGTTAGGTCTACGCTGAAGTTTCCATCACACTCTGACTTTCTTGGCTTAAGTACTTTTTCATAAGTGAAGAAGGGTGATCTGATTTAGCATCTGGAGCTGCCTGCCCAGAACATTCCTGGGGAGATGTCTTTTCTTGGCATCCAACAACTCTTCCTCCCTTTTGGAGGTTTGCACATCTGTTCATTACAGTAATAAAGTTGAAATAAATAGCAGAAGTCTATGACAGCAGGCCCAAGATAAGATTATTAGAGGGTAATCAAAAGAAATACAGAGTGCAAAAGCAAGCAAGTAATACAATATTGGGTGATACAGGTTGATATAGAGTTTATGTAAGTTACCAGGGGAAAAGTGGATCACACTACTACACCTCACCATTTCTTCTGCATGGATACTACAAACACTAAAGCTATAGGCACTTTCACATTTTGAAATGCCAACACTGAAATGCCCTGTATCTCTGCCTTACATATTAGCAGGTGTTATTCTGAAAGGGGCTACTCTGCCTACAAATTTCAACACATTTGGTTAAAAATCTGTATTTGTATTTTTAACTTTGTTTTTATTGTGAACCACCCAGGGTCCCCCGATTGGGGGAGATGGGCGGTAATATAAGTTTAATAAATAAATAAATAAATAATTTTAAAAAGGTACAGAAATTTACAGTTTCCCCATGCTCAATGAAAAACATCATCTTGGACTTGCCAATCTTTGATTCATCTTACAGTGTCATCCTGTTTTCCAAAGCTGTGTTGGGCACACCCCAATCTTGTGGGCAATGCACCCAATTATGAGGAAGGACTAAAACTTGCTATTCAATCTTGATGATCTGCTGCAGCGAAGGAAATAAGGTATAACACAAGGCAACCTCTTAGGGGGTTATTCTCAGGGACTCAGCTGTAAATTTCTTCTTGATGGAATTACTCTTAAAGGTCAATTGTAAGTAAAAAATTGTTTTAACATCCTGTCTGAGAAATGTCTAGATGGTCATACTTCAATATAATATTGGGACCTAAAAGGAATCATTTTGAAGTACATCTATTTGCTTCTTTCTGTTAAGCCTTGCAATTCATAGGAGTGATATGTCTGTAAACTACTTCTGTGGGACTTTCACATCCGTAAGTAGTTTCTGAAGATTGCCAGGGCAGGGATTTGTGGGGAATAAAAGCAGAAATTGGGTGTGGACTAGTATTTGCTTGGTAATCTTGATTAAGTTGAGAAACAAGGAAAGAAACAGCTTCATAGTAATAAAAGGGGAAACTTCAGAGAGCTTTGGGGAACGTTAGGCTGTGCTGCAGCCATACACTCATTTGAGTCTATGCTTTCACACTACAATTGTTGTGTGTAAAGGGGTATGAGTAAAACAAGCCAGCTTTGTATTATAAATCTTTTTCAGTTAGCAGTATACAATAATGAGGTCCCCCTAACAGATTTGAAGTGCTGTTATCTCTGAAATTTGCGTAGTAAGTCACTACATGGTAATGAAATGTACAAAATGCTTTAAGATACAGAGATAAAACAAGTCAAATAAGGTACATGCCATTTTAAATAAATAATAAGTGTATGTGCTTTTGTGGACCAGAGTCAGATTCATCGGACCCTATTAAAAAATCTTATCCTGCATAAAATTTAATTTCCAAGCCAAATCTTGCAGCAATAGATTAATATAACTATGCCTTATGAAAAGATTCTTATATATATTATGACTGGCCCTTCTTGAGACTATGCAGTTGAAATTGGCCAGTGCAACAACAATAAAAGATCCTATGCCATATAAACGTATTTTAAAATACTTGATCATGTGCGTAAAAGGGGGGAGGGCACACAAAAATATATTTACGTATATGAAAGGAGTCTCTCATATATTCATGTCATACTATACACATTAATATTTAAGTCAGTTTCCTTAACAATAGGAGAAAGGGGAGATTAAACTGCCCAGAGTCCCCCTTTTGGGGGAGATGGGCAGTGATAGAAATGTCAATAATAAATAAATAAATATAATAAATATAATAAACACTTTAATTAGTATTTTGCAGTTCAGAATTTTAGATAGACCTTCAAGTGGGACTCCTGCCAAGTAAATGCTTATTCAGATATACAGTAATTGTTGGGCAATAGATGTTTCCCACCTTGTAATACCTATCTTTTGGCACTCATAAAAGCATTCCACATCCATTGTGTTATCCTCTGGTTAATTTTCAGACTATTGGTATATAATTCAAAAGATCATAAGCATCTATAACAAACAATGAATGTTCTAGGACAAGATCAATCTAAACATCTGTTCAAATGGAACCCATATTGTAATGATCATAACACTGAATTTTGAGCTCTACATCTCCAACAGTTAGCTGAATCAACCCATTTTTCCCTAAAAAGATGCATAGGCATCCACTAAACACAAAATACTTTTTTTCTGTTGAAACAACTGTAATATGAAATCAAGAAATGTCATCATCATTGGCGATCACTCGTAGCCGAGTAAGATTGTCTTCCAAAGGTAAAATTTTAACGGTGAATCCGTAAGTAGCTATAAAGGCCAATTCTGGATCCGCACAACCTCCCACAATCAGGGCATAGGTTTCCGGGTGGGAGACGGTCATGATGAGGGTTTGCCTGACGTGCCTTCCTTTTAGCTCTTTTCTCCTTTTCGCCCTGTACTTGTGCTTCTTCAAAGTCCATAGCGCCATTAATAAAGGATGACCTCCAATTGAAACGCTCATGAGTTAGGGCTTCCCAGTTCTCAATGCTGATATTACATTTTTTAAAATTAGCTTTGAGAGTATCTTTGAATCTCTTTTGCTGTCCACCAATATTCCATTTTTCCATTCTTAAGTTGGGAGTAAAGTAGCTGCTTTGGAAGATGATGGTCAGGCATTCGAACAACATGACCGGTCCAGCGAAGTTGATGTTGGATGATCATTGTTTCAATGCTGGTGGTTTTCGCTTCTTCTAATATGCTAACATTAGTCCGCCTATCTTCCCAAGTAATTTGCAGAATTTTTCGGAGGCAGCGTTGATGGAATCTTTCAAGAAGTTGGAGGTGGCGTTTGTAGAGGGTCCATGTTTCACAGGCGTACAGAAGGGTTGGTAGTACAATGGCTTTGTAAACAAGCATTTTGGTCTCCCTGCAAATGTCCCGATCCTCAAACACTCTACGCTTCATTCGGGAGAAAGCTACACTCGCAGAGCTCAGGCGATGCTGAATTTCAGCATCGATGTCGGCTTTTGTAGATAGATGGCTGCCGAGATAAGAAAAGTGATCGACATTTTCTAGTGACACACCTTTAAGCTGGATTGATGGCGCTGCAGAGGGATTGGTTCGAACTTGCTGGTAAAGCACTTTGGTTTTTTTAATGATAATCGAGAGGCCGAGTTTTTCATATGCTTCTGCAAAGATGTTTAGGATAGTTTGAAGATCTTCCTCGGAGTGTGCACAGACTACGTTATCATCAGCATATTGAAGTTCTATAACAGAAGTTGTAATTACCTTATTTTTTGCTTTCAGCCTACTAAGATTAAAAAGCTTTCCATCTGTTCGATATATAATTTCTATACCAGTAGGAAGTTTCTCTTCAACAAGGTGCATAATCATAGCGATGAAGATAGCGAATAAGGTTGGAGCAATAACACATCCCTGTTTAACGCCGGATTCCACTTTAAATGGATCGCTTTGAGAGCCATTGTTATTCAGGATTGTTGCCATCATGTCGTCATGGAGTAACCGCAAGATGTTCACAAATTTATCAGGGCATCCGATTTTCAGAAGGATGGTCCAGAGAGCAGTACGATTTACAGTATCAAAAGCTTTAGTCAGATCAATAAACGCCATGTACAGAGGGCGGTTTTGCTCCTTGCATTTTTCTTGAAGCTGTCGTGCAGTGAAGATCATATCCACTGTTCCCCTGGAAGGGCGGAAGCCATTTTGCGTTTCAGGGAGGATGTCTTCTGATACAGATAGGAGACGGTTTGCAATGATCTTTGTCAGGATTTTGCCTGCTGTGGCTAGAAGGGAGATGCCTCGATATTTTCCACAGTCTGTTCTATCACCCTTTTTAAAGAGAGTGATAATTATGGCATCCCTAAAGTCTGCTGGAATCTCCTCCCTCATCCAGATTTTTTCGATGAGCTTATGAAGTTGTTGTGTAAGTTCAGGCCCGCCTTCTTTAAAGACTTCAGCAGGAATCCCATCAGGTCCACTAGCTTTGTTATTTTTCATTTGTTTAGTGGCTTTACTGACTTCCTCCAAACTAGGGGGTACTGCAAGCTCATCTCTTATTTGTTTTTGCGGGATTTGCAAGAAGACTTCATCAGCCACAGTAGAGTGACGATTAAGGAGATTGTAGTAATGCTCTTTCCAGCGCAGTGCAATAGACTCTTTGTCCTTTAGAAGTTTAGCACCATCTACTGAGCGTAAGGGATTTGTACCATGGTTTGTTGGTCCATAGATGGCCTTTATGGCATTAAAAAAACCCTGTGCATCATGAGCATCTGCAAAATGTTGGGTTTCTTGGGCTTTTTTTATCCACCATATGTTCTTAAGTTCTCTAGTTCTTCTTAGGACTTCTGCCTTTGCACTGGCGTAGATTTTTTTCTTAACGGCACAGTTAATATCTTTTTGCCATATCTGGAAGGCTTTCCTTTTCTTGTCAATAATATGTTCAATCTCACTATCGTTCTCATCAAACCAGTCCTGATGTCTCTTAGTCTGGTATCCGATAGTTTGTTCACAGGCTGAAATAATAGAAGTCTTCAATTTAATCCAGTGTTCCTCAACATTTTCAGGAAGTTCCATAGGCAGATGTTCCTTGAGAGTTGATTGAAAGCAAGCTCGTTTAATAGGATCTTGAAGGGCCAGTGTATTCATTTTACGCCTTGGTTTTCTTCCTTGGAGCCTACGATGAGGGACAATCTTTATGGCCATCGTGGATCGAATTAATCGATGGTCTGTCCAGCAGTCATCGGCGCTCGTCATGGCTCTGGTGAGAAGTACATCACGGCGATCTCTAGCACGGACAATTACATAATCTAAAAGATGCCAGTGCTTCGACCGTGGGTGCTTCCATGATGTTTTAAATTTATTTTTCTGGCGAAAGAGTGTGTTAGTAATGACAAGGTTATGCTCTGCACATTTAGTCAGAAGTAAGATTCCATTCGTGTTGCTGTTGTCAACTCCTTCTTTCCCAATGATCCCTGGCCACAAATCAAAATCACGCCCAACTCTTGCATTGAAATCACCCAGGAGGATAATTTTATCCTCCTTTGGTATCTCTGATAAGATGGTGTCCAGCTGGGTATAAAATTTTTCCTTGATATCCTCATCTGCATCTAGTGTTGGTGCGTAAGCACTTAGGATAGTTGCCTGTTGGTTTTTGGCGAGTTTTATTCTCAGAGTTGAGAGTCGTTCGTTAATCCCAGTGGGAACTTCTGACAAGAGCTTCACAATGTCGTTTTTGATAGCAAAGCCTACCCCATGTATTCGTCGTTCTTGTTCAGGCAGTCCTTTCCAAAAGAAGGTATAACCTCCTTTTTCTTCCTTCAGCTGTCCTTCTCCTGCTCTTCGAGTTTCTTGGAGTGCTGCTATATCAATATTAAAACGTCTCAGCTCCCTTGCAATAATGGCAGTCCTACGTTCAGGTCGTTCACTATCCATATTGTCTTGCAGTGTCCGTATATTCCATGTTCCAAAATTCATGTGTTTTTTACGACTGCTAGATGGTGACCCCACTGGTCGCGGTAATCCAGTCAGGGAGACAATGAGGCAGACTATGTTTAGGGCACCTTTTCTAGCCCCCTCCCCATATGGGGTGAGCAGAGTGGATCCTAAATAGGGCTGCTCAGTCGTGGATACAGCTGCCGAACTACTCAACTGCCTCGATCCTTGAGTCAGGGCGACTGAATCCGTATCCACCGCCCATGTGCTGGTCCATGACTAGGAGCTTCCGGATTTCACAGTCCTGCCCCCATTGCCATTCATCAGTCGCCATGGGACTTTTGGTTGTTTTGGGTTTGGTGTGGTTGGAAGACACCTGTGCGTGAATTTGTTTTATGTGTGGAGATCGGTGCACAACGATCAGCACACAACCTTCACAGAAAAAGGCTCTAATCCAATGGCATGGATACCATGACGATTGGTGACCTTTTGTCTGCTGCAGCCTTCATCCGCCTTCGCAGCAGTTGTAACAATACACCTTGTTATCTTCCGCCTGTTCTGCCGTTGAGGACTTTCTTGGATCGTTCTTTGTCTGGTTCCTCCCCCTGGACCTTACCGCCATGGGTGACCCTGCCAGGAGTACATGGCTCCCGACAGCTTCGCTCACAGGGTTCATTGGGAACACACAAGCCCACTCACCACAACAAGGTGACGATCCAGCGAGTGAGCAAGAAACGTGTATGCCCATTCAAAGATAGACTAAGGAGCTTACAGCCAGGACAATGAAACAGCCATAGTAAATTAAAATCAACATTTATCACATCAGCAAAGCCATTATTAGCATAAACAATGATACAGAGATGCCAAAATGATCTTCTCTTGCCTGTCCTGTACCAGTTGTTTCCCCTTCTTATTCCATGCTTCCATGTTTTTCCTGCACTCTTGAATATCTAATTTAGCATATTCTAAGAACCATTTAGGGGGCGTGGTGGCTCAGCGGATAAGACGCCAGGCTTGTCAATTGGAAGATCACAAGTTCAGAGGTTCGAATCCCTAGCCCTGCGTGTGGAGTGAGCTCCCGCACTAGCTCCAGCTCTTGCCAACCTAGCAATTCGAAAGCATGCAAATGCAAGTAGATGCATAGGTACCACTTCGGTGGGTAGGTAACAGTGTTCCGCACGCGTCATGCCAGCCACATGACCGTGGAAGCGTCTTCGGACAACGCTGGCTCTTCGGCTAACAAATGGAGATGAGCACCAGCCCCTAGAGTCGGACACGACTGCACAAATGTGCGGGGGAACCTTTACCTTTTTAAGAACCATTTATAAATAGCTAGTACTGGATTATTATTGTGTAAAGAATATTTTAAATCTTGTAGTGTTGAATAGATTGTGAGGCACTTAGAATTGCCCGCCCACAGCTACATATCACTTTGGAGTACTCTGTACTTTTTGGCAAGTGATTTCATCCTATTAACTGATCCAAGGCATACACTCCTTACTCCACCCAGGTTTGAAAGAAAGAATGGAGAGGGACAGAGAAGAGGGAGAAGGAAGGAAAGAAATTATGCTATTTGCAAGTTTGGCTTTCCCCATAACCCTAATTTAGCACAATCACAAGGATCAAACTGGAGCTGGTGTGGTATTGCACACCACTCCTTCCTAGTAGCTCATCTAGAAAGAAGGGGAATTCCATGTTTGGCAAAATAATTGGAGCCTAACACCCAACAGTAGACAAAGGGTACCAAATATGCTGGTTTCAAGATACCCCATATGGTAAGTTTTTCAAATATGCCTAGGCTGACCATATTCCAGGATGGCAAAACGGGATGGGGTCTTATGTAATATTCCATATTCATGAAAAAGACAGGGGTCCCCGCCCCCTGTTCCGCGCAATTGGCTCCCGCCTGTAAACCCCACCCTTGGTCCGCACGATTGGCTCCCACCTGCAAACCCCACCCCCGGTCTGCACGATTGGCCCTGCCTTCAAACCCCGCCCCCTGGTCCGCACAATTGGCTCCCGCCTGCAAACCCCACCCCCAGGTCCACACTCCGGCTCGGATCCTCCTTCCGCGCCATTCCCATCGGGTTTGAAAAACGGGACAAAATTGAGATTTTTATGAAAACGACGGGACGGTTGAAAAATGCTTAAAAAACGGGACTGTCCCGTTCAAAACAGGACATATGGTCAGCCTAAATATGCCTCATGATAAATATCTAAATCTGAACATTAAGAGTATCTTCTCTGACTTAAAATGGAAACCGCTTGAATTAAAAACAAGGAAAAGAGATAGGTAGAGAGAGACAGACAGACAACCTGGGTGCTTTCTCAGCTGCATTTTTAAAGACCTGATTTGTAAACTGCTCCCAAGATACAAAATGTGCCAATGAGCAACAAGGCTTCAGTATGGCTGCAGTCTTTGTTTTGTTCCTTTTTAAAAGATCTATATCCTTTTTATATATTCATAAAATCAGGAGCTGGCAAAAGTTTTAAAAGGCCTATAAAAATCATACATCTCTCTCATAGTAAACTCTCTCATAGTGCTAGCAAGTAACCTTTTTCTTTGAAAGATTAACCAAAAAAAGAAGTGCAGCTTTGAACATGAACTGAACTATGCTTGTTTTGCTAAGGCAGAACATTTGTTAGTTTTCCAGTACAAAGTTCCTGAATGAATAAGAATACGAATTTCATATGAAACACTTATGCCCCTAAAGCGATGATTTTATCTTGCTGGATCAACACCACATGTTGATTGAATGTCCAGGAGGAAAAGCCCATTTGGCCTGAAGAATCTGCCTATTTTTTGTAATCCCCCCTCATGCTAAAAACAGCAACGTTCAGCCTAAAATACAGCACACCCAAAATCAGCTAAGGTACCATAACTCCATCTCTCTTAGTACTGGTTATCTGCTTCAGATGTTAGTTTAGTGCACAGCTTTCCAAACTGTGTGTCGCGACACAAAAGTGTGTCGCCTGTGGGCCCAGGTGTGTCGCGTCAAAACCTGGAAGCGCTGATGGCACACCTCTGGCGGCGGGCCATCAGCGCTTCCAGGTTTTCGCACGGCACACAAGGACACCGCTGCTGCCACCGCTGTGGTGCACAAAAATCCGAAAGCGCTGCAGCGGTAGTGGTGTGTGAAAACTGAAGGCGGCGGCAGCAGCGCTTCCGGGTTTTTGCATGCCACCACAGCAGTGGTGCTTCCAGGTTTTCTCGCATGCCGCCGATGGTGTGTTGCCGCGGGAAAAGTTTGGAAAGCCCTGGTTTAGTGGTTACACTACAATGGACAGAGGCACACCTCCCCCTCAGCTGCAACCCCCTTTCCTGTCACAAACCTACATACTGTACCGAGAAATGTAGTGGGTTGTAACAAAAGTATTTTAACACATCAAGGTTTAAGAGTGTTAAATCATGTTTCTATGGATTAGCTTCTTTTTAGTGAAATATGGAGGAGCTACAGCTATTTTGTTTCATATTTAATGGTTCCTGTTTAGGGTTTGGTTGCAAGGTGAGGAACAAGATTTTCCCAACTTTGACCCCTGATTGGCTTACCACAAGACGTTTGGTTCTAAAATGATTCCTTTATTCCCTGTCATATCTGGAGCTAGTATTTGGTGCAGCAATTAAAGTATGGGACTAGGCCCAAGGAGACCCAAGTTCAAATCTATCTCAACAGGACTACCCCCACACCATTTTGGCAAAGCAGGCAGGAAGGTCATATGCTGTCCCCATGGCCCTCACTTGAGTCAAAACCCTGAACATTCTTCATTCTGCCATTTTTCTCTTCTACTCATCTCATGGTAGTACTCTGCTTACTTATTTCAATAATGGAGAAGTAACACTTAAGCTGGCTTGTTTAAAAAATTCAAGTAAATTTCAAATGAAATTGAAATTTTCATTAGACCCCTTGGCCAACCTCCAAAGAGATGGAGGTTCGTCTCAAATCCTGGCTTTTCTTCTCCAGGTTCAGCCAAAGTTCCTGACTATTGGGTCTCACCATCTCTTTGGAGGTTGGCCAAGGGGGCAAATTGAAATTGAAAGAAATTGAAATTGAAATTCACCTTGATTGACCAGACTGTCGCCAGGCAGAATCCTGCTGGTCGCAACTCGCTTTCCATTCGTCTCGAATCCTGGCTTTTCTTCTCCAGGTTCGGCCAAAGTTCCTGACTATTGGGTCTCACCATCTCTTTGGAGGTTGGCCAAGGGGTCTTTTTTATTTATTTATTATTTAAATTTATATCACCGCCCATCTCCCCCAACTCTTTTTATTTCTCTTGGATACCATTCGGCAACTGCTGTTGTCCAATGGCCATCCGACATGTGTGCGGCGTGTCCTGCCCAGAGTAGCTTCCGTTTGCGATATTCGACGACGACATCATTTATTCCACTTCGTGCTCTAATCTGGCTACTTGGGATATGGTCTCGGAGAGAAACTTTCAGCATGGATCTTTCCATAGCCCTTACTGCTCTTGAAAGCAAATTGAAATTGAAAGAAATCGAAATTGAAAGAACCAATTGAAAGAACAAATATAGCTTTGATTGTCTGCATAGTAAACACTGGCATTTTTATCTGTTTAAATAACCATAGTGGTGCTTTCCGTTCTGCCTTGATCTGAACTGCTTCCTGAAGGACCAGTCTTGGCCAGCTCATGTTCTCTTGAGATAGCCGGAAGGCCAACCAGCTTTTCCTGTGTCATTGTGGTATAGAGATGTGCTTTTATTAACTACAGTTAGGGGAAGCTGCTTTCTCCAGTGGCACAGGAAGTTTTAGGAGTACATGCAGAGCAAGAGAAGCATTGAAAAAAGATGGTCCAGGCAGACTTGCTTTTCCAAATTTTAAATTATATTGCCCTGCAAGTTGTTTGTCATGGATAACTGAATGGATAAAATCCCCATATAGCAGGAGAAGCCAGCCTAGCTCATGGACTTCACAGATATTTATGGTACCAGGATACAAAAGAAGATGGTTGGTTAGGTCTTCCTCAGGTATACCAAAGAGTTTGGAATATTGGGCAACATCCCAAATATAAGCCACAGGGAACATCATTTAACTGGCTGTATTGGATAGTCTAGTACCCAGTTAAAGAATTCAAGTTCAAATTATTGTTTGGGGTCCCTTTTGAGATTATTCCATGTCTTGTAATCAAAATATCTTCTTCTTCTGTAATACTTGAATTCATGAATGAGTGGGAAAATAGCTCCAGTGGGAAGTTCCTTTGCCAATATCTGTGTACTCCTCAGAACATTTAAAAAAAAACCTTCCCTGTCCAATAAGAGTGTTAGTATAAAACTGTTTGTCCAATTGTTCCACTGCTCCACATGTATCCACACTTGGAGTCTCTTGCTTACTACATTTATTTCACACGGTATGTCATACCACCATACTAAACCACACAGAAATTTGAAAATCTTGTATGTTTCTGGAGATTTCATCTTATCAATGTTCTTTCACTTGTCATAACTTTATGCGCTTTAATATGAACTGTGGAATCATTTATCTTCCCACTTTGGTATTTATATTTAATAAGATTTATCACCTCCACTCAACTTTCCATCATGTGACCTTCACTAGTTTCACTCTCAGAATGGATGTTCCCAGATGTTGCTTCAAAATTTACATTCAAAAATTCCTCAGTTTAGAGAAAAGCACATACTGTAGGTGCTATAAATTACAATTAAAAAAAATAAGCATCAGACCACTGCAATCACTGAATGAGGAATGCACAGGACAAAAGCATATTGAGGGTTCAACTCTCAGATCCGTTCCTCTGTTCTTCCCTCTTCTCTTTCATTTTGTCTAGAAAACGTTCTCTGGAACATTTTCACTAGCTTCTCTTGTTACAAAATGCACCATTAACTTATTTTGTATGCCTGATGTCAGGCATGCAGAACAGAATAACAGAATAAAACATTGCTCACTTCAAATTTGCCATAATCTATAGTACTTTCATTGCCCAGGATACCTCCCTCTGAAATATGATTGGTTCTGTGCTCAGGAAAAAGTTAGGTCAGGGCCCAGGGTCATTTAGACAGGCAGAATGAGGAGAATCAACATGGAGATGGAGAGAGCCAATTTGGTCTAGTGGTTAAGGCAATGGGCTAGAAACAAGAGTCTGTGAGTTCTAGTCCCGCCTGAGGCATGGAAGCCGGCTGGGTGACCTTGGGCCAGTCGCTCTCTCTCTCTGCCCAACTCATCTCACAGGGTTGCTGTTGTGGGGAAAATAGGAGAAGGAAGGAGTATTAGGTATGTTTGCTGCCTTGCGTTATTTATAAAAATAATAAAGGTGGGATAGAAAATAAATAAATAAAATAAATAAATAATCTACAGTACTTTCATTGCCAGGAACTGTATGATCTCATTTTGAATTGTTTTCCAAGGCACTGTTGTGTGTAAATATTGTGTAAATATTTTGGGTGGTGAGTGCTCTTAGAGGATGCCAAAAAATAGCATCAAACTCAGTCATCAGCTCCACAATTTTAAGGCAGTTTCCATTGTTTGGCACAGGCAGCTGATTTGAAATCCCATACAGTGCTAGGTTGCGATTAGCCAGCAATCTCACAATGGCAATGCGTCTTTTCAGAAAAAAATTGCCAGTAAAGAGACTCTGATGCAGTCTTCTCATGCTGCTGCTTATCTTTGGTGGCCATTCATCTTAGTCTCATCTCAGGCTCTTTCCAACTGTGGAATACTCTCGGAAGATCTTCTGCTTTCTCATGGCATGCCAGTTTTCCAGCCAGACTTTCCAGTCCTTTGTCCTTATGCAACCCAATGTGGCTAGAATGTTAGACTAGAAGAGTTTGCCGTGGAACCAGCTCGCAGCATTCTGGTGCTTTGAATACATAAGCTATGGCCTCTCTACTTTCTCACCAGCAATGTCTTGGATGCAAGTTTCTATTTTTCTTTAATTACTGTAATCAAATACAAAAAACAAGCATGAGGAAAACCTAAACAACACAGAAAGGTATAAAGAAAGAAAAATGAAAACAACAAAAGAAAACTAAAAGAAAGGAACAAAAACATAAAAGTCAATTATTTACATATACATATACTGTACAGATATAAACATTCTACATAAGCATTTCAGTGAATAGTAGCACTATTTCATGATACTTATCCATAGCTAGGGGGCGTGGTGGCTCAGTGGTTAAGACGCCAGGCTTGTCGATCGGAAGATCGCAAGTTCGTAGGTTCGAATCCCTAGCCCCACGTGACGGAGTGAGCTCCCGCACTCGCCCCAGCTCTTGCCAACCTAGCAATTCAAAAGCATGCAAATGCAAGTAGATTAATAGGTACCACTTCGGTGGGTAGGTAACAGTGTTCCGCGCACGTCATGCCGGCCACATGACCGCGGAAGCGTCTTCGGACAACGCTGGCTCTTCGGCTAACAAACAGAGATGAGCACCAGCCCCTAGAGTCGGACACGACTGCACAAATGTGCGGGGGGAACCTTTACCTTTACCTATCTATAGCTAATCTATGTTGATAAGAGATTTGTTCATAGGCTGATCTAGTAACATCACTTCTGCCGACTGAGTAGTTAAGGCAATATATTCATCTTTCCAAAGCTGAAGAATAAATGTTTTAGCTCTAAGCAGGACACAGAGAAACCACTTTCTTTGTACAGATAGCAATTTCTATGCAGTAAGAATATAGTTCAAAAGAGTATGAATATCTGAGAATATTAGCACTTATCTCAAAGTTAACACATGTAATAACTTCCTCTCAAAATGGAACAATTATAGGACACTGTAGAAAGATATGTTTGAGTGAAGCATTAATCCGATTGCATTTCCAGCAACATAATAATTTACTCAAGCCTATTCTATATACGTACGTGCAGTGGTGTTTGAAGAGGTGTTAACATCAATGCCCAAACCTTCAACAGATCTTAGATTATGTCTTATTCAACAAGAACAGAAAATATTTTGGACTTGTGGGACTCTATTTTCATTGCCTTGGGAATAAGAATGTTTTTTACTTTCAGAAGAAGAAATCCCTCAGACTACTGCTTAGGTGAGTCTACAGTCCTGAATAATCTAGTCTTAAGGAACTAAACTCAGTCACAGTTCTTTCTTGTGCCTCCACTATACTCTGATCTACACTTTTCTTCAGGCTACTTTCCATAAGGTCACTTTGCTTAGATGGGGAATCACACTTGCACACCCCTTTCTCAGAAGGATCCCCCAGAAAGAGCATTACTGTACATTAGTCTTTTAGACCAGTCTTCTGCCAAGCAATGCTCCCTTCACCTCAACTCCAGGAGAAGTAGAAAGGGAGGGGGGGCTGCGGCTCTTCCTGCCCGAAGCCCAGATGTACAAACCTTAACAACACCTGGAAAAGCAAGGGTTAGGTGTATAACCATGCAGTCTTGCACATCGGGAAGATTTCAGTGAGAAACCTCCCTTTTTAAACTAATGAAGCTAATACATCTCTAGATATTTAAAACAATTAGGAAAAGACTATAGGAAAATCAAGGGAAGGCAACAGTCACAGAGAGTTTCAAGTAAAATCAGTGCAGCCCAAAGTTATTGTTAGTGAGATCTTGGGTTTCAGAATTTATTTCAGTGTTCATTACTGAGAGGATGGTTCCAGAGAGATCATCTGGCCCTCCTGATTACATGTTATTAGGCAGGTCCTTTTTCTCGCTGCTCTTCCTTCCTTTCATTGAGCAATATCCTCACAGTATTATAGAATTCTAAGTGAGAGTCAGCCTCTTTGGGGAGACTCATTTTGTCCAATCAGTGATGTCATGGGTCTAACCAACAAATCAGAAAATTCTCTGGCATCTGAATTTACCTTCCTAATGACCCTATGACTGAACGATCAAGTGCCTGCTAATTTTCACCAGTTATGCCATTGTATAAAAAGTATTACATGGGAGAAACTTTTTGGAACATAAAATATGAATTCTGCCTATTCAGCCTTCTAAGGGTCAACGTACCAGATACTTTAGAGGGCACTGTTTGCATACCAAAAAAATTGGGGAAATTAACAAGATTTCATGTCTTTCTTACAGCCCTGCTTAAAGCACTCCTTTCTTGTTGCTTGTGGCAGCAGTGAAACGGGAAGTTTGAGCACAGTCAAAGGGAGAACAGGGAAATGAATTTGTTTGTTGTTTATTCGTCCAGTCGCTTCCGACTCTTCGTGACTTCATGGACCAGCCCACGCCAGAGCTTCCTGTCGGCCGTCGCCACCCCCAGCTCCCCCAAGGTTGAGTCCGTCACCTCCAGAATATCATCCATCCATCTCGCCCTTGGTCGGCCCCTCTTCCTTTTGCCTTCCACTTTCCCTAGCATCAGCTTCTTCTCCAGGGTATCCTGTCTTCTCATTATGTGGCCAAAATACTTCAGTTTTGCCTTTAAATGAATTTGTATCTATGTATTAATTACTCTTGACCCAGCACCTGTTGCAATCCTCAGGACTGAAAATATAGAATTATTCTGTTGTGCACCAGTTTTGGAGAAGGCTGGTATAGGATTTAATGAAAATTATTTTATTGATTTCAAGTACCTTAAGTAATACTGTATTGTTACAGGAATGAGAGATCAAATTATATGGGAATGACCGTTCCCTTCTCATCCAGCACCAAAGGTTATGAATGGATATTGGATTTGCAACACTCAAGAAGTCTCCTGGTTTTAAAGTCTGTGGACAGCTAGCTATTTGTAGTGGAATGTGTACTTAGCAAGATAAACCTCTTGATGGGAAATTATGTCATGTCTCTGTTAAGTGGGCACACCATCAGTTGAATTTCCTGTTGTTATGTTACTCTCTGGAGAATGAAGTTTCCCTTTCATAACTGATGGCATGCTTTGCCTCTGTTTGAATTTCTAAAGACTTTGGAACCTTCATTCCCCCTCTTTCTGAGTTTGCCAATTGAAACAGCTCTTTGGAACGTTTTGTGGTGTGATACAACACTAAGATGAATTGAAACATGGAGGTAAAGCCTGAACGGTAAGCCAGATAGTCTCCAGTACGAGAACTTCTGGCCTAGGAGCCAAATGTAGCCAATCCAGTGGACTCCTTCTCTCAAAGCTTCTCCTAAGCCACTAAAAGCCCTTCAATCTAAGTCATACTTGAAGCACCTCAACTGTGGTATTTGCTAGTTCTGCTGAGTTCCGATTACCCTGTGACCTTACTCTGAAAGGGGACACAGTGGCCAAGAGATTGTCAAAGCTGCCCTTGCAAGCAGTCCTAGCCTTTTACTTTGAAGTGGCTCCGCCCAAGAACTAAAATATGTGATTACAACATGCCTTGGTTTTTCTCCACTCCTTACAGAAGGGAAGGAGGAAAATGGTGTAATCTTTGGGATCAATCTTCTTCTTTACTTTGCTCTAGTTAAAATATTGCCTCCTTTGTGAAGTCATTAGATGATCTTTAGGAGGACACTGTTCTTTCAATTTTGGGAGATGAGTACACTGACCTGTCTTATTTTTTTTTAAAAAAAGGTATTTCAGCTTATAATATAGGTAGTCCATTTTTACATCTTACATCTCTTATTCAAAAGAGCTAACAGTAAAATCAATGCAGTAACAGCTGAATCTAGATATGAAAAAAAACACATTAAAACCAGATTTAAAAAGGCCAAATCCTTATTAATCTGACTCAAAAGACCTGGCTAAAGAAGGAAAGCCTGGCTTCCACTCCTAAAAGTGGAATGACTGGGAACTAAGTGCAGCTTGCTAAGGGAGTGCATTCTGTAACATATGTGAAGTACTGTAACATGGGAATAACAATTTGAGCCAGTTTGGTCTAGTGATTGGCAATGGCCTAGAATCCAGGAGTCTGAGAGTTCTAGTCCCGCCTTAGGCATGAAAGCCGGCTGGGTGACCTTGGGCCAGTCACTCACTCACTCAGCCCTAGGAAGGAGCCAATGGGAAACCAGGAGTCTGAGAGTTCTAGTCCTGCCTTAGGCATGAAAGCCGGCTGGGTGACCTTGGGCCAGTCACTCTCTCTCAGCCCTGGGAAGGAGCCAATAGGAAACCAGGAGGCTGTGAGTTCTAGTCCCGCCTTAGGCATGAAAGCCGGCTGGGTGACCTTGGGCCAGTCACACTCTCTCAGCCCAACTCACCTCACAGGGTTGTTGTGGGGAAAATAGGAGGAGGGAGTATTAGGTATGTTCACCGCCTTGAGTTATTTATAAAAATAATAAAGGTGGGATAGAAAATAAATACATAAAATAATTATGCCCTAAGTTGCTGTGGACTACAGCTCACTTCATCAAATGCACAACGTGTCTTTCCATAAAGGGGGGAGGGGGCACAGGGAGCCCAGACACAAAGGAAAATGGGGGCGGGGTGAGAATTAAATGAAAGTTTAAGTGTATGTAGAAAAATCACATCAACCACTTTGAAAGTAAATCAGATAGAAAACTACCCAACACTGGTAAAATACTGACAACATATAAAATGATAACAAATCTGCTATCTCAGTTCAGGTGATAGAACTAAAATTCTAAGTTTTTATTCAGTCGTTTCATACAGGGTTTTCTTTTTGAAATTACTTTCTTCAACAACAGTCACACTTGAAAATCATCACTGAGAAATTTAGGAGGCAAAAAGCTTCTCAAGTGATCCTTGAATTCTGGGCAATCTAGAGCCAGTTTGGTGTAGTGGTTAGAGACTCCAGGCTTGAAACCAGGAGACTGTGAATTCTGTTCCCACCTTAGACACGAAACCAGCTTGGGTGACTCCTAGAGCTGCTTTTTGTTTTGTTTTTCTGATATGACAACTTCCAGAGATGTCTCTAGACTTGACACTATTGATGTCATCCAGAGGCCATTGTCACAACATTAGGGGCAGAGGAGGTGAGGAGATTGGCTCAAGTCTCCAGCTCAATATATCCACCATAGCACATTGATTTTAGCAACCTATAGCCTTTACAAAATATCGGCTGACATAGACAAATAGTCAAGACAGATCTTATTTTCTTGAGTAACACTGGTGAAAACAAGAGGCAGTGCAGTCTTGGGGAAGAGGCCACCTTTCAGTGGTAGCCCATATATTTTGTATGGAAACGTTCCTAGATTCACCTCTGTGTAGTTGAGGAAAGACCACCATGGTAGATCATGGGAAGTTGCTGCTAGTCAATGTAATTGGTACTGAGCGAGATGATGTGTACTGTAACTTGGTGTAATGCAACTTCTTGTATTCCTGTGTGCCCTGCTTTCTTTTGATCACCTGCAGAATCCTCCTACCATTTTCATTTTACTAATAATACTGAAATACTATTTATCAGAATAAAGGAAGATGGAGAGAAGTATCCAGAGGTTTCTTTGATATGTGCTGCCATCATTATTTTACCATAAGCTTTTCTTTTGAAAAAAGGGCTGTCCTTGCTTACACAAATATGTAATTATGATGAAACAGTTTAGCAGAACTGTCTAATACTTCAAGGAAACTGTTTTAAAATCTTGTTGAAAGAGCAAGGTGATTTGGCAAAACATTGCACATTACATTCTTACATCCTGTGATTTTGCACTCTGTACCAACTTTCCCTGGAGGGAACAATTTGCAATTGCATTAAAATTGGCTATCATCCCATTTATCTCAGCCTACGGGGTCAGACAAAAATATGGTAATTTCTTCAGCCTATGGTAGGTAGGAGAAATTGTCTGAGTCAAATGTTCCTAGTGGGCTGCTGTTCTTGGCTATTGAGCTACATGTAGCTTGTTGAAGAACACTTGTATAGGCCCTGGGTAGAATTATGGCCACCCCCACTCATGAGATGGGGAGGGACACTTTGACTCTGGGAATGTTTTTCAAGAAAGTGCCTTAGGCAGGAAAGTGGCAGTAATTTCCTGTAGAATGCATTCTCTGCTGGAGACTATGCTGTGTGCAAAAACCTAAAAAAATCTCACCATTCTATTAATTGGTTGTTGTTGTTTCTCTTCCTCATCATTATAGAGAAAATGTCTGAAGGTAAAAGGGGTTCTGATAAAAACTGGGCAAGGGTCTATATAAGTTTCTACTAATCAATAAAAACGATCCCTGAAAGCTTCTATTTACATTCTTTCAACCCTTGTGAGCTATTCTTCCAGTACTATTGCATCTTGTATCCTTCCATAACCTTTCAAATTTGTCCAAACACACACACACACACACACACACACACAGAGAGAGAGAGAGAGAGAGAGAGAGAGAGAGAGAGAGAGAGAGAGAGAGAAAAGAAAGCAAGAAAACAAGAAAGCAGGACTACAAAAATTTCTGAGATTTTTTTCCCCCATTTAACAAATAAACAAGGCTTTTGATTCCAGAATTTAGAAATCTGTTTTAGATTTAAGGAATCTTTTTGGAGACTTCTCAGATTCATAACATAGTGTAGCTTATTGCCTAAATAACAGATTGCTGCCTTCTATACTTACCAGATGCTGCAAAATTCCTTTGTAAAGTTTCAGGGAGGTCAATGTGCTTTTTTTTAATGCTTCAAAGATAATCACAAATCAAGTGCTTTGTATAGATATTTTAGAAAAGAAAGATCTGGTTTCAAAAACCTCAACACTTTCATGGCTTATCATATAGAGACTGTTACAGTATTTATTTTATTTATTTATCAGATTTTTATCACCGCCTATCTCCCCAAGGAGGGACCCTGGGCGGTTACAGTATACATGCCTTGTGTAGTTGGTCTATTAGCCTTCATGGTATTCTCCAATTATGCTGAACTACAGTTCCCATAATCCCCCCCCAGAATGGCCATTGATTGAGAATAACTTGGCTGGGATGATGAAACTGCCATCCAATGCTTCTGGAGGCACCACAGTGGGGAAAGCTGATCTACTATTTTTATTTACTTTAGTAGTTAATCAGTTGATGTTGGACTTAGGCGTACATAATTAAAAACAGCAAATAATAACAACCTCCCCCCCAGACACCATTAACATATAGTTTTTATTCACTCTAATATTAGTGAATAGAGTAATTTTGTCTTTTCCTTGCCATGTACTTTTAACAAGAGTTTAGCAGGATCCTCAATTTCATCTGTTGAAGTTGTTAGGTTTTGCATTTAAGCTGAAATGTATTCTTTTTATGCAGATATGTAGTTCCAGATTTTGTATCTAATAGTAAGATAGAATGAGAAAATATTAGGGAAGTAGGATACCCCTATTGCAAACCCCAAATATCTATAGTTTCAGATGTAGTGCAGTGGTGTGGGCAGGTCAAATGTAACATTTTGGGGGTAGATGGAATAAGAGGCAAAACTCCTTAATTTTTGGAACTACAAAAGGTATTAAATACAACTGTTTTCTTGCATTTCCTACATCAAAATGTTGAGAAATTATGCCACAAATTTTTAGTAAGACTGCTCAGTAGAGACTTGGGGTGGGGCGGGCAAAGGGTCGGTCATAACACAAGCAATGTGACTTTTTCTGTGAGATATCAGGATGCTCATCAAATGGCTTGATTCCTTTGTGATTCGTTTGCCCCTTCATGGGGAGGCACACAAATGTATTCATTATTTTAGGAGTTCTGCATCTAGTTCCCTTAGAGTGGCATTTCACAATTTTTAAAAAAGTATTCATTTAAATGCATGTAGACTAGGGAGGTTTCCTTGCACAATTAAAACTGCCACAAAGCCACTAAGCAGTTCCCTATTAAATCATTATGAAATATACTTTATGGAACAATTAGAGCAAAATTTGATTAGATGGAACATTTACAGAGAATTGTGCTCCTGAGTATTTGCAGATAATTTTGTGGCTGACAGAACTGGTTTAACTTGCACCGATCAAGCAAAATGCAGTTCTTGTACAAGGAGTTCTTGTACATCCTGCTATGCCAGTTTAAAAAGAACACTGGATACTGTTTCATAAAATGTCACAACATAGAAGGCTAAATAGCAAAAGAATAAAATACTCAACTAGTAACTGGTAATTACTGATACATGCAAATTGTTCACAAAAGCCAGTTGGATGCAGTGGCAGCGCAGCTTCTGTCACAATACTTTGTGAACTATATTACATAGATAAAATAGAAGTACTTCCATAATGGTGGTTTGTGTGGGAAAGTAGCAAATGACAGCAGGGGTACGGGTATTGTAGTAACTGCAGGTATCATATGCCTCATGCAACCTCCCTTTGTGTCCACCAGGAATATGGTTTGAATCTGTGACCTTTTCTTTGCAGTATACAAGGAGTGAATCAAGCTGTGGCTTATATAATGCTGTGAAGAAAGCAGTCTTTCTAATGCTAACTTTGAGGCGTGACAAGCATTGCAATGTAATTCCTTCTGCCACAGCTTAAGCAGTATGAGGAAAACATATTGGCAACGTAGTAGAAGGATCCAAAGCTATAGCTCCTCCACAATGTTGGCTCGATTGGGGGGAAGGATGCTGCTGCTGTATGTGAGTTCAGCAACTGGAAGATCTGGGTTCCCACAATGCAGTAGCCCACAATTTTTAAAAATCATGATTAGCAAATTAAATCATGCACTGCAGTAAGCTACCAACAATGACCAACATTACTCTTTAGTGTGATGAGGCAACCCAGGCAATATTCAGTATTCCTGGGGCATCTTCTCTTTATCCCAGCAAGCCTTGTCTTTCAGATGGGTGGAGCCATCCCCCATAATCACTAGCCACTGTGACCATTGGTTGTGTTGGCTGGGAATTATGGAAGTCCAATGTATGCAGCATGCTGGTTAAGGTGCTGGATCGTTCTGAAATCCATGTTCAAATCTATCCTCAATCATAGAAGCTCACTTGATTCTGTCTCAGCCAGCCTCCCTTACAGGAGCATTATTGTAGAAAGCATTAAGGGAGGGAGTGCTAGTGATTCCATTACGTTGCTGAGAAAAAACAGAATACATTCTGGAGGTCATTGGTTCAGGAAAGGCTGCTGTATCAGCAAGAGAATGAAGTACATACAGATGTGGCCAAAGTATTGGTAACCCTTCACTTTTCCCCAAAGAATCCCAATTTGCCATGAAATAAGTTAAAACTGGCACAAGTAAATGGCATCCACCATTCTTTATTCCATAGTCCATATAGCAGACCCCCTGCAAAAGTGGAGGGGGTACCAGTACTTTTGGTTACATCTGTAAAGACTCTATAAGAATGATAGAGGCTGTTGTTCAGCAGTAGGGTGCATGTTTTGTTTGCAAAGGAGACCAGCTTTAATCTCTTGCATCCTCAGACAGAATTGGAAAAAGCCTTGCTTGAATCCCTGGAAAGTTGCTGAAAGTACAGGAATGATAACTAATAAAATTCATTATACTGCATCTGGAGTGTGCCCAGATAGGGACGTGTGCTGTAGAAAATGGGAGCTAAGCTGATCAATAGTATAAAGAAGCTTCTGATGACCCCAATATTCAAAAGTATGGTAGTAGCAAGGCATTGTGATTGTTTTACCAATAGATAATTTGTTTAGACATACAAATGCTGCCTCTGTTGTATTCTGTATAAATAGAGCAGTGAGTACTGGGGAGTACTGTATATTTATTTATTCTCTGGATTCACATAAGTGAATACTGTAATAGTGTGGTTTCTTTAGTTTGGAATCAGTGTGTTGTATGTACCTAGCCACTGGATTTGTTAACACTGGTTGATGGCTTAGCACAGGGGTGGGGAACCTTTTTTCTGCCAAGGGCCATTTGGATATTTATAACCGGGGACCGGGGGTGGGTGGGGGGCAGGGTTTCTGGGATTTCTGCAGACCGGGGGCCGGAGTTTGCGGACGGGAGCCAATCACAAGCACTGGGGGTGGGGTTTGCGGGCAGGAGCCAATCGCGTGGAAGGGGTGGGGTTTGCGGGCAGGAGCCCCACGGGCCTTAGGCAGGAGCCCCACGGGCCTTATACGGCCCACGGGCCTGACCTTGCCCACCCCTGGCTTAGCAGGTTCACGGACCCAGCCTGCTGTGCTTCAGTCTACAAACTGTGATTAAGCAAACCTAGCCACTGATTAGTCAGTGTAGAGATACAATATCACAAGAAAAAGAATTTCCCATGGATTTCAGCTCTTTACTGCCATTGTCCCACATAAATCATATGTGCATCAAAGCAAAACAGGTAACATCTTTTATCACCCCACTGATCATTACACTGATAAACACTACTCTGGAGAAACATTACAACAAGTCTTTATTAAAAGCAGTCCAAAGAGGGAAATTGTTCAGCAACTAGGTGTGGTAAACCATTTCTTTTATGCTGCATGCAGGTTTATACAGTATTTTTTAATGCCGTCTCCATGTTTGAAATCTGAAAGGTGAGCAAAGCATAACCATAACATATTTTTGAATGAACACACTGCCTGTTGTTTTTTAATGGCCAGACTTAATTAGACAGCCATGTCTTAAATATTTAAAGAACTGTTCAGAATAAACTCAACAGAGATGAATAGTGACCTAAATTCTACTGCACTTGCTGAGGTTTCATTAGAGAGTAGATATGTTTGCCTGCCAAGAATTTGACCAAGGCTGCTTGCTGCTTTTCAGAGTGCCTTTATCAGCAGAAATTATAAAAAGTGTTCTGTTAACAAAGCCTCATGGTCTTATTTCCTTCTCTCTCCCTGACTTTAAAGAGAAGTACAAACGTGCTTATCGGTGCAGAATACACTAGATGCAGCAGTACTGGAAGTGAGTTTGCTTTGAATAAGCACTTGCTTTCGTCATTCCCTTGAGGACAAACGTCCGATAATGCTGTCATTGTATCTACAGTAAGCACGTGGGGTATAAATGGAATGTACCACTAGATACAGCATCTATATACAGCAGGCCTGATTCAAGAGCATTCTGCCAGCTCCCCAAAGACTTCTAGTATTACTGCTTGCTTTCACTGTGGCATACCAACCTAATTAGTAATATTTGCACCAAGATCCCCTTGATGATTCTAGACTTTGATCTAGGACTTGAGAATTCTAGTTCTAAAACTCAATTGTATATGTATCCATTGCAGCCTATGTATTTTCCAATACATCCTTTTGCAGTCACAATAATTCTTAGTTATATTTCACCAACAGCCCCTGAACTACCAATAATTCCAGATTCATACTGATCAGGTTTATTGTTTCTACATAGCCTGGTATCTTCTAAATAAGCTAAAATAAGGGAGAAAATTTAGAGCTGCCACCTTTCCACTAAGGGTGCTAGACAGAAGGTATTTTCTCAGTTTTATTTCTTCCAGAAAGAGAGCTTCAGCTGTGACAAATAGAGGTTTTTGCATTCCATGATTCTGCAGCTCTGTGAGACCAGCTGCAAATCAAAGGCCAGGGGCAGGAAAACAAGAAAAGAATTCCCCTTGAAGGCAGGTTTTGATGTCTCCTTTCATATCTTAAGGGGGCGTGGTGGTTCAGTGGGTAAGATGCCAGGCTTGTCGATCGGAAGATCATAAGTTGGGAGGTTCGAATCCCTAGCCCCGTGTGACGGAGTGAGCTCCCGCACTTGCCCCAGCTCTTGCCAACCTAGCAATTCGAAAGCATGCAAATGCAAGTAGATGAATAGGTACCACTTCGGTGGGAAGGTAACAGTATTTCGCACGCGTCATGCCGGCCACATGACCATGGAAGCGTCTTCAGACAGCGCTGGCTCTTCGGCTAACAAACGGAGATGAGCACCGGCCCCTAGAGTCGGACACGACTGCACAAATGTGCGGGGGGAACCTTTACTTTACCTTCATATCTTAAAAAAAAGCTGCTAGGAACAATAATTCGTTTTCATAAGTCCAATTATTTTGTTATTTACTTTTATAATTTATATCCCACCTTCCTGCCCATAGAGCACTGCTATTTTTAGGGCTGTAAGCTCTAAACAGTGTGATCAATAGATTAATCAGATAACGAGTACATGATCAATTGATAGAGGTCAATATTAACCACACACCATAAGCTCCATAATAAACTATAACAAATACAGCTTGTTCACTCTCAGTTTCAGAGTTTTAAAATCTCATTTAATCCATCAGTCCCCAGACTCTGATTCATTTGTCTGATGACTGACAAATTCTTAACAGGCTGTGATTAGCATATACTGACTCAAGCCAAAACCTTAGAACAGAGCTTTCCAAACTGTGTGTCACGACACAAAAGTGTGTCGCCACACACAGTCTGGTGTGTCGCCACACAACCCGGAAGCGCTGATCATCATCAGCGCTTCCAGGTTTTCCCGCGGCGACACACCAACGGCGGCGCGCAAAAACCTGAAAGTAGCAGCAGCGCTTCCGGGTTTTTGCGCACTGCCGCAAGAGCGGCACTTCTGGGTTTTCCTGCGGCGACACACCAACGGCGGTTGGTTTGTCGCCGCGGGAAAACTTTGGAACGCCCTGCCTTAGAATATCTCCTGTCACTGGCTTAATTATGTATGGAATCCTGTAGTTGCTAAGATAATTCTTATGTAAGATAATCTTGAATGCTATTGGCTAACTTGGAAAAGAAACATTGCAAACCAAGGCCTTCCCCCACTTATCCCTAAATGTTTCCTGAAGGATCTGACTGGCAACATTTGTTGTTACAAGATTAGGCTAATCTTGTAACAACAAATGTTGTTAATTAATATTTTTTATTTATTTATTTTCTATCCCGCCTCTATTATTTTTATAAATAACTGAAGGTGGCGAACGTACCTAATACTCCTTCCTCCTCCTATTTTCCCCACAACAACCACCCCGTGAGGTGAGTTGGGCTGAGAGAGTGAGTGGCCCAAGGTCACCCAGCCGGCTTTCATGCCTAAGGCGGAACTAGAACATACATTGTTTTTTCTTAGATCCTCTCTTCCTGTATGAATGGAATAAAGGCAGGAGAGCCATTTGGGGAGGGGAGAGGTTCAAATTCAGACAAACTGCATGCTGTTGTTTTCTGTTTTTAAAGGGCTAGGAGTCTCAAAATCTTGGAAATATCTTTCCAAATCTCTGAGAGAGCCTGGAGGAATAATATTTGTGAATATTATTCCATCTTTTAGACCTTTCTGTCACACACCCAACCTAATCCCAACCCCACCCGTAAAAAAATTGTAGTACAGTAGATGGAAATACAAAAATAGGCATTTCCATCATTCCACCCCCACCCCACAGAAGTGCATTTGGGGGTCTTTTTTTTTTTTAATCAGACAACAAAATCTCTCATTTTTAGTTAAAATTAACTGATATTTTATGCTACTCCTACTGTTTCGTTGCTATTATTTTAATTGCAATTTACATAGTGCTTTTGTCTTTTAATGTCTCATAATCTGCCTTGCAGTTGGTATGTATTTTAGAATTTTCTTTTTATATAAAAGGATTTATTTTAATACCCTCCACCCACTTCAGTGATTGCTACTCTGTTTGCTGTAAGCTTGCTAGAAATGCGTTAACTGTCAGGACTGGAAAGATTTCCTCCAAGCATAGAAAACCTTTGGAATGTGCTATTGGGTGGGGCATTTATTTAGGTTTTGTGAGACTCCCAGCTGCGTCTCTCAGAATATCAACTCTGGGGCTTGTAGACTGTATAATTATCCTGTGGAAACTAGAATCCTGTGAGGTCTCAGAGGTGAAGTAGGGGAGTTATGTTGCTGACAGAACGTCCAGGGTGCTGGAGGGACCTTTCTCCCTGGTTACAGAAGCAGAATAAACGTTGCAAAAAACAAACTCATTCTATTATTGGAATTATTCAAAGATCCCAGCATTTATTTTCCTTTTAAAACCCCATTGTCAGAACCCTGCTAATATTTTTTTTTTAAATTAAGAATCATTATTCTAGCCATGGGACTGGAAGTATTGGGGAATTTGATGCTAATACAGTATTCCTCAGATCGTAGATCCAGACAGCAGTATGTGGGGGGGACAGGGTTCAAAATAGGCAAGATGGCAGCTGCAGTGTTGTGCCGCAAGCCCTGTCTTTTTGTCCATGCATGGTGCATGCACCATTGGATCTGGTGCTCGTTAGCTCTTTTACCAATGCTAATGCAAAGTGCTCTCCCCCATCCTGGAGTCATCAGGAAATTATATCAGCATGAAATCGGCTGTCCCTGCTGCTGATCCCAATTGTGCTTCTACTGTCTGTTTCCAGCCGCTGCCAGGCCCCGGGTTCCCTCCAAGGTAGTGGGACTTTGTACCGTTCAAGGTTGCCCTTGGATGGTGTCAGAATGAGCGGGAAAATAATACTTTAACACCAATACAGCTAAAGATGACGTAAGGCTCAGTCTCACTCACGGGCTATGCATGAGATGAAGGTGGTATCAGAGAGTTATAGTGGAAAAAGAAGATGCCAGGATATGCTGATACCATGGTTAGCTGCAACTGGGGAAAAGCCCAGTGTTGAGGTCAAGTACTTGGGCATCCATATGAAGTTGAGCACCTGGCTTGTTTTTCTTCCTTCCCCCAAGTTTGGAAACATCTAAGACTTGAAACATTTCCTGTGTCATTGTGTTCCATTGGAGCCACCCATATGAGGCAAGAAGCAAAACAACAGATTTTATCCTACAGCCACAGATGTTTTATTGTAGGAGCCTGTTTAGCTAGCAACTGAGAAAGCAAGGCTTTCAGAAATCCATTGTTGCAACTCTTCAGTCCAAATGCTCTTATCAAGTAGTTATACTTTTGAATCAAATTATGTCCTCCTTCATAGTATTTTTCTATCTAAGCTTTTCAGACTGCAATCAACAAAATTCTATCCAGTTTCTTTCCATCCTTAAAAGTGTTAATCACCATACAGAAAAGACAGCAAGAGAGTGAGGTTTTACTCATTTCATAAACCACCAAGACTTCATTCCCTGTACAGATTTACTTAGATGAGGTCACGAAGAGTCGGACACAACTAAACGACTGAACAACAACAACAACAAAAAGCCTCATTAAACTAAATGGAATTTACTTCTAAGTAAAAATAGTTTTGGTTGTAGTGATAATGCTTAATAGGAGAATTTAAGACAGGAATAATTTCCTCCTATGTATTACCTTTGAAAACCTACATTTTTAAAAAAATCTGTTTTAGTAAGCTGCTCTTTTGTTTTTTGCTTTCTCTTTCTCAACTCCCTGTCTCTGTCCCCCCACCCCGCTTTACTTTACCAGTTCTTGTTATCAGAGGTATTTCCATTGTGATGGGCAGAGAAGTAGATGGCAATTGCTTTCATGCTTGCTTTGTCTGGAGCTGTCATTTTTTATTTATTTATTTATTTGTTTGTTTGTTTGTTTGTTTGTTTATTTATTTTCTATCCCACCTTTATTAATTTTATAAATAACTCAAGGTGGTGAACATACCTAATACACTTTCCTCCTCCTCTTTTCCCCACAACAACAACCCTGTGAGGTGAGCTGGGCTGAGAGAGAGCGACTGGCCCAAGGTCACCCAGCCGGCTTTCATGCCTAAGGCGGGACTAGAACTCTCAGTCTCCTGGTTTCTAGCCCACTGCCTTAACCACTAGACCCAACTGGCTCTCATAGTTTATGTGCTCATGTTTACATGTATCACTTCCATTTTTTTTCTTCCCATATTTTCCACTTGTGTGGTTCTCTCTTTTGTTGATTAAAAAGTGCATACAGTTGTTCAGACTGAATAGACAAAACACTACAGTATTGAGACTTTGAAGGGGGCGGGGGGGGAGGAAGTACATATAGCTTAGAGATAGATTTCATACCAATCAAAGAGAATATTTGTAGCTCAGGGTTGAACTGTGGAGTCCTTGGTGCTCTCTGAGCCTTGTGGTTTTCTTGCAGACGTTTCATTGCCAGGCTAGGCAACATCTTCAGTGCAAAAAGGGAGTGGGACTTGCTCTCTGTTTATATACCATGGCTTGTCCTGCTTGTGTTGGTGGGGGTGTTCTCTCCTTGGTAGTTCCTTGATTGGGCTGTTGTTTGCTGCTTGGTTGATTGACTGAGTTAATAGTTCCTTGATTGGGGTATATTGTGCTGTTTGATTGTTCAATCAACACCCAGATATGCAAAGATTAACACCAGGATTAGCACCAGAGGAACAATGGCATGCAGATACAGAACATAGGCAGAACCAGTTTGATTACCAGTTTGATACTTAATGCTCTTGCCTTAAAATTATCCATCAAGATTTGATTTCAGAATATAAATCTACAAATGTTCAAAGCTAAAAAAAGAAAAAAATGACTCACTGTGATGACGATTTGTTTAATTTATGCACAAGTCCATGGTAATCTGCTTTTAAGGACTGTCATTTTATTATAGGAGATCAAATCTCATGTTTTGTTTTCCAGTTTGCTTCAGTGATCTTGTGATGATAATTGATGGCACTCAGTTCTGTACCCATACAGAAACCTTGGTGCAGAATGCTTTGCAGGATAGTGGTGGCCTACCAAACCTATGGCAATCATATGACCTTTCTGTCCCAAAATTTCCATGAGTCATGTTTGGTTTTCAGGCAGGCACATACCAGTGTTAAGTCTGTGTAAATCTTAGGCAATGAGGCAGGGAAGGTCAACTTTTTGAGCTAACACTCTGTTTTGAATTTCCTGACTTTTTTTTTTTAAAAAAAAAAGAATGCATGAGTGAAGTTAGTAGCCAAGTAAAAGCAGGGAGAAAGAGGAAAAACAGATTCAGTGTTATAGATTGCTACTGAAGCCTAAAAATATAAACAAGTGTCACCATGGCACTATTTAAATCTTTGATACCACCCACATTTGGAGCGTTATGTCCAATCTCAAGGAGACCCTGGAGGAGGAAAGAGAAAATGGCAACTCAAACAATCAAGAGACTGGAGTAAGTACTTCTGATGGGTGCTAGTGGGATCTTAGTTGAGATGGGAGGAGAAAAAGTGGAGACAGTGATACAGATTTTATAAATAATCAGAAAATATTCATAACTGCCTTTTCTAGACCCCTCCTGAGAAGAGGGTGCAGTGTGGAGTAACGAAAGGTGGCACACAGATCCCCTAACCTCATGCAAATCTTTTACCTTTCAAGAATCTAAGCAAAAAGGAATCCTGGTAGGGAAGAGCAAGAGCCAAGGCTTTGTTTTTTGATAAGAGATTGGCAGCAACTTAAAAGAAAAACTAACTTATGACAGCATAAGCGTTGTGGCAAGCTTCTACCTGTGCCTGTTCACTGGGAGGCTAAAAACGCCATCGGAAGGCAGGCTTATCTTACTTTCCGAAGAAGAGTGAAGGTCAGTAGTCCAGTGTTTATCTTACTTGACTTCCTTTGGAAGGCCCATTCGTAAAATGTCAATATTTGTATTTATTTACAAATGTACAGGTTGAACATTGCAAAGTGGACAAAATGTAACAGAACTGTCATCACATTCACATCAGATCTTTCTTAGAAGATAGTCAGCACTCTAAGTTACTTTTATGATGCCCAATTTGTTTTCCTTTTCTTTCCAAATCTATCTCTGCTTTCACATATTGGATCCCACACTCTTGTTGATGACTCACTTGAATCCAAATATTCTAGAGAAGCAATTTATTTATCTTGTGAATTTGTTATTTGGCTATAATGGGTAATCGACATCCACTACCTCAAGACAACCTGGTCAACTAAAAGGAATTTGATTGGGAATTTTTTTCCCGTTCATGTCAATCCACCAGGTTGGTCCCCATGAGAGAGACTGTTGCAGGTTTCTGGGTTGCATTTCCAGGGGGGCAAGTAGCTTTTTCTTTTTTGTATGGAGAACAAGCAAACATAGGGAGTGTGGGGAGCAATTTTTTGTACCGGGCAGTGGAGCTTGTATCAGTAATCACATTTCTTTGCATGTTGCCCAATCAGGAAGACAGTGACCAGAGATGCTCTTGAAGAAGGATAAGAAAGAAATTGAGAGCATGATGAAGAAGGCCCGAGAAGGATGGAATGAGGAAGTGAGTAGATGCAACATGTGGAGAAAAAATAAGACATTGTGTTGAATCACACAATGCTGAATGGAGACAGAGGAGGAGTTGGATGGAAGGAACTGAGTGGAGTAAAAAGATGAGCTGGAAGAATGACAGAGGGTAAAGGATCTGAGATGTGATAAAGCTGGAAAGGAGTGTGTCAGAGAAGAGACGAGGAAAGACTGGTCTTTGGAGTGGATTCCAAGTGAGGGAGGAAGGACTGGATGGTTCCTGGACAAAAGAGGAATCACCATACAGTGGTTATGTTGGTTGTGTGTGAGGAACTGAGATAGAGGCCACTGTTGCCCCCTTGCAGCCATTACGGTCACCCATGAAGCCATTATGGATAGTGCATTAGAAGAGAGTACAAACTGATGGAGCCCAGCATATTGGTCTGCGTATCACTAACTAAGAGGCTGGAATGATTAGCAGGCACCCTTGTGGGGCTGCCACGACAGCCTTCACTAGCCCTGCCAGGGTGAGGCAATGGAAAGATTTGTTTGGAGACTCTGTATGGCAGTGAAAGAGCAAGGGCCGCTCTGTTATTTTCCTCAGCTGGTCTTAGTAAGGTTCAAGGATTTGCTTGGCCAAATTCGTGGTTCTGGGAACACTGGGTGGGAGTTTATGTGAATCTAATGAATCTGAAGGGCATCAAGTTTGGGAAAGCTGCTCTGCTGAATGATGCAAAGTAGTGCTCTGACACTGATTCAGAAATTGCTGATTAGGAAAAAAACCCGGTTTCTGAAAATGTGATCTATTTATAGGAAGTGACAACTTCATGAGAATCTTGGCTTGCAACATGGACTTCGTAACACAGCACAATTGCCTAATCTAAACGTATTTTCACAAAATAGTGAAGTTTCAAAATGATTGATTTTTAAGGGAGGCAGGGAAGCTTCCCTAACTGAAATGTTAAATTTGAATAGTTAATTCCAGATGCTTTTTCTTTAGCTGTTATTTTCTTCCTCCTGCTTACTTTTCTGGTCTATAATTTACGATGAACTCATGATGCACAAACCTTCTGATATTGAAGAACATCAAGCATGTAACTCACATGTTCCTGTGAAATGTCAAGCTTGACAGCAATTTCCCTTTGAGTGATCTGCCGATAGTCCTTGATCAGTTCAGCAACCTTTTCATGTGAAGCTCCTCCGTTGCTGTCACAGGTTGTCCACTTCATTCTTTACCATACAAATCAACTTTTCCTGGTTCATCATCTTTACTTTTTTTGGCCCAGAGATGCACAGTACTCACATCAATACAGTCATCACCATAAACAGCCTGCATGCGGTGGTGAATTTCAAGTGGAGGGACTCCTCTGGCAGTCAAAAATTCAATCATGGCTCTTTGTTTAAAGCACACTGATGAGTACTCACTGCAGGCTTTCATTTCAGGACCAATAGCAACACAACCTTTTCTCATAGCAATTTCATGGCAACTGAAATAAAAGAACAGATGCTAAAGAACACATCAGAGCTTCCAGGGCATCGTTGTTGGTGATCTATAACATTGGAGGCATTCCTTTTCATTCAATCCTCATACTAAACCCGCTTTTCTTAATCATAATTTTATTTATTTATTTATTTATTTATTTATTTATTTATTTATTTATTTATTTATGAATGCTGGAGCAGATCTTTATACTGTGGTAAGATATAAAAGGAAGTACTTTGTTAATTTATCATATTTATATGGCTGCCCATCTCACACAAGGTAACTCTGGGTGGTGTACAATAAAACCAACTATTAAAACAGAATATAAAAAGAGTTAGACAATTAAATAAATTACATGAGTAAAAACAAGATTGCAAGAGGGTCAAATTAAGATGTTATACTGGTGCAACCAATGCGCAGGCTCTCTGCTGCCAGGGGATTCCCAAGCCTGATGAAAAAAACATGTTTTGAGGGCTTTCTGAAAGGCCATAAGGATTGGGGCCAACCTCACCTCAGGGGGGATGATGTTCCAGAGGGTGGGTGCCACAGCAGAAAAGGCTCATCTCCTGGATCCCTTTGGGCAAGATTTGTTGGCAGTAGCCTGAGAAAATTTAAAATGGTGTTTAAATTGGGAGGAAGCCAACACAGAAGAGAAAATCTAAGGCAATTCCCAGTACTGCCAGTCTGGGGTAGGGAGGGGTGGACTCAACAATGAGCTGTAGCCTTTAAAAAAATCCATGGCAATCTCAATCCCCACTGTCTATTCCTTGGGTCTAGAAAATCCTGAGTGCAGTTTGATGTGAAAATGAATGCCATCTACACTTCAAATCTTGCACCCACATTTATTTCTGGGACACTGTGAGCGAGTGTACGTGAGGGGGTTGCTTGGCTTGTACCCAAGATGGATAAATTCACATGGTCACATTTCTCATGTCCAGCCCTGGTGTACCTGCAGACAGAGAAATGTAAGAAAGAATGTCTCCAGACAAGTGGTTCCTAAAGTTACTTCAGAGGAATGGATGGTGCTCTTTCCTGAGTAAACATGACCTTGCATGTGTATCTGTTAAACCCAGCTATTATCTATAACAGAGCTTTCCAAACTGTGTGTCGGGACACGTTAGTGTGTCGGCTGCAGTGTCTTGGTGTGTCGCGGCTGCTGCTGCCTCCGAGCCCTGCCAGGATTCTGCGCAGGTCCTAGTGCCTGCCTTGTGCTCTGCTGTAAGAGTGTGTCGCGAAATGATGCCCTGCTGTAAGAGTGTGTCGCAAAATGATGCATGTCTAAAAAGTGTGTCACCAACATGAAAAGTTTGGAAAGCTCTGATCTATAAGCTAGAACAATTCCAATTATTACTGTTTCTTCCTTTGTAAGGAAATATTCAACCCAGCAAACAAGCTGTCTTTCATGGGGTTTCATCCCTTAAAAACCCTACATATGCAACTCCTCTTGGACATCTCATCAGTTCCAGGAATCCTAAAAATGCAGTTCGAAAATACAATATTCTGTATGAGCTACTGAGCTATTCCACAAAAATGATGTAAAACTTAGGGGGAAATCATTGTTTGTTATTGTTGAGTCATTTTTCCTTAGAATCACAGAAGCAGATGACTGAATGATAAGCAGTGGGTTCTTGGAATGTTTATATTTATTATTAAGGTTTGTTAAACAAACATGGATGCTCACTCTTTTTTTCTTGTTATTTGTTTGCTTGCTTGCTTTGGGCTGAAAATCCAAAGACTCACTCATCTAAACAAAGGGGTAACCCAACAGTGTTCGCTCCTAATAATCACGCCACTAATTCACTTTGTTAAAAACACAACGAACGTGTAAATTTTCCCTATAAATCAGACGCCCCAGCGTGAAAATTAATCCTGTTTGAAGGGGGAAAAAATGAGAAAACTACCATGGAAAAAAACCCCGCACACTTGCGCCAGCTTGTGCGAAGAAACGAGCTGCAGCGAGCATGCGCAAAAAGAGCTCATTTCCTTCGGAGAGGGGAACGTAGCCGTTCCTTAGAGTGCGCAGGCGCACGAGCGGCCGGGCGACGGGGCCCCTCCTCCTCTAGCTTGCCACTGGGTAACAGCGCCGGGCCGTTGTCGCTCGGCTTCCTCCTCCTCCTCCTCCTCCTCGTCGCCTCCCGGAACCGGCGGGGGCAGCAACACTCAGGAGGGGCCCCTCCATCGCCAGCGGCATCACAAGGACGGGGAGTCGACATGAGGCAGGAGAGCTTCTGGCCTTGGCGATAGAAGGTGGGCTTCCTCCTCGCCCACCCTGGTGGGCTTCCCTCGGCTTCTTCCTCCCCGGCTCTTCCCACCACCTACCCCCTTCCCTCCTTCCTCCCTTCCAGCTCGTGCCCTCCTGCGTGTTGCGTCAGGTCCCAGGTTCTCCAGCCGCGCTGTCTCCGGCTTATGGGGCTTAGCATCTGGCACATCTGGACCTGCTGGCTGGGGGGTGGGAGCCGTATTCCGATGAATCTTGCGGGCCCCAAGCTGGGGAGTGATGCTCACCTGCTTCTCCTGCCTTGCCTCCCCTCCTTGCGCCTCCTCCTGCCTTGCCCCCTTCGCGCCCCTCCGAACGATGGTCTGTGGTCGCCTTTATTCGTTTTCCCTTCTCTGACCTTGCCTTGGGAAGGTGTCCCACCCACCCCCGGTCCTTAACCCGTTCACCTTGCGCCTCCCCGCCCCGCCCCGAGCTCGCCAGTGTGACCCTAAATTTTGCTAAGCGCCTTTCTCTCACGCTAGGGTCACTTGGTCTTCAGCTTCCCCCCGCCCCCACTGCATCTACTTCTTCGAATCCTTTTGGAGTCCTTTCCCCGACTCTCTTCCCCTGTTCTTCCATTATTCTTGCACCCTTAACTGGAAGGAGCCCCTGTTTTGAATCTGTTCTCCCCCTCCTGCCCAACCAAATCACCTCAAACGCCCTTCCTATGTTCCCTCTGATTGGCATCCACAGGTCCTGGGCACCCTTGTTCCCTGGCTTCTTTCCCACTGAACTCTCCTCACCCTTGTCCTGGAATGCCTGGCCTCTCTTTGCCTTTCTGTTTTTTCTTATACAGTAACATGAACTCAATCAATGTACTTTCAGGCCCCTTGCTTTATCTCAGAATTCTCATTTTATTCTCCTTTTTACTTTGTTCTCTAAACTGCTACACCGCTCTTCTGTATGCTTGTTTTCCTTGCTTTGGATTTAGTCATTCATTTTCTACTTGGTCCCTGAAATTCCTAGCCTTTTTCTCAATCAGGCATCTCAAGTTGGCATGATGTCTAGCTTCCTTTCCATGTTAAACTTTTTCCATATTCACAGGTATGGGGGAAGGAGGGATGAGTCCCAGTGTTCAACTCACAATCCATCCTGTCATCTAACCTACCTTTTGGGCTTCGGTTGCTTTCTAAAACCATGTAGTCTGCAGCCTAAGGAAGTTTTGGGATTGTTTGTCAAGTTGATGCATACTAAATAGATTCCATGTTTATTTACTTTTTAATAATATAGGAACAATAATAAACAATAGTCTTTTGTGCTACTTTGTAATCTGCATAAATAGTAGGGGAGAGGAAAGAACAGTTGTTTTTTCAAGTATGGGCTTTTGATGATTTGGGCTGACAGTTCTGCTTGGATATCTCAGGAAAAGACTTACTATAAATAATTTGTTTATGGTTTGCTGACAAGTAGACCATTGTGGTTTTGTTTTGAAAGGAACTCACTTTTCTCTGTGTTCTTCTCCTTAGTTGTTTATAAGTCTTTGTTAGCTTCAGATTGCCAATGGATTTAAAAAAGCAGTCATTCGGTTGAAAGAGCCCCCCTCCCCGCAGCTGCAGAAAGTTGCTCTTATTATTTGCCCTTTTAATGAATGTGAGAAGATAGCTAGATTTATATATTCTTTGAAGAAGCAAAGTATGGTTATCACTTTTGAAAAACCTATAGATCAATATGCAGTAATACTCAGTTCCACACATTCCTTAAGGATGTTGTGCTGCCTGATAGTTATTTTTAGTATCCTCTGTGTGTGTGTTTATCAGCACAGAAGTAGGTTTGAAAATAGCATGAAATAGCATGAAACATATAGGAAAATGTGTGGATGGAAGCTATTGCATTATTCTCTTTATTGTGTTTATGAAGATCTCTTTATGTTTTTAATGACTTTAAAGTAAACTTGCTTATTAAAATGATTGTTACCAATCCTTTGCCTCAGGAGAGAGTGAGCTAGAAATTTAATAATTAGCTTACATTGTTCAGGTGACAAAATTAGCTATTTAATTTGGAGAATAGCTTACCTTATACAGGTACTCCTCGACTTACGACCATTCATACAGCGACCATTCAAAGTTATGGCAGGGACTTACAAAGTTATGGCCGTTGCAGCACCCCCATGGTCATGTGATCAAAATTTGGATGCTTGGCAGCCTGCCCACACTTAAACCGCAGGGGTGCTTCAACTCCCCCCACCTGCCTATCTTCCCCCCCATCTCTGCCCTTTTGGGTGCCCTGCACTCTGCCACATACCTCTGCTGCCCCCTGCTGCTGCCGCCGCTGCCCCCAGCTCACCTTTGCTGTCTTTTTCCTCCTGCTGCTGGCCTGGGATCTAGGCAGCAGGAGGAAGAAGACGGCAAAGGTTGGCAGTGGGCAGAGTGCAAGGCACCCAAAAAGGCAGAGATGTGGGGGAGATAGGGTTGGGGGAGTTGAAGCAAAGGCAAGTGCGGTAGGGCAGGAGAAGTGTGAGGTCCTTGCCTAACGACAGCGCTGTCCTGGTCTAATGACCGCAACTAGGACTACTGGAACTGCCATTGCTAAGCAGTGCGGTCACGTGATGTTTCAACTAATGACCGCATTGCCTAGCGATGGAAATTCCGGGCCCAATTGTGGTTATAAGTCGAGGACTACCTATATATCTTATTTGGGAATGTCTTCAAACTTTGGGACTTAAAGTTCCAAGTGCTATATAAGTACATTGGTCAGAACGACTTTAAGAAATTCTGACAAACAGTAGAGTAAGAACAGTCTTTTAAATATTTTCCCCCATTTTATTTAATATCAATCTTGTCCTAATTTTGTAAATAAGCTATCATTATATTTCTCAGCTGAAACTATGTCTATGGCTATATTAGCAACAGTATAAAAGCATCGCTTGTTTTAGTAGGGAAATAGAATGGTTGTGTGGATGGTGGTAGTCCTCTTTTTCCTTGAAACAAAAAGCTAGAAGAGCTTTTGAAACAGATGTCTCAAGAGTTCATAATCTGGAAGTCTTCTTAAATGCTGAGAGCTAGATCTCTTACTATCTATAGCATCTGCTCTCCTCATTTGAACAAACTATTATCCTTCTCTCTTAATTGCAAGCAGCAAAACAAGTCAAGAATTTACAATTAACCATAGCTTCTCATTTATCTGAACTGGGAAATGGTTAATTCCTTCTGTTTTTTATCTACCCAGTAATCTCTTTACAAAGTTACTTATAACTTAAATGTTCTAAAACCATCAAAAGAAAAGCTATAAAACAATTATGTTTAATTAATAAATAGCACGTAAGGGGCAGAAAGCCTAAAAACTGCCATTCTAGTGTAGAAATTATGACTAATGGTATCCAAACAGGAATATCAATCCATAGGTTAATAATGGCTTCCATACCTTGGCTTGTTTGGAAGCCATTAACTAATTCCCAGTGCAGACAAAATAGGAAGCTGTGGCTAATTGTAGCTACTTGGCTGGTTTGGGTATGCATAGAACAAAGATAAGATGGCTGTGTGCAAGTATCTGAAGCTCATCTTATTAAGAAGTCTAAACGTAGATAATTTTGCCATAGCCAAAAACAAAAATCATAAAATTGTAGCAGGCATCCATTTCTGTCTTACAGCCTTCTGCACTTAAATATATTTTTATATTAGTAGCTTAAAACTCTAGGTGTCTTGATTTACATATATTTAAATATGCAAGTAAAAAGTGATCCCAATCTCCTTCAAGTAAAAAATGTATCTGAAAATAAATACTAAATGTTATTCCTATATGATATATCAGTGCATATCAGTGCAACCATAAGGAGTATAATCTTAAAATGTAATGGCAGAAATAAATGCATATGTCCGGTATAAACGCTGCATTGAACTTCTTTCTTCTAGTGATTTTATATGCATACACATGCACACATAGATAGCAAGCACTTTCCATGATTTAAACACTTAAAATAGAATAGGTTTTGACTAAGTATACCTCTTCCAGCTAAATAATAACGGTGGGAACATGGATGGTGCCTCTAAACACATGAGGCATTTTAACAAAATGGAAAGCTATTGCAGAAAAAAAATTCTCATAGTGACTTCTTATTTTCAGTTTTTAAGATCTATTTGCTTGTATCAGTGGAATAAGAAACTATGGTGCTAAATATATGACCTACAAAGGCTTGGCGAATATTATTGTTTCAGCTGCAATATGCATATAACTATGGTTTTTGTATTTTCAGATCTGTATAGTACGAATTATTGGTAACCATGGTGCAGAAATACCAGTCTCCCGTGCGGGTGTATAAACATCCCTTTGAGCTTATTATGGCTGTAAGTATCTGTTTTTGTAATATAATCATGAATTGTATTGGCTCTGTTTATTACTTGGTTGAATAATTAAGAAAAGATTAAGAAATCTAGCTGGTTTTGGACATAGTTGCTCTAAAGAAGTTGGTGTTTATAGCCAGTTCCAGTTACATATGTTCAAGATGGCATGTTCATTTCTGTTCTTTGATGTCAGTAGGTAACTTGAAACAAAAATCAGAAAACAATAGGAATAATATGCATGACTATTGAGGCAGTTCATTGATTAAGTTCTGTTATTATACAAAAGCATGTGTAAGAAAATTTACTTGGTTTGGCATAATACCTGAATTATATTAGCTTGACTGCTTGGCTTTAGACAGAGCGCTATGCTGATTATAAAAACAGAAGCAGACAGGCAGCTGTAAAATTGTATTTTTCTCTAATTATTTAGGGAAGTAATTATTTTCTTTTTATTATAATTTTTCCTTTTTTCATTATGTTGCTGTAAATTTTTTTTAGAATCCAAAACTATTATTATTTTCTGCATATCATAGTTTTGGATTCTAAAAATTGTTTGGTGTACACTGGCTATGTGATATCTGAATTAGCTATTCTGGAGCATCTGGTTCTGAGATTGCAATGTTGCTTACACTTTTCCTGGTATAATTTTAGATATTCCCTCCTCTCCTGTGGAAGAAGAAAAAAAAATTCCTGCAGCTTTTAAAAATCGTTTGCTCCTAAACCAGCAATATTATTGGCAGAATCATTGTAGGAGGAACAGCATGTCCGGAGGCGTTGGCAATAGCAAATAGGCACAATGTGCTGTGTAAAACAGTTACTTTGTGCTAAGAAATACTGATAAAATGATAACTTAAGGACCTTTATTATATCATTGGGTACAGAGCCTTCAAAACTAAAATTTAGGAACAGAAAGAAGACTTAAGGAAGTTATTAAGATATGCAGATTAACTTGGATCTTCACGCAAGACTAACTGATTGTATTATTAATCCATGCAACCGCCGTGGCTCAGTGGTTAAGACGCTGAGTCAGAGGCCATTAAGGCTGACAGCTCAGCAGTTCAAATCCCAAGAGCGTGAGCCGCGTGCCGGAGTGAGCTCCCGGCAGTTTGTCCCAGCTCCTGCCAACCTAGCAGTTCAAAAGCATGCAAATGTAAGTAGATAAATAGGTACCACTTCGGTGGGAAAATCACAGGGACATGAAAGTAGCCTCCTTGGGCATCCCCGGGGCAATGGTGATGTCACTGGTAAATCCTCTCACTACAAAAGCGCCTTGGGGCTTCTGACACACACACAAAATTACTAATCCAGTATTTTAGGGTGGGGTACTGTTGGCCCTACAGTTGTTCAAAACATCCCTCACCATTGGCCATATTGGGAGTTTTCAGCAGCTGCTGAAAAGCCACAAATTCCTCCCCCTATAGCTAGCTAGTCTTTCTGACTGGATGATTAGTAAGATTGCTGCATTTGTTTTCTGAATAGTTTTTGTAGGGGTAATATATTAATGTTTGTGAATAGGGCTGAAAAATACAGAAACTAGGATTTGGTTAAGTAAGAAGAAGTATGAGTTCAAGACCAGTGAAATATTGTCATTTGCTTTTTGTCCATAGGAAGCTGATCATGTAAATGAATATAGTAGAAATTCACAAGATTTAACAAAAAGGTTAAAGGGGCTTCTGGCACCATTTCTCAAGAAAATTGAGTGCTGAGAGACAAAATTGAACCAGTGAACATATTGTTGAAATTCTGTTGTGGGGGGGATGTGTTTGAGGACTGGAAAGGGGATGGTTGTGATAATGCCACAATAACATTGCAGGGCCTAGTGAGATGTTGCATTCAACGCATGCCAGCATCTGGGATCATGACCTCTCCCCTGACATTTATTGCTGCCTCTTTATTCTGTCTTTTGTCACAGTTGCTGCTTCCTGCCTCCTGTCCACTATGTTGCTTTCTCAGTGCAGGACTTTACCAGTAATACACTTTTGCTGCTTTAGCGTGGCATCCCTGAGCTAGTCCAGGGTCTATTTGTGTCTGCATGGCAAGAATCTTTTTTTTTTTTAATGTCCATTAACTCTCCAGCAAAGGAGATCGTTACCTTGTCATGGTGCTGGAGCTTGACCACCTCAATGACGCCATGAGCTAAACCGCCAAGGGACACCCAAGACGGGAAGGTCATGGCAGAGAGGTCAGACTAAATACGATCCCTGGGGAAGGTAACGGCAACCCACCCCAGTATTCTTGCCGTGAAAACTAAATGGATCAGTACAACCAGAGTCCATTAACTGCTTGCCTAATTCTAAAATTATATAGTGATGCTAGGGAGTGTCATGCTAAATGACCCTTGGGTACCACTGCCTTCCACTATGGCCATGACATATGGCAACAGAACTTTAATGTATCTCAGCTGCAGAGTTGGTACCAAACTTGCCCTCCAGGAGATCCTCATTGAAATATTCAGTGTATGGTCATTTCAAATGCAGTGAAATGATGTTTCTGTGACAGTTGTAAAGTAATTCATCTGGCTAGGAAAAACCAGTTGCCGAGGTGCAGGACTGGAGAGATCTGGTTTAGGGAGCATTGCATGTGAGAAGTTTCTAGGAGTACTAGTAGACTTTTAGATGAACATGAACTAGCAGTGTGATGCAGTAGATAAAGAGGCATTCCATTCAGATCACAGGAGGTGGTAGTTTTATTGTAGTCTACACTGGTTAGACCATACTTAAAGTACTGTGTTCAGTTCTGGGTGCAACATGAAAGGAACATGAAAAAGATGGAGCACATTCAGAGGAGAACGACCAGGTTGATATTCTGAAAACCAAGCCCTATATGGATTAGTTCAAAGAGCTGGGCTTGTTTAGCTTGCAAAAAAGAAAGCTAAGGAGCTATATGATAACAAACCACAAATATCGAAAAGACTGTCAGGTGGGGGAGGTGTGCGTTCTCTCTTGAAACCAAGAGCAGGACAAGGACACGTGAGCTAAAGTGAAAGATTCAGAATGAACAGAACATTTATCCTGACAATAAAAGCTGCTTTTCCTTGCAGTGGAGCCTTTAAAGCCTCCACTTTAAAGTGGAGCTCTATGCTGGGGGTAGTTTAGTGGAGTCTTGTACTTAATAAGGGATTAAGATAGATGACCTATAAAGTTCCATCCAGCTCCTATATTCTATGGTTCTATATAAATTACAGAGTCTCTCTTGTAAAGTCCTGTTCTAGTACGTTTTATTTCTGCATGCAAATTGACTGTGTCATGTTGTTCTTCATTATAGCAACTGTTCAATAACTTCTATTAACTTCTATTATCTCAAATATATCTCCTTCAGTGATTGCTCTGATCACTGATTTTTGTTACATCTCCACTGTACCTATGACTTCTGAATAGGGTTCAGAAAAGGGCACTATATACCATATGAATGTATTCAGCACTTTCCTGAATGTTGAAATGGACAAAGAAAGCAGTTTGCAGATGGCTTTAAACTTTGTAAGAATGTCTTAATTCATAGTTCGTGTATGCCAAATGTCAAACACTAATGGCCAAATAGGTCTTTCAAACCTGTTTATGCAGTTTCTTATGCAAATAATTCAATGGATTTGTTTAGTCTTGCAATATAAAACATAAAGAGCTCTGTATTGTCGAAGGCTTTCACGGCCGGAGTTCGATGGCTGTTGTGGGTCTTCCGGGCTGTGTGGCCGTGTTCTGGAAGTTGTGGTTCCTAACGTTTCGCCAGCATCTGTGGCCAGCATCTTCAGAGGGCAGGAGCACAGATAGAAGCAAAATCTCTGAAGATGCTGGCCACAGATGCTGGCGAAACGTTAGGAACCACAACTTCCAGAACACGGCCACATAGCCTGGAAGACCCACAACAGCCATAAAGAGCTCTGATTAGCAGATATATTTGGGTACATGTTTGTTTTTTTATTTAAAGTGTCCAGCATAAATTGATCAAAAGGAGATCGTTACCTTGTGCTGGAGCTTGACCACCTCAGTGACACCATGAGCTAAACCGAGAAGGGACACCCAAGACGGGAAGGTCATGGCAGAGAGGTCAGACTAAATACGATCCCTGGGGAAGGTAACGGCAACCCACCCCAGTATTCTTGCCGTGAAAACTAAATGGATCAGTATGAATTAACAACAACATCAAATATATCTAGGGCTCCTAAATACTAAGTTCTGGGCTCCCCGAGGTCAGTCCTAAAAATATGTATTAACACCATTTTGGATGTTAAACTTCCAAAGCATCCATACCTTGAGGATTTATAGTCAGAGCTGGTCAGGGATAAGCTGTAAGCAAGCATGAAGTAGGAAATAATTTTTTATGAAAGGGGTGAAGGATGAAATTTCTCTGCACCGTTTTTCTTAATAAAGCAAATGTATTCAGTGAAATGGGACTTCAGAAAAGAAAAAGAATGCATTTAATTATGATGAGTTACTAGATTGGCAATATTAATTATACTGATTTTGATTTCTAGCATTCTGAAATATGTCTATAATAGAAAGCAGTAGAGCAGGATTGATCTTGATTATTTATTTGCTGCTGAAAATAGAGGCAATACTTTCTTGTCAATGGTTGCTTAAACAAGTAGTGATTAAACAAAAGTTTTCTTCCTTTCTTAAGAAGCAAGTCTTCACTTGATTGCTATAGACTGAAATTATATAGCTCACAACTATTGTTTCCTTATGCTATAGCTGTTTAATCGTACTTCTTTTTTTATATTGAAACATTATAACTGAAACTCTTGGGACTCTTATTTAATGTGGTATTCCTTCACTTGCATGTAGCTTGAATCATGTCAACTGGATTTCTATTTTCTCAGTGGAAACGTTTCGCTCCTTATCCAAGAAGCTTCTTCAGTCTCCACTGAGAAAATAGAAATCCAGTTGACATGATTCAAGCTACAGACAATTCCACCTGGATGACTGAGAACCTTCATCGACATCCTTCACTTGCAGTTTCATTGATGGCACGATCTGGGATAGAATAAGAAGTTGAATTCCATCAATTTAAAGTGCTTAAACTGAAATGCCTGTAGATGATAAACAGCTGTGTGATCCTAAAAATGATTGATTGATTGATTCAATTTATATGGCTGCTCAACATGCAACTCTGAACGGCTAACATCAGGTTAAAAGCAACAAACAAAAATATCAGGAAAAAACTAAAAACATATTGTGTATGAGGCCACTCACATCTCTACCTATTAACCCAGAGCTTTCCAAACTGTGTGTCGGGATTCCACGCAGGTCCTAGTGCCTGCCTTGTGCCCTGCTGTAAGAGTGTGTCGCGAAATGATGCATGTCTAAAAAGTGTGTCATCAACATGAAAAGTTTGGAAAGCTCTGTATTAACCCCTTAAAGTGGGCTTATCTAATGCCCTGGCCCAATGCCTAAGGGAAAAACCAGATATGTGACATCTTGCATAAGGTGGCAGGGTTGCAGCCCCTGGATCTTGTGTTGAGTCCTCAACAAATTGGGTCAGGTTCATTGTGGCTATGAACTCCCAAGCCAGTGACTCTGCACCCAGGGAAGGTAGGTTGAAGTCCCTCAGTATTGTAAGTCTTAGGAACTCCACCATCAACCCAGCCACGGCATCAAACAGCCGGGAAAGCCACTATGTTGCAGGGAAGCTGGCATAGCAGCAGCAATCCCATCTGATCCCAAGAGCCTTTGCAGTTTTCACAAACAGGATTTCCCTTCTGTTATCTGCAGAGCAGTGCCTCTGAAAACCACCAGAGTCTCCCAGATGACTGAGACCATTCTTCTGCTCCTGCACTGGGGTTGGGGCTTGAAACCCAGTGGACAGGTTTCCGAAAGGGACACCCTCCCCCGTAGCCAGCCACCCACCCAGAAATCTGGGCCACTGAGGGGCCAGTGATAGGGTATTGGGGCAGAGCTCAGGCATCTCCCACTGCCCATCACTACCATGATGTTATTGCCTGCTCCTTTGCTCCTGGCAGACCACTTCTCCTTCCAAATTCAGCATCCCTCTCCCAGGTCAAAGTGTCCCATCTAACACTCAGATGACACAACCACCTAACCGATTGGCTGTTCTAGTTCTCCAGATCCCTGGTCCCAGTCATCCAGCTATTTTCCCCCACACACACAAACACACAAATACACCCACACCACACTCCTGGTTCATGGGATGGATGAAGGCATAACAACATTCTTAAGGTCGCCATTGCCCCCCATCTCTCATCCGGAAGGAGAGCAGACACCTCCATCTTAGTCATTGCCAGTCTATCAGCACCATCTGTCAAAATTGGCTCAGTCCACAGTTTGAAAGTTTCTTCTCTTCTGCAACCAAATTCAGAGAACACTGCTGCCAGGAGATTGATTTCGGGTGAACACACTGCCGCTGCTGACACCACACTGAGAGTTACCCCTAGCTCAGCCACATCACCAAGTCTCCAATAGCTGATAAGTGGCGCCTCTATCCTGATGCCAAGCACCACCAAACAGCTGATCATTGGCACTGTTTCTGCTGCCACTCCATTTCTGGCTCTCCAACTGGCTCCTGCAGTCCACCAAGTATAACTTCTTCCATGCCACCCAGGAGACTACCCTGGAGACTTCCGGTGTTACTGTCTTCCGCAGCTACCATGAAGCTCCGCAACAGCAGCCCATGGCTCAGAGTACATCCAGACAGACTCCAGCCCTTCCTGCGCTCTCTGCAGTCACCTTCAACATTCTTCATCATCTCTCTTCTATGGCCCATCCCTAACTTTCACTCAGCCTTGGCACCCTCACACAAAAACAAAGTATGTGGCAGAATTTCCCAAGATTAATGATAACTTTGCCATGTATCAAATCCCAGGATGTTTTTTGAATGGAACTAGAAGTTATGTAGAAATCTGCTTGCTTTCAAATCTACAGATTTCATTTTATTTTAGATTTCAGAGCAACTTTCTGTTTTTATGAAAGCCATTGGAGACAACATGGAAAAATAGTAGGATAAAATTGCCAACAAAAGCCCCACCAGGTTAAGGTTGATTTAGATGTACCGTATTTTCCGGCGTATAAGACGACTGGACGTATAAGACGACCCCCAACTTTTCCATTTAAAATACAGAGTTTGGGATATACGGCGGAAAATACCGTACTCGCCGTTTGGCTCCATGACGGGCTCCAAAGTCGCCCACAACGCGTTTCCTACCAGGCTTCCCGAAACGCGGCCAATTCTGGGCCCCCGCTCCATTTAAAGCGCGGCTGGGAGGGGAAGGGAAGGCGAGGCGAGGCCCCCGTTGAGCGTTGTGGGCGACTTTGGAGCCCGTCGTGGAGCCACTGCGTTTTGCCCCCTCCCTTCCCAAGGCTGCTCCGAGGGAACGGAGCTCGCTCCCCCCTCCCCGCGTTTCTCCCGCGCTCGTCCTCCTGCTCTTCCCTGGGGGCTGCGTTCCGGCGAGCGGCTGCACTTGGCCAGGAGAGGTCTTAAACGGCGAATACCGTATTTTCCGGCGTATAAGACGACACCCGGCGTATAAGACGACCCCCGACTTTTGAGAAGATTTTCCTGGGTTAAAAAGTCGTCTTATACGCCGGAAAATACGGTACTAGTAGAAGATGTATGTATAATAGAAATTCTTGGTAATCTTACTCAAATTTGTTTAATAGCAGAAATAACATTAACAGGATTGTTCCCAAGGCAAAATAATGCTTCTTGGATGAAGACAGATTGGGTAATGATGCATGGATTGCTGTTTGGAAAGAAGTTGTTCTGCTCAAAATAAACTATAGTCTGATAAAGTTCTGGGCTCATTCAATAATTGTAAGCATGTTATTTTTCATTGGTCTGTGGCTAGTAGATCTTTTCACTCTATAAGAAGATGATTCTGAAGTCTGCCTATCCTGGCTTTAATTTAGTCCTGCTGGATTAGCAGGAAACTGGTGGGCCTGGTGGTCTTTAACTGTGGGGGCGGGGGTCTAAGGGGGGACGACGGGTTCAGGAATGGGGGACCAGCCATAATATCCCCCGGAAATTAACAACGGTGGAAGGTTTTTATTGGACTTTTAACTTTATTTTAACAACTAAGAGGAAGCCCCCATCTGTACCCACATTTATTTATAGGCGGCAGAGATTTTTTAGGGTCCCTGTAGTGTGAATGTGGCCCCCCCTGGATGTGAGAGAGTCAGGGGGGAGTCCAAGATTGTGTGATAGTATGTATGAGTGCCCACACCTGAGTGAGAGGCAGGTGGTGGGCAGGAGTGGATGATATCTCTCTACGACCAGTGAGAGTGGTTGTGGGGGGACATTGTAGGTGTGGTTGTGGTGGTTAGGCCCTTTCAGTGCCGAGAGCTTAGGCTGGTGCGCTGGAGGGGGCCTACCATCACTAGAAGTTGACTGAGCTTGAGAGATGTGTCCGTGTGGGAGGGGACCCGTGTTTCAACCTAGGGTCTTTGAAGGTCTGGGAGTGGAGGCATCTGGACCTGGAAGCTCTGGGGGTTATGGAGTGGGCTGCCCTATCGAAGTGGTGACGGGCCGGGGATGTTATGACGGGAACTGGAGGGCGGGCCATCGTTGGGGAAGACGCCCCCGGTGTTTATTACCGGTGGCGTGTTCCGGCCCTCCACGTTCATACCCAGGTCCTGGTCAGCAGATCCTTCAGGGCCCCGGTTTCCGGCTGCTGCTGCTTAATGCCAGGTCTGTTAACAACAAGGGCCCCCTCATATGTGATTTGATCACGGAAGAGGGGGCAGACCTGGCATGTATCACCGAGACCTGGCTGAGCTCGGAGGGGGGGGTAGCCCTCTCTGAAATATGCCCAGCCGGGTTTCAAGTGTGGCACCAGCCGAGACTCAGGGGCAGGGGAGGAGGGGTGGCGGTTGTAATTCGAGAGTCTCTAGTGGCCTTCAGGGGCACTGCTCCGCAAGTAGCCGGTTGTGAGACCCTGTTTTTCAAGTTGGGTTCTCGAGAACAGTTGGGAGTGTTGCTGCTGTACCAGCCTCCCTGCTGCGTAGCAACATCCCTGCCTGAGCTGCTGGAGGCCGTCTCGGGGCTGGCGGTGGAATTCCCTAGGCTTATGGTTCTGGGGGATTTCAATCTGCCGTCCCTGGGACGTGCCTCGGAGGTAGCTCGGGAGTTCATGACTACCATGGCAGCCATGGGCCTGTTCCAGATTATTCGAGACCCAACTCGAGACAGTGGACTCACCCCGGACTTAGTTTTCTTGTCGGAGCAGTGGCAGTATGCTCTGAGGGGAGAGTTACATCTTTCCCCTTTGTCATGGTCAGATCATGCCCTGGTGACCTTGAGATTCTCTTATGCCGCCCCACTCCGCAGGGAGGCAGGACCCAATCGATTGGTCCGCCCCCGGCGACTAATGGACCCAATAGGGTTTCAGAGGGAGCTGGGGGCTGTACCTCAGGATCTACTGCACGCTCCAGCGGAGGTCCTGGCCGCAACCTGGAATAGGGAGGCGGCCGGGGCCTTGGACAGGATCGCGCCTATGCGGCCTCTCTTGCCACACTTGACCCGATACTCCCCTTGGTATACGGAGGAGTTGAGGGTCTTGAAGAGGGTTAAGAGACGCCTAGAGCGCCGCTGGAGAAAGACAAGGTCTGAATCTGACCGAACACAAGCTAGAGTCGCTGTTAAGACCTACCTTGTGGCGGTAAGAGCGGCGAAACGTCAATATTTCTCCGCTCTTATTGCGTCCGCAGAATGCCGCCCGACGACCCTGTTTAAGATAACAAGATCTCTGTTGGGTAAGGTGGAGTCTGTGGCCCACCTACAGGGCCGTGCGGAAGAATTTTCTGAGCATCTGCAGGATAAAGTCGCTCAGATTCGGTCTAAGTTGGACTCTAAGCGTGTAGCACAGTCTGGGGAGATGCCGAGGGAACGTCTTTGCCCGGTTATCTGGGAACAGTTCGATCCTGTTGGACCTAAGGAAGTGGACAGGATCCTTCGGGTTGTAAGGGCCACCACATGTCATCTGGACCCATGCCCTTCCTGGCTGGTACAGGCAGCCCGGGAGGTGACATGTGGTTGGGCCCAGGTGATGGTTAATGCATCTCTGGGGGAGGGGGTGTTCCCAGCTGCTTTTAAAGGGGCTTTGGTGCACCCCCTCCTCAAGAAACCATCACTGGACCCTACTATATTGGACAATTTTCGTCCTGTCTCCCACCTCCCCTTTTTAGGGAAGGTGGTTGAGAAAGCGGTGGCGTTGCAACTCCAGAGGATCCTGGATGATACGGATTATCTGGACCCCTTCCAGTCGGGTTTCAGGCCGGGATATGGGGTGGAAACTGCATTGGTCGCGCTTACAGATGATCTCTGGCGGGAGCGGGATGGAGGGAGTGCATCCATCCTAGCTCTTCTTGACCTCTCAGCGGCATTCGATACCATCGACCATGGTATCCTTTTGGGACGGCTCAGGGAGTTGGGGGTGGGAGGCGTAGTTCTGCGTTGGTTCACCTCCTTCCTCCAGGGCCGTTCCCAATCGGTGGTAATAGGAGAGGAAAGGTCCGACCCTCGCCCCCTCGTCTGTGGGGTACCGCAGGGTTCGGTTCTTTCCCCTCTCCTATTTAACATCTACATGAAACCGCTGGGTGAGATCATCCGTCACCATGGGATGAGATACCATCAATATGCAGACGATACTCAATTATATATTTCCATCCCTGGTGAGATAAGTGATGCAGTGGCTACCCTTTCTCAGTGCCTGGAGGCTGTGGGGGTCTGGATGGGGAACAACAGGCTTCGACTGAACCCTGGTAAGACGGAGTGGCTGTGGATTGATGGCTCCCGTGGATCCAGGAAGTTGTCATCTCTAGTTCTGGATGGGGTTGCACTACCCCATTCAGACCAAGTGCGTAATTTGGGGGTTCTTCTGGACTCACGGCTCCTGCTTGAAGAGCAGGTGGTAGCCGTGGCCAGGAGGGCTTTTGCACAACTTCGTGTTGTGCGTCAGTTACGCCCTTTCCTGGATCAGGAAGCCCTCCGTACAGTCACTCATGCCCTGGTCATCTCCCATATAGACTATTGCAACGCGCTCTACATGGGGCTACCCTTGAGGAGTATCCGGAAGCTTCAATTGGTCCAGAATGCGGCTGCTCGCGCAGTTATTGGTGCGCCTAGATCAGCGCATGTGACACCTCTGTTGCGACAGCTGCACTGGGTGCCTGTGTGCTTCCGGGTCCAATTCAAGGTGTTGGTTATCACCTTTAAAGCCCTACATGGCATAGGGCCAGGTTACCTGAGGGACCGTCTCATCCCCATAACATTGAACCGTCCCACTCGGTCATTCAGAGAGGGCATGCTACGGATCCCGTCCGTAAAGGAATGTCACCTGACGGGGTCTAGGAGGCGTGCCTTCTCGATAACGGCGCCCACCCTTTGGAATATGCTACCCCCGGAGGTGAGGCAGGCCTCATCGCTCCCAGCCTTCAGAAAGAGCTTAAAGACCTGGTTCTGCCGCCTTGCGTGGGGGGAGGGGGGGAACAGTTCCTCTTGGGGATGGCTGGTGCCATAGGGCCCTTTTAAACATCCAAACATCATACCACCGCATCTTGGATTTTTATATTTAATTTTAATATATTAGAGTGTTTTATTGGGTTGTTTTAATTGTCGGATTTTAATTTTTGTGTTTTGTAAACCGCCCAGAGTTCCCTTGCGGGGAGATGGAGCGGTATATAAATTGAAACATAAATAAAATAAATAAATAAATAAACTGATATAATAAGTGTATTTAACTGAAGAGTTTTCAGAATGATTTCATTTTTGCTAAGGCAAGGAACTACTTTGGAATACCACCAAATATAAACACTTGTCAGTGTTCTGGTTTATCCTAACTTGAGAGGATAACATTCTTGTTATCTGGCCTGACGACCAGCTACTTTCAATGGGATAAGGGTTTCTACGAACAAACAGATGGAGTAGCCATGGGAAGCCCCCTCAGCCCGGTTATAGCGAACTTCTACATGGAATATTTTGAAAAACAGGCTTTAGAGTCGGCACCCCTCACACCAACAGTCTGGTACCGGTTCGTGGACGACACCTTCACCATTTGGAGTCATGGGGAAGAAGAATTAGAGAAATTCCTGAACCACCTCAACAGCATCCACCCGAATTTACAATTCACCATGGAAAAAGAAATGGAAGGCAAACTACCATTTTTAGATGTCATGGTCATACGCAAACCGGACCTGCAATTAGGACACACAATCTACAGAAAACCCACCCACACAGACCGGTATCTACACAAAAATTCCAATCACCACCCACGACAAAAAAGAGGCATCATCAAAACACTAGTGGATCGCACAAATCAGAACTGTGAAGCTCAATTTCTCAATTCTGAACTCAACCGTTTGGATTGGTCCCTACAGGTGAATGGCTACTCCAAGAATGAAATCAGGAGAGCTATCAAACCGAAAAAACAGCACTCAACTGAAGAAAAACAGCCCCCCACAAGCAAAATATTTCTGCCCTACATTAAAGGAGTCACGGACCGCATGGAAAAACTAATGAAAAAACATAACCTCCAAACAGTCTTCAAACCCACCAGAAAAATACAACAAATGTTAAAATCAGCAAAAGACAAAAGTGACCCCCTCACCGTTGCAGGAGTTTACCGCATACCCTGCAGCTGTGGACAAGTATATATTGGGACCACAAAACGCAACATCCACACCAGGATAAAAGAACATGAAAGACACTGCAGACTACAGCAACCTGAAAAATCTGCAATAGCTGAACATGCTCTCAAACAAACTGGTCACCAAATCTTATTTGAAAACACAGAAATACTGGACAACACCAACAGCCACTATGTTAGACTATACAGGGAAGCCATTGAAATACATAAACACCAACACAGTTTCAATAAAAAAGAAAGCGTAAAGATCAGCAAAACCTGGCTGCCAGTCCTGCAAAACACAGCTTGCAAAAGGTCAACGAACTCTACTCAACCACAGAAAGATACAAACAACTCACACAATAGATGTGCTAATCCCACACACGACAGCACCACACCCCCTAATCACCACAAAAAACCCTCTTTTAATCCCTTGTAAATGACCCACAGAAGACACACCCTCTCAGCAGCTATAAACACCAGCAGGAACACACACCCTCCACTTGGGCACAGAGAGAATCTTCTAGCTGTGCTCCTGTCCTCTGACAGTAGCCACAGCTACTGGCGAAACGTTAGGAACCAAAACTGCCAGAACACAGCCACACAGCCCGGAAAACCCACAACAACCATCAGATTCCGGCCGTGAAAGCCTTCAACTATACATTGAGAGGATAAATTGAAAGGGGGAAAAAATGGAGAGATAATGGCTGCCTAACCCCTATTCTGTAGATAAGCAGCATTGTTTTGTTAGTAAGGATTCTCCTTCTGACTAGTAAAGGTAAAGGTTCCCCCCACACATTTGTGCAGTCGTGTCCGACTCTAGGGCTGGTGCTCATCTCCGTTTGTTAGCCTTCTGACTAACAAAGCATTAAATATCCCACTGAATATAACCTTAATGATTCACAGATGCCTTACTCCTTGAAAGGACATTTCTTAATATAATACGTATTTTGCTGTTTTTGAACCTGAAAACATGTCACAGTATTGTGCTTTGTTTGGCTATCACATAGAGCTGTTCTTTGGGTTTATGTACTCCATCACATGTATGGCAATGAAAAGGAGGTCTAAATATGTATTAACTGCCCAAGTGAACTGCATTGTGGCATCATACTCAAGGCTTAAACTGTAATTTAACTTTTAACTAGTTTATTTTTGAAAGTATGTGTGGGTGCATCTGTGTATTATCATTAACTGTGCCAAAAAGGTGTTTTAAGTATGCAGACAAGCAAAGGGACTTAGATGGTTTTATTCCTCCTGGGTTTAGTGCTGATATTTAGTATTCTGAAGGCCTTCCAATTAAAACATGTATACAACTGAGAGCAGTAAATTGGTTTAATTGTTGTTTTTATTCTTTTTATGAGATTTGAAGTGTTTGTTAATTGTTAGCTGCCCTGAATACCAAATGGAGAAACAGGCAGGATAAAAATTAATTTATACATGCATACTATACTAAAGGGAGGCCATAGTAACCAGACTTTTAGTGAGAAGAAATATTCATCTATGCCTCCTGGCAATTATATTGTCATTATTCAACTCCAGAACATAGCCTCAGGTCTTAAATGTCTCTCCTGTGACATTTAAGAATGATGTAGTGCCCTCATGCAGTGAGTTTTTCTACAAAGTATAAGTAACTTTGCAATATTGCAATGTTTTGTCTATTCTTAAAACATTGTCTTTCATCTATCTACTATAATAGATGAAAGAGGCGGCAGACAAAAACCTGGATGCTCTTTGTCTACAATATCTTCTTGTTCCACCCTTTGATACCTATTCATTACAGGTAGTCCTTGTTTAACGTCCCTCGTTCAGTGACCATTTGAAGTTATGATGGTGCTGAACGAGGGGTACTTACAACAGGTCCTCATAGTTGCGGCTGTCACAGTGTCCCTGCAGTCAGATGATCATGATTCAGGCACTTGGCTCACAAAGATGTTGCAGCATCCCGCGGTCACATGATCCCCATTTGGGATCACTGCTGGCTTCTGACAAGCAAAGTCAATGGGGAAGCCGGCAGGAGGTCGCAAATTGTGATCACGTGGCTGTGGGATGCTGCAACTGCGCAGGTTTCACCTAACAACGACAGCTGGGACTGCCAGAATTGCCATCGTAAGTTGGCGTGGTCATGTGACATTGCGCCTTACAACCGCGCCGCTTAGCGATGGAGTTCTGTGTCCCAATTACCGTTGGTAAGGAAGGACTACCTGTATTATGTAAGTAATATCTTCAAGTTGTGCTCAATTCATGATGATTTACATGGACACGTTAATGCAGCTTTCCTAGTGATAAGGTAGAAATATTTTCCCTTTGTTTTCTTCTTTTTTTTCCACTTCCTAGTCCAGGGCTTTCCAAAGTTTTTTCCGCAGCAACACACCAACAGGCGTTGGTGTGTCGCCACGGGAAAACCCGGAAGTGCCGTCCTTGCGGCAGCGCACAAAAACCTGGAAGCGCTGCTTCCGCTTTTGGGTTTTGCGCGCTGCAGTTGGTGTGTCGCCGCGGGAAAACCCGGAAGTGCTGATGATGATCAGCGCTTCCGGGTTGTGTGGCGAAAGACCAGACTCTGTGTGGCGACACACTTTTGTGTCGCGACACATAGTTTGGAAAGCTCTGTCCTAGTCTAACTTGGACTTTCTGGATGGTTCCCCATCCAAGTACTAACCGGGGCTGAACTAATTAGCTTTTTAGATCAGCTAAAATAATTATGGAACTGAAAGAAGAGATCATTATTACTGAGATTATGAAATTGACCTAGGAATCTAATCCCATTGAATTTGTTCATGTGTGCCTTTTAGTACTTCTTTATTTTGCCATCTTTCAGGGCACTTTTCTTCTAATTTGCTAAAATGTCATGTTACTGATTAATACCCATTAACCCATAATTTGAAGATCTCTAAGCAGCAGTACAATAAAGAAATATTATCTTACAGTAATTGAATGTAGAAAACTAAATTAATTAGGAAACTTAATAACATTTCTATTCTTCGATTAATGGATGAAGAGATCATGGGGAATAATGGGAGAGGCAGTTAACTATATTTATGGATTATGAGTTTATGGGCTATTGGCTGTGTTACAAAGATGTCTTCACCCGCAACTGTGGGTAAAACATTTTTAAAAGTGTTATTGGTGTGGCATACCCATCAGGATTAACATGCTTGATTGCCTAGAGCTAGAAAATATTCACCATCATGTCAAGTGTGAAAAGGAGAAATGTTGCATAAACCAGGAGGCTGAGAGTTCTAGTCCCGCCTTAGGCATGAAAGCCGGCTGGGTGACCTTGGGCCAGTCACACACACTCAGCCCAACTCACCTCACAGGGTTGTTGTTGTTGTGGGTTAAATAGGAGGAGGAAGGAGTATTAGGTATGTTTGCCGCCTTGAGTTATTTATAAAAATAATAAAGGTGGGATAAAATAAATAAATAAATAAATAAATAAGAAAACAAGAGAGTTTGGAGAATTCAAATCAGAAATTTCAAATATACTGTATAGTAAGCAGATCCTGTATGAATTAATAAGGCAACCCATTTTCAAGCTGTCTTAACATAATGGCCCTTCTTAATGCAAATTGTGATTTCACTGCAACAACAGGCAGATACGTTATCATGCTTTAATACTGGAGTATGTGTACACCCTGAATTATTACAAAGGATGTGTTTTTTATATTCTTAACTTCCTGAATCCCACAAGACGGTGGGAATAAGTGTCATGGCATTTAGACGTGTTTGAGCCACAATAGCAGAATAAGTAATGAGTTTCCTGATGGAATTTCTTACTTTTCCAAAATATACTGTGTTTCTCCATGTGATGGGAAATGTGAGTGACATCAATGTTGGACTCAGTTCAAGAACGTAACTTGCTCTGCTAGTACATTTTCTTCCTTCAGTCCCAAGAATGAATTTTGAATCTGTTCATTTAATATGTTTTATTTTGTTACACATACAGTTTTGTTTGACATTGCTTGAAATTAGATTATCTAGTTCAGAGTACTATTTGTGTTTCTGTAATCATTTCTCATGTTTTGTAAAATGTCCCTTTTTTTTTCAAGGAGTAGAACTGAATGTGAATGGCTTCTTTCAGATTCATTTGTTAATACAGTACTTGCAGGCTTTTTGGATGAGTTACCCAAAGAATGGGGGTAGGAGGCAATGTTTACTCACATCTTATAAGGAAAAATGTGTGAAGTATTTAATCTCAGTAGACTTTTATATGAATCTCTGTAGTTAATTTTGTTGTCAGTGCCTTACAGGAAATGCCATACATAAAGTTCTATGACTTGATGTCTTAAGCAGGTCTGCTTCACCAAAATCATTTAAAAATATTTTTTTAACAAAATCTCTTTGTAAGCCATTATGCAGTTTTGGAATGGGCATTTATAGCTTAGTTATCTGCACAAGGCTCCTCAGGGTGATGATGGTGTATGAGAGAAAGTCCCATTTAGCTTTTAATGTTCTTATCCACATTGCAATCAAAATTGCATGCAAGGTATGAACTGCTATTATGAATATGCATTTTGTTACTAGGAGCTACAGTCAAGATTTTCTAGTAGTTTTAAGCTGTTGCCAACAATATACTAACCAGCAGGCTACACATAAATCACAGATAATTATATGCTCTTGAGCAAGACATAAAAACCTTGTCTTAAAAGTAGCAAAGTTATTTGTAATCAACATTGAATGCAAAAGGGAACAGTGACACCACAGTGGAGCAGCTGATAAGTTGAATTGTGAGGAAGATAAGTTGAGGGGAAAAAGATGTCTAGGATTATTTAAGATTGGCTTTTCTAAGTAGTAGTTGTAATAAAGATGAGATCTTTAACTTGCTGAATGTGGATGGTGCTATATTCACATTGGAGGTACAAGTTAGATAATTAGGTGGAAGGATTAGGCAAGACATAGAAGTAATTGGTATGCTTCAAAACACAAAAGAGTTGGTTAGGGTGATCAAGCTATAAAATAGAAGAGAAACTTAACAAACCATGAAGGAAGAAAAGCTAACAAGGAAGCTATACTTTTTAAAAAAATTAGCCTGATATTTTAGATTGCCAGCCCCTGTTGATCTTAGGTACAGAGTTATTTTCTGATATTGGTGGTATGCCTCTAATATTTGTGTATTTCTAATATGATTACTGTGGTTCATAGAATATTATACTGTTAGTGATATAGAAATGACACAACCGTATCCTTGAGTGTTTTATACTATCTCTGCTATTCATTTATCAGGGGAAATTCTTGGTAACTTAAAGCTGGTATGTATATTACTGGATGTAGCTTTTTTTGCCTAAGAGGTACAATATTGATACATTAATTCTCTTGGAGTACCCATACTGTCAAATGAAAATAATTGACACACTTAGCAATATTTATATGGGTTTCAGCTCCCATGTGGTTTCTTGGCAGACATCTGTTTATTTTAGAGGAGGGAGCAGGTGGATTTCATATCCTGTAGTATTTTTAGAAAGCTATAGCATCAGCATAAAGGAATAGATCCCCATTAACACCATCTTCCTGATCCCCTTAAAATTTCCCAATATAGCATCAAGTCTGTAAAAAGGATCTTTGAAACAATCCTCTCATGCTGACATTAGCGCTGCTTTGGCTGTTAGCACACTATTTAGGATGCTGTGGCTGTGTGATGGATAATCTCGTTGTTGTTCCAGTTTGGTGAGTTGCCCCTAGCTAGGCAAGAAATACCTAACAGAAGAACAAAAGGTCACAGCTCTTCCAGTGGCAATAAGGGCCATGTAAATAACCGTAGATATGTGGAAACAAATACCAGATTGTGAAAGCTGAATTTCTCTGAAGGTGTTATATATACTCCAGGTTGCACACATTCTTCTGACATACCTACTGCAGTCAGTGGGTTGTCAGAATTTAACTGGGGTAGGCTATACTGCAACAGCTGCTCTTTAGTTTGCAAATGTGCTAGTAGTTAGTTTTTTAATTAAGTCTAGGAACACAGGAGTCCTTCTGTTTTTTTTAAAATACGGCAACAACTTTTTGAAAATGAACATACAGTATAGAACATGGCAGAGTTGGCAGTATGTAATTATCTATGCCCTTAGGACAAATTAATCTCCTTCATTCTCCAAATTTACCAATCGAAGAGAATATTTGTAGCCCAGGGTTGAACTGTGGAGTCCTTGGTGCTCTCTGAGCCTTGTGGTTTTCTTGCAGACGTTTCATTGCCAGACTAGGCAACATCTTCAGTGCGAAAAGGGAGTGAGGTTTGCTCTCTGTTTATATACAGTGGCTTGCCCTGCTTGTGTTGGCGGGGTGGGTGGGTGTTGTTCTCTCCTTGGTAGTTCCTTGATTGGGCTGTTGTTTGCTGCTTGGTTGACTGAGTTAATAGTTCCTTGATTAGGGTATTGTGTACTGTTTGATTGTTCGTCTGGTGTTGATCCTGGCGTTAATCTTTGCATATCTGGGTGTTGATTACTGGCGAGGAGATGTTCTGGAACAGACAAACAATCAACACCAGACGAACTCCACTCCCTTTTCGTACTGAAGATGTTGCCTAGTCTGGCAATGAAACATCTGCAAGAAAACCACAAGGCTCAGAGAGCACCAAGGACTCCACAATTCTCCAGACTGTCAATTCACTGAAATCTGTCCTGTCCCAGGTGATGTCCAAAGTGTATTTATCACTCACTGTAGCTTTCCTCCAACCTAATGACCTACTTAGTGCATGGGGAAACTATTAAGAGATTATATAAACTTAATGTAACTTTGATCACTCAAATTCAAAGTCAGTGTTCTAGCACCAGAGCCCTGGAGTGACCCCTTTGTTAAAAGTTGTCATCCTTAAATCTGTAGTTTGCAAGATCATTTGACATCTTAAGGTAGGGGTGGGTGATTTTTAGAGGGTCACAATTCAGTCCCCCAACCTTCCTGAGGACCTTGGAGATGGTTTGCTGAGGTGGTGATGTCATTGGAATGGATCAGGAAGATTTGTTGGTGAGTTTTATTTTCTTGGGCTCCAAGATCACCGCAGACGGTGACTGCAGCCATGAAATTAAAAGACGCTTCCTCCTTGTGGGGGAAAGCTATGGCAAACCTAGACAGCATATTAAAAAGCAGAGACATCACCTTGCCGACAAAGGTCCGTATAATTAAAGCTATGGTTTTCCCAGTAGTAATGTATGGCTGTGAGAGTTGGACCATAAGGAAGGCTGAGCGCTGAAGAATTGATGCTTTCGAACTGTGGTGCTGGAGAAGACTCTTGAGAGTCCCTTGGACTGCAAGGAGGTCAAATCAGTCAATCCTAAAGGAAATCAACCCTGACTGCTCATTGGAAGGACAGATACTGAAGCTGAAGCTCAAATACTTTGGCCACCTAATGCGAAGAGAGGACTTACTGGAAAAGACCCTGATGCTGGGAAAGACTGAAGGCAAAAGGAGAAGGGGACGGCAGAGGATGAGATGGTTAGATAGCATCACCAATGTAATGAACATGAATTTGAGTAAACTCCGGGAGACAGTGGAGGACAGGAAGGCCTGGCGTGCTATAGTCCATGGGGTCACGAAGAGCCGGACATGACTGGACAACAACAACAACAATAAGGGTGGAATAGGCATGGGATTAAACTACCCTCTAAATGGCCTATTGTTACTCTTAGAGTACTTTTAATTCTTTTAAGATTATTTCCTTGGGGTGGTTGGACAGGGGCCTTAAGGAAAGCAGTGAGAACAGTTTGCCTTCCTGAGGTCTTTTGATCCCATTCCCTTAAGCTCCTCCCCCAAAACAGATTGAAATCAGCCCCCCACCCTCAAAAAATAAAAAAAAAACATGGAGATTTTGGGTTGTTTGGCAGGGATGGGGCGTTAAGGGGTGGAATAGAAATGGAAGGTCTCCACGAGGCTTCTTGATCCCTTTCCTGCCTCTAAATTTGAAGGCAGAAAGGTGGAAAAAACATAATGGTTTAAATTTAATCATTTTGCTGCCAAAATTAAGCAAGGGGGCTTCATTTGGGCCACAGGTTGCTCACTCTTGTCTTAAGGTAAGGAAACACAAGTATGTAACTTAAACAATCTACCTGCTTTACCCTTTTAGCACATCTAGGGTAATTCATTCAGGCACACTTGGTGATATCACTAGAACCTTACATAAAATCTTTAAAATAATGCAAATGTGTCATAGAATGATTCAAGCAAGAAACAGTTTGAAATGGTTATGTTCTGGTTGAAAAAATAGCTTATTGCAAATCTTGTGGTTGCTAAGCAACTGCATATTTATGGTTCGGGTTAAGATTTTAAGCTGGTATGTGGGAAATAATATCTGAAGGCCTTGTTCAGTTGCAGCTGATGCCAGACTTTGTCATACACATTATGCCAAAAAGTGCTCTTGAAAAATGAAATGCCACCGCAGCTGGCCTCACGCAGCTCTGTTGAAGACACACACGTGCTGAGCATTTTAAAGTTAAATTAAAAGTACCTGCCTATTTATCTTCATAAAAGCATTCTAAACATGGCTAGTTGCACAGCATATTAATACACTACACTACACTACACTTTTAAATGTGTAATAATAATGCAGGTTAGACCTACATACAATACTGTAGACTACATGCAACAGACTACATGCAAAGTACGTGGTGTTGAGCAAACTGCCTCCTTCAAACATGGGTGCTACATACAACAACTGTTAAAATTTCAGTCAAAGAGGCTGTAGCTGCTACATATGGTTAACCCTTTTTCATCTGCCAACACTTAAGTGTAGGACAGATTCTGAATTTGGTATGCATTTTTGCATTTGTTATCCTGTGCAGTGTGTGTGTGGTGGGTTTTTTTTCCCTTCAAGATTCTCAGTTCTGATAACAGCTGCTTCTTTCATGGGTCAGACGATTTGTGAATTTGCTTCTCAGTTCTCCTATGATTTCTAAGCCATCATCAAATGTGGCTACTTCATATGTATTTCTGAATTCTAAAGCTACAAATGTACTACTATTTATATATCCCAGCTTGGAAATACGTTTCTAATCTGTAGCACTAGAGGTGGATTTCCACAGTTTGATTCACTATTGTGCCTGAATGAATTCTTAGAATTCATATTTATGACTTAGGTGTTAAATGTATGTCCAAGGTAAAGGAATATGTTCCTTCACATTGAAACTAGCATGTTTAGAGGCAGATAAGGAAAGAACCTTTTTTTTTTTTTACTAATGTCCAGCTTTCTGTGAGAAGAGAGGAGCATTAGAACTTTCTGCTTGATAATTTTTGTATAGTGGAGCAATATCTGCAGAAGGCAATAAAAAACTGAGTCCCTGGCAGACCTTAGGTAGTCAGGAGATGTGAAGATTCGCCGGAAGATTGCAACCAGGAATGCTACAATTTTATACAGAGCGGAAAAGCTCATGAATGCCACCAGAAAGATGGAGAGATTATAAGTTGATATCCTAGGAATAAGTGAAATGTGTTGGAAAGTATCTGGGCAACTTGATACAAAAATTGAAAATATTTTTTTCTGGAAATAATAATATATATTATGCTGGAGTATCTTAAAGTTTATACTGAAACTGGATTGTTTCATGATGTTATAATTAGCAGCACACCATGTCAATACTAACACCCAAATGTATGCCCTTATAGCAAATAAAAATGATAAAATAAATTCTAAAAAGTTAAAAACCTGCTACAATTAATAAATGCACACAAGACATACACAAACAAATCACCTTAATGGGTGATTTCAGTGCACCCATTAAGTATGGGTATAGGTAAATGTGACGATCTGATAGAAGAACTTGACTTAGGTATTAGAAATGAATGTGGTGAACATCTGGGGCACAGTTCTGTGAAGAACAGCAATATGTAGTTATAAATACTTTCTATAAATTACCACCTAGGAGATAATACACTTGGATATTAGCCAAGGACATACAGCCAGAAATTAAATAGATCATATTCTTATTAATATTGGGTGCACCCCCTCGCACCCTCACGCACCCTCCCTGACCTGTGCCGCACCCTCCCCAACCCATGCTGTACCTCTTGCGCACCCCCTCGCACCCTCCCTGACCCGCGATGCATCCTTGCGCAACCCCTTGCGCGCCCTCTCCGACCCTCGCCATGCCTCCCCTGCACCCGCTCCCTCCCTCCCTCCCTTACCTGGCAGCAGCCACTTACCTGCCTGCCTGCCGGATTGGGACTTGCAACTTCCTGCTGGCTTCCCCACTGACTTTCATTGTGGGTAGCCAGCAGGAAGTTGCTTACCCTAACTACTGTGGGATTTGGTTAATGACAGCAACCAGGACTGCAGGGATTGCCATCACTAAGCGACGCAGTCGTGCTTTACAACTGCATTGCTTAGTGGCAGAAATTCTGGTCCCAATTGCCATTGTAAGTCGAGTAATACCTGTATGTACTTAGGCATGAATACAGACTGGGTGGTTGCTCCAATTCTGAGATTAATTTGTATTAGTATGCTTGGGGATAAACAATATGGAAGGTACAAGCTTTAGATGTCTTTATTAGGCTCGGAGGAAGTACTTGGGAAAACTCTAGATAATTGCCTAAAGATGCTCTTCCAGTGCCACACACTGCTCTTGGTAGATACGTGAGATATACAAACTAGCATCTTAATATTTAATAGGATTTAGCCATTTATTGAAATGAAGAGGACATCTGTGATCAGTTTAACAAGTGTATGAAATGCTGCCTAGAGAGTCTTGTAGCAGAGGTTGATGTGCATTCTTCTTTTCTTACAGGCATACGAAAGAAGGTTTCCAACTTGCCCTCTCATCCCCATGTTTGTAGGCAGTGATACTGTGAATGAATTCAAGAGTGATGACAGAGCAATCCATGTGATTGAAAGACACTGTAAACTGGATGTAGATGCACCACGGCTCCTGAAAAAGGTAACATCTAGTCAGGTTAGATGTCCAAATAGCCATCTACAAGGCTGCTTCTTAAATTCATCTCTGTTCTCCTTCTCAGATTGCAGGGGTAGATTATGTTTACTTTATCCAAAAGAACTCCTTGAATAGAAGAGACCGCACTTTACACATAGAGGCCCACAACGAAACTTTCTCAAACAGAGTTGTCATTAATGAAAAATGCTCTTACACGGTGAGTAAGGGTAGGCTTGAATTTTATATTATGGTCTTACTAAGAAGGGTCTGTCAATGGCCCATTTTGTTAAGGCTTTCTTTGTTATTTATGGTTTCAATAATTTATGGTTCTGCTTTTCCTATCTAGGGTGCCAAGAACGTAAAATACAAAACAATTAAAAGCACAGTTAACCCAGATTACATTACTATTGATCCAACTCTAAAGACTTGGTTGAAGAGAAGTTCTTGATTACTTTTCCAAAAGCAGAGTGATGAGAACTAAGCACAGCTCTTGAAGAGACCTTGGGAGCAATGCAGATGCAAACCTCTGAAATTGGAGGCATTTTTAAGAAGGCCTTCCCTGCATCTGTTTTCTCCAAAAAGATTCATGCTAAGATAGGGAGTCCCTAAAGCTATAGGGCTTTGAAGTTAACATGAATGTCTGGAATTGTGTCTAGAGAACAGTTGGAAAATAGTAGAAAGTAATTATTTGTTGCACACTAGAGTTCCTCTCAATCTCCAGCTGTTTAACTCATGTGGCCCAATTTTCTTGCTTTGGACAAAAGTACAGTGCAAAAAAATAAAGTATTTATGGAGTACATTAAAACTGGTTTGTATTAGCAGTCAGAACCCAGATTTAAGTTTGCAATTAAATCAGTATGGAAATATTTGATAGATTAGCACATTTAATAGGTTGATGCTAAGATATAAATGAGAGGATGCATTCCTATATCAATGTTTGTTAAGCTTTCAAGTATCTGTGGTTTTCCTGATTACTTTAAGACAAGTTGTGATATAAATTGCTCTATGATACTCAGAAGTTGTCATTTTTATTGGCAATTCTGATCTGAGGAAAATCTAATTCACAAGACTTGAAATAATGCAGATTTGTCACTTGCCTTGTAGATATTCCTAGATTTTATCCCATTCAAAGAAAGTATTGGCTTATGATCAGACTCTGCTAATGAGCATACTAATTCTACTTTTAAAAAATCTGTCACTTCTAGTTGGATTTTTCTCTAAATACAATCCTAGTTTAACTTAAAAGGGAAGTCACTTTTGCAGGAAGGAAAGTTTTGGAGGTTCACAGTAATACACAATTTATTCAGCCCAAAGTATTTTGAATATTCTTTGAGGACACTGGTAAGACTTTGTAATGAAGCACTTGGAAAATGTTACTGTTTTTTTGTTTTCTGTTTTTTAAAAAACCCTCTTCATATCTAATTTATTTTTCTGACTAACTAATGGTTTATATATTAAAGATCCCTGGTTGATGCTTCAGTACTTCATACATTTAAATGTTAATCATATGCAACTCCTAAGAAAGCCCTTATTTAGGGTTATGCATCCAGGCCTATGGGATGGCATTCAATTAACAGAAATAAATTATATGAATGATAGGGTTTTTTACATGCAGGTAAAGATCTAAAAAATACAAGTAAGATCTAAATGAATTCTTAATTTTGCCCTTCTGGGGATCAAAATAGTTTGAGCTGATCATTTGTAAGAATAAGAGGATATTGCTTTTCCTCTTCTACATTTCATTATAGAAAAGGTGGAACAAGTTACAAGAAATCTAGGAAGGAGAAGTATTTCTCTTTTGTAATTCTTACTATTTTAAACTTGGATATGTCCTAAAATATGCTGGCAAAAGTATTCCTAGCATTATCCCTGTGAAACAGATTGCTTTAGATCAGTGTTTTTCACACTGGGGAACTTTAAGATGTGTGGACTTCAACTCCCAGAATTCCCCAGTCATCATGCTTCCTGGGGAATTCTGGGAGTTGAAGTCCACACATCTTAAAGTTGCCAAGTTTGAAAAACACTGCTTCCTAAGACTGAAATTCTGGGATCCCATTTAATGCATCAGTATATTGATTCAGGAGAATCTAAATACCAGGCTAAAACAGTCAGATAATCTAGGCCTGGGTTCTGGATATTTAAAAAAACAAAACAAACTGGTTTAGTCATCAGAGTTGGAGACTTTAAGTGCTGGTAAATCCATCTCTTTGGAGATAAGGGACTTTAGACAGTCCTTTCCTGTGAGCTGGCAGCATTTCAGCAGTAATTGCAACTCTAGTTGCTTATGATAAAAACTAAGATCCAAGCTGGAAACACATTACTTTTTCCCTGTGAAAGAAGAAATAAAGAAGTGAATTGCGTCTTGGATATGAAAAGCCAATTTAATTCTGGCTGGTAATCTAAAACGTTGAATATTCTTGTAGCTGGTTTAAAGGACTAGAGCATAAAATGTAGCTGGAAATTTGATTTTAAAAAGTGGTTACTAGGCAAATAGTTTAGCAAAGCACTAACATTTCATTGCCCCAAAGTGAAATGTGGTAGATTTCAACTTACAGACTTATTCTATGAAGAGTTAGATGAACTTATGTAGCCTCTGATACAGTCAAGATAGAAACATTTTTTACTTAAATGATATACAGTAATTAATTCCTGTAAGAAGTTATTGGGCACCTTTTGTTGAGAATCTTTAGAATAAGCAGGAAAAAGTAATACTGACTACAGTCCTGATGAGAGTGTTGAAAAATTAGCAAACAGGTGATAATGTGTTCTCAGGTATAATTGCAAAAATGCAAGGAACTACCAGCTACTTGCTCCTTACCTTTTCATGGAGTTACAGTAAATGACACTAAAAATCAAAAGGATTGTAAGTGAATACATTTGAAGTTAATCTCCATAATTCTTTTAAGACTTATTATGAGCATATTATTTTTCAGACAATGTGTTCAGTAAAATACTTCCGTAGCTGCACAAATGTTATTGCCCATTGGGCATCCTATTATGTTAGTGAGAACACAGTGTTGTAAGTAAAGAAAAGGAAAATGCACTATCCGATACTTAGGAAATAATTGTCCTTGTGATACTGGATAAGGGTTTTCTTACACCGTGTGCCCACTTTTGTTTCTCAATCCTCCAGGTGCACCCAGACAATGAAGACTGGACATGTTTTGAGCAGTCCGCAAGTCTTGATATTAAATCTTTCTTTGGCTTCGAAAGCACAGTAGAAAAGATTGCCATGAAGCAATACACCAGCAATATTAAAAAGGTGGTCTTTTTAAGTTTTATATCCAAATGGTTTTGCTGCTTCCTCAAGACGGGGAATAGTTTTCAGCTCTTTTGAGAAAGGTCTGGCTGACCTTCTACGACGTCATGCTCTGTGTTTGCTCTCACCTTCTGTTAGAGTCATGGTGCACTATATTATATTGGCAGTGGGGGACCCGAGTATGGTGGGGTCTGGTCATCCAGCAGTAGCATATGGTGCAGTGATCATCAGTCCCTGTCCTTTGGTCTTGTCAGAGATAACTGTCCAATAGCAGTACAGCAATACTGGGGATCATGCTCTGCTGGAGAATAAACCAGTTTAGAAGAAGCCGGCCCTTAAATGCTAAGCCAGTAAGGCTGGCCTACATTACAATTTACGTTTGGAAGGAATGAAGCTTCCCACGTCATGACCGGGAATAACCCTCATGCCTCAAAGGGCAGTTAGGCCTGTGCTTGAACAAAGAGGTCCGGAAGGCATCTTTTTCACTTCTTTCTTTTTTTGTATTGAAAGCCATGGGAATATATTTGTTCTTTTCTCCTCGGGTTTCTACTTCAGGATTTGTAATACTGAACTAAAGTATCTGAGGTAATACTAGGTTTCCGCCTATTCCAGCAGACGTAGTTTTCTTTAATCAGGAACTAATTATGTGGTTGCTCCCCCACCCCCTGAAGCATGTGCACCTACAATGCACTGATGTAAGAATGGTCTTGTTTTGAAAGGGCAAAGAGATAATAGAGTACTACTTGAAGCAGCTAGAAGAAGAAGGTGTAACATTTATTCCTCGTTGGACTCCCCCTGCTAAGTTTGCATTTGAACGTGGCACAGCTCGCTTAAGACAGTCACTGTCCCCTCCAATCAACATACCTGAAACCGCCATTAAAGAGGGACTGAACCCCAAGGACATCAACACATGCAACAATGCATCAGAACTGGCAGCTGGAACGCCTGATGGTGTGTAGTTTGTTTGTCCTGTCCCCTTTTACAACTGTTTTGTGAACACCATCATAATCGCAGCTGGCTTTTAAGGATACAAGCAAAGAATCAAATTAGTTAATTTATCCACAAAAACGTAGGCTAGCAGTTGTACAGTGTTACCTCTTTTCAAGAATATCAAGTAAATACATAATTTTCATTAACTGGGGACTCGGATGATAGATGGTGAAGGCAACTAGCAGTGTTGAGGTTACAAGGATCTATTGAAGATTAGAACTGATGGAAATATCTATCAAAACTACTGGTGGCTAACTTATACATAGTAAATAATTGAACATTTCAGTTTGCTATGCAAATGAGGGCTTCCACTGGAAGTGTGGACAAAGAAAACAATTCTATTGACCCCTAACAACATGCTTAAAATTTTCAGACAAGCTAGATGCGGATTATATCAAGAGGTATCTGGGCGACTTGACACCACTTCAGGAAAGCTGCCTCATCAGGCTTCGGCAGTGGCTCCAGGAAACACACAAAGGCAAAGTAAGAGGATGTCTCTTTGGCTTCCTGTCCATCAGAAAAGTGCACGGTGTACAAGAATGCCTGGCAGAATGTCAGTGTCCAAAGGAAGAAACACAAACTAGTTTGAGCTTCATTTATTTATTTGTAGATTAGAAAAGTCTAATGTTTAGTTTCCCATATTACAGAATCCAAATTCCTGAATCTGTTTGAAATTGTATTGGGTGATTCTCCCTCCTCCAAGCCCTCCTCCTTGTGATGTTTCTATGGTAGAAAATTTTCTGGACTGTTTTTTAATATTTCTTGTCTAACTTCTCCATCCTACCATAAGCCATCTTTCTGTTCTTGGATTTCTGGCTTCTACCTAAAATAAGGATATGTGAAACATTCTGTCCATGAACTGTTTTCTTTATGAATCAGTTTCAAGTGGTTTGTGCAAGACCAAAACACGTGCATTTTGTTCAGGCATGAACCTGAAACATGTGTTCTGTTTTCGGGGGTGGGAGGTGGGGCAGGAATAAGACAACATTATTGGCAGGGGCTAAGAGGAAGCAGGGAGAGGAAGGCGCTGGAGGACGAGGAAGGAGCAAGTGGGCTGCTGATACTGTAGAATTCAAGCATTGCATTTTGAATGGATCCCTCTGTCCACCCTAACCCCCCCCCCCAAATTTCCCAACACCTGTCAATGCTGCATTTGAATTCAAAGGCAGCAGTGCATGGTGCCTGATAAGGGGAGGTGGGGAAAGAAAGCCCCGGGGGAATTTTTAGCATATGTCAGCCATATGCATCAGGAACTGGCCACTAGAAAAGGCTAATTAGACCAAACAAAAAATATGGCCATATTTAGAATTATTATTTATTGTTTCCAGTTATTTAGTTTTTCAGGTTTCATTGCTGTTTTTTCAAAACATTATTTAAGTAGAGGATAGAATTTTACTGTATTATTACTAAAATATATAGGCATTGTTTAAAATATCATTGTTATATAATATTGTACATAGTCTTAATTTGAATTATATTCCATTTTATAGGTTTTATATAGATTTTAGTGTTTTAGTGGGTTCTTAGCTTTGTGCCAGTAATTTTTATTTTTAGCTAAGTTTTCCATAGCAGATATGTAAGATTGTTTACATTAGTACAGTTGTAATTCTTATACTTTCACATTACTTTGTGCTGGTCAATGACAGTAGTAAAGATTTTGATTTAATAATTATATGTAATTATCTATTTCTATTCATGTTGCTTATAATTTCTGTTATAATTAGCAGCAAAAAAGTCAGGGAGTTTTTAGTATCACATTGCTTAACACTAGAAAGCATTTTTTTCTGTTGAGGTCAAGAGTTTATTCTTTTCAGAAGTCTGAGCTAAGCACTTGTTCTATCAGCTTCCTGTTACTGTATAAATTTAAAATTGCCTTAATTACTTCTCTGGTATTTACTTGGTGAGTTGATGTATACAGCTGCAATGTCCCAGTTTACTTCTGTTCACTGTATTTCTCATCAAAGCTCTTGAGTGTTCTCCAAATATTCTTTTAAACTGCTTGCTTGATTTTACTATTTTTCTGTGGAATGAATGAATGAAAGAAATGGCAGCCTTTCTTATGGGGAAGGGATGGTGTTTAGGCATAGAAAGGAACTAGTTTAGTCCTTGAAATTTACTTACGGGGTATTATATACTTTTGACAGTACTTAATCAATGTTTACCACATTTATAGATTCCCAAAGACGAGCACATCTTAAGATTCCTGCGTGCCAGGGATTTCAACATTGATAAGGCCAGAGAAATCCTGTGCCAGTCTTTAACGTGGCGCAAACAGCATCAGGTGGACTACATCCTGGATACTTGGAACCCTCCTCAAGTACTCCAGGATTATTATGCAGGTGGTTGGCATCATCATGACAAAGGTATAGTAGCAGAGATGCAGATGGCCTTTTACAGGGTGAAATCTTAGATCTATTGAAATACTATCAGTCAGTATGGTTTGCTAAAGAGAGCCTAAATGCAATTGGTTCTAAGTGCTTAAAATTGCTTGTCAACGTTTTTATGATATTTTGTTGGAGCAAAAGGTAAGGTATAAAGATATAAGTATCTGGATATGATGGAAGGCACCCCATTAGAAATAGCGAGAAGACTTGGGTTTATTTATTTATTTATGTGGCTTGTAAGCTACTGTATTTCAGTTGAAGGCCATTGAAAACCATACGGAAGCTACCTCTGGTGATATTTGCAATAATGCAATAAAGTTGACAAGTCATATATGAGTGGGCAGCCATAGAAAATGAAATTATAAACAAATAAACAGGAAAATAATATTAAGGGTGTTTCCAAGCAAGTAGTTCCTATATCTTCTTTATTTATGCAGCCAAAATGTTTGTTGGAAACCTAAGTTAGTAAGCAAATATTGATAATTCCAGTTCTCTTTGGAGAAAAATACAGAAGGCCTTCTAACCGTTTCTTGGTTCATCAGAAGATAACTTGAATGGCACTGTCATTACTCTTTTGGTCCAGATGGGCGTCCACTGTATGTGTTGAGGCTAGGCCAGATGGATACCAAAGGTTTGGTGCGAGCTCTTGGAGAAGAAGCCCTGCTTCGCTATGTAAGTGCCTCAGATACAATTTGCAGATGGCTTTAATAGTGAATGTTATATTCCCACTTCATTATTCTGTATCAGCTAGAGTAGCTGGATGTTCTTCAGTTAGGTTGCTCCTAGTAACCGTGTCCAACATATCTGCAGGGGGCTTAGTTGGGAAAGGCTACACTACAGCAAGGAACACTCTGGAATTTCACTGACAGTTTGTTCATTTTGATATCTTTTTATCAGAATAGCAATGTGCTTTTTCTGGCTTTTGTGTAAGGATAAACATAGGCAACTTTTGGCTCTTGAGATATTGCTAAATATCTATACAAATATCTATAGTATCTAAATATCAATACTATTTCAACTATAATTGACTGCATTTCTTAGTATTGGCCAGCTAAGCTGGGGCTGCTACGTTTCGTAGTACAGTAACATCTAGATCAGTGTTTTTCAACCTTAGCCACCTTAAGAAGTGTGGACTTCAACTCCCAGAATTCCCCAGCTGAATTCCCCAGTTGAAGTCCACACATCTTAAAGTGGCTGCGTGTCAGGAAAATTGGCGCAGAAACAATGCTGAGTCGAAGTTCAACTCTAGTTTCTTTATTGTTTCTACCATACACAGAATCTTGCCGGACTAAAGATTCTTTTACTGAGCTAAGGGGGAAAATACCCTTGTGAATCTAGGGTGGTGCCAGTCTCACTTTCTTCCTTGGGCCCCCTCACACTCTCCACCTTGTGTAAGCTGTGCAAATGCTTATCAACCTGGAATGCGCTTTCCCCCCTCAGCTCCCAGCTCCATAACATCACTCTCCTCTTCAGGAGCACATTTCATCAAATCAAGGGTGAGAAACACTGATCTAGAGGGCCACAGATTGCTCACTTCTGAATAGGAGAATGAGGTGTTAATCCTCAGATATCAGAGCAGCCTTTCCGCCTCTGAGTGCAAGTAAAAGAGAGATTGTCTTATTACCCTCTTTGCCATGACCCATCCTCAAAAGAGCCAAAGTTTCAATGAGATGACAAATTCTACATTTTAGGAAAATAGGCCAACATTACATTGAGATCTTTGGCTGTACTATTTCTTACCAAAATTGTGTTAACATATGCAGTGATTTGAAATCCAAACAGGGCTATAGATGGACAAGGCCAAATCATAATGAACCTTCACATTTCTTAAGTCAACATTTGTTGTTGTTTATTCATTCAGTCGCTTCCAACTCTGCATGACTTCATGGACCAGCCCACACCAGAGCTTCCTGTTGGCCGTCACCACCCCCAGCTTCCCCACGGTCGAGTCCGTCACCTCCAGAATATCATCCATCCATCTTGCCCTTGGTCGGCCCCTCTTCCTTTTGCCTTCCACTTTCCCTAGCATCAGCTGCTTCTCCAGGGTATCCTGTCTTCTCATTATGTGGCCAAAGTACTTCAGTTTTGCCTTTAATATCATTCCCTCAAGTGAGCAGTCTGGCTTTATTTCCTGGAGTATGGACTGGTTTGATCTTCTTGCAGTCCAAGGCACTCTCAGAATGTTCCTCCAACACCACAGTTCAAAAGCATCTATCTTCCTTCGCTCAGCCTTCCTTATGGTCCAGCTCTCGCAGCCATAGGTTACTACAGGGAATACCATTGCTTTAACTATGCGGACCTTTGTTGTCAGTGTGATGTCTCTGCTCTTAACTGTTTTATCGAGATTTGTCATTGCTCTCCTCCCAAGAAGTAGACGTCTTCCGATTTCCTGGCTGCAGTCAGCATCTGCAGTAATCTTTGTGCCTAGAAATACAAAGTCTGTCACTGCCTCCACGTTTTCTCCCTCTATTTGCCAGTCATCAATCAAGCTGGTTGCCATAATCTTGGTTTTTTTGAGGTTTAACTGCAACCCAGCTTTTGCACATTCTTCTTTCATCTTCATCATAAGGCTCCTCAACTACTCCTCGCTTTCAGCCATCAAAGTGGTATCATCTGCATATCTTAAGATTGTTAATGTTTCTTCCAGCGATTTTAACTCCAGCCTTGGATTCCTCAAGCCCAGCACGTCGCATGATGTGTTCTGCGTACAGGTTGAATAGGTAGGGTGAGAGTATACAGCCCTGCAATACTCCTTTCCCAATCTTAAACCAGTCCGTTGTTCCGTGGTCTGTTCTTAACGTTGCTACTTGGTCATTGTACAGATTCCTCAGGAGGCAGACAAGATGATTTGGTATCCCCATACCACCAAGAAATTGCCACAATTTGTTATGATCCACACAGTCAAAGGCTTTAGAATAGTCAATAAAACAGAAATAGATGTTTTTCTGAAATTCCCTGGCTTTCTCCATTATCCAGCAGATATTGGCAATTTGGTCTCTAGTTCCTCTGCCTTTTCTAAACCCAGCTTGTACATCTGGCAATTCTCGCTCCGTGAATTGCTGGAGTTTACGTTGCAGGATCTTGAGCATTACCGTACTGGCATGTGAAATAAGTGCCACTGTTCGATAGTTTGAACATTCTTTAGTGTTTCCCTTTTTTGGTATGGGGATATAAGTTGATTTTTTCCAATCTGATGGCCATTCTTGTGTTTTCCAAATTTGCTGGCATATGGCATGCATCACCTTGACAGCATCATCTTGCAAGATTTTAAACAGTTCAGCTAGGATACCGTCATCTCCTGCTGCCTTGTTATTAGCAATGCTTCTTAAGGCCCATTCAACCTCACTCTTCAGGATGTCTGGCTCTAACTCACTGACCACACCGTCAAAGCTATCCCCAATATTATTATCCTTCCTATACAGATCTTCCTTATATTCTTGCCACCTTTTCTTGATCTCTTCTGCATCTAAGGTTAATTCCTTTTTAAACATTCCTTGAGGGTTCCAGTAAATGTAAAATAATATATTATGATGAATTAATTTCATTTTTAAATTATAAGAGGTATAATTTCACATTTTTTTAACATCTGGACCTGTTGATTCTTCAAAATTGGATACTCCAACTCTTCATTCAGATACACAGTTGAGATACACAAATAATATTGGCTTTCATTTTATTTTTTAATTTCTTATAAAAATCAAATAAAGTAGAACCAGAAATATCTCTCTGGCCAAATTTTCATCCATGTAATGCAAGTTTCATTACAAATCCTGAAGTAGAAACCTGGTGCAACATTCTCATCTTTTTTATTATGTGCAGGTTTTATCTATAAATGAAGAAGGACTGAGGAGGTGTGAAGAAAATACAAAAGTGTTTGGAAGACCTATAAGGTAAAGAAACATTCTTGAAATTCCATGAGTCTGTTTCATTGAAGTTTAGATACGCTTATGCTAATCAAGATGATGCTTTGCTGTCCAATGCCCTGACCAAGTCCTAGGTTAAGAAATGGAACACATTAGCAGAATTCCAGTTGTCATTTATGTAATATGGCACTCACAGGCAGACTTACTGATAGCAAGATTCTGGCAACCCACCCACACTGCTAAAGTTTAGTCACTAAACAACAGTGTCAGATACCTCAGAGTAAGAGATAAGAGATCCAAATAAGTGCAGGTGGGATTCGGAAGTGATGGTAGTCCCAGGAGTAGTGTGAAAATAGATAGTGCTGCCATCTGGTGTAGCTCAGCTAATTATGTTAGGCTGTATGAATAGAAGACTATTTGGAAATTCCATATACAATGTTTTAAATCCATGATAGCATCAAAGTGGGATATAAACAAATTAATAAAAATATTGTAGGCCAAGAAAAGGCCAGAAAAGTTGATCAATGCTTGCTGTACATAGTGAGCAAGGCCACTAACGCAAAAGTTGAAAGAGTCAGAAGGAGATTGGAAGAATTATAAGTATCTGGATTTAAAAGCGGGTGTGTGTGTGTGTAAATTTATACTCTGTGTGTGTGTGTGTGTGTGTGTGTGTGTGTGTGTGTGTAATTAGCAAATGCTTCAGGTATTATGGATGTGATTTAAAACTTTTCAACCTACTATTAACCAGGTGAGGAGTTAAAATATCTCTATTTAATATAGTATAGTATATTTGTATACTGTCACCATCAAATAATTGCTTGATTGATTTAAGTTGAACATGTTGATTATGTTTTATTTTGGGGGAAACCAGCTCTTGGACTTGCTTGGTGGATCTGGAGGGCTTGAACATGCGCCACTTATGGAGACCTGGTGTCAAGGCCTTGTTGAGAATCATTGAGGTGGTGGAAGCTAATTATCCAGAAACGCTAGGACGTCTTCTAATTCTACGAGCTCCCAGAGTGTTTCCCGTCCTTTGGACGCTGGTAGGTTCTTACCTTTGTTCTCTGTTTGGGAATTTGTGTTTTGTAAATTGGAGGCAGTCTGTACTTTGAAATAGGTAAGATTTGCAAGCTTGATATTTATAGTGTGCTTCATTTCTGGAGCCACAAGTAGAAATTCAGCTAGAGCATAGGCAACTATGTGACCATGTGGAATAATATGTTCCTCTTGAATCCCTCTGATGTCTTGGGAATGTTACTAATTTAGTATTTTGCTTATAGGTTAGCCCTTTCATTGATGACAACACTCGAAAGAAATTCCTGATTTATGCTGGCAATGATTACCAGGGTCCTGGAGGGCTGTTGGATTACATTGACAAAGAAATTATTCCTGATTTTCTTGGTGGAGAATGTATGGTAGGTAGAAAAAAAGAGAATTGTTTTCAACCAAGCTCGATGAACTGTAACAATTTACTCTTTCTGCTAGTTTAATCCCGTGCACAGTCTATTAGGCCTAGATTCATTTCAAAGAAGCCGTTTGGGCCATGTAGTGACACAATCTGCTGATCTGAAGTGGCCATCCAGTTCAACTTAGCAAAGCAATTTGGGTGGCATTGAATCCCTTTGGACTCAAGTGAAGTCCAGGGGTTCTAGGCTGGGCAGCTTTGGGATTTCCCAAAGGCTTTGTTGAAGCCACCCAGCTTAAAAGTTCTTGGGCACACGCCTCTGGGCTGGGGCCCTTCAGCACATGTTGCAGGCAGACCCACAGCGTTTGCTGAAGTTGATCAGCCCCAAAGCCCTTCAGACAGTTCTGCAGGAGAAGGCTTCTCTCAGCGCTTTTCCAGAGCACCACCAAAGGCCTTTTGGCCTTTCTGTGCCTCCAGCAGGATTCAACACTTGTGAGCCAAGCCAAACCGAGGAGGGGAGGGAAGAGGAGAGGAGGGAGGAGCAGCAGGTGGTAAGGGAGCCTGCGAGAGAGAGTGACACCGCCGGGGACCTCTGTGCTGGGGGTCTCCTTTCTGGCATGCGCCTGCCTTTCTGCAGGCACTGTGGCTCGCCCGGGGAGCTCTGTCTCAGGGCGGGTGCAGGAGATGCTATGCTGGGCTGGGCTGGGCTGGGCTGGGCTGGGCACACCAGCGACAGCAGGAGCCACCCACAAAGGCGGGAGGAGGGGGGAAGGAGGCAGGGAAAGGAAAAAGTGGTGGTGGTGGTAGAGGCTTTGGCATCAGGGTGCCAAGATTTCAGGAGAGGTTGAGGAGCCCAAATATTAAGCAGGGGGGTGTTGGAGGTTGCAAGGCGTCAGCCCCCCTCTAGTTTTGCAAAGGGGTCCTTGGGGGAGGAGGTGGAAAGGGGGGGGGCGAGAAGGACAAGCTGGATTTGGGGAACAAGGTCCTGGTGGTGCAGGGAGAGTTTCATTCTTTATTAAGTTTCATTCTTTACTTTCAATTTAAGAACACTGTTAGTGCATACATACAGGCCTACACATGAAACAAATATAATCATTTTGTAACTTCTGGCCTATATTTGAGCCTGAATGTGCAGGGGTTGAAAAATATTTCAAGGGTTCCTTCAGGGTCAAAAGGTTGAGAAAGGCTGCAGTAGTTGGTGAAATTCTTTTACTGCTGAAGAGCTGGTTTCTGAATTTAGCTTGTCTTACAGTGAAGTCAAGTAGAATCCAGCGTTTCAAGCCAATTAACCCTCCTCAGTCTGTGCCGCATTAGTATCTGCTTGAGAAGTATGTTGTGAGGGCAGGCATAAGCTACAGTGAGAAAATGGGGTCATTTCCAGTCACAGAATGTTGTTTTACTCATTAAGCTCTTTACAGCTTCTCACTTTTTCAAATTGACTCCGATGTATTCTTCCTGAGACATTTTCTATTTGGGCAGAAGCAGATCCATTGCTGACTCTTTCCCCTTCACCATTTAATTAAATCTATTTAGTGTGAAGTTCCAGAAGGTGGGCTGGTTCCCAAATCTTTGTACCGGACAGCAGAAGAACTGGAAAACGAAGACATAAAATTGTGGACAGAAACTATCTATCAATCTGCAAGTGTCTTCAAAGGAGCTCCCCATGAGGTATATCATTTTATTTTTCCCCTTTGCCTCTAGTGTTTGATAAAAGTAATCTTCAAGTCCAGCTCAACTCTTGGTGACCTCATGAACACATCCATGTTGTTTTCTTAGAAAAAAATAGGGAAGTGGTTTACCCTGGGTACTTTCTGGATCTTTTTTGTTTTACTTCCCAGTCTAGCCTATAGTCTCGATATTTGCTGGTAGTCTCTCATCTGAGTACTAATCAGGTTCAACTTTAGGACCTGCCATCTAGCTGGGCAGCCTATGCTAGAGAAAACCAAACAGGTACTTGGGGAAGATTTTTGGAACCAATTTCACTTTCAGAACTGGTTCAAATGATCCTGTCTCGCTCTTTTGATTTCAAAACTGAAATACCACTTCCATAGTTAGGAAAAATCATACCATAAACCTATTCCTTTTTTTTTTTCCTTTTTTTTTTTTTGCAATTTTTTGTACATTCCATTAGGTGCTTCAATCTTGCATGACCATTTTGGGCAAGGACGCTATACTGAGTATCGTTTGAATGGCCTCAACATCCTATCTATGCATTTGTAATGGCCATGCTTCTTTCTAAGGAAAAGAGACCTTGAGTGAAGCGTGTGAAGTCCACAACCCCAGCCCTTGACTTTCCTTCCCGGTTTCAGCTGAATGATGCAGCATTCTAAAATCTGTAATTGAAACGTTATGAAAGGGGAGCAGATCCTCCTCTGGCCTCTCCCTCTGTGATCTGAGCATTGTTAACAGTTCTGCTAGTGCTTGGCTCACAGTATTTTCTTAGACTTCCTAGCCTCTGTTTCTAATTCTTGATTATTTTTCTTTAAATAACCCTAAGTTTTTCCTGACAACACCCTATGTTTCTGGGTTTGGGGCATCTGATTTTAATTTGCAACTTTAAGGTCTTAACAATAACCTACAAAGAAAATTAAGATTAAATTAAAATTAAGTACAGTTAGACTCTACTGCTTTAAGCACGTGACACCATTAATGGACATTGCAGCTAGATACAAACACAATTAATAAACTCTTGAATCTGATTTCTGATAGGTGGTACTGTAACTCAGGGTTCCTCAACCTCAGCCATTTTAAGATGTGTGGACTTCAACTCCCAGAATACTCCAGCCAGCACTGCTGGCTGGAGTATTCTGGGAGTTGAAGTCCACACATCTTAAAATGGCTGAGGTTGAGGAACCCTGCTGTAACTGATAGAAATAGCAGGCTCCAAACTAGTGCAGGATTCCTAGTGAGAGAAGGCTGACAGTAGAGCCTTCACCTGTAGAGATACCTGCCATGACTTGAGTTTTTAATATAGTCACTTGCCTTTCTTTCCAGATTTTCATTCAGATTGTGGAAGCTGCCTGTGTGATCACCTGGGATTTTGATGTTTGCAAAGGTGATATTGTTTTCAACATCTATCACTCCAAGAGATCCCCTCAGCCTCCTAAAAAAGACTCGTTGGTTGGGGCACATAGTATTACCTCTCCTGGTGGCAATAATGTACAGTTGATAGACAAAGCTTGGCAACTGGGGCGAGACTACAGCATGGTGGAGTCACCACTCATCTGCAAGGAAGGGGAAAGTGTGCAGGTGAGAACAAGTCTCTAAACACAACCCGTAGTTTGATTCCTAGCAAAATGCCATTAGAAGAATGGGCTTTTTAATTCTATCATCTTTTGAATACCATAACAGCATTCTTGTGTTGCCTCTTTGTGATTGTGTAACTAGCCAGTCTAATAGAATTCCTAAGGTATCATTGTAGCAGCATGAAATCTTTAGAAAGTGAAGGTTTCATGTGTTTTCTCATCCCAAAGGGGGTGCTATAGTATGGCTATAGGAGGGGAAGGGATCTTAAGTCTTTCTCAAATAGTTTGAGTTTGGTCTTTCCCATTAAACTTATTTTGCCTTCTGCTTCACACCATAACACTCGGCCAATTACAGATCCTATATTCCAGGGGTCCCCAGCCTGTGGGCTGCAGCCTGTTAGGAAGTGGGCCACGGGGCTCCCTCCTGCAAACCCCACCCCCCGGTGCGTGTGATTGGCTCCCGCCTGTAAACCCCGCCCGCCAGTGCACGCGATTGTCTCCCGCCTGCAAACCCGGCCCCCCGTCCGTGGAAAAATTTTCTTCCACGACCACTCCCTGGTGCCAGAAAGGTTGGGGACTGCTGCTATATTCATTTCAAGGTTCTGTAAACTGGGACACCAATTCAACATTGATATTGGAGGTCATCACCAATCCCACCTTAAAATAAAGTACCTGCTCTTTCAGGGTGAGGGGAGAGTGATATTTTAATCAGTCATGCACTTCACAGATTGATTGTACATCAGTAAGGAACCTCTACCAGGGAATGGGTCATTCAATCTTTCTCTGCTTTAGTTGGTGATCAAAGTAAGAATCCTCTCTTGGGTTTCTATTCCTCCTTAAAACTTTGCATCCTTCTTCTAGGAAATAACTGCAACTAGGGGAAATCTCCAAGTTTGGGAATCTCTGTAAATGACATCTGTGCATTTTAAAAGGGTAATATACAAATTGGTACAGTAGTAACAATATATCCAACATTATGCATAGCTCCATCTGCAGGGCAGTGGGCTACATGGTCCATTCCAACTTTGTGATTCTACATGCACTGGTCTAAACATTGAGGCTTACTATCAAGTCAAGATCTGGTACTAGTTATTATGTATGCTGTACTTGCCAATTTAACCCTTATTTTTCATATTGCTATGCTAAGACCATGATGGTCAACAACCACAAACTCAGGAAAACCAAATTGTGTTTAACGGAACTCTGTTTCTTGCCTGCCTGCCAGCCAGCCTCTCTGAATTGGTCAAGTAGGCTGAGCACGACAGGGAGATTCATCCACGCAAGAAATTGAGTGTTATGCTAGTTGAGTCCTACAACTGCTGGTTGGTGAAGTGTACTACATTATATCCAAATGGATGGTTATCAGCACCGGTGGCCTTTTCAGACTATTTGTTGATTTTCTCTGCTCTTGCTTTAAGGGATCCCACGTGACTAGATGGCCTGGCTTCTACGTTCTCCAGTGGAAGTTCCACAGTATGCCTGCCTGTGCTACCACCAGTCTGCCTCGTGTTGATGATGTCCTGGCATCTCTACAGGTCTCATCTCACAAGTGCAAAGTGATGTACTACACAGAAGTAATTGGGTCAGAAGATTTCAGGTAAGATTAGCTGTAATATTGCAAGTGCCATTCTTAAAAAAAAAACCAGAATATTTCTTGGGGCTAGCTAAACTTAAATGCAAGTAGTCAAGGACTTCTCCAGAACAGTACAGGAACAGCAGGCAGAACCCATGCAATTCTGCCATTTCCATGACTTGCTTTTCCTACAGACTTTAAGAGTCATCAAAATGACACTTAAAGGTACTATGCCTATGAGTTTCAGGCAACACCTCTGGTTAAAAGCAGTTACAGCTGATGTTTATGGTTCCCCTGTCTTACTGCTTTCTCGTATCTCCATTCTTCACATTACTTGCTGGGGATCCATAGCAAAAATACATATATTATATTGGTATCCACAAAACCTTAAACTTTTCTTGCCTTGTTTGACTGATTTCACAAAAATAGCATTTAATATGAATTCGGAAAATGATTTTGACTATTTTTGTCCTGGAGTAAAAATGGTCATCTCTAGGGGTAGCTAATATATCCACTGCTCTCTAAACCAGGGCTTTCCAAAGTGCTGCTGCTGGCGACACACCCGGCGGCGGCGGCGACACGCGCACGCATGGCGGCGGCGCGGGGGGCGTGCAGTGGCGCGCACGGCGGGGGGGCGTGCGGCGGCACGCGTGTGCATGGCAGCCGCCGTGCACGCGCGCGCCGCCGCTTCCGGGTGCTGTGGCGACACACTTTTGTGTCGCGACACACAGTTTGGAAAGCTCTGCTCTAAACAATAAGTACACTTGACTGATATTATCAAACATTGGAGTGATAAACAGAAACAGAGGGAGGAAAAGAGTTAGATGGTCTTTTAGGCCAGAGATAAGGGGCAAATTGTTATCATGAAAACTTACGTGCTGGTCTCGAAAACTACAGTAATCATGGAATGCTTAAGTTAGCTTTACTGGTCTTTTTAACAATAAATTGATCAGTCATTGGCTGCATGGTTCCAGAATTTTTTCTTATACTAACAAGAAGTTGCATCAGACAATAGTGACCTTTGTTTATTGATTTGAAGAAGAAGGAAACAGCAAGTCAAATACTTTTGTCAATGAATTTATGACAAATCTTTTTTTTTTATGCTATTCATTATAAGAGGAACTTTAATCAGTGCAGGTGCTGGCATTCTGTTTCAGTGGTATGAACTCTTTGAAATCAAATCATTTTCTTCAAATCAATTTGTTTTTTTATTGTAAGTGGCAATAGTATAGTACATAGCTTTCCAAACTGTGTGTCGCGACACATTACTGTGTCGCTGGCAGGGTCTGGGTGTGTCGCCAGATGACCCTGAAGCAATGATTGGGGGGAAGCCAGTACATGTCTGTTTATTGTTAGAGAGATCATCTTCTTAATTTTACTTAATTTATTGAATAAGAAGTTGGAATTGGAAGCTCGGAAGCACCCTTCCTGTATTGCTGGTAGGGGTCCTTCAGTCTCCATCACTGCAGGCCTTCAGTCAAGCCCTAAAGAGTAACTTACATTCTTATTGTAGGTCCTTAAACAAGATATTATGGGATGGTTGAATTTTTAAAGTGGTGTTAGTTATAAAGATTTAGCACCTTTTTGGACTAAAAGCATATTTTATTCTTTTTTAACCTGGATTTTTAGTATTATGGCTTTGATATCTTTGAGGCTTACTGTTGATTGTAATAGTTGGAAGCTGCTTTGGGGAGTTAGAAAGCCGGCATATATATGAATGATTTGATTTGGTTCCTTGGTTAACTGACTATATAAACCAGCCCTTCTCCACCTGGCGCATTCTATGTAGTCCCTCAGTTTGGCCAGGGAGTTATAGCAGCTAAAAGTAATGGAAAGACTCCACGATCAGTACTGTGTGTTGAGCATCTGGCAAAGGACATCCGTAGGCACTGCCAATTCCATTTGGGATGCCCTCCGTGCACAGTTTTTGCGTACAGCTCAGCATGTGAAGGTGTCTTCTCCATCTTTCTGCAGGGGGTCCATGAGCAGCCTTGAATCAAGTCACAGTGGATTTTCTCAGCTCAGTGCTGCTACAACTTCCTCGGGCCAGTCTCAGTCCAGCTCCATGATTTCCAGGTAGTGCCGCTGCCAAGAAAAGCCAGGTGATGAGACGGCTGGGCCCTCGTCTATGGCAGTCAACCGCAATACTGCATAATCATCAGTGACACTTGCAAAAACAAACACACAAATGGAAGGTCTTTTTATAGATAGTAAAAGTAGCTGTGTGCATTTAAATATTCTGGTTTTGTTTTGAATTAGAACTGAAGGTGTGTGTCTAATCTTAATAGCCATAGTTTTTTATGCACATGCTTGCACATGATCCTCACTTGGAAATGTAAGGGCTGTTTTGCAAAGGAAGAAGGAATCAGTGATTGAATGGCTGAGAATTTATTTAACTTCCTGTCAATATATTTGTAATGCATTAGAAGTCTGTCCTAAAGCTTTTGCCAGTGAGACTTTCACAAAATTTAAGCACACCTTTTTTTCTTCTGCTGCTTCTGCTTTCCTGAAGTCTCTCCTCCGTTATGGCCCAGCCTTGAGGCCAGAGGAGCGCGGTGGCTGCGTGCCTGACGTTTCGCGAAGAGCCAGCTGGCGAACTGGCCAAACCCTTTTCTCAGCGACAGGCGCTGCCCTGACAGAGGGAGCTGAGCTGCTGGTGCTGTCAGGCAGCTCTTTTAACACAAGTACATTCTGCTAGCTCACATGGCTAAGGACAGACTCCAGTTTGGGGCATTGAAAGGCATTAAGCTAGAATGCACACTTCTGAGCAGTGAAGGGGGAAGGAAGAGGGCAGAGCAGGCTCTCCTCAACTCAACCCAAAGGCTGGCCCTACTTGGATCCTCAGGTTTGTTTCTCCTGGAGGGGCATGCGATTGCACCTCATTTGCTTCTTTTCACCCTCAACGAATACCCTTTGAAGAGTGGCATCTTTCCTGCCAAGACCTCCCTGGAGAAGTGGCTGCACCAGTCCTTTCCTTCCTGTGCCCTTCTCCATTTCCCTGGTCTGCCCTGTGAATGCCAAGAGAAACCTCATGCGCTACGGCAGCCCAGATGGGATGGTTACCACCTTAACAGAGCACAGCCTGCTGTGGCCACAATTCATTGCAGACATCCACCTGTTTCTGTAATAGTAAATTTGCTAAAGGTTGCTTAAACTCCAGCACTTGCTTCATTAGTATTTGAAGCTTGTCGTGTCTTTTAGAAGCCTTGGGACCTAAAACAGCCAGCTGCCAGACTAGTCTTGCTGATGCAACTGAGTATAATTCTACAAGGATTGCAAATCTGTTCCTGTAGCAGACAATAACTGCTGAAGTAGTATCTGTTGGATCCATTCATCCCCACTTAAAGCTCTAAATACCACACACCTCCACCCCAATATATAGTTACAGCCTTGTTTAGAGAAGGCTCTATGCTTACATAACTTGTAGAAGCTTACCGTACACTCTGTTTTGGGAAAAGGATGAATGCAACTTGCAGATTTATTAATGAGAAAGGTAAGGGAATTTGTTTAAGATCAGAGTGTTTCGTGTGCTAATTCAAAGGACAATAAGTGTTAAGACACTTGTCATATGAATTATAAAACTAAAACCGGTGAGTGCTTAAAGTATTAGGCTAGATGACCACTCTAAATACTGGTTAATTGGAGTTGAGAGAGTATAGATTAGTTCCGCAAACCCACACATGCGATATTTCTTCCAGCTGCTGCTTTTTGTGATGGTTTCTTAACTAGTAAGCGCTAGTATGATAATTATCTTCAGTAGCAGTTTTAATTGTTGGTATGTGGTCATGAACATGGTTCCCAGCCTCAGAAACATTGTGCCGTGTTCAGCATCTTGTAACTAGTGTCCCCTGTGCCCTGTTGCAAAATGGTACATTGTCCCCCCTCCAAAATAGGGGCTCTGTAAAAGATGGCTCCCTTCCCCCACGGCAATTTTGCTGGCAGCTGTAAAGAAAATGTTTCATTCAATGGTTGCTATCGGCCCATGGATGTCTGCTCTTGCAGAACTTTTAAAAATTGGAGCTGCTATTCCTGTGTGAAGATATAAGTTTGCTCAGTAATGTCCCTTGGGGGGAATATACTAGACTTCGGGAGGAAAGTATATTTCAGAGCTCAAAGCACAAACACTTGGGGCGGAGGGGGTGTCATCCATCATAAAAAGCATGCCATGCCAACTGTGGCCCAATTAACCCTTTGCTCTTCTCTCTAGTGTGTGACCTTCCTACTATTCTGTTTCTGTTCTACCAGAATTGATAAACCTGGTAGTCCTCCTTCCTATTAATTTAGCAACTTTCTCCCACCTTCTCTGTGTTCCTGAACTTCATATTGATTTCTGTAAATGTTTTCTAAACATATTACCTCAATCTTGGTAATAAGGTAACAGTCTTTTGAAGATTTTTTTTTTATTTGTATCAGTAATAAATGTGATATGGGAAAAAAGTCTGAATCCATTTCTTCTCAGCTTGCTTCAAAAGTGGTGATTTTCTACAATATATAGCAAGAGTGCCAAGTAGGGATGGTTGTGTGGGTATTTTATTAAATGATTAGGGTTCATTTGGGCCAGTCTTGCACTCTATAAATCTCACATTGGCTCCCCTCATCGCTGGCATCACCACAGATTTTACAGACACCCCATTCCCCACTCAAAAGACACTTCTGAAGACCTCGTCAAAATGTAATTGATCCCTGTCAATCTGGAGAAGATCACAAAACCATTTCTAATTGTTCCATCAATGCAGTCAGACCCTCCAAACTTCTGGAGGAAAGTTCTATTGGCAGATGAGTCAAAAATGAAACTTTTCAGGCTCCACTATTTGGTCTGGCAGAAACTCATAATAAGAAACTCATGCCAACTATCAAACATGGAGGCAGTACAGTCATTGTTTAGGAATTCTGTGCTGCCTCGGGACCTGAACCACTTTCCATCACTGAAGGGAACTTAAATATTGTGCAGTAATAAAAATCTACAGAAATATCAGTCCATCTTTCTGTCAGCTGAAGCTGCTGTTCAGGTGGGTCGTGTAGAAAGGCGATGATTCCAAACATGAAATCTACAAGATTGAAGTCTACAAGATTGAATGTTTTCCATAGCCGAGTTCATAGAAATGATGTAGCAGAACCTGAAATGAACTATTCATGCTAAGAAAATCCTAAAATATTACTGAGTTGAAGGTGTTTGCCATGGACAATGATGTAAGAGACTGGTCACTAATTGCAATAGCATTTGGTTGAGTTATTGTAGCTGAAGGACAGCACAACCATCTACTCTGAATCTAAGGAGATTATTACTTTCTCACCCAAGCATATTGTGTGTTTCATTTTTTTAATGAAATAAATGAAACAAGCACCAAAATTTGATTATGTTTGTACCTTTAGACTCCCTTTATAACCCACATGAAGCTTTGATAGCATTTGGTGCCAAAGAAATGCAAACATTCAGATCTGAAAGGGGGCAAATACTTCTAATAAATACATACTGTATATAGGACACTTAGACTGCAATCTTCCATATTCTTAAGGAGTAGCCCTATTTAAACTTTATGCCCTTTACTTCTGAATAAGGTTATTAGTTCCTGTAGTTTTTTCTTTTTATTCTTGTAGTGGAGCAGATGATAAGCCCTCCCTCCAAATCTTCATCTTCCTAAATGAAGATTCACTGAAGTCAGGAAATTTAATTATTCTATGAACATACAACCATATTTATTCTGTGGGTACCCAAGAGATGCAGTCATAATGTGAGGCTGGGAAAGTATGATACGATATGGATGGGTGCAGACTCAAGAGTTTCATGTACCAGCCAACCGCATAGTCCTTGCTAGTTCTCCACTAGTGTCACTTGCTGGTCACACTTTAACATGGTAGTGTAGATGCTTTGGGGGCTGCTTTGCATAAGTACAACTTAAATATTTTTCCTATTCTTTTATGTTCTTAGCCATCTCCCTTGCATTCTCTCAATAACCTGCGGGAGAATGGAAGGGTCAGTGAAAGAACTTTGAGCATTTGAACTAATACTCATCATATTAAATAAATAGCCAGATTTTTTCTTCTTCTCTTTGGTGCCTTCAAGTCAGTGTTGACTCCTGGAGACTGCCTGGACAAGTCCCTGCAGTTTTCTTGGTGAGGTTTTTCAGAAGTGGTCTGCCATTGCCTCCTTCCTAGGGCTGAGAGAGAGCGACTGGCCCAAGGTCCCCCAGCTGGCTTTGTGCCTAAGGTGAGAGCAGAACTCACTGTCTCCCGGTTTCTAGCCTGGCTCCTTTAACCACTACACCAAACTGGCTATATATTTACATTTTGCTTTTTCTAAAGGGATGTGGCCTACCTAATGTCCTGTGTCCCTATAATGTGACAGCAGGATTAACAAGCACTTTGGTTTGCCTCATTGTGTTTGTGAACAATAACCTACCTATGCATGTTTTATAAAGTTGTGGATAAGCAAGAAATGCAACATATCAGGAAAAACAGATGAAAACATTGGGGGGGGGTGTCAGAAGTCAGAGAAACAAAGTGCTGCTTTGATGGAGTAGATGGGCCATCTCTTACAGAGAAATATCTGGAAGTATACAGAAGGCAATCCTTCTAAAATTTGACATTTTAAAACACATTCCCTTTCTTTTTTCTAGATATTTCTTACCTAGTCTTGTGATATGATAACAGCAAGAATTGTTGTTGTTCAGTCGTTTAGTCATGTCCGACTCTTCGTGACCTCATGGACCATAGCACGCCAGGCCTTCCTGTCCTCCACTGTCTCCTGGAGTTTACTCAAATTCATGTTCATGACATTGGTGATGCTATCTAACCATCTCATCCTCTGCCATCCCCTTCTCCTTTTGCCTTCAGTCTTTCCCAGCATCAGGGTCTTTTCCAGTGAGTCCTCTCTTCGCATTAGGTGGCCAAAGTATTTGAGCTTCAGCTTCAGCATCTGTCCTTCCAATCAGCAGTCAGGGTTGATTTCCTTTAGGATTGACTGATTTGACCTCCTTGCAGTCCAAGGGACTCTCAAGAGTCTTCTCCAGCACCACAGTTCGAAAGCATCAGTTCTTCAGCGCTCAGCCTTCCTGATGGTCCAACTCTCACAGCCATACATTACTACTGGGAAAACCATAGCTTTAATTATAACAAGAGTATTTGCCTATAAAACCACCCTGGGGAAAGCAAATTGGTTGTCAGTGTCTCCAATCAGTTCTTCTGAAGCATGGATATATATGCATATGAGACCTCTCCAAGCCATCACTGAGTCAATACTCTTGTTGATATAAATGGTGCAGAGTCAGGAATGCCCACTAGATGATGCAAATATTCTTTAGCAGCTGACTGCTGCTCCTATACTCCAGGTGAATATATACCTGGTGGGGAGAGGAGGGGGGGAGAATGAGGTTCACCTTGACTGGCTGGCTGGCTGGCTGACTATGTGTTCAGTTCTGGAAGGATGAATTTGCTCCATGAACCATTCTCTGTTTTGCATTTTAGTCTTATGAAGTAGGTTTCAAGCTTGTAGAAAAAAGCAATGGATCTCTATCACCTGAAAACTGCCCTTTGATAGCTTTAGCAGAGACGAGGAGATGTCTCATGGTGCACCCCCTGCTAGAGATGGCTGAATTTTGCAGAATGCATCACTCCCTCATGCTTGCAGACCAAGCCTACACATGGGAAAATTTAAAAGAGCAATTCACGTAGAAGAGTTCAGATAAAATCAATTCACACACCTGCCACATTCATCATATGTTACCTCTTAGCTATCTTCTGGAACTGTGGATGTAGAGGTGGCATGTAAAACCTTTGAGTGGACAGCGTGCAACTATTTCACAAATTGTGAATATATATTTACTAACTTGGGACTGCAGTTCCCACACTTCTGAGATATGCATTTACCATCTGATAATTTCCATATAAACTGATTGTGCAAACTGGAATACATAGACATGCAATACACAATTTACTTCAGAGTCCAACCTTTGGAATTTCTACTGCTGCTTCTATAAGTGTTCAGTGAGAGTCTGGAGGCATTTTTCCTCCCCCCCCCCCCAATATTGACAATGGTTAGTGCTTTATGGTCAAATCTTGCACCTGTTAGCATATGTGCTAATCTTAACATAAAAGCATTATTTTAAAACAATTCCTGTTGAATAATTTTTAGTCTTCTCAAAATAATCATTGCCTTTGAAAGTACTGGCCTCTTCTTCCATATGTGGTGCAGGGAGGCCATTCTGGAAATATACCACTCTAGTTTCTACATATGAACAGCAAGATTACCTTCTAGGGACTTATGATGGAATTTAAATATGAATTTAATGAATTTATTTGAACTGAAGAACATGGTTTTAAAAGGTGTGAATTCAGCCCACTAAATTTCAGAATATGGAAATAATAATATTCATCTTCAGGTTGTTTTCTTAAACTAAAAAAATAGTTAATTCTGTAGCAGATTGTACAGCACAAAATAACTATGTTTTATATAAAATGAATCTTGCATGAAATCAATATACTGTAACAGGGAAAAGGCTATAATTAAATATAATAAATATATATAATAAAAAAAGAATATTCTGCCATTGGATCCCATTTTATTCATTATATTTTAAATGATTACTTATTATGTATTTTATTTTATTTATAAATGTATATCAATGATTTTAATTCTCACTCCAAGCCTGGCTGGCAGCTCGACAAGTCAGAGTTTCTCAGAGCTCTGAGACCTGGCTGACTTTCTACCTTGTTTGCAGGGGTCTACAGAATTTTTAGACCACTGAAGCTTCCCCCTGGAGAGGAGGGAACCAGAAGATTGCTCACAGAGCCATTGGAATTGCCCACTCCTGTTTTTCTTTGTTGTTTCCACCGCGGAGAAGAACGGGGTTGAATGCAGTGGAATGGCCGAAGGAGGATCCTAGCTCTGCAGGGAACGTAAGTCTCTTTGGGAGACACAAGAGCGACAGCCAGCTTTTAGATCACTTTACATTAGTTTTCTTTTTTAGATTAGAACATTTTTATTATCTAAAATTTATCTTTGGACTTTGTTTAAAATGTTGGCTAATTTTGTGTTTTCTTTGCTATAATTAATTTTGGTGGAAGTTTGATAGATTTTATTTTGGCAACATAGTGAACAAGTTTGTACTTTTTTTGCCTTGCTTTTGTATCAGAGAAATTGGGACTTAAGAGACTTTGTTGGTATTTTTCATTCGACAAACTAACTGACTTTTGAGAAATTGTTTGTTTGGGTTAAGCAGCTTGCAGCCTGAAGAATAAAGAAGAATAAAGAATAAAGTATAGAGAATGTGTGCCTCTTTTCCTTCTTATTTTTCTACTTTTTTTTAGAACGGACTTTCTCTCACTTGGAATCTATTTTTATCTTTCCTTTTACAAACTGTTTGAAATACTGCTCTGTGGAATTTTTCATCTTTTATTTTAAAAGCTTTTTTCACTTAAAGAAATAGACATCACTGATAATAATAGAACAGCTGTTCTTGGCTCCCTGGGAAAATTCTTGTTTTGACTACGGCAGCTGATTACGGTCTGAAAGGGGGGTGTAAGTGGAAATGGCATTTCTCACAGCACTTCAGGATTTTAAGAAAGAAATCAGCAAAGCTTTTTTGTAAATTAAGAAATCCATAGAACGTATATTTATAGTTTTGGTGGTTCAGGAACAGAAGATACAAGGGACAGATTTAGAAACAGAGGGAAGATCTTTCAAACCAGTAGAGAAACAGGGAAAGAGGATTTTGAATGTATTGGTACAGAAGAAGATTATGATATTTTACAGGAAGTGGTCTATTAAACATTTGGGCATAAACACATTGTGGCAGCTGAGACAGGAAGATTTTAACATGCAAATTGATAGATATGGTAAAATAAACACTTCGACATCCCACATGAGTTACAGAAATAAACAAGTTGCATATTGTGATACTGGCATAACCTAAACAGGAAATTTATTGATGTTGATCTGGGACACAAGGTTAATGAAAATGCGGATCTGGATTGTACACAGAGTGAGAGCAGATATGAGAAACTGTATAGATGCATAAAAATATGATATTCTAAGTGTAAGATACAAGATTATAAATATAAATATAAGTTGATATTATAGATTACTCTTTCTGGAGATACATTTATGAAAATACAATGAGATGATGAGATGGAATTAAAATGTAGGTTATTACAGGATGTTATGTATGAATATGTTGTATGATTATTATAAGAATTGGTATAATATGTATTAGGTTATATGTTATGTTAGGTTTTGTATTCTTGCTATATTATGTATTATGTAATATGTTAGGTTATGTATTAATGGAATATATAGTCATAATATGAACAGAATATATTGTATTTTACTAGAAGTAGATAAGGCCTTTATTTGTTACATTAATTGGATTTTATTGAAGATATAAATATAGATGTAAAAATGGAAAGAGCAAATGGAAAACATTTAATTGATGCAACAATGAACATTTGAATACTATTCCAAGGAGTAGAAATCAGAGATGGATTGTTGGAAGATATCAAGAAAGGCGAAACCTATATGAAGAACAGAAGATTGGATTATAGAAATCATAGGGTATATGACAAAGAAAAGTTCCTGTGTATTGTATGAAGGACTAACATTTAAAGTTAATTGTTGTACTTAAAGTTCAAGGATAAATTGGAGGACATCTATTTCCTATATTTTCTTTGTTTGTTATTTTTTGACTTCACTTTTTCTTTTCTTTTTTCTTACTTTGTATTTCTATTTCTTTCTTTGTATTAACTTTTAATATGTATTTTAAAATTCAATAAAACTTATGGGAAAAAAATGATTTTAATTCTGTTGTAAACCGCCCAGAGTCCCCCTTGGGGGAGTTGTTGTTGTTGTTTATTCGTTCAGTCGTTTCCGACTCTTCGTGACTTCATGGACCAGTCCACGCCAGAGCTTTCTGTCGGCCGTCACCATCCCCAGCTCCCCAATGGTTGAGTCCGTCACCTCCAGAATATCATCCATCCATCTTGCCCTTGGTCGGCCCCTCTTCCTTTTGCCTTCCACTTTCCCTAGCATTAGCTTCTTCTCCAGGGTATCCTGTCTTCTCATTATGTGGCCAAAGTACTTCAGTTTTGCCTTTAATATCATTCCCTCAAGTGAGCAGTCTGGCTTGATTTCCTGGAGTATGGACTGGTTTGATCTTCTTGCAGTCCAAGGCGCACTCAGAATTTTCCTCCAACACCACAGTTCAAAAGCATCTATCTTCCTTCGCTCAGCCTTCCTTATGGTCCAGCTCTCACAGCCATAGGTTACTACAGGGAATACCATTGCTTTAACTATGCAGACCTTTGTTGTCAGTGTGATGTCTCTGCTCTTAACTATTTTATCAAGATTTGCCATTGCTCTCCTCCCAAGAAGTAGACGTCTTCTGATTTCCTGGATGCAGTCAGCGTCTGCAGTAATCTTTGCGCCTAGAAATACAAAGTCTGTCACTGCCTCCACTTTTTCCCCCTCTATTTGCCAGTCATCAATCAAGCTGGTTGCCATAATCTTGGTTTTTTTGAGGTTTAACTGCAACCCAGCTTTTGCACTTTCTTCTTTCACCTTCGTCATAAGGCTCCTCAACTCCTCCTCGCTTTCAGCCATCAAAGTGGTATCATCTGCATATCTGAGATTGTTAATGTTTCTTCCAGCGATTTTAACTCCAGCCTTGGATTCCTCAAGCCCAGCATGTCGCATGATGTGTTCTGCGTACAGGTTGAATAGGTAGGGTGAGAGTATACGACCCTGCCGTACTCCTTTCCCAATCTTAAACCAGTCCGTTGTTCCGTGCTCTGTTCTTACCGTTGCTACTTGGTCGTTATACAGATTCCTCAGGAGGCAGACAAGATGACTTGATATCCCCATACCACCAAGAACTTGCCACAATTTGTTATGATCCACACAGTCAAAGGCTTTAGAATAGTCAATAAAACAGAAATAGATGTTTTTCTGAAATTCCCTGGCTTTCTCCATTATCCAGCGGATATTGGCAATTTGGTCTCTAGTTCCTCTGCCTTTTCTAAACCCAGCTTGTACATCTGGCAATTCTCGCTCCATGAATTGCTGGAGTCTACCTTGCAAGATTTTGAGCATTACCTTACTGGCATGTGAAATAAGTGCCACTGTTCGATAGTTTGAACATTCTTTAGTGCTTCCCTTTTTTGGTATGGGGATATAAGTTGATTTTTTCCAATCTGATGGCCATTCTTGTGTTTTCCAAATTTGCTGGCATATGGCATGCATCACCTTGACAGCATCATCTTGCAAGATTTTAAACAGTTCAGCTGGGATACCATCGTCTCCTGCTGCCTTGTTATTAGCAATGCTTCTTAAGGCCCATTCAACCTCACTCTTCAGGATGTCTGGCTCTAACTCACTGACCACACCGTCAAAGCTATCTCCAATATTATTATCCTTCCTATACAGATCTTCCGTATATTCTTGCCACCTTTTCTTGATCTCTTCTGCTTCTGTTAGGTCCTTACCATCTTTGTTTTTGATCATACCCATTTTTGCCTGGAATTTACCTCCGATGTTTCTGATTTATCGGATGAGTTTACGCGGACTTTGTGTTTCTAACAAAGTGCAGTAGTGGCGTGATGGGTTGTTCGGAGTCTTCGCTGTTGAGTAGCACAGGAGGCAATGCTCCCAGAAATAATAGAGCCTTTCCATTTGTGTTGATAACTCCAGCTTTAGGAATAGGAAACTTCAGCATGGCTAAAGCAAGATCTGTGAAAAGTGGTAGTGAGATTTATTGTTTAGAAATGAAAGCACAAACAAATGTGCCAGTTTCTTCCACCAGAAGCCTTCTGCCCTCCAGCTACAATGCCAGGCTGGATATACTTAAGTGCTGCCGCATTTTAGGATTGTTTCATACCATAGAATAAAAAATTATTTTTTACTTATTAAACATATTTATAAGGCTGCCCAACTCACACAGTGACTCCGGGCAGCTTACAGAATGAAAAAGCATAAAAACACAATAGATACGCCCCCCTCAAGGCAGCAAACACATTCATACCAGCCACTTGATTGGCTCCGAAGCAGCTTGGGGTCCCCAGGCCCGTTGACAAAACCACGTCTTCAGGGCCTTCCGGAACAGGAGCAAGGAGGGGGCCAACCTTATATCTGGGGGAATGATGTTCCAAAGGTAGGGGGCCACTACGGAGAAGGCCCTTTTCCTTGGTCCCACTAGATGTACCTCCCTGACTGAAGGGACCTGCAACATGCCCTGCCTCCCTGCTTTGGTGGGCTGGATGGATGTAACTGGGGAAAGGCGGTCCTGCAAATAACCTGGCCCCAAGCTATGTAGGGCTTTAAAGGTGATAACCAGCACCTTAAATTGGATCCGGAAGCAAATCGGTAACCAATGCAGCTCCCACAAAACAGGTGACACATGGGCAAGTCTAGGCTTGCACAAAACTGCAGGCTGCTGCATTTTGAACCAACTGAAGCTTCTGGATACTTTTCAAGGGCAGCCCCATGTAGAGTGCATTACAATAGTCCAAACGGGAAGTGACTAGGGTGTCCAGGAATGGGCGTAGCTGGTGCACAACACGCAGTTGTGCAAAGGCTCTCCTGGCCACGACTGCCACCTGCTCTTTGAGCAGGAGTCGTGAGTCCAGGAGAACCCCCAGGTTATCCACAGAGTCTGGCTGGGGCAGTGCAACCCCATCCAAGACCAAAGATGGTTCTCTGGGAACCAAAGAGCCCCGAACCCACAGGCATTCTCTCTTGCCAGGGTTCAACTTCAACCTGTTGCTCCCCATCCAGACCTCAACAACCTCCAGGCACCGGGGGAGGGCGGTCGTGGCATCGCTTAACTTACTGTGGGCAGAGATGTACAACTGTGTATCATCAGCATACTGATGATATCTCACCCCAGGGTGACGGATGATTTCACCCAGCGGTTTCATGTATTCATTCATTCATTCATTCATTCATTCATTCGATTTATCACCTCCCAACTCCCTCAAAGGGACTCTGGGCGGTTTACAATTCAATAAACATTAAACATTAAAATAAACAATTTAAAAATACAATTTGTTGTTGTTTATTCGTTCAGTCGCTTCCGACTCTTCGTGACTTCATGGACCAGCCCACGCCAGAGCTTCCTGACGGCCGTCACCATCCCCAGCTCCCCCATGGTTGAGTCTGTCACCTCCAGAATATCATCCATCCATCTTGCCCTTGGTCGGCCCCTCTTCCTTTTGCCTTCCACTTTCCCTAGCATCAGCTTCTTCTCCAGGGTATCCTGTCTTCTCATTATGTGGCCAAAGTACTTCAGTTTTGCCTTTAATATCATTCCCTCAAGTGAGCAGTCTGGCTTTATTTCCTGGAGTATGGACTGGTTTGATGGCCATTCTTGTGTTTTCCAAATTTGCTGGCATATGGCATGCATCACCTTGACAGCATCATCTTGCAAGATTTTAAACGGTTCAGCTGGGATACCGTCGTCTCCTGCTGCCTTGTTATTAGCAATGCTTCTTAAGGCCCATTCAACCTCACTCTTCAGGATGTCTGGCTCTAACTCACTGACCACACCGTCAAAGCTATCTCCAATATTATTATCCTTCCTATACAGATCTTCCGTATATTCTTGCCACCTTTTCTTGATCTCTTCTGCTTCTGTTAGGTCCTTGCCATCTTTGTTTTTGATCATACCCATTTTTGCCTGGAATTTTCCTCCGATGTTTCTAATTTTCTGGAAGAGGTCTCTTATCCTTCCTATTCTATTGTCTTCTTCCACTTCCGCACATTGCTTGTTTAAAATAATTCCTTATCTCTTCTGGCTAACCTCTGGAATTTTGCATTTAATTGGGCATATCTCCCCCTATCACTGTTGCCTTTTGCTTTCCTTCTTTCTTGGGCTACTTCCAGTGTCTCAGCAGACAGCCATCTTGCCTTCTTGGTTTTCTTTTTCTTTGGGACGTTTTTTGTTGCCGCCTCCTGAACAATGTTGCGAACTTCTGTCCATAGTTCTTCCGGGACCCTATCTACTAAATCTAGTCCCTTAAATCTATTCTTCACCTCCACTGCATATTCCTTAGGAATATTAGTGAGCTCATATCTAACTGATCTGTGGGTCTTCCCTATTCTCTTTAGTCTGATTCTAAATTTGGAATAAGAAGTTCGTGATCTGAACTACAGTCAGCTCCAGGTCTTGTTTTTACCGACTGTATAGATGTCCGCCACCTTTGGCTGCAAAGGATGTAGTCAATCTGATTTCGGTGTCGACCATCTGGTGAAGTCCATGTATAAAGTCGCCTTTTAGGTTGTTGGAAGAGAGTGTTTGTTATGCACAGTGAGTTGTCTTGGCAAAATTCTATCAGCCTATGTCCTGCTTCATTTTGTTCTCCCAGACCATGCTTGCCTGTAATTCCAGGTGTCGTCTGACTACCCACCTTAGCATTCCAGTCTCCTGTAATGAAAATAACATCTCTTTTTGGTGTATTATCTAGTAGGTGCTGCAGATCCTCATAGAACTGATCTACTTCTGCTTCTTCAGCATCTGTGGTTGGGGCGTATATTTGGATCAGTGTGATGTTAAATGGCTTACCCTGAATTCGAATTGAGATCATTCTATCGTTTTTTGGATTGTATCCAAGCACTGCTTTAGCCACTTTATTATTAATTATGAAGGCTACTCCATTTCTTCTGTGGTCCTCTTGTCCACAGTAGTAGATCTGGTGGTCATCTGATGTGAAGTTGTCCATCCCAGTCCATTTCAGTTCACTGACACCTAAAATGTCTATATTTAATCTTGACATCTCACCAATAACCACATCCAATTTGCCCTGGCTCATAGATCTTACATTCCAGGTTCCTATGGTGTGTTGATCTTTAGAACATCGGATTCGTCGTTCACCACCAGCACCGTCGGCCGCTAGCTGTCCTTTCGGCTTTGAGCTAGCTGCGTCATCACGTCTGGGGCTAGTTGAACGTATCCTCTGTTCCTCCCCAGTAGCATTTTGACCATCTTCTGACCTGGGAGTCCCATCTTCCAATGGTATACCGACATATCTTTGGTTGTACTGATCCATTTAGTTTTCATGGCAAGAATACTGGGGTGGGTTGCCATTACCTTCCCCAGGGATCGTATTTAGTCTGACCTCTCTGCCACGACCTTCCCGTCTTGGGTGTCCCTTCACGGTTTAGCTCATGGTTTCATTGAGGTGCTCAAGCTCCAGCACCACGACAAGGTAACAATCTCCTTTGCTGGGGGAGTTGGGCGGTGATAAATTCGATAAATTCGATAAATAAATAAATAAATAAATAAATAAATAAATAAATCAGTGGAAAAGCACATGCTTTCACACAGGACACCGTTTAATCTGCAACATTTCAACATGAGCTTTGTGGGTGGGGAGAGTCTTGCCTGGAAGTTTAGAGAGCTCCTCCTGGTCAGCAATTTATTCACAATACTAGATTAGATGAACTAAAGATCTGTCTCCATATCAGACAACTTTGTATCTTAAGGAAACATTCATTGGCTTGTTTAACCTTTTCTAGAACAGAAAGTGTTCCACCAAACATTGTAATTCTCTTTTTCAATTTCTTTTTCAACTATTATAACTTTTTAAACCAGAACTATACCAAGTATTTTCAACAGGATGCACCCTTGCAGCCAGCATGTAGTTAATCCGCTTTTGTCAAAAGAGATCACAAATGTCTAGCGAAGATATCTATCAATGAAAATTCACAAAGCTTGATAAAAAGGTTGGGGGAGGACGATTTTCCCCACACATATACAGTACATTGCATCAAGGCCCCAGATGCTTATAGCATCTGTAGAAAGGCTATGAAATGATTCTGAAATGTATAAACTTTACCAAGGAAGAGAAGGTTGTAGCAGCCACATTCTACTTCTCAACCTAAAACAAGTCCTGGCAATTTCTATGTGATATTGGACACATCGTGATAAATGATGATGACAAGGCTCAGGAGAAGCGAATGGCTCAAGATGCATCCATTTCACGCTCCTATGAACATTGGGATGGATGTTGGCCAAGCATGCTTGGTTGATCTTGACTGGAAAGGAACAGATGCATTCAGTTGGTTCAGCAATTCAAGCTCACACAGCTAGGATATTAGGAGACAGTCTGGTGGATTCTGGATGAGATCATAAGATGCAAACAAAGGTGAGTATCATTCACATCTCTTTAGCTCTCCAAAGCCTCATTGCAATCTCTTGAGTTGGGAAAGGGGGATGAAATTAACCAGAAGCCTGTGGGAGTTTGAGAGAAGCTGAAGAGATGTGGCATACCCAGTCATCGTCCACAGCAATTATGCCTGTGGCCATGGCCAAGGCCATTGAATTGTTTACAACAATAATCACCAAGAGAACTGCCCAGGGATACAGATTTTCCTGAAAGATTACCATGATTTGAAATATGGAGAGTGCCCCTCTGCACCCTACCCCAAATGGCTCCTATACTTGTCAACTCTCAATGTCATTTAATCTACAATGTTAGGAATTGTACAGCTAAGAAGTTGAGCATTTGCAGTGTTCATGAGGGTGTAAGGCACCAAAACTTACCACGCGCCTTTAGAGAAAGCCAAATACACGAAGGAGACTTTGTAAAAAGGAACAGCAGCAAAATTTATTTGGCCAAGCAAAAGTTGCCGGGTGGTAGCCAGACAGTTGTCACGTGCAAGTGACCTCTGAATGAAACCACCACCCAGAGCACAAGGGTGCACAAACTTTTATACAGGGAACACAAGCAGGAAGTGAGGATGAGGAGGGTATGCCCACCTGTGGGCGAGGTGTGTGATGACCATCCCCTGGGATTGGCTGGTCCCTAGGAGGAAGGGTCCCTCCCAGAGCTGAAGGATTCTGGGACTTGCCAGGTCAAGGGGTGACGTGGGTCATCAACATATTTACAAAGGATAGAAATGGGAACATTCACACTAGTTGTTGGGGCATTCACACCACAGAAATACTTGCATTTTACAATTCACACTAGTTGTTGGGGCATTCACACCACAGAAATACTTGCATCTTACAGAGACAACAGTATCATTCACAGAGATGTTGGTTTACACAAGCAGGTTGAAGCACAAAGGGTCAGAACCATAAAATCATAGTTTGACATATTTACATCTCAGGAGAGGGGGAGCAAGGTATTCATTACAAGGAGGCTAGGTAAACATACTGGCTTTCGCCTCAGGAAGAGGATGCTTGACCAGGTAGATGGTCCCAGACTGTTATGCATTCCTGAGGGAGGTAGACTTGGTTTCAGAGCTTTACTTAACATTCTTTATGTAGCATTCTTTGGGGCTTGCTGAGGCCCGTCTCAAGGGTCAACCTTGGGCAATGATTCTTTGGTTCAGGCACAATCTTTGGCTCAGTCATGTTGTATTATGGGGGATATCATAGCATGGTGTTTTCCAGGTCAAGGTCTGTGAGCCGAGTTTCCCCATATCCCTTCAATCCTCCCTTTTCTTTTCTAATGGCAAACTGCTCTTTGCCTAGCTTTGAGACTGGGTGGAGTGTCAAAAGCTTTGCTGGCTTGCCTTCGGAGTGGGTAACCACAGTCAGTCCTTTGAGGGAGGACAACACAATGCGACGTACAAGTGGGATAATGCAAGGCAGAACTGCAAGTGCAGTAAGGCCACAGACAAAAAGAAACACAAGTTGCTTGACCCAGACTGCCCCTGGGAGCCAAGAGAAAAGTTGGCCTGAGTCTGTGTTCCAGTTAGCTTGGTCACCTAGCCGGGTAGCCTGATCTTTTAAATCCTGGACGGCTTCCCTGACTAAGCCAGACTTGTTCATGTAAAAACAACATTCTTCGTGGAGGAAAGCACAGAGGCCCCCCTTTTCAGCTGTGATGAGGTTCAAGCCTCGCCTATTTTGCATCACTACAGACGCTAAGGAGTCCAGCTGGTCCTGGACGTTCGCGAGGCTTTGGGCTATTTTATTGAGGCTATCCTGAAACTCTTGGGAGAGCTGGTGGAATCTTACCTCAGCGTCAGCAATGCCGGCCACGCCGGTGGTGACGCCGGCAGTTACCCCTAGGGCAACTAGGAGGGGGACGAGAAAGATGGCTCGCCTTTGTATGCGAGAAGTGAGTGGTACTGGAGGTGTCGCCCCCTTTGGCAGGATAGAAATTTGTGGTATGAGGTGGACGAGAGAGCAAGTACCTGTCCAATTAATATGTAAGCAAAGATAGGCATTGGTTCCACAAAGAAAGAACATGCCCTGTTCAAGGCAGATGCCTAAATCAATAGAAAAAATAGGTTTTTCCCGTTTCCATGGGTTCCAAATCCCAATTGACCCTGCGAGGAACATACCCGTGAGTGGTTGCAGGGAGGTGGCATTGAGAGGGGGCGGGCCCTTAACTAAGGGGATGGAAGGGAAAACAAAATAATCGGAGGTATTCCCTTGAGCATAAGGCAGGGGAGCACAGGGGATATCTTGGTCATCCCTCAGGCCAAGCCATGCTGGCATAGAGCCTTTTGTGTCTGCAGGCAGCCCGAGCCAGGGGGGAAGCAGAGGTCCCTGTGGAGAGGCAGCTAACAGAAGTTTCGCTGCCAAGTTACATGCGGGTCCCTCCTTCTCCTCCCCAGAAATAGAAACCGCAGGCCGGGCAGAAAATGTCACTTTGCCCCTATATCTTCCAGCAGCAGCCGAGAACAGTGGAGGCTTCACATAGAAGTCCTCAAATGTGTTAGAAGCGGTGATGGCTACCTCCTTTAGGCATTGGTAGCCCTGAAGCTTTCCCAGCCGAACTCCCCCTTTGGGTTGCGTTCTAGTGACGCACAAAGAGGCAGTGCCAATCAGCGGAACTAGTGAGGCCACTGGGCTAAAAATGGGAACTGATGGATTCAATCCCAGGGTCTTGAGCCGTGACTCAAAGTCCGCATATAGTTGGCTGTCAGGATGTTCTCCTTCCTTAAAAACTGGAGGAGTTTTGTGGTTTAGCACCACTCTAGAACTGGCCCAAACACGGGGGCTGGCGGGAATAGCTTGGTGAGTGGACGCTGAAGTAGACATACAGAGCCAACAGTTCTCAGTTAAGTCTGGCCTGGATTGGTCAAGTAATCTGTAAGCAGAGGTAAGGCTCTGCTCAATGTAATCGGGGCTAGCAGGCTTGCGTGTGAGAGTACGGTGGGGGTGTGCTAGGGTTGTATAGACCCCCAGGAGCCCCAGAAGAAGAATTTTAGAAATAATAAGAATTTTAAAGGGACACATTGTTTTAAAGGGACACATTTCCCTTTCCACCACTAGGTGTCAGCACTCGTGTTTCACTAACCCTTCCCCCCCCCCCCTGTTGTTTCTCTAATCAGAACAGAAACTGAGCAGAAACAGAAGAGAAGTAGATGGGGGGGGGGCAGGGAGGAGTAATCAGAGAAAAACGTTACAATGTTTGGTCAATGGCAGCTGCTCCCGTGGTTGCCTGGTCTGATCCGGTGATCTGAAACAGAGCTTAACAAGGGAGTCTTTGCAATTTACAGTATAACAACATTTACAGTAAAACGATGATTTCAGATGTCCTCTTGGGAAGATTCTTCACCTGTGTTCCTGTCTGCTTCCGGAGAGACAGGAAGCAGAGGTCTCCGTAGGGGCTCGTCGTCCAGTAGGTTTTCTTGTGGGTCAGAATCTTCCTCTGTGCCACTGTTCGTTGCCGGTGGAGCAGTGGGCAGAGAGAGATCAGCAGGAGATGTTTTGCGCGAAATTCGGAGTTTGAGTCCCTCCAGTAGTTGACTTTGCCACTTGGTCGGTGGTTTGTGGACTGGCTTTATGCGGGATGCGTGAAGCCAGGGTTTGATACCTTCAACTTTTACTGCAGTGGGGGTGCTCAAGAGGACTTGGCGGGGAGTCGACCAGCGCGGTGCGGTGCAGGTAGGATTAAGTTCTTTGACGCGGACCCAGGACCCAATCGCTGCAAGAGGTTGTTGTGCTGGAGCCGGGGGTAGTGCGTCGCTAACCTGTTTGGAAATGGAGGACAAAACATGCGCCAGGGACTGGAGATAGGTAGATATGTTGAGGTGCCCTTCGTTTGTTGTTAATACAGGGCGTGCCACGAAGGGGCGCCCAAACATCATTTCAAACGGGGAGAGACCCCACTTTCCCCCGGGCATTGCTCGAATACGGGTGAGTGCCAGGGGGAGTATTTTTGGCCACGGGAGGTGAGTATCCTGGCATAATTTGGCTACATGGCCTTTTAGGGTTCTATTCATGCGTTCAACCTTCGCTGAAGATTGAGGTCGATAGCTGCAGTGGAGGTGATATGGAATGTCCAGGAATTTGCTAACCCCCTGTATGACTCGGGAGACAAAGTGTGGCCCATTGTCACTTTCCAGCCCAGCTGGAAGGGAAAAGGTTGGGATTATGTGGTCGGTTAAGGCTCTGACAACCTCATGTGCCTTCTGGGTTGCCGTGGGGATTGCCTCGGGCCAACCGGAAAATAAATCGACGAATACAAGGAGGTTACTCTTGGAGCCATGCTTCGGGAGCTCGGTGAAGTCGATTTGCCAAAACTCCCCCGGATAGGAAGGCGTGCGGAGGTGGCCTGGGGGAATTGTCCCTCCTCGTGGGTTATTCCTGTGGCAAAGCTCGCAGCGGGAGAAGACATCCTGGCATGTGGCTCTGAGACCCGTGTTATGATATCTAGTAGCCAACCAGTCATACATTGCCTTTACCCCAGAGTGGGACATCAGGTGAGCCCGGCGAACAAGGGGCCAGAGGAGGGAGGATGGGAGCTGGATCCTGTCGTTGACTACCCACCAGCCGGTAGTTTCCCAGTGACCCTTGGGGTCCAAGACGTCAGATTTGTCATAGAGGGGAAGCATCTCATTATCGATGGCTGATGGAATCATAGAAGGGCACAGGAGGGTTTGTTCGGCTGCCGTACGTGCGGATCGGGCTGCGATTCGTGCCCAGTGGTCAGCCCGTTGGTTTCCCCTTGATATGTCCCCTCGGTCGGTTTGATGGCCTCTGCAGTGGACAATAGCAATTGTAGTGGGGAGGCGGACGGCCTCTGCAAGTTCCTCTAAGAGGGGTTTCATGACGAGGGTCCTCCCGTCTGTGCCCACGTATCCCCGCGCCTTCCAGAGGGCGGTGTGTGAATGAGCTGCTAGGAAGGCATACCGGCTGTCTGTGTAAATGTTAACAGTTTTGTTCCGCGCTAAATAGCAAGCTTCTATGACTGCTTTGAGTTCAGCCGTTTGAGCGGATTGGTGGGATGGTAGTTTTTGCAGGATGACTGGCCCGTGTTGGTCAACAACTGCAAAGCCTGTATACCTATGTCCATTGTGGACAAAAGAGGAGCCATCTGTCCAGAGGTGGAGATCGGCAGTTAGAAGGGGCTCAGCCATTAAATCTGGACGTATGCCGGCTATAACTTTCAAGGTGTGGAGGCAGTCATGTGGTTCGGAAGAGTCTGATGGAACGGGAAGAAGAGTTGCTGGATTGAGACGTTCACAACGCTGTAAGGTGACAGAGGAGTTTTCCAGGATTTGACTAGCGTAGGATGAGACTCTGGTGGCGGTAGCCCAGGAGGGGAGTTTCTGTTGTAGCAGGGTTTGAACAGAGTGAGGGCTGAAAACCGCTAAGGGGGCGCCGAGTGTTAGCTTAGTCGATTCCTGGATGAGGGTAGCTGTTGCGGCAACGGAGCGGAGGCAAGCTGGCCATCCTCGGACAACTGGGTCCAGGTTTTTAGATAGATATGCAACAGGAGCGTCCTCTGGGCCGAGTTGTTGCAACAACACCCCCAGTGGTGTGTCTTCCTTGATTGTTACAAATAGTTTGAACCCCTGGGAGTGGTCGGGCAGGGTCAGGGAAACAGCCTGCGCCAGAGCCGCTTTCAGGTTCGTCCAAGCACGCCTATGAAGCCCCGTCCAATCCCAAGGTTCGTTGTGTTTGGTTAGGGCATAGAGGGGTTTTGCGGTGTGAGAAAACCCTGGAATCCAGAGCCGTGCGTAGCCGACGACTCCGAGGAAGGTTTGAAGTTGTTTCACATTTGCAGGTTCGGGCATAGAGGCTATGGCTCTTAGTCGGCTGTCATGTAATTTCCGCTTGCCCTTATCTAAAACAAATCCTAAATATTGTACTGTCTGTGACACCCACTGGACCTTCTTCTTGGAAACTGTATAGCCGTGGTCTGCAAGGTGATTAAGAAGTGCGATGGAGGCTGTTGTTACTGACTCCGGGTCGCTGCCCGCTAACAGTAGATCGTCCACATACTGAAGGAGGGAACCCTCGCGGTAAGAGAAGCTTTTTAAGTCATTGGACAAGGCATGGGCAAACGCTGTGGGGCTGTTACGGTACCCTTGAGGGAGCCTAGTCCATGTAAGTTGAGTAACAGAATGGGTTTCAGGGTCTTCCCATTCAAAAGCAAAGTATTGTTGACATTCCTTCGCTAGGGGTATACAAAAGAACGCATCCTTAAGATCTATTACAGTGTAGAAGGTTTGCGTCCTAGATAGGGTGGTGAGTATGGTATAGGGGTTAGCTACAGTGGCATGTAGGGCAACAATGCGTTCATTGCATTCTCGGAGATCATGTACGAACCGGAAAGAGTGATCCGGTTTTGGCACTGGGAAAATCGGGGTGGACCATGGAGATTGGGTAGGAACCAAGAGCCCGTGTTCCAGAAATAAGTCAATTTGTTGTTTAATGCTTCTACGGGCATCTTGTGAGATGGTGTATTGTCTTAGCGAGACTGGTTCAGCACCCGGGAGTAGTTGCGCCATGTGGGGGGCGGCATAGATTGCAAAACCAGGGGTTCCTTGATACCAGACCTTCGGGTTTATCCGATCGGTCGGGAAAGTCTGGGGGAGTTGATTGAGGTAACAGAGGTAGGTTCGATCAGAAGGGATCCGGAGAGTAAGCCCTTTTGGGGTAACTTGTATTTCAGCCTGTAATTTTCCCAACAGATCCCGTCCCAGGAGGTTGACTGGGCATTCCGGCATGACTAAAAAAGAATGGTGTAGTGCCGGCCCTTTCCCAGAGCAGACCTCTACAGTTTGGCTGACCGGAACCAATTGTTCGCTTCCAGTGGCTCCAACCACGGGTGTGGTTAGAGTTTCGATGAGAGGAACGGAAGGGTCATTTAGGACGCTAAAGGTAGCCCCTGTATCCACCAAAAATGAACGTTGTTTGCCTCCCACTGTCATCTCTACCAGGGGCTCCGGGGAAGCAGGGAGGCCCCCAGAGCGGCGTCAGTATAGTTCAGGGGGTTCTGGGTAGAACTCCGGAGCTTGTGCGCTCATAATGGAGTTGGGTGGTGGCCGTGGGGCGCGGCTTGGAATGTCCCTTGGCTGAGGGTCGTCTTGGCTGAAACTGACTCGGCGAGAGTGAGAATAGCGAGGATTGGGGGGGCGCGGGGCGCTGTCACGTTGATGGTTCCAAAATCGGGGGCGGGTATGGTGGTTCTGAATCCGCCCCGGACCACATGGGGGTGGGCCTGAGACACCCCTTCGGGGACGGGAATGGAAGTTGTTATTAGGAGCCTCTGGGCATTCTCCCTGCCAGTGCCCAGGCTGGTGACAGTAAAAACAAGAATCTTGTCGTGGTCGGTGATTTTGCGTCTCCCCTTCCCAGCGGTGGGCGGAGTCGGGTTCGAAACGATCCAGCCTGTCCGCTATAGCTGTAGCAATGATATTGGCTTGCGTGCGTGCTTGGAATTGCAGCTGGTGGTCTTCTCGTTGGGCATAAACCATCTGTGCTGTTTGTATTAGTTTCTCAAGGGACTGTCCTACCGGGGAATCGAGTTTCTGCAGTTTCCGGCGTATATCCGGGGCGCTCTGTCCAATGAAGGAGACTTTGAGAGCAGCTTCACCGCTAGGCGTTTCTGGGTCCAAATCGGTATGCCTGCGGTATGCATCTTTAAGGCGCTGCAGGAATTCAGTGGGGGATTCCTTAGGCTCCTGGGCAAGCTGGTGGACTGCCTGATAGTTCACAGTTCTAGGGACCCCCTTTTTAAATCCTTCCAGGAAGGCCTCGCGAGCTCGATCTAATGCAAGCCGGCCGTTTACGTCATTGGGGTCCAGGTTGGAGGTGGGGGAAAAAAGTTCTACAGCAGGGGGCCAGCCTTCCTGATCGTTCCGACTCCCACGACCCAGTCGGGCATTCTCATAATGTGCCATGGCTTCTTTAAGAACCTGCGTCTTTTCCTCGATGGTGAGGAAAGAGGACAGCAGAGTGAACATATCAGGGATGTTGGGCTGGTGCGTGCCAATAATGCGCTGCACCAAATCAACATATAGTTGCGGGGATTCCCTGTAGGGAGGGAGACCATTCCGCCAGTTATGGAGGTCCGTGGTGGTGAACGGGGTATGGATGTAAACTAGCCCCTGAGGTCCAGGCACCTGCCGCAGTGGGGCTTGAATTGCGGGGGCCAGGTGCTCAATGCCATAGATGGTCTGACCACGGGTCATTGATGGACTTAGTGGGGATGGCGGTCGAAGGGTATGAGATGGTGCCCGTGTCGGCTCTGGGCACAGCGATCCCTCTGGGTGTGCTGCAATTGCGTTTAGGGGAGTAGTTTCAGTAGATTTTGAACGGTCTCGAGAGAGGGCAGGCGTTCTTGGGGTGGTTTGTAGTCGATCTCGGAGGTCCGAGATTATGTTTCTTAAATCATCAAGCACCCCGTCGTCCCCTTTGGGGTGGGCATTTACTGGTGAGCCATTCTGAGGCGCCGGGGCAGCAGTTCCCGGTCCTGTAATCAGCGGGGCTGTCGGCTGCGCTGGAGCAGCCGGTAGGGCCGGGGCTGTTGGTTGCGCTGGAGCAGCCGGCGGGACCGGGGCTGTTGATTGCGCTGGAGCAGCCGGTAGGGCCGGGGCTGTTGGTTGCGCTGGAGCAGCCGGCGGGACCGGGGCTGTTGATTGCGCTGGAGCAGCCGGCGGGACCGGGGCTGTTGGTTGTGCTGGAGCAGCCGGTGGGGCCCATTGGAGAGGATAAGGGAAGTCCTCATCTTCTTCCTCCATAGTTGTTACCGGAGGGGGCCGGGCTAAGAGCAATTTGCTGGGAATTAAGATGCCGCTCTGTGATAGGATATCCGGTCTCCCGGTGAGGTTGATGAACATTGTAATATAAAGTAGTTCCTCAACTTTTTGTTGGCTCGTTAAAAAGTTAAAGAAAGCTTGGAGGTAGTCAACGTCTAATGACCCTTGTTGTGGCCATTGACGACCACAGGTGGGTGGATAAAAAGGCCAGACGTCCGAGCAAAAGGCTTTTAGGCGAGACTTGCGAGGCTGGACGCATGCCACCTTGGGTTTCAGGAGATCCCAGTTTTTTAAAACGCAGTTGAGGGGGGTCAATTTCCGTCGCCCTCTAATCTGAACGTCATCTTCCTGCCGTCGGCGGCTGTGAGAATTTCCCATAGCCAGTAGAGACGGCTGCAGTTCTAGGTCGGGAAGAGGAAAAGGTTGGTTGGGGGGGGGGTGCAGCGGAGGTCGCTCAACACCGCACGTTTGAAAGTTGTTTCTCCTTCTGGGTCTTAAATTCTTCCTTATGTATGTATGTACAGAACCTCCAGCAGGCGCTGGACTTATTCGGCCACCAATTTAAGGTCCTTATGCAGAACCTCCAGCAGGCGCTGGACTGGTTTGCCGGTTAAATTTAAGGTCCTGTTTTCTGCTAACCTCCCAGCAACGCTGGCTATTTTTAAAGGTTAAGCATTTTTTTCCTGAACAACAATCTTGACAGGGGTTTCCACCGAAGGGGGCCTCTAGAGAAGCATCGTCGTGAGACTTGTCAGGTTCTCAGACTCTGCAGCCTGGAGACGTGCCGGGAGTGGAGGATAGGTTTGGGCGTCCACCCAGAGGGGGGTCCGAGCCGTACTGTGGCCCGCGGAAGTCCCCAAAGGACAGAGGAAAGTTTGGGTGTCCACCCCAGGGGGGTCCGAGCCGTACTGTGGCCCGCGGAAGTCCCCTGGCAACGGAGGGCGGGGCGTCTCTGCTCAAGGGGGGGGCGAGAGAAAAGGCGTTTTCCAAAGGAACCACGCTAAAACAATCCCCAAGCAGCAGAAACAATAAATAAACCTGAACCTCTAGGGATTTTACGGTAGAGGGTGGGGTGCAAACGGGGGAACATCATCCCCTCCCCCACGGCTTGCCGGGACCGGCCTAAGTCCTCCCAATGACAAGGTTCCCTTTTCCTTCCTTAGCTGGCTTCTTCTCGCCTTCCAGCGCTTCAATTTTCCCGTTTTGTGTCCCCAAGTAACTCAACACGCATTCCGTCCATACGCACGACCAGTGCCGACCCAGCTAGCCGAAACTCAGTCTAGATGCCCAATTAAGTTGGGCTTCTGGGAACTGCGACAAAGATCTCCCTGAGACCCCAAAGGGCCTCCACAAAACGCTTCGTGGCTACTCCCTTGTGGAGCAATACCACGTCTCATATATACACCAAAATGTAAGGCACCAAAACTTACCACGCGCCTTTAGAGAAAGCCAAATACACGAAGGAGACTTTGTAAAAAGGAACAGCAGCAAAATTTATTTGGCCAAGCAAAAGTTGCCGGGTGGTAGCCAGACAGTTGTCACGTGCAAGTGACCTCTGAATGAAACCACCACCCAGAGCACAAGGGTGCACAAACTTTTATACAGGGAACACAAGCAGGAAGTGAGGATGAGGAGGGTATGCCCACCTGTGGGCGAGGTGTGTGATGACCATCCCCTGGGATTGGCTGGTCCCTAGGAGGAAGGGTCCCTCCCAGAGCTGAAGGATTCTGGGACTTGCCAGGTCAAGGGGTGACGTGGGTCATCAACATATTTACAAAGGATAGAAATGGGAACATTCACACTAGTTGTTGGGGCATTCACACCACAGAAATACTTGCATTTTACAATTCACACTAGTTGTTGGGGCATTCACACCACAGAAATACTTGCATCTTACAGAGACAACAGTATCATTCACAGAGATGTTGGTTTACACAAGCAGGTTGAAGCACAAAGGGTCAGAACCATAAAATCATAGTTTGACATATTTACATCTCAGGAGAGGGGGAGCAAGGTATTCATTACAAGGAGGCTAGGTAAACATACTGGCTTTCGCCTCAGGAAGAGGATGCTTGACCAGGTAGATGGTCCCAGACTGTTATGCATTCCTGAGGGAGGTAGACTTGGTTTCAGAGCTTTACTTAACATTCTTTATGTAGCATTCTTTGGGGCTTGCTGAGGCCCGTCTCAAGGGTCAACCTTGGGCAATGATTCTTTGGTTCAGGCACAATCTTTGGCTCAGTCATGTTGTATTATGGGGGATATCATAGCATGGTGTTTTCCAGGTCAAGGTCTGTGAGCCGAGTTTCCCCATATCCCTTCAAGGGATCATTTTCTATCTGGCTTTCATAATTTTCTATCCCATTATAATCTCCCTTGTAGAATAAATAGGTAAACTCTTTCCCAAAAGTTGCATGTCTGCCCTTTAAGAAAAGTGCTTCAAAAAACTATTCAAAGGGCTTGATCAGAACACAGTTCACTTGTTTGGATAGAAATGGATTAGAAATAATTTTCACAGTTGTTTTACAAAGCCCATGATGGCTCCTTTCTCAGTTTAGTTCAGTGCAGGCAGCTTCTCTTCCTTATCCTCCCCCCTGCCCCAAAGTATGACAGCAAAACAGCCTTAGGTTGGTTTATTGATTTAGGTGCTGTGGATGCCCCTTGCAAACAAATATTTTTTAAAAAATAATGCACGACAATATGATTTATTCAGTGCTGTTCTGCATGGTCACTCTGCTCCAATTCCTACTGCTTCTCATCTAGTCCACATTACCTAAATGCTGAAATCCAAACTGCTTCAACACAGGATGCTCAGCTGGCTAGCACACAGCTAAACTGAAGCAGACTACAGTTCTATTTTAAGCGTAGTTCTACTCAGCTCCCTAGAGCCCTCGTTCCATAGTTGGAGGTCAAAGAAGGCAGGCAGCAAAATGTTATTAGTAGCATGACTGGAGAAGATCATCATTAGAGGCAAAAGAAATGGTTACCAAAATGCATTTCTTCCAGAAAGCCACTGATTACCAGAACCAGGAAGGTATAAAGACTCCATCTGCTTCTGAGATTATTTTTAATGATAATTAAATGCCTTCCCTTGGTCTGAATTTTATATAGTGAAAGCTGGCTAACTGTGAGTTAGAAAATTCTGTCCTGTAAGGCCAGCCAGCGTAATAGAACAACATGTTATCCCACAGCAATAGAAGTTGATAACGAAGGTAGAAATTTGAACCAGAGTTTATAGTGTCACATACGATAATAGAATACATTCTGGGCTGTTCTTATTCTACTCTATTTTTTTAAAATTTGCATTTACAAAATTTACAAGGCAATCCTAGCTAGCTGCTATTACAGAAATCTCAGTTGTTGCAGAAAGGTTGGTAGAAATACTTTTGCAACTCTTCTCTGGACTTCTTTTTAATTTAAAGGATTGAAAGAAGATTAGATGCCAAATTGGCAGCACTTTCAGGTGTAGATCCATGCCCTCTCCAAGCACACCCCCTGGTTCAGCTTCAGCACGTTTCCTTCGGGTTCTTCCTAACCTTAGAATGTAAAATGGGGGCAGGGTGGGGTGGGGAATGGCCTCGATGACTTCTATTGGGCCAGGAAGAGTTTTTCCATCAGATTTTCCCCTCTGTTGGAGTTACCCCTGCTGTCAGACAATGAAACATGAAAACTCTCATGTCCCCTGAGATGCCCTTCAAGGGACTGCCACCTGTGAGTTCAGTCCTGGGTACCTGGATGTAATCCCCACAGAAAAAGTAGGTCAACATTACATGACTTAGTTATGGAGAGTAAAAGTTCCCATTTGTTCTACCTCCTCAGTTGAAATGTTCGTTTTGCTTGGGCCCTAAATGCTGATAAGAGTGTAAATAAATCTGTAAAGCACCATGTTTTGACACTGGAGAGCACTATAGAAAACTATATAGAAAAGAAAGCAAAGGAATAGAGATATAGTAAGAAAGTTCTCAGAGCTGGATTGTTTTATAATGGGAGTATCTATCTTTTATTGATAGTAATAATTCCAAACCTCAACTTTTGGTAGAAATATTTTCAAAACTGGTATTAGGATTACCCTCTAGGTGGCCTCAATTTAGTCCATCCAAAACCAGTTCTGGAAACTGCTTGGTAGCAATAAGGGGACAGATACTCCCAGACAGTATTGCTTCCCAAGAGCAGGAGCACACTGGAGTAAATATTTTTGGAGTTCCAACTGCCGTCAAACAAAAGCAGTTCCATTTAAAGCATTAATAAAACGTGCAGCCTAAGAAAGTGCCAATCCATGTCTGTCACAGTTTGGGGAAAGAGGAAGTAATGAGAGAGCAACAGATGGACCTCCTGCCCTGGAAGCTGGACTCACTGCACTCATTCAAGTCCATTAGGTAGGAACCAAAACTGGTCAAGCATAGAACCAAGCACCATCACGTGAGGTGATGTTTTAGAGCTTTGTCGTTTCCAGGGAAAGCAAGAGAAAGGCAATATTTAAACAAGATAAGTTACAAAAGGAAGGGAGTACAAAAACAAGGCTTCCCCCCTATTTCCTCTTGTATCTAGTAGGTCATGAGATAAAGGCTGCTAAAGCATTTGACCTGGGAGGACATGTGTAAATTGGATGTCCATTATCAGCTTTCAGAGAGGCCCCACACTTTTATTATGCCTTCCTGTCCCCCAACTCTTTCTTTCCCATTCTATTCCATGAGTTCAGATTTTAATAACCCCTTGTTACAAAAGCATTATCGAATTCCCTGTTCTGTGAAAGATCAAACAGGTACTAGCAATCCCCTAGAAAGTATCGCTCTAAAAGAGCCTGTTTAAACTTAAAATATTAAGATGATTGCTTTTGAAAAGAAACCTATAGGATTGAGAGTGTGTGTGGCACAGTTGGGTTCTACAATTTAATATTTTGATTTAATTATTTCAGGAGACTTATCTGGGGAGAGCAGAATGACAGAGTGTCACGTATGACCCCCACCTGGGTGTCATCCGTGACATGGCGCCAGCCAAAGAACACTCAACAAACAAAAGCAATAGCCGACAGACGCACAGGAAGAGAAAGGTGGCATTTCAGCACCTCGGACTTTCAAACGCACCGATAGAGGTGCGAGACGAGCGGAGCTGCTAATTAAAGGGATTTACTGGAAGGGAGGGAAGAGAATGTATATATGCTGATTCTTGTAAAACTGAAATCACTTGGATCACTGAAGCGCTTGGAATCACTGATGCAATAAAGATTCCTAACGATTCCAACGTCTCTCTGTGTGGGTGCTATTGCAATTTAGGACCATCCCGCAGAGAAGCAACACGATCAAAGAAGGTGCTCAGTGATCAATGAACCCCACAACAAAACCCCACCTCCTCCTCCTCCTGCTAATGGACCTAAGCATATATTAACTAAATAAATATTACCCAATGAAATGATGACCAGACATAATATATCAGGGAGAAAATGAGGAGAAGATTGTTCAACTCTTCTCTGAAGCTTAAACATAGGTAATGGTCTATTTAATGGCAGAATGCATTTTAATCACATCATGAAACTCAGAGTTTAAGTTCATTGTAAATGCTTATATGTTCTCAGAAACGTTTAAAGGAAGTTTGACACCATCTCTAAAGTCCTGCAAAAGATTTTCTGCTATCTTCACATCCCTTTGCCACCTCTATGGGGGCCAGTGGAGACGAGAGATAGTATATTTGGTACATGGAGTTGTAGTTAGCTACCCTTTCCATGTGGCCTGAGCAGAAATATATACCTTCATAATGTAGAACCCTACTTTAGGATATTTTGTATAGAAGAATAGTCAACCATGAAAATGTCCACAGCAATAGCCCAAACAGAGGTGCAACCCCTCCTTTACTGTTTGTGAAGCATGGAACTGACTGACCTACGAGATCAGCAGTCAAATACGTCTAGGTTTATTATGCTAGCGAAAGTAAGGAAAGGAAAGACCTGGGGGTGGCTGCCTTCTCTATTTGTTCAGGATGTCATCTCCAAAGTAGCAGTAAAGTGCTAGTAAATAAGTGATTTATGTAAGTGATACCAGCAAAGTAATTGATATGAATGATATTCTCAAGTTTCAGCTTTATATACAAACACAGGAGTTAGTAAGTTTGCAGTGTTTTAATGCAGCTTTGTAACACTTGTGTATGCATAGCTTACTCAAAGCAAAACATCCCACTATGTGTAATAGTTTCAAATAACTACTTCCTAGTAAACATGCATAGCATTATGCTGGGATTGTGGGATAAAATCCCACTGAACCAGTAACATTAAATTCTAAGTGAACATATATAGAAATGAATTGCATAAATCTGGGTTATGAAACCATATGTGCAGATCACACCATAACCATAAAGTAAGAATCTGTAGCTTGAATCATGTCAACTGGATTTCTATTTTCTCAGTGGAAACGTTTTGCTCCTTATCCAAGGAGCTTCTTCAGTCTGAGCAAAGTTAGTAAGGGAATCCTTAAATATGTTTCTAGGTGGCTGTGTGACCTTGCACCTGGGGCTAGGTCATGGTTATTTTTGATAAAGGGACTTAGAAATAACATCTCAAAATAACCATGACCTAGCCCCAGGTGCAAGGTCACACAGCCACCTAGAAACATATTTAAGGATTCCCTTACTAACTTTGCTCAGACTGAAGAAGCTCCTTGGATAAGGAGCAAAACGTTTCCACTGAGAAAATAGAAATCCAGTTGACATGATTCAAGCTACAGACAATTCCACCTGGATGACTGAGAACCTTCATAGACATAAAGTAAGAAGTTTCCTCTCTGAGCTTCAATCTCTCCCTACCCACCCCTCTATCATCAGTATTTACAATTTGGGATGATACTGACCAGCCTCATAGGGCTCTTGGTAAGGATGATCAAAATCACATGTTAAGTGCCTTGACCACTTAGAATGAGCATTATTAAACCTCAGTATTATTATTCCATGGTGTAACATTAATTGGAGGGGTGACACATGCTGTAGTTATGGAGACAATGAACCTGTTGGCACTAGATTAGCTCCTACAAAAATGTGCCAAATCACCCTAACCTGAGAATATAAAAAGTGCTTCTGCTGTCTTTTCCTTCTGAATCTCTATTAAGTTCCAAGAGTTGGGAAATGTGATGTAAGCAGTTAAAGGTATGGCAAAGCAGCATAAGGGGGATTCATGTTGTTTCTTATATGAACATGCATGAAGAGAAACGGTTGTCTGGATCCTATGATTATCCCAGCCTAGCCCTCATAGTTTATAAATCCATGTTCTCTTTTAAGCCATTTCTCCCCCTGCTTTCTATCCTAACCTTCAAACTGATCCCTGACATATCCCGGGATTTCTCTCTCTCTCTCTCTCTCTCTCTCTCTCTCTCTCTCTCCCTCCCTCCCTCCCTCCCTCCCTCCCTCCCTGAAGGACTCTCTGGTAATCTCGCCAAACAAAGGCAAGGGTTGGCTTACAGCCTGTTGCCTGTTTTATGTCCCTAATGAGAGTGGTCATTCCTTTCCTGAGGAGGATCCAAGGTTTGTTTGTGAGTTGCACAGCTTCTCTTATTCCAGTAGTTCAGTGGGGAGAAGGAGGGGGAGAGCAGGAAAAGACTTAAGTAAACATATGGGGAAGATCTGCAGAAAGCCTGAGAGGAAGGAAGAGCTAAGAACTAATTCTCATACTTTGCTGTTACCACAGTTGTGGGTGGTTTATTTCTGCACTTTCACAAAGCAGTTATTCATTCCTGCTTCTGTATTTGATTGATTATGTGTCATCAAGTCAGTGTCATTCTTAGCAACCACATACATAGATTTTCTCCATGACAATCTGTTCCTAACCTGGTCCTTTAGGCCTTCCAACAGTGCACCCATCGCTACTGTAACTGAGTCCATCCACCTTGCTGCTGGTCGTCCTCTTCTCTTTCCTTCCATCTTTCCCAGCAGTAGAGCCTTCTCCAGAGAGCTGGGTCTTCGCATAATGTGTCCGAAGTAGGATAATTTGAGCCTGGTCATTTGTGCCTCAAGTGAGAACTCTGGGTTGATTTGTTCAATGATCCATCGGTTTGTTTTCTTAGCTGTCCATGGTATTCTCAGGAGTCTTTTCCAACACCAAAGTTCAAAAGCATCACTACTCTTTCTACCCTGCTTCTTCAAAGTTCAACTTTCACTTCCATAGGGTGTCCCAAGAAAAACAATTGCCTGCAAAATTCCAGTCTTTGTAGCTTTAGACACATCATGGCATCTGAATATATTTTCCAAGACCTTCATTGCTGCTAGTCTGCAGTATATTTCTTCACTCTGTTTATTAGGATGAAAAACACTGACTTGGCCACTAAATGATTGACAGCAACCCATTTGTTTTTTTGAAAATTTTAATGGAGCCTAAAAAAATAAACAGAGAATTTGTCCAATTAACAATAATACTGGGCATTTTATTATTGCTTTGTAAATGTCTCTGTAGAGATTTTGAACTGAGTTTTTCATCATTACCTCAGAAACAGCCCTCAGCAGACTATAATTACCCAGGCATTTTCCCATGGACAGCCATCTATCTCTGAAATATACTCTTTTCATACTGTGTTTATAGCATTTACATATGAAGCCACTTTTAAATGCTTTAAAAATGAGCTTGCCTATAGGTTTCTCAGTAAAGCATTTCAATGGCTCAGTAAACATACCCTCTCTTCTCTATCCACAGGAAAAAAACCTGAAATTGTGTGTTGGGGGCAACTAGGACATTTATGTTAAAATGCTAAATTAGCCCTTTGACATTAATGAGAAAAGGTCCAAACCAAAAATGATGGGGGAAAGTAGTTAATCAGCCTTTCAGCAAAGAATGGCACCTGGCCAACCTTGTTTGGGCTCGGAAGCTAAGCAGGGTTCATCCTGGTTAGGACCTGAATGGGAGACTGTCAGATAATTCTGGAGCTATAGGCTACTGGGAAATTGAAAAATATCAGGGTGAAAGCAGTGGCAAACCACTTCCATATTTTTGTCATGGATTTGTCTCTCTAATCACAGGACAGGGTGACTTTTTAAAAAGTACTTTTTTGTTATTGTTATAGTAACATCACAGCAGCAGCCTCAGATCTCATCTTTGTAGCTGCTTTTCCCCAGCTAGATGCCCCCCATCTCTGTTGGAGCTACCACTCCTCCTGCATCTAGAAAACACTACTGTATATTGGGGAAGGGCATATAATATTAGGGAATTAGCTGTGTTTGGTAAATCTCCACTCTGCAGATGGGACTAGCTGCTTCTCATACGGAACGGAGGACAGGATGGTCTTAAAACCACCAGAAATGGTCACCTCAGGGAACAGAACACCCCTCTTTCCCATTGTCATTGAAATGCTGAGCACTATTTTCTAGTTGCTATGGCGACACATTAAGAGCCTGTATTTAGCCAATAACAGTTAATATCCAAGATGAAAGTTCCTGGTGGAGAGCTGTCATTACTACCCTGGATGCAGGAAGCCAGCATTTGTATCATCTGATAATAAGCTGTAAAAACTTGAATTAGGGAACGGCAACCCTGGATGCTAATTGCTCCATGTTAGCAACACAGCTATTTATCAATAACTGCTTAAGAGCACAGCTTTCAGTTTAACTCAGACTGTCGCTAATTGCCCCCTGTCTAAATGAGACTGCAAAACAAGAACAGCTTGGCATGGGAGGGCCAAGCAGAAACCAACATGAGAGTTTGCATCTGTAATCAGGAGAGGAGAAAAGCTTCCCCCAGTTTCAGACATTTCAGATACAAAGGTCTGAAGAGAGAGGCAAACCCAAACCCTAGGTCAGAAATCAAAATGTTAGCAAGCACAGCTTCTCACAGTAAGGAAGAAGGAAATTGCACTTGCCCCAAAACCCTACTCTGCATAATGCTGAGTTTACACAACACATTGAGCCGTAAAGTGGTTTGTTTGGCTTTGCTTAAGTGTGTTGTATGAACCCAACCATTGCAGCTTTATTATCAAATCATGGTTAAATAAACAATGCCATAATGCAGTGTGTGGATCCAAGCCAAGACATAGAGCCCCTTTCCACACTGGTCCTTCACAAAGGATTCCCCTTCCTTCCCTATCAAGGATATATGCTCCAACATGTGAATAACCTGTAGGGAGGCAGAACGGATTTGCACTCCTTGGGACTAACTGTGGAACATTGTGGTTTAGCCGAAATGAAGGCAGCCAGAGGATAGGGCTTTCCTCCAATTAGCTTCCCAGTGTAGAAGTTAGCCCCTTTTCTCTCTTCTACCCTCCCACTACCACCTGCACAACTTCTTTTGCCCTGTTGTAAGGGTTCTTCATATTTCAAGACCAGGCATTATGATCCAAAAAATGCACTACACTTTTTCAAGAAGTAGATTGGATTGGCGATCAGGGTATCTGAGAAAAATCACCAAAGGCAGATGGTAAATTAACGATTATCTTACGCTGTGAGTATTAAAGATGTTCCTTGCCCCAGTCTTGACTGCCAGAATCCCTAGGGTAGCAGGGACGTTCCCATCCTGATTTGCCAAGGAGACTGAAAGGCTTCAATCTACTTCTTTGTTTTCCAGAAGTTCTTCGGATGTTGCATGTTGTCTCTGAGCTCCAGTTTTTGGCTGGTTGGGGATTACCAGTTGCATTCACATAACTGTTATGAGCGCAGGGTCTGTGCACACACTGAAGTATCTTGGCATTGATACCAGACTCCTTACAATTCTTCTGTGTTGTATATAAGGTTAAAAATATACAATAAACCATAAACAAAATAACCTACAGAACTGTACAAATTTTGTCAATAAACCTTCTTAGCCGCACCAATCATCCTAGTTCCATTTCCCTGGAAAGGGATATTAATTCCATTCGCAAAAGCCCTATGGGACAGCCAGCTCTTCACTGCCTGTCAGCAGACAGACCGAACCATGAAATCAACTCCACAGGAAGGCTAAAACTACTTTTATCGAGATTGGCTACAACAACAGAATCCTGCAAGTCTGATTGGGTTGTACCCCCTCCTCCTCCTTACAGTTCAGTGAATTAGGGAGGAGTTTGTCTGAGCCTCTTCTGAATGTTATCTGGATGTTCTGATATTAAAAAATGCTTTAGCCCCTTTTGCCTAGGCAATGGAGCCTGCATATCTTCATCAAGGCCATCTCCTTACTCAAAACACCACCCTCCAAAACAGTAATAAGGATGAAACCAACTTTGTCACTGGAGGGAGGTAATTCCAGAGGAGGGGGGCTGCTATCAAGAAGACTCATCCTTGGGGTTCCTCATATCAACAGTCCTTCAGAGGTGGCTCCCATAATATGCCTCCCCTCCTTGATCACATTGAACAGAGAGACTCAAAGCAGACAATCTTGAAGATACCCAGCCCTCAGCCATAAAAGCCTTAAAGGTAGCAATACCTTTAATACCTGAGGTATCAATACCTCACAGCTTACCAGTAAGGTTGGAATACCATTTGTATCTGCAGAATTGTTACGCGAGTAATTGATGCATTTTAGCCTTTGTTATAACCATCAAAAGAACACAGGAAAGTGAAAATCAAGGAATTCCCTCCAGCTGTGCACTTGTTTTTTTTTCAGCAAAAGCAGGCCAAACTAGAGTGGAAAGTTGCCCATTTTATTTATTTAATTTTTATTTAATTTAATTTTTACCCCACCTTTATTATTTTTATAAATAACTCAAGGAGGCGAACATACCTAATACTCCTTCCTCCTCCTATTTTCCCCACAACAACCACCCTGTGAGGTGGGTTGGGCTGAGAGAGTGAGTGACTGGCCCAAGGTCACCTAGCCGGCTTTCATGCCTAAGGCGGGACTAGAACTCACAGCCTCCTGGTTTCTAGCCCATTGCCTTAACCACTAGCCCAAACTGGCTCTCCATATTGTTCTACTGTGAAAACTACTATGCAAATCCTCTTGATAATAGCATTGGAGGAGCACTCCAGTAGTAGGAGCTGGTGTCGTTCTATAACTTTAACTGGGCCAGATGTAAGATTATAAAAACATAGAATGTAAAGGTAGGAAAGACCTTGCAGATCATGCAGTCCAATCCCCCTGCCCAGTACAGGAATCCACTACTACAACATCCCTGACAGGTTGCATCCACCTACCGCTTAAACACCTTCAGTCAAGGAAATGGGAGAGAGGGAGAGAGGCGGGCATTGGAAGAAGAGGAAGTGGAGGATTTTGGCAGTTATACTGATACTACAAAGGGAATAGCTCATGTAGATTGCAGCTCTTGCTCCTTTGCATCCCCCATCCCTTCCTGTGTCCAAAGAACATGCTTCCTTTTCTCTCTGCCAGTTTCCCCATTTTCCCCAACCCTGCTCCACATCTTTTCAAACATGCCTACCATAATAGAGAAACAGTAGTTTCTGCTCACCCAGCTGCTTAAGCTGAGTCACAACCAGGAGAACTGGCTGATATTTCATTTTGAAGATTTTGATCCAAAGAAGGTCAGGCTTATAGCAGCATATGGAGGTGGGGTGGTGGAGACGGAGACATGGTACCCTTGTTGGTTGCCAGGGAAACTGTAGACTTGAAGTAACAGCTAGTTTTAACCACTAAACCAAAATAGATGGGGGAGTGCCTCCAAATATAAGATCCATTGCCTCATAGTCTCAGACTGAAGAGGCTCCTTGGATAAGGAGTGAAACGTTTCTACTGAGAAAATAGAAATCCAGTTGACATGATTCAAGCCACAGACTGTTCCACCTGGATGACTGAGAACCTTCATCGACATATTGCCTCATAGAGGTTTGCTAGGTTGCCTGCTATTTTATATGGCTGAATTTAAAGGATTATATTATTAAAAGAAATCGCGAGTGGTAAGAATCAGTGTGTTTTAGTGGTTTAGGTGTGGTCTTGGACTGCGAAGACCCAGGTTGAAGTACCCACTACACAACTGGCTCAATGGGCAACTTTGGGCCACCTATTTCACAAAGTTGTGGGAACAAAATTGAAGGGGGAAATGAGATGTATGCTGCCTTGAGCTCCCAGAGAAAAGGCAGCATATTAATTCAGTAAAGTAATAAATAATAGATGACTTTGTCTCAGATCAGCATTATTAGAATTCTAGCTAACAAATTCTATGGGTCCCGTGTTTTCTGTTTTACTCCTTCACAGTATAGCTAGTAAATCCTTTTGAGCTGTTTTCCCCTTTTCTAATTCAGCTATCTTTTTTCTTCCTGTATCTATAACATATCTGAGGGACTGCCTCATCCCCATTACATCATCCCTTCCCACCCGATCTTGCAGAGAGGGCATGCTGCGGACCCCCTCTATGAAAGAGTTCCATCTAGTGGGGTCTCGGAGGCGAGCCTTCTCTGCAGTGGCACCTGCCCTATGGAACATTCTCCCCCCAGAGATAAGACAGGCCCCTTCACTCCTGGACTTCAGGAAAAAATTAAAAACTTGGCTCTGTGATCTCGCCTGGGGCAAGAGGGAAAGTGGTCAAACTTGGGGATGGCTGATTTCTTAGAGCCGCTTCAAATATTTTAAATATTTTAAATATGTTCAACGTCATTGTAAGAACCACCTGCCACTTGGATTTTATTGTATTTATATTTTTATTGTTGTTTTTATTGTATTTTATTGATGTTATGTTGTGAACCGCCCAGAGTCCCTCCTTGAGGGGGAGATGGGCGGTTATAGAAATTTGATTTATTGATTGATAAATAAATAAATAAATAAATAAATAAATCATACTGGAGGAAGAAGAGTCAATTCCAGTCAATGCTAGAGCTATAAGGACTGGACTTAGGATGTTCAACTGGCTAGCATGGAAAGAGGAAGGGGACCACATGTTTTGTAACCAGTAGGCCATGTATGTCATCCTCCAGCTGTTATTGAATTCTCCTTCTGAAGTTCAGCAACACCTGAAGATCATGTGCTCCCTACCACTGGCCTACACTGATTCCTGGTTTGAATTGATGGAGATAAGACTTTTATGAGTGGCTTTTATGAATGTCACTAGATCAATTCCCTATAATTTCAGTGTGGTATCAAAGATTTGTACATATATAGGCATTGTCACTGTGATATTGACTTGCACCCACAAAGGCCCTATACTTAGAGCAAATAAGCACAGTAACTGCTGAAAAGCAGTTTTTGCCCCTTGGGAGGGAATGACTATCAACGGTTTATTTGTGTAAGAGAATTGTTTTTAAATGCACCATTGAGCAAAGGACTGTCATGAGTTCCTAACTTGAACAATATCAGACCTTAAGAATTAAGATGGCATAGCCCCATCCAGAATGCCAGTCAGCAGCTGCATTCTTGCACAGTGTCTCACTATTTCTCCTACCACTTTCCTGAAAGCAACAGCCAATCAGACATATGTCTATGTAGGTTCTCAGTCATCCAGGTGGAATTGTCTGTAGCTTGAATCATGTCAACTGAATTTCTATTTTCTCAGTGGAAACGTTTTCCACTGAGAAAATAGAAATCCAGTTGACATGATTCAAGCTACAGACAGCCAATCAGACATGCTGCTCAGTGTCAGTGTTACCGTCAATGGAGTGGTCCACTTCCAGTGCCTGGAGCATAGTAGTAGAAGCCAAAAACTATCCAGTGCAGGGTCTATGAGGGGAGCAGCTGAAGCCCAAATCCAGACCTTCCCATCAATCCCAAAGCCACTCCTAGATGAGCCCACTTCCAACTGCCACACTGGGCTGGGAAGGAAGAAGAAATCGGCTAAGGCAATCCATCAGAGACTCCCATGCTAATCCGTTTAAGGAGCTGCCTCTGCTATCTCATTTGGAAAATCAAATAGGACATACTGACATGACTCTAGTTGCTTCAGGCTTGCTTCAGGCAGGCATCTATAGAATCATACATCTTTTTGTCCTTTAAGAAAGGGGAGGGGAGGGAGAAACCTGCCATGTATTGTCTCTATAGAACAGGAGTGGGGAACCTTTTTTCTGCCAAGAACCATTTGGATATTTATAACTGGGGACCGGGGGGGTGGGGGGCTGGGTTTCTGGGATTTCCGCGGACTGGGGGCTGGAGTTTGTGGGCGGGAGCCAATCACAAGCACTGGGGGGTGGGGTTTGCGGGCAGGAGCCAATCGCATAGAAGGGGCGGGGTTTGCAGGCGGGAGCCCCACGGGCCTTAGGCGGGAGCCCCGCGGGCCTTATACGGCCCCCGGGCCTGATGTTGCCCACCCCTGCTATAGAACCATGAGGAGAGGTGGCTGGAGAAGTCAAAGTTGAGATGGGGAAGAATAATACTACCAAGAAGGAGCTGCTCTCCAGTCAACAGCACTGACCCTTGGGAAAAATCATAGGAACAAATTTGCTGGCCAATTTGTTCAATTTCCAGCATGCAGTTTTTGACTTATTGAGATAATGGACATCAGTATTTATAGCATTAAAGAAGAGCACAATTGTTCTACTCCTGCATCTTCTGCTGATTCAGTGGTAGCCAATGCCCTTACAGACAGGGACATCAGCCTTATAATCTGCACAGAAGAGCATTAAAAAGTCCTTCAAAATGCCCCTGTTTTGCATTTGACATATTTAGCACCTTTGCTAAATGAGTTGCGAGCTCTAGGGTGAAAAATACACATGGTGTTTCCTTGCTATCCTGAAACAGACAGCAAAGCAAAAATGAATTAAATAAGTAACGAAGGGCTGCTTTTAAATTATATGCATAATCTGCAAACACAGAAAGCTATTTCATTCTGCTTTAAGATTGGGATACTGGTTTCATATCTAGCAAATGCATAGGCCAGAATCTTAAACCTTGAAAGAATTTCATAATTTATATCTCAACTCAAAGTAGGGTGCCATTCTGTATATTCAGTATCAATGCCAGGTTACTGTCATACTTCTTGTTGAATATAACTACAGACAAATATTTACGACAAAATGTATATAGTGCTAAAAAAAACCACTTTAAATTTTACATGAGGCCAACTAAAATGGACTTCTGGAACCTGAATGAACTATACAAATTTGCACAATTTGAACTAGAAGCTGAAAGTAACAATTTTTGAAGAAACAATGAAGATCTAACCACAGAATCAGTTCAAAGCATCCAGTTCAGCACAGGATTCAGGCCAATCTGAAGCACAGCCATAGTCACACAATTTTATTCCTGCCATCAATTTGATTGGAATTGCCCTACAAGTTATATTTGCCATGGGAGGAAAACTCCCACTGATGCCAGGGTTGATAGCAGATGCAAGGCACTAAGCTTGCTCCCTTTGGCAAAGGAAAAGATTGATGTCTCCTCTATGCTGAGGTCCTGATTCTTCTTGACCATCCAAGCCACATGAGTAGTGTCAAGTGCAACTGAGCTGTCAACAGGCAAAAGGAACACTTTCTCATACATGTCTATAACCGGGGATTAGGCAAATTCACGGAGGGTAAGGCAATAAAAGGGCTACTTGTCATGATTACTGTGTGCTCCTGCCAGCATCAGAAGCAGCAAGTCTTTGATTCCTTTGGATGAGGAACAGGAGAGGAAAAGACAGCGCAAGAATCAAAAGACAACATATTGTAGAAAAGATGACAGAGAAAACTTCCAGTCATAGGACACTTGTCCAAAGCCCAAACTAGCAACCATGCAGGATTCAAGAGTTCCCCCAGGCACAGAAAGTCATTGTGAATAATAGCTTTACTTCAGTTTACACAGTTGGTGAGGCCTACTGTGATTAGCATTCCATTCTTTCATTCTTTCATTCTTTCATGGTCTGAGACCAATTTTTTAAAATATGACAACAGGATATCCAATATAAAATAGCAATCAACTTGTGCAGGGAAGCCTGAAACATTTAGTAGCTTGAAGGAGGAACCAGGTGACTTCTACAAGCCATAGCTATTCTTCTGTTATTGTTATTATTAGAAATTTGGCAACTTTTATGGAAATGGCTGAAGTTTGATCTCAGAGGAAGAAAGCAATGACTTGCTCAGAAGAACAATTAATATTTCTAACCATTGATGTTATAAGTTCTGTCCTCCACTTTGTATAAAATGGGTACTCTAACGGTACATGAGATACAGACTCAACTACTGAATCAGGGCATATACAGGGATGGTTTTCATAGGGTTTTCATAGGGTTTTCATAGGGTTTTCATAGGGGATGCTGATGTATCTGCCAGTTGTTGCCCTAATACACAGCTTTCCAAACTGTGTGCCGCAACACTTTAGTGTGTCGCAACACACAGTCTGGTGTGTCGCCACACAACCCAGAAGCGGCAGCAGGGGTGTGCATGGCGGTGGCGGCAGTGGCGCACCATCAGCGCTTCCGCTTTTTAGCGGAGGCCGCCGCCGCTGCCGCCGCCACCATACAAACCCCCGCCCCTGCGCGCCCCCCACACCGCCGCCGTGCATGCCCCCGCCCCTGCGCCGCCACTGCCGCCGTTGGTGTGTCGCCAATGGCAGCACTTTAGAAAGCACTGCCCTAATAGGTATCTGGCTAACTCGGGCCAAAGTAAAAAGTCTTCTATGTGAAATGTGTAAAATGTTTTTTAAAAGTATCTGGGAATGGACCAAGGAGGGGTAATTATTGAGCTACAGTGCAAATGGGAAACTCTTGTTCTATCTGTTTGAAGATCTAGGTCCCAAATCCTCCGCTTGAGATCAGCTATGATTTTGTCACAACCAATGGTGGGAAGGAAAATCCACAATAAGCCAAACAAAGACTTACTGTATTTGTCTTAAAAAAAAGATTCAAATCTATCCAATAAGGTAAGATGAGTCAAGGATATTCCCCAAAGAATTTACTTTAGCCAGTATCTGAGGTGGCATAGCTTCAGATGGGCCTCAGAAGAGATGCAGCCAAATTCTAATGGAATAAGAGAGTTACAGTAAGTACCGCTTAAGGAACCCAGATAATGGCCTTTAAGAATTTAGACTGAATAACTTAAAAGCTGGAACTGTCCCTACAGATACAGTACATATCTGCATGCCATATAGCATTGAACCCAAAACTTCAGCCTTGAATAATTTTTAATAGCTGCTGGTACATAATTTTTGCCATGGTGATGTTATTTAATAATGGCTTCTTAAATTATAAGAATATAATAATGGATTCTTATAAAGAGCTCCCTTGCTTGATTGGTCCAGCAAGTAGAGGACTGAAAGTGAAGTCCTAAATACTTAAAAGTCACAACCTCTTCCATCTTCCATTGATTTTCCTGCTAACTGGAGACTTGAAGCATTTTCTGGAGTATTAGAACCTTTGCTTTAGAGTAATTAATCTCCAGATGTTCCCTAAGACAATAGGTTCTTGGCAGAAGCTTTGCTAACCTCATCCTTGTGTAGCTTCTAACTTGTAGATCCATGGTTTTCAAGAGCTATTTCACATGATATTGTGCTATTTTTCTGGTCTAAATGCAACATGAACATATTTGAAACAATAGAATCTACTGACCTATTTAAAATACATGATGACTCAACTGTTCCAAGTTTTAATGCCCTCCAGCTCAAAAAATGTGCAAAATGATCTAGCAACTAATCTCCCCCGTGCTATTCAGAACAGATTAAAAAAGAGAATTTGCATTGTGATGCAGATCCAATAAGGAATTATGATCAGATCAAACTGTAGCTGGTGGTTTGCAAAATAATGAATTTCCTATCTTCCCTGTGCTTTCCATTGATTTGGGAAAAGGCATACAATGCAATGAATGTCATTGCCCAAGCATTATGATTTCACCTCCTTACACCTGCTCAACTTCCCCAGTCCACGTGGCCTCTGGACACATGGACTTCAGCTCCTAGAATTCTCAGCTTTAGCCATGGTGGCTAGGAGATTTTGGGAGCTGAAATACACTCATCTGGAAGGAACCTAGTCTGGGGAAGACCACAATAAATATGGTTGGTGAAACATACTCCTGGTTATATTGGATTCTAAAGGAAGCAGTTCCCCTTAATATAATATAGGCATTCTCTACTGTTGTCCATGTGGAAAACATGACTGATGGGTATTTGGAATGGCAAGATCAGGAGCAGTTATAGGAAAAAAAATTCTGAAAGGGTTATTCTCATTCTACCAAAGTGAAATGTATAAGGTACGCCTGTTGCTATAAGTATCCTGACTACAGCAGTGGTCCCCAACCTTTTTGGCACCAGAGACCGGTCGTGGAAGAAAATTTTTCCATGGACCGGGGGGGGGGGGTTTGCAGGAGGGAGCCAATTACGTGCAATGGGGGGGGGGGGTTTGCAGGCAGGAGCCAATTGCACACACCGGGGGCAGGGTAATCGCGCACACCAGGGGGCGGGTTTGCAGGTGGGAGCCCCGTGGCCCACTTCCTAACGGGCCGCGGCCCACTAGAGGGCCGCAGCCCACAGGTTGGGGACACCTGGACTACAGTATGTGATATGAAATTGTAGGGAAAATACCTCTCACAAATTTCCAAGAGCTTGTTTAACACTGCAGACCAGGACATGATGTCACTGAGGCACAGATTGTTTATTTTGGTACCAAAGACAGCAGGGCTAACTTTTAAAAGGGCAGGGATACAACCCTCTATATCAGGGTTTCTCAACCTTGGCAACCTAAGATGTGTGGACTTCAACTCCCAGAATTCCTGCTCTATATAGAATTATGCAAAGTGGAATATGCATGAGATTAGATACATAGGCAAAGTGTTTGATTGGATATAGCAGCTCATTAGGAGTTTAGTGAGATATTGTAGTTAGGGTGGAACTGTGAGAGAAAGAGGACAGGACTACAAATTCAATGATGGTTTTGAAAGAACAAAGAGCAGTATTTCATGGATATTGTTCCTTTCTAGTGAGTTACTATTAAACTGTCCTTGGTTTCCCAGAGCTAATGCTCACCTCCTAGTATCTTCTCCTGGTTTTATCAATATTCCTGGGCCCTCTAAATGTTTTATGGCTGAGCTAACAGGTTTTATTGTTTCTCAAATCCCTTGGAAGGTAAATACAGAGGGGATGTTTTCCCTTTATTTCACTTGTCCTGACCAGCACCATATTTTCTCCTACAAGATCAAATCTTAAGCAATGTTACATTGGCCCAATCTGATAGCAACTGGAATTTTGGGAAAGTACGCTAGTTGACTATTGATGGATTCCTGGTGTATAGCCTCCAAGATTTCTGCTTAAATTACCAAGTACACAAGGTGACTAAAAGCTGAAACAGAAACACTGCTAAACTGTATACAGTACGCATTTTATAATTATCCTAAAACGATTAGTCATCGCTTGAAGCAAGGGGCATTTGTGTGTGGCATGACCAGCAATCAAAGCCCTAATCCTTTTTACATACGTGCAATGCATGTGACCCACCTTAAAAGGGGGTGGGGCTTCGATCATCCAGTCATGCCTGCCATTTTGAGTTGTTGACCCACCTTACCCCACAGAAGCCCTGCTTGCAAGTGTAATTCCAGATAGATGAAGCATATTGGTTCTAGTGAAAAGACACTGTGCAGCTATTCTCTCTGTCCCTCTTTAACCCATGGCCTGTCGGAAGAAGGAGAAGAAGAGGAGATGTTGAAATAGCAGTGGCAAGGGAACAAACTAAGCATTCTTTTCTCTTTGGTGTCTTAAATGCACTTGGAAACTGGAGAGCAAACCCAGTTTCACAGCTTAGCATTCACGTTGCCTAGTAACTAAGGGGCACCCAAGAAGGCTGCTTTTTGACCTGATCTTTTCTGCAGTGTAAAGTGAACCAGATAGTATGTATTGTGCAGAACACATTGCCTATCTTTTCCAATGCTAAGAGCTCATTTTATTTATTATTTTCTTCCTGTGAAACTGGTGTGATTGCTGAACCAGCAAAAATAGCCAAGTTCTTAACTGATTGAATTCAATCTGCTTATTAAGTTGGCTTTTCTTTTCAAATTTTAGTAAGCTTTTGTGAGCTACAGCTTACTTCATCCCACGCATGGAGTCCCTTTTAATAAAACATGTTAGTCTGGAAAAGTGCCACCAGACTCCTCCTGCTTTTTGGTGGCATAGATTAGCATGGCTCTCCCCCTACAGTGACTTCTAACAGGGAAACCCAAAGGTTGCAAATGGAAGACAGCGGCAGGAGCCCATGAAAATACATGAATGGGACAGGGAGAATGCCTAATGAAAGCTTTGTCTGGAAGTGTCTCAAGTCTCTTTATTTTAAATTCCACTCTGCAAGGAAATTTGACAAAATCCTCTAGGAAGATAAATTAGAATTTGATACAAGTATGGGGATATAAGTATGTGCAAACCAGGAGTAGCATGCAAGGGTTTTTGTTGTCCTCATACATTTCTTTGTAGTATGCCCAAATGACGTACCAACAAAGATGTTGACACCTAGCTACTTTCTAGAAGCCTTATTTTGTTCTTTGACAGTCCTAACTCAGTGGATCCATTTCCCTCCTTGTAATTCTGAATGGAGCCATCCCTTCTGCAAAGGAAGAAGATCACATTTATCTAAGCACTAGACAAAAGTTCCTGGGTCTGTGGCGCCTTACTTAACTGTCCATTGCATGCTGTCCATTGCAGGAGATCATGAGAACAGGCTCAGAGTGTCCTGAAGACACCTGGCCATCTAAGACCCAAAGCCATCGCTGTCTGGCATCTAGATCCAGGGCAAATGCTGTGGTACAATTGTCCCTAGCTGGACAGCATTGACTGACTGCAGCCTGGTTCGGTTTTCATGCTAAATTCTCGTCTTCCTTAGGGATGCCAGCTGCCAGAAGGTGTTATTCATGGAGCTGGCTGATACAGCCAGGAATGAGTTTTGCTGAAATGATAACAATAACACGAGCAATCCATGACACAGACAGTTGCTAAAAAAAAAAGGAAAAAAAAGATAGATTATGGGCTGAAATTTCATGGAAATCTGATTGCTCCTAATCCAATAAGGGTGACTTGGGGGAAATAACACTACAGAGGGATTTGGCCTTTTGGTTCGCAGCTCTTAGTTAGCATCCTTTAATCGTTTTAGCTGTTCTCCTATACCAGTTGAAATATGCCAAGCATTCTATAGCCTCTGCTTTGTAGTTTCTTCCCACAGCTTATTCAGGCACTCCATCTATTCAATGTATTCATTTGACAAGTGGACCGACCTTCTTGTCAACCAGTGGAATAACAGCCAGGAGCACCAGCAGTTGGGTCCACAGGATCTTGCTGCTTTTGTCAGCCCCTTTTGTATTTGTGTTGTGAAGGCACACAGCACCAAAAAGGGGCAGTGCTTGTGGCAAGACAATGCAAACCTGCTTGAAAACAGCAAGATCCTGTGAACACCTGGGCATCAGTGGAAGAAGGAGGAGGAGGAGGGGGAGGAGGAGGAGGAGGAGGAAGAGGAGGAACATACAACATATAGAAGAGGGTACAACTCCCATCATCTTCAAACAATAAGTCAATGGAATAAAAGATCCCTTTTAAAGGAAATTTTTTGCCAGTGACCAGGACCAGCCCAACCTTGACATTGCTTACCTGCTGCCACTCAGTGCCTTGTCCTGTCCTTTCATTGTCAATATAACACATAAGATTTCACTTGCTATTCCTACCTTATGAAGGCAAGATTGAAAAAAGAATCTGAGAGGTTATGATTTTCCCAAGATAAAACTGAGTTAATTACCAAGCCACGGCCTGAGCTTTTAGTCTAGTGGATCCAACAGGACACGTTGAGCCTTCCCTATTCAAGGAGTATTGAAAACGAAAATGGCCAATCCAGTTAATCCAGCTGTGTTGGAACTGCAATTCCCAGAATCCTCAGATTGGAGAAGACTTGTGCAGAATGTTGGGTTAAGACATTAAAGGGAGCAGGCAAAACAATCTCGCGGTACCAGAGGAAGGAGATTCGATGGTAGAAGAAATATCAGTTCCTAAGCCCTGCCAAGGGGGAGTTATTTTCTTTTTATAATAGTGTTGGCTTTCATGGCCAGCATCAATTAAATGGTGATGAGTTTTCAGGCTAAATGGCCAGAGTCTGATTTTTTGATAACTTGACATTACACTGGCAGCTGTGGCTGGCATCTTCAGAGGTGAAGTGAACTGCTCAGTAGCATAATTCTCAGCTGTTCCAGCTGATGTTTGATCATTCATTCGGACTATTCTCTGACTGGATTATTTCATGGGAGTCAGAGAATTATGATTCCTGATTGGTTCTTCATCCAGGTGAATTTTCAAATGATGCCCAATGGATTGAACCTTTTCTCTAGGTAAACTCTTGATATACTCCTGGAACAATGTCTCTTTGATCTTATCACCACCTCTTTACTGCCAAGGGGGTAGCCACAGGAACAGAAAATGCTTCCATTATTTAAGGAAAATCTCAGAAGATAGAACTCTCATTCTGACCCCCAAGGGGTCCTCCTGCAATGTCCTAAGGTCCCTGGGATGCTTCCTAAGGACTACAGAATTACACTCTTCATTGCTAGTGCTAACTCTAGTGATAGTGACCCCTTTGAAGAGGAAAGTAAATTTCCCTGAGCATGACATTTTGCACCCTTTAATAATGTCACAACACAGTTACCAAACATCCTTTTTTAAATTTTGTTTTCTCTAACGGAGGGAGGAGGAGATTCATAACCATTATGTACTTTCAGGTTTCCTTCAGTGGCACAACTCTTCTGTTAAAGAGAACTCTACAGCTGCTGTCAAGGAACATCATTAAGTTTCCCCATTCTTGGTGGTGCTTTAAAAAATTGAAGCTCAAGCCAGGATCCCAGCTGTCTCTTAGATATGCACGCTTAGTCCAGAAGTTGTTCTTCAGCTTTACTCCTCTTTACTCTCTTGCTCCAAAACTCCATCCCATTTTTCACCTTTATCTCATTCTCTTTTGTTACTATATTGTAACATTCCTGAAAACCACAGCCACTCTGTCTTACCAGGGTTCAGTTGAAGCCTGTTGTTCCCCATCCAGACCCCCACAGACCCCAGGCACTGAGACAGGGCAGCGACCGCATCACTTACTTCATCCGGGATGGAGATATACAATTGAGTATCATCAGCATATTGATGATACCTCATCCCGTGGTGACAGATGATCTCCCCCAGTGGTTTCATGTAGATGTTAAAGAGGAGAGGAGAGAAAACCGAACCCTGCGGCACCCCACAAAGGAGGGATCGCAGGTCAGATCTCTCCTCTCCTATCACCACCGATTGGGAACGGCCCTGGAGGCAGGAGGTGAACCAGCGCAGAACTACGCCACCCACCCCCAACTCCCTGAGCCAACCCAAAAGGATACCATGGTTGATGGTATCAAAAGCCGCTGAGAGGTCCAAAAGAGCCAGGATGGATGCACTCCCTCCATCCCGCTCCCACTCCCGCCATCAACTTCCCTCAGTGAAAAAGAATCATTGGTTTAGGAGCCACAGATAACTCCCTGAGAATCTCTATCCACTGTGGAACTTCAGAAGCAGCAATTTCATCCAAACAAACTAAACCAAGTAACAAGTGATTTGTAACAAGATGATCCAAGAAACACTAAGGTAAATCAAACTTGTTTTTTTTTAATTCTGCAAGTTTTAAAAACAGTTTCCTTTCAGTTATATTACAAAAGTTTATTAAAAAAAAGATTTAGAAACTATTATTAAACTGAGATTATCCCCCCAATAAGATTTTCATTTATAAAGGGGTCAAAGTTATATCTGCAGCCTAATATTTTCATATATGACTTGCAGCATTCAGTGCCGGTATTGAAAGTGATCCCTGCAGATAGTGATTCCAATTCCTGCTAGGATCTCAATAGGATTAGATAAAAATTCTCAAGGTGAGCTAAAAAAAGAACTCAATTTTGACATTTTTTAAAAATTCCAGACAGTTAATGAAAGTAGGATACAAGCCTAGTGATAAATCTCAGTCTGTTAAGTTAAATCTGCCTTTCTTAACAGCTAAATGTAATGTATGCAATGGAAACTTCACAGAATACCTTATCAATTTATTTAAAATAATCTAATTGAAATATCAAAAACCTCAGATATGCAGACGATACCACCCTAATGGCAGAAAGTGAAGAGGAACTAAAGAGCCTCTTGATGAGGGTGAAAGAGGAGAGTGAAAAAGCTGGCTTGAAACTCAACATTAAAAAAACCCAGATCATGGCATCTGGTCCCATCACTTCCTGGCAAATAGAAGGGGAAGAAATGGAAGCAATGACAGATTTTATTTTCTTGGGCTCCAAGATCACCGCAGACGGTGACTGCAGCCATGAAATTAAAAGACGCTTGCTCCTGGGGAGGAAAGCTATGGAAAACCTAGACAGCATATTAAAAAGCAGAGACATCACCTTGCCGACAAAGGTCCATATAGTTAAAGCTATGGTTTTTCCAGTAGTAATGTATGGCTGTGAGAGTTGGACCATAAGGAAGGCTGAGCGCCGAAGAATTGATGCTTTCGAACTGTGGTGCTGGAGAAGACTCTTGAGAGTCCCTTGGACTGCAAGGAGGTCAAACCAGTCAATCCTAAAGGAAATCAACCCTGACTGCTCATTGGAAGGACAGATGCTGAAGCTGAAGCTCAAATACTTTGTTCCACCTAATGCGAAGAGAGGACTCACTGGAAAAGACCCTGATGCTGGGAAAGTCTGAAGGCAAAAGGAGAAGGGGACAGCTGAGGATGAGATGGTTAGATAGCATCACCGATGTAATGAACATGAATTTGAGTAAACTCCGGGAGACAGTGGAGGACAGGAAGGCCTGGCGTGCTATGGTCCATGAGGTCACGAAGAGTCGGACACGACTAAATGACTGAACAACAACAAAAATAGAATACATATGGGAAGATCTCTCAAAATATAAATCAACTTTGAGTCATACTCATCTTAATCACACGTAATTTACCCAAAAACCCAAGGGAATGTATGTATTTATTTGCATAATTTGTGTCCTGCCCCCTTGAACAGGCTCTGGGCAGCTCCAAGGGCTATAAATATACAAGAACAATAAATTATACAATGCCCAATCATTAAAGATGATGTAAAAAATAAAAAAAATAAAATTGCCCTGCACAACAAATATTAGAACCCCCAATCCTCAGTGGATTAGCCAGGTTTTCATTGATTTCCAAAACACTAGTCATCTGGATCTTGGGAGTAGCATGTTCAATTGAGATGGTCTGTGACCAAGAATGCCTTTTCCTGGGCTCCCATCTCCTTCACCTCTTGAGGAGAGGATAGCCGAAGCATCCCTACTCATGGTGCTCAAACATGGTGGGTGGGTTTTATCTGGAGGAGATGGTCCTCTTGGTAGCTTTTGTAGGTCTGAACCAGCAACTTGAATTGTACTTAGAAACTATTGGTAGCTAATGTCACACCCACAATATGTCTGTAACACTGTTCAAGCACTCTCACCCACCAGCATGTGGGCTGTTACATTTTATACCAAGAGAAGTTTCTGGGTAGGCTTGAATGGCTAAGACAGTCCTATTTTATTTATTTATTTATATTTATTTATTTTCTATCCCGCCTTTATTATTTTTATAAATAACTCAAGGTGGCGAACATACCTAATACTTCTTCCTCCTCCTATTTTCCCCACAACAACAACCCTGTGAAGTGAGTTGGGCTGAGAGAGAGTGACTGGCCCAAGGTCACCCAGCCGGCTTTCATGCCTAAAGCGGAAATAGAACTCACAGTCTCCTGGTTTCCCATTGGCTCCTTCCTAGGGCAGAGAGAGTGAGTGACTGACCCAAGGTCACCCAGCCGGCTTTCATGCCTAAGGCGGGACTAGAACTCACAGACTCCTGGTTTCTAGCCCAGCACCTTAACCACTAGACCAAACTAGCTCTCCACCTGTTTTACACCACCTGTCAAGATTGGTTTTCATCTGATTATCAAAACAGGGATAAGCTCAAATTTACCAATTGAAAAGGATTCCTAGAAATTCTTTTGCCAAATAAAGGAGTTAAAACATAACCTAAACCCATACTTTTCCAAATCATTACTTTGACCCAGTGCCAAGGCATCACGTTTAATTTACTCCAGTTTATAGAGTAACCAGACAGGATCCCAATCTCAGGTATTAATGAAATAAGATTAGAAACAAATGTTTCTAGTCTATTTATAAATCATAAAAGATCACCAACATACAATAAAACATTATCCTTTGGCCCTCAATTAAAATTCCATTGATATTTTTAGAATTTCTTATTATACAACCAAGAGGTTCTAAAGCCGTATTTAAAAGAAAAGGAGAAATTGGACATCCTTGACATGTACCTCGACATAAATTTAACCAAGAAGGCATACCATTAATAATCACCATGTGATTTAGGAGCAGAATAAATTATTATGCTCAGAGTTGCAATATTTTTCTCAACAGTAGTTCAAGCCATGCCATGCTTGATATGCGAACATTAAAAATGAACTCTAAAGACATTTGAGAGTAGCAGATACCTGCATTTTCTTTGCTGCTCTCCATACAATGGATCTGGCATGGCTGGCTATCTTTAATACATATAAATAGGAACCTGCCATCCTGGTTAGCTTCCTATACAGATGGGAAACTAAGGCTGAGAAAGAGGAATAGAAAAATGATGTTGGAAGGAACCACAGTATTGTGTGAATTGCTCACCCTCTTGTACTGATGCAATGTACTTCTCCTGGCTGTATATTATGAATGGAAAAGCATGGTTAGATGGTTCTCTGGGCTGGGTGGTCTGGGATAACTAGATGATAAACCAATGATGCTTAATAACTAAGCATGGAATTGGTGGCATCTCTTTCTAAGCTGGCATTCTGTATCAGTCACTGTGAGAACAAAGGTGCTAGATAGGTACTACGTGGAGTCCTACTTTCCTTCATGCTCACAGGCTCAAGAGTTTGGTGGAAGCATGCCCCAAAGAGGAAAGTGAAAAACAGGAATTATATACTCAGCCCTCTGTTGATACAGCTGTCCAGACACAAACCCTGTAGGCTAATAGAGAACACTGCTGATTACTAAGGCATGATTGTGTCCTAGAAATAAGGTCTCTTGACAGCTCTGCAATCCGCTCCTCCCCCAGTTTCTCAGCATCCTGGTGGCCAAGCCAGGGGAGCAATTGTGATAGCAGGTCAATAGCACTTAGTGTGATGGCAGATCTGGCCATGGCTGTTCTTAATTTGGAAAATTAGCCCCCATTTAACTGCATTAAATAAGCAATGAAAGATAAGGAAGAAGAGAGGAGGAGGAGGCGGCTGCAGTTGCAGCTGCAGCCATCTCTGCTTGCTCTCTAGGACCAGGGCAGTCTTTGCAATGAATAAGTAGAACAATCACAAGAGACAAACTGATAAGGGAAGCCAGATCTCTCTCAGGTGAATGATTTTTTCCTTTATTAAAGAAGAGGATAGCCCCAGGGGAGAAAGGACAACCCTTTATTCAGAGGCCCACCAGCCACACAATCTTTTATAGACCAGGAGAGCTTCTAATTTATGGTTTGGCTCTGTTATCAGCTTTGTTGCAGTCTGTTGTCCGGTAATGAGCAATGCCTCTTGTAGGTTATTGTTTACGTGCCCAGTCAACAGAAAATAGAAGAACTCGCTGAGTTCTCATGCATTACTGCTAAGTGGAGAGCTGGATGATCTCCAAGGGGCCAGGGCAGGACCCCTCAACTGCTAAACTCTTCTGCCAGGGGTTGCCTATTTGAAATGGGCTTTCATTAGGCTTACAGCAGTGAGAGCGTGTTTGGTCTAGTGGTTAAGGTGCTGGGCTACAAACCAGGAGTCTGTGAGTTCTAGTCCTGCCTTAGGCATGAAAGCCGACTCTCTCTCAGCCCAACTCGCCTCACACAGTAAGGCGGCTGGGTGACCTTGGGCCAGTCACTCTCTCTCTCAGCCCTAGGAAGGAGCCAATAGGAAACCAGGAGTCTGTGAGTTCTAGACCCGCCTTAGGGATGAAAGCTGGCTGGGTGACCTTGGGCCAGTCACACACTCTCAGCCCTAGGAAGGAGCCAATAGGAAACCAGGAGTCTGTGAGTTCTAGTCCCGCCTTAGGCGTGAAAGCCGGCTGGTGACCTTGGGCCAGTCACTCTGTCTCAGCCCTAGGAAGGAGCCAATGGCAAACCAGGAGCCTGAGAGTTCTAGTCCCGCCTTAGGCATGAAAGCCGGCTAGGTGACCTTGGGCCAGTCACTCTCTCTCTCTCAGCCCTAGGAAGGAGCCAATAGGAAACCAGGAGACTGAGAGTTCTAGTCCTGCCTTAGGCATGAAAGCCGGCTGGTGACCTTGGGCCAGTCACTCTCTCTCAGCCCAACTCGCCTCACAGGGTTGCTGTTGTGGGGAAAATGGGAGGAGGAAGGCATATTAGGTATGTTCGCCGCCTTGAGTTATTTATAAAAATAATAAAGGCAGGATAGAAAATAAAAATAAATAAATAAATAAATAAATCACCATGGTGGATGAAGAAAGACACCGTCTTTTTCAACCCCTTAAACATCTCCGTGCTTTTCATTGCCATCAGGCTTCTGGATTGCCTGACAGCGCTGGTCCTTGGGCCATTGTATTCAAAGTTTGCAATTCATTCTGTCCAGAAATTGTTACTGTAACATTTTATATTAAACATGACGGACTATGCGGAACCCTATGAGGTTCCATGTTGTCCTCCATTCTGCTTACTTTTTGACCTAAATATTCAGAGCATTAGAGTGAGGTGCCACTGCTGCACTGATGACATCCCATCCTATTGCTAATACTTAAGAAGTAGTTGATACTCGTCAGCTTTGAGCTTTAGTGGCCAATAAGAACTGGACAGGTCCCACCCCTTCCTATATCAGCAATCCCATTGTTGGTGAAGGTGCTAGATTGTATCCATTCCAAAAATTGTATCAGGAGGGATGGATTTAATGCTATACCATAATAGTGCTGTTCAGGAATAGCACTTATCTGTTATCAGCTGATAGTGTTCTTCTGATGATTAGCTGATAATTAAGCTCCTATTGAGAGCCAGTTTGGTGTAGTGGTGAAGGCACCAGGCTAGAAACTGGGAGACAGTGAGTTCTAGTCCTGCCTTAGGCACAAAGCCAGCTGGGGGACCTTGGGCCAGTCACTCTCTCTCAGCCCTAGGAAGCAGGCAATGGCAAACCACTTCTGAAAAACCTTGCCAAGAAAAGTGCAGGGACTTGTCCAGGATGTCCGAGAATTGGACACGATTAAATGGATTTTTTTTTTAAAAAGTTCCTATTAGACATGGATTTAGTGCTATTCCAGAAGATGATTAAACCTGTGTTTAAAAATATCCAGAACAGCTGATATGCACAGGAAGAGTTGTGCAGTGCAGCAGCAAATTTCTTTCTCTCTCTTTCCTCTACCATTTTTCATGTAGTCCATCCTGATGGCCACTACTGATTCATTGCTGTTCAGCTTGATCTGGTTTCCAAGCCAGAGGTCAGTTAGAGATTTGGACAATACAGGAGAGAATCTGATTTGAAAGAAGCAGACGCTCCAGGTGCTCAAAGCAGAATGGCCCTGGAAGACAGTGCTGAGGGATTGAAGGGGAAGGAGCATACCCACACCACCCTAAAATGGCCAGTAGGTGTCACCCAATAGGGATTATTTAATTGCAACACCAACAGCACATCACATCAATCACATCAGATTGTACGCTAGCAAAACCTGTGTTGGGCTAAAGGGGAGATTTTGTCATCAGCACAGCTAAGATCATCTTAAAGTGGGCTCAGATAAGGACTGAGGATCAGGTGAAGGTAATGAGGCCAGAGTAGAAAAAAGAGGTTGTTGGGGCCTGTTTGTGTTGCAGTTAGCTGCAAGTGAGAAAAGGCTTTTCATCTCCATCTTTGCTGGTGGAGGAAGGGGCGTGGTGGCTCAGAGGGTAAGACGCCAGGCTTGTCTCGCAGGTTCGGAGGTTCGAATCCCTAGCCCTGCGTGCGGAGTGAGCTCCCGCACTAGCTCCAGCTCTTGCCAACCTAGCAATTCGAAAGCATGCAAATGCAAGTAGATTAATAGGTACCACTTCGGTGGGTAGGTAACAGTGTTCCACACGCGTCATGCGGCCACATGACAGTGGAAACGTCTTCGGACAACGCTGGCTCTTCAGCTAACAAACGGAGATGAGCACCGGCCCCTAGAGTCAGACACGACTGCACAAATGTGCGGGGGGAACCTTTTTTTTTTGCTGGTGGAATCTCTAGTATTCCCCTCCAGATTGAGTCTTGCTATTCTTGTACATCTGCTGAAAATGGTCTATTTGCAAGGTCTAGCTTTCAAAATACAGTAGGACCAAAGTGATATTAACTAGAAATTATCTGCTTACTTTCTTGTAATGCAGTTTCTAACTTCTCATTGATTTAATTTAATTTAATTTAATTTATTCAATTTAGGTACCACCAGACTCCAAAATGACTGTAGGCAGTGTACAATAAAACCAAACAAAATAGAAAATACAATATAATAACAAAGGAATAGGAAATGGAATAAAGAACAAGAACAGATGCCGAGTTTCTTGAATCATTTAATATCTCTTTGGAATTAAAAATTGGATCATGCCTTAAACTACTGAGTTAACATGAGAAATCTAAGTTCTGGCTCTCTATTTTTCCACAAATACTGTAATATAGGGTTGGAAGAAATTAAGATCTCTCCCTGCCCGCCACGTTGTCTCCCCCCAGAACACTGTCTTCCCCCAATATTGCCTTCCCCTTGAGCAAGGTAAAAGGTTAAAAGTTACAAAATAGAATGGGTTCATACAAAGAGGATGCCAGAGATTAAAATAGACAGGAAACCCCAACTGATTAGACAAAAGATTCCCTTCAGACTTAATCAGAGACCTTGTAAGACAAAGGTCGCTCCTTCACAGAATTTAGCAGAGCCCATTCAGGTGAATTGGGGGGCGTGGTGGCTCAGCGGGTAAGAGGCCAGGCTTGTCGATCGCAAGTTCGGAGGTTCGATTCCCTAGCCCCGCGTGACGGAGTGAGATCCCGCACTAGCTCCAGCTCTTGCCAACCTAGCAATTCAAAAGCATGCAAATGCAAGTAGATTAATAGGTACCACTTCGGTGGGAAGGTAACAGCGTTCCGCGCGTGTCATGCGGCCACATGACCGTGGAAGTGTCTTCGGACAACGCTGGCTCTTTGGCTAACAAACGGAGATGAGCACCGGCCCCTAGAGTCGGACACGACTGCACAAATGTGCGGGGGGAACCCTTACCTTTACCTATTCAGGTGAACAGCCAAACAGATCTCCATAATCAGATAACAAAAGATTCCTTTCCAATCTCAGGCAAAGTACAAATGCATTATTATGCTTAACACATTGGTCGTCTTTCCCTCCCTTGCCCAACCTGAGAGGAATCAATTATTCTATTTATTATCTTATTTTATTTTATTTTAAAAAATTGTATGACCACCCATCTTAAACACAACTCTGGGCGGCTCACAACAATAAAACCCAATAATTATAAAATCATAAACCATAAAACCATAAAATCAAATAACAAAAACCTGGCGCCTCAGTCATCCCTGTAGTGGTACGTGGGAAAGACCTTGGGAGACGGGTGTAGAGATGCTGGTTGGGGAATGGTCAGATAAGAGAGGGCATAGCCCGCAGCTGGATAGAGGGCAGAGCAAGGGGCTCAGAAGGGACCCTCCCTAGTTTCTCAGGCTGTAAAGGAGACGGGGGAAGACTTGTACTTTCAGACTTGCAAGATTCTGTTAATGTAGCCTTACAATAAAGTAGAATTAGCTTAATCTGGTCATGTTTCCTGTCTGGTCTACCTGGTAAGGCTGACATCCCCTTGGGATGCTCCACTACCAGCTCCAGATATCCTCATTTGGATATCCCCAATTAGGATGGGGAATGAAAGAAACAAGCGGGTTCTGCTTATTCACATTAGTTTGGCTGAATTTAGGAAATTCATTCCACTGCACTGAAAGCTTGGTGATGCTTAATGGGCCCATGAGGGTCAGTTGTGGAAGACCTCATGTGTGTGTTTCTGTGTGTGTGGATGCAAAGGGTTTTCTCCCTTCATTGTGGAGGTGGGATAGATGGCCTTGAGATTCCTTCTAACTAAACAATTTTATTATTCTGTGTGCAAATTAAGCAACCAGAACAAAGAGAGACTGCTAGAATATTTGAGGCTTCTTTAACTACCCACCCTGAATTTCACAAGGCTGTTCCTATTAGCCAGGCAAGTAGAACATTCTGATATTATTCTTCCTTTAGTTCCACCCCTCCCCTCAGTTCAGTTATAGGTTTTACGGATCCAAAGTACTCAGTGGCTCTGTCTGAAGCACCAGTATGTTTTGTTGTTTGGCCTAAGCTCTTCAATATGGTACAGTTTTCCAACTCAAGTGGGGGAAAGGCTATTGAATATGCTAGGAGGTGCAGAGGGCACCATGGTTGTGCTGGCTGTACTGGCTAATCTCAGAAGGGAGCAAAATTAAGTCTTGCGCATCCCTGGCAGCTGAGAGGCAGACAAGCCTTTACAATATCCAGCCTCTTCCAGTCTCTCTCTCTCCCTCCACAGGCTGGGATTTGATTTCAGGGACAGCATTCAGCGGATTGGTCCAGACCTTCCTTCTCTCTCCTACATTTTGCCCGTCCCTGAACATTCTCTCCAGCACAGATTGGGGGAGGTTGGAGACTTTCTCTCTCTTTCTTGCTCTGTTTGTGTCTGTGGCAGGAAGGAGTGTAAATAAAGGGAAAACAAGTGGGGAGACTGTGAACACAGTTGCATTTCTCCTAGTAACTAGACGAAGTTGGTGAGAAGCGTGGAAGTGACTTGCAAGGCAACAGTGGAAAACGAGACTGTTCCCTGGAGCCAGATTACCTAAAGACCAGGGAGGCTTTGCTTTCGTTTGTGCCTGGGGCTTGAGAGTTTTGCCTCCACCTGCCTGCAAGATCCAGAGAAGCATGTCTCTGGCAGTGGAGAAGAGCCAAGTGCGCCTGGTGTTTCTGGGGGCAGCTGGGGTCGGCAAGACATCCCTCATCCGGCGATTCCTGCAGAACACATTTGAGCCAAAGCATCGACGGACAGTAGAGGAGCTGCACAGCAAGGAGTATGAGGTTAGTGGGACTACCATCAAGGTGGAGATCCTGGACACGAGTGGCAGTTACTCTTTCCCAGCCATGCGCAAGCTCTCCATCCAGAACAGTGATGCTTTTGCGTTGGTCTACGCTGTGGATGATGCGGAGTCCTTTGAGTGTGTGAAGACTTTACGTGAGGAGATCCTTGAGCTGAAAGAGGATAAATTCCCACCGATTGTAGTGGTGGGCAATAAGGCTGAAGCTGGTGGGCTTAGACAAGTGTTGCCTGAAGATGTTCTCTCCTTGGTGGAGCTTGACTGGAACAACCGTTTCCTGGAGGCATCTGCTAAGGAAAATGAGAATGTGATGGAAGTTTTCAGGGAGCTGCTTCAGCAAGCTAACCTGCCCAGCCAGCTGAGCCCTGCCGTGCGGAGAAGACGGGAGACTTTCTCCAGTGAAGCCCCACTGAGGCCCCCCATGAACAAAGCAAATAGTTGCACCGTCTGTTGAACTATGTGAGAATGACAGCATCAAGATGAATTTTTTTTTTTTTTGCAAAACCCAGTCAATATCAGTATCATTGAGACGTTTTAATTTCTGCAAACAATGTCATACCTCTAAATCCAATGTGATCTCCTCACCAAATTAAGGTTGTAATTTGTAAAGTGGAAGAGACACTTCTTTTGTGTCACAGAGTTCTATGACTAAGCTTGGCTAGACTGAATGAGGGAAGATGGGTCAATTGGCTAATGAAACAATAACGGAGATCAGCAAGGTATATAGCATGAACTGCAAAGGCGAGCATCTGAGGAATCTCTTAAGGAACATTTCATTTTGGGGACATCTCCGTATGGTTTGTATTTTATGGTGGCTGAGTAGACTTTGCTTGAAGAGGAGGAAGGGAGACAATTCCATGTTTATTGAACAGCAGATGTGTGTGTGTGTGTGTGTGTTGCTTCCTAGACTACAGTGTTTTTATTACTAATATTTGCATGGATGTGTCCTTGCACTGATTATGTTTACACTGAGCTAAACCATTTTGGTGGCACCTCTGCATCTACACTGTGGAAAGAGAGATGTATCACTCAGTGGGTCAGTTGGCCTGAATGTGATGTGGATGTTTTAAAAGAACTTCTCAAAGCTTGTATCCAATAAAAGAAAAGTCAAACCCTGTCAGTAACTCTGCCAGAAGCACACTGTATTTGTATTTGTGCCGTAAGAGGTGTAACTAGAAGAGGTACATGTCACCAGTTCTTGCATTTATTTCCACATTCTGCTTTGTGCTTTTGTTCTCATACATTTGTAGGTCATTCACCCTGCTGAGTTTGTGTATCTTTCTAGGCCCTTAGGATTTCTGGGACAGATGCAAGATTGAGAGGTCGCCTCTTAAGAGAAGTAGACTTCAATATTTCCTTAGCTATGCCCTTGTGGGCACGGACTCTGGATTCTCTCGTTCTCTCAGCTGGATTTCTGCAGAACGGGAGTGGTAATGAATTATCTTACTGCTTAGGAAGATATGAAAGAAATATTGTGCGTTATTCAATACATTACATTTATTTGCCAGGATAAAAGTCCCATTGGCATCAAGGGAGCACCTTTGTGGCTAATGTGCTTAGGATTTCAGTTCACATAAGATATGTCGATTAATAAGAAGCACTTTGACTTCAGAGTCTAGGCTGACCATATTTCCTTGAGGCAAAAACATTGCCGGACAAAGTGGGCGTGCGGGCGCATGGGGGGTGGGCGTGCGCGCGTCCGTGCACGTGTGGTGTGTGTGTGCGGGCACACGCGCAGGTGTGCAGGGGTGTGTGGGGTGCGCGCGCGCATGCATGCACTTCGCTGGGAAACTTTCAAAAACGGGACAAAATTGAGATTTTTACTATAACGACGGGATGCTCCAGAAATGGTGAAATAACGGGACAGTCCCGTTCAAAACAGAATGTATGGTCAGCCTACTTCAGAGTTTTACCACAATAGGAACTATGTAAATCTGCTATGTGTCCTGTCACAGCAGAAAAGAAATAGTCCGTATGTGATGAAGAAATGATATTTCATACCATAAAACAAAGCTAGAGATACAGTAAGCTGATACTAAACACAATTACAGTCAGACGAAAGGAGAGGGTTGTAGCTGGTGACCATAAAGTGTTTTACTAATTGCATCTTCATAAATTAAGCCAGAGTAGTGGACTACCCATTGAACTATGACATTTGTGTCTATTTAAGCATTTATGAGTCAAAGCAATGTTCCTACTTCTGGCTGCTGCTCCCTCTGGTATTTCAATTCCCAATTCTTTTTACTAGCTGCGGGTCTAGCAGATGAGTCTCTTGTTCTCTCACACAGCCAGTCAAGAACATAAGCATAAATTCTCTTCTGGGTTATTGGCCCACTACCCAATATAGTAGGGAAGCAGTCCGGCTCCTCAAGTGTCCACTGAGTTGGCTCAGTGTTCCTGTACATTTCTGGCCTTGAGGGAATGAAAGAAGGTAAGATACTTCCTTCAGGGCTGGCTGCTAGTGAAGGAATAATTATGTTAAAAGGATATGGGTGGCTCAAGGTTTCCTCCATGAATGTTCACTTTGCAAATTAATCCCTGTATCCTGATTGGTTGTGGGGAACTGTTGAAGATCATACATGGGAATCAAGGGTGCATTCCTCAGGACAGCCTGTCTCACTACTGGTATGGTTGCAGAGAGAATGTGCTCTGAATCTGTCATGCAGAAGCAGAACGAGGTTCCCTCGGAAGAGGGAGATCTACAGATGGGGTGGGGAGGACAAGAGCATGCGCAATACAGCCTTCTATTAGAATGAACTCTGGAGACTAACTTTCCTTGTAGAATGACCAAGGTTGGCCATGTCTTAGGAATGAGAATTCAGATGAGTACAGCAGAGCCATGATTGGCCCTACCCCGATTGCCCAAAGAAAAGGTCCATCCCAGCAAAAGTAGTGCACATTTACATTTAATTTCCACTAATTTCTCTCCTGTCAAAATCAATGGGAACTAAGTCAGTCTCTCTCAATCTCTCACATAAAGGAGAAAGATAAAAAGATTGCAATAAAAACCATTAACGTTTAGCAAGAATTGATTTTTATAGACAATATTTGGATGGCACCGAAGAGGTCCTCCTACTCCTTTTTTGCACTTTTAAAATATATTACAGGCAGGGGGGTCTGTGGCCCCTACATGCTTAGCACAACAACTCCCAACAATCTGCACATAACCAATGATGAGGGGTGCTAGCATCTGTGCTTCAGCAACTTTGGAACCATAATTTATTTGCCCCTAATGTACAGCATTAGCTCTGCAGAAGGCTTCTAAACAGTCCCTTTTTGTTCTTCAGTCGTTTACTCGTGTCCGACTCTTCGTGACCCCATGGACCACAGCACGCCAGGCCTTCCTGTCCTCCACTGTCACCCAGAGTTTACTCAAATTCATGTTCATTACATCGGTGATGCTATCTAACCATCTCATCCTCTGCCGTCCCCTTCTCCTTTTGCCTTCAGTCTTTCCCAGCATCAGGGTCTTTTCCAGTGAGTCCTCTCTTCGCATTAGGTGGCCAAAGTATTTGAGCTTCAGCTTCAGCATCTGTCCTTCCAATGAGCAGTCAGGGTTGATTTCCTTTAGGATTGACTGGTTTGACCTCCTTGCAGTCCAAAGGACTCTCAAGAGTCTTCTCCAGCACCACAGCTCGAAAGCATCAATTCTTCGGCGCTCAGCCTTCCTTATGGTCCAACTCTCACAGCCATACACTACTACTGGAAAATAGTCCCTACATCTACCCAGATGTTCACCAATGACAGCCTAAAAGAGCTGCTTTATTCTGCTTCACCTACAGGTTGATCCAGCATAACTAGAGCATGATTTAGACATTGCAACTGAGAGGTGCTCTTCCTCTGTCATGATTTTGAAAGAGGCACCAGCCATTCATCTTCCTACATTATTGGAACTGATAGCCATTTCAATCAGACAGGCTATGTACAAAAAAAGCATCTTTACTTATGGACACCAAAACCTAGCACATGGAATTAGTAGCAGAGGGTGCATCTGTACAGTCCTGGTTTCACCCCTTTAAACTCTTGGAACCATTTTTACCTCACTCTGCAACTGTCCTTGCTAATACCATCCTTGTAACATTCAGTGTGCCCAACAAGCCAACTGGGGTTCTATCTGACCAATGGGGGATGAAAATATTGGCTGCCAACTGGTGTCTCATCTCCTGTCCTTTGATTGCCATCCCCATCAAAGGTTAACTCTAGTGGTTAACAAATTTAAAAAGTGTAGGGAGGTGGTGCCTTGGGACTGCTGGGGCACGTTCAGGCCATGATTAGGCACCATAAGAGTTTGCACACTGTTTTAATGTTTTACGCGAAAGCTTCTCAGGTTCCTGTTCAGAAGGCAAGAGAATCTAGAAGGAAAGCAACATATACTGTAGTCCAGAGTTTCTCACCCAGGCTTCCGCGGAACCCTAGGGTTCCGCGAGTGGTCATTAGGGGTTCACTATTTATTTATTTAAAAAATTATTTCGAATTAGGGCAACTTCACATTAAAGAGGTAAGTTTCATTCTGTATTTTTACTTTAAGAACGCTGTTAATGCATACATACAGGCCTACACATGAAACGAATATAATGTTTTTGTAACTTCTGGCCTATATTTGAGCCTGAATGTGCAGGGTTTCCCCGCGGCCTGAAAAATATTTCAAGGGTTCCTCCAGGGTCAAAAAGTTGAGAAAGGCTGATGTAGTCAATATTTCCAATATGAGTTCAAGGAATTGAAATCTACATCCCTCCCCCCCCCAAAAAAAGTTAAAAGGTGAATGTGGATTTGAATTCATGTGGATCTTTTGTACAGCCTCATGTAACAGAATGAGAATCTGTATATGAGGGTCATGCCGTGATTTAGCTTTCATCCTCCAAAGGTGCAGGAGCAGAACATTTCTGTCTTCTGTTGTTTAACACAGCCATAACTTTTCCTGTATTGAGCCTAAAGTCGCAGCTGCTTTAAGGAATTGCAGGCAGGTGCATTGTTCCCACCCCCATGAATGCCAAAGCACCTTTTTTAGAATCAAGGTGAAGTGCTACAGCCTTACTGTGCATGCACATGTAAGGTACTGATATTTTTCTTGGCATATGGGTGGGAATCTTTTGTACACATACCTCTGGTTCCTTCCCCCTGGCCTTCAGAGATTTCTGGGCCACTATAACAGTGTGATTACCATTTCCATTCTTGACCCCAGAGATCACAGCAGCCTAGTGCAGGGGTCGGCAAACTTTTTATGCCGGGAGCCATTTTGACATGCTCGTGCACATTTTGAAATGCTCGAGAGCCAGGGGGCGGGGTTTGCGGGCAGGGGCCAATCGCGTGGAAGGGGGCGGGGTTTGTGGGCAGGGGCCAATCACGTGGAAGGGGGCAGGGTTTGCGGGCGGGGGCCAATCACGTGGCTTATTGGGGCGGGTGGGAGGCCGAATCTGGATTTTGGGAGGGTCGGGGGAGAACGGGACCTGCCTGGCCTCTCAAGGTGGGGAGGCGAAGTGGGCTGTGCGGCTCGTTGCGGAGGGCTGTGCTTCCCGGGGCCCTTGCTAACAGGTCGGGCGAAGAGGTGCAGTCCTGCACCCGGGGTCCTGGGTCCAAGCCCCCTTAGTGCAGCGGGACGGGCTTCCCAGGAGACCTTGGGGCGAAGGCAGCTCACCCCGTTCGCCGCTGCAGTCATGGTCCTCCTCGGCGAGCCCGGCCTCCAGAGCAGGGCATGTCTGGCCGGGCGGAGCGGGCACGGGGGAGCCGCACAGGCGCCGAGGGGGGCGGGCCCGGCGGCGGAGGCGGAGGCCCAGGCCGCCCGCCCTGCCAGCCTGCTTGCCTGCCTGCTTGCCTCCCTCCGCGAGGCCCCCCGCTGCCTTCCCGGGATCCGAGCCAGAGAAAAAGGGCGGCGGCGGGGCCGCGCTACCGCCACTCGGCGCGGGCAGGGCTGCCGCTTCCGCCCGCCCGTGTTGGGCCAAGGAAGTGATGGGGGCGGGAAACGAGGCGGGCGGCGACAAGCCACGCGCTTCAGGGGAGCCGCCGCCGCCGCCGCAGTCATGGTCCTCCTCGGCGAGCCCGGCCTCCAGAGCGGGGCATGTCTGGCTGGGCGGAGCGGGGGTGGGGGAGCCGCACAGGCGCCGAGGGGGGCGGGCCCGGCGGTGGAGGCGGAGGCCCGGGCCGCCCGCCTGCTTGCCTGCCTGCTTGCCTCCCTCCGCGAGGGCCCCTGCTGCCTTCCTGGGATCTGAGCCGGAGAGAAACGGTGGCGGCGGGGCCGCGCTACCACAACTCAGCGCGGGCGGGGCTGCCGCTTCCGCCCGACCGCGTCGGGCCAAGGAAGTGATGGGGGGCGGGAAACGAGGCGGGCGGTGACGACAAGCGGCACGCTTCAGGGGAGCCGCCGCCGCCGGGTGGGTCCCCTCAGGGCGGGCGGAGGCAGGCGGGCAGCCACTCCTCCTTCTCTCCCGCCGGCGGCGGCGGCGGCGGTGTCCTCTTCCTCGCCGCCCGGCTACGGATCGGGCGGCAGACAGAGAGAGAGAGCCAGAGCTGAGGGGCCAAAGAGCCAGATCTGGCTCAAGAGCCGCCATTTCCGACCCTTGGCCTAGTGGATCCAGCATCCACTTTGCTTCTGGCTCAGCGATGGGGAACAAGGAAGTGCAGCAGGAATTTCAGCAAGAATCATGGCTACCTTTTTTTAAAAAAATCCGTTCAATCGTGGCCAATTCACAAAGCCAGCTGGGTGACCCTGGGCCAGTCCCTCTCTCTCAGCCCTAAAAATGAGGCAATGGCAAACCACTTCTGAAAACTGCAGGGATTTGTCCAGGCAGTCTCCGAAAATCGGACACGATTGATGGCTACCTTAAAAAATAAAGGTAAAGGTTCCCCCCGCACATTTGTGCAGTCGTGTCCGACTCTAGGGGCCGGTGCCCATCTCTGTTAGCCGAAGAGCCAGCGTTGTCCGAAGACGCTTCCACGGTCATGTGGCCGCATGATGCGCACAGAACGCTGTTACCTTCCCACTGAAGTGGTACCTATTCATCTACTTGCATTTGCATGCTTTCGAATTGCTAGGTTGGCAAGAGCTGGGGCTAGTGCGGGAGCTCACTCCGTCATGTGGGGCTAGGGAATCGAACCTCCGAACTTGCGATCTTCCGATCGACAAGCCTGGCGTCTTACCCGCTACCTTAGCCACTAGAAAATTCGAGCACTCAATAGCTTTTTCTATGGTAATGTAGTTTTATGAAGGGATGCACAGGGAACCTGGGGCAACTAGAAATGTATCTATTAGCCAAAGAATCTTAATTTTGTTGGTATTTAATTCAAGTTTTGCAAGTGCAGTTATACATTAAAGACTGCAATAATTTTCACTATGGCTGTAAGTAATCCTGATTGTGTCTCCCTTGTAAATTACCAAAGGAAAAGAAAAAGATGTGTGCAAACACACAGAGGCTTAAGTAGGTCAGAAAATGACAACTACATACAAAATTGTTGCCTGCACAATTTTTAACTCAAGTCAACTGCTCCCTCTAGTGGCTTTATCGGAAGTTATTAGTCATCATACAACTAATAATGCAAATGTTTGTAAATTGCCTTGCATGCATATATCTCCAACTAGCACAGATCTGTGGACAGTGTGAAACTGATATACATCTCTCCTGTACAATACTCAGACAATATATCTATTTGTTAGAATGCAAGGGCCAGTTTGCATTTTAGATTTAGGCATGGATAGTCTAGAGCATACAATATAAACACTGTTTGCAAATCTTGAGTGTTGCTGACATCTAAAATTTAGGATTTGTCTCTTTAAAAGCAACAACTGTGGAAGGATCAGAACTCTGCTTGCAGCTAAGAGTACTTGATGTCCAGCTGCAAGGCTATTTCCCCCATAGGGACTTATGGCATCTTCTAGGGCATGCTGGCTGGGGAATTCTAGGAGTTGAAGTCCACACGTCTTAAAGTTGCCACGGTTAAGAAACACTGGTCTAGGATCACCCAACAACCACTGCGCTGCTATTAAATAGGGTGAACATCAGTACCAAAGGAGCGGGGCTTTGACCGTGTGGTAACAACTCCATCATGACCTTTTTTGATCCTCTGCATGTACTTCTGTACTGAGATTAATCTGGGAGGGTTAAGTCTGTGTTTGTAATATTTGAGAAGGGCTGGAGCAGAGAAAGAGAACTTCCTGCATTTCCAAGCAAGTATTTCTGGTCCTACAGAATCTACTCTTTCAGACTTCCAGCTTCTGGAAGAGAAACCTAAAAATGAACACTGAATCACAGACCCATGGCACTGTTTGTCCCTCATAAGTTGTGATTGGAAAACCTTGGTAATAATCACCCTGAGTAGCATCCTAACAGCGATGAGATTAAACTGCCCTCTGCTGAGGAGTTTTCATACAGATTCCTACACCAAACAGAGGGTGGGATTGATGACCTGAGTGGTCTCTTCTAACTCTATGCTTCCATTACTGTAAAATAGTTTTTGTAAATCTCCCTGCCATGGCACTTATCCCCCATCCTATACCTCTGCATTTGAATTCTGTTTCTTAAGTGAAGAATTTTGCACTCTCTCCTTTAAACTGTAGGGATATGGGGAAACCAGGCTCACAAACCTTGGCCTGGAAAACACCATGCTGTAACATTTCCCCATGATGCAACATTACCAAACCAAAGATTGTGCCTGAACCAAAGAATTGTTGCCCAAGGTTGACCCTTGAGATGGGCCTCAGCAAGCCCCAAAGAATGCTGCATAAGAAATGTTAAGTAAAGCTCTGAAACCAAGTCTACCTCTCTCAGGAATGTATAACAGTCTGGGACCATCTATCTGGTCAAGCATCCTCTTCCTGAGACAAAGCCAATATGTTTACCTAACCTTCTTGCAATAAATGCCTTGCTTCCCCTCTCCTGAGATGTAAATATGTTAAACTGTGATTCTATGGTTCTGACCCTTTGTGATTCAACCTGCTTGTGTAACCCAATGTCTCTGTGAATGTTACTGTTGTCCTTGTAAGATGCAAGTATTTCTTTGGTGTGAATGCTCCAACAATTAGTGTGAATGTTCCCATATCTACCCTTTGTAAATATGTTGATGACCCACGTCACCCCTTGACCTGGCAAGTCCCAGAATCCTTCAGCTCTGGGAGGGACCCTTTCCCCTAGGAACCAGCCAATCCTAGGGGATGGTCATCAGACACCTCGCCCACATGTGGGCATACCTTCCTCTTCCTCACTTCCTGCCTGTATTCCCCGTATAAAAGTTTGTGCACCCTTTTGCTCAGGGTGGTGGTTTCATTCAGAGGTCACTTGCACGTGACAACTGTCTGGCTACCACCCGGCAACCTTTGCTTGGCCAAATAAATTTTGCTGTTGTTCCTTTTTACAAAGTCTCCTTCGTGTATTTGGCTTTCTCTAAAGGCGCGTGGTAAGTTTTGGTGCCTTACAAAACTTCATTACATCATTTTCTACCATTTTCTTAAACTAGCAAGTTTGTTTTGAATTTTATTTCCACATTCTAAGAGGTATTAGCTGCTCCACCCAACTTGGTGTCATATGCAGATTTGATAAGCATTTGCTCCACTGTCTCCTCTAAGTCATGGATACAAATGTTAGAATAGAGGCCCAAGGCTGAGCATTCTGGCACCACACTTGATGTCTTCCTTTGGTTTAATGAGGATATTTTGCAACCTCATCTCATTTAAATAAATATTAAATAAATACATAAATTAACAATAAATCAATGCACAATATTTAAATAAACTTATTTAGTGTGCTGGGGCTGAACTAGGCCAGATTCATAAATTGAGGACTTTATAACTGGATCTTTTATCTTTTTAAAATACTTTTGAGACAACAGGTAGTATGCAAAACATTCTTCTCATTGCTGAAGTCCTGTTTTCATAGCCACCCATGTCACTTTTAAATGAATATTGAAGAGAAGGGAGAACTAATGATATACCTCTGACATTTTGAGTTTAACCCAAAGTATCATAATTATTTGGAAGTATCATCTGAGTCATTGAATGACAATTTTCACATTTTTAAAAAAAGGTATACTGCCTTTGATGAAATATTTACCAAATTTGGGGTTTCTATATCACTGTGTATTATAAGTATTTCAATAATCCTATTGAAGTTGGAGGTCCAAACATTCCCCAAATTCATGGAGAATTTAAAAAAATGACCTGGAAACTTTAGTCAGTTACTTTAGACTCCCTTTTCGCACTGAAGATGTTGCCTAGCCTGGCAATGAAACATCTGCAAGAAAACAACAAGGCTCAGAGAGCACCAAGGACTCCACAAACTTTAGTCAGTACAACTGAGTACTGATTAGGTTATAGTAGGCTGAGACTACCACCATATACTGTATTTAGTTTGGATGAAACTATTAAGGGACTTTCAAAAAGTATATAATAGGTTTGTGAGATGGTGGAAACTAGATTTACATAGATATTTTATTATAAGTGGCCATGATTGCTTAAAGTGTTGAACCCATATTTAAACGACAGTTTAGTTTCCTACTTTAAATATGTCTACTTGGTAACTGCAAATTAAAGGCAATGAACATGAAATATTAAAAAGATTAACTTTTTTTCCAGCAACGTTTTTGTACAGCAACCACATCCAAACTCTCTCTTTGATGTCATCTGGTAGTCACCCAGATTTTTCAGCTCAGTTCTGGTAGCCCTAGAACAGAGCTTTCCAAACTGTGTGTCGGGACACGTTAGTGTGTCGGCTGCAGTGTCTGGGTGTGTCGCGGCTGCTGCTGCCTCCAGGACTCCGCGCAGGACCTAGTGCCTGCCTTGTGCCCTGCTGTAAGAGTGTGTCGCGAAATGTTGCCCTGCTGTGTGTGTCGCAAAATGATGCATGTCTAAAAAATGTGTCACCAACATGAAAAGTTTGGAAAGCTCTGCCCTAGAGTATTCAGTTATATGTTCTGAGACTTCTATGCGCTCTCCTCCTCCCTGTACAGTAATTCTTACTTAACCCTTGCCGAACCTCTAGGCCGGAGCTTTCCAAACTGTGTGTCGCGACATAAAAGTGTGTCGCCACACACAGCATGGTGTGTCGCCACACTACCCGGAAGCGGCGGCATGCGTGTGCACAGCGGCAGCAGCAGCGGCGCGGGATCAGTGGTTCCGCGTTTTAGTGGAGGCTGCCGCCGCCGTGCACACGTGCCCCCCCGCACCGCCGTGCGCGCGCCGCACTGCCGCTGCGTCGCCAGCAGCGGCACTTTGGAAAGCCCTGCTCTAGGCCCAGTCCTTGTCACTGTTGAGAAAAGGCAGGGGAGTGGGTTGCCCTCACAACTGCAGTCCCTGTTCCCCTCTTGCTGGCTGAGAACTTCCTCCAGATCAGCACTGGGAAAAGGAGAATCAGGCTCAGCAGTGAACCTCTACTGGTGTGAGATTTCCAGAGGGACAATACTGACCCTGTTGCTACCTGTCTGGTGTCTCAAAATGGGACGGATATGAAGGATTTAGCTATACACGACTTTTGCTCCCTAAAGCCAAAAACTGACCCCCCTTTTGTAAATTAACAATCTTGGTTGAGCACATGTTTAGAGTCCTAGTTATGATACATACGGTGGTGGTGATGAGTATGCAGTTTGACAAGAATAGCTAATCCTCCTTGTGAGAGTCAGTCACTGCCAGATCCCTTCCCACAGAAAGGAAGCCAGATAGCAAGGCTAAGGCTTGACTCTTCCCACCTCTCAAGATCAAAAAGCAGCAGAAACTGGCATGCTGGAGCAAGCCAAGGATCAGAAGGCAGAGCTGTGGGGGCTACCTGGCCTCTGTTTTTGTACCCTCCCTCCAACGTAACAAACCAGCTGCTTTGAGACTGGTAGGAGATGCTCCTTAATCATCAGAATAAAGTCTGCTGGAGCTTTTGTATGCAAGAGATGGAGAATCATACCTGGCCCATGAGACTTCCTTGATAAAATGAAAACAACAAAACAAAACAAAAAACACTTCTACATTTGAGAGATGGTAACTCGTGCCTTATCTTACAAATTCCTGCAATTTGCTCTCTGGGCACCTGCCCTTGCAGACACCAAAGCTCCAATGGGCACAGAACACAGCTACCTAGCTACCGTCTGATATTAATCAGAGTAACACCTATTTTGTGGGGATGATACTCGGTGTCAGCAGGCTTCCAGACATAATTCAAGAATGCTGGTAATCCACCTAACTTGTTAGCTTTAGGACTGTCTGTTCCAGGTGGAATCTGCCTGCCCTCTGCAGTCTAGGTAGGATGGGATGATAGATACCCACTCCCAGGAGATCAAGGAGGCAGCAGCCCCCCCCCCTCCCTTACTGTGGAATTCTCTGCCCTCTGAGGTCAGGATGGTTCTCACCATTTTGTCGTTTAGGAAGGTGAAAAGAGTCCTTTGTCACTGGTCTTTCAAAATGGAGTCCTCAGTAGTTGACACCAGTGGAAGATATTTCATTTTTTTTTGTGTTTAATATTGTAAGCTGCCTAGAGTCTAGGGAGTAGGTGGTATACAAGCTGGTGTAATGCATACATACATTCCAATAGGAAAAGTGCAATTTCTTTCCAATCCATCTGATATTATTAACAGAAAGGAATCAGTGTTGAAAATACATACATTACATCGTAACAGTAAGGAATATAACCCTGGGTTAATTATGTAGTATTCAAGAACATATTATTTGGTGAACTAAAACATGAGAATATCTGCCAGCTTTCCTGAGGTCCAGGAAAGTACTGTATCTGGCAGTGTTCCCCAAAAGGCCTTTTGCCACTTGTCCTGGTGGGTGTGATCAATTAAAAAAACCCACCCATTTCCTAAGGACATTCCATTCTATTTCTTCTAGTCCTGCAGGACACACATCACCTTTGCCATTTTTTCTGGGATCGTGTACGTATTTTCAAGCAAAGCATGTTGAAGCTGTTTCTCTTTTTATTTTCTGAAAAGGCCAATGGAACTCATTTGGAAGCCCAAAGGCAATCTTGTAAATAAAGCTGGTGCTAGAATTTGGTGCTTTGTTTTAGGACTTAAAATATATTAAGGAAAACTGAAGTCAGGTTGGGCGTGGGTCCTGGTGTGCCAAAGCAAGCATCCATAGGCTTATTTAAGGTGAATGGTTGTGAAAATCAATACACTAGTATCCAAAGTTAGTATTTTTTTAAAAAAAATGTATGGACCTCTCTCTCTCTCTATTATGATTAGTACAGGGAAAATCCTAAAAATGAGATTTTACATGGTCCTGTTGCCCCATCTGAGCCTGGTCAATCTGCTGAGTAAAGCAAAACTGTTTACAGATTTGTTTTAAAATACTTATCCCATTTATACTAATCCTACTGTTGTGGAATGTACACACTGAATACAGAACCGTACACATAAAATTTTTTTAAAATGGGTATTTCACTATTTCAGGCTAGATCAAGACAATATATGTAAGTAGTCTGAGTTAGCTTAAAAAGTAAACATGGCTTTGGAGTTATCGCTCAGCAAACCTGACTTTCATGTTGAATTTCTTATTGTGGCCAAGAAAAAGCCTTCGTGTTTTACAAACCCTTTCCTTTCTGAAAGCTGTATAAGACAGAGAAGTTTATGTTGGTGAAACGGAGTGTCACAGGAAAAAAACCAAAGCTCCTATGGAAACTGAAATATAATGAGAAAAAAAAAGTCCAAGAGGCATTGATATACCTAAACCACGAACAATATTTTGTTTGGAAACGTCCCAGTTCTAGATATGGAAACATTAAACTTTGTTCTCAAGAGGTGCTGAAGCAAAAGGAATACTAGCCAGAAGTATGACAATATGTTTGTAAAGTATATACTTTGAATTATGAGCAGTGATAAAAGTTTTTCACAATATATCAAAGACAAAAAAGAGGAAAAAAAAGAAAAAAGGGGGAGAGAAACAGCATTTAACAAAAAATACAATTACTTTACAACTTTTTCATATAAAAATCCATTCCTATCTTATATTGTCAACAGATGTGAAATTGAGAAGGCAACTAGCAAACATAAATAACAATACTAAGCAATCACAAGCAGTGAGTCAACGATCTGTAAATTAAAGCATATACACACTGAAGGTGACATTTTAATCACTTGAGATATTTGCTGGTTGAACAATTAACAGGTAATGGATGGGGCAAGCCTTAGAAATACTAGGAGATTATCTGTTAACAGTCATCTCTGTACACAAGAAAATACACATGCCTTCTTAACAGCCAAGAAAAATTGCAATTTATTAAGTTTCAAAGAATCTTCGTACTCTTGAAAGCAACTTCTGGTGCATGTTTTTAACAATCACATTCTATGAGGAGAAATAACATTAAAAGCCACAAACTTTTAAAAACTTTTCATCTCAGAGTTACAGACATCTTGAATTCAAAATTAAAGGCAAAACATTAAAATAAAATAAAAAATAAAAATTCAACAGGAATTATTTTAAAAATGTCCATCTCCAATTTTAAATGATTGTGAGTTCTTTTTCTACGATTCATTACTAAACTTTAGCATGGAAAATTGTATTGACCATTTCAATCCGCACATAGGCACATATGTATTTTATATATAAATATAATGTGTGTCTGTGTGTGTTAAAAGATATATACACAATACATATGTAGAGTGCGTGTAATGAGAATGAGATGCAATCACTCTGAGAAAAGGGTATTCAGCTAAATACACTACGAAAACTTGAGAAAACACAAGTCTGGAACCCAATCTGTGCATAGTTCATGATCCTCTAAAAAACCAGCTTTTGTTGATTTGCAATTTTGCAGGACCCTTTTTAATTCAACAAAACCATTAAAAAGCTAACCTTTAACAAAACAAAACAAAACGTAATGCACAAGTTTCCTGATCCAAGCAGTCAGGGAGCACAATGTTCATATAATTTTTAAAAACATACTCAAAGGGTATGTTATTCCATTGTCTTTCTTCCTTTCAAAACAATCAAAAACATTGATCATTTTTAAACATAAAGCAATTTTTAATATATAAAGCACTCTTCAAACATCTATTTCTTTTGAGTCCATTATTTGGTAAATATGTAACTGCTACACATTAGATTAGGTATTTTTCTTCTTCTCTTACTGTCTTTTTTTATTTTTTATTTTTTTTAATAATATCTTCAGTGCTAGGAGTTGGGTTTAAAAAATACATGAAATGGTGTGGAGTTGCTCCTCGGGAAACCCGGCTTTCCTGAGACATCTTCCACCATGTGCAAGATAGTGATCACAATATTTTTCGCCACTCTGACGAAGATGAGGAAAAAAAAAAAGAGTACACAGCAATGGCCAAAGAAAAGGATCAACAACAACAACAGTAACAACAACAGTAACAACAACAAACACTGTTCAATCCCAGAGCTCTGAAGTAGCATATCTTCATTCTGAAAATAGGTTTCTTTATGATGGAAGTCTTTTTTTTTTCTTTTTTTTCAATTCCTTTTTTTATTTTAAAGTTTGAAGGAGGAAAAAAAAAGGTTTGTAAACAGGTGGGAGCTGAAATCGTAGGCTCCTCCAAAAGCAGTCAAAACCTATGTCCAAGTGCTTGTTTCTGTTCCGGCTTGCAGGGAACCATCCACTCTTTACAAGTATTTATGGCCACAGTTCAACAAGAGTTTTTTTCCTTTTTTTTTTTTTTAAACTTTATATTCCGAATGGGAAAAAAAATGGTGCAATACTCCGGTAATTATTTTCTTGCATTAGTCCACAATAAAAAGCTGCTAAAGGTAGATATACATATTATTCTCCAGAGATACACACTGTAAGTTTTTAAAATGCGGTAAGAGTCCTTGAGTAAACATTTACACGTGAATTGTCGCCAGCCCCTCCTATCAGTTTTTTTTTAAATTTTTAGTTTTAAAAAAAACAAGTAGGATTAGCTACAAGAAGGGCTGTGGACACTCAGTGCAAAGTTAGAAGCTAATAACAATTAAACATTTGACCAATAAGCAAATTAAAAGCATATACTGAAATAGAAGAAAAGAAAAAAGGTCACACAATTTGTTAAGTTGTACACCTGGCACACACACACATCCATACGTTCACACATCAGTTCAACTTTTCCCCAATGCATACACGTAAGAAAGAACAAAAAATAATAATTCCTAGAGCCTGTTCTTTTGTTTTCTGATGCCAACCTGGAAGTGTAATAATAGAAAGTGTTCACATTTTGTTATTGGCCTGCTGGATTCAAGTATAATTGCATGTTTGATATGTTAATTTTTCTTTCTTTCTTTCTTTCTTTCTCTTTTTTCTTTCTTTCTTTCTTTTTTTTAAAAAAATCCTTTGAACTATTTGGGGGGAGAATTAAAAAAAATGACACAAAAAGTAATGAAACAAGTGTAATGTGCATAGGCAAGACCCACGGGAGTAGTGGACCTGGATATTCCACCCCACCTCTCAATCCAAGTCATCCAGCCAAGGGGGTTAAGATTTGTTCCCCAACTCTGCTGACAGGCTGGTTGGATGCCACCCCCACTGATTACTGGATCCGCCTCTGGTAATGTGCATAATTATCACAGGCTCATTTTAAATAGGCTTTCTCACCTCCCCTTCATCCCTCCCCCCCAACTTCCCCAAGTTGATAAAATAACCCTTTCCAGCCCAAATTCTGAAAAGTGCCCTTCATGATAGAACTAGTCTAAGCAGCTTGTATACGTCTTTAAAAACACCATACAAACATAAAAATAAAATTAAAAAGCCGTTGGAAAAAAACCCACACAAAATCTATCATTAGCACATGACACTGACCAAAGGGAGCCCATACTGTTACGCGAACAGTTCACAAGGACTCCGGCAGAGTTTCATAGTCGAGATTAGGCAGAGGTACTAAAAAGGGGGCTGCCAGTCTGATCTATTAAAGCTGGATCCTTCGTGATGCCCTGGACTGGAAAGGGTTACTGTTATTTTTTTTCCTTTAGTGCTGATGATTGTTACTTCCATTTTGTTTTTCTGGCGTCCTAGATGGACTCCCCGCTGAGAAGGTCCCCTGGGAGCAGAGTATTCAAAGGCGTTGGGCTTCCGATAACCCTGCCATCATCGGTGCTGGGGGGACCCCAAAGGCTGCTTGAATACTGAGGGACCCCACCCCAGAGCAGATCGCTGCTCCCTTTCCCACCAAGGCAGGGGGTATTCCAGTGGCCTGCATCATTGCGCACCATTCCATGAGAACTGCTTGTGGAGCCCAAACGTGTCTGAGTGGTTCCAGTGTTGGACTGCCAACTGGAAGTGGGGGGCAGTGGCTGGCCTTGTGCTAAAAAACGGTTCACTTCCTCTTCTCCAGCAAACTCAGCCAAGATGGTAGTGTTCCCCAAAACGCACCTGAAAACAGAGAGGAAAACTCAATGGGAAACTGCTGAGGCACACTTTCCAGGACCCACACATTTATTCTGACTCCAATATATGCGTTCCCTTAAATGTCAAATATTATTCAAGAGCTAGATCGTTCATTGTGAAATAGTGCAAATATTGCAGTGGCAAACCTGACGAGGCGGCTTTGAATGTAATATGGGAGGTAACATTGCAGACATCTAGATTGATACCTGAGAATGATAGGGAAGTCTTAAGCAGAAACTATCTTGGTTTAGTCTTTTTTTATAGGATTGTAAAGGTGACTGGTCACATAATGCCCTGTCCCTCTATACTTCATCCTTCCTTGTTTACTATTCAAACCTCCTTTTTCTTCTCTAAGGCAATCATTAAGTATATCACAAGCCAAGTAAACACACCATCCTTGAAAAACAGTAAATACCAAATAAAACGACATACATATGCAGAGACTTCTGAGCCTTTGCTGCTTCTTCCTTGGAACTGTATCGGACCACAGCATTCCCTTGAGTCAGGTTTAGGTGGAATGTAATAAGAGGACCATGTTGCAAGCACAGAGTACGCAGTGTAGAGCCATCAATCTAATTGGGGAAAGCGAAAAAAATATGTGAGGGATTTCTCCCCTCTGCCTGGTGGCATTACTACTTTGACAAAGGGAGGGTAACTCTTTAGTAAAAGAGTCAAAACCGTATCTTGAAAAATATAAATAAAACACTGTAGATTCCTCTCAGAGATTTAGTGTATTGATGAAAGAACCCCTCCATCTTCCTCTTTCCCTGCCTGAACAGGCACAATTGAGCTATTTCTGGAGCTTCCCTTCAGGGACAGGCTACTTTTGTTCAAGCTCTGTCTCTTGTAGATTAGAACCCTGCCTCTCCTAGTTGGTGACAGCCTCCAGAGAAGTGATGGGAGGTTGGGTCAGAGCTCTGATGAATGCATCTTTGAGGGATGGAGTGGTACCACCAGCCTTGAAATAGGCATTGGTGTGCTTCCTGTTCAAGAAGCCACCATTTGACCCAGATAGTTTGGAAATCTATCAACAATTTCCAAACTTCCTTTTATAGTGAAGGTTGTTGAGAAGGCGGTAGGGCTGCAGTTGCAGAGGGCCCTGGAAGAAACAGATTATCTGGACCTTTTCAGTTGGGTTTCAGGCTAGGGTATTGTACTGAGAACACACCAATTGCTCTTGTCAATGATCTGTGGAGGACCAGGATTGTGTAACCTGCCTCATCCTCTTTGATCTCTCAACTGTGTTCAATACCATTGATCATGGTATTGTTCTGGACCATCTCTGGTAGTTGGGAGTGGGAAGCAAGTGTTACAGTAGTTCTCCTCCTTTCCCTAGAGCCAGTTCTAGTTGTTGGTGGTGGGAGGGAAGAGTTCAAGACAGGTGCTACACTGTTGGGACCTGCAGGGCTCAACCCTCTTTCCTCTACTCTTTTACAGGTGCATGAAGCCACTGTGAGAGATCATCTACTGACATGGGGTCAGGCAGCACCAGTACACTGATGATATTCATGTGTTTACTAAGGCAGTGGACTGAATAGGAGATGTGGTCAAAGTGCTGTCCCAGTCCCTTAAGTGTTAGGGTCTGGATGGGGAGGAACATACTCAGTCTCCGTCCACAAGGCAGTGTGACTGTGAGTTCAGAGGCCATCTGAGTCTGGGAATATTCCATTGTTAGTTCTAGACAGAACTGAGTTCCCCGTTTTTAACTGGTTCATAATTTGAGGAACTTTCTATATTCATTGTTCTTGCTCAATGAGCAAGTGGCGCTGTGGCCAACAGGGCCTTTGTACAACTCCATCTTGTGCACTGGTTTTTACTGGAAAGCAGTCTGCATGGGGCTCCCCTTGAAATGATGGTCAATGATGGCCCCCATGCAGTTGGTGTTTATTTGGGAGAGGAGGGTTTTTGTAGCATGTCAGGATGTTGATTGTTAATATTATTTTTGAAAAACAATATTATAGTTTTGGTACCATAACTGAACTATATATTTGGCTTTGAGCAGTCTAAAATTTGAATTTGACTGATGGATCTCTCCTTTCAAGCTAAAAACCTCAAAAGGTTCACATTTCAAGGCACTATTTATATTTATATTTATATTTATGATTAATTGGTGTTCCACATGATTTATGATCACATAACTTAAGACATTAATGAGGTTAGGATTGATTAAGAACACAGTACAACTTTTTGCATGCACAGTGCTGAGATACTATGTTGCCTGAGTGCCATTCTTGCAATTAATATATAAAAATGTCAAGTAAGCCAATCCTACAACTTGCTGCTTTAGAAATAAAATGCTTAAAATAGAAAGCTCCAATAGTTAAGCTATCAAAATTTCATAAAACACACCAAGAGCAGCAAGTACAGTGCCGAGTATTTTTTATGGTTCTTCCCCTAACTTACGGTAAGTTTCATTTACCTGGGGAGTGAGGTTACGGAGAACTAGCCAGCTACTTGTTCTTCCTGAGCTGTCAGTACTCCAGGCTGAGCCTACAACAGAACAAAGAAAACATTAGGGTAAGCCCAACCCAACAACTGAAGAAAGAGATCAGAACATACAGGACAGAAACCTGAGGAATACATTTTCTAGAAGGACTTGTAACAGAAAATTTATTTTGATCAGAAGATTTAGCAAATGTCTGCTAAATGTCTGCTTCGTTTCTGAGAGATGCAAAAGATTAGAATGACTTCGCACCACTGAAAGATGCAGAACAGATGCATGAGTAAAGCTTCTTGGGTTTTATGTTTCAGTTAGTTATGCACAGCTGAAAAGGCTCATAAGGGTTAGGGGTTAGGAAAAGGATCTCATCTGCAGTGGCTTCGAGGAATCTTGCTTATGCTAGATAAGCTGACTCTTAAATAAATTGCTGAGAAGTTTCCTGAAAGCAAAATCCATATAAGACATAGAACAAATTAAACAAATATATTTGTACCAAACCCAAATCTTATACTATTAGCATCCCATTATATAAACACTAAAGTAGGCAAATCCACTATGAATTCTTCCCTTCCCTTCCCTTCCCTTCATTTTTCTTCAAAGCATTATTAATTGCTGAACTTATGTTCACCACTTGTCTAGTACATTATTCATTTATCTGGCTACTAAACTGTTCTTTTGTGCTGAATTAACCCACAGATTAAAACATTAGAAAAAATTCCAGATCAAGTACAAATATTTAAATTGTGGTTAGTGGTTGGGAAACAAATGGAAGAGAGAGGGAAGATCTATCATCAGAAAGGTTTTATCTTTTTTTTATTATGTCTTTTAAAAGAAATCTGTATGTACTAGTCATTTTTTGTTCTGCCTCATCTCTTTTCTTACTTTCTGTTGTATTTTAATATTTTTACAATAATATATATATTAAAAAGTAAAATATAAAAGAAAACAAAAAAGAAAAAAAACAGATAAACTGAAAGTTGCACAATGATAGACACAGACAAATTAAAGACTTTAGAACTAAAAAGATGAGGGCAATTTCTTTTTCAGCCTTGGCTTGATTCTGATAAGGACAAGATATACTGCTTAAATTTTTCAGCTGCTTCAATTACAAAAAAGGCATTTCTTAAGTAAGGTAGGTTTCTCTACTTAACCCACAGCTAGAAATCCTGCTATTAATCCAGCAAAGAAATCTCATTAAAAACTAAATATGCTATATTTGAAAATGGGGTGCTTAGGGCTACCAGTTCAGGGTTGTAAAATTCTAGTTGACCACTAGACAGCAGCAAAGAGATCCAGAAAATTCTAGCAGATTTTGTAAGCTAAATCTGGTAACTGTATGAGTATTAGATATCCATTTCTGTACAGATACAATAATAAATATTGTAATTGAAATTGTCAGTTTGTATTCCTCCTCTCCTCTCCCCATGTCTAAACCCTCACCGAGTTCTCCTTTGTCTTTCATGTATCTCTACTGCCTTGAGACTGCTGTTTTATGTGCATTTTAATTGGGAATTTGTCTAACTTCCAACTCAGATGTTTTAGCACCAAATTGGTACAGGAAATACTGACCCCCCAAAAGTTGCAAAGTGACCAGAAATGCACCTTGGTTTCTACCATTAAAGACAGTAGAGCATTATGAATAGAATAGTTTGATGGTAGAATAGTTTGATCTGATCCTTAAGATTTTATCTAGATAACAGTTTCCACTGTGGAACATAACAAAAAGGAGAGGTGCCAACTATTGTATAAGCTTCATGAAGATGACATCACATCACTTCCTTTCCTTCCCTCTGTACTTTCGCTATTAAGTGTGAGAACTGTAAGCTCCCCCAGGGGAAGAACCTGTCCTAACTCTGGAATGTTCTGGTGATGTTTACTACAGCTGCTGCTACCTTTTGTAAGCAGTGCTAATCCATGGGCATCTGCCAGGGGAGGGGGGAAGAACCAGGGCAGTTTTACTCCAACACAAACAAGCTGCTAACATTACATTCTGAGGTTTGAAAGGACTTCTTTTAGCTGCTTACGTTAAAATTTAAGAAGTAACAATATTTGAAAAATTATGCTTATCATAAACAGAACCAATGCATAACTTTTTCCCAATATGATGCTCTACAAATATGTTGGATCAAACTCACAGAATTTCCAATCAGAAATTCTGGGGATTGTAAACCAGTGTACCTGAAGGGTAGCCATGGGAAAAACTGATATAAATTTTACTCTCATATACACAAGACATGTAACTAACGGAGATGAGCACCGGCCCCTAGAGTCGGACACGATTGCACAAATGTGCGGGGGGATCCTTTACCTTTTACACACAAAAGGGATAGAGAGCTGAATAGAAAACCAGTATTTGGCTGGAACAATTAACCTTTTGATTAATTTGTAAGGAGTTGCCAAATATCCATTAGCATGCTTAGTATTACAAACTACATCATTTTAGATTTTTCTTGTATATATTGATTGCAAACTTAATCTTATGAGCACCAATATTTGAACAGAAAAAAAGCTGTTTAAACTAATATCCCATGCTTGGAAAACCCTGAGGTTTGCAGAAATACACTAAACTGAGGATGGGGAAAACACCCATTCCAACAGTCCATTGAGAGTGATATAGGCTGACTGACTGATGTGAGGATAACAAGAAATTGAGTAAAAGCAGAACAGAATGTGGAAGAGGGAATAAGAGCGTGTCTTAACTGGCTGAAACCCACAACAAAAGTACTGCATTTCAGTGTAGATTTAATTTGTTTACATTTCTGCAATTCAAGCCATATTAAAAAAAATCCCTTCTCACCCCATGGGTGGTATGTGTCTTCCTCAACCTCGGGTCCTCTACCAGAGGCCTGGGAGTTTGAGGGTTCTGCGCAGTATCTTAGCTGATCCTAGCATTGCACTCTTCTGGACAGAGAGCTCTGATGTTGTTCCTGGGATCTGTTGGAGCCACTCTCCCAGCTTAGGGGTCACAGCCCCGAGTGCCCCTACCACCCCTGGGACCACACTGGTGTGTGTATATATGTGTGTGTGTGTACACACACACAGAGTTGTAATCGAAATTATTCAACCCCCATTGCAAATCAGGTTTATTGTCAAAATTTACAGTTTTTCAGCTGTTTGCAATGAACAAATCAAACAAAAGCAATTGAAATAGCTCAACACAACAAATGCTTCAAGTGGTGTCCCCAAATTCAACTGAAAATGCAACTTATAATGACTTCTCCAGTCTCAAAATTATTCAACCCCTTCATGGCAAGCATCTTCAGTACTTAGTAGAGCACCCTTTTGCTGTTATGACCTGCTGCAAACGAGATGCATAGCCAGACACCAGCTTCTGGCAGCATTCCTGAGGAATCTTAGCCCATTCCTCATGAGCAATGGCCTCCAGTTCAGTAATATTCTTGGGTTTCCGTGCTGTAACCGCCTTCTTCAAATCCCACCAGATTTTTTCTATGGGGTTCAAGACAGGTGACTGATGGCCACTGTAGAATCTTCCAGGACTTCTTCTGCATCAAAGCCTTAGTGGAATTTGAGGTATGCTTGGGATCATTGTCCTGTTGGAAGGTCCAATGATGCCCAAGCTTCAGCTTCCTTGCAGACGGCATGACGTTTTCTCCTAGGATTTCCTGATACTTCAATGAATCCATCTTGCCTTCCACACGCTGCAGGTTTCCAGTGCCAGAGCATGCAAAGCAGCCCCAGAGCATCACCGAGCCACCACCATGCTTAACTGTAGGCAGAGTGTTCTTTTCAGTGTATGCTTCATTCTTCTTCCTCCAGACATACCGCTGATCCATTGGGCCGAAAAGTTCCAGTTTTGTTTCATCGCTCCACAGAACAGAATCCCAAAACTTCTGTGGCTTATTTATATGATTTTGAGCATATTGGAGCTGATTTTTCTTGCGCTTTTGGGTCAGTAGTGGTGTATGTCTTGGAGTTCTGGCATGGATACCTTCTGTGTTTAGTACGCGCCTTACTGTGCTCACTGAAACCTCAGTGCCTGTTGCCACCAAGTCTTGCTGCAGGTCTTTTGCAGTCACTAGAGGGTTTTTCTCAACCTGCCTTCTCAGAAATCTGGTTGCAGCCACTGACAGCTTCCTTTTTCTGCCCCATCCAGGTAGTGTAACCACTGTTCCTTTAACTTTGAACTTGCAAACTATGCTTCCAACGGTGTCTCTAGGTACATTCAGTGCCTTCGCTATCTTTTTATATCCTGTTCCTTGTTTGTGAAGGGCGATGATCTCTTCTCTTACCTTTTTGGACCATTCTTTTGATGTAGCCATATTTCTAACATGCAATCAAATGTGAACAAACCCCTAGCCAGTTCAGGTATTTCATGTGTTCCAGCTCAAGCACACCTGGTGCAACTAATGAAGCCCTTGATTAGTTTATCAGGTGTGCTTGAGACAACACCTGTTTCGCATACTGTATGTATGCTGTTGTGACAGATTCTGTTCAGGGGATTGAATAATTATAAGTTGCATTTTCAATTGAATTTGGGGACACCACTTGAAGCATTTGTTGTGTTGAGCTATTTCAATTGCTTTTGTTTGATTTGTTCACTGCAAACAGCTGAAAGTCTGTAAATTTTGACAATAAACCTGATTTGCAATGGGGGTTGAATAATTTTGATTCCAACTCTGAGTGAGTGAGTGAGTGAGTGAGTGAGTGAGTGAATGTGTGTGTATGTGTGTGTATGTATGTATGTGTATCTTTGAGTGTAATACAATATATATAGGATTGTAGAACAAATGAAATAATTCAGAATATAAACAGAAGGGAGATGCGTCTGAACTGAGTGACTGACACTGACAATGTTGCACTGTCAGCCCTTAGAGGCAGACCAAACTTGGGAACCAAAGTTATGAATATTAAAATTACTTTTATTATAGGGTTACAGTAACAGAATCTGAAAGCGCCTCCCCCCTCCCTGCCTTTATCTACATGAAAACTAGCGAGGGTCAAGTCTGAGATGCTTTCTCAAATTACATTTCTGCTTTGGGCTCAAATTTCTTTTATCTGACCATTGTCTTGGTTATGGCTCTTCCTCTTGTTCCTCAAGGTATTCTCACAGCTCATTACATGTGCTGACTTTTTTAGGTCAAGATGTTCTACATAAAAAAGCCTAAACACAAAGCAAAGATATATTGTATTTATTTAGCCAATAAAGTTAAAGAATTGGACTGCCCCAGGTTTTAATCCACTCTTAGCTATGGAGGTTCATTGGGTGTCTTTAGATTAGTTACCACTTTCAGCCCAAACAGGGTTGATGCTGTGGAGAAAAACTGGGTGAGAAAGTCTTATGTATGTTGCTTAAGCTCTTGAAGGAAAGGCAGATATCATCTATGTAGTTAAGTCAAAATAAAAAAAGAAAGAAAGAAATCAGGAATACCAGAGGAGTAAGAGCTGGTCCAACCCAATGGGCTGGCACCCCAGGTAGACGATGGCTTGGTATTTGTTAAGCCTGGAGGTGGCCTTGTAGGAGCTGTAGTGTTCCTGGGTACCTTCCAGAGTTCATGCGACAACGAGGCTTGTGTGTGAGATATTGGGCCAGAAGACCATGTTGATTTGATGTCTGACAATTTACCTGTAATAGAGAAATGCAATTCATTTATTTGTCAGAAAGTAGAGTTTGGGACAATCTGGGATCCCCAGCTTTCTGCTCTTCTGTATATAAACATGGTGAAGTTCAAACAAACAGTGATCAATACATTGCTGATCTTTACTAGTTTTTTTGTTAATGCTTTTCAGTTTTCTGCTGTGTAAGTCTCATTAATCCACCAAAGATTCCCAGAACAGTCTCCAATTAGGAGGCTATAAGGTATGAAATTCATCTAGCATCATGACTTCAGAATACATCCAATTATTTACCAGTTTCAAGCATATAATATCATTTTACTCTCCCAGCCCCCAACAGAAAAGGAAAGAAGTTGCTCATTTTCATGAATAATACACAAAGATCTTTGGGAAAGATTAGCAAGGAGCTGCAAATTTCAGTTAACAGCAGTGTATGCCTCAGAGTCAACAACTGGCTCGATTCTCTTAGCCACTGAAGGGTAGAGGCCTAGCAAAACCAAAGTATATTCTACAAACCTAATCCCTGAATTACAGGAACTATAATAATACTGAAGGTATACTGGATGAGAGGTAGATTAGGGCCCTTTCAGCTCCAGATACGATCTGTAGGCAAACTCCCTTTCTCCCCCCACCACGTTTTGTCCCTTTTTTCCCTTCTCCTCTTTCCAAAGAGGAGGCCCAAGTATAGACACGTGAACCCATTGCTAACAATTACTCCTAGAATAATGGTGAGCAAACCTTTGGTGACTGGGGGTTACACTTAATATTTTGTGAGTAGCTGTAGACATGTGGAAGCAAAGTGGGTTGATCCAGGAGTTTTCCATTTTTTTCTTTGCATTTTTCTGCCTCTATATCTAATTTTAAAACTACTTTAGTGTTAACATTGTGTTTTTTATTTCCCATCTCAACATGGCAGAAAACAATGCTACCAGTTTTTGACAACTGTGATCAAATGTGGCTTTAGGTATGCCAAAAAAAAAAAAAAGTTCAGGGAGCTGCATGAGCTCTATGGTCTCAGTTGCCCCCCCCCCCCACTACCTAAGAGGCTCTCTAACTACTTTTAAATGATCTGGAGACTGCATCAGGCCACAGCCTAATAATACGTTAAACTTCTTCCCCCTATTAAAAGAGAATGGGAAAGTGAGGATGAAGGATTGCATGCAAAACTGGAGGAAACTAGATGAGGACTCTTCAACTTGTTTCATTTACTATTTTCATTTATCCATTAACTACCACAGGAAATGAAGACGAAAGAGTGTCCCTCAAAGCTTTCACTAGATAGTCCTTATGACACCAAATTTATTCCTGTAATCATGTATTTCTGACTAGTTTTTATCATCACTATCACAAATGTGCTAACATTTACACAATTTGAATTTCTACATCAAATTACAAATCTACAGTGAAACATGTGAAAGATGATTAAGGCAACAAAATAATATATTCAAACATCAATCATAGGAATAAACCACACTTGGATGTCAGTTAATAAAAATATAGCATAACAGATCATCATTGAAATATTCCCAAAGTCTATAAAGGAAGGTGGTTGATACAGCCTAAAACTGCAATCCTAAACACACTTTCTAATAGATTATATTTACTGAATTGTGCTATAAGCATTAAGTTTAAATAAAAAGAACACTCCCACTGTATGCCACCATCTAAGTATGGCTTCTCCCACTATTTGTCTCAGTTCTTATCCTTTATATGGAAGTATAAAGCTGTAGCTTGTATGAACTAGGTTGCTGCCAAGATGCAGAGTTATTTCTCCATTTCCAGAAATATCAATTATTTGCATAAAAACAGTAAATCCCAAAATGTCAACCTTAGGATCTGAATCAAGTTCCATGCAGAAGAGAAAAAAAAAGCCACACCAAAGGAAAGTGCATACCAGGTAAAATAAATGGCAACTATTTGCTTATTTTGAAATCTTTTGAATTGTAGGTTCAGTAGAACTTTCAAATTTTATCTTTTAACTGCCAATTTAATTAAATTAAGAAATCTACTCTAACTGGAATAAAAGATTAAAATGAGTCTTCAGATATTTATGGAAGTGGTTACAGATACTTTGAATCAGTGAGGGTAACAACTATAAAGGCTCATGTGGTGGAGAGGAGGAAATAGATTTATATGTTGCTGGCTATGGAGAAAGTGTTCCACCTTCTTCTTCTATGTCAAGATAAAATCTAATCCTTTTAAGTAATTTAGTTTACAAACCAAAATAAAACAATATCATGACAACAGATTGCAATTTTGAAGGACTGATGAGACGTTAATTACCTTACTTTTAGCCAGTCAACCAATTAAAAAGGCATACTACATAATTATACTGTTGATGGCTTTGGATGGCTCCCAGAAATTATGTTTATCAGGTCCCCCGATGGGTGGGAATACAAATGTATGTATGTATGTATAAATTCTAGTTCTAATTCTTTAATTATTCTTACTTTTTAATTCTGGGTTCCATCCTGGAAATTGGGGGAAGCCCATCACCTCAGCAGCAAATTATCTATGACTAGCAAAGGTAGACTGAAAGATAGCTCAGATGCACAAATACTACAAACTCCTCAAGAGTCGCTGCTGAGGAAGAAAATAGCCAGCATATTCTTTCAGTGACCGTGTTGGGTCCAATATTATCTGATATACAATATGCATTGAGGTAGAAGAGGCAGGTCCATTCTTTCCACTGAGTAAATAAAACACACACCATTTATACATGTTTTTTCATTTGCTCTTTGCAACCCCACCAGTGGATATCCATGAGTGCATGATGAGGACCACAGCTGGCATTTTTGCCTTAAATCAGACAAAACATTAGGCAGATGATGAACAAGATTATTGTTTGTTAATAAATCAGACTATCTATTGTTTGGCAAGATATTTTATGTGTACTATGGAACATTCTTGTTTTACACAAAAATTATACATTACGATCCCACATGATATATGTTGTTTTGTATTGTTGTTTCCACAATGTAGGTGAATCATATTTTTCTTATTGTTGGGTATATGGTGCATGTTTTAAGCTGATTTAAGTCTTTATATGCCACCTAGAGTTCCTTGGTGATTGAGGTGGCTATAAATAAATAAACAAATAAAATGTGATAAAAAGCATGAACAAGAGCACTATGTCAGAGTTTAGAGATCAACAAAACCACACACAATAAAGTGTGTTGCTGCTTTCAAGTATCTTTCTCCCACGCCCTCCTCTTGAGTCTCTGAATTCCCATTTGCACTAATGGTCTAGGAATAAGATGGCTGCCAGCATCCTGAAAACTGCTAGGTGAGCACAGAAGCTATGGACATTCAGCCTTACACAAATTGATCATGACCACCTTGATTACTTCTATTCTCTTCAAGACATAGTTGAGAAAGGGAGGGAGTGAGGGCATGGAAGAGCAAAAGGCACTGTCTCTTTGGATTAACTCACTCTCCCAAGATAAGCTGCTCAATGTCGGACAGACTGTGTTCTTTACTGCATAACTTCTGTTGGTAACTGTATGTATACTAAGCATACAAAGAAAAATTTTATGTCCTGAAATTAGTTTAACAGAAATTAGCACTATACTGAATATCTGTTTCTCACACTGAATCAGTGCACATCCTGGTATTGCCAGTCTCATATATCCCCATTACACACTCACTATTGCTAAATTCCTATGACAGTTATTTGAATAAGGGAGCCCAGTATGCAAAAGAAGCACACCTGTAGTACCATCATTACTGCAAGAACAGAGGCCTTGTCAAAACCTCCTCTCCCAGGGGCCTCTAAGGAGAAAGGCCATTGGTCATACCTGCAATGCTGCTGAAAGAGCTACTGTAGCCGGAGGCACTAAGTGGCCAGGCACTCGATGAAGGCAGCGTGGCATTCTGAGATGATGTTGGGGATGACCCTGCAGAACCAGCAAAGAAGCAACTAAGAAAGATGGGCAGAATGGTGTCTACGATAGCATATGCAATTCTCACACCATCACATGCAAACAGAAACCATGCAAGGGAAGATGCTAGCCCAGCCCTGCCTTTGAAGTCTAGCCATGAAATGTTATAGAAAGCATGATCAATGCAGTGAACTCACTCTAAAAGGACAACACAGTGACAAAGATGATGGTGTTCATGCAGAGATATATACCCCTTAACTGTTCTTAACCCTGTGTCATATTCAAGGTAATGACATTCACTGTCATTGTATCCACAAGTTATGAATTGCATATGAACAATATGAAAATGCAACCATGTTAATTATGATGAGTCTGCCTTGCATTCTATGCTAGGCATTTTCAGAAGGAAATGCGCATCTCTGCCCCATTTGCCTTTAAGAATCCCTGCAATGGCCATCATTGATCAATCTTGTCCCCTCAACAGTCCTGCAAGTTTGCTGAAATGTGTGTTCTAGCAAGCCTTGCTACAACAATGGAGATACTCAATATTATACCACACCACAGGATAAATTTATCATTGCTGCATTATGCAAGGAGACACTGAAAACCAAATGTCAGATTCTATGCAATAGACTTATTGAAAACCATCCACCTTTAAGATGGTCACACTGCTATAAACCATCTGGAATTCTAAATATGTTGTCATGCTTGTTTAAGAAAGTGACACAAAATATTTCAGAATGCATACATGTGTCTTGGCAGAAAATGTAAACATGATTCTTATACCCATGTCTTCTGCCTAACATGTGCACTTAAAGAAATAAACTTTAGTATAAAGTCATTTCAAATAATCCAATCTAGTAATGCACAATTTACTATTGTAACTTTAGAACAAAAACATCTATTTTAATGAATCAAGAATGAAAGAAATGTCACACCCCCATTTTAAGTAGTTTGCACATCACAACATACATTCAAAGATCAGTCCTGAAATGACTGTGTCTGATTTAGAGGGTATGAAGAAATCCTTTGTTTGAGATACATGGTCTGCTTATGACATATTACTATGAAATTTGTGATTATTGTACATTAGCTACAAGCATATTCAATCTTGAACTCATCCTCAAACTTTGATCATGCATGTAGTATTTGTTATATGTATTCTAATTAAGTTTTAATGGCTTTTTAACTTTAACACTTGATGTCTTGAGCGTTCTGTTGTATGGAAAGCTGGAGTATAAATTAATAAAATAAATACATTTTCCCACTGAAAACAGATGGCATGATTCAAATACTCTGTGGAAGCAGCATCTATAAGCACAGGATGCTATTAGGATTCAGTAGAAACTTGTTTTATTCCCACTCCCCACTGAAATATTGAAAACTGCACAGACCATGATGGAACATTAAGATAAATGGCACATTTCTGTATTCTTCCAATATTCCCATCCATGCCACCTTCTCTATACCTAACTTTAAGCATAAGTAATTTGTACTATGTTGCATAGAGAAAGTCAGCTAGAGACATATAGATAGATGCTCCATTCTCCTGATATATCATGCTTCTTAGAAGGAGGAAGTTGTCTTTTGCATACCAGTGCCGTAAAAGATGTAAATGGATAATATTCAAATTATATAAAATCAGAAAATAAAAAGTAAAAACCTAGATTTCATTCCAATTATAATGTAAATAAAATTTATACAATTTTATGTAAAGTTTTTTGTTAACAGAATATCCAGATGTTAGGTATATAATGATGCACATACAGCCTGAATTTAAAAAAATGTGAATGTATATTTTGAGTCTCCATTTGACTGAACATGCATTTTGACATAGTAAACACACAGAAACCTGCTTGCAAATCTTCTGCAGAATATCCCTGACACTCTACTGTGCAACCATTCTGCATCAGGAAGTATGGCCTGAAGAGGTCTTTTACAGCACTCCCTTTCATTGGAAAGTAAAAGTAACTGTGCAGCTGGGATCATATGAATACCCTCTTTAGGCCTTCCACCTCAACAAAGAAAGGCTAAAAAGAAGAAATCAAACCCCCCATTGTCTCTAAAAATCTTGAGTATAGGTTCCTCTGGTGGCTCCCATGCTTTTAGGAATCTATAAGGGAAGTGATCAACCTGTTAATATGATCTCTATTTGTGATAGTGAATCTAGCTAATTTTCGCTTCTAATTCCCAACCACCAGGACATGGGAATACTTCTCACAATGAACATGCTAATCACGCTCATCAGCCACTCGTTAACATTTCAACACAACAAAAAACCCCACCTAATCTCCTATAATTTAGCTCTATAAATAGAACATTGCCACTCTACCTGGGCACAGAGATTTTGCTTCTATCTGTGCTCCTGCCCTCTGAAGATGCTGGCCACAGATGCTGGCGAAACGTTAGGAACCACAACTTCCAGAACACGGCCACACAGCCCGGAAGACCCACAACAGCCATAAAACTTATCTTATTACATATTACATGTCTAATGTGCAGATCTGCTTCTGTGCTCACTTCCACATTGGACAGATGGATCAGGAGTGTGTAAACTTGTTCAGGCAAAAGGACAACCTGGCCTTTGAATGGTATGCTAGGGTCATATTTCAAAAAGTGGTTGGAACTAGGTGAGAGTAACAGTTAATATATTCTCCCAGGTATATATTTATTTCCTTTTTTTAGCACATTTAAAATTATGCTTCAGGGCATCTCTGAAGGGACTCTGGGAACTGTACATAAGGCTTGGGGAAATGTATGTACCTTGATTACTTCTGATTTTCCCCTAAAATGTTGGGAAAGTGCTGAAAAATCATGCATTTTTCAAACTCCCTCAATCAGCCAACAGGCAGGCAGAAAAACACAATAAGCCCATTGTGCAGGCAGTGTTAGAAGCAAGGAAAAGAAAAGTATCACAGGACATAATGAAAGGAAAAGCATCAGATATTTACGAATACATGCACATTAATTATTCATCAAGAATCTCAAATCTAACTCCTCTGTATATGTCCACAAAATTCACACGTATTTCATATAATTTTAATTTCAAGCTTATTTTCCTTAAAGTGTTGAGTTGGCCAAAGACTTGAAGACTTAACTTCAACAAAAACTTCTTTCTGGCAGCATTCCATCTCACAAATACAATATGATTTTCAACATATAAAATAAGGCTTCTACTCCCGTTGTGGCCCCTGCAGGTCACCAATGCATATAGATTTTAAGGGTAATCCTGCTCCTCAGTCACTCTTAAATATAGCAACACATTTTACAACAAGAAGGGAGATGAATAATTCATGTCACAACACAACCGCACACTCCTAGAAGTATTACAGATTTAAATTAGGCAGCAAAGTTCTCTGCAAAATAAAGCAGCTACCCTTAGCATTTGTTTCTCCTTGCCCCCCCCCCCCCGCCCACATGCCCTGGACATTATCACTGATACCCCTCCCAGCCTCTGGCAGTCTTCTTATGTTCAGAAGAAGGAAGGGAATTATATTTACTTCCTCTTCCTGGGCAGAGGAAGATGATTCCTTCCTTTGCATGAAGGGAGGGAGGGAGGATTATTAATTTCCATCTTCTGAACAAAAGGAGAAATGGGTTCTCTTTCAAAGACAGCACACATTGGAGGCTATCTAGCAATGTTCTACAGGATCTAGTTTGGACCTACGATATGGCCTAATACCATCATCTTTGAAAGAGATCAAATAAAAAGGTGAAACTTTCATTATAAAAGAATTATAACATTTTATAATGCCTTTATATTATAATTCTGGGATCAAAGAGTCTATTTTCTCTCAATGAAAATTATTATCTTGGTTATTGAAGTAACAAGGTAATTGCAGAATATTAGCTTGCATCTGAAAGTCTGGTTCTATGGCTATACCACACAGGAGCAGATAGTGAGATAAATCCTCACTAGGCCCAAGGACAACAAAGCAACTTCTAGAGAAAAGAAGTTTAAATGAGTTCTATTATTTTTTTTACAGGCTGAAATCTCCAGAGAAGAATAAAGAAGCCTTTCAATCAAACCCCTTCAATTTAAAACAAACAAGGCATCAGGTATTTCAATGTGAGCAAGTCCTAGAAAGTACAGAAATATTCTATCTCAACCTTTAGTTGTACAAGATTGAAGATCAAACTAGACACGGCAGGAGGCAATACTATCTCTCTCCAATGTCTTCTTTTCAAATAATAATTAAAAAGTAATTCAGCACTAGGAGGCTGTGAAATTAAGCAGTGAAGATGGAGCTTAAGACCTGTACCTGAGTGTATCTTCTTTTCTAAAGAAAGAAGCAGCCAGGGAGAATTTTGAGTGTAAAGCCTACCCCTTCCAAAAAAACAGTGACTGAAAGAAGGCCTCTAATCCCACTATTCCACTGATTAATATTTAGTCATCAAAGCTATTTTGGGGTTTAACCAACCGAAGATGCACACCACTATATAACTTGGCAATTCTGAGCCTGAATATAGTCCAGCATGTACTCTAAAAACACAGATGTTAGAAGAGAAACAATAAATGCAATAGGACAAATGACTGTGACAGTACCTCCACTCTTGAGTAAATAGCGATTGACATCCTGTATGGTGGTGTTAATTGTAGGACCTGTAGGAACACTTCCAGGGGTAACATCAGGATCATTTTCAGGGTCAATGTTTTGTAATCCTTTCCATGGTACTCCAGGATGAAATTCTGCTTGGCAAAACAAGATGAAATCAACATTTCACTTCTCAAGAGTCACAGAAAATAGAGATCTATGGAAATTCTCATCTATGGAAGTTTTGGTGAGTGGATTTTGCTGTATATTTCAGAGCTAGTTCATCGCTGTTCATTGTTATACCACTGGGATTTCTGCCATTCTATATGCTTTGTCCAACAACAGTATGAGATAATAGTTAAAGTGCTTAGATAAAACTTCAAAAGAACATTTCTCAGTGGATCCTGAATGAAAAAACAATGAGGAAGTGGAACATAAAAAGTAAACCAGTGTATTTTGAATGTTAGGTGAGGTAATGCATATCTTTGCCCTTAAAAACACAGTACATACTACACTGGGTTCTCAACAACAGTGCATTTCAGGACAAAGGACCCAATGATGTAAACGGGTTAGGAAAAGTTATACTTAAATTCCCTTCACAGACTCTTTGATCCAAAAATTGACTGTTTCCAAGAAAACTGGGAAAACGACATGTGGTATATATATAGCAGGCATAATGTTGGAGAATTCTGGGAGTGGCTTAAATAGGCTGAGCTGGACTAATACATTATAACTATTGGAGTATTGAAGAGACTGCCCTAGCTCAGGACAACTTCCTTAAGTTACTTCCAAGCCACATTTCTACAATACTTATTGGAGATTACCTGGTGGCCAGTTGATGCTGGAGCCATTGGAGATTTTATCACTATCAGATTTGGCACGTGACCAGCTATGAGGAACAGCTACAGGAGGACTGGCGGGGGATTCACTATTCTGAATCAGATCATACCGGCCATAAGAATCATCAATGGAGGACTTTCCTGGAGGGCCAATACTCAGGCCTCCAGGGATAGCACCTGGAAATGGAAGAAGTGCAGGCAAGAGACCATAAGCTTATTAACAACATTAAATGCTGGCTCTGTTTCCTATTGCATCTCACTATCAAAAATAAACAAAGCTACATTTCAGTCACAAAAGGCAGCATGATTCTGAGCACTTAATGGAAAGACAGAAGATTAAACTAGGAAGGGCCAGAAGGTTACTACAAAAGGTTCATGCAATTTAAACCAGAAACCTTTCTAGACTTTTCAAGGATACAAATCTGTTAAGGACAATGGGACTTATTTCAAAGTAAGTAAAGGTAAAAAAAAAAAAGATTTGCTATTGATAGAAGTGCTATTTAAAATAAAGATGATTTGAATGAAGATTATAATACACACACACACACACACACACACACACACACACACACACACACACTATTTTAAGTGAATTATCAGTTAAGGGATTTTGCTAACGACTCAACCTGTAAATAACACTGGTATTTTTTAAAAAAAGTACAGTAGTAACCAAGTTTCAGAAATGTGACTTTGGAACAAAACAAGAGACCAAATACGTATTTCAGTACTTAGGTTGAAATATATAAAGATTCTGAATGTCGTACATTATTTTAAGTATAGTTCTAGACACAGTTGTTGTAATCTGCATTCAATTTACATTTACGTTGGAAGCATGGTTGATAGTAATCTTGTGCTCTCCAGGATATATTTGGGGATTGTTCATTTAAGTGAAAAAAATAAACCTTCTATGACTATTTCAAAATATTCCTCAGAAATTCTGAGGAAATTTAATTTAATTTTCTAACCATGCTATGCTAGGCATGATTACAAAATCCTACTGAGTTCAATAGGCTTATTCTCAGGAAAAACTATTAATATCTTAAAGAACTAACAAAATATATATTTATAGGAATACTGTATACATTTTATTTTAATATTCTGTTTTGCTCCATTCTACTTTTTATCCTGCAAAAGTATCCTGCCAAAGAGTATTTACAAAAAGAGGTCAGTGACAAATGAGTTCCATGTACTTATAAAGGATATATGCATTACCATGCTTGCTAGGGTTCTGGTCAAGTGGAGAAGCAGCACTGGAAAGATTATCCATTGAATTGGGGTGTGTCCACTGAGGAAGGCGAGATTGGGACTGAGAAGTATCCTTCACTGACAAACCACCAGGAATGTCCATACTGTTTACATTCATGTTTGGGTTCAATCCAGCTAAAAGGAAGTGGATAAACTGTCAGGCTTTCTTAATTTTTGGTATTTAATGGCACTTTACATTTCAGGTCATAAGCTAACATTGTATGTCTACTGATAAGGTGGAGAGGAGAGGAGAGGAGAGGAGAGGAGAGGAGAGGAGAGGAGAGGAGAGGAGAGGAGAGGAGAGGAAAAAGAGCACTAGGAATAGGAGAGAAAATCAAATATCTTCTTAGTTAATGAAGGGAACTAAAAATTCTAAAAATTCAGCATATGGAGGTAAAAGGATTCTTTTCTTTTGCTGGGATGGAGTCTACTTTCTATCATTCTGAGATTCTACATTTTAATACTACAGGAAAAATCTCCCCAGGTGTTACAGGAACAAGAGAGTAATACTTCTGAAGAGATAGAGCTGTAAGAGTTAGAGGATTTATGGGCTTTGCACATATACTCCTTAATCAATTTTGTAGATGTTGAAAAAAATAAGCGACAAAATGAAGAACTCCAAAGGTTAATAGCCAGGGTGATTTCCACTTCTTAGAATTATTCCACTATATAGGATCAAATCACTTGCACAGCATCATGAGCAAATTCCATATCAGCCAGAGACTCCAGAGAAATATTAAGTATAGTATCATAGTATTTCAAATGCCACTAAGAGGTCCGCTAAATTCACTCCTTCCAAGCTGTTTTAATTCCATAATCAAGTCTGAAGCCAGAAAGAAAAAGATCCAAATATGGGACAACTAGCAGAGGTCTTTTGAAAATAGATGTATGTACTGAAATATTTGCATGGTGATTTTTACCTGTAAATATGATCATGTTCTCTATCTTTAAAACATAAAAATGGTTGTCATGTAAAATTGGAAATTACCCAATTTTACTTTGATGAAATTGGTGGTTATGAATAATAAGCAAAATGGTTGCAACAATTGCAGACAAGTGATGCATATTTACTTTCTGACAGTAAGGAAGAGTATTTACCTGACAAGCTTTGAATAGTTTAGACAAAACTTGGGCGAAAGAATAGTTTTAAATCAGGTATGGTGCTTTTTTTTTAAAGATGCTAAGTACCAACAAACAATTTTTCATGACTTGAGTTGCCACAAAAGAAAATGAATTAAAAATAAATTTTAAAATGGCTGAAATGTCACAAGATCGTGGAATCTTGCAAGATTTTAATATTCTTGCCCTGAAATTTCATGGGATATTGAGCTAGAAATCTCACGAAATTTTATGATCATGCAAGGTTTGGGCCCTTTTAAAAAAATAATTGTTTAAGGAGATGGTAACACTTAGCTGACATTAGCTGTTAGCTCACCCTAGTTAGTACTTAGATTGGAAACCAGTAGAGAATTCTGGATCTACTGTATATGCTAGACTGGGAAGTTTTTAAAAAAATCTTCCCCAAAGAAGACAATGTCACTTTCATAATGCTGCCAAGAAAACGGCATGGATACAATCCCCAGGAGTTGAACTCAACTGTAGTATGTCTTTATTTTTTAAATACATGATCTGGGAGGATCATGGGAGATCTAGCATCTTTAGTTGCTGCATTCTTATGTCCTGAGTTAAGTAGCTAGATCATCATAAAAGTGGTTTCCTGTCACAGGAACACCAAGAAGAAGAGACTAAAGGAAGACAGAATCAAAGAATGAAAAAAATTACTTATCCATGAGCAGGCAATCTGATAACTTTTCGATATTCTGGACTGCAATTCTCATAATCTCTTGCCACTGTCTATATGGGCTAGGACTGATGGAGGTCAAAATCCAGAAAAAATTAGAGGGCACCAGGATATCCATTCATAATATTTTCCAAATAGAAAGTTTTGTGCTTGCTGACACCTAGTGTTGTAAATAGGAATTGTCTACGTTTTACTCTTCTATTGGCTGGGAAAGAAAAACATAGATGCTGCATCTGATAGTATAGGATAAGGCGAAAGGGCTTGGGGACCTTTACTAGCAATAATTACAGGCAGACGAAGAGGGAGAGGGAATTATTAAATGTTTAAATTATCAGCAGTAAGTCCTTTACAAAAACCGCACCTACCAAGGGGGTAAGGAGCAAAGGTGTTCGGTGAAGACTGTTGCTCTTTGGTCTGCAGGTCAGATAGGCCAGGAGCCTGGGGATGGGGTGAAAAGTTATCCATGGCTGATTTGCCTGCAGAGGGGTGCAAAGATAGGTGTGGAGGGGGTGGCTGCTGCTTCATAAGCAGGGCCTGGGCCAGCTGGCGCTGGTGCTGCTGAATTTGCTGCTGCATGTTATTGATTGTACGTGCAACCTACAAAATAACAACAACAATAATAATTTTAAAAATAGCATACAGCCCAAAGGATTATGACTTTTGGACTAAGAGCCAAAGAGCTGGCAAGAACTTATTGGTGAAACTTCAGATGTATCATGCATAGACTACAGAAATGGAAATCTGCCACAATAATTTCTGATTTATTCCCGGATAAAAGTATGCAGCACAGAATGTTTACTTTATAAATAATCATTGTTATATAACATAAAAGATTCTTTAGTGATGGTACATCTAGAATTGAGTTAAACCTACTTGCTGCTCCTGTTGTCTGATGGGTCCGGAAACATTACGCTGAGCCTGTAACATCTGCTGCTGGATTTGTAAACGTTGGTATGCCTGAAAGATAGAAAGAAAGGAATCATATGGTGACAGAACAAAGAGACCCAATGCTTACAGTGTATTAATCAGGGTTTGAATAGATTTACTACTTTTGCATTCTGCCATTTCACTGAATGGTGCTGAAATTGCTAACTGCACTGAGAAGACTCAGAGAACATGGGCTGCAATCAGTATTTGGCTAGTTAAAACTGAGAATAAGATATTAAACAGACAATGAGAAAAAGTGTAAGAAAAAAAGTATCATCACCCGAACATGATACTTCAAAAAGTACAAATGAGAAGTGATAGGCCTCTCCATCCAGTTCATAGTTCCCTCTCTTGCTTACCTTGATTGCAGAACTATGGAAAAATCCCCTAGTGATGCCAATATTGGATTTATAGATGTAAAATTCTCATGGATTTACAGAAGATCACATTTTGATGGGGGAGGGAAGAGTAGCAAAATTATAAAAAATTAAATTTTAAAAAAGAAACCCTTCTATAGATGCCACTGGAGGGGCTTTTAAGCACCTGCTGTACTGGGGTGGAAGACAATTTGTAGGGGGCAGGCAGCTGAGGAAGGAAGCATTACTTTAATCCTGTCCATCACTCGCATACAATGCTTGGAAGATTTCCCATGGATCTAAGTTTCCATTCTCTTCTGAAAAGAGCAGTCAAGGTAAAAGGCTTTTGTAACTACTAAGAACAAGAACTTTATCATGGATCACCTCCACTGATGGAATTAAGACACACGTTTTCTCCATTAATTAAAGAAGGATTAATAATATTAATATCTATTGTATGTATAATATCCATGCCAAAGTGATTGCAAGTCTTTAATCTACCTATAAACTAAATGAATGCTTGAACCATTCAAATGATAGTTCTGATGGGAAAAATATGCCTGTCTTGAAGCATTTCCTTTTTTAATTGCTCAAGAAGATCAGAGTAGCAGTGGAATAATTTTATTGGGTATGATGATCCTCTGTTGTCTATAGTGGCCTAATTTTGCTTAAACAGACCTAAATATGATCATATTATTTTAAAACATTTGTTAACCAACTTTAGATTTCAGGAAAAACATACCATTTTGGTCTTTGTTCTGACATACAGTGGGGCAAAAAAGTATTTAGTCAGCCACCAATTGTGCAAGTTCTCCCACTTAAAAAGATGAGAGAGGCCTGTAATTGACATCATAGGTAGACCTCAACTATGAGAGACAAAATGAGAAAACAAATCCAGACAATCACATTGTCTGATTCGGAAAGAATTTATTTGCAAATTATGGTGGAAAATAAGTATTTGGTCACCTACAAACAAGCAAGATTTCTGGCTCTCACAGACCTGTAACTTCTTCTTTAAGAGGCTCCTCTGTCCTCCACTCATTACCTGTAGTAATGGCACCTGTTTGAACTTGTTATCAGTATAAAAGACACCTGTCCACAACCTCAAACAGTCACACTCCAAACTCCACTATGGTGAAGACCAAAGAGCTGTCGAAGGACACCAGAAACAAAATTGTAGACCTGCACCAGGCTGGGAAGACTGAATCTGCAATAGGCAAGCAGCTTGGTGTGAAGAAATCAACTGTGGGAGCAATAATTAGAAAATGGAAGACATACAAGACCACTGATAATCTCCCTCGATCTGGGGCTCCACGCAAGATCTCACCCAGTGGGGTCAAAATGATCACAAGAACGGTGAGCAAAAATCCCAGAACCACACGGGGGGACCTAGTGAATGACCTGCAGAGAGCTGGGACCAACGTAACAAAGGCTACCATCAGTAACACACTACGCCGCCAGGGACTCAGATCCTGCAGTGCCAGACGTGTCCCCCTGCTTAAGCCAGTACATGTCCGGGCCCGTCTGAAGTTTGCTAGAGAGCATTTGGATGATCCAGAAGAGGATTGGGAGAATGTCAGATGAAACCAAAGTAGAACTGTTTGGTAGAAACACAACTCGTCGTGTTTGGAGGAGAGAGAATGCTGAGTTGCATCCAAAGAACACCATACCTACTGTGAAGCATGGGGGTGGCAACATCACGCTTTGGGGCTGTTTCTCTGCAAAGGGACCAGGACGACTGTTCCGTGTACAGGAAAGAATGAATGGGGCCATGTATCGTGAGATTTTGAGTGCAAACCTCCTTCCATCAGCAAGGGCATTGAAGATGAAACGTGGCTGGGTCTTTCAGCATGACAATGATCCCAAACACACCGCCCGGGCAATGAAGGAGTGGCTTCGTAAGAAGCATTTCAAGGTCCTGGAGTGGCCTAGCCAGTCTCCAGATCTCAACCCCATAGAAAACCTTTGGAGGGAGTTGAAAGTCCGTGTTGCCCAGCGACAGCCCCAAAACATCACTGCTCTAGAGGAGATCTGCATGGAGGAATGGGCCAACATACCAGCAACAGTGTGTGCCAACCTTGTGAAGACTTACAGAAAACGTTTGACCTCTGTCATTGCCAACAAAGGATATATAACAAAGTATTGAGATGAACTTTTGATATTGACCAAATACTTATTTTCCACCATAATTTGCAAATAAATTCTTTCCGAATCAGACAATGTGATTGTCTGGATTTGTTTTCTCATTTTGTCTCTCATAGTTGAGGTCTACCTATGATGTCAATTACAGGCCTCTCTCATCTTTTTAAGTGGGAGAACTTGCACAATTGGTGGCTGACTAAATACTTTTTTGCCCCACTGTATACTGAAGACGACCTTTAATTCACTTTGATAAATACCCTTGATTCTGGGCACCATTTACCTTTTCTTTCTCTGTGTTTTTGTCTACTATGGCTTTATTTAGAATTTAGAATACAGATCATTGACTTTGGGTTTGCAAGGTTCCCATGGTTCCCAGGATCATTCCTCATGATTTTTGCCTAATGCAACTTTTATTCTGGTAGCTTCATTGCATTTCAGGATAATCTTCTTTCCTTGATCCACTTTGATGACTTATTCACAGAAATCCTTTTGCCTTAAGAAAGTTTTATCATTTAAGAAACTACCTGAGTCCAAAGCCTGGTTCTATAAGTGATCTTGTTTTGAGCCACAACCTCCCTTAGGACAATTTTTGATGCCTTGTGGGAATTACATCCTCTATGTAGATTTCTGGCTGTGATGGATTATAGACAATATGAGAAATTGGCAGTTAAGATCTCAGGACAATTATAGCTAAAGAACCATTTTAAATTCTACTTTTAAACCAAATGGTTGTGGCGCTGGCTTACTCTCTGTCCAGTCTCCATCACTGCCAAAGCCATTGATTGATTGGATTTATCACCACCCAACTCCCCCAAGGGGGACTCTGGGCGGTTTACAACAGAATTAAAACCATTAATATACATTTATAATAAAGAACATACATAATAAACAATCATTTAAAATATAATGAGTAAAATGGAATCCAAAGGCAGAGTATTCTTAAGTTATAAAAAGGGCTCCTCAGAGCAAATCTAAGGTGCTAGCCATCTCCAGGTATCTCCAATCTCCTTCTGATCCCAAGCATATTGACAAAACCAGGTTTTGAGTCTTTTTCGGAAGTCCAGGAGTGAGGGGGACTGTCTGATCTCCGGGGGCAGAATGTTCTAAAGGGCAGGGGCAACAGCAGAGAAAGCACGCTTCCGAGACCCCGCCAGGTGGAACTCCCTAACCGATGGGGTCCGTAGCATGCCCTCTCTGCATGCCCGGGTGGGACGGGATGAAGTGATGGGGATGAGACGATCCCTTAGGTATCCTGGTCCCATGCCATGTAGGGCTTTAAAGGTGATAACCAACACCTTGAATTGTACCCGGAAGCAAACTGGAACCCAGTGCAGCTCGCGCAGCAAAGGTGTTACATGAGTCCTCCTTGGGACACCTAAAACAGTCCGCACAGCTGCATTCTGGATCAGTTGTAGCTTCCGGATATTCTTCAAGGGTAGCCCCATGTAGAGCGCATTACAGTAGTCTACGTGAGAGATAACCAGGGCATGAGTGACTGTTCGAAGGGCCTCTTGTTCCAGGAAGGGGCGTAACTGGCGCACAACCCGAAGTTGTGCAAAAGCTCTCATTTGCTTGACTTTTTCTAGGAATACATATCTGGGGTATTTGCTGCATTTCAAAACCTGCATCCAAAATCTAGAAGTGGCAGATATACAACATACTTTTTTCACTGCTCTGTGACAAGACTGAAAACAAAACCTTTTGGTATTTTCCCTTTCCCTGGAACAGTTAAAGGATAAGGGTCCCTCTTTGCCAAAGCTCAGGTAATTACAGACTTTTCGGCTAGTCTTCCCTTTTTTTCAAAATTTATCAGTTGGGTCCTCACATTCAACCATTATTCTTACCCTGAGGCTTCCCTACCCCCTGCTCCATTATCTGGCAATTATTCCCTCTCTCTCCATCTTTTGAATCAGGATTAGAATTTCAATTAGAATTTCAATGCCAGTCTACCAATCAGGCAACAGGAATTCTTTATTTTTATTTATTTGATTTATATCCCAACTTTGTAGTTTAGAAAGTATGAGCATGACAGAGAACTGAGTTCTAAGAACCCATGAAAAAGTGTACTAATCTGCATTGTGTATACCACACCTTAAAAAAAATTCCTTGTTCCAATGTGTGTTTCTATCTAAATTGAGGATGCCCAGCAGAATACATGGCAATTAACAACAAAACCCATTGCAAATATAACACTTAGCACTGAACCTGTTTCTTTCTTGCTGTAATTTTGGTTATGATCTGAAACTAACAATGAAAATGCAGTTAGTTTCTGAACTAAATCCTGCCCCTGAGTTGTTCATGTAAGGTACTGGGAAGATGTATTGGTTGGCTGCCTTAGTTATATTTGCTAACTAAGTTCAAACCATAGAGCAGTGCTTTCCAAACTCTGTGTCGCGACACAACCCGGAAGTGGCGATGGCGCGCATGGTGGTGGTGTGCATGGCGGCGGCGACGGCGCACCATCAGCGCTTCCGGGTTTTACCGCAAAACACGAGGCCACCGCCGCTGCCACCACGCACGCCCCCGCATGCGCCCCTGCGTCGCCACCGCTGGTGTGTCACCAATGGCGGGAGTTTGGAAAGCACTGCCATAGAGTCACATTCTGATTTGTGGCTAAGTATTAACCATATTTTGAATATTTAGATCACAAATCTCTAAGTGCTCACAGAAGTGATGAACACAAGAAAACAACAAGGCTCAGAGAGCACCAAGAACACAGTATGTTTTATATTCAGAATTGCATTTTTTCCTAAATTAATTCAAGAGCATGGCTTAGATTCAGCTCTTGCAAAAGAGTACATTAAATTCCACACTAATAGCTTAACATTTGGAGCAATGTGACTTAGGATAACATAGTTTCTGTGCTCTGAATCATATTAAAAAAAATAAGACAGGTTGATCACATAAATGATTTAAATAATGCTCAATTATAGTTACTTTGAGAAGAAATCATACATAACTCTTACTAATGATTAACATGTAGTAGATAAAATTATAGGAATCAAGTTTTGATAAAGAGAAGGGCAACAGAAATATGGTGAACATTCTGAAAAACACTAGTGGTACGAGAGAATGTTTTTGTGATGCTTTTGCACATATGACTCAGAAGTTAAAGAGCAGAAAAATCTGATAATAATCAGCAAAAATGAGTCTGAAAGTGTCCAAAACAAGAAAGGAAGGTAACTGTCTTTATTAACTGCATATAGTTTCCTTGGGCTTTTCAACTTACCAGCTGCAGCTGATAGAGCTGGTTCAACATCGTCATATGCTGAGGATTAATTGGCGAGGTTAATAGTGCAGGATTGAGACCAATGTTTTTTGCTGCAAACTGCAAAAGCTGTGCTTGAACCTGGAGGCAGAACAAAATTGTTTATTACTATAATTTACACAACTGCTATACTCCCTCACCAGAATTTAAGCAAAATGCTCTAAGAAAATGGCTTGTGGCCTGATTTTCTGTGATTCCTTTGTTTATTTTTGATAAATAAATAAATAAATAAATAAATAACAAAGGAATTGATAGTAACTGCTATGTATCCTTCATGAGAATTGCACTGTTAGCTATTCAGAGTCACTCAGCTGAGATAAGCAATCTTAGACATGTATAAAGAAATAAATTGTCATATTATGTAACATGGGTATACACAATATAAACATTCAAGTCACAATTACTTTTCACATAGTATGCAGGGACGGATAAAATTCTGTTTTTCTGTGCATTTGGCTATTCATAATGCCTTCCACAGAAATATGTGGCTGATGTGTGGAAATAAATAAATGTCAGTATACTTGCTGTATATCATAAATTTAGGCTTTTCTTTCTTAAGATTTCTACTTAATATGCATTGGACATGGTACAGAAATAGTCATTACTAGGAAAATAACAAATATTTGCAAACCTGAAGGAGGAGGAAAAGAAACCTGCATCCTGATTGCTTCAGGAATAATCAGTTGATTTAAGTGCTAGTGGTTAATGCCACCTGGATTTCTATGCCCTTGGCTATCATTAGAGAAATTCTGCCAGTTCACATTTAATTTTAAAAATAGCTTTCAAAATTTCTTTTGAAGAAGAAAATAATTTTGAAGAAATTTTCCTGAGCAATGTGATGTTTCTCCCTTATTTAGTTCCAAGGTGGCCAAGAGGTGTGCATGATTTTCTTGCCCTTCACTGTACCGTCCTTTCTCCAGTGGTCTGCAGCTCCCATTAAATCCCAAGAGAAGGCATCATGAAGGATATCTCCTCCTGAGGCCTTTTCAGTAATGGTGTTACTGTCACTGCTAACAGGGAGTGCTGCCCATTAGAAATCATTGGAGAATTTCTCTTTCCCCTTGAAATCAACCACCCAATTTCTTCTCCACAAATTTAGCAGTGACTTTGATCAGCCATTTGCGTCCAGCTCTGCAATAGTGCTACTGATCTCCATCTAACCTGAGGGGAGAGAAACTGAGGCACTTGAGCACGAAGACTAGGCTGGGATGAGTTAAGAGGTTGCACTGGCGGTTGCTGCGGCTGTTGCATGGTCCTGGCTTGTGCTGCTCCGCTATTGCCAAACATACCCAGATTGCCACTCGGTATCTGCAGAATGACAAAATCAACATCTTTCAGAAGTGCATTTTACTTTGTGACAATTATTTGAACTGCTCTAGATGTTACTGGACAAGAGACCCCCTGTAAAAATTAGCAGCTATTTCAATCAATGCTTCAGTGAAGTGTTATATTAAAAATCGGGTAATGTCAGTAAGTAGGTATCAATATACTGATGTCAGTTCCACTGGATATCTCCATGAATATGTTGAACTATCCAAAAGATTAAGTACATAAAACTCATATGTAACCAGCCATATGTGGGCACCTCCCTCTCTGCTGAGGTACCTGGAAGGAATGGCTACCTCAAAACTTCTAATTTTACAAATGCTATTAGAAGACAGCAACAACATGGTCACAAAAGCCCAACCACATGGGGGAGAATTGCTAATAGAAATTGTTTAAATATACAGTAGAACCTTATAGGTAGTTGTGTATATTTAAATCTGCCTTACAAAATCAGAAAATCATAATCATGCCGATGCTTATGTACATATATGTATTTCCTTTTGATTCACTATACAGTGTAACATGCACTGTAGTATAGTTTTTTGATTTTACTGTTATTTGATATGCAAGCTTATTCTATTCATTTAGTGTCAACAATATTTAAAAATAGGTTTTCATGTTCTGTAGCTACATAAATGCTTTTCCTTTTACCCTAGCTGCTGTCAATCTTCTTCTTCTTCTTGGCGATCACTCGTAGCCGAGTAAGATTGTCTTCCAAGGGTAAAATCTTAACAGTAGATCCGTAAGTGGCTGTAAAGGCCAATTCTGGATCCACACAACCTCCCACAATAAGGGCATAGGTTTCCGGGTGGAAGACGGTCATGATGAGGGTTTGCTTGACGTGCCTTCCTCTTAGCTCGTTTCTCCCTTTCGCCCTGTACTTGTGCTTCTTCAATGTCCGTAGCGCCTTTAATAAAGGCTGACCTCCAATTGAAACGCTCATGAGTTAGGGCTTCCCAGTTCTCAATGCTGATGTCTATGAAGGTTCTCAGTCATCCAGGTGGAATTGTCTGTAGCTTGAATCATGTCAACTGGATTTCTCGTTTCCACTGAGAAAATAGAAATCCAGTTGACATGATTCAAGCTATCTCAACGCTGATATTACATTTTTTTAAAATTAGCTTCGAGAGTATCTTTGAATCTCTTTTCTTGACCACCATGCGATGTTTAGAACAGCTACTACTTCTGGTTTGAAACAGTAATGTGCTGAGTTACAACTTCAGATCTCTCCCAAGCTAAATGATCATCTCTGTATCTTTTGACTACTTTACTGCCTAATTAGTAAAAGCAAAGTTTTTCTGTCTAATTTATTGGTCAGTGGTGTCTTCCACTTGATTTATTATGGGTCCAAAATTGAGAAAACAAAAGTCTTCTGCCTCATTTGAGAGAACTGGAAAGCAACTTGCTGAGCTGGCAGTAGATAGCTGATAGCCTTGGCTGAATTTAGTCAATTCACTCCATCCAGGCATTCTAGTGAATTTTTCAGGGGGAGGTGTGTGCTTTGGTTTTTATACTCTTTAACTTTTTGAAATATTTCTATTTCTTGGTGTTTTTTTTTGGGGGGGGGTAATTTTTCAGAATGTCAGACATTTTCCCCCCTTTTTCTTGGCATACTGAAATATTGGTGGGCATGTGTGTTTATATATACATATAGAGAGACAGGCTTGGTCTAGTGGTTAAGCTGCTGGGCTAGAAACCAGGAGTCTGTGAGTTCTAGTCCCGCCTTAGGCAAGAAAGCCAGCTGGGTGACCTTGGGCCAATTTTATCTCTCAGCCCTAGGAAGGAGCCAATGGGAAACCAGGAGACTGAGAGTTCTAGTCCCGCCTTAGGCATGAAAGCCGGCTGGGTGACCTTGGGCCAGTCACTCTCTCTCTCAGCCCTAGGAAGGAGCCAATGGGAAACCAGGAGACTGAGAGCTCTAGACCCGCCTTAGGCATGGAAGCCGGCTGGGTGACCTTGGGCCAGTCACTCTCTCTCAGCCCAACTCACCTCACAGGGTTGTTGTGGGGAAAATAGGAGGAGGAAGGAGTATTAGGTATGTTCGCCGCCTTGAGTTATTTTTTAAAAAATAATAAAGGCGGGATAAAAATTAAATTAATAAATGTATGTATGTATGTCACAGTTAGTTTCATGAAACATAAAAGGCCTTAGATATCCCTCCAAAAGGAGGTCAGTGTTTCCAAATTGGGAACTTAAAACCTGAAGTTATTTTTTACAAGAAACTCTTTCTCTTCTACAAGAGAAGGGTCTCCTATCAAAGGGATGGGTTGGCCATTCATTTATTAATGGGTTGGTCATAATCTGCTACCAGGATAATGTTGATTAACCAGTAGTTAAAGGTTTTGATGAAACAATAAATAAGTGATCCAGAGATTTTTGTAAATATTAGTGATTGTTTTAATAAATATACTGTGCTTATTAATTAACATAGTCCTACTAGGGACTTTCCAGATATAGATGTTTTCAATATTTTTATACTTGTGGTTAAGACAATTATGGCTGGAGATTTTAATTAAGTGGCTGTTGTGGGTCTTCCGGGCTGTGTGGCCGTGTTCTGGAAGTTGTGGTTCCTAACGTTTCGCCAGCATCTGTGGCCAGCATCTTCAGAGGGCAGGAGCACAGATAGAAGCAAAATCTCTGTGCCCAGGTAGCACAGAGATGTGGTTCGTTTTGTGGTTCCGATGTATACTTGTCCACAGCTGCATGGTATGCGGTATACTCCTGCAGCGGTGCGGGGGTCCCTTTTGTCTTTTGCTGATTTTAGCATTTGTTGTATTTTTCTGGTGGGTCTGAAGACTGTTTGAAAGTTGTGTTTTTCCATCAGTTTTCCCATGCGGTCAGTGACTCCTTTGATGTAGGGCAGGAATACAGACAAAAGGGACCCCCGCACCGCTGCAGGAGTATACCGCATACCATGCAGCTGTGGACAAGTATACATCGGAACCACAAAATGAAGCATTCACACCAGGATAAAAGAACATGAAAGACACTGCAGACTACAGCAACCAGAAAAATCTTCAGTAGCTGAACATGCTCTCAAGCAAACGGGACACAAAATCCTATTTGAAAACACAGAAATACTGGACAACACCAAAAGCCACTACACCAGATTATACAGAGAAGCCATTGAAATTCACAAACACCAGCACAGTTACAATAAAAAAGAAGAAAGTTTAAAAATTAGCAAAACCTGGCTACCAGTCCTGAAAAACACAGCCTGCAAAAGGTCAACGAACTCAGTCCAACCACCAGGACATGGGAATACTTCTCACAATGAACATGCTAATCACGCTCATCAGCCACTCGTTAACATTTCAACACAACAAAAAACCCCACCTAATCTCCTATAATTTAGCTCTATAAATAGAACATTGCCACTCTACCTGGGCACAGAGATTTTGCTTCTATCTGTGCTCCTGCCCTCTGAAGATGCTGGCCACAGATGCTGGCGAAACGTTAGGAACCACAACTTCCAGAACACGGCCACACAGCCCGGAAGACCCACAACAGCCATTGAACTCCGGCCGTGAAAGCCTTCGACAATACATTTTAATTAAGCTTTATATTGGAATAAAAAAGGTAAAGGTTCCCCCGCACAGTCGTGTCCGACTCTAGGGGCTGGTGCTCATCTCCGTTTGTTAGCCGAAGAGCCAGCGTTGTCCGAAGATGCTTCCGTGGTCATGTGGCCAGCATGACGTGCGTGGAACGCTGTTACCTTGCCACCGAATTTATCTACTTGCATTTGCATGCTTTCAAATTGCTAGGTTGGCAAGAGCTGGGGCGAGTGCGGGAGCTCACTCCGTCACACAGGGCTAGGGTCTCAAACCTCCGAACTTGCGACCTTCCGATCGACAAGCCTGGCGTCTTAACCTCTGAGCCATCGTGCCCCCTATTGGAATAATATACCACCTAAATGTAATGTTGTATACAGAAAGTATTACAAATTTAAATGCCATAGTTAAATCTCCTGGATTACTTTCAAATGTTAATGTATGAAGAACTGTATGGGTGGTAGAAGCAAAGATGATTTGCAAAGACAGAATGGCACATAACTAATGGCACTGGTGTAAACTAGATTTAGGTATGTTTCCTTTTCTTTTGTGGTGCCTTTAATTTATTCAACTTACTATTTTTATTACTTTTCTATTGCTCTACATAACATTGCTTACCTCAAATGGCAATGTCAGATAGGTATGTATGTATGTATGTATGCATGCATATGTATGTATATGGATCAACTTGTTGCCAATCAAGTTTTTACACCATCTGAGTTATTGCGAGAGGAATCTGGATTATCTAAAACTGTGAAGTGGTATATTGGTTATATATGGTCATTTTCAATTAAAATATTTCTTGATTTCACAACTTGGTCGAGGTATATCAGCAGTGTCTAGAATTATTGAATTACTGTCAATACTGCAATGTATTTTGAATTATTCTAAATCTACAAGATTTTTATAAACAAATAAAAATACTACTAGGATATTAGATATTTGCAAGAACTCTGGTATATAAAGTTGGAATATCATGATTAACATATCAGTAGCTAAAGGTGTTAAAGAATATTAAGTTTGTTTCTTATGATCTTAAGTTTAGATTTATTCAATAACAAAAAAATTATTTCACATTTCTTGTACTCTGCAGAGGATGTTTTAATTTTTTTTAAAAAAAGATTTACTTTTCAATGAAGGAAAGACAGTGCCACCCCACATTTACAATCTTGGATCATCATTATGTGTGTGTTTTCTCTTATAAACAGTTTCTCGGTCAACATAATGGGAAGATCAATCAAAATTATCATGTGTGCTCAAGGTTTAATTATGTGTTTAAAAATTGGGGTTAACTGTTTTTTTGTTTTTGTTGTTTCCTTTTTCTCATTTGTGTTGGTTATTGTGGGTTTTGTTTTTTATTTCTGTTTTCTTTTTGATTTCCCTTTTTGTAAATTAAAGCAATACAAGTATAATAAATAAAAAGAGCAATGTTTCCCACACCCTAACCCTTATAGGTTTAGATAGATAGATAGATAGATAGATAGATAGATAGATAGATAGATAGATAGATAGATAGATAGATGATAGACAGATATTTCATTCTAAGAACTTTTGTTTGTTTTTAGTTTTAGTACAATTTTGATGAAAGTATGGAAGTGGTACTAAGGTACCACATTTCTTTTATTACTATCCAAAGTTGCTAAGATTTCAGAATAATTTTTAGTATGGTGACAATGATTCTATGATTCTATAGTGGAAATGTTTCAGAATGATTCCTCTTATGATTCTTTTTATCTATAGATTTCTACCTTGCTCTTCTTTCAGAGTACAGAATGTCTAAAAAAGCTAGAACATGAATATATACAATACAGACAAATTAAATGGAATGACAGGTCAGTGCTACATTGCACACTGCAACACAACAGTATAAAGTTGTATAAAGTATAAAGAGTCTACCACGGTAGAGATGGGTGGGGATAAATCCAATTAATTAATTAATTAATTAATTAATTAATTGGACTGATAAAATAAGAGAGTCTTCATAACCTCCATGGAAGCTACTATGGATAGAACCAACTAAACATTCCTTAGAAGACTATTCCAAAAACTTGGTACCACACCAGAGAAGGCTCTGCCTTTTATACCTGCCTGCCACACTGCTAATGATGAAACAAATCTGCAGGTTCTTTCTTTTCAAGGTATTTTAAAGTTAGTAGTATTCCACTGGATGGCTAAATTCCTTCCTTGTTAACCCTAACTCTGTGCAAAAAGGAGTCAATTACTTGGCCCACACAGAAAGTCAAGGTGAACATACTCCGAGGCATCTTCCTTGTACATTTTTTTTAACTGTGTCATGTTTAAGACTAGCAAGAGATACCTAAGATAGAGAAGGGAAAACATGTAATATTAGTGGAAACCTCAAACTTCTTAAGTGATCTACTGCTTTCAAACCTGATGCTTATTTTTTTAAGCTGTTGTTGGTTTTGCTTGTTTTCTTTCTATGTTACATTTTAGTCTTATCTTTACTATTTCAATGTTGTGTAAATTGCTTTGTGTACTTGTGGGTACTCACCTGTAACATCTTGTGTAGGAAGTTAGTTGTAAACAAAAATAAAAATATAAGGAAAGTCCTTAACATGTTTCATTTTCTTAGGAAGGCTTTCTCATACTTTTAGGGTTTTAAATGAGCAGAACTGGTACTTTTAATTGGGCCTGGAAATAATCCAGCCCAGGACAGTGTATATGAAAATAAAAAGCTATAGCTTTATCACCATCTTTGAGCACTAAGGCAGCTTGATGCCTTACATGACGGTTTACTGAGCTGCAATCAAACTACATGGAATGTTCAAAAATTGCCTAATCCTGCTCTAGATATAAGGTCACTATGTGGTTTTTAGTCTGACTTAATTTAATAAATTAGCAATTATTAAATGCCAAGAATCAGTGCACAAACTGGCATAATGCAGTAAGCAAGGGGTTCCCAATGTGGTGCCTATGGGCATCACTGTGCCTGCAGAACCTCACTGGGCATAATGCTGTAATTTCCCTTCCCCTCCCCCCAATAGTCTTAAAATATTTATCAAATTAAACAAAAAGCAAGTAAGTAAATAGGAAAGAGGCATGCTGCAGAGCAAAACATCAGCCTACCAGGGGCATTCTTAGAAAATAAAAAATAATTGGTAGATAACTGGAAAAAAATGGTGTGTGGTAGGAGGAGATGGACTTCCCAAAGATTATTCTGCAGCCTTAGAGATGGTGCAGTAGAAAATGAATGGGGGAAGATTGAGAATGTGACATTTTGTTTTGCAGGGAGATATAAGTAATTGACTTTGGGGGTTCAGCTTCCATCTCTGCCTTATACAGGAGATCCTGAATGAATTTTTCTGTTTTTAGGCCTCAAAAACAGGCAAGAAAATAAATGCAAAAGAGTGTTGTTGATGTTTTGGGGTATCAGCCCTCACCTCTGCCACATTTTCAGTTCTTGGGAAATTTATGCTTTTTTTAGCCTTACCAGATGACCTTTGGCAAATTGTATGTTTTGGGATTTACCATATACACCAAGGCAAATGATTTGTGAAAGTACTTACAATACATTCTCAACATTCCAAATGTGTCCACTTGCCTAAGAAAGCTGAAGACCCCATAAACAATAGTGTTAATGGGAATATTCAATTTCTTCTGTGCTGAGAACTGATTTCACACCCAGGATTGGCAGCACCACCAACTCTACTGACTGGATGAACTGAAAATAGAAACTGGTCTAATCCTAACTACGAACCACATACTGTGGTCAAGAAAGCTTGCTTTGGGGGCAGAATAATGTAAAAACCCTAACACAGTAAAACAGTAAATGAAAATCAGCTGAAAAGGAGGAAAGAAGAAATCTAAGAGGAGAAGGATTACAGGTGATCAGCATGATGACAGGAAAGAGTAACACTATCCAGATATGCTGTGGAAAAGCATCAGGGAAGGAAAGAAACAGAAGCAGTGGCTGAGAAGTTGTGAGGAGAAGCAGCGGCAGCAGCAAGGCAACGGCATAATGTTCTCTAGCTAAAGACCTCTGTTTATCTCCTATAGTAATGACTGTCCCTTGAAAAAGGCTTAGATGCCAAAATAGTTTTTCTACTTAGACACATTTACTTACATTTGAAAAAAGGATATTGAAAAAGGAAATAGGAAAAAAAACATATTCCTTTTACTAAGAGAGCAACCGACTTTCACACAGTTGTCACTGAAAAGGTACCTTACCTGTCTAGAAGAATTCAAGTTTTGCATGCCCAGCCCTGAGGCAATCCCACCCAGGGTCTGATTAGGGAGTGCACTGTTTGAAAGGGGGAGCTTCAGGCTTGGTGAAGGCAAAAATGGTGAAGTAGTGGGCTCTTCCACTAGGCCGCCATCCTGATTGAAAAAAGAAAGGGTGAGCTGTGTGCAGTGTCCAGGTAGAGACAGTGCACAAAACAGTTTCCCATGGAAATATAAGTGGAACATGGATGAATAAAAGATCAAAATATTGTTTAAAAAGGCATGAGGAATACATAATGAAAAGTATGGAGTGGAAGGAAGAAGAAAAAGAGAAACAGAATTAAGATACTGTTTGTCATTACTTTTTGCTTTGCATTTTGTAAATGTATACTTGTAAATATATAATCATTCTCAAATATGAAAAGCAACAAACTCTTCTTGAAACACTTTTAAAATAGGAGTATTACATGACAAACACTTATGTGCCTCATTTGGAGCAACAGCATGCCCCGCCCCCTGCCAAAAAAGAGATTACTATTTCTATTTTCAATTTCTACTTTCATATCAACTTAACTTTCTTTTCTAATAGTTTACAATTTTTTAAAACTACCCCAAAGGGATATAGTACTTTTGAAAAATCTAACACTGCATTTTTGGAGCATTACTATTTTGGAACATAGTCACTTTTGTGACATTAAGGAAAACTGCAGATTGCCAAAACTTCAGTGAGCTCTTTTACTTAGCCTCTGGCAATAAGCATAATCATCTGTAGTTTAGGTAAATTCTAAACTGCAAAAAAGCTGTTAGGAAAATACATTCTATTAGTGCTCTATACCATCTGCTGTTCACTATATGAATGATTAAGACTTTAAAAAGTATATATTAGCACAGTACTGAAAGCATTGTAAAACAGTAAAGTTTTTGTTTCTTAAATCAGTTAGTAGTTTAAGAAATGGGGAAGACGACAAGGAGATTGTTATGACAATTCATCTCAAAGCAGGGTACCTTAATCTAAATACTGTATTTGAGAGCAATAGGGTTCTTGGATGAATTGTCAATTACAGTCTAAAGCATAAACACAATTATATAGATCTCACTGTTCAGGTTAGAGGACTGAACATAAATATTTAGGCTTAATATTGGTGCATAATTCTCTAGGTAACTTTCTCCACAGCAAGCTTGTCTCAACAAAAACCAAGATATAATTATATTTCCAACAATGATAGATTTCTTAAGAAGCTGAAGCAATAGATCAGGGCTTTCCAAAGTGCTGCCGCTGGCAACACGCCAGCGGCGGTGCGGTGGCACAGCGGCGGCGCCGACACAAGAGAGCGTGTGGCGGCGCGCGCGGCGGCGACACACAAAGGCGTGCGGTGGCACACGCGCGGCGGTGGCACGGGGGTGTGTGCGGCGGCGCGGGGGGCGTGCGGTGGCACGTGCGCACGGCGGCAGTGGCTGCCGCTGCCACTGTGCACACGCACGCTGCCGCTTCTGGGTGGTGTGGCGACACACCACGCTGTGTGTGGCGACACACTTTTGTGTCGCGACACACAGTTTGGAAAGCTCTGCAATAGATACTAAGTTTTAAGAAGATTTATTTCAGTTCCAATTACATATATAATATTTCTGATCCTTCTAGGAACAACCAAGAATACTTCTATTCCTCTCCTTTCCACTGCTGCACAAGCCTCTGCATTCAAACTGACAACTGCTTTGTGCAGGACCGCAAGGCAGGATTGATGACTGTACAGTTTAAAGTTGAAAAGGCCAACTATCCCTCAATAATAGTAGAAGCTGATTTCCATTTTGGTTTGTAGAGATAGTACAAATCATAGTTTGTTGGTTTGAAGTGTTAAGCTATGATCTGCCTCAAAATTAAGGAAACCATATTCAAGAAGAAGAAGGAGTGATGGAAGGGACTTGGAAAGGAGTTCCTTCTTTCTAGCCAGGTTTGCCTGCAAGGTCCCAATTTCTCTTTAGGTATAGTGACTATAAGTTAGCCTTCCTCATTCTTTTATTCTTCAGATGTACAGGGACTACAATTACTCATCTTTCAAGCAAATATGGCTATTAGACATGCTGGCTACAGTTCAGCGAATCACAGTTCCAAAAGATTTCAGAGGGCATCACACTGGGAAGACTGCTATAGGGAATGCACAATATTTGCATCCATCCCAAAAACAAGTATTCAGCAATTATCCCTGGACTATGACATAAATGGAAGCTGAATATACAGTTGCAATCAAAATTATTCAACCCCCATTGCAAATCAGGTTTATTGTCAAAATTTACAGACTTTCAGCTGTTTGCAATGAACAAATCAAAGAAAAGCAATTGAAATAACTCAACACAACAAATGCTTCAAGTGGTGTCCCCAAATTCAATTGAAAATGCAACTTATAATGACTTCTCCAGTCTCAAAATTATTCAACCCCTTCATGGCAAGCATCTTCAGTACTTAGTAGAGCACCCTTTTGCTGTTATGACCTGCTGCAAACGAGATGCATAGCTAGACACCAGCTTCTGGCAGCATTCCTTACAGACAGCATGACGTTTTCTCCTAGGATTTCCTGATACTTAAATGAATCCATCTTGCCTTCCACACGCTGCAGGTTTCCAGTGCCGGAGCATGCAAAGCAGCCCCAGAGCATCACCGAGCCACCACCATGCTTAACTGTAGGCAGAGTGTTCTTTTCAGCGTATGCTTCATTCTTCTTCCTTCAGACATACCGCTGATCCATTGGGTCGAAAAGTTCCAGTTTTGTTTCATCGCTCCACAGAACAGAATCCCAAAACTTCTGTGGCTTATTTATATGATTTTGAGCATATTGGAGCTGATTTTTCTTGCGCTTTTGGGTCAGTAGTGGTGTACGTCTTGGAGTTCTGGCATGGACACCTTCTGTGTTTAGTACGCGCCTTACTGTGCTCACTGAAACCTCAGTGCCTGTTGCCACCAAGTCTTGCTGCAGGTCTTTTGAATAATTTTGACTGCAACTGTATGTTTGTTTGGTGGGCCTTTGAAGACCTCAGTGCCATTGACTGGGACACAAATGATCCCTATTAGTTTGAAGTAGACATGGAAGCAAACAAGGAAGCAATGTAGTTATTTTAGAATTAGGGGAATATGGCTCAATCAAAATCAACTAGTTAAAATCCTGGCAGTCAAACTTAGAACCAGTAGAATCCTGGTTCTGTTCCCAAGGCCAAAATTTCATATTATAGTAATTCAACATGGAATTTACAAGCACAGATTACTGTGATTTAAAAATAAACACATGAATAAGAGCAAATTTTGGATAGGAGTCTTCCTCTCCTTTTCTTCTGATATGTACCAGAAATTATCAATTACTTCCACATTCTAAAAACTCTGACTACTTTAAATTTCATTCATATACACGCCAGCATTATAAAGAAAAGACCCTGTCTTATCTCAACTATTTCTGAATATTGCAGATTCTGATTAGTTCTTCTGGTTTTGTACAATAGAGAAGCTGGTGGGAAGCAGAATGCACTAACCCAAAGCTTCTAGCAACTGTTACATGTAACAAAAACTATGACTTAAGTGTTAAGGCTGTGGATTAGTTTATGTAAGTGCTGTGAAGCAGCTCATATAAAAAGAAAAAGTACAGGTAGTCCTTGCTTAATGACCATTCGTATAGCAACTGTTCGAAGTTACAACAGTGCTGAAAAAAGTGACTTATGACCAGTCCTCACACTTACGATGGTCGCAGCATCCCCGTGGTCACTTGATCGCTATTTGGGAGCTTGGCAACTGTCATGCATTTACAATGGTCGCAGCATTCCGTGATCACATGATTGCCATTTGTGACCTTCCCAGCTGGCTTCTGACAAGCAAAGTCAATGGGGAAGCTGGCAGGAGGTTACAAGTTGCGGTCACGTGATGTCTCACTTAACAACCATGGGTGATTCACTTAATGACTGCAACTGGGACTGCTGTTGCTAAGCGGGGTGGTTACCTGATGTTTCGCTTAACAACCACTTCGCTTAGCAACAGAGTTGCCAGTCCCAATTAGGGTTGTTAAGCAAGGACTACCTGTAATGCCTTGAAAGAAGTGGCAATGTATCCCTCCCTCAAGAAACCATCACTCAACCCAGCAATTTTAGACAACTATCAACCCGTCTTCAACCTTGTTGAGAAGGTGGCTGGATTACAGTTACAGTGAGTCCTGAATGAAATGGATTATCTGGACCTTTTTCAGTTAGGATTCAAGCCAGGATGTGAAACCAAAACCACACTGGCCACTATATATTGATGACTTTTGGTGGGACAGGGATGGAGGGAATGTGATATCCTGGTCCTGCTGGACCTCTCAGCAACTTTCAATATCATTGACCATGGTATCCTCTTGGATCAACTACAAGGATTGGGAGTGGGGTGTACTGTCCTTTATTGGTTCTCCTCTTTCCTGAGTGACTGTTTTTAATTGGTGGTGATGTGTGGAGAGAGGCTAAGCACTTGAAACTCTGTTATGGGGGTGCCAAAGGCTCTGTCTTCTCTCCTCTATTGTTTAACATCTACATGAAGTCACTGGAAGAGGTAATCTACCAGCCCAGGGTGAGCTATCATCAATATACTGATGATACCCAGCATATCTGGGTACCATGCTGATGATATCCAGGCTTTTATGGTCTGGATGAAGACTTAGATTGAATCCAATGAAGATAGAGTGACCATGGCATATGGTTAAGGTGCTGGTCTAGGACTAGGGACAGCCAGGTTCTAGTCTACTCTCAGCCATGAAAGCTCAATGGATGACTTTGGATCACTCTCTCTCCTAGCCTAACTACCTCGCAGGTTAATAGTTGTGGGGTAAGACAGGTATTCTACTGCCCTTAGACATAAGTGCATACTAAATACTACCCACATTCTACACAAGCTGACTGAGTTGAGAGATAGCCTATCTTTGACTCTGGGTAGTATCATGGCATCCTAGGCAGAGCTGGTCTACAACTTGGGGTCTTCCTGGATCCTGTTTGAATAGCAGGTGGAGGCTGTGGCCACAAGGACCTTTGCATACATGCATCTTTATTTTTGTAGCCTATCTTGCATCGTAGCCACTCATTCCCTTGTCACTTCATGGCTGGATTATTACAATGAACTCTACAAGGGGCTTCCCTTGAAAATGATCTGGAAGCTTCAACTGGTGCAACACACAGTGGCACAGGTAATTAAAGGTGCACCAAAATTTGCCAATGTAACACCAGTACTACAGGAACTGTGCTAGCTGCTAATTAATTTCCTGGTGTAATTTAAGGTGCTGGTTGTCACTTTTAAAGTCCTACATGGCTCAGGGTCTGGATTATCTCCATGAATGCCTTGTCAGAGTTGAATGTGTGTCTAGTAAGATCTGGGAGACAGGGTTTGCTAAGAGCCACACTACCTAGAGCAGGGCTTTCCAAACTGTTGTCGCGACACAATACTGTGTCGCCTGGGGGCCCCAGGTGTGTCGCGCGACAACTCAGAAGCGCTGATGGTGTGCCGCCAACCCAGGACGCCGCCACAGCATGCAAAAACCCAAAAGAGCGGCGGCGGCGCTTCTGGGGTTTTGCATGCCGCGGTGGTGGCGGCACTTCAAGGTTTTTGCGCACCGGCCGTTGGTGTGTCGCCAACAGCAAAAGTTTGGAAAGCCCTGACCTAGAGAATGCCATCCTCAGGAACTCCTGCTTCAAACTTTCTCAGCAATGCCCCCCCCCCCCCAAAGTTTACCCCAGACCACCTCTTCCTTACTATATTTTCAGACAGCCATAAAAACATGGCTCTTTAAAAAAGGAATTTGGGGACAAATAGGATCATGTTACTCCAAACAGTGGCACGTTAGAATGATTGATTGTAATTGTTTTGATTGATTTTTTTAATACTGTAAACCACTCAAGAGTCCCTGCAAATGAGTGGCATGCAATTATAGTAATAAACAAATAAATATTGAGCTTCTACCCTTGGACTGTGTCTCAGAAAAATGCATACAGTATATTTTGTAAATATCACTGTGTTAATATCACAGACTGCAACTGAATACTGAGTCAAGGCCCTGCTTCTGTGGAGCCACACATTTTTTCCTGATGTCTAAATACCCTCTTAAGCAAGGAAATATTATACAGCTTAAAGCCTGAAGCTTGGTAGAAAAGAAATCTTAAACTTGCTCTGCACTTTGCAAACAAAAGCAGCTTCAAGAATACATGTGCTTCATTAACTTACTAAAAACAATTTTTTTACAGCTAACCTGCATTATCTTCTCACTATTCACTCAGATTATTAACTGTCAGGAAACACCCTATGTTCCTAAAGCAGGGAAAGCAATGTTCTGTGCCAATCAAATATAAACGATCTCTGACATTCTAAATAAATCCTGCTAATGGTTCTCCCCTCCACTCTGCCCCCCAGAAGCTCCCAGAAGCCTCAAAATTTCTTTATTATCAACCAAACTGATGTTTAGTTACTGCTGGAAAGCCCTGAGGGAGGACACTGACATTTTTGAGTCATATCCTCAAGGCCTTTCAGCTCAACATGCTTAACATTCTGCAAGAATATCCATCATGCTCCACATATTGCAGGTTGCATGACAGTAACAGGTTCAAAGATTTCTTCCCCTCTGCGTATGAGCTCTTTGCAATCCTGTCTTGAGTCTCAAATGAAAATCATATTCAGTGTCCTATATTTTTGCAAATCATGAGTGTTCTCTGGTTGTTGTGGGTTTTCTGGGTCGTGTGGCCATGTTCTGGCAGTTTTTGTTCCTAATGTTTCGCCAGTAGCGGTGGCTGGCATCTTCAGAGGACAGGAGCACAGCTAGAAGATTCTTTGTGCCCAAGTGGAAGGTGTGTGTTTCTGCTGGTGTTTATAGCTGCTGAGAGGTCATTTGCAAGAGATTGGGAGAGGGTTTTTTGTGGTGATTAGGGGGTGTGGTGCTGTCGTGTGTGGGATTAGCACATCTATTGTGAGTTGTTTGTATCTTTCTGTGGTTGAGTAGAGTTCATTGACCTTTTGCAAGCTGTGTTTTTCAGGACTGGCAGCCAGGTTTTGCTGATCTTTAGGCTTTCTTCTTTTTTATTGAAACTGTGTTGGTGTTTATGTATTTCAATGGCTTTCCTGTATAGTCTAACATAGTGGCTGTTGGTGTTGTCCAGTATTTCTGTGTTTTCAAATAAGATTTGGTGACCAGTTTGTTTGAGAGCATGTTCAGCTATTGTAGATTTTTCAGGTTGCTGTAGTCTGCAGTGTCTTTCATGTTCTTTTATCCTGGTGTGGATGCTGCGTTTTGTGGTCCCAATATATACTTGTCCACAGCTGCAGGGTATGCGGTAAACTCCTGCAGCGGTGAGGGGGTCCCTTTTGGCTTTTGCTGATTTTAACGTTGTATTTTTCTGGTGGGTTTGAAGACTGTTTGGAGGTTATGTTTTTTCATTAGTTTTTCCATGCGGTCTGTGACTCCTTTAATGTAGGGCAGAAATATTTTGCTTGTGGGGGGCTGTTTTTCTTCAGTTGAGTGCTGTTTTTTTGGTTTGATAGCTCTCCTGATTTCATTCTTGGAGTAGCCATTTGCCTGTAGGGACCAATCCAAACGGTTGAATTCAGAATTGAGAAATTGAGCTTCACAGTTCTGATTTGCACGATCCACTAGTGTTTTGATGATGCTTCTTTTTTGTCGTGGGTGGTGATTGGAATTTTTGTTTAGATACTGGTCTGTGTGGGTGGGTTTTCTGTACATTTTGTGTCCTAATTGCAGGTCCGGTTTGCATATGACCATGACATCTAAAAATTGTAGTTTGCCTTCCATTTCTGGTGAATTGTATATTCGGGTGGATGCTGTTGAGGTGGTTCAGGAATTTTTCTAATTCTTCTTCCCCATGACTCCAAATGGTGAAGGTGTCGTTCACGAACCGGTACCAGACTGTTGGTGTGAGGGGTGCCGATTCTAAAGCCTGTTTTTCAAAATGTTCCATGCAGAAGTTCGCTAGAACCGGGCTGAGGGGGCTTCCCATGGCTACTCCATCTGTTTGTTCGTAGAAATCCTTATCCCATTGAAAGTAGCTGGTTGTCAGGCAATGTTGGAATAGCACCGTGATGTCTTTTGGGAAGATCTGTTCGATGAGTGCCATGGTGTCCTTTATTGGAACCTTGGTGAACAGGGAGATCACATCAAAGCTGATTAATTTGTCCGTGGGGTTAAGTTTCAGGGTGCCGATTTTGTTTATGAAGTGTCTTGAGTCTTTTATGTGAGATGATTGGGCACAGAGAGAATCTTCTAGCTGTGCTCCTGTCCTCTGAAGATGCCAGCCACAGCTACTGGCGAAACATTAGGAACAAAAACTGCCAGAACACGGCTACACAACCCGGAAAACCCACAACAACCATCGGATTCCGGCCGTGAAAGCCTTCGACTATACATGAGTGTTCTACTTTGTAAACCAAAGCTTCTACTTACATCCAACATATCATGGAATGCTGCTGAGAAAGCTCTAACCTTCAACATACAATCTCTTTGATAAATGCCAATGTAAATATGGGCAGCAAAGTTTTAATTGTACAATATTTATTGAATTCAGAAAATTGGTTAAAAGTGCAAGACTCAACAGCTCTGGGCACTAAAATTTCCTATTTCCTGGGGAAAAAAATTATGTGAAAACTAAGTTGAATGGTAGACAAAACCCTGAAAGAATTTAGCACGTTTAATTTTTTTTATTTTGTTTTTATCAACTTCTGATAAGAACAGATGTGAAATACAAACCTGGCCACATACTGGAGAAATCTAATTCAATAATTTGGTTACAGATCTTTCTATGCATATACCTATCAACTACATACCTATTAAAAATCTATACTATTAAAAGGACCCAAAGCCCAACTATTTTATTTATTTATTTATTTATTTTCTATCCCGCCTTTATTATTTTTATAAATAACTCAAAGCGGCGAACATACCTAATATTCCTTCCTCCTCCTATTTTCCCCACAACAACAACCCAGCCGGCTTTCATGCCTAAGGCGGGACTACAACTCTCAGTCTCCTGGTTTCTAGCCCGTTGCCTTAACCACTAGACCAAACTAGTATCAAAGTAATTTGTTCAAAGCAAGCTAGGGAACACACACACATGTGCACACACACATACACAAACACATCCTATGCAGGAAAGGGGAAAGATCCCTTAACTTAGTAGTCAGATAAATATGACTATGTGCATCATTTACAGTAAAAAGACCTTTCATGCAACATATTTATGTAGTAATTCAAGGGGAAAAGGTATGCTTTTTGCACTACAACAGTTAAATCCTATGTTAATGGGATAAAAGTAATATGGAATAAAGACTGAAAGGAAAATCAGTAGCATCCATAATATTACTTGTTGTATTTATCACTCTTAAAGGACAAAGCTGAATGATATTTCATACTGAATAATAAATGCTCTGCAGAAAATCTGTTCTTTCCACAGACCAAACAGCAAGTACAAACTCTTTCAGAAAGAGTTTATGATTTTTATATTATTTTTATGCCTCAATTACAACTTGCTAAGGTTAAATTATTTTCTTCCTGTTTTTAGGAACTGCTGTTCCTGGATTTTGGTCCCTCTGAAATAATGTAAATTACCATGATCAGAGAGAGAATTTTGATGTACCCAATGCAGCAAGACATCCAGGTCAATTATTTGGAGTAGCTTAAAAGCAATTTATTTGTTTATTTGTTTATTTATTTATTTTATTAATCACATGTATATGGCTGCCCATCTCACAAAAAAGTGATTCTGGGTGGCGTACAACAATCAATAAAACAACAAATACATGCAAATACAAATACATTAAAAATAGTAATTATAAAAATAAAAAGTCATTATTAAGAATAAAAATATTATCAAAAATTAAAATATACAAACAAATATACAAAGAGAGTAAAAAGATTAACCACAGTGGAGCCATCTAAGGAGGTCTCTGGTTCCCTGGGACCCCCAGGCCAGGTGATATAATCAGGTTTTGAGGGACTTCTGGAACAATAGCAGGGATGGTGCTAACCTAACTTCGGAGGGAAGAATGTTTCATAAGGTGGGTGCCCCAATAGAAAAGGCCCACCTCCTGGGTACCCACAACAAGTCTTCTCTGTCAGATCTAATGGGACGGGCTGATGTAAAAGGAGAGAGGCGGTCCCTCGGATAACCTGGCCCCATGCCATGAAGGTCTTTAAAGGTTAAAACCAGCACTTTGAATTGAACCTGGAAGCAAACTGGCAGCCAATGCAGCTTGTGGAGCACACAATGCAGCTTGTGGAGCCTGTGCTGCTGCATTCTGCACCAGTTGCAGCTTCTGGATTCTCTTCAAGGGCAGCCTTGAAGGTAGAGCACATTACAGTAGTCCAATCTGGGGGTGACTAGGGCATGAGTGACTATGAGCAGAGCCTCCTGATCCAGGAATGGGTGCAACTGGTGCACAACATGAAGCTGTGCAAAAGCCCTCCAAGCCACGACTATCTGCTCTTTGGCAGGAGTTATGAGTCTAGGAGGACCCCCCGATTGCGCATTGGGTCTGTCTGGGGCAGTGCCACCCCATCCAGCACCAAAGATGGCATAGTCCTAGAACTGGCAGGCCCCAAAACCGAAAGCCACTCAGTCTTGCCAGGGTTCAGCTGAAGCCTGTTGTTTCCCATGCAGACCCTCACAAACTCCAGGATAAGATGTCCACAACATCACTTAATTCTTCAGGAGCAGAGATGTATAGTTGGGTATCATCAGCATACTGATGATACCCCACCCCATGGTGATGTATGCGCTCACCCAGCGGCCTCATGTAGATGTTGGAGAGGGGAGAGTACCGAACCCTGCAGCAACCCTGCAAATGGCCCCTAGACCTCTCTTCTCTCGTTTCATCTCCCTCAACATCTCTGTAAACCACACGATCTGATCCAACGCCTCAGCCGCCCCCTTATTCCAAGCAGGAACCAAGGCGTCAGATGGACCGTGCAGCAGACCAACAGGAACAACCCCCAGCTCCCTCTGAAACCCATCCAGGTCTATCAGTTGTCAGGGGCAGACCAATCTAATGGGTCCAGCCTCCCTGAAGTGGATAGTGGCACTAGAGAATCCCATGGAAATCAGGGTGTGATCTGACCATGACAAGGGAGACACCAAGAACTCCCCCAAATTCAGATCACATAGCCATTGCTCCAACAGGAACACCAGATCTGGGGTGTGACCACTGTCCTATGTTGGGCTCTGGATGACCTGGGATAGGCCCAGTGGCCATGAACCCCTGAGCCACCTTAGACCCCACTCCTAGAGAAGGCAGATTGAAGTGCCCCAGAACCTTAAGTCTGGGGAACTCCGCTGCCAGCCCAGAAATGGAGTCAAGGAGCTCCATTTGAGTGGAGTCAATTGCTAGTATTTCTCTATTACTTGGTGACATGAAGAGGCTTAAACTGGAGTTGGGCCACCAATAAATAAATAAATAAATATAAATAAATGAATGAATGAATGAATGAATGAATGAATGAAATAAATAAATAAATAAATAAATAAATAAATAAATGTGTTTTGAATGTTCACATAGACAGATCATGATTATTTATGCACTGCATATGGTACTTCAAAGAGTGACATAAATCCAAAAGACTATTCTCTACTCTAAAGGAGACTAGAATTTAAATTACAGACAGAGAAGAAAAGATCATCTGATTGTTTTAACTTGCTGAATCATGTATGACCCTCCTAATTAAGGCACTCTGTTGATTCCTGCAATCTTACTACAGCAAGTTAAAGAGTTTGGAGAATGAGATTAACCAACAGGGGACAAGTAAAGAGAACAGAACACCACCATCTCCCTTTATTTTTTTCTTCTTGGTTAATCAAACTTTTAACAGTTGTCATTTTCCAGTAATGGTTTTGTTTTTTTTTACCCCAGAATGCTGCACCTACCTTGTCAAGGAAGGTGGGGCGGTCCATGGAAGACTCTTTGGAGATCGGTGGTGGGCGGCAGCCAAGGGGTTTGGTGACCATTCCATTGTAGTCAGCTACTCCCATTCCACGCTTGTCCATTTCCACCTTCTTTTCCAGCAGAGCACCTGTAAATGGTAAAGCAAACATGAAAATGTCACAAGAAAATTAGAAAACTTTACCCAAGTCAAGATAAAATTACACTTATACTGCTTTTACTGCACTTTACTTAGTATTAACACATTTTAAAACTTGAAATTTAAAATTAATGCTCTCTTTTAAAGCATTGAATTAGTATAGATTTATAAACTACCCAATTCTTTCAAAAAATGATTTTAAAGTGATGCAGTTTATTTCATTGAAACAGAACAACCCTCACCCATATTTATACTATTTACAAAAATACTTACTCATGGCCTGATCTAGATTCATACTGTTACTCTTTAAGGCCTCTTCTGCTGGCTCTCTCTGCAAAAATAAGAAAAGGTGTTTATTTCTAACTACACAATACAGAATTTTTAACTAAATATAAGAACACTTTACAAGCACCTCAAGCATACTCTCCTTCTTATGTTAAGAGGTCATAATGACTGATATTTCAACAGTAAATATTCAGAAGGCACCAAGTTTGCAACTGAAACAAGGGGGAAAAGTGTGGCCTATGGTCAAGCAGCAACTTAGTGTGCTGGAACCAGCAGGTGAAACTTTTCACAGCATAGAGATACATACTACTAGCGGGCGCTAGTGATCACCTGCCAAGATCTGCAGGTCAAGTCATGTCTAGATGTGCAAGATTTGGAGATGATGAAAAACTGGAAACTTAAAACATCAATTTTAGGTTCAACCACCATTTGGAATAGGAAATGGCTATCTATCTATCTATCTATCTATCTATCTATCTATCTATCTATCTATATATATAAAAGGTAAAGGTTCCCCCCGCACATTTGTGCAGTCGTGTCCGACTCTAGGGGCCGGTGCTCATCTCCGTTTGTTAGCCAAAGAGCCAGCGTTGTCCGAAGACGCTTCCACGGTCATGTGGCCGGCATGACGCACGCGGAACGCTGTTATCTACCCACCGAAGTGGTACCTATTCATCTACTTGCATTTGCATGCTTTCGAATTGCTAGGTTGGCAAGAGCTGGGGCTAGTGCGGGAGCTCACTCCGCACGCAGGGCTAGGGATTCGAACCTCCGAACTTGCAATCTTCTGATCGACAAGCCTGGTGTCTTACCCGCTGAGCCACCACGCCCCATTTTATATATATATATATATATATATATATATATATATATATATATATATATAGTTCAATTTATTCCCCACCCATCTCCCATACAAGGGACTCTGGGCGGGTTACAACAGTTAAAAATTCAAAAGCTGTACAATTAAAATATCTAAAATATCTAAAAAATAAAACCATATAAATAGATAAAAACCAAGTTGGGTAGGGAATCATAGCCGAAATCCTATTGCTATGGGGCTAGCCAACCCCAGGAGGCACTACCGCCTCTGTCGTCCCAAGCCTGGTGGCAGAGCCAGGTCTTAAGGGCCTTCCGAAAGGCCAGGAGTGTAGGGGACAGTCTCACCTCCGGGGGCAAGATATTCCATAAGGCGGGCGCTATAGCAGAGAAGGCACGCCTCCTGGACCCCACTAGATGGAATTTTCTTGTTGAGGGGGTCCGAAGCATGCCCTCTCTGCATGCACGGGTGGGGCGGGCCGACGTTATCGGGACGAGACGGTCCCTCAGGTACCCTGGTCCTATGCCATATAGGGCTTTAAAGGTAATCACCAACACCTTGAATTGGACCCAGAAGCAAACTGGCAGCCAATGCAGCTCGCGAAGCAGAGGTGTTACATGTGCCGATCTCCTGGCACCCATAACTGCTCGCGCCGCCGCATTCTGCACCAGCTGAAGCTTTAAATTTTACTCTACTATGGAAAAGATATGTAGCATCCAGTAAGTCCTCCAATCCTCTTTCAGTTTCAGTCTCACCTATAAATTGGAAATAATTGTCTACCTCAGGGCTTTCCAAACTTTCCCCGTGGCGACACACCAACGGCGGCGCACGAGAAAACCCGGAAGCGCCACCGCTGCGCTTTCGGATTTTTGCGCGCCACAGCAGTGGTGTCCTAGTGTGCCATGCGAAAACCTGGAAGTGCTGATGGCGTGCTGCCGTGCGCGCAACTGCGCGCGGCGGTGGCGTGCCATCAGCGCTTCTGGGTTTTGACGCAACACACCTGGGCCCCGCAGGCGACACAGTGTTGTGTCGCAACACACAGTTTGGAAAGCTATGGTCTACCTCATATGCTTGTTGGGCAATCATATCCCACAACTTCTGTCATAGATTCCATCTAATAGGAAAGCATCTCAGGTACTTCTGAAGCGGCCAAAGCATCTGGCCCATACTGAGCCATCAAAAAATGCCTAAGTTGAAAATACTGCCACTTTTGTGAACTAGGAAGACCAAATTCAATTTGTAATTGGGAAAAATCCTTAATATAATCATTACACAATAATTGATTTAAAGTCACTATCCCAGCTTCTGCCCATACTTTCCAATAACATTTTACCATCTATTTTTAAAGTAGAAATTTTCCAAAGAGTTAAATATTCGTAAGTCTTATTATCAAAACCCAATCTATGCCCCAATATGGCCAGAAGATTTCTCACAGCCTACACTCCTGGAAATAACCGTATTTTCCAATACATGTTGTTCTAAGAACTTGCCATGACTGCAAGGGGAATAAATAATAACATTCCAACATAGTCCATAAAGGATGATATTCTACTAAATTTTCATTTGACAGTGCTAATAAAATATAAGCCCAATGATTATTTCAAACCAGATAAATTAAAGCCACCTTCCTCAAATGGTAATTTCAATTTAGCTAATGGAAACCTTGGTGAACTACTATCCCAAATGAATTTCCTAAGCAGCCTATCAATCTGAAGAAAGTATTTATTTAGTATTAACATTATGATACCTCTAAGGACATAAATAAAGTGAGCAGCAATATTCATTTTAATAATATTAATTTTACCCCACAAACATATGGGGATTTTATCTCATCTATTTATATCCAGTTCATTTTTTTCTAAAACTTTCAGCATATTTATTTCCACATTATGTATCTAGGAACATTTTGAGGAATGTAAAGTCCAAGATATTTAATGTAATATATGGAAATCACAAAACCCAACTCTTTATATAACTTTATTGAGATGTTAGAGCCTAAGGGAAGTAAGCAAGATTTATCCCAGTTAATCTTATAGCCAGAGAACTTTCTGAAATACTGTACTACCTTTATAAAATTAGGCAAAAAAGTAGAGTACTTATCCAAATATCGTATAAAATTATTTGAACTCACAACCTGCTAAAATAATACCTTCAATGTCCAAAGATTGCCTTACGATATTAGCTAAAGGTTCAAGAATCAAATTAAACAGCAAGGGTGAAAGTGGGTAGCCTGCCGAGTGCTATATTGGAACTCAAAGGAATCTGAAATCATTTGATTTATTATTACTCTAGTGCAGGGTTCCAAAAAATTAACTTCAATTCAATGAACAAAATCCCTTGGAAAACCGTATCTAATCATCACTTGTTTTGAAAATGTAATCTAAACCAAATCAAAGGCTTTTTCTGCATCTAAAGATACTAGTATAGCACAGTCCATTCTATCTTTAGCTATATCCAATATATCAAATAACAAATATAAATTGTCTGATGCTTGACAATTTTTAATAAACTCCGACTATATACGGCCAGCAATTTTGCAAATGCCTTGTACCATTCCACTGAAAAACTACCTAGGCCAGGAGCTTTGCCGTTTTGCAGTAACTATATAGAATCATGTAATAGTGACAGAGGAGCTTTCAGAAGTTAAATCCATAATATATCATTATCAAAAGTTCAATAATATTTTTAAAGTGGACTTGATTAACAGCAAGATTAGCAGCAGAGGAACAATCAAACACCACAATGGACCCTATTCAAGGAACTATTAACTCAGTCAATCAACCAAGCAGCAAACAACAACCCAATCAAGGTACTACCAAGGAGAGTACAAGACCCCCACCAACACAGGCAGGACAAGCCAGGGTATATAAACAGAGAGCAAGTCCCACTCCCTTTTCGCACTGAAGATGTTGCCTAGCCTGGCAATGAAATGTCTGCAAGAAAACAGCAAGGCTCAGAGAGCACCATGGACTCCACAGTTCAACCCTGAGCTACAAATATTCTCTTCCAATGTATAACGTATCCATTCTGGAAAAGGCAATATTTTCCACCAAAGGATGAAGCAATATTTTCTTCGTTGGCACAGATTTTATGATATTTTAAGTAATATTTTGTATCTGATTATACTATAGTATTATATGATATTTTCAGTAAACCAGTGACTGACTATAACTTTAATATATAGACCTTTTTCATTTGTTTGGTTTTTTATTATTTTAACTTTAAGAATTGTTTAGTTTAATTTTGTTATTATAGTGCTTCTTGGTATTTTGTACTCTTCTAAAATAAAGAATACTAATTAAAAAGACAAAAAATCATATGCAATAAAAATAGTAAAATCTTGCATACAATAGTGGGAAATAAGTAAATAAGGAGCGTTATTCTAATACAAATGAATAGAAAATGGAACAGGAGAGTTGCACCATACTTTTAAAAAATTACAGATACACACATGGTAATTGAGAAAGGGAAAATTTTAATAATAGAAACCTCTTTCTAACAATTAAGCTACATCTTTCCTTAATTTGATAATAGTTTTTTTCTGTAAAGTATTCATTTAATCGACATTACTCACTAAAGTCTCATTTTAAAGTTAAGATTTATTTGAATAATATGGATTGCCACTTATAAAAATTTTCAGTGTTAATTTTTAAGAATTTTGTCATCCATGAAATGGCTTAGGAAAACTTTTTTTAATTTTTTTTTCTTTTCTGCACCTTTTCTTTTTATTCTTTTCTTTTTTTTAATTTGCATTAGTTTTTATTGTTGTAAATTGTAATCTTTAATAAAATTACTATTAAAAAAAGAAAATATGTAACTTTACATCAAAATGCAAAACTGATGAATCCTTTCTGTTTTGTAACCAGTTACTAATCCACATTAAGACTTCCTCAGGCATTCCATAGCTATGGTATCAAAAAAATATCCTCAGGAGTCTTTAATCTGAGGGTGTTTTTTTTTACAACATCTTTTGAAAGTAAAATACATCTATCGGCTCATCCCACTTCTCTTTGTTGACACCCTGGAAGAAATCACAGAAGTTGATAAGACTTAGTTCTGTAGAAGGACATTGATTCTTTATTAGCAAGTCACCATCTTCTATATGCTAAATAATTTCATCTTTAACCAGCTTTCTGCCAATTTTCCCAGAACAGAAAATATGGTTAATAGCCAATAATCCCAGGCACCTGCAAGATTGTCTGCTTTCATAAATATGACAAAAGCAGCAATGTGACACAAGCTCAGCCTCTTTCATATGTGCAACACTACTTCGGAGTCCTTGGTGCTCTCTGAGCCTTGTTGTTTTCTTGCAGACGTTTCATTGCCAGGCTAGGCAACATCTTCAGTGGGAAAAGGGAGTGGGACTTGCTCTCTGTTTATATACCATGCCTTGTCCTGCTTGTGTTGGTGGAGGTGTTGTTCTCTCCTTAGGAGTTCCTTGATTGCGCTGTTGTTTGCTACTTGGTTGATTGACTGAGTTAATAGTTCCTTGATTAGGGTATATTGTGCTGTTTGATTGTTCCTCTGGTGATAATCCTGGTGTTAATCTTTGCATATCTGGGTGATGATTGCTGGCAAGGAGGTGTTCTGGTCTTCTGGCTTTTCTACTGTCTCTTATGAATGGCATGTAAATGTTGTTTACCTCTATGTGTCTGTTGATGGCTGCTTTGTCCGGGTGCCAAGCTTCCAGGAATTCTCTAGCATTTTTGGACTTGGCTTGGTTTAAGATGCTCACAGTTTCCCAGTTGAAAGTATGGTTAAGTCTGTCCATGTGTTGTGAGATTAAGGAGTTTTCATAGTGTCTTCTGACTGCTAGTTGGTGTTCGTGGATGCGTTCTGCTAGGCTTCTGCCAGTCTGTCCTACATAGTGGCTGTTACAGTCCTTATACTGTATGTTGTAGATAACTCCTGTTTTTTCTTGTTGGGCTACTGGGTCTTTTGGGTTACTTACGATGTTCTGAAGGGTTTTGGTTGGTTTGTGTGCTGCGGTGATGCTGTTTGGTTGTAACAGTCTATTAGTAGTTTCTAAGATGTTTCTGACGTATGGCAATGTAATCCTTTTCATAGCTTCTGTTGGTTTTGCTGTGGTGGGTTGAGTGGTCAGGCACTTTTTGATAAAGTTGCGTGGGTATCCATTTTGCTGGAAGATGCTATATAAGTGGTCTGTTTCCTTTTTCTGGTGTTCTGGTTTGCTGCAGTGCGTTTGTGCTCGTCTGAATAGTGTTCTTACACAGCTCCTCTTGTGGGAGGTTGGGTTATTGCTTTGGTAGTGGAGAACTTGGTTAGTGTGGGTAGATTTCTGGTAGACTTGTGTTTCTAGAATGCCATCATTTCCTCTACTGATGAGGATGTCCAAAAAGGGTAGTGTGTTGTTGTTTTCTTCTTCCCTTGTGAATTTTATTCCTTTGAAGATGTTGATGGTTCCATGTGTTTCTTCCAGCTGATCCTTTTTTATTATGACGAAGGTGTCATCTACATACCGAATCCATACTTTGGGTTGTATGCGTGGGAGTGCTATCCTTTCTAGACATTGCATTACAATCTCTGCTATGAGTCCTACTTCATATGGACAAAAGGGGCAGAGCTTGTTTTGCACTCATTTTGATGCTGCTTTTGAAATTATGCCCCTTACTGCCCGCCCACCCCTGATGCTATTGCCTGTAATCTCCCAGATCTCCTCTGAATCTTTTTTGAAAATTGACAGCTACCTTTCTATCCTCTCACCCAGAGTCTGATCTTGATGATATGTTATATATTTGCTTAGAAGATAATCAGTTTCACATTTAGAATATGTTGAAATATGAATAAAACTTACTGGGAAGCCCATGTCTGTAAGCTGTTTTATCAGACGATTCATGATCCAGGCCTCATCTTGTTTACTAGATGTCTTCATGCCCTAGGAACATTAAAATAAATTAAAAAACCAAATTCTAAACATATATACTCAGAAAAAAGCCTACTGAGTTTAATGGACCTCACTCTAGCACTGTTATATCTAGCCTGCAAATCTGGACAACCATTAGATGGCAGAAAAGAGATACAGAAAACTCTGAGCTTTTTGCAGCCCCAATGGTAGCCCTACCTTACTCCCTAGTACATAGCTTTCCAAACATAGCATTTCACATCAAAGTATTAGTTATATCAGAGCTTTCCAAACTGTGTGTCGGGACACGTTAGTGTGTCGGCTGCAGTGCCTGCGTGTGTCGCGGCTGCTGCTGCCTCCGAGCTCTGCCAGGATTCTGCGCAGGTCCTAGTGCCTGCCTTGTGCCTCCAAACCTGCTGTGATTCTGTGCAGGTCCTAGTGCCTGCCTTGTGCCCTGCTGTGTGTCGCGAAATGATGCCCTGCTGTAAGAGTGTGTCATGAAGTGATGCATGTCTAAAAAGTGTGTTACCAACATGAAAAGTTTGGAAAGCTCTGCCCTAGTATATAGATACAGGACTGCAGCCTAAATCTATTTTTCCTTAAATTATCACCAAGTATACATAAAGCCAAGTTTGTATATGGTTACAGTAAACAGAAACTGCAATGAATTTTGGATCTACCACCAAGTTCCTCTTTTCTACTCCTATATATCAGAAAATGAGACTAAATAGATGCTTTTTAATTAATCTGAGCTCCGTATTATAACCAATCTCTGCCTGATAACTTTTGGAGGCTTGTAGGCAGTGAACTCAGGTCTTGGGTGTAAACTGTAATTAATGAACTAATCAGTGCAGTAAACTGTGGTTTGATCCTAATGTTTAAATTAATGAGCATTTAAACCAAAATTCCTTAGCTGGACATATGGAGAAAATGTGGTTCCTTTAAAGCTGAAGGCAGAAGCTTACTATTGGTGGTTAAATAGAAAAGTGGAGGACGGAATTTGCAAAAGCAAGGCTTGCTGCACTTTGTGTATCTCACATTAAGTTTTGGGCTTTTTATTTTACTATTTTAAAATTCATTTTATTCATTTAATATATTCAGTTATCCTGAAGCAATGTACAAAACTACAGAATAACGATTAAAGTACAAAAACGCTACAAAGTTATTAGAAAAATATTAGAAAGTAGGGGAGCTGAAGGAAAAGGAAAAAAAATATGTTTCATGGGTTTTGGGAAAAAAGTGGTATTCTATGTCGATATTTAAATTGTCATTTTGTTTTATTCACTGTAAGCCACCAAGAGTTGATTGATTATGGTTGGGCATCAACCCCACCATAAATGTAAATACATACATAATCTATGATTAAGTAAATTACAGCCCCCCCAAAATTTCAATCTTATTTTTGTTTGTCATGCAAAATCAGAGATGTCCAACATCTTAGTAAGACTTTCAGTGTCCTACATTGTCTCACAAGTTATGGACACCTAAATTGTGTCTGTATATATGTTAATTCAAGATCAAAGTACAAAATGATAAATTACTAGTATTTCTGGAATAATATTCCCACAGGGTTAATATATTCATATTTTATTAGGTTCATGGGTGACGCCAATCACAAACAACTCTCCTACATATATCAAGATGTAATACAATAGTGAGACTTCCCTTTAGAGCTAGATGATAATTTCAATATTTATGCTCATCCAAATGGGCAAACTGCATATGCACAACTGATATGACCTGCAATAATGGCAAGAGTTCTTATTCAAGATATAAAGCAAAGACAGTGTCCACCAAGATGCTGGCAATTACCTACAAAGCCCTTAATAGCTTTGATCCTTGCTAGCTTTGGGACCTTCTGTTCTAGATAGAATCTGCCCATCAAATAGGCAGGGCCAAAAGGGCATGCTGTAGTAGATCCTCCTCTCCTAAGGTGTGAAGGGGATGGGACTCTGGAGGCAGATCTTTTCAGTTGTAGTCCCCTTACTCTGGAACTCTTGTCCATTGAGGTTAGAATGGAGGGTGTGACTATAGGCAAGTGTTCAGTGGTTTGATTCTTTTGTATTGATGTGATTATTGTTCTATGGTTTTAATAAAGGTTTATGGTTCTACAAAATATATGCTGCTTAGAATCACTGGATGAGGTAGCTTACAAATAACTATATAAATAAAATAATAAACAAATCTCTTTGAAACAGTAATTATATACACTTCTCATTTTAAAACATCATAAGAGAAACAGCATTTTAGGAAGCAACTGGTGCATTAATGTTACATTTTTCTTTCAGTATCAAATCTTAAAGGGAGGACATCTCAAACAGACTAGAATGTGCTCTGCAAATATGTCATCAAGAATAATTTTGTTCCAGATACAGAGTACAACACAAACAGTTGTTCCAGTGGTTTTGTGTGGAGGTGATTTTTTTTGGGGGGAGGGGGGAAGAGTGGGAAAAAGGGAAAGCTGAAGGATTTCCTTGGCAATATGGTATGTGAAGACAACAGGGGAAGCTGAAGGGAGGCAGGGAATATCAGGCATGAGAGGGCCAGCAAGACGTGCCATGCTGGGACAGAGGTGGCTGATGAGAAGCAGGGAAGGAGAGTAAAGGAAAGGGCTGGGAATTTTAGGGGGAGCAGGTTGGTGTACAGGCGGTGGCAAAATTAATTAATTAATTAATTAATTAATTAAATAAATAAATGGCAACCATGTGACATTGTGCTTAACGATGACACGGGATTCACTTAACAATGGCAACTGGATGTGCTGGAACTGCTGTCACTAAGTGGTGCTCTCACGTGATGTCACACATTATGACCGCGTCACTTAGCGACGGAACGTCCGGTCCCAATTACCATTGTTAACTGAAGACTACCTGTATAGAGCCATGAGGAGAAGAAAAAACAATGGGACAAGGTGGACAAATCTTGCCATTCTTGCCCCATAAAACCATTCTGGAGTCCCTCCAGGTTTTGCTTTGGCCCCAACTCAAAACCCACAAAGCAGTTGGGCAGAACTTCTGGAATGCAATGGTTTTGGGTTCAAAACACAATGTATTTTCTGTATCATGCATATGCTTCCTCTGCCCACAATCAGTGCCCACAAATGGCTATCGTGTGTTCAGATAGTGTTAATTATCTCTAGCGCCTATTCTTTTTTCCAATTTGTTCATCTACTGGAGGATCCACCAATAAAGTAGAGGTAATTTAACAGCTACTTTGTAAATAGTGAAATCAGCCTCTTATTCCATAAGATTATTGAACCATTGACAAGAGTAGTTACTAAAATCAAAAGCTGAATTCCACAATGGCCTGGAGCCTGCATGGATGTCCCCCTCTCCATTTTAAACATACTCATGTTAGGGACCAATACCTGCATTGGGTTTAAGACAGAAATAAAGCATAACGTTCTCCTTAGAACAAGGAGCAGGGACAATATCTAATAGGGCTATAAAGAGAAGTGGACTCAAAGGGCAGGGATGTCTTTGTCTCATCTTGTAGATCTGTTCTTTGCAGTTGGTGTGGGACCCTGGATAAAGATATGTTTGGTTTAAGAGGTTTTTGACAGGTATTACATGCACAGCACAGCCACATATGCCCTGAATCACATTTGCCCTTCAAATCTGGATCTCTGCACAGCCTTAATATCTAATTCATCATTTTGTAATTATGATCTGCAATATTTTGGAAAAACCGTGTTGTAAAAATCTGTATTACCTTTGCCATGGCAGCTTTTGCATGGAAAGGAAAATACTTCAATTTAGTCAGGTGTTGTATGTGAGCAGATAATACTTAATCCAAAAACCCAAACCCTAACCCTCCAGTTTTGTTGTGCATTGGTTTTGTTAGGCACATCTGCTTCTGAGTATCAGGCCCATACAATAATAATAATAATACTAATAATAATAATCTGGAAATAATGGCTATTACTCTTCCATAGAATAATAAAGTATAAATAATAAAGTATGCTGGTCTATAACAATAACAACAATTGATTTGAGATATTCAATAAAGAAAGCAGTATCATTGCTTGAATCATTTGACTATGCAAATTACTGATATTTATAAACCCAACTCTTTCAGTCCTACCTTCTGAAGTCCTTTCTTTGGGGCATTCCCCCAGGAGCTACAAGAGGAATTGCTCTCTTGTGAAGCAGTATTATTCCACATATCTCCTTCTTCATCTTCCCACTGACTTGTACTGAGATTTACTTCATCTCCACCACTGCCCCAGCCTTCTTGCATAGAAGATTTAGAAGCTATGGAAAAAATGGAGGATTTAAGTAAGCTTTCCTATTCTCTTAAATCTAGCTATCTGTAATCATGGCAACACTATATTTTATTTACGAGTATATAAAATTGGAAAGCTTACAGATGAATCAACACAAAGGAGAGTAATTCTAGATGCTGATAGGTCTTTCATCTTCCACAACATAAAAGAATACCCATGTAAACTGAAAAAGACATACAAAAGCAGGACTATTGTTTCTTCCACCTTAGCCAAGCCAATCAATGAACTACACCGTTTACCTGGTTTGCACAGTGCTGGGGCAGCAGTTGGTGCGCTCACTCTTCCGTATGTCCCTGCTGACTCAGCAGCGTTATCTCCCCACCCTGTACCACTGCTGGGGGGCTTCCCCCAGGCTGAAGTGCCATTATCAACTGCAGCAGAAGGGGAGGAAGGTTCTCCCCATGAAGCTTCAGGCTTTGCATGGACAGCAGGCATCTCTCCCCAGCCTGCTGGAATCAGAAATTTGAAAAACCACGTTGAGAACAAAACACAGAATTAATTGTTAAGGTCACATGTTTAATAATGTTATTTAAAAATTATGGACAACTTGTAAACGTGAAGCAAGTTCAGGTAACATTTAATCAGTCACCTAAGACAGTGATTTGTTTTGTTTTTCCTGAAAGAAGAATCAAGAATCACTGCGCTACAGTTAAGAATCCTTTGCTAAATCATATTTTTCCATCCAAATATTTTCAAAATTTACAAATGCTAGTTATAAAAAAATATTAACCTCATGATAAAGAAGCATCTACTCATTCATTTGGATGACTGAAATCACAAGCATTCCCCAATCCATTCAAAGTAAAACTCTAAAATTCACCCTGAGAAAACAGTGCTGGCTTCATCCATAACTACTTTTAAAAGGGCTTTAAAATATACTTGTTCTCTCTGGTTTTTAATTAAAATGTTTTTTTAATGCTATGTGCTACACTTAGATATTTGATGTATATTTTAAAGCTGTTAAGTTTAACACACTTTTATGATTTAATACCAAATTTTAATGTTTTATATTAAAAGATCACTTTAGAACATCTTCCAAAAATACATTAAATAACCTTCTCTTTACATATCAGATGAGAGTTTTAGTTTTAACATTCTGCAAAATGAATGTATTATTCCTGCACATGCAGGTAACATTAACAGGTGTGAGTGGGTGTGTGCAGGCAGCAGAGAACCAGTAGCTCTCCAGATGCTGTTGAATAAAAAGTCCTCAGCATTCCTCACATCTGGTGGCCTTTTCCTGGGCAGCAAGTCTGCAGTATGGTTACTACTGCTGTCTATGGTTGCATAGGATTATAAAGAATGCTGTCTAAACATTATTTTCAGCTGTTATGCATGGTGGAGCTTTAGAGTTTGAAACAGCCACCTTTATATTTTAATCCAAACAGAAAGCAGCTTGTAAGCTAACTAGGTGGTGCAAACTTTATGAGCAACCCTCTTTTCTATTCCTCTCAGTATGGATGATTTCTAGAAGAACTTACTTTCAGGGGGGGGGGGGAATACTACAAAGTCAAACATTATTGCTGCTGTTTACCAATGCCTTGTTTTAATGCAGTAGGTCTCTTTGAGGAAAATACATCATATATCATTCTGCTAACTACTAGCCAGTAGCACAGGAAAAAATCATTTTTAACTTTTACCACCTAAGCTGACTATTTTGAATAAGTCAGTCTGATAACAGTTACTGTGTGTTAAGGAAGCAGGTTTAATTTTACTGCTATTTTGGTGGAGCATTTCAAACATCTCATATTCAAACATACAAAAAGACAAGTTATTTTTGGGCTATCTAGAGAATGAAGTCTCTTAAGTAGTGTACATCCCAAAGCTAGGGTAGCGGAAGGAGTTTCTTCAAGACCTTTGCCCAAATCCCTGTTTAGCTACGGGTTGGGCATGTTTGGATAAGTCCTTATCCAAGAACAAGGGAGTGACCTCAGAGGCTTACCACAAGGATAATACAGTCTGGGTAACACTTTGTAGGTTAAAATTGTTGCTAAATTGTTGTTGCTAAAACAAAAAAACAAAAAAAACAGAACCTGGTTAACGGTTTATTTGTGGCCATATGTCTATGATGAATCAGGTGGCCTGGTTTTTCTTCTTTTTTTTTTGTACAGAAGCAGAAAGGTTTTTAAAAGTTGGGGGAAAGACCTGAAAAGCAATGGAACAGGGAACAGCACGCTTATGGGAAAAAATCCAGAAAAGAACTAACTTGTAACAGAATGGAAATAGATAGGAGAGTTTCATAGAGTAGGAGCTCAGAAACAAGGAACACTGATATTCACATATGGATTTGAGGTTGCTCCTAACAGGGCTTTATGTTAAAAGCCTTCACTAATTTCTGATTATATAATCATACCCTGAGGTAATTATATTACCGTACAGGAAATTAAGTACAATTAAATATTATGAAGGAAACTACTATATAGATAGTAAATACTATGTAAATAGACAGACTTTATCATAGTCACTGACCAGAATTTTGCAAGTTACCAAAATAATTAAAATAATTAGTTTTTATTTCAAATAAAATAAAATTATTCCTATTTCAAAGAAAGTAACATACAGTTATAACTAGGTTGTCATGGTGACCAGCGCATTGTAGTTTTATAGATAGTGTAACAAAATTTAGTCACATTCAAGGAAATAAAATAGCACAAGTCTGATAAAAGTAACTGTACATAGAATAAATTATAATTGCCAGGATACTTTGCCAAATAGGGAGCTATAAAGTGGGACCTTGCACTTTACAGAAGGAAAAATATGAAAGGCCACAAGCTATGAATTCAATGGATTCTTCGCCATAAGGGCACAGTCTTAGTTTGTAAGGGATTTTTTAAATATTTTCCTTTAAGAACAACTGCTGGGAAGATATTGAAATGTGCTAATATGTATTATTTTAAAAGCTTTCAGCTTCTCCATGTTTAACACCAACCTCAACACTATAATAACATGGGAACATCTATTCATCTGTTAAATAAAAAGAAAAAGATCAGTTTCCCAGGGTTCTCTTTAAATTCAATAATTATTAAAAACAATCAATATGTAAGCTATAAATCATCACTAAATGCATTGTGTATTGAGCCACGTATTATGTAAATTATTATTCACAACAAGGGAGTTCATGCCATGCCAAATTAGTTATAATTATATGACAACAATAACATGCATTAAGACACTCATAGTTTGTAAAGTTCTCCAGAGATCAAACTGAGTGCAAAAAATTGCAGTCATAATGTTGGTTAGTAAGAAAAATCTTAAATAATAAGTTGGGCATTACTGACATTTGAATCCTGGAAAAAAATCCAAATTCTACTGGTGTTTTAAGAATAGCTATGCATATTTGCATTATTAACATATGCATACAAAACACTTCAACCAAGCAAAGCATGACATTAGTAAAATTATCTATACCAACAGAATTAGGCATTCAGGTCTCTTCACAGGCACAATATGGAAAACGACAGATCTCTACTGAAGAGGGAAAATTGTGAGATACTGGAAAGATTACACACATAAATTAAATCAAAGCTGATTTATTTTATCTGGATAATTTTTGTATGTAATCTTTCAAATTAAACTGATTCATATAGCAAGGCATTCCTGCTGGTCCAAAATAAGAACCATTCCATAACAATAATTTGAATTTGCTTCAAATCTTCAGGTTGACTTAACTTTAAAAAGCTACACTTGACAGGTTGATGATATGATAGGACAGCATTCTTTATTTAATTGTATTTAAAAGGGTGATTAGTAATTTATTCATGGAGACTAGTTTCCTAAACTAGCTATGTATTCTCAAATGAAGTAGGACAAGCAACAGTGCATTCATACAACAGCAACCTAACAAGAAAATCAGTACTACAGATAGTTGCCTAATATTAATAGAATGCAGGATCTATTAAACATCAGTTCCTGTTCTTGGAGCCATATGATTAATAAAGTTCATATTTATTTGATCATTCTAGGAATGTATTATATTTGACTTATAAGAGGGTTACTAGACATAGAATAAAGTAAGTAATACCTAGTATTCTTAACACAGAGAACCCTACCCTACTAAAGTACTACTTTATTTTAGAATTTTAAGAACTGATCAACTACTTTCTCAAATAAAGGTGAGGAATTTTTTTTATCCCGCCTTTATTATTTTTATAAAGAACTCAAGGTGGCTAACATACCTAATACTCCTTCCTCCTATTTTCCCCACAACAACCTGTGAGACTGTTGGGCTGTGTGTGTGTGACTGGCCCAAGGTCACGCAGCCGGCTTTCATGCCTAAGGCAGGACTAGAACTCACAGTCTCCTGGTTTGCTATTGGCTCCTTCCTAGGGCAGAGAGAGTGTGACGGGCCCAAGGTCACCCAGCCGGCTTTCATGCCTAAGGCGGGACTAGAACTCACAGTCTCCTGGTTTCTAGCCCAGCACTTTAACCACTAGACCAAACTGGCTCAATCTTCTTTCAAAGACATAATATATATTTAAATACAGTCCCAAGGATTCTCATAATTAAATCCCATCTCTATTACTAGTTTTTAGTTCTTCATTCAGAATGATACTAAATGATCTTCAGTGACAAAACAATCCACCCAGCCTAATGCACACACTATCAGAAATGTGTTGTAGAAAAGTATAAGCCCTGTCCCTTCATGCCAATAATCACCAGTATGACCTATGGCATATCAGTTATTCCTCCTCCTATACAGAGGCCCCCACAATAATCCTTTCCTGAAGACAACTGCACAATTGTCACATGGGACATCTTCCGCACAGTGGAAGAGAGGGAATCTTTTTTATTCACGTCTTATAATATGTACTACTGGTCTTTGGTTAATATTTATAAAAATAATAAAGGCGGGATAGAAAATAAGTAAGTAAGTAAGTAAGTAAGTAAGTAAGTAAGTAAATGAATAAATAAATAAATTTAGTGAGACTAATCTAAAATGTTATGTTATCCCAATGATATACAAACTGGTGTCTGATGATCCCTGAAAATTCCAGCATTTCTTTTTTAGCACCAACTACTGTATACAATCTGAGGAACATTCATTCATCCAACTAGGCAATGGACTACAGAAAGTGGTAGAATACTGCTCCTGTTCATCAATGTTGCTTTTGCTGTAGTGGCAAGTAGAGCCCTCATAGGGTTCCTTAATCACTCTAGGAGTCTTTTTTTAGACCAAGACATAGTAAATATAGTGCCCTTAAGTGTATTTATCTGTTGCCACTTTGATGTAACAGTGGCAAATACTGCTTCAGGACTGTTGAACAGATGATGAAGGGAATTCTGAAAGCACTTGAAGGGCTGCTGATGCTATATCAAAAACTGTCTGATTCTACAAGTCATTGGAGGGGCAGGAGATGATCTGCATCAAGCACCACAGTGTATTCTGATACCTCTGTAGCTATAAAGAAAAGCCTACAGATATGACTGTGGGTAACTATGATGATTTTGGGTTTCTTTTTGCCCTTAGAGAAAAGGGTTATTTAAATACTGTAGCACCCAGTAATTTCCACAACAGGAAATAATCTAAGAACATTTACTACCTTGGCTTCTACATCTTCTGTCTTTTATATACTACCTTGATCAAATATTTTATTTTTCCGTATTTTTTATTGGAAACACATTTTTGCTTTTCCCCTACACTTTGATGTTGTATTTTAATTCTGTATGTTATTTTATTTGCCTCTGAGCTACCCAACAAATACAAAGCTTCATCAATCCATGGAGGTTATAATGAGCAAAATGTGCAAAATAAAAAAAAAACTAACTTTGTAATCCACCAGCCAAAAGGATCTGGCAGAAAATATCTCCTTCTGCTGTCCTTATAGGCCTGCAAGTACTGTTTGTGGTTGGGGCATATTTGGATAAATGCATGCAGTTGCTCCTAATCTGCTCTCAGCTGCTTAAGCACATACGCAGCTTATTGGCTTAATTCTTATTCCTTTGATTAAACTATTTATTTGCTTATTTAATATTATTTATACCCACTTTTCTGCAGATATTCCACAGACACATTTCTATTTTATTCCAAAATATTAGGTGTTTCATACAATTATAGAAATACAAACTTAAAATTCTCCAAGCTTGATTCTCTTACTCCAAGCAGAGTACAATACTGGCAGCTGCCTATACTCCAGTTCCACTTGAGTAAGATAATAGTTATTTAAAACTCAAAAGTTATAATAATTGGACAAAGTATTTGCTATCACATCTAATCAAAACATATTCAATCATTCCTAAATATATGGTATCCCATATTTATGAGAAATGGGTAATTCCTATTTGCAATGGATGAAATGTCCTGGAAAACTGTTTTCTTCAAATATTTGTGCCATTTTCATTCAAGAGAAACAGAGAAAATGGCACAAATACAATTAAACTAAGAGTTTTCAGTATGAGTTGCATTCTTCCTGTAGGGGTCAAAAAAGCTAACACTTGGAGAGGAGGAGAAAGGATTTGGAAGTTTTCAGACATTTCATTATGATGTAATAACCTATATAAATGCTTTTTTGCTGCTATTGTTTATTTAATGTGAGTGCTTTCCAATACTGTCATACAAAGATCTCTTTATAAAAGCTAATGAATAAAAAAAGTTGACTCCAACAACTAAGCAGACTTTTAGGTTAGCACCAACTGAAGAAATATATCTTTGGCAGAAAACACTCAGATGTAGTACCTGATAATGAAAATCAAAGACTGGTCAACACACAGGTCATATGAGAAAAGAGAACTGATAAAAGACTAGAAATATGGCTTAAGTTATGAAGAGAGTATTTTAGGACCAGTTATGTGAAGTGCTAATGGACTCACTATTATGTTTACATTAAATGCAAGCCATTCAATGTATGGTCCCAAACACATTTACTTGGTTATATACGTACATCCTAAAGACATGGAATCAGCAGCATCTCTACCCAATACAATTTCATAATCTGACCTTTCTTTGCACCTTTTCCACTTTTTCTTTTAGAACAAGGAATTAATAATGCTATTCTTTTAAATGACAGATGTTCCACAGATTCATTTTATTGCATATTGTTTCCATTTTTTACCCTGCTGCTGATCACTTAAATCTATGTAATTATGTTGCTTTCCTAATTCAGGTGGCAATCCAATACACACTATCCTGAAATTAAGCCTTACTGAATTTAGAATTTTATTTCAAACAGCTACACATAGGACTGTATTATCAGCCTTTCATGCCTGCTTGATTGATGCACTTTAAATTTGGATGGAAAACAAATCAGACATTTTCGTGCAAGCAACATATTGGAAACCACATTTATGCCTTATACTTTCATCTTAAATATGAACATATAATTAAGGGGGAGTACATAAGTTAACAATAGCAAGTATTATCAACATTAGCTTCATGCTAAAAAATCAAAATCTGTATCCTACCTGGACCAAGCAGAGGGGACCGGTTTGACTGGGCACTTGACTGGTGCGGTGGCTGAGGTTCAGCCATGTTTGCGTTGATAGTGGTGGTGGTGGTGGTGGCTGTGGTACTGCTCTGGATTACAGGATTGTTTCTATCCCACATATTTACAGTCTTGTTGTTATTGTAATTTGGGTCACCCCAAGCTGAGGTACCATCATCAATCTCCATCTTGCGCCGAATGGAAGGTGGAGAGGGCTCTTCCCACCCGGTTGCTTCACTGCTATCTTTCTGTTTGGCTGGCACTGGTCCACCAACCCATCCTGATCCAGTCTGTTTAACAGAAGCAGCTCCTCCCCAATTACTCACATTGTTGTCCTGGGATTTAGAAGCCCAATTTTGTTGGGGACCAGATTTTAAAGATTCCCCCCAGCTTGTACCTGTATTAGCTTTGCTATTTGTGCCATTTCCCCATCCACTGGTCCCAGAACGTGTAGTGTCATTCCAACCAGACCCTGATCTGTTGTCAGCATCCCATCCAGAACCATTCTTTTTCCCATCTCCCAAGTGTCCAGGGATAGATGAGGAATCAACCCAATCTCCACCACCTGAAGTCCAGCCTGGATTTGATTTCTGTCCATCTCCCCAGTTTTGAGATTTAGGTTTCTGAGGTTCCCCCCAAGTAGGCGACTTGTCCTCCTGATTTGTGGTCCCACTCCAAGTGTGGCCACTTTTGGCAGCAGCAGCATTATTGACAGCAGTTGAATTTGTTAGCTCTCCCCATCCCCCAGGGCCATTTGGCGCTTTGTTATTGTTATCACCCCAACCTGTATTAGTTGGAATGGATGCAGGTGGAGAGCTGACCCACCCAGATACTGAAGAGGTATTTGTACTGTTCATGATGGACCCATCATTCTTGCCCCCTGCATTTGAAGGCTGAGTAGCTGCACAACCCCAGGCCTCAGTTCCATTGTCATTCTTTCGTTCAGACCTTGGAGATTCTTCAAATTCCCAGGCAGTGTTTTGTTTTACAGGCGTCTGTCCCCATCCAGTGTTGGAAAGAACCCTTGGGTCAAGGTCACTCCTTGGCAGTTGGACTTGTCCTTGGTCTATCATTCCCTTGTCTCTTCTTCGACACTCTCCAGGGCCTTCTCTTCCACTACTGCTTTCGTTCTGACTTCCATTGCTATCATTACTTCCTTCACTACCTGTGTTGCCAGTTGCTGCAGCTTTGGCCCAAGAGTTTATTTGATCATTGCCCTGCTGCATGGCAGGATTCTGGCTGGTAACACTTGAGCTATCCCACCCTGTTGATCCTTTCCCACTGATGTCATTACTGGAATGCTGGTTTGGGGGTTTGCTCCATTCACCATTAATACCATTACTAGTGCTGCGGTTTGGATGTCCCCAAGCACCAGAATGCATACTACCAACGCTATTGTTGCCATTGCCCCTGCCCCATGCTAAGACTCCAGGACTGGCAGGATCCCATGCATTTGTTCCATTCCCTTCCTTTTGCACAGCACTGCTGGATCCATTTTGCTTAGCACTTAATGCTGAGTTCACAGTGTCTCCATTCCCCTGACTGAACCCAGAATTGCTGTTTCCTGTGGCAGGATTACTTGGGGATATCCCCCACACTGAATTGCCCATTCCTTCACCACTACCCCCACTGACTTGAGAAACTGATGTCCCATTAGCACCAGGAAGGCTTTGCAAATGGGGTGGGATGATGGCCCCCATGCCAACAGCCATGCCCCAGTTTGGCAGTCCATTTGTCTGCATTGCATTGATAGGGTTTGGTGAAGAGTTCATGGGGTTAGTGTTATTTGGTCCATCAGTGTTAAGGTTCTGAGGTTGTACGCTGAAAGACACATTCTGAGAAGTGGACGTTTGTGGTTCTGTGCTCTCTTGTGGCAACAAGTTTCCCCAAGCACCTAAGGTGCCCGCTGGGTTCCCATTCTGGTTGCCCATGTTCTGACCTATGGCACTGACTGGACTGCAAATACTGGAAGGGTTGCCTGCTCCCACAGTTCCTTCATGTCCAAGTACAGGCCAGGCAGCTGGATTGGCATTGGGGTTAAGGTTAAGATTAATGCCAGCATTTGAGTTGGAAGCACCCCAGCAATTCTGACTTCTACCATCTCCAATCATGTTGTCCATCTTTCCATCCCCACCACTGGCAGAGCAGTGAGCTAAGCCAGAGTTGGAATTGGTGGCAACACCCCACACTCTGGTTGAGTTTCCATTACCATTTGCTCCCCCAGCTCCAAGGGCACTCTGGTTAGAAGTGCTTTGGATGAGTGCTCCATTGGTGCCATTATTGCCATTGGGTTTCTTTGTATGTCCAGTGAAGTTGCCTTGGGCACTCCCTGTAGCCATGCTACTATTCTCAGAGCCACAGTTGGAGGCAGAGTCAGTGTCTGTAGTACATTCTGAGGCAGACTCAGTCTCAGTTCCTGTAATGGAAGGCCACGCTTCCTTGTCAGTCCTGTCTATTATCACTTTATCCCAGCCGCAACTGGCTTCACTTCGGAAAGTGGGCTGCTGTCCCCAGTGAGTATTCTCATAGTGGTCTCCCAATCCACTGTGGCCAAGGTCTGAAAAATTAAACATTATGCAAATTAATCTGCTGACAATGATAAAATTCATAAGTATGGCTTATTACAATATTTTCACACATATTTCAACTTCTAAAGCCTGTCATACAGTTGTATATCTGAAAAACAACAAAGCCTATATGATGGGGTAAAGGATATGCATTAGAAGGGTGAAATATAGATTTTTATATAAATTAAAATATAGTCTTCTAAGGTACAGTAATGCACTAAAAATTCCAAGCTATGATAAAATAACTCTTCTCTAGGCTAATACATCCAGGTTTTAGATACATTCAATACTTCTATTTCTCTTATAAGACTGCACTAATAAAACCAAGTTTCTTAAGCTATACTGTGGGGCATACAAACTCATACATTTTTCTATTAAGTTACAGGAAGTTAAAGGTAAATTACATTAGTTTTATTCAAAACCAGCAATAATGCAACAGATTTATGAAGACAACCAATTCATTATAAGACTATATAATGGAGTTTAAATTTTAGAAAGTTTATTCTTTTATCACAGACATTTAGGTGGAGTCCTTGGTGCTCTCTGAGCTTGGTTGTTTGCTTGTAGACGTTTCATTACCTGACTAGGTAATATCATCAGTGCTCATTTAGATCTTGAGCTTGAAAATTTACATTTAGGTCTTGAACTTGGAAATAGAAACAAAAGGCCTAATAGACCCAAACATTACAACGATACTTTCAGGGTTTTTTAAATACTAAAATTAAAAAGATAGAATTAGTTTTTTCACTGAAAATTAATACTTTGATGTAATGCTTAGTACTCCTTACATATAAATGACATTCCAATGTGGGCAGTGGGGTCAGTATAATCCTGAACCATGAGGAAAAAGAGGGCAAGGGGTCCTCTTACCTATGTCCTAGTCTTGCAAAGCACAGTGCTAGCTTTTGAGATTAGGAAAAGCAAGGAAAATAACACAACTGCTTGCAAGGAGGTTCAGGGTGAGGCTTTTCATGTATGTATACAGGAAATATTAAATATTAAAAAAATTAGCTATTTGTAATAAGAAAGACCACTAACATTTTGTTCTGCAATGTGAATTACTATTAAAAATAAAATGCATTTTCTATAGTTGTCACAGATTATTTGGGACTTTAATGAGAAAAAACTCAAACCAAGAGAGTAAAATTGATATTTAAGCCTTCTATAAACAACTGGTAATTTTTATTTTTTAAAAAAACTTGAATCTTTAGGATGGAAGTGACAAAATTATTTCTAAATGAGGATTCATCAAAATAAAAACAGCAGTAAAATGTTGTTTATATTGAACAGTTAAAGATGCTTCTAACAGTTAAACCCAACATTTGGTTTCTTATTTATTTAAAAGATCAGTTAAGGCATGTTATAAGGCAATATTCTAAAGTGGAATGAAAACAAAACCTTACAGATAATAATGTGGATATTCAGGATGAAGAAAAAAAAGTTTTTTAAAATACGTAAAGGGACTCCTTTAGACTGTTAAAGTCTGTTCATTATTAAGAGGCACCCCCTGATTTCTACAGCACTTATAACCTGGGGGTCAAACTGTTTTTCAAAGGTGAAGTATTTATCTCTGTGTTCTGAATTTTTAACTATAAACATTTAAGTGGGAATTGCAAGTTCGTCCAACAAGAATGACTGTTTAAATGCTTAAATTCTAAGACTGTGCCAGAAAAACTAATGCAGATATGAAGGAGTTAAGGGAGAACCCAAAACAAAACAGCTTCATTTACAGACAGAATCCAATACTAAGTCACACATGTGGAAAAACCTAATTTTCTTTTCTTTTTTCCTTTTGCCACGGTATGCAACAAAGTATGCTCCCTCTGAACCTTTAATGCATTCAGAAAAAGAGCTGAGCAGCATAAAAGAGAACATTCTTCATTATTAGATAATGAGTACTCTGTGAAATACTAACACTCCAAAACCAAACAGCAGTAGATAATGACAAATAATAACTTCATTTTTCTGCCCAGCACAGCATATCTTTAGCAAGCAGCTCTTTCTCTGAGGACGCCATTTTATCAAACCTGAAAGGCAGCCAAAAGCTTAGGACGCTGTGTTGCTGCTGCCTCTAAAACATTATGTAATAAACTGATTTAACAGAAGCAGATGCTATGTGCCCCCTCCCTTTTTTTTCTCTTGTTGCTCTAAAGGGGCCAATGAATAATAAAATACCTGAGGAAAGGTGACGCCCAACCATCCTAGGAGACGCTACATTGTGTATAGAGCTGCCTCCCCTTCTGCATCTAGGTTCGCCTGGGCTCTCAGCTTCAATATGTCGGCTGTGTTGAGAGTGAGCCTCATCCTGTAGAGCTGCCAAGAAAACCGCTCAGTGCAAGTGTGCACCCAGACAACCTGCAAGCTTGCTCAGGCCTTAGCTCTGCTAGCTTTGGAAATGCTCCTTCTATGCAGGGAAACTCTTCTACTTTCCCCCCTCCCCCCCCCAGCATACAGCCCCCTTAACTCTGGGTAAGGCATCAACAGATGAGGACTTTAAAGCTTGATTATCTAATTGCAGCTGACATTAAACCGATCTTGCTTCCTCCTTAAATTCTTTCAACTGTCACAAAACATTTTCAGTTCGAGACCTAGCCACAATTAGCACGGTGACTGCTTTTCTTCTGGTTTTGAAAGTCAGCCAAAAGAACAGCCGCATATTGCCGATTGGCTACATGCAAACACATTCCTGCCTCCTTTGTATTTCCACCCTCCTCTTCCCATCCCCTGGAAAAAAAAAGTGCTATATACTTGGCATACTAGCACTAGCAGTGATTTCCCCTCCCTTCCTAACATTTTTCCCGTGGGTGCAGGGTCCGCTTTTTCGGATCAACCGAATGTTAATACTTGACATAGAACTAGGTAATCCCACAAGTGCTTAACTGTTTCTCTGCTTTTATCGAGAATGTAGAAAGCATGCAACTGCATTAGAAACCACAGCTTTAGTCTGTGAACATGTGGAATTGTAACTACATGCCCCAGAATTTCAAAACAAGCTGCTTTTTCCCTTCAATATTTCCATCTGTTTTACTTTGGAGGTGCAAGTATTTGATTTCTAATTAAGTCTTTTTAATAGTGTTTCTCATCTTTTACTGAGCACTGTGTGATTTTTATGTGAATGATGGTAACAACATCTGATCCAAAACAGGACATTTTCAAACTTATAAGATGCAATATAATCATCACTGTTGCCATATTGACTCAAAAGGAAGGCATCCCTGAATCCTTCCCCTTAAGAACAGGAAAAAAGAAAAAACCCTTCTATCCCATTCATATCTCAGACCTTCCAATTTTAAAGATAATTTGAAGGAAGAATTGGGTATATATTTATATATTTATTATATTTGTTCTAGTACAGTCCAGGTATTCCAGAAGTAATTAATTCAGATATAACTACAAATGAACCCTAAATTGCATTCACTAGCTCATAAAATGTATGATTAGGATAAAGATGTGTATATTGCACCAAGCACATGTAGGTGCACATTTAACTTTCTGCAAAACTCAGCTATGATTTTCCCCCTTGTTTTTAAAGCAAATTATCACTACCATCACAAGTTACCAGCAGTGAGACACTACAATTAAAACTACACAAACATTATTGAGAAAAGAGAGAAGTGATTTCAGTAAGTAGGATTCTAAATATTAACAAGAGTAATTATTATTCTGCATAATATAAGAACAAAAATAAAAATATTCTGAAACTTGCTAGTTATATACATTTAAGTAACTTTTATACATATGATGAATAATCCTCTAAAAAGAGAGATTATGTATCATGATATCCCTTTGAATATACAGGTTGAAATGCCAGAACTGCCGTCGCTAAGCAGCAGTCACATGATGTCATGCTTTACGATCATGTTGCTTAGCGATGCAAATTCTGGCCCCAATTACCGTTGTTAAGTAAGGACTACCTGTATAGCTCTATCATGAATTTCTCAGTAGTTATGTTTTATTCAGACCTCTTTATTACTTCATTTTTCTTATTTCTATATTCTACATTTCATGCATTTGAACCAATAATATATATAGTTCAGTATGTTTTCTTCTCTGAGGTAAAATAAGTAAACTAGATAAATATATGTATAACACAGAGAAAAACTCCAATAAAAAAGGAGAAGATAAGCAAATATTAAACAGTATTAAAGTATTTATGTTGTCATTCCCAATAAAGCAAAGGTTGGCAAGGTAAATATCTTATTGTCAAGTCAATTTAATTCTGTGTATTAAACAAACATTTGACTTCCTTTCCATTACAAAAGTTTCCCAAGTTGAGTTTTTGTTGGCAACAATGCTTGGGGGATGTGAGAATATCTCTCACACCATATTTATACCTGGATTCTCATTTCTAGACTGAATTGTACAGTAGATTGTTGCTGGTTGGATATTTTTAAAAAAATGATTTTAAAAGGTATTTTAAATATTAAACATGTTATTTCAATTATTCAAACCATTAAGGAGAAGAAAGAACAGCTATGGCCTATATCTAGCCACTGTTGGAAGAATCCCAAGCACCTGTATACCATTTTCTGAAAATCCCTTTTGGATTTTCTGAATGCTTGCATTACTTTGCCACAGACTATTAGAACTTCATATGGGTCCTACTAATACATAAAGGGAGTTTGAGAGAAAGTTGGTAATTATTTTATTTATTTCACAAAGTCACCAAACATGCTATTTATATGTTTATTTGCAAGATTAATTAACTGCCCCAAAGGATCCCAAAGAATTCTGAGTCGCATACAAAATATATATTTATATTTATTCAATTTATATAGCTGCCCATCTCACATATGTGACTTTGGGCAGCTTACAGAGTTAAAAAAATACAATAATAACTACAATAATAACAACAAAAACCATTAAAACACATTAAAACTATTAAAACCATTAAAAAACCAATAATCTGTGGGTGATAAAGACATGTGATAAAGAGATATATGGTGGAATGTGTAAAGAGTCTGGTAGCACATCTTCCGACCAACAAACTCCATGAAAAGGCATAAACGTCTGTGAGCTGTAGCTCACGTCATCAGATGCTGTAGGAGGAGAGCCGTATTAGTCTATGGTGGCAAGCTCACCAAACCTTATGCTTTTTCATAAAATATGTCAGTTGGAAAAAAATGCCACCAGAATCTGGATTTTTTTATCAGATGCGGTACTTAGTAAGATAATATCACATAATAATAATCATCATCATATTGTAAAACCCAACTATTCTGAAACCAATAACTGTATACAATCAACCTCCAAAGACCTTCTGAAAGAACTTATTCTTCAGAGCACCATAAAAACAGGGGCCACCCTCTCCTTAGGGGACAAACTGTTCCTCACAGAGAATGCCTACTGTTGAGCCCTTTCCAACAAGAACTGTGAGGCTACGAAGGCCCCAGGTTGCAGGCCTCTGGAGAGCACATTCCTGTTGAGAGTCAAACGTGCTACTGTCCTGAAATCAGCAGACTTCTGAATTAACAACTACTCTGTCTTGCTTGGGTTGATTCTGAGCTTGTTTCTCTCCCACCAGTCCATGATAGCCTCAAGACTCCAGATAAGGACTTCTACTACATCTCTCATTTAACCTGGGGCGGAGATATATAGCTAGTCATCATTAATGTGTCAGTGTGAAAAAGTACTCATGCCCTTAGATTCAGTAACTGATTTTATCACCTTTAGCTGCAATAACTGCAATCAAACACTTCTTGTAATTGGTTATCTCAGTCTTTCACATTGCTGTGTAGGGACTTCTTCATGTAACGTTTGAGAGTTCTCTAGCATGATGAACTACTCTTTTTCAGGTCTGCCACAATATTTCTATAGAACTTGGCCACTCCAAAACAGTGAAATTATTTTTTTTTCATCCATTCTCTTGTAGACTTGTTAATATATTTGAGAACCTTATCTTGCTGCATGATATACTTGCACTTCAGCTAATAAACATTTATTATTTATTATATCAATGTATATAGTTGTGCATCTCGCAATTGCAACTCTCAACATAGGATGTTATTCCTGTGTAAGCCAGAGCTTTCCAAACTGTGTGTCGCGACACAAAAGTGTGTCGCCACACACAGTCTGGTGTGTCGCCACACAACCCGGAAGCGCTGATCATCATCAGCGCTTCCGGTTTTTCCTGCGGCGACACACCAATGGTGGTGCGCAAAAACCGAAAGTGGCAGCAGCGCTTCCGGGTTTTTGCGCGCTGCCGCAGTGGCGGCACTTCCGGGTTTTCCCACGGCGACACACCAACGGCGGTTGGTGTGTCGCCGTGGGAAAACTTTGGAAAGCCCTGGTGTAAGCAGATGGCACTGATATTCTCATAAAATGTTCTAATACAAAGCAGAATCCTATGACAACATCTGAATGAATTAAAGACTAAGACTGTTAGAAGCAAAAGGAAGGAGTACAATATTGGTTTGTTTGACCAAGGTTAAAATTTGACATGTTTCTATAAAGCTCTGGGAACCCTTTATGGACTTTTTACTGACACCTGGAATGAAATGTTAATGATTTATGGATTTGCATATGAATAAGGGATGGGTTAAGGGAAGAAGAGATACTTTCATGTAACTTTATAAGGGGTGAAGAATTACTAAATTTGTATTGTCAAAGGCTTTCACGGCCGGAGTTCAATGGCTGTTGTGGGTCTTCCGGGCTGTGTGGCCGTGTTCTGGAAGTTGTGGTTCCTAACGTTTCGCCAGCATCTGTGGCCAGCATCTTCAGAGGGCAGGAGCACAGATAGAAGCAAAATCTCTGCTTAGGAACCACAACTTCCAGAACACGGCCACACAGCCCGGAAGACCCACAACAGCCATTACTAAATTTGTTTGTATTTGTTGTGATGAAGATTGGAAGTCACTTCTTTAAATATTTATTTTTTCCTTCCTTCCTTCCTTCCTTCCTTCCTTCCTTCCTTCCTTCCTTCCTTCCTTCCTTCCTTCCTCCCTTCCCCTTCCCCTTCCCCTTCCCCTTCCCCTTCCCCTTCCAAAATTGTGTCGTTTCCTAAAAATCGTGTCGTTTCCTTCCCCTTCCCCTTTCTATTCTCTTTTTCTTTATTTCTCTTTCTGTGGAGGCCTTGGTGTTCTCTGAGCCTGGTTGTTTGCTTGCAGACATTTCATTACCTGACTAGGTACTGACTATGTTACCCAACTAGGCACTGACGATGTTACCTAGTTGAGTAATGAAACGTCTACAAGCAAACAGCTAAGCTCAGACAGCACCAAGGACTCCAAAGTTCAACTCTGAGCTACAGATACTCTCTTCTATTGGTGTTTTTTTTTGTTTCTGAGTTTAGTTTGTATAGTCTTTTACTATTGTTATTAATATTTTCAATAAAAATATTTTTTAAAAAAGAAATTTCTTTTCAGTAGAGAATGATGTCCTCTAGGATCTATCTATGTGGTAATGACAGGAACCAAAATTTGTGACATTTATGTAGAGCAGGACTGGCGCAAATCAGCCCTGCTTATTTAATGAAATAGTCATACATATGGCCCTAGTTATTCTCTTAACTGAATTTATTGAATTGTGGGAGAGGGGATGGCAACCAATGTTTCCCATTAGTATATCACAGTATATCAGTATATTTGATTTGTTCAATTAAATATTGTATCAGTAAGACAAGCTTTGATAACATTCAGTGGCACACATATCCAAAAATCCAGAAAATCCAAAATGGAGTATTTTATTACCAATATTTATATGCCACCTTCTCTTCCAGTTCTATATACTATACATATATTATGATTATGATTTATTCAATTTGTATGGCTGCCCTTTTTATCTAAGCGACTCTGGGAGGCTTAAAACAGGTAGAATAGAATATTATTTCTGTATTCAAAAGAAAAAAAATATAGATGTGCCACTTAAAAATATAGCAAAGCAACTCTAAAATATGATATTAAGGATTTCAAGTCGTGTTTCTTGTTTTGCACTCAAACTCACCATTAAGAATCAGAAGGAAATGGGGACAATGATTAAGGTAACAACACTCTTCTTATTCTGAAACTATGACACTACTTCTGCATGTTCAAACATAAAAAGTGTATTGTGATTTATGCCAGGTTTTTCAAACTGCGTTCCATGGAACCCTATGGTTCTGAAAGAAATTGATGGGGTTCTATGAGAGATTAAGGGAGATAAGATTCACTTAAATGCAGCCAGTCTTCTATTACTAGAGCTTTACCTCTTGATCAGGGCTTCTAGGATTATATTAAAAAATGGTTCCAAGGCCTGAAAAAGTTTGAATTTATACTGTTACGCTGCCACTTTTAAAAGACCTCAACACAGCTTTGCATATAAATGTTTTAGAAAAGTCTGTGATGTGATGATAGCCTTCAAATGTGATGGATTATAATGCATTTGGAAGACACCAGATCAAAGAAGGTGATTATGCCACCAATATGACTGAGATCACACATAATATAAATAAGCATGGCCACTGCTAAGTTCTTCAGACATAGTAAGCCAAGAATCTCCAATATTTCATAAATATTTCTTGTATTATTACACCCTATTGCTCAGGTTTTGAAGATACTCTAAAATCGTATTTCTGCTCAGAAAGTAATCTATTTCTCTGGAAATGTCATTTATAATGCTAAACTTGGTTTGCTTTACAGTCATTCCCAACAGTAGACAGCTGTTATATCATATACTTCTTGAAAGAAGATTAAGACTTCAAGTGGACATAAGGAGCAGAAAGAGCAGGTCAACTTCCAACCCTGTTAAAACCGATTAGCTGAGCTATAAATATATAGAAATTCCTTTGTGAGAAGCAAAGGCTGCCAATTACATATCATAGTTTTCATAATCTCTCAAAGCTCAAAAATGCAAAATTTAATCAATTACCAAAAGTGAGTTCTTCTTCCTTTACCAATGGAATACCATGTCAGTGCACTGCAATTATTATATATTAAGGTCACATTTTTCACTTCATTTTTCACTTTTTAACATTCCTGAGTTTAATTTTTGAAGCTAGTTTAATTCACTTTTGATTTCATAGTTGCTCATTCTGAGGAATATAGTAATAACTGAATTTTTATCTCAGCGAGAGACTACAATAACACTTCAAGAACAAAATCAGTTAAGTGAACTAATAGTATTTTTCATTTGTAGTACAATTGGTGTGTTAGGCACTAACACAGCATACTTTGAACAATGTAATATAGACACTTGCATAAGATTTATTCTGTGATGAAAATCAGTTTACAATGAAAATTAGACTCCTAACTATCAGGGGTAACATCCTGTAACTGGTATAGCACGTGACAATATTAAGAGATGTTAATGCATTTATTATAATTAACAAAATTTGGTAAATCAGATACCTGTGATTTGGTGTGCTCTAGAGAAGCTGAACTACAACTTCTAAAATTCCTAGCCAAGTATCACTAGCCATAATGACCAGGAATTCTGGGAGTTAATGTGCAGCATCAATAGAGGCAACCAGGAGAAGGATTCCCGTTATATTCTTTTTGCCTTCTCAGTGAATTGGCAGCTAAACTGTACCCTTAGGGATATCTCATGTTTTGTGTTTAAATATCTCTGAGACAAAAGACTACTGCAATTACAGATATTATCATCCTGAAGAAGTTGAACTCAGATGAACTTTATAGTCTGGGTTAATTTTTAGACTAGCCTTCCTCACCTAATGCCCTCCAGATATTTTGGGACTCAAACTCCCATAATTCCTGGGCTTGCAGTTCCAACACATTTGGAGAGCTCCAGATTGGGGAAATCTAAATACAGACATGATGTGATTTGGATATTTGGCTGTATTACATTTTTATATCTATACTACTTTAGTGCAAGATGCAAAGTAACACTCATAATGGTCTGAATGCAATCACTGAAGCACAGCTGAGCTGCCTAGAAGGATGACCACATGTGAATTGTGTTTAAACTATTCTAAGTACTTTACTGGAAGAATGGACTATAGTAGTATAATGTTATGATTATTAATCAAACATAATGCACATAAATGCACATATTTCATTAAAAATAAATATACATACATGTTTTATGTATTAGTTAACAGGTCTGGGGGCTCCTCCTGGACTTGTGGCTTCTGCTTAAAGAGCAGGTGGCAACCGTGGCCAGGAGGGCCTTTGCACAGCTTCGTGTTCTGCGCCACTTGTGTCCATTCCAAAATCAGGGGCCCCTACTCATGGTCACCTTCCGATTTGACTACTGCTCTATATGGGGCTGTCCTTGAAGAGTATTCGGAAGCTTCAGCTGGTGCAAAATGCAGTGGTGCAGGCAGTTATGGGTGCCAGTCATTCAGCACATGTGATACCTCTGCTTTGAGAGCTGCATTGGCTACCAGTATGCTTCCAGGTACAATTCAAGGTGCTGGTGGTCACCTTTAAAGCCCTTCATAGCTTGGGGCCTGGTTACTTACAGGACCATCTCTCCCCAGTAGTGTGTACCCGTCCTGTTACATCCGGCAGGAGAGGCATGCTCTGGGTCCCTGTCAGGCTCAGCCCAAGAACAACGAAGAGTCAGTCCATTCAAACTCCAGTTCTTTATTCGCTCACACCGTATAGACAGAATCTTGCCAGACTAAAGCTACTCTAACTAACCTAAGGGGAAATAACCTGGGAGACTCTAGGGCGGGGCTATCCTGAACCTCTTCGTTTTTGTTATTGGAAGTCCCCTGCATGGTATATAATGGGCCATTTTGGTGAAAAGATCCACCACTACTAGTACTGATGTATATCCTTGCACCGGGGGTAGATCAGTTATGAAGTCCATGGAGACTGTATCCCATGGCTGAGGTGGTATGGGTAAAGGCTGCAACAATCGTGCCGGCTTCCCCTGAAACGATTTAGTGCATCGGCAGATGTAGCATGAAGCAACATAGTCTTTTATGTCTGCAGCCATTTTCAGTCACCAATAGTCCCTTAGAGCCCTGTGGAGTGTTTTAAACCCCCCCCATGCCCAGCCATCTCATTATTGTGGCAAAGCTGCAACACCTCCTCCCTTAATGGAAGGGGAACATACAGGCGACCATTATGCCAGAGTTGTCCCTCCTCCAATGAAAACAGGGAAACAGTAGCTTGTTGGTCCCCCTGGAGGTCATCCATCCAGGCCCTCACATATGGGTCTTGCAGCTGCTGAGCCTTGATTCGTGCAAAAAGATCCTCAGCTTGCCGTCCTGCTCCCAACCTCTCTGGCTTGCCATTCTTGCAGTGCTGCCTAAAGTTGTAAGGCTGCAATATTGTTGCATGGGGGTTTGGCTGTCGCACCAATATGTACTCCGGTTTACGGGAGAGGGTGTCTGGTAGGTGGTTTTTGGACCCAGGGATGTACGTTATGTAGAAATCGAAGCGGGAAAAGAACTGAGTCCATCTGACCTGCCAAGGGGTGAGTGACTGAGTAGTTTGCATTAGTTCCAAATTTTTATGGTCTGTGCACACCTGCATAGGAAATGCTGCTCCTTCCAGCCACTGCCTCCACTCCTGGAAAGCTGTCTTGAATGCTAGCAACTCTTTATTAAATATATCATAGTTTCTTTCTGCGGGTGACAGCATGCGAGAGAAAAAGGCACACAGTAGTAATCCCCCCCTTCCCCAGCCTGCAGTAGCACTGCTCCTACAGCCACATTAGAAGCATCAGCCTGGAGCACAAAGTGCCAGGAGGGATCGAGGTGATGGAGGAGGGGCTGAGAGGCAAAGAGCTGTTCTAACTCTTGGAATGCCGACTGCTCATGTCCTGTCCAAGCAAATCTCCTTCCCTTCTTTAAAAGCTGCAAGAGAGGTTTTACCCTGTCAACGAAATTAGGAATTAACTTTCTGTAAAAGTTGGCAAATCCCAGGAAGCGCTGTATGTCTTTCACATTACAGGGAGGGTGCCATGACAACACTGCTTGCACCTTAGCTGGGTCCATCTGCAGCCCTTCTGTGGAGATCCTGTACCCCATATAGTCTAACTGATGCAGATTGAATGCGCACTTTTCTAACTTGGCAAAAAGCTTATTCTCCCTCAGTCTTTGCAACACGTTTCTGACATGCGTAACATGAGATGTTGCATCATTAGAATAGATTAAGATATCATCCAAATAAATTACCATGTAGGCATCAATTATGTCAGAAAAAATATGCTTCATGAATCTGGAAAATACTGCCCCACAATTAGCCAGTCCGAATGGCATTACAGTATACTCAAACTTTCCATACCTGGTATCGAAGGCAGTCAGGTATTCATGACCCTCTTTTACCTGAATGAGGTTTTATGCATTCCTGAGGTCTAGCTTTGTAAAGATGCAGGCCCTCTGCAACCGGTCTAACAGGTCTGATATCAGAGGAAGCGGGTAATGGTCCCGGATTGTGACCTTCTTGAGGTCCTTGTAATCATGGACTGTGCACATGGGAGCTCCCTCGCTCGATCTCTGTGAGGAAGAGGCTTGTGGGTCTGGCTTCTTTGGAATGAAGGAAGTTGGGGCAGAGGCCAGGGACTTCAATGGCCTGATAAATCCCTTCTTGAGATTTACATCCAATTATTTCTTCAGAATACCTAGCTCCTTGGTAGACATAGGATACTGTCGCTTGGCTGGGATCTTTGCCCTCGGTTTCAGATCAATTGTGCAATCACACTCCCGATGAGGCGGAAGGACAGCTGCCTCTTCCTCCCCAAAGACATCTGCAAAATCGGCATATTTGGCGGGCAGTTCTACCCCCTGCCTTCATGAGTGCTGTAGGAGCTGAGGAGAGTGTGGTTGTTTACAACTTATGGTGCTGGCAATCTGGGGAGGGAAAAGAGAGTGCCCCTGTTGCCCAATCTACCGAAGGGTTATGGAGTCGCAGCCATGCGGTGCCTAGCACTATGGGTACCTGTAAAGAGGCTGTTACGTAAAGGGGTAGTAACTCTGTGTCCTCCAGTCATTACTTGTAACGGAGCTGTGCACCGCACAATGGGGCCTGATTTCAAAGGTTGGCCATCTATAGTTGCCACCTCTATGGGTCTTGGTAGCTTTACGGTAGGTAGCTGCAACTTCTTCACTGTCTCTACATCTATGAAATTTGTGGTAGCCCTAAAATCGATAAGAGCCTCTAGTTCTACTTTGTGCCCCGATTCTAAAGTCACTGTAACACAGGGTAAGGAAAAAGGCTTGCCTGTTGTCTTCAGAATGAGCTCTCCTTACTTGCTGAACGGCCCCCCTTGCGAGCTCTCGTGAGGGAGGCCGGTAGAGTTTCCCTGGTTCACAGCTGTGGAACGAGCTGGGCACTTGTTGGTGGCTTGCTCCAATGAATTAGCCCCTGCCACTGGATTTCTTGCCGGGCATGCTCTTAATATATGCCCCGAGGCTCCACAATAAAAACACAGAACCAGATCTCGACGTCTCTGCCTTCCAGAAGAGACTGCTCTCTTTACAGCACCGATCTGCATTGGCTCCCCCGCCCCTGGATCTGAGGCCGCAGTAGGGAGAGTTGTGAATCCTGTAAGGAGTGATCCGTAGCCACCTCTGCCTCTAACACCTCGACTCTGTTTCAATTCGAATCGGGCATCAATCACCACACAACGCTGGTACAATTCATCCAAGGTGGCTGGGGTTCCTTGCCTTACCAGTTCATCTCGAAAATCATAATTCAGCCCCTCTCTAAACTGGTCCATAAAGGCCATCTCATTCCATTCGACGTCTCCAGCTAACAGCTTAAAATCTGCGATGAAAAGCCTTACTTTCCTGTTGCCTTGCTTGAGTTTCCGAATCTCCCGATTGGCTGTGACCCTCCGGATGGGATCTCTGAAATGGCCTCTGAACCTCCCAATGAAGTTCTGATAGTCGTTCAGAATCGGGTCATTGTCTTCCATCATGGGAATGGCCCATTTCGCTGCCGATCCCTTTAATAAACTTAAAACAAATGCTACCTTGGTGCGATTTGTTGGGAACTCTGCGGGTCTGCTGTCCATGAACATCTCGTATTGAGTAACAAATGTTCTTAATTGGTCCGCTTCTCCCCCATACTTCTCAGGTAAGCTGCCATGGGTCTGCAGAAGCACTGGCTGAGCCGCTGTCGCTGGCACCGCTGCAGGCTGCTGGGCATTCTGCCCAACCTGCTGCAACAGCTGCATCACTGCTGCTTGCAAGTTATTGACTTGTGCATCCACTTGTTGCTGGTGCTGCAATAAGGCTGCTGCCAAATGCTATGGAGTGACCAGTGTCCCTTGGGGTCCTGAAGCCATGCTTGAAAAATTCCTCCCTCTTCGATGGGAGTTAGGAGTCTGGCAAGATTGATGTCAGGCTCAGTCTAAGAAATATGAAGAGTCAGTCCATTCGAACTGCAATTCTTTATTTGCTCACACCATATAGACAGAATCTTGCCAGACTAAAGCTACTCTAACTAACCTAAGGGGAAATAACCTGGGAGACTCTAGGGTGGGGCAATCCTGAACCTCTTCGTTTTCCCACCATTGCCTCCCTGACTGTGCCTCCTCTTATCACCTCCACCTCCTTGGAATGTGCTCCCTCCTTCCTGAGAACCAGCAGCACTGCCGAAATCCACCACAGCCCCTCTGCGAGAAAGAGTGCCATCTAGCGGGACCCAGGAAGAGAACTTTTTCTGCCATGGCACTGGCTCTTTGGAACATCACTCCCCGCAAGATCAGACTTGCCCCGACCCTACTGGCCATTTGCAAGGCATTAAAAATTTGGTTCTGCTTTCAAGCCTGGGGCCCTGATAGTGTAGGTGAGCCTGTTTCTTGGCTATATTGGTTGTGGAACGCTGTGAGTTTCTCAGTTACTATTTTTATGTTATTTATGTTTATAATGTATTGGTTGTGTTTTTATTCTGTTTTTATCCTGTTTTAATTGTCAGCCAACCCAGAATCAGGTATGAGATGGGTGGCCATATAAATCTAGTAAGTAAGTAAGTAAGTAAGTAAGTAAATAAATAAATAAATAAATAAATAAATAAATCACAAGTACATTTTATATTGTACCTTAATTATTTTATTATTTATGTGGTTTAATGATTTACTGGAAGAATAAAAGGTCACTTCCATTGCCTCTTCTGCTCTGTCCTCTTTCATTTAACTGTACATCCCGTACTGGCATTCTCTTTCCTTCTCTACTTACATATTTAAATTTCAGAAGCATCAGCACTTACAAATCTACGCCAGGCTCTCCGCCAACAACTGATTTCATCATAAAGACATGTAACCACTTTGATATACAACCAAGAGACTAAGATCGTTTTGTTTTAAAATTAAGTGGTATCTGCTTTAGAATCCAATTCAGAACTCTGATGGCATATTTATTTTTGCATCTAATAAAGTTTTGTTCTGCTGACTGTAAAGTTGCCTACCTTGAATGGTCAGAGTTAAAAATCTAAATAAAGAAAATACACAATATATTGTGATAATTGAACTATTATTCTAAACCGAGATTAATATAGATGAACCCTAGTTCATGTAGAACTCCAGCTGACCCACTCTATGAGGAAAATCATACGGTCAGAATAAAGCATATGATATAGGGCTGCAACAACAACAGTTAAAAACAACTGTTTGACACATGTGTTGTATGTACTGTATTGTAAACAATACATTTGACACTGTCTTGCTAAATACTATATTCCATCCACATTAAAACCAGAATGTACTCTCTAGGTCAGAGCTGTCAAGTTCAAAGGGCAAAAATAAAGAAGTTAATGTTAAGAATATAAGAAATGTTTGACATTCAACATACCCAGCAAAGACTATTCTGTCAACCTTAGACTGCCCAGCCAGGAAACAAATGAACAATACCAGGAAAACAAGGAAGTACAGATATAAAATCAAAGAACTTGAAAAATGGCTTAAACGTAACTTACAATGAAGAATGGTATACCGTATGTGATCTCTCTCTCTCTCTCTCTCTCTCTCTCTCTGACAGAGAGGGGAGGGGAAGAGGAAGAGGAAGAAGCTTCCAGGGTGCTGCCGCTGTGCTTTCAGGTTTGTGTGTGCTGTGGCGGCAGCGCGTCGTCGTCCTGGTTTGTCGCGCGACAACCCGGAAGCGCTGATGGCCCGCCAGTGGCGGTGCACCATCAGCGCTTCCGAGTTGTTGCACGACACACCTGGGGGCCCCAGGCGACACAGTATTGTGTCGCGACACACAGTTTGGAAAGCCCTGAGTTAAGACTTCATCTAAGTGCCTGTGGTAAAATAGCAAGGGAATGAGTTTACACATAAAGCCAGAATTTTTAAAAGCATGCTTTGTTGAATAAGCCACAGTAGCCTTGTTTGTACATTATGGTAAACCATAATGAGTAGCCACATATTCTCAGTCACATATTAAGCCCAAAACAAAACAAACTACAATATGGCTTAGTGTTCTTGTGAACCAGGACAACATATTGTATACGTGTGAGGATTCAGTCCAGTATAAATGATGTTAAGAGGACAGAACCTTAAGAACCACTTTCAGATCCCATTAACCTTTTGCTGTTAGCTGTCTTGAGTGCTTTTTTGGCAGAACAGCCAACTTCTTAGGCCAAGATACTATAACTCATGAATGTAAGAACAGCCCTTTAGATCAGACAAAAGTCTATCAAATCTATTATAATTTCACACAATGCCCAACCAAATGCTTCTGGAAAGCCTACAAGCAAGCATGAAGGAAACAGCCTTTCCTGACTATTGTCTGCTAGTAACAGGCACTGAAGGATACAACATTATGAACAAGACAATTCTATTAGGAATCAAGATTATTAACCAGTACCCTGTAATTGTCCTACACTTTCCAAACTTTTCATGTTGGTGACACACTTTTTAGACATGCATCATTTCGCGACACACTCTTACAGCAGGGCACAAGGCAGGCACTAGGACCTGCGTGGAATCCTGGCAGGGCTCGGAGGCAGCAGCAGCCGGGACACACCCAGACACTGCAGCTGACACACTAACGTGTCATGACACACAGTTTGGAAAGCTCTGCTCTAAGATCTTGCCTAAAACCCTTTTAAAGCCTTACAAAGTCAACAGCTTCAACAATTTTGCAGCTGAAAATCTCCATAAATTAATTTTGGAATATATAGCATTTCCCTTCTCCCCAGCAACTCTTGAAGAGGAAAATTAAAAGAATACATTGTTAACTTACAGCCTAAAAACTAATTTAAAAGCATGGCAATACTACTACTCCCCCTCTATGAGCTGAACCAAGTGGCTGTTATCCTTGTTTGTTCTGAATGTTGTTTCATATGATAGAAGATGCTTTCTCCTTTCACTTACTTGCTCCAAATAAGTCTTGCATTCAACATTGCCTGATCAGCTTCAGAAGACTTTTCAGTTCTTCGTTTCTCAGGCTATTCTTAGGAAGGAATACACTCTGAGATCTTTGAGTAATTCCACTCATCTATGATATAAACTGGACTAAAGCCCATGAACTCTCACAGGAGCAGTTCATCCTGCTACAATATCACATAATGCATTTAGAGTATGCATAGTTGCCAACTCACAGTCTGACATTTCTTAAAGCAACAACTGCTAAAATCCTAGCTTACTTTAAATAGCTAATAACTTTACACTCAGATTTTGAGAAGCTAATTTGCAAGCATTAACAATATTCTCTATAAGTTAACTTTTTTTGTTTTAAACCTCTGAATATAGATTCAGTTTTGAAAACAATATGTTAAAACAACACTATACAAATTATTCAGCATTAGGTCTATGTTCCTTATATTCCCCCCCCCCCCCCGTGTATAAATGGATGGATGGATATATAATTTATGATCTCTGCATAAGCTGCAGCATTTCTCAAGCAGTGTATCATGGATACATACATACATACATATATACATACATACACACAGTATAAATTCCCTTCTCACCCCTATGGGTGGTATGTGTCTTCCTCAACCTCGGGTCCTCTACCAGAGGCCTGGGAGTTTGAGGGTTCTGCGCAGTATCTTAGCTGTTCCTAGCACTGCACTCTTCTGCACAGAGAGCTCTGATGTTGTTAAGGTTTGTGAATAAAACCAGGAATTTACAGATAGAACAGACTGGAAATGTATTCAGTGTATCTAGGTGAAAGGTTATAGAAACTGCTATGTCATTCTATCAGGTGAAAGATGATGACACCTACTGGCAAGAGTATGCAAATGTATTATGTGGCTGATGCAATGCTACTGTAATGTGAGTCCTGATTGGACAGATATGTGTATAAAAGTACTGTGTAAAGGTGCTGTTCTCTCTCTTTCATCTGATGTGCCATTGGACAACGTATCTATTACTTGGACTGCTGTATATGAAGACTGTGTATGTATAATTGTAAATAGACTTTTTACCTAAACCTCATTTTGTGTGTGTCGGTTTAATCCTAACAGGACTGGAAGAACGTATTGCTCTAAGGCTTCTTGGATATTGGGCCGCCCCAGTACCGCTGACTCTGACAGATGTTGTTCCTGGGATCTGTTGGAGCCACTCTCCCAGCTTAGGAGTCACAGCCCTGAGCGCTCCTACCACCACTGGGACCACTTTGGCCTTCACTTTCCACATCCTCTCTAGTTCTTCCTTCAGGCCCTGGTACTTCTCTAGCTTCTCATACTCCTTCTTCCTGATGTTGCTGTCACTTGGCACCGCTACATCTATCACCACCGCCGTCTTCTGGTCCTTGTCTACTACCACAATGTCCGGTTGATTGGCCAGTACCTGCCTGTCTGTCTGAATCTAGAAGTCCCACAGGATCTTAGCCCTGTCATTCTCCACGACCTTCTGTGGAATCTCCCATCAGGACTTTGGAGGGTCTAGCCCATACGCTGTGCAGATGTTCCTGTACACAATGCCAGCTACCTGGTTGTGCCGTTCAGTGTATGCTATTCCTGCCTGCATCTTACATCCTGCCACTATGTGCTGGACTGTATCTGAGACCTCTCTGCACAGTCTGCACCTTGAGTCCTATCTAGTGTGGTAGACCTCTGCTTTTATGGATCGGGTGCTTAGTGCCTGTTCTTGTGCTGCTATGATCAGTGCCTCAGTGCTGTCTTTTAGTCCAGCCCTATCCAGCCACTGGTAGGATTTCCCAATGCCAGCCACCTCAGCTATCTGTCAACGGTACATCCCATGCAGGGTCTTGTCTTGCCATGGCACTTCCTCTGCTTGATCTTTCTTCCATGTCTGCTGCTGCCTCGGGCATTCTCTCAGCAGCTCATCTTTAGGTGCCATCTTACTGATGTACTCCTGGATGCTCTGGGTCTCATCCAGGACAGTGGCTTTGACACTCACCAAATCCCACCCGTCCTTTTTCCGGCTGGTGTACAGTCTCTGGGTATTGGACTTGGGGTGAACACCTCCGTACATTGTGAGGAGCTTCCAGGTCTTCACATCAGCAGCCTCCATGTCCACCTTTGGCCAGCTCACTATACCGGCAGGGTATCTGATGACTGGCAGGGCATACATGTTAATGGCGTGGATCTTGTTCTTCCCATTGAGCTGGCTCTTCAGGACCTCTCTTATCCTTTGGTGGTACTTGGATGTTGCTGTCTTCCTTGCCTCATTGTGGTTCCCATGTGATTGTGGGATACCAAGATACTTGTAGCTGGTCTGTATGTCTGCTATGTGGCCTGCTGGTAGTTCCACCCCATCAGTTTTAACTACCTTCCCTCTCTTTACTACCATCCGGCCACACTTCTCTAGTCCGAATGACATCCCAATGTCCTCACTGTAGATCCGTGTCAGGTGGATCAGTGAGTCACTGTCTCGTTCACTCGTAGCATACAGCTTGATGTAATCCATGTAGAGGAGGTGGCTGATAGTAGTTCCACTCTTGAACTGGTATCCATATCCAGTTCTTGTGATAATCTGGCTGAGGGGGTTCAAGCCCATGCAGAACAGCAGTGGGGACAATGCATCACCTTGGTATATGCCACACTTGATGGTCATTTGTGCAAGCTGTCTTGAGTTGACTTCCAGTGGTGTCTTCCACAGTCCCATTGAGTTCTTGAGGAAGGTCCTTAGTGTCCTGTTGACTTTGTATAGTGCCAGGCATTCACAGATCCATGTGTCTGGCATTGAGTCATAGGCTTTCCTGTAGTCAATCCAGGCTGTCCTCAGATTGGTCTGTCTAAACCTTGAGTCTCAGGCTACTACTCTATCTATGAGTAACTGGTGTTTAGAGCCTCTGGAGTTGTTCCCAATGCCCATCTGAGCTGTGCTCATGTACTGGCCCATATCGTCCTGCAGCTTGGCGGCTATGATGCCTGATAGGACTCTCCATGTTGTGGGGAGGCAGGTTATTGGCCGGTAGTTGGACGGTGTTGTTCCCTCGTTGGGTCTTTCACGATCAGCACTGTCCTACCTTGTGTTAGCCAGTCTGGGTGGGAGCCTGCTGCTAGAAGCTGGTTCATCTGTGCTGCTAGGCATTCATGCACTGCTGCTAGTTTCTTTAGCCAGTAGGTGAGGATCACGTCTGGGCCAGGTGCTGTCCAGCTCTTCATGTTCTTGACATGCTGCTGGATATCTGCTACTGTGATAGTGACTGGTTCCTGCTCTGGGAGATTTCTGTAGTCTGCTATCAGGTCCTGCAGCCACTTTGCACTGGTGTTATGTGTCTTCTCTTTCTCCCATATGTTCTTCCAGTACTGTTCCATTTCTGCTGTTGGTGGTTCTGCTGTTACTGTGTTGTTGCACTGTAGCTGGGAGTACACCTTGGATGGTTCTTTGGTGAAAAGGGCATTTATCTTCTTGGCCTCAGCTTCTCTAGTGTATCTCCTTAGCCTGGTAGCCTGTTGAGATTTGTATAATACCCAGAATTTACAGCTAGATTAATTAGACAGATGAGAGGCATTAAGTTCTGCAAGTCATTCTATCAGCAGCCATTGCTGAAGAATGATGAAAGAAGTGACTCATACCACAGCTGATATAGTTTAAGCTGGGTGTGGTAGATAATGAATTTGACCTACAGTATAATGTGATTGGTCAATTTAAGTACTGTATGTAAGCAGAGGAGCTCTGGTGTTCATTCTTCTCGTTACTATCTTCATTATCATCTGTATCTGTTGGATGTTATTGGACTGTGTATTGACTGCATATGTATATAGAGTAAATAGACTATTTTATCTAATCTCTTGTGAGTGTCTGCTTACTCAATAGAACGTATTACTCTGAGGTCTAGAAGGAACATTGGCAGCCCCAGCGCTGTATACTCCGACACCCTGTGCTGTGAGTCTTTGTTTAGCAGTCTCTAGGGCAGGGCTTTCCAAAGTTTTCCTGCGGTGACACACACCAACCGCTGTTGGTGTGTCGCCACGGGAAAACCCAGAAGTGCTGCCGTTGCGGCAGTGCGCAAAAACCCGGAAGCGCTGCTGCCGCTTTCAGTTTTTGTGTGCCGCCGTTGGTGTGTCACCGCGGGAAAACCCGGAAGCGCCGCCATTGCGGCAGCGCGCAAAAACCTGGAAGCGCTGCTGCTGCTTTGTTTTTGCGCGCCGCCGTGGCTGCGGCACTTTCGGATTTTCGCACGCCGCCGTTCAGTGCCATCAGCGCTTCCGGGTTTTGACGCGACACATCTGGGCCCCACAGGCAACACACTTTTGTGTCGCGACACACAGTTTGGAAAGCTCTGCTCTAGGGCTTCAGATGGAGTCAGGCCCTTGTATTTTTTCAGTAGCCAAGTCTTATCCTTAATCTCCACACCCTTCTGTAGTTCTACCAGCTGACCAACTACTCTCTGAGTTGCCTTGATCTTAGCCTCCAACCTCATTTACCAGGGCGGTATGTATTGCTGTTCTTCTTGATCATGTAGCCAAGCATCTCCATGATTACAGTGGCTGTAGCATATACCAGTTCATTGGTTTGAGTTATAGTGGTAGTAGGGATTGTTGTGAGGGCTCTGTTGGCATCTTCTAGCATACTATCTGATGATACTTCTCCACTGAGCCTTGGTAATCGGTCCCAAGAGTTGACTGTAGCTAGTTTATCCATGATCTTTTGCCTCATATCAGCTGCTGTGCTCTGTAATAGAGGGGGTGGCAGTGACGTTCCAGCTTCAGGTGTTGGTTGCACATCCAGTTGTTCTTCCAGGTCTTCTTGAATCTGGGATATAATGTGTAGTTGGTCTATCTCAAGTTGTGAGAGCAGCTTCCTTTTCACTATGTTGAAATGTTGGGTAACTAGCTGTTTCTCAGTTAGTGTGGATGCAGGTCTTCTGTCCATCCATAGTTCCCTCATACGTTTCATATATCCCCTCTCATTAGGTCTACTGTTGTAGTAGCATTCCATCAATTCCAGGTTCTCTTGTCTTGTCCATGTATGGTTTGTTCCAGTAGCCCACTTATCAACAGATTGTCCTGGTTCCCCAACATCTGATGCGGATCTTGTTAATCTGGGTGATGTCCGAGCCGGCATGACTCTCTTGGTTCGTGTCACTCTCATATTTTGTGGTAGGCAGGTGAAGTGTTAGGGGGTCTTTGCCCAAGGACCCCTACTGGTAAGGTAGGTACAGCCGGGATTTGAACCCCGGTCTCCCGCTCCAAAGGCGGCGCTCTAACCACTATGCTATCCAGCCGCTTATACACACACACACACACAATTTGTATCATACATATTTCACTGTGAACAGTCACATTTTGATTTCAAGATCAAAACGAAACTCTATGAACATGGGAGCTTTGCTTTGAGTTCAAAACACTTGAAACAAAGTCTTTATAGTCTACTCTGATAAGGTACTTGTTAAAATGTATCCTTTTGTACTGTGATGTCTGTAACAGGTTTCAACTTTGGTTTTGTTTGTGTCTCTTCCACAGAGCTTAACTCAAGTACACAAAAAAAGTCTTCTAATAGATTATGGCAACAAGAGGCCCATTGCTGAATACTTGACAAAGGATTCCAATGAATCTCCTGTTTATTAAGCTACCAATATTACATTACTTTCATTCAGGTCTTGTCTCTATACTGTTCACCTATACTTTCCAGGTGAAACTGTTTCTGTACCAGAGGACAATGTGTCTTCCTTTCTATGTGACCACTGTGTTTAAATCAGAAAACCCCCATTCCGAGTTAAATATCAACTATTTAGCTGAGCACCTGAACAAATGTCCTGCCTGTAACACATTTCTTTCAACCTGTATCACTCACCTGTTGGGATCTGAGTCTTACTGGGGTGGTGATGTCCACCTACTCCTGGCTGTGGAGGAGGACTTGTTCCTACTTGTCCGGTACCTTGCGCTGGGCTCGTGCTGATCAGAGTTCCAGCAGGCAGAGGCTGGCCTCTTTTTAAGAGCTGCTTCTGTTCTTGTTGGCGGAAGCGTGGAGGCACCTCACGAGGCAGGTATCGGGATGCAGCTGGCTGCTGTCCATTGGCAGATGCACGCTTGCCATTATTATTGTTGGTAATAGTGCTGGTGGAAGTACTGGTACTGGTACCGGCAGGTTGGGGCTGGCTTAAACTGGTCTTAATAGGTTCTGGCACTAGGAAAATAAAAAGTTAAGAAAATATTTATTAAGAGGGAGAATTAGATATAATTCTTCTTAAATGCACCACACTTGAAATTAAAATTAATCAACATGCTCTTTGCTGGAATAAACAAGTGAACTAATCAAGCGTGTAACACTTATGAAGCAAGGTTTATGCTACATAAACATTATATGTTTTAGGCATGGTAATCTTATATTGACTGAATTTTCAAAAACAACATTTCTGGACATCTCAGTGATTTCTGAAACCTTATACTATATATTAAAATTATTTTTCCCCATGTCTTCAGGTATATGCTACAATAAGATTATCTTTTTCTGTCTTCTGATATCAAGAGCAATCAACCTTGGTAATGCTTCAACAACAATATCCCCCTACTTTGGGTAGTTATCAGTTCAATCTCAGATTTGAACAAGGTCTCATAAAGCAGCGAGACGTTTCAAGGGCATAGGGAGAAGCTGCCAGTGAGATTACGGAATTACAGCTGCTGAGGTAAGAAACAGAGAAATGTATCAGTTTTTCCACTCTTAATTTATTTTTGCTCCATTTTTAAGGAAGCAATTTTCCATAATAATAATATAATGAATAATTTTTAAAAAGTGTGAATATCGAAGTACAGTTGCATTTTGGTTTATATATTCCCCTGGCAGGTCCATATTAGGTACTGTAAATTCACATTGAAATGTGAAATGAACAAATTTCTTCCCTATTCTTATTTATGTCCTTAAAATATAAGAGCCAGCTAACTTTAGTTAGCTCCAAAATTACAAAAAATCAATGAAGCTTTTTCAGTATTGCTATTATATGCTTCATCTTTTTAAACTCACATTTTACTACATGGAATTACATGATACGTTTATTTACAAAACGTTTTAATACCTTCTTTACAGTTCAGGAATTTATAAAGGAATTTTAGAGCAATATAAATCAGTTATTGAAATGTACTAAGTAAGAGAGAAGCATGAAAAGTAAATCATCTCAAAAGAAAAACTCCACCTGAATACCCAATATTTACTTGCCCCCAAAGCTTTCATATGAGTAACCATGGTTTCACTGTGCATTCTTAAGGCAAGCAGCAACTGAACCAGCTTTCCATAGTCAGGACACCAAAACAACAAATACTATTTTATATACCCACCAACCTCATTTCTGTAGGTAAAGAACAGCAGAACAGGCCTTTAAATGTTGACCAGAGGGCAAGGCCATGCACATGTGAAACCAGACAGTCCTTAAGTTATCCCAGCCTTGCATTGTTTAGAGCTCTTAAAGGTCAAGCTAGTACTCTGATTCGGAACTGGAAACAAATCAGTAATTAACATAAACGGCATCATGCCAGGGTTATATGCTCAGTGCACTGAGATCTAGTTACAAGTCTTGCTTTAGGACTGTGAGACAACTAATGTTTCTGATCACTTTTAAAGGCAGAGCCATGTCAACTCTAAGTCAAAACCGTAACCAAGCCTACAGGCAAATTCATATAATCCTACTATTTTCTTAACAAATTACAATGAAGATTTAATTTTGCCTTTCACAAATACCTCAATTAATCTCTCATTGTGGAAATCAGCCACTTATACTTAGGTGGAAGCAGGGATGCCAATCTTCTTTTCCCTGCTACTCTGAACTACTGCAGAATAAAAATTAGCTTAAATATTCTAGAAAATTCACACCAACCCTTGTGCTTTACATTCTTTTCAATTTCATTTGTAAAACTCAAATCACTGTGGTGAATTACATATGCAGTATATTTAATACAAACCAGGAATGTATATACTAGGAATATAGATGAAACACTGATTTTGTTTAAATCGCTGCAGCTGCTCAAAACTAGAAACCTTTCCTGAATTTTTAACTGGAATAAAACCAGAGCCTGATCCCCACTGAGGTAACATTATCCAAGAACAATGCATTATCAAACAGAACAAAGATTCTATTAATACATTTGGTTTCTTTTACCATAACTTGCTAAGTCCAAATATATGAAAATAGATGAAATCACACAGAAATTAATGGGGCAGTACAACATCATTCACTATACCCACAACTGTGAAATTGAACAACTGATGCAGAACATTTTGCTGCAAGCCATAAACTTCTGAAAAGTTTTAAAAACCTTATCTTATTAAAGCTATAGAAACATAGACTGTAAGGGTGAGAAGGAACCTTAGAGATCACCTTGTCAACCCCATGCCCAGTGCAGGAATCCACTACAACAGCATGCTAGACAGACGGCCATCTGTCTAAACACTTTTAGCAAAATAGATTCTATCGCCTTCTAAGGCAATACAAGAATAAAAGCAGAATATAGGTATTTTCTAAAAGCAGCTGAAGATGGGGAGAGTGTTCATGGAGATTACTTATTTATTATACTTCCAAAGAAAACCATTTGGTCTCATTTAAATAGAAAGGTTTAGGACATCTTCATATGATTGTTATCTGATTAATCTACTCACAACTGAAGTTTCTTTATAAATTGATCAGTCAGACACCGAGGGAGCTGCCTTCCATCTGCATTTACTTGCAAACCAAGATAATTTTATAACAGTATTTTTTTGCTCAACATATTCTATATTCTGATAGAATTTAAATTTTGAAATAGGAAATGTTTCCAGTGTTTCAGGTATTTCCACATGATGAACACATCCAACTGTTGTATGGCAATTGTGCATTAAAGCATAACATGATTAACATTAAAAGCTCCTGAGGCCTTTATTGCAAACAAAACAAATTATTACCTTATACAATTCTCAGATTACAATCTTCTCTTCTGTGAAAGTCATTTGTTCATAGGAGACAGCACTGCTTTAGGTTTTCAAATGTAAGATACTGCAGGTACTCATTGTACCTAAAGTAAAATATTACAAAGCTATCTAGCTGATGTTTTGGGACAGGAAATCAAGATTATAGCAGAATTAATTCTGAGGTAAAATTTGTGTAATCATGTTTCAGACCTATTTTCTTATTTATATCAGCCATGCGTGCACATCCTAGTCCACACAAACACACACAAACAGTGGAGTGGCTAGATAGCATAGTGCAGTCCTTTGAAATGGGAGACTGGGGTTCGAATCCTGGCTGGTACCTATCTTACCAGTAGGGATTGTTGGGCAAAGACCCCCCTAACACTTTACCTGTCTACCTCAAATATGAGAGTGACACATACTAGGAGAGTCACGCTGGCTCAGATGTCACCTGGATTAACAAGGTCTGCGCCAGATGTTAGGGAACCAGGACAATCTGTTGATAAGTGGGCTACTGGAACAAACCATACATGGACAAGACAAGAGAACCTGGAATTGATGGAATGCTACTACAACAGCAGACCTAATGAGAGGGGATATATGAAACATATGAGGGAACTATGGAATAAGACCTGCATCCACACTAACTGAGAAACAGCTAGTTACCCAACGCTTCAACATAGTGAAAAGGAAGCTGCTCTCACAACTTGAGATAGATCAACTACACATTATATCCCAGACTCAAGAAGACCCGGAAGAACAACTAGATGTGCAACCAACACCTGAAGCTGGAACGTCACTGCCACCCCCCTCCATTACAGAGCACAGCAGCTGATATGAGGCATAAGATCTTGGATAAATTAGCTACAGTCAATCATTGAGACCAATTACCAAGGCTCAGTGGAGAAATACCATCAGAGAGTATGCTAGCAGATATCAATAGAGCCCTCATGACAATCCCTACTAACACCATAACTCAAACCAATGAACTGGTATACACTACAGCTGCTGTAATCCTGGAGATGCTTGGCTACATGATCAAGAACAACAACACCCCCCCCCGAAAATGAGGTTGGAGGCTAAGATCAAGGCAACTCGGAGACAAGTTAGTCAGCTGGTGCAAGTACAGAAGGGTGTGGAGATTAAGGATAAGACTCAGCTACTGAAATAAATACAAGGACCTCATTCCATCTGAAGCCCTAGAGACTGCTAAACAAAGGCTCACAGCAATGACTATCAGGCCTAGGAGATACACTAGAGAAGCAGAGGCCCCAAAGGCAAGTAGCTGGCATTGTATACAGGAACATCTGCACAACTTATGGGCTAGACCCTCCAAAGTCTAGATGGGAGATTCCACAGAAGGTCGTGGAGAATGACAGGGCTAAGATCCTGTGGGACTTCCAGATTCAGACAGACAGGCAGGTACTGGCCAATCAACCAGACATTGTGGTAGTAGACAAGGACCAGAAGACGGTGGTGGTGATAGATGTAGCGGTGCCAAGTGACAGCAACATCAGGAAGAAGGAGTATGAGAAGCTAGAGAAGTACCAGGGCCTGAAGGAAGAACTAGAGAGGATGTGGAAAGTGAAGGCCAAAGTGGTCCCAGTGGTGGTAGGAGCGCTCAGGGCTGTGACTCCTAAGCTGGGAGAGTGGCTCCAACAGATCCCAGGAACAACATCAGAGCTCTCTGTGCAGACGAGTGCAGTGCTAGGAACAGCTAAGATACTGTGCAGAACCCTCAAGGTCCCAGGCCTCTGGTAGAGGCCCCGAGGCTGAGGAAGACACATACCACCCATAGGAGTAAGAAGGGAAATACAAATAAATAAATAAATAAATAAATAAATCCTGCCCTCAAGATGTCTATCAAATATGTCATACATACTAATCTTGCCAGAAGTAATAAGGCCAAATTCACTTTGGTTTGCACCAGCTTCTACCACAGAGCAACTGAAGGTCTAGAAGGGAAGAGGTGCTATGTGCACAATACCACTGACAGCTCCAATGCTTCTGGCAGTTATCAGAATAGCTTAAAAGGCAGGAGTTTTTCTCAAAGAAAAAGCATGAGGATTCTTGCTAGGAAATTTCAAATACTGGCCAAAGATAGACATTGTAGTTGTTGCCACTTGAGAGCCCTGAAAAAGAAGGTATGGAAATATCTCTACTACTTAAATAGAAAAGCATACCAACAACAGAAAAAAAAAGAAACATGGCTGGCTCAAAAAATAACTCGGATGTGGCAAAAGGCCAATTGCAATTATTTTAAAAATGTGTTTTGTATAGGGGCAATCTGGAAAAACTGAATATCAGATGCACAACAGAACTGAAGATTAGATGGCAAAAAAATTGTAGGGCCAATATCAAAAGCATAAAGTTCCTTCAGTAGGTAAACAGAAATGTTGCCAAAATAAACGCTTATCATCTTTATAGAAATAATTGCCATCTGTTTTTATGATATAAGTAATAAAAGAAACAGCCTTAAAATTATTATACTATCGGAGTAGACAAAAATGTATTTTACCTCATCTGCTCAAACAGCATTTAAAAGCCAGCTGGTTTACTCAAAGGGTCAATTTTGACATTATGCTAAAGTATCTTTAGTGTTACATGAATGAGCCTACACAAGCTTCAGACTCACTTCCCTGGTATCCCCTTTCTTCTCTGGTGCATCTGCAAAAGATCAGAAGCATCTATTTTTTGTTTTCATTGGACTCATCAAAGCTTTCCATCAAGCCCTCATGCAACTAGTGAACCATAAACCAATGTTCAATTAAAAAAAATTAGGTCAAATGTAATTTAAATTAAGCTGACTTCCTCTAAACATGCACATAACTTGTTCTCCTTGCTGCTGCAGCATCAAAAACAAAGGGCTATGTGCAAGTCAGAGGCTTGTTCATATAATGATAAATTGCAGCTTTACATTTAAAGGAGAACAAAATCTCCCTTTCGAGGTGTTTCAACTAAACATGCCACAATTTTCAAATGCAGCTTAAGTTAAATTCAGTGCTTAAATAGAAATCCTTTGCAGAAGGAACAGATGGGAACCACAGCTAAGCAATTGCTCTTTCCAATGCCTTTTCACAATTTTTATCTGGCCAGTGGTTTTTGCCCCCCCCCCCCCGGTAGTTTTATTTCTTTTTGTTTTTCTTTCTGCTGACTCCAATGGGATTGAAATGAACTAAATATGCTTGTAAATCATTCAGCATAGACCATATTTATTCCTTTGTTCCATTACTATCTCAGGGAAATGGGAAAGTTTTGATCCACAGCCATGCAAAGTCGAAACAAAGTCAGAAGAGACCTGTGACATCAGTGGTCTTCTCCCAATGGAGACTTCTCTCTTTGGCTCAGGGAAGGGAAATCCAAAATTACAAGGATTACAGTCGTATCTGAATGAAGTAGTCGAAGTCTGCTTTCTCAAATCTGATATGAAATCAGATAATATATATTGTTATTAAGTACATCTTGCTGCCCATGATGGAATGATACTCGAGCTGACCTTTAAGAAGTTTATAATGTCCACTGTGATTTAAATTGACTGCAGTCTCTTGGGAAATGAATTTCAAGATAGCTTTTTACTGGAATATTGTGGTTAGGGATTCATTAACACATTCTGCAGAGCAGTTTTTCTTATTTCCACCAGCCATTTTGTTTTCTGTTGCTACTTACCTCTAAAGATCAGAATCATGCAAGCAATAGTATTCCCTGGAATACTCTATGGAAGCAAAGGTTGGACTTTGAAGAAGCAAGATAGGAAGAGCATTGATGCTTTTCAAATTTGGTGTTGGAGAAGACTCCTGAATATACCATGGACAGACAAGAAAACAAACAAAAAATGGATCACTGAACAAATCAACCCAGAGTTCTCGGCACAAATGTGGTCATTTGTGGCTTAAAATATCCAACGCATTATGCAAAAACCTCTGGGTTAATTGGTTGGATGATCGATTTGTTTGTTTTCTTGGCTGTCCACAGTTTTCTTAGGAGTATATTCCAACACCAAAGTTCAGAAGCATCAATGCTCTTTTTATCCTGCTTCTTCAAAATCCAACTTTCGCTTCCATAAAGTGTCAGAGGGAATACCATTGCTTGCGCTATTCTGATCTTTGTAGGTATGGACAAACCACGGCATCTGAATATCTTTTCCAGGGCCTTCATGGCTGCTCTATCAAGTGCTGAGGCATATTTCTTGACCACTTGTTCCTTTACTATTGATGGTTGATCCTAAAAGGCAGAAGCTATCTACCACTTAATTGACAATTCTAAGGCTGGTTGTTGTACTTGTTATCATTAGTTTGCTCTTCTTTATATTTAATTTTAAACCCCACTTTTTCACTGTGCTCCTTGGTTTTTATTACTAGAGCTTGCAGATCCTTTACATTTTCAGCTTATCAGAGTAGTGTCATCAGCACAGTGCAGGTTATTGATGTTTCTTCCTCCAGTTTTAAAACCATGCTCATCTTCTTCCAATCCAGCTTCCCTTAATATATGTTCAGCATATACATTGATAAAAGGAAATACTTCTCCATAAAGCATTTATGTAAACTGAGGGACCTGCTAATAGAAGATACAGTACAATCACTGTCAATAACTTGGACAACTTTTGGAGGTTATAGTTATCAATAACTGTTATTTAGAATGGATACATCCAGCAACTTGCTTCTGGTTGCCAGTTGCTAAAGTATTGAAAATACCATGGACTGCCAAAAGAACAAACAAATCAGTTTTAGAAGAAATACAACCAAAATGTTCCCTAGAAGTAAAGATAACTAGGCGTAGACTCTCATACTTTGGGCACATCGTCAGGAAAGACAGATCGCTTGAAAAGGACATCATGTTTGGTAAAGTCGAGGGCCAGCGGAAAAGAGGAAGACCTTCAATGCGATGGATTGATAGAATCACCACAACAATGGATGCAAACATTGGAACAGTCAGGCATATGGCGCAAGACCGAACAGCATTTTGTTCTGTTATACATAGGGTTGCCATGAGTCATAAACGACTCGACCGCAACTAACAACAACAACAACAGAGTATATAAATGGGTGGGTGCCATTGCTCTCACGTCTGCTTGTCTGTTTCCCAAAGGCATTTGTGGAACCCTGCAGGAACAGAAGGGAAATTTTTTGTCCAGGTCTTTGGTCTGATCCAATATGGCTGATAGCAATCAAGCTAAAGTACCTTTCCCTCTTAAACAATAGGAAGCAGAAGCTGACATTCAGCTAAAGTAGGTACCAACACATATTTTAAACCCATATCTTATGAATATAGATAACAACTGAACTTCCCTGCTTTTGTACTATTTTTGTCTCTTGTACAATATTCTACCAGGCTGTGTCTGACTAAAGAAAAGATTCCACACCCTTATTAATACTGATATATCACAAATTAAACCTATATTTCAATCTCAAGACAAAAACAGCCTATCTTCTTATCAACCTTATAAGGGCACAATGATTAGCATATTAAATATGTAAATTTATTTAAATGTAATCAATCAGTTAAGAGCCATAAAATAATTAAAAACTAATCAGTTGACAGCAATGGTTAAGAATAAAGAGGTAATCAGTTATCAACTTAAAATTAATGACCTTAAAAATTGTTTTGTACAGCTAATATTTTTCAACTATTTATAAAGGAGTTTTGAATGTATTCTGATAGTATAAAAACACAGGCTTCTTTCATATTCATTTTGTTGTTCAGTCGTTTAGTCATGTCCGACTGTTCGTGACCTCATGGACCATAGCACGGCAGGCCTTCCTGTCCTCCACTGTCTCTCGGAGTTTACTCAAATTCATGTTCATTACATCGGTGATGCTATCTAACCATCTCATCCTCTGCCGTCCCCTTCTCCTTTTGCCTTCAGTCTTTCCCAGCATCAGGGTCTTTTCCAGTGAGTCCTCTCTTCGCATTAGGTGGCCAAAGTATTTGAGCTTCAGCTTCAGCATCTGTCCTTCCAATGAGCAGTCAGGGTTGATTTCCTTTAGGATTGACTGGTTTGACCTCCTTGCAGTCCAAGGGACTCTCAAGAGTCTTCTCCAGCACCACAGCTCGAAAGCATCAATTCTTCGGCGCTCAGCCTTCCTTATGGTCCAACTCTCACAGCCATACATTACTACTGGAAAAACCATAGCTTTAACTATACGGACCTTTGTCGGCAAGGTGATGTCTCTGCTTTTTAATATGCTGTCTAGGTTTGCCATAGCTTTCCTCCCAAGGAGCAAGCGTCTTTTAATTTCATGGCTGCAGTCACCGTCTGCGGTGATCTTGGAGCCCAAGAAAATAAAATCTGTCACTGCTTCCATTTCTTCCCCTTCTATTTGCCAGGAAGTGATGGGACCAGATGCCATGATCTGGGTTTTTTTAATGCTGAGTTTCAAGCCAGCTTTTGCACTCTCCTCTTTCACCCTCATCAAGAGGCTCTTTAGTTCCTCTTCACTTTCTGCCATTAGGGTGGTATCGTCTGCATATCTGAGGTTGTTGATATTTCTCCCGGCAATCTTAACTCCGGCTTGTGATTCATCCAGCCCGGCATTTCTCATGATGTACTCTGCATATAAGTTAAATAAGCAGGGTGATAATATACAGCCTTGTTGTACTCCTTTCCCAATTTTGAACCAGTCGGTTGTTCCATGTCCGGTTCTAACTGTTGCTTCTTGACCCACATACAGGTTTCTCAGGAGACAGATAAGGTGGTCTGGTACTCCCATCTCTTTAAGAATTTGCCACAGTTTGTTGTGATCCACACAATCAAAGGCTTTAGCGTAGTCAATGAAGCAGAAGTAGAATGTTTTTCTGGAAATCTCTTGCTTTTTCCATGATCCAGCGAATGTTGGCAATCTGATCTCTAGTTCCTCTGCCTCTTCGAAACCCAGCTTGCACTTCTGGTACTTCTCGGTTCACATACTGCTGAAGCCTAGCTTGTAGGATTTTGAGCATAACCTTGCTAGCATGTGAAATGAGCACAATTGTACGGTAGTTTGAACATTCTTTGGCATTGCCTTTCTTTGGAATTGGAACGTAAACTGACCTTTTCCAATCCTGTGGCCACTGTTGAGTTTTCCAAATTTGTTGGCATATTGAGTGCAGCACTTTAACAGCATCATCTTTTAGGATTTTAAATAGCTCAGCTGGGATACTGTCTTCTCCGCTAGCTTTGTTGTTAGTAATGCTTCCTAAAGCCCACTTGACTTCTCTCTCTAGGATGTCCGGCTCAAGGTCAGTGACCACACCATCGTATTTATCAGGGATATTAAGATCTTTCTTGTATAGTTCTTCTGTGTATTCTTGCCACCTCTTCTTAATCTCTTCTGCTTCTCTTAGGTCCCTGCCTTTTTTGTCCTTTATCATGCCCATCTTTGCACAAAACGTTCCCTTGATATCTCCGATTTTCTTGAAGAGATCTCTAGTCTTCCCCATTCTATTGTTTTCCTCGATGGGAATCTTTCCCTTTCTCCCTTGCCTTTTGCTTCCCTTCTTTCCTCAGCTATTTGTAAAGCCTCATCAGTCAGCCACTTTGCTTTCTTGCATTTCTTTTTCTTTGGGATGGTTTTAGTTGCTGCCTCCTGTACAATGTTACAAACCTCCATCCATAGTTCTTCAGGCACTCTGTCTACCAGATCTAATCCTTTAAATCTATTCCTCACCTCCACTGTATATTCATAAGGGATATGATTTAGGTCATACCTGATTGGTCTAATGGTTTTCTCTACGTTCTTCAATTTAAGCCTAAATTTTGTGATAAGAAGCTCATGATCTGAGCCACAGTCAGCTCTAGGTCTTGTTTTTGCTGATTGTATAGAGCTTCTCCATCTTTGGCTGCAAAGTATATAATCAATCTGATTTCGGTATTGACCATCTGGCGATGTCCATGTGTAGAGTCATCTCTTGTGTTGTTGGAAAAGAGTGTTTGCTATGACCAGCGTGTTCTCTTGACAAAACACTATTAGCCTTTGCCCTGCTTCATTTTGTACTCTGAGGCCGAACTTGCCTGTTATTCCGGTTATTTTTTGACTTCCTACTTTAGCATTCCAGTCCCCTATGATGAAAAGGACATCTTTTTTTGGTGTTAGTTCTAGAAGGTGTTGTAGGTCTTCATAGAACCGGTCAACTTCAGCTTCTTTGGCATCAGTGGTTGGGGCATAGACTTGGATCACTGTGATGTTGAATGGTTTGCCTTGGATTCGAACTGAAAGCATTCTGTCGTTTTTGAGGCTGTACCCCAGTACTGCCTTTCCCACTCTTTTATTGACTATGAGAGCTACTCCATTTCTTCTAAGGGATTCTTGCCCACAGTAGTATATATAATGGTATCCTGAATTAAATTCGCCCATTCCTGTCCATTTTAGTTCGCTGATTCCCAAGATGTCGATGTTCAATCTTGTCATCTCATGTTTGACCACATCCAGCTTACCTTGATTCATAGATCTTACATTCCAGGTTCCTATGCAATATTGTTCTTTACAGCATCGGACTTTCCTTTCTTCATATTCATTAAGAACTACTAAATAATAAAAAGAAGTGTTCCTGCCAGAAATAAAGTTCACCTGATTATAGAATTTGGAAGAGAAGCATTCAACTACACAAGATAATTAAAATCTTACAGATCACAAATGACTTGGATCCATATTTCCCTGTGCTTTAGATATCAAGCATTATAATTATTTGCAAAAGGTATTTTAAAGCAACGAAGCATCAAGTTCTAACACATACTAAGATAAAATCCTTTACAATTATGCAATTTCATAATAGCACACATGCACACGCACACACCCCAACTAAACAACAGTGGAGATTTCCTACATCTTTGTGGGAAATTGTAGATTTGAATGAATGTATTAACTTTGCTAATATTCTCTTTATAGTAGCAGATCCAACAAATGTCTTCTAAATGGTAGATGGTTTGAAGACACCTTTCTTGATCAAAATTGTACTTTTTGAAAGTGATAGCTCTCTTCTGAATATATCAACACTTTCTCTCACACAGAGATCTAATGAACAGGCAGAGGTTGCAGTCAGTGGAGACTGACTAGACCACTAAAATCTTGCATGCCATACATTTAATCAGACCCAAAGACAATCTGCCAATCTACAAAAAGACCATGCCAGTTGCACAAGATTCTGCCTATCTACCCTTTTACCTGATGCTAATATATTTCCATGTATGTTGTCATTTAAGCAGCTGCTTGGGATAGAAAAAATGAAATCTAGTCTGTCATCATGATGGCGTTAACAGCAATATAACAGTAAATACTCCACTGTGCATGCTAAATGTTCTTTTAATTTTTACTAAAAAGAAAATTCCAAAACTACAGACTGTTTCTTTTTTAAATTAAGTAGGTCAGGAACCAATTGTGACACAAAGCAAGAGTAACATGGAAACTACATTGCTCTGGATTTTTCTAATAAATAGCTCCCACATTCCCACAAAGCCTCCCACATGCTAAACTAACTGCTTGCTACTGCTAATAATCCCATATTTAATAGTTTCTAAATTTCATAATCCAATGTGGAAGAAACAAATTATAAGACTTTCAGAGAAATCCCAATCCTATGCAAAAGCATTAAGGAATTCCATATAGATGTTATTAATGTAATGAATGGGATCAATCACTCAGATCTCAATTAGTTAGCTTTTAAATACATTTCCACACGGATTAACACAGAAGTCATAAAAAATCCATAAGCCTCACAATATTGATTTCTTAGTCTTTTGGATCCCCAATTTCCTCACATCTAATATTGTACAATGTATGCTTCCTTTTGCTCCCAAGCTGTCCCCACCTCACCTCACCCCACCCCTTCCCACCCCCAAAAATATAAGTTGTTCACTAAGAAGGGAAAGAAGTGGAGCACTGCAAGAAGCATTCTGGAGATGGAACAGTTAAACCAAGCAATGCATTCTTAGCCACTGCTGTGACAGGATTTATTTACAGCTTCCATTAAATACAGCAGCTCCATTACAAAGTGCTCTATGTGAGAAGAATTTTTGATTATACAATGCAAGTGCTTCACTGCATTAAACATAGCATGCCAGTGTATTCCCCCCAGCCCACCCCCTGTAATTGGTTTGGGTCATTGTTTGATGGGTTTATGAATTCATTACAGGAAACAGATGGATCACATAAATCAGAGCTATTCATCCAGCCAATCAAATGGCCAATTTTTCTCTTCTCATCTCCTTCCCCCTTCTCTTCAACCTTAATGAAGCGACTTCCTTCGTGCACAAAACTGTGTATAGAGTATGTACAGAAATAAGTTGTTAAAGCAACCTTGAAACAGGAAATGGAAACAGGAAACACCTTTTAAATAGAACTAAGCTTACTGTGCTCACACAGAGGTATCCCCTATCTAAGCCAGATACAAAGAAAAACTTACCCAAGTTCTCCTGAAACACTGGAACTCAAGCAGAAAAAGCAAAATATTTAAGAATAGACCAAGTTCTGTTTTTAATGGCAATGAAAGAGTTTCATATTGGAAAGCCTTACTTTAACCCCTCAATTCCCATTTTCAAATGGAGAGTTTTATTCAAAAAATTACTTCCTTTGTCTATTAAACTCTCAAGTTTGACAACAGTGACATCTGCTGGTAAAAGTGAAAGTATCATAAAGGTTATATAAGCAGTAATATTTTTAATATAAGCAAACTCCTTTGTTATCCACTATGCAGGAAAAAAATCTAAATAACCTATAAAATGTTTTATATTTGATAAAGAAATAATCTGCCTTGTATGAAATTTAATTTTAGGAGGTATCTTAAGGGGAAAAAGGAACACGTTTTGTAGAAATAATCTCTATATGGCTACTTTCAAGATTTCTGCTGTAATTCTCGAGTCCCTTTTACAAATAGGGCTATTGAAGTCCAGGAAGCTCTTCAGAACCAAGTGTGAAACTCACTTATAAACACACTGCCCTCATTCTCAAAGGGATCTATTTATGTATAAGAGTGGTTGGGAAATTAGAGAACATGATCACCAGGTACATGGCCTTCACACATACTAACATTACTGGGGAACAACTGTCTGGGTTTTACTACAGCAGCTTCCTAAAGTACTACAGTATATTCTTCCAGGATAAATTCTTCTTTGAGCATTTTTAGTAGAGTTGTGGGCTTATAAGGTAGGGGTGGGAGTAGTTTGCTGATCAGACAATTCCCACTCCCTTTCCCATGCTTATCCTGCGCAAGCTGCCTGAAAACAGCAATTTTGGGTATTGGGATGGAGGTGGAGGGAGGGCTTGAGCATGGGAATGAGCGTGTGAAACCTCTGAGGGACAAACTGCTTTAATCTCCACCCTTAACAGCAGCACGTGAAGCTGCAAATGAGATGCCAGGATGGGAAACTACAGAAGGGGTAAAAACTCTCCCAATTAGACTTTAGCCTTTAAAATCATGTACTTCTAAGTTTTAAATACTTCCAAACAAGGTTTTACTAACTTGGTATTAGCAAAGTTTTTTTTTAAAGGCACTTTAATGTATTGTGGAGTCCTTGGTGATCTCTGAGCCTTGTTGTTTTCTTGCAGACGTTTCATTGCCAGGCTAGGCAACATCTTCAGTGCGAAAAGGGAGTAGGACTTGCTCTCTGTTTATATACCCTGGCTTGTCCTGCCTGTGTTGGTGGGGGTGTTGTACTCTCCTTGGTAGAGTACTTTAATGTATATATTCATTCATGATGAAAATTCCAGACAGTACATTTAGGCATCATGCTAAACTGAGACTTTTATGTTTTGTGTAGCAAAACATTTTCAATGGATTAATTCAATTATTCAATTTTACATTCACATATTCATCTCAAGAAGAGTCACTGTTGCCATGACCCCAAAGAAGATCCAAGTAATTAACTGACCCAGCAAAGTAAAAGAACTAATATGCTATCAACTAAGTTTTGAAAATTTTAGAAAAAGATGACTCTTGAAAAAATTCCAAAAATTGAACAATATATTTATTAGGACCAATCAGAATGTCACAAAATAATATATACCATCTTTCTTTCTTTCTTTGCAATTTTTAATTTTAACAAATGAACTGCTTTTGAAGTTGTTAGTTCTTGCTTTCTGCTGAGCTTCACATTACAGGTAATTTAAATCAATCAATTAAAAATGGAAGTTTGGATCTTCCTTAACTCTTCATTGGAGGGCCCTTAGAAAACTAATGAAAATAATGTCTTCTACTTCAGCTTATCAAATTAAGAATCCAGTTTAAAGAGTGAAATAGCTTTCAATATATCATAATCCTGGCCCAACCCTGCCAACAGTGTACATAAGAAAAGAGCAAGTACCAGACAATGCAAATCAAGGAGGTTTGGCATATATATTTAAAACTGTATAAATCTGCGACTATATATGCATCCTAAGGACCATAACAACTCTAGGAAGTATTTTCTCTTTTCTTCCATGTGAATTTATGTGTGCAATGTCATTCTACTTTTAATTCTACATACATAACCTATTCTATCATTGGCCTTAAATCAGAAGAACAACACATCAGTTTAACCTATTCTCATCTGAGTACCTTTTAATGAGCCTCAAGGTCTGAAACGTAATTTATACTAAAACTGCACACCAAGACATACAATCATCAAATGAAGTTAGTAGATAACTACCCACCTTAAATGGCTATTATAAAACAATGAAATTTATCTGCCATGTATTCAGTGGTTTTTCATTCACACAAATTAATTTCTAATTCTTGTGCCAGAGAAGCTGCTTTCTGAAAATATGTCATCCAGAAAGAATTTAAAGCTGTCAGTGGGATGCCAATGTTTTATGAGAGGGCATGTTAACTTATAGTCTCCAACAATGAGTGAGTCACAAATCACATTTTTCAGAAAGCTTTCCCTATCACTCTGTACAAATCACACAAATCACTTGGATCTGTTTCTTATTGTCCCTCAAATGTATGAATATACTAAGAATAGCATTTAATTTCTTGCACTTTAATTTTGAGAACCTTAAACATTGCTTTTATATATACTTTTTTATGCTGACAGCCTCTCTTAAAGTTGTGCTTTCAAAAATCAATTATGTCTACATCTCTTCAGAATCCCTGGAGATTTACTGTCTTACTATCTATATTGAATCGTAGTAGAACATATGGAACAAGGGTTGCTGTCTTGGCTTAAAATGTTCCCGCTCCCTGTGAGACTAGGCTGAAGCTGCCATAACCTAAAGATGAAGCAGGCACGTAGGCAAAGAGGACAGAGCCAGGAATCTTGTCTATAGGATCCCTTTTGGGAGGTAGATAAGAAGGAAGCAAGTCGTTAAGGAAACAAAAGGAAAAATGTCACCTGAACCAGACAGAGGAAGATGGGCCTGAGCACATGGAAACCCCCACCCCAATCCCATCAACAGCTACCAGACTTGTAAATTAACAAGGCAAGAGTAGCTGCCAGTCTTGTGAATCAACAAAGCAAGAACTTTTGGGGATAAAAGGGGTCTCAAAGCCCGCCCACTCCTTGAGTCTTGGATCCAGACTTGGCAGCTTCCATCCCTCTAGCTAGTGCCTGGCAGCCTAGTTGGAAGGACGTGGGTAAGTGTGTGTGTTTGTGTGTGTGTGTAAGAGCAAATGTACCTTTCAACCAGTAAAGTTTTGCTGTTACTTTAAATTCACTGGGTCTCTGTGTATTACAAAGAACCTGTTGTGCCTCAGTGTTCGGTTGGAAGTTATTTGTGTGTGTAATCCTAATTATTTCCCCAGCTGTTGACTTGTCTGCTCAAGCCGCACCTATCTGGAAAACCCAGGTAGAAAGCAAGGGGGGCAGACAGATCCGCGTGCCTCAGCACATTTCCTATTGCCTCATCAATAACTGTCCTCATGGAAAAGGGATACCTATATTTGACCCAATCCTGAAAATGCTGATCTATGGGGACAGATCCAATATGAAACAGAACATTACGATATACAATTCTTATATCAATATATGTAGAATCTTTAGGGCAGCAGTGTTTCTACAAATATCTACATAACAATTGCACTACCAGACTACATCCAATAAACAGGGTGGAACTTTAGACAATACTTGTGAATGGACGAAAAAAGTATTTGCTTTTCAGGATGAAAGAACATACTAACAATTATGAAGTGATCTGAGGATTCCCTTCCCTGCCTCTATTCCTCTTGTAAACTTTAAAACTGGCTCCAGAATGTCACTGTGTGATTATATAGGGTTATTTCCATGAATACTATATGAAGAAAAATTATGACTGTCCTCACCAAATTTCATTCCATTTTTTCTCATTCTGCATATAATCCAAATTTTACCTGGAAAGCTATAGGTATCCACAAACAATTCTGGAGGACCTTATGATAGGTACCTCAAAGTCCATCCCTGTCCTGTCCCAGCCCAATCACACACAATACACCAGGGAGGCAGTTGTAAAACTTTACTGAGAAACTTGTGAGGTAAACTTGTGAGGTAAACTTTGCTGAGAAACTTGTGAGGTAAACTTGTGAGGTAAGAAACAGGCGGCAAGAGAGTGTGAGCGCAAACGCACACACTCTACAAAAACAAGCCCCCAAAGTCCCATGAGCTTGCCTTAAGGGAGTTTCACGTTCAAAACACGATTAGTCAAGTGAGTCCAAGAGTCAAGAGTCAGGTCACAAGGTTTTCCGATCAGGAGTCCAGGCACATGCAGTCCGGTAAGCAGACGGTTGTCCCCAACGAACAGTCTGGGCTTGCGGCTCCCTTTTTATAGAGGCAGACCCGGGTGGAGCTTATTTAGGAGGGCGGGGCTACTTTCTCACACATAGCCTTGCCAATCTCCGCTGTTCCTCTCCCCTTTCTCGAGCACTGGGAGGGGGCGGCAGCTCTGAGTCTTCATCCTCACTAATCAGTGGCGCCTGTGCCTGCTGCTCGCTGACCAGCCCCGCCTCCTCTGACTGCTCAGGTGACCGTTTATCCAGAGCTGTCTGCTCACCCTCCATCTCTGCGTCAGAGGCTGGCCACCGTCCTCGTCGTCTGACTCTGACTCCGATCCCCCCATGGACTCCAAGCCTGAGCCCCCCATGAAAATCCCATCTGAAAGTTTACAGCATCAAAGTGCATTATAATGCTATGATTCTAAGCAGGAAGAAAAAGATGTAACTACAGTTGAGTTGCTGAAGTGTCTCTAAGATCTGCTATAATTCAACAATCCTGGAACAAGCAAATGCCTAACAGCAACAAAGAACAATTCATTTATGTTACCTGGTTATATAAATTTTACACTCTCTAGAACTATCATCCATAAATTGTAATTTTAATATATCATTTTGAACTGAACAAAAGCTGAAGGGCCAGCAATACTGGTTATCTTGAACTGATTAGCTAAAATCTATATTAAGTTGAGTTTCACTCCTCTCATAGCAGTGAGTTTGGCAAAGGCCTCCTAGCTGTGGCAGACATTTATTTATTTATTTATTTATTTATTTATTTATTTATTTATTAATTATTTCTAACTTATATCACCGCCCATCTCCCCCCACAATTTGCTTCCATTTATATGGGCCTTGAGATGTACACATAATATTCAGTGGCTAGAGAGACTAAGAGAAGTTATCTTGGAGAATCTTTATTTCCAGCATCATGAGGAAGGTAGAATAGCTATTTAGCTGTCTCTCAAAGTGGAAGAACAATGTGAAGGATCCAGAAAATGAGAGTTATTTGAGAAACTTCAACTGCATCTTAATAAAATCTGGACCTTTGGAATTAAGACCTCTGCTGAGGACTAAGCTGGCCCCCCATCAATCTGCAGGTTAGCAAGAGCTGCTGTTCTATAATATATGAAATCAAGTAGTTGTTCAGCTTGAATGAGAATTAAGGAGTATTTTGTACCTTTGTGGAGTTATAGATATATAGGCACGTGGGATACTATTTTTGCTTGCATACTAAATAAGTATCAAATTTAAGGCTTTTTGCAAGGCCTTAAAGACATGGTTTTGTCACAGCTTGGGGATCCAGATGTGTGGCAGATCCCATGCACTGGCTGTGTTAATTTGTTATTGGTGCTTTTTTTACCTTGGCTGCTGATTGTATTTGTGTGGGGTTTTTTATATTATGTTTTATATAGTTTTATATTGTTGTTAGCTGCCCTGAGTCATTAATTTGAGATAAGTGCCCATGATAGATAGATAGATAGATAGATAGATAGATAGATAGATAGATAGATAGATAGATGATAGACAGACAGAATAAATACCGTCATCATATCATTTAGCCTTAGGTAGAAGAGAGTATGCACCATTTATCACCTAGCCTTAAGAATGAGGACTGAGCCTGCCTCTCTTAGGGGGTTTTTAAACAGTGTTGTTCTGTTGCTAAGTTAGAAAATGTCTTTTTTCTGTTAGTAAGGAAAATGAATATTTCCTCCTAATTATTTAGCATTAGCTATTATTATATCTTTAAATTGTTTTTAAAGAATGTCATTCTGGATAATATATTGCTATAACACAGTTACATTTAATTATGATTATATTTTTGTTTATTATGTACCACACTGGGTACAGCATACACTTAACGCTTGTATAAATACGTTGTGACTAAGTGAACTGCCAAAGGACTCTAAAGACTCGTTACATTATCTGAGTGTCTGGAGTCTCCCTGTTTTGTGACATATTTCATGATAGAGTGTTTCACTATGTTTGGGCCAAATTGTAAAGCAAGGGGGGAAAAGCTGTCCTCTGAATTAATGACTATACTTACAGTGTTTGGCCTTCAGACTAGTAATATGAGAACCAGTGCTTACAACTTAGTCCGGAAGATTAGATTTCATTTCAGGGAGCTTTACCTTTTAACCAACCCCAGTATGTTACCACATGAAGCTCCAGTTTAGATCTTACAAAACAAAGCAAAAATAATGATCCCCCCCCCCATTACATCCTTAACAGCAATTCTCATAATTTGTTTCATTTTTGCTTGTTCTTTGCAGACCATTCCTCGTTTATATTCACCATATGGAAGACTGCTTAGATTACTGAATTAAAACTTAGCTCTTTACATTCCTACACATTCCTACATTTTTACTCAAAAGAAACATGCAGAGAAAAAAAAGCTAATGAACAACAATTTTGTCTGAACATATTGATATTTAGTGAGCCAGTTTGGTGTAGTAGTTAAGGCATCAGGCTAGAAACTGGAAGACCGTGAATTCTAGTCCCACCTTAGGCATGAAGCCAGCTGGGTGACCTTGGGCCAGTCACTTTCTCTCAGCCCTAGGAAGAAGGCAATGGCAAACCACTTCCGAAAAACCTTACCAAGAAAACTGCAGGGACTTGTCCAGGCAATCTCTGAGAATCGGACATGACTGAACAGATTTTAAAAAATGGTATTTAAGTACAGTAAAGTCTTGCAATGTGTACATATACTCTATAATAACAAGAATTCCCACTTTCCCCTCATTCCACATGCACAGCAAAATGTGGAAGGAATTTAGCTTTGATTCAGCATTCATTTGTCTGTGATCTTTCAAAGGCTTAGTTTTCCTGCTTTTGTAACAGAACATCTTTGCCCTAAAATAGTTTGGAGTCTGCTCAGGCTTGATTATCTACATTCAGTTATTTGTTGCAGTCAGATTCTATAAGAATAAAGACTACATTGCCCATGAAAATCTGGTGATGAAAAATAGTGTTATATTTCAGAAGTATTAAGTAAGATTCTGGGTCATCCTATAGGTAACAATTGGAAGAGGATGAGCACCCACCAAAACTGGTTCCCCTTCAGGAACTCTTAAATAAAAATCAAAGCAACTATTGAACCTTATTTACACTTGTCAGATTTTGCAATCAGTTTGTCAGATCTTGAGACCCATTTTAGGGGCTATTTTAAGATCTAGTAGGATAACGCATACAATCCTCTGCTAATCCTCAAAAAAATTTCATGAAGGCCATAAGGTAAGTTTAAGTATTGTTTTCAGATCTGAAAGAAACAAACAAGAGTAGGATGGAGTTCTCCAAATCATCATGAGCATGAAACTTCATAGAATAAAGTACTTCACTTTTTTTTGCCCCATCATGCAGCAGTAGAGTTGATGTCTTTAACAAAGGCTGGAGAACTGCTTTTCCAAGGACAGATGGCAGATGATCTTCCTAATAGGAGATGCTACTACTCTACAGGCAATCAAGATCCTAGTTTCATACTGTGACCGAGTACTGTGTATGGATCTAATTCACACAACTAACTGACTGTAACCCATAAGTTCCCCCATTACAAGATTGAGTTACAAATGGCCATTATCCAATTTAAGACCACTCCAATACACTACATTCAATGCTAAGACAAGCTGAGCAGCAGCCAAATCTTCCATTCTCTAACCTGAGCTATATTATGTACACTAGGAGACTCTGTGCTATTACAGCAACTCAAAGGATTCTTAAGTGCAGCAGTGTTCCTACTGAGATCAGCAATCTGTTTATTTGAAAGTTCAGCAATATGATCAATACAGCAGCTATCTATATCCATGTTAAGCCAGGGATCTCAGCCTTCAAAGGGTAATGTCACTATCATCAATAATTTCAGCATGACCAGCACATATACTGTAACCACTTAGACAGAATCAAAACCTGATACAGCAGTAGTCAAATCACAAGCTAATTCCAGATACATGCTGAAATCATGCATATAATGTCTTGGCATATTCAATACTACCACACAATAAATTCAGCCCAATTAGAGGAGGCATTTGGTTTCTTTGGATGTACAATGGTACTATGAGTATGTTTCAACATTTAAGATAAATAAGGACAGATATGACTGAGTTTGGAGATTTGACTGAGTGAAAACATTTCAGAGGGAAATTAGTTTTGAAATATGCCAGACAGCATAACTTATATTAAACTAATGGCTGGGTATGTGTGGATGTACTTATACATACATGTATACATACATACATAAAAAGGTAAAGGTTCCCCCCGCACAGTTGTGCAGTCGTGTCCGACTCTAGGGGCCGGTGCTCATCTCTGTTTGTTAGCCGAAGAGCCAGCGTTGTTTGAAGACGCTTCCACGGTCATGTGGCCGGCATGACGCACACGGAACACTGTTACCTTCCCACCGAAGTGGTACCTATTCATCTACTTGCATTTGCATGCTTTCGAATTGCTAGGTTGGCATACATACATACATACATACATACATACATACATACATACAATTTATATGGTTGCCCAACTTGTAAAGTGAGATTCTGGGCAGCTAACATAGAATTAAAAAGAAATCAGATAAATAATAAACCACAACAATACAAAATAAAACAGCACAAATTGAGGCCCAAAATACAACATGTTGAAAATCTATTTCCCAGATGGGCTCACCCAACTTTCTAATCTAGTACTGTTCCAAAGGGCTGGTGTCACTACAGAAAAGGCACACCTCCAGATGGCACCTTTTCATTGAGGGGACTCAAAGCATACATACTCTATATTGGTATAGCCTTTCATGGCCAGCATCATTCCATACAGGCCGATCATGAACTACTTATCTTGGAATTGCCCAAAATAGACCAATCAGAGGTCTACCTATGCAAAGAACCAATAAGCAGCCTAGTTCAAGGAAAGGCCAATCAGGAACTGATTCTCCTGGAATTTCTTCAAAATAGACCAATCGGAAGTCTACCTAGATGAGGAACAAATCTGGAACCAGCTTTCTTGGACTCCTGTGACATCGACCAATCAGATACCAGCTTGCCACATTCAAGCTCAGAGCCCAGTCAGCCCCTGTTCAGTTGCCTATGAGCTGCCAAGAAGTACACTACAAAGCAGCTCACTCTGGCTCTGAAGATGTCAACTAGAGGTGATGGCAAAACGTCAGGACACCAGAAAACTAGACCATGGCCATACAGCCTGAAAGCTCATCACTGCTTCATGCATACTCTATTGGATCTTGCAGGACAGGTAGACATAATTGGAGATAAGACAGTCCCACAGATAACTTGACACTATTCCATGAAGAGCTTTAAAGGTGATAATCAGCACCTGAAAGCCAACAGGAAGCCAGTGCAGTTCGTGAAGTAGTGGTGTTACATAGATGTACCATGGTACACCCATAACTAACCATGCTATTGCATCCTGCACCAACTGTAGCTTTGGTAGACTGTGTTGCAATAATCCAATTGGGAAGTGACAGTGAGCAGGGTCTCCTGGTGCAGGAATGGGAGCAATTAGCACAAAGTATGGAGTTGTGTAAAGGCCCTCTTGGCCATGACTGTCACCTGCTCTTCAAGCAGGAGCTGAACACCAGTTCTGTCTGGGGGAGTAAACCCCATCCAGAATTAAAAGACAGTATGTCTCCAAATCCAGGGGGCTCTAAAACTCACAACTACTCAGTCTTGCTGGGGTTGAGCCAAATCTTATTCCCCATCCCAGCCCTCCACAGCCTCCAGGTATTGGGAAAGAACTTTTGATGGCAACACTTGGTCAATCCAGTGTAGAGATATAAAGCTGTGTACCATCAGCATATTGATAATAACCCAATGCTGATGGATGATCTCACCCAGTGGTTTTATGTGGATATTAAAGGAACAGGAACTGAGAGAGGGTAGCATCCTGAGGAACCACACAAAGCAAGGAGCTAAGGCTAGTTGTCTCCCATCCTACAAACACCAAGTGGAACTGGTCTTGCAGGAAGGAGGAGAACCACTGCAATACAGTATTCCCCACTTCGAACCTCCAAAGCCAATCCAAAAGGATACCATGATCAATGTTATCAAAAGCTGCTGGGAGATTGAGGGCCATCCCTATCTTGGTCCTGCCACAGGACATCCAAGAGTGTGATCAATGTCACCTCTGTGCTATATCCCAATCTGAAACCTGACTTAAAAGGGTCTATTAGATAATCAGTTTCCTCCAGACACCTCTGGAGCTGCAAACTGACCACCTTCTCAATAATCTTCCCTAAAAAGGGAAGGTTGAGATGCAAAACAAACACTGTCCAGAACAGCTGGATCCAGGGATGGTTTCTTCAGAAGGAGGTGGAACCTCTTTAAGATCCAGTGGAACCACTCCCTCATGGATTCATTCACCATCACCTGGATTTAACCACATGTTGTCACCAACAGTAGAGGGGCTGTGGATGTGTATAGAAGCCCTGCCTAGCTATTTTTACACAGCTTCACATGTTTAACATGAAAATATAAAAAAGGGTTTATATGCATTTTGAATAAACAAGCTTCCTATGATCAGAAACCATTTCTGAATGTAAGAAGCTCTGGAAACATGTTTCAGTTGAGCACACCTGTCAATATCTACATCTTTGCAGTTTATTCTAAGCACAACTGGACACATTGGGACATTATATGTGACTTCCTTACGTGTATCCCCATGTTGCCCACTAATCCCCCACGTTTAACTTTCCATACATTGCAGGCAAACAGCTGAATATGGTTAACATTTGCAGTCTATATGTTGAGGCTGCTGTTTGATTCTGATCACTTCAATCTAGTACTGCTGCAGGAAAATCTTTGAAGTTCTTTTGAAAAGCTTTCAAAAGAATATATTCTAAGCAGGGGCACTTCTCAACTGATATAAGACTAATAATGATCACTTCTACTATTTAAAATATGGGTTAAGATGACAAAGAATTTCCTTTCTCAGATGGCTAATATGTTTTTAAAGCAGACACATTCCAGTGTCTAAAAGTGAAAAACTGGAATGATACAGTATCAGGAAGAGTCTTCATTAATTCAGCTGAACCTTAACAGAATGTTATGTCTGTAGGGCCATCATATATTAATGACATATATGGGAAGCAGCATTTAAATTATTCAGGAACACTGGGAATGCAGATCCAGCAGTTTTTGTAATTCTCAACTGCTGTACAAAAGAAAGGAAGGAAGGAAGCACCCTCTCTTTCATCTTCTCTCTCTCTCTTTCTCCCACACAAACATATATACACTCACACAAAGCTGGGCAGAATCAGTTCTACAATCACTGAGCTGATGAAAACTAGCAACACTTTCAGTTTGTTGCACACATTAACAATGAACCCTTTTGTGCTTCCTTGCAGACACATCCACTCTTTTACATGATCAGACAAGCCTTCAAAAATATATATGCTAAGTCTTCCAGGGCAATTTTAGCAATTATAAGCACATATACAAGTGGCTTCCTCTAAAAACACTAGAGACCAAAATCAGGCATAGAGCAAACAGAATCCATACGTCTGTGTTTACAGACTAGCAAAAACGGTGCCAATGTGCAGAGCTGGCTTATTCTATTTATTGTTTTAGTTGACAGCTCTTGCTTGAGCACCCATCACCATGGCAACAGTGAGCACAACTCACAAAGCACCCAAACGAACTCAGAGCTAAATTAACTTATTGCATGTCACCAATGAGAAATGACTGTTCAGAGGTAATTTTCTGTACTAATATGTAATAGAGTTAACTCTCTAAATTGAATTAATTAAATGCCACTCCCAGTAAATCAGTTTCTATTACATCAATGTTAAAATGAATTAAATGTTTTATTAAAACCACTAATAATATTATGCTATTACTTCATTCATTCAAAATTCTGTGCAGTTTAGTTGAAGACACATGCTTTGTATTAAGTAGCAATATAACTAACAAATGATCAGCATTTGTTACAGCTTTGCTTATATTTTATTTATTTATTTATTTTCTATCCCGCCTTTATTATTTTTATAAATAAGGCGGCAAACATACCTAATACTCCTTCCTCCTCCTATTTTCTCCACAACAGCAACCCTGTGAGGTGAGTTGGGCTGAGAGAGAGTGACTGGCCCAAGGTCACCAGCCGGCTTTCATGCCTAAGGCGGGACTAGAACTCTCGGTCTCCTGGTTTCTAGCCTGTTGCCTTAACCACTAGCCCAAACTGGCTCTTATATCAAGTTTTGACAGGAATGAAAAGCTTGGTTTCAGGGAAACCATCCATTTTACACTACTATTTTATTCTAGCTTAGATATTGTCCCCAAATATAAAACAGTAAGATCATTTTCCAGAAGTATTACTATTTGTCATTGGACCAAACAAAATAAAAATCTTAATTTATGAAGCAGAATCCAAAATAAGAATACAAATAAAGCAGGTATTAATGGTACCATTTCTAGATAAAGTTATGCCCGAGATAAACTAAAGATACATACAGAAAAGTATTAGCCACTAAAATGTTTGACTTCAAGTTACATAGTAGCACTCTATAAAAACATTTTGGAATCACCACAGGCTGAGCTCAAGAATCACTGGCATTTGGTTCAAAGCACAACAGCTATCAAAAAAGACATCTGAGATGTTAAGAAGTATTCAGAAGCAACTGAAGGATCATGTACAGTTGTGACTGTCCCAGAAACACGGAAAGGATGCAAGATCTGGAAAAGATACAGAGGAGGAAAAACAACATTGCCCTAACATAGCTTGTCATCCTGACAATGGAAAGAAAAAATGCTGCATATTGGAGCCCTCTTTATGAATAATCTAAAATAGGAATGCTTTGCAAACAGCAGAGGGAGCACTCAATATTCTTATTCTGATTCTATGGATATTGGTATTGCTCAAAGGGGAAAATGCAGTGATCCTTTTATTAAAGGTACAGAACAGTAGATTCTAATCCTCTAGGGTTTTCTCTAAAAATTTCAATTTTCCCAAGGTTTGAGGTTTTTTAATCCTTTAATTTTTTACCACCTAAATATTATTGTACTTCTGTAAACCTGGAGATTTCCACCCAAGTATATGGATACCTTCCCCTTATTTTTCAATTGTTTTGTTTTGGCTATAATTCTGCTGGTAACACTGAGTTTGTTATTAGCAGGAATGATGAGAGGAAAGTTCAATTACAATGTTTTTAATGCTTGCATTTCAACAGGACAAAACTGTTCTAAAACAAAAGTACTGAAACAGCTGGAAGATTAACCTATTGAGCATGAGATAGGCTTCTGTGGACTAGACTCATGCTACTCTAGTTTTATCCTTATCAGATGCATAAAATTCATCAAATGTATAAAACACAACCCCCCCATGCCTGTCTTTAAAATACAGTATGTATCTTTTTCTAATCATTACACCTGGGCATTGCAAATGAAAATGATTTATAATATTTATAAATTATAAAATTTATAATACCTCAATATATGTAACAATTTGTATTCTGGTATTTATAACTATTTACAAAATAGCTAATGAGAAGGTATCCTAAGAATTAGAACAGAGGCCTAAAAACATGTCTGTTATCACTGAGAGTATACATTAAACCACTCTTAGATATGGAACTACACATATTTATTTATTATTTATTTATTTATTAAATTTCTATAACCGCCCATCTCCCCCTCAGGGAGGGACTCTGGGCGGTTCACAGCCACAATAACATCATTAAAATACAATAAAATATAAATACAATAAATATAAATTAAAACCAAGTGGCAGGTGGTTCGTAGAGTGACGCTGAACGTATTTAAAATATTTGAGGCGGCTCTAAGAAATCAGCCATCCCCAAGTTTGACCACTTTCCCTCTTGCCCCAGGCGAGATCACAGAGCCAAGTTTTTAATATTTTACTGAAGTCCAGGAGTGAAGGGGTCTGTCTTATCTCTGGGGGAAGGATGTTCCATAGGGCAGGTGCTGCTGCAGAGAAGGCTCGCCTCCGAGACCCCGCTAGATGGAACTCTTTCATAGAGGGGGTCCGCAGCATGCCCTCTCTGCAAGATCGGGTAGGACGGGATGTTGTAATGGGGATGAGGCGGTCCCTCAGATAACCTGGGCCCATGCCATGTAGGGCTTTAAAGGTGATGACCAACACCTTGAATTGGACCCAGAAGCAAACTGGCACCCAATGCAGCTCACGGAGCAGAGGTGTTACATGTGTCGATCTTGGTACACTTAAAACTGCCCGCGCAGCTGCATTCTGTACCAGCTGTAGCTTCCAGATATTCTTCAAGGGTAGCCCCATGTAGAGTGTGTTACAGTAATCTATATGGGAGACAACCAGGGCATGAGTGACCGTTCGAAGGGCTCCATCCAGGAAAGGGCGTAACTGGCGCACAACACAAAGTTGAGCAAAGGCCCTCCTGGCCACAACTGCCACCTGCTCTTCGAGGAGTCGTGAGTCCAGGAGGACCCCTAAGTTACGCACCAGGTCTGTCTGTCGGGTAGTGCAACCCCATCCAGAACTAAAGATGACAAATTCCCAGAAACTGAGCGGCCATTAATCCACAGCCACTCCGTCTTACCAGGGTTCAGCTGAAGCCTGTTTTTCCCCATCCAGACCCCTACAGCCCCCAGGCACTTGGACAGGGTGGTCACTGCATCGCTTACTTCACCCGGGATGGAGATGTATAACTGGGTATCATCTGCATATTGATGATACTTCAGCCCGTGGTGACGGATGATCTCGCCCAGCGGTTTCATGTAGATGTTAAAAAGGAGCGGTGAGAGTACCGAGCCCTGTGGGACCCCACAAAGAAGGGCCAGTGGGTTGGATCTCTCGCTCCCTATTAACACCGACTGGGATCGGCCCTGGAGGAAGGAGGTGAACCAGCGTAAAACTACGCCGCCCACCCCCAACTCCCTGAGCCGTCCCAGAAGGATACCATGGTCGACGGTATCGAATGCCGCTGAGAGGTCAAGAGCGAGAATGGATGCACTGCCTCCATCTCGCTCCCGCCAAAGATCATCTATAAGCGCGACCAATGCAGTTTCCGTCCCATGACCCGGCCTGAAACCTGACTGAAAGGGGTCCAGATAATCCGTTTCATCCAGAATCCTCTGGAGCTGTAACGCCACCACCTTCTCAACCACCTTCCCCAAAAAGGGGAGGTGGGAGACTGGACGAAAATTATCCAGTATAGTGGGGTCCAGCGATGGCTTCTTGAGGAGGGGGTGCACCAGCGCTTCTTTGAAAGCTGCCGGAAACACCCCCTCTCTCAAGGATGTATTTACCATTGCTTGGACCCAACCACAAGTCACCTCCCGGGCTGCTTTCACCAGCCAGGAGGGACAAGGATCTAATTGGCAGGTGGTGGCATTCACAGTCCGGAGGACTCTGTCCACTTCCTCAGGACCAACGGGGTCAAACTGCTCCCAGATAACAAGGTGAGTACGTTCCCTGGGTGTCTCCCTAGACTCTGCCTCATGCTCGGAGTCCAACTTGGAGCGGATTCAAGTGATTTTATCCTGCAGATGCCTAGAAAATTCCTTGGCTCAACCCTGTAGATGAACTTCTGACTCCCCTTTCCCTAAAAGGGATCAGGTAATCTTAAACAGGGTCGCCGGGCGGCTCTCCGCGGATGCAATAAGAGCAGAGAAATATTGATGTTTCGCTGCTCTTACCGCCACAAGGTAGGCCTTAACAGCGGCTCTAGCCTGTGTTCGGTCGGATTCGGTCTTGGTCTTCCTCCAGCGGCACTCTAGTCATCTCTTAATCCTCTTCAGAACCCTTAGCTCTCCCGTGAACCACGGGGAGTATTGGGTTCGCTGGGATAAGAGAGGCCGCATAGGTGCAATCTTGTCTAAGGCCCCAGCCACCTCTCTATTCCAGGTATCAGCCAGGGCCTCCGCTGGACCGTTCAGCAAATCCTCGGGTATAACCCCCAGCTCCCTCTGAAACCCTTCTGGGTCCATCAGTCGCCGGGGGCAGACCAATCGAATAGGTCCCGCCTCCCTGCGGAGGGAGGTGGCATGAGAGAATCTCAAAGTCACCAGGGCGTGATCTGACCATGACAAAGGGGAGAGCTGTAATTCTCCCCTCAGATCACGCTGCCATTGCTCCGACAAGAAAACTAAATCTGGTGTGAGGCCACTATCTCGAGTTGGACCCTGAATAATCTGGAACATATGCAAATACAAGGTCTTCATGAATCTTTTTCACTCCACTGATTATAAAAAACTTATGCTTTTTAGAATTATGACAAATAATATATTAAACTGAAAAATGTAAAGCATGCCTTGAATTATTTCTCTTATACATTAGAAGTTCCTTTCCTTAAATATTGCAATTAAAGTGAGTTATCAAAGTTATCAGAAATCACCTTTGTGTAGATAACAATTCCTCTGAGTACACAGAGTCTCTCAAGTTACCCTTATCCATGCTAAGTAAAATACATTTTCCCAAACAATTGTAATTTCCAAAATTTCAGTGTTCTGGGCACATCCCAGCTGGAATTGCTTAATAAAATGCACTAAGCAAAGCACATTAAGCCCAATGTACATAGTGCTATTCTGAGATATTGATTTTAATGAATGACCTTTTGGTCTGATACAAAACCAGCAAGCTCACTCTGGAAATCACTGAAGTTCAATGCTACTTTCCTGTAGAAAATTAAAGTAAGTCAGGCACAGAATTTTAGTTAATTGAATTCCAAAGTGAAATACAGGAGATGTGGAAAAGGGCATGGATGTAATCCGCACTATAATCATGAGAGAACTTGTAAAAGCAAACTTATTAAAACCTGCATTCCTATTACAAATTGAAGTTAATCTGAAGTAATTTTTTCTTTAAGCAAGAGGTGTGTGTTGGGGGAGGATGATTCCAAAATGTGGGTTCCTTTTGAACAAAACTCTGATGACTAAATTATGAAATAACCTGCCAACTCCCACTAGGGAGACGGGGGGGGGGGGGGAGAGATCACAGGATGAACAGAAGGTGTAGTGGTATCTGTTAATATACCTCTGAATGATATGTAGTAAAATGTCATATATTTCTGACTCTCAACCATTTAGCATTAGCGATCGTAGTAGCAATAACATCAACAACAACAATAATCACCATAATTCACCACTGAAATGCAGTATATCACAGTGCAGGTCAGCTAGGATACTGGTGCTACTAGCAAAACTTGTTGCAATCAGGAGCACTACTTTAAAAAAGGGGGAGAGAAAAACTTGCATCTATACTGATTCAAAGAGTTTTGGTATTGACTGGATAAGCACTAAGAACTCCCAATTCCTACTTGGAATTTATTGTTAAGGAGACCATCATATGATTACTTTTTAAGTAAATGTTTAAGCACTGGATTAGAAAGCATCAATTTTCCACATGAATGTCAAGAACTGAGTGCTTTTAAGTAACAAAGCATCAATAAAAATATTTAAATGAAGAAAAATATTGCAAATTGCAAAGAGGGGCACAGAAAATTATCGTTTGCAATGACAGAATAAAATTTGGGGGGGGGGGAAGTGGGCAACTTAGTGCCCTCCAGATGTTTGGGATGTCAGCACAACCAAAGGTAACAGATGGTAGAAGTTTTTTAAAACTTCTGAATATGTATTTAGCTAGCCCTGGTTTAGAGTATCAGACAAGGACGTAGGAATAGACTGAAGTTATGGAATCTGGTACAGGCAGGCAGATAATTTAGAACTTCCCAATTTCCTAAAGCATGGAGGACAAGTTCCAGAGACCTTTGATGATTACTTTCTTGCTGTGATATTTGAAAAGTATTAGGATTAAGTAAAGGATTAGTAAAGAATTAAGCAGAAAAGTGGTATCAGATGATCCAGGAAAAACAATTTTGTGATGATGATGATGATGATGATGATAATAATTTATTGCATTTATATGCTGCCCAACTCCCAGCGACTCTGGGAGGCATATAAAAATATTTTATATCACAATATAAAGTCAAGTCTCATAGTTGAGATTGACTTTTCAACTCCTGGCAATTTAACAGATATATCCATGTAGTTTTCTTGGCAACACTATAGAACTAATTTGGCATTGCCTTCTTGTGGAATGCTTTTTCAATTTCCCACTGTAGCCTGTACCCCTGATACTCTCTGGAGATCTCCTATTCAAGTACTAAATTGGATCAGCTTTCAAGCTTAGACAAGGCCAGCCAGGTGCTGCCATCTGCTGAGACTATGATGTTGGTAAAAAGCAAATGACTCAGTGCCAATGTAAGTATAACATACAAAAAAAGCATGTCCAGTGACTGGATTTTTTTTAGAAAACTTTATTAAAGCATTTTCAAAATATACATAAAAACTAAAAAGATTGAAACAAAGAAGCCTACAAAGAAAAAGAAACAGAACTAAAAAGGTGTGAAAAAACACAAAACAAACTACTACAAAGTGACTTTCGACTTTCTATAACAAAGATATACATAAATCAATATCAATCTCTTACTCCAATTCATATTATAGTAAACATTATTTCTATAAAGCATTTAAATTCTCATTATTACATTCCCTTCTAAAACAAAATTACCCTCCCAATTAAAGAAAAACATATAAAACCCTTCAAACATAATTTGGAACCTAATATAGTAACAAACACTACCCTTCTTCACTATAATTTGCTCCTATCTGCCAACTAAACTAACATTAACCAAAAATATAAAAATTATCCAAACAGCATAAACATTTATCTAAACCCTTAAAAAACCATCCTGATAACCACATTTAAACAATAACCTAGGCATTTACCAAAAATGTAAGAATTTTCAAAACAGCATAACCATTTATCCAAACCTTTAAGAAACCATCCTGATAAACACATTTAGACAATTATCCCACTTCAAAGTAAACCAAGGCATTAACATGTCTCAGTATTATGTACAGAGCTTTCTTGTCAATTTCAAATACTACAACCTGCTTTAAAAAGCCCAAATATTTGTCCAAAATCTTCCAGCCTCTAGAGCAGTGCTTTCCAAACTCCCGCTGTTGGCGACACAGCAATGGCGGCAGTGGTGGTGGCGCAGGGGTGCACGCGGCAATGGCGTGCATGGCGGCGGTGTGGGGGTGCGCGCGGCAGCAGCGGCGTGCACGGCGGCGGTGGCCTTGTGTTTTCCGCTAAAACCCGGAAGCGCTGATGGCGCGCCACTGCCAATGCGCGCACCGCCGCAGGGGCGGTGGCAATGCACCATCACCACTTCCGGATTTTGTCGCAACACACTAAAGTGTCGCAACACACAGTTTGGAAAGCTATGCTCTAGAGTTTAATTCTCTTTCTTGTGTCTTTAAATGTGTCAACATATTTTTATTTGGTTTATTTGGTGGTTTGTTCAAGCTATTATGAATACAAACTTTTAGCTATTTAAAAAAACCTCTCTGTTTTCAGCTGTAAAAAACCCCAACTGCCAGCATGTCACATACAACTACTTACAAGAAAAGAAATACCTTCCAGAATATTCCAAAACAATACTGAGATTTATTTACATGTTTGTTTAGTTTAAAATTTTAAAAAATCCAGGATCAGCCTGAATTTATTCATCCAAATAAACAATGGTGTTCCTTCTTACATGGATGCTTACAAATAGTGTCCATTAGTTGCTTTAGAATAAAATAAAAGGAAAAATCCCAGCTCGACAATTCAATTGTCAGTGAACTTGTTCCACAAGGAAAGGGGGGGGAAAGAGGTTCTTTTAGCACATTATCAACTCCAGTGCATACATTTGCCACACAGGGTCCCAGATACACTTGCTCAAAATGACTCCAAGTCCCTTCATGTCCTGAAAATTCTGGTTTATCTTTCCAGTTTGGGACAGCATTGCTTAGTCCTAATCTCAGTTTGAATTCCTGATCTGAAGCAGTGCTCTTTATGCTCTATAAATTTTACGTTCTGCATTTTTACAGGATTATGTGAAGTGCAGAGCATACAGAATCTATATATATATAGGACACAGAATAAAAGGTTTAGAACTTTGCTATTGTACCTTATAAAAACAGATGAGGAGGAGTTGAGTATGTAAGAATTGTGGGGAATGTTTCTTTACATGTACAATAAAATGTCTTAATATCTAAAAGAAACAGTGGTGAAATCTTAACATTTTAAAAACAAGCATCTTTAACATCATTTTGCTCCGTTTCCAATTCTACTTTTTGAGCATGGTGTTAAAGTCTCTGGTAGCATCTCAGCTTTAGTGGTTGGGACAAAGCAAATGTTTTTCAAATCCACTTCAGACCTTGGTATGTGACAAAGTCTATCACTCTGACTGACAATCTATGTCACAAATTAAACTTGGGAAGCTCTCCACACAGCTAGCAGAAAACAGACTTTTCCTGATTTATATGCAGTTGCAATGTTTATCTCAATCCAAACGCAGTGGAACATGAAGGAAGAGGAACCTGCTTATTATGCCTAAACTAGATCTATGTCTCCATGGACTGGGGGGGGGGGGTTTGCAGGCGGGAGCCAATCTCACACACTGGGGACGGGGTAATCGCGCGCACCGGGGGGCGGGGTTTGCAGGCGGGAGCCCCTCAGCCCACTTCCTAACAGGCTGCGGCCCACAGGTTGGGGACCCCTGATATAGAGGACAAAGAACAACAAAATGATTTAGGCACAATATCTGAAAATTTCAAAACCTAGAGACTTAAATAGCAATAATTATTATTCCTGAATAACAGGAATCGGCCTGTTACCTTGCTATTTTAATTGTGCCCAAACACTAGAAAACATTTCCCAGAGTATGCCTGAATGCCGTGCCATCTGCTTTTTTAGATGCAGATTTAATAGTGTAGTGGCCTTTTTAATGAATGCAGTTTCCCCCTGTGGTTCTAAAACCACTGAAATGATTGAGTGTATTATCCTGTATTATTTTTAAGAGATATATGAAATGACTTGATTTTGCATTTTTGTCTGTTTTTGCACATGAAAATTATTATGTCTTTTTTTCCCTTATCAGATAAGCAAGGTAGTAAATAGCTAATAAAATCAACAAAAGATTATTGCAATTTGGCTATCATCTGGAAGTTGGCTATGTATTCTTTGCCCACACTTCATGCAGTTTAAGTATTGGTATTTTTGTCGCTGGTCTGGGACTGCAATAAAGTTACCAACTTATTTATTTATTTAATTTTTATCCCACCTTTATTATTTTTTATAAGTAACTCAAGGCGGCGAACATACCTAATACTCCTTCCTCCTCCTATTTTCCCCACAACAACCACCCTGTGAGGTGAGTTGGGCTGAGAGCACACAACTGGACCAAGGTCACCCAGCCGGCTTTCATGCCTAAGGTGGGACTAGAACTCTTAGTCTCCTGGTTTGCCATTGGCTCCTTCCCAGGGCTGAGAGAGAGTGACTGGCCCAAGGTCACCCAGACGGCTTTCATGCCTAAGGCGGAACTAGAACTCACAGACTCCTGGTTTCTAGCCCAGCACCTTAACCACTAGACCAAGGGTCGGAAATGGCGGCTCGCGAGCCAGATCTGGCTCTCTGGCCCCTCGGCTCTGGCTGTCTCTCTCTGTGCGGCGGCGCTGCCGCCGCCGCCGCCCTTTCTCTCCAGCTCGGATCCCGGGAAGGCAGCGGGGGGCCTCGCGGAGGGAGGCAAGCAGGCAGGTAAGTGGGCGGGCGGGCGGGCGGCCCGGGCCTCCTCCTCCTCCGCCGGCGGGAGAGAAGGAGGAGCGGCTGCCCGCCTGCCTCCGCCCGCCCTGAGGGGACCCACCCGGCGGCGGCTCCCCTGAAGCGCGCTGCTTGTCGCCGCCCGCCTCGTTTCCCGCCCCCCATCATTTCCTTGGCTCGACGCGGGCGGGCAGAAGCGGCAGCCCCGCCCGTGCCGAGTGGCGGTAGCGCGGCCCCGACGCCGCCCTTTCTCTCCGGCTCGGATCCCGGGAAGGCAGCGGGGGGCCTCGCGGAGGGAGGCAAGCAGGCAGGTAAGTGGGCGGGCGGGCGGGCGGCCCGGGCCTCCTCCTCCTCCGCCGGCGGGAGAGGAGGAGCGGCTGCCCGCCTGCCTCTGCCCGCCCTGAGGGGACCCACCCAGCGGCGGCGGCTCCCCTGAAGCGCGCTGCTTGTCGCCGCCCGCCTCGTTTCCCGCCCCCCATCATTTCCTTGGCTCGACGCGGGCAGGCAGAAGCGGCAGCCCCGCCCGTGCCGAGTGGCGGTAGCGCGGCCCCGCCGCCGCCCTTTCTCTCCGGCTTGGATCCCGGGAAGGCAGCGGGGGGCCTCGCGGAAGGAGGCAAGCAGGCAGGTAAGCGAGCGAGCGGGCGGGTGGGCGGCCCGGGCCTCCTCCTCCGCTGGCGGGAGAGAAGGAGGAGCGGCTGCCCGCCTGCCTCCGCCTGCCCTGAGGGGACCCACCCGGCGGCGGTGGCGGCGGCTCCCCTGAAGCGCGCCGCTTGTCGCCGCCCGCCTCGTTTCCCGCCCCCATCATTTCCTTGGCTCGACGCGGGCGGAAGCGGCAGCTCCGCCCGCGCCGAGTGGCGGTAGATTCGCCCTCCCACCCGCCCCAATAAGCCACGTGATTGGCTCCCGCCCGCAAACCCCGCCCCCTTCCACGTGATTGGCCCCCGCCCGCAAACCCCGCCCCCTTCCACGCGATTGGCCCCCGCCCGCAAACCCCGCCCCCTGGCTCTCGAGCATTTCAAAATGTGCACGAGCATGTCAAAATGGCTCCCGGCATAAAAAGTTTGCTGACCCCTGCACTAGACCAAACTGCTTTATGAACTCAATTAAAACCAATACCACGGTCGATTTACAGCCACTTTAAAATCCGAAAATTGAGTAATACTATGAAACTCGTTCTTGTCATATGTTCTTGCTATATCATTGAAACTATTTAAATCAATATAATCATTGAAACTTTTAAAATTAATATAAGAATTCTATAATAAATCATATATTCAGTTACCTTTGGTTTTTTGTTCAGCAGCCTGAAAGACAAAAACAACAAAATGATCAGTCAGTGGCCAGATTTTTATTGAAGATCACTATGAAAAACGAAACAAAACTTGCAGCCCCAACGATCAGTCACAGCATACATAAAACATGATCACCATGTTTATATGGTCTGTCCAATTTTTGGTTTGATCGTTCATGTGATTTTGCAGAAAGGAAGATCAGAATAACAGCAGAACACCTGAATATTTTTTTTTATGTCAACCTGTATGTTAATATTATATGTACATTTCAGGCCTAATTACTTTTATTGTATTTTGTTTTAGTGTTTTAATTATATTTCAACTGTGGCTTTAATTTTATTTTTACTATTAGTGGCTTTTGAACCACTGTAGTTATCTGGAGGAATGGGACTTCTCCACTGGTTATGTAAATATGGAGGTGCTTCCAGAACCAATTTAGTGTCATGAGGACAAGCAAGAATGAATGTTGACTCCTGATTCTCTAGCTTAGTGGTATGCAAGCTTGGGTCTTTCAGAAATCTTTGACTGTAAACTTCACAAACGCAAGAATTAAACAGTTGGAAAACACCAGGTTGCTCACCTCTCCTCCAGCATGTCATATTTTATACAAATTGTAAAAGTAAAGGTAAAGGTTCCTCCACACAGTCATGTCAGACTCTAGGGGCCGGTGCTCATCTCCGTTTGTTAGCCGAAGAGCCAGCATTGTCCGAAGACGCTTCCACGGTCATGTGGCCGCATGACGCACGCGGAACGCTGTTACCATCCCACGGAAGTGGTACCTATTTATCTACTTGCATTTGCATGCTTTCTAATTGCTAGGTTGGGAAGAGCTGGGGAAAGTGTGGGAGCTCACTCCGTCACGTGGCACTTGGGTCTCGAACCTCCAAACTTGCGACCTTCTGATCGACAAGTCTGGCGTCTTAACCGCTGAGCCACCACGCCCCCATACATACTGTACCACATTCAAAAAGCAGAGGCTGAAAATATTTTTATTACAAATAATGGAAGAAACAGAGTAAACACACAGGTAATTTATACTGGCTCTAGTTTACAGTGATCAAAATAAACTGTAGTTTTGCCACCAGAAAATATTTGAATGTATAGTACATATGCTAAAATGATATATTATGAAATAAGTCACTTCAGTATATTTATACAGAACTCTTCACATTAATTAAACATGCATTTAAATAATTATACAAATTAAGCTATAAAAATAATCTAGAATGTCAATGATTTAATTAATTTGGGTAATGAAATATGTACATTAGTGGGTACGCATGTATGCATGTGTATATATGTGCATACCACACACAAAGTATAATTCACAAAGTATAATTTACAACCATTCTAGTGTGACACAGAAAGAATTTAACTATTTAAGTATCTCATTAATGTTTGAATGAACAACTGATATTAAACATATTAAATAAGGAAAGGTTTCCCCTTCCAGTCGTAGGGGGCGGCGCTTATCTCCGATTCTCGGCCGAGGGAGCCAGCGTTGTCCATAGACGCTTCCGTGGTCATGTGGTCAGCATGACTGAATGCCGAGGCGCACGGAACGCTGTAACTTATAATGGTCATGATTCAGACATATATTTTAGATACATGAAGGATTTGAACATATTCAGAGGAGTTTTGGATTCCCTCTGCTGCTTTAAACATTTCAACACCGTATTACTCTGAATAGAATATAGAACAGTCTTCTAAGAGAAGTCTGTTCCCTTCTCTCTACCTACCTTGAACAATTTTATTTAAGGAGGCTGTTTTAGATGGCTGATTTTATCATGCGTTTTGCTGATAGTTTAAATTGTTACATTGTCATTTTAGTTTATTGTGTTGTTATGTTTATTATTTTATATTATATTGTTATTTTTGTAAGTTACCATGTGTATGCCGATAAAAAGAAAGGAAATTACAGTAAATAGTTATAGTAAATAGTTTTATTATAATTACCTCCATTACCATCATCACCATACCACCATCAGCTGCTTTAATTTCAGTAAGTTTGCATAGGAGCTGATGTGTGACAAGCTCAAGCTTGAAGTTTTAGTATATGGAACTACATATATGCAACTATTTTTCACAGTTCATCGTAGTCATCTAGCAGAGCAGAGCAGAGCAGAGCTGGGGCTGATGTGAAAGTATGGGTCCTAACAGTTCCACTGCAAGCATCAACATTGTTCTGGAGGATTCCCCAACACTTTGTAGTAGATTGCCAACAAGGACAGAAGGCATTGATGAAGATTGCCTATTCTTCCATTCACCCAGCAAAAATATTCCACTGGATTAACTGCATATATAAGTCATTTCAAGGTGAAAAAGAACAACCCTAGATCCATCCCCATTAAAAAAAGAAAAAGATGATTGGGGTTATAAAATAAATAATGGAATAGCACGTATTAGGTTTTTGTTTTCTATTTCTCTATAGTTGGAAAACCATTCTATAAGATGATTAGAGCAAGATATCAAAAGGACATATGGATCTTTTAATGGTTATATAGAAGGAGAATTTTATCTTCCATCTACTTCTAATATCCAATACTACTATGATGGAAGGCATATTCTTGGCAAAATCTGTGCAACATGTTAAGTCAGTGCTTTCCAAACTGCCGCTGCTGGCGACACACCAACGGCGGCAAAGGTGGCGATGTGGGGGCACGTGCGGCAGTGGGGTGTACATGGCGGCGGTGCAGGGGGCGCGCGGTGGCGGCGGCGGCATGTTTTCCGCTAAAACGCAGAAGCGCTGATGGCGCGCCGCTGCTGCTGCCGCCCCCACACGCACCGCCGCCCCCACGCACATCCACTTCCGGGTTGTGTCGCGACACACTAAACTGTGTGTTGCGACACACTAAAGTGTCGCAACACAGAGTTTGGAAAGCTATGTGTTAAGTAATGGAATAAAGCATGTTACTGTAAAGAGCAATATTTTTTAAAAGGGTAAGAAACTATTAACCCTGATATCAATTAGTAATTCCAGAAAAACAATCATTGTAAAGTGGTAAGTCATTGCCATGGTGGCCTCAGACAAATCCTCTTCTTTAGAAAGGGCAGGGGAGAGGGAGAGGGAGGGGGAATGAGAGAGAGAGAGCAAGCAAGCAGGAACTGGGAAAAATGCCTCTCAAGTCTGATCAAGTAGTGTCAATGCCCAGCTCTGAGATTCTGATGAAACTATTCCCAAGTGCTCTTGGCAACTCAAACTTAAACTCTGACCCCAGCATAGACACACAGCCTCCAAGAACGTCCAAGAACGTCAATGTCACTGTATCAACCCCCAAATGGCAGATAAAGGAAGGAGTGCAGGGGTGCTTGGTAAAGCACATTGGGGTAATGGTCGACTTGGCAGTTAGGATCTACTCAAGTAATAGGTTATCAGTTCTAAGTAGCCCAGTTTCTTCAACTAGCTTTGATCAGCATTACTTGAATCTGAATGAAGTTCAAGTTCTTCCAATATTTAAGCTTCTGCCTGAGACCAGTCAAATACTAAAATAGTGTTTATGACATTAATTTTCAGTCTTGGCTTGAAGTCTTGTACAACTTTTTGAAAAACCTAATCTCTGACTGGACCTGACAGCTTTATTATTAACACTTCATCTTGTTGACTTAAATTCTGGACTGGACAGGAACTGTGCTATTGTCTGTAGTTAAGTGCTATCTGACTCTTGATTGTTTGACTCCACTTCTTACCCCTATTGTGTGAACTTGGAAATGGGATTGTCATTTTTAAAATTCTGATATACTAGACATTTCTACAGAAAATTATTATTTCCTGCCCTCAAATCATAGTGGCTTTATCTAAATACTATAGAACCTGAAACTGTCTATGAAGGTTCTCAGTCATCCAGGTGGAATTGTCTGTAGCTTGAATCATGTCAACTGGATTTCTATTTTCTCAGTGGAAACGTTTCGCTCCTTATCTGAAACCTGAAAGTTATAAAAGCTGAATTTCTAAGATAAGAGAGCAAACTCATCTGTGCTCAGTATATTTTTTTGAAAAACTTTTATTACCTGGAAAGGAATATTTGTTAATAAATAAAATCTACTAGCTACAGGATTTTATGAAACATTACAAGCAACATGTTCAGGCTCTTTTTATGTTGCTGAAATATGTAATTCACCTGGGAATTACTTCAGATGGTAATATTTAGCTACCGTTCATGGACTGCTTAAACAGTGCTTTAATAAAAGCATTTGATCAGGCCAGGAGGAGATCTGCATATAATAGAATATAATGGTTTAAAGAAGTGAAAATAAGATCAAACTTATCCATAATGTTTGGTAATTTTTACAAATGCTGGTAACACCTAATTAGACTACTTATATTTATCAACAAAAAGTTTTTTCCAAGTCATACTAATGAAATTGGCTAACAGTGTTAAAATTATATGATTGGGATCTTGACAAACCTTTTTCTGAGCACCTTCCTTCTTTTTCTTTTCTTCCTGCTTTTTCTTTTTCTTTTCTTCCATCAAATGTTCCTCTTCTTGTGTTTGTTCTTTTTCCCTATTTATAAAAGAGAATTTAACCTCTTTTAGAGAGTGATATAAATAAGGGAAGCCTGAATTACAGTATATGCCAAAATTATGTCGCCACACAAATTTGAATTACTTCCATCAACAGAATTTAGATTAATGTAAATTAACAATCATATATGAGACACTACTTACATGTTGCACATGCTGTCGTTTGTTTTACCTGCATCTTACTAACTGAACACTAACAGAAACATTATAAAACCAGGTCCAACTACAACAATGTATCTATTAATATATATATATATATAGAGAGAGAGAGAGAAAGCGCGAGCGCGCGCGAGCAGGAGTGGGCATCACATTTAGTTGCAGTGCTTTCTAAATCAAACCAGGGCACTTCAAATTGCTTCTGTGGCTCTCAAAATTAATGTAGCTCTAAATGTACCTCCAATGTACCTTTAAAACAACTAGAAGAAATCAAAAGGGCTATGAACAATTCAGTAGTTCTGAGAATTGCAAAAAGACTGACTAACCCCGCTTTCCAATATTAAATTTAACTTTCATTTCTACATAAAACCTCTGGGTGGGGAGGAGGAAGAGACTAATGGGATTGATTGACTGACAAATTAATTAACAATTGGCTTCCTCTTATAGGGAACAAGAGGTCAGGAGCTTTCTGATCACACTGTTTTGAGAAGTTGAAACAAATATTCTTTGCCTGTAAACATTATTTATTTTCCCCAATTAAAAAAACAAACAAAAACCAACACTTGTAATTTTTAGAGGCTTCTTGCCAATGGGAATCCATTACATATTCTGCAATTTTCATATACCTTGTCTACCAAACAGAAAAAATGGATTAACAAACTTCTCTCCCTATCTACTTAAGATTCCCTTTGCACAAAACATCCCCTTACACATTCGCTTGAAACTGAATCAGCTTGATCACAAAATTATATCAAAAACTTTAAAAAGGCACAATTACTCAAAAATTCCTACCATTATTTTTCTGAAACTGAACAAATTCCATCTTCTTAAAAGTATCTACTTTACTTGCATAAATTATTCTATTTTGTTAAAACAGGATAGCCACTTGAGGGAGTAATCCATGATAGGCATGAGTAACATGAATCCTTCCTTCCTTCCTTCCTTCCCTCCCTCCCTCCCTCCCTCCCTCCCTCCCTCCCTCCCTCCCTAAGCTGCATCCAGTAGTGTAAATTAATTTGGACAGAATTAGAGGTTCCAGTTTACTGTTTAGGCCTGATTCTTGTGCTGAATATAAAGATAAATAATATAAATTTAAAAAACATGACACAAAAACAGTCAGAAATCTTGGCAGAAATCATAGCCAATTCCAGTATGCCGGAAATGTAAATCTTACTGGAAGTGTAAGTGAAATAAAAATCAGAATGTCTTCATTGTAATTAGAAAAAGCTAATTGCAAAATTACAAAAGAAATGTGGCTGTAGGAAGGAAGATGGATTGGAAAATAATTTTAAGAACAAGCAAACAATCATGTTTTTTGTAAGCTCTATCCATCTATCCTCTATCCATCATTCCTTTGACAAAACATCATCTGCCAGAGGATTGGATTCTTTGTTTCCCTCCTCCGATGCACTTCCCAAACCTACTTTGTGAAGTATCCTTACACAAAGTCCACTGCACAAGCAGAGTCCAGTTGCATAATGAGGCATACAGTCTCTTATTTTTAAATTTTGAAAAACCATTTCGATTCTGTATTGTAACATAGAATGTTAAAACTATACTTGTTTGAAAATAAGCAAACATTTTATTACCAAAAGAAAAGTTATAAATTAATGTTGGCAGAAAGACATTTCCTAACAGAAATTATTCCCCAGTCTATACTACAAAATGGGGGAACCCCCAGAGCAGATTTCAGGGAGAACATGGTTCCTTTATAGGAAATAAATAAATCTGTATTTTCAGATTGGATTTAGAAATGATATATACTGACAACTTAATTCATGACTTACAATCTAGTTAATTTAAATAAAATTATTTTGACTTAATATTTGTGTTTAGATTAAGCTAAATCTGCAGAGAAAGCCAGTTTGGTGTAGTGGTTAAGGCATCAGGCTAGACACCGGGAGACCGTGAGTTCTAGAGCTGCCCTAGGCATGAAGCCAGCTGGGTGACCTTGGGCCAGTCACTTTCTCTCAGCCCTAGGAAGCAGGCCATGGCAAACCACTTCTGAAAAACCTTGCCAAGAAAACTGCAGGGTCTAGTCCAAGCAGTCTCCGACAATCTGAACGGATAAAAAAAATTCTGGAAAGTATACTAATTTTAAAAAATTCTGCACAATATATTCCCATGCTATTTTTCAATAGGCACAGTTACAGTTCATTTCCCAACTCTTCCCTGGCTGGTAACAAAACTGTCTCTCTCATGGGCACTGTGCTAGAGTTTGTACATTGGAAAAATGGAGAAAATAGGCAGTCTATCATTCTTCTACCAATTTCACTCAGTGTCAAATATCCAGGGTACAAAATCCTGACCTGTTGTGATAGCAGATGAAACTTTTGACCCTGTACCACAGCTCTGAGCAACCAAGATCAATAAACTGTGAATTATGCTGTTATACTGGCAGCAGCCGTGAACTTTAATATAAATAGGGATTTTTAAAAAAAATGTTCAAAACTCCATTATCTCTCTCTATTCAATTACAGCTTGATATGAATCCTTTTCAAAGAGGAACATGAACCGTATACAAGGAAAGGGAGGCCCAGTGCAGGCCGTGTGGAAAGTGCAGGAAGGCCAGGGGTGGACAGTGCGGCAGGGCACGAGCGCAGGAAGGCCGGGGGGACTTCCCTGCTGGCTTCCCTATTGATTTCGCTTGTGGGAAGCCAGCAGGGAAGGTCGCAAATAGCAATCACATGACTGCAGGACGCTGCAACCAGCATATGTGCGAACCAGTTGCCAAGCACCCAAATTGCAATCACGTGACTGCAGGGATGCTGCGATGGCCAGAACTTTGAGGACGATCATAAGTACCACTCATTCAGCTCCATCACAACTTAGGTCACTGAATGAGTGGTCGGTAAGCGAGGACTACCTGTAAAACGCTATTACCTATGGTATACATGGATCCAGAAAAACAATCACTCAAGTGATTTCTGACTCAAGTTGGAAAGCAGAGGTAACCATAGACTCAAAAGATTTGGATGTGGCATGGTAAGAATCAATTATAGGTTCCAATCAACTAGAATATATTAGTTGATCAACATTGTGAAAAAAATGTTTAAATATAATAGATATGGGGAAATGGGAGCTTTGTCAAATGGAGCACAGAATGCTAAAATCACTGACAGAAAAACCTTTATTTAAATAAAAGACAAACGTTGCTCTTTACAGGAAATAAAGGATGCTAGAATGCACTCTAAGTAGATATAAGAGAGTTAGTAAATTTTTCTATTTTTTTCTGCAAATTTAATAAAATCTCTCTCTCTCTCTCTCTCTCTCTCTATATATATATATATATATATATATATATATAAATAAAAATAAAAATAAAAATAAAAATAAAAATAAAAATATGTGTGTGTGTGTGTGTGTCTGTCTGTCTGTCTGTGTGACATGACTGTTAGGTGGATGGCTTCCTGGATGCTAACAAAATCAACAGCACTCTGAACAACCACACCAAGACATGGAAAGAGATATGACTCAGTTTGGTCTAGTGGTTAAGCTGGGCTAGAAACCAGGAGTCTGAGAGTTCTAGTCTCGCCTTAGGCATGAAAGCCGGCTGGGTGACCTTGGGTCAGTCACTCTCTCTCAGCCCTGGGAAGGAGCCAATAGGAAGCCAGGAGACTAAGAGTTCTAGTCCCACCTTAGGCATGAAAGCTGCCCGGGTGACCTAGGGCCAGTCGCGCACTCTCAGCCCAACTCACCTCACAGGGTGGTTGTTGTGGAGAAAATAGGAAGAGGAAGGAGTATTAGGTATGTTTGCTGTCTTGAGTTATTTGTAAAAAATAATAAAGGCGGGATAAAAATTAAATAATTAAATAAATTACTCGAGTGCTCATTGCAGCACTATACAGCCTTGGGTTGTTTGTCTGTTTGTTTAATATCCCACTGTTATTTGTAGAAGTCAAGGTAGCGTAACAATACTCCCACCTCCTATTTTTCCCACAACAACTATCCTTGGATGGTTGGCAGAGAGAGTATGATTGTCCCAAGAGCATTGGGAGCTAAATAAAAGTTAGTTTTGAAAGGGACAGGCCAAGGCCAGCAGCCTCCATAAGCTATAATAATGTAGTCAAGTGAACTGAACCTTTTCTTCGATATGATTCTCTTGTATAGGGGGTTGATAAGAGTCCCATCCCCAAGGAACACGCAATCCACTTTTCTCTGCTGCAGAAAATGTGTGTCTGATACAAAGAGGTAATTCAACCTGCCTTAAATGACCCGAAGAGTCCGTCCCTGGACTCCTAGTCCTTTTTGACAACTTTTGCTCAGTTTCCAATCTTCAGTTCCTTGCAAAAATGGCTGAGAAGGGAATTAGCATACCAAACCCTGCAATTAGATAAGCAACTGTGGGAGAAGGGAAGAGGCGAAAGCTGTGTGCCTTTGAAATTTAAGAAACTTTTTCACAGAGGCTTGATGAATACTGTATGTGGGATGTTTTCTTACATTATTCTTATCCGTAGATATTTACATACACACTCACAGAATAGGAACAAGACACTGTATATAAACACAAACTGCACCAGTTCTTTGCTATAATCCTTTGTAAGTTGTAATACATTTCACTTTAATTAACATCTCAGCTGTGTGTGTGTCTGGTTTGGTTCCTAACCTTAGTCATCCTCTGACAATTTCCATTATTTATATTATTTTAATAGGGCTTTCTTTTGGGGGGATTTTGTTGTACTCCACCCAGATGGGGGTAGGCTATAAATATTGTAATATAAATAAATATGTCTACTTTTGGAGTGCTATTTTAGAGAAAAATCATTCCTCAGATACTCAGTTTCCAGGCCCATTCATGACAGGATCTGAAGTAGTGATTCAAGCTTTGTGGTTCCTGGTTATTTTTGCCAGTCAAGTGAATTGTTATGGATTATTATCCATTAATAATAACAATTACAAAAGGGACAGGAAAAGATCGAGAGGAGGAAATGGTTTGTTCATCCCTGTTTGTTCACATACTATACCATGGTTGAGTTGTCATAATCTAGGCAATTTTTTTCTAATAGAGGGATTCAAAGAACTCCATCAACTTAAGTACAGTAAAGGAGCTGTACCTCATTGATGTGGAGGCTCCTCTCACATTCAACAAGAGTCCTTTGGCCAAATGGACTGGCAGTAGGCTCCCCATCACAGCATGGAAGCCTCTGTTCTTTCCACAATTGAAAATGTTGTCAGAGGAAAGAGAACCCAAAAGAAAACAGTCCACAAGATAGTAAGCTGAAAGGCTATTATTGCCACTGAATTTCAAGTGGATTTACGAGCACTCTGCATATGGAGGACCTACATATGCTTTTTAGCAAAATCATTGCTACAGAATACAATGTGCCCCAACAGAATGAGTACAGGATGGGTATTGAAAATATGAGCGAAAACCATATTAATGCCTTTACTCTGCTGATGGGCAGGGAGGCAATCCCTCGTGACTCTTCCAATTCCAAATAAAGGGAAGTATTAAAAGACAGACAGGTAAATGCCATTGGAGTTCCTCCTTCCCCTGTGCTGCTAAAGCCAGTAAACTAGATGGGGCAAGAGTGGGTAGACTACAAACCACATATAACCTCACATACCCCAAGATTTTGCCACCAAAATCTGGCAGCAAAATATCTGATTTTAGGTAGTTAGTATACTCTTTTGTTTTTTCCCTTCTCCAAGATAAAAAGAATGGAAACAGGAGGACCAGCAAGGCAAACAAGGCTGAATACTATCCTAAAAAAGAGCATAAAAATTGGCTCCACATCACTGCATCATCAGAAAGCCTCCAGTAGATCAGGAGACTGAATTGCGGTTCCCAGCCACACAAAGGGAAGACAAAAGGTTGGTTTCTACTAGTACAGTAGTGTGATATAGATATATGAAAATAAGCATCTGTTATGTCAATAGAGGACACAAATGGCCCTTGGGCAATGGAGACAAATGCCAAAGTGACCATACAGATTTTGGTCAGTGCCAAGTATAACTCAATATTCTTTAGATCCATGTTTGGTTTAAAGTTTCCCCTTTCTATGTTGAAAATACAAGGAATAAAATCTCTATCTACCTAGGAGAAGAAGTCATTTTTTTTTTAATCCATGCTCTTTTTCAAGCCATACATATGGGACTTTGAGGAATAGAGGAGATGGCTAGCATGTAGTGCAGGGCTTTCCAAAGTTTTCCCGCGGCGACACACCAACCACTGTTGGTGTGTCACCGCGGGAAAACCCGGAAGTGCCGCCATTGAGGCAGCACGCAAAAACTGGGAAGCGCTGCTGCTGCTTTCAGTTTTTGCGCGCCGCCGTTGGTGTGTCTCCGCGGGAAAACCTGGAAGCGCTGATGATGATCAGCGCTTCCGGGTTGTGTGGCGACACACCAGACTGTGTGTGGCGACACACTTTTGTGTCGCGACACACAAGTTTGGAAAGCTGATGTAGAGAGTGCTGGTTTGGAGTAATATCCTGAAATTCTAAGTGATGCCTGCTAGATATTATCAGAAAGATTCCTTGTTAAGTTCATAGCCCAGGTGCTGGAGAAGTGGGCAAGGTATTCCCCAAACGTGAAGTTCCAGAAATTCCATGACACCACTGGGACTGCTACAATGGTCTTCCAGACAAGTGAGTTGCAGCTTGAACTTGACAGAGACACTTTTGCTTCCATTGCTGTTAAGTCCAAAACTAACACACAAATAGTGTGATACAGTATATATGTGAACAGTACCAAGAGCAACAGTGAAGCGCTAAATGGGACACCATTTGAAAGCAAAGTCCTTTAGCAGTAGTTTCCAGTTTCTACAAGTGGTTGGTGGTATAATCTATCTTGGTACTGAACAGGCTATCATTCTCAAAAGTAAGTCTTGGAGTGTGCTTCCTGGGTTAATGGCCAAGCATGAAGAGACAGTACGATCACTAGAGATACAATTTTTGAACCAGAATTGTTGCTATGATGGGGCATGTTAATTTTTTTTTTTGCCATGTGGGGAGGCTTCAGCATGGAAGACTTTAATAGTTTCTATTTGTCATCTGAGAGATTGGGGGGGAAAAGAATGTGATTTTGTTCCAAAGTTTTGATATTCTTGCCATATGAGCCTGATAATTGGTGATCCAAAGGCATAAAGCACTTGAAGCATAGTTCTTCCATCCCATGGGGTCCACCTTCTGGCTCTCTAACAGTAGGCACAGAACATTGCTTCCATTAAAATCTTGAATGGGAGGCCTCCACCATAACTGAATTAAGCAAAGGCTGCTGGAATAGACATGTGTAATTATGCAATTGGACCAGTGGTGTGCTGGAGCCAACTCATACCAGCTGGCAAGAGCCGACTGTTAAATTTTCAGGAATTTTGTGAGCCAGTTGACAGCAGAACTGAGCTACATCACCTAGTGTGCTGATCAGCTGTTCTGTGGCTAGCAGTACACCACTGGACTGGACTCTATACAAGTTCTCAATACAGTAGGGTTATATAGACAAAAGCCTCTCCCAGGAGTCCTTGACAACCTTCAAGCAGTGAGGCAGCATGGTGGTCACAATCAGCAATCAAGATCTATTCACAACCAGTGTGAATGCTGGATTTTCACCAGGCTGATCTGGTTGCTTTACTTCTAAATCTTAGGAGTGTAACTTTTGGGCTATTTGCTGCCAACTCCATATCTAGAAGAAAAGTCACTAGGTCTTCTGGATCTGACAGCATGGACTAGGTATCCTAAGTTTCAGTTCTAGATTCAATGCTGCAATCCGTCCCTTGATACTGAGAATCTGATGAAGTCTCTCTTCCTAAGGCCAGTGCTCCATTCTGAATAGTCTCTGGGCATGCCAACACTTAACTATACAGCAAGTCCAGCCCATTTATTACCAATGTCTGACAGCTGTGGCCTTGCCATGTTCCAAATAAACTTATCAGCTGCCAAATGATGTGAGCAAATGGGCCAAATGTCAGCCCCTTAGTGTTTTCAACACTAGGTCAGAATATAGCTCCCCTCAGTTCCTTTTCATCCTCCATAGTGTAAGCACCTTGGGTAGTTCTCCAGTTCTTTTTTCTACTAATAAATCAATGGATTGTAATATAGACATGAAAGGTATATTAAAGCACCCTTATGTTGTCTAAAAGTATTCCATTATAAATAAGTTGAATACCAAGCCAATGTGGCCAGTAATGAAGGATGCTGGAAATTCTAGTTCTGCAATATTTGGAGGCTCACAAACTCCCTCTATCTGGTCTAAATATCGGTGTGGCATTCTGTGGGACTTGACAATAAAGGTAAGCCAATATTGTTGGTATAAAGGAAGCTAGGCAGAAAGGAGTGCATGAAACATTTAAAAATATGTTCTTACCAGCTCCAGAAAGACAGCAAGTCTGCTTCCTTATTGCCTACTATTCAAATAACCATTCTTGATCATTATCCCCATCTCTAATTTACCCTTTCTGGGAAAGATTATCAAGACTGGGCATCTACAGAGAGACTTAGAGGGTTGTTCCAGTCAGTAGTGAGGTGATAGTGGAGAGATCAGCTGGGCAGTTGCCCACTGTGGGGTACTGCAAAGTTTGGTGCTCTCCCCTTGCTTTTTAACATCAACAAAAGCCAGTGGAAAAGGTAATCTATCAGTTCAGGGTGCTATCAGTTCAGGGTGCAGTATCATCACTATGCTAGGCAGAAGATGCTATCAATATCTTGTCTTAGTATGTGGAGATTGTTAGGGCCTGGATGGGATGAAACAGGCGGAAGTTGGATCCCACCGAAAGGGGTTTGGTATTCCTTCTTCAAGGGCCTTTCACTATTCCAGCATTGTCTCTTGATGTGGCATTGCCTCTGAAACAGCAGGCCTGTCACTTGGTGTATCTTGTCACTCACTGCCTTGTATCATGGGCAGGTGGAGGCTGTGACCAGCAGGCCTTTATCCAACTTCAGTTGGTGCATCAGCTGCATCTCTACTTTGAGCTATGCACCTGGACTACTGCAATGTGATCTACCTGGGGCTACCTCAGATAACCTGCTTCATAGTAACAAAGAGCACACCAAGATACATTTCACCAATACATATATCAATTCTCCCATTTCTTCATTGAGAGAGTAGTGTATCTAATGGCTCTGTTCTGGACCGCTGTACATTTTTAATAGACAAACCCTTAAAATCATGATGCTAAGCCCCCCGTGCTTCCTAAAACTTTAGAAACATAATAGAATTACATACAATGGAAAAAGAGCCATGCTAGTTCAAACCAATGGGCTTTTGGAAATAATTTGGAAAGATGCTTCAGGGTGCAAATACAGCATCTGTTTACAACTGTTTAAAGCAGCTACATTTTCTCCTGAAATTGCACTGCTGCCATGTGATCCTAGGGAAAAAGTAGGCTGCTTAAAGAGTTGCAAAGAGATGTTATATACACTCTAAAGCACCTTTTTGAAACTGAATCTGAAGCATTGCACAGTCCTGCTAGTTAGTAAACCCCTCTATTCCTACTGTTTCCAGCCATATGCTTTTGGGAAGCATACAACTGGGATATGAGTGCAATAGCATTCTCCTTGTTCTTTAACATATGGTATTGAGAGGAATCTTATCTGATAGTGGAGGAAATATACAGTCATGAGGACTAAGCCACTTACATTATTCCCTCTATCTGAATTTATTCTTAAATAACACTTACATTAAGAATAAATACATTAACAATAACAAAAAGCCAACGTGGCTGGCTTCAAAAGGGAATTTCTCTAATCCTCTTTTGAAGCCAGCCACATTGGCTTTTTGTTGTTGTTTAAGAATACATTCAGTTCACTGAAGTGAGTATCTGTTGAACATGATTTCTGCTGAAAATTTCAGATATCTATTGGGGTTACACTAGATTACAGAAGAGGTGATTTTGCCAGTATTTCAAACATCTCAGAGTAAAGAAGTGTTGATACAGTTACTTCCTCTGTCATTCAACAGATCTCCATAGATTTGAATGTATTTTTAATGAACATAGTTCATAATAAATTGGGCTTTAAGTCCAACAGCTAAAACATTATATTCATAGACAGACCCCCTCAAAACCTATTAAGTATTGAATATTACATTTTTACTGTCTCTAAAATGAAACTACATAATCAACTGATGGGCAAATAAACCAATCAAAGAACCCATCAAACACAAAATCTGGGTCTTCTTTATTACCTGTAACACCAAATCCACTAAGCATAGAACATGTACATTTCATAAGACTATTAAGATGTTTACAGGTAAGAAATATGTATCACATAAGAACTCCGAATACATCTTAGCCTCACTGAGACATCATGCCCAAATGATGTCAGTTTCTTCAGAATACATGCAAATGTACCATGGATATTTGCAGGGGGAAACTTTATTCTGCTTTTTTTTCCCATTACCACATATACATTCTTTGCTTCTGTGCAAGCAACAACTACTAATGCAGTCTTTCTTCGTGTGGAAATCAACATATATACAATTGTATACGCAAAATCTTTCACTCTGCAGACCTCCACATTGTTTTTGTAAGTGTTTTGAGGAAGGTGACATCATTTGAGCAGTGGGATAGGGCTTACCAGTAGTCCTTGTCCTGAATGATTACAGAGATCTGCTCATTATGAACCAGACTGAACTTCCCAAGACATAACACAGATAATAATAATAAATCAAGTAACATGATAAAGAAACAGTTTAACTTTTCTATGCCAAAAATAGAGCAGTAGTCACATGCGTTTCCTAATGCATGGTCTTCCAAGGAAAGTCCAAAACGCAGCTATTTGGGCTCACAATTTTGGGATCTCATCTTAATTTGAAGAAAGCTACTATGATGTAGCTACTATGATGTAGGTAAGTATTCAGACCCTTTGCAACAACACTTGAAATTTAGCTCAGGCGCCTCCCATTTCTCTTGATCGTTGCTGAGCTGTACCTACACCAGAGCTTTCCAAACTTTTCATGTTGGTGACACACTTTTTAGACATGCATCATTTCATGACACACTCTTACAGAAGGGCATCATTTCGCGACACACTCTTACAGCAGGGCACAAGGCAGGCGCTAGGACCTGTGCGGAATCACAGCAGGTTTGGAGGCAGCAAGGCACAAGGCAGGCACTACGACCTGCGTGGAATCACAGCAGGTTTGGAGGCAGCAAGGCACAAGGCAGGCACTAGGACCTGCGCGGAATCCTGGCAGGGCTCGGAGGCAGCAGCAGCCGCGACACACCCAAACACTGCAGCCGACACACTAACGTGTCCCGACACACAGTTTGGAAAGCTCTGACCTACACCTTGATTGGAGTCCACCTGTGGTAAATTAAATTGATTGGACATGATTTGGAAAGGCACACACCTCTCTATAGAAGGCCTCACAGCAGACAATGCACACTGTATCAGAGCAAAAGCCATGAGGTCAAAGGAACTGCCTGCAGAGACAGGATTATTGCAAGGCACAGATCTGGGGACGGCTACAAAAAAAATTCTGCTGCACTGAAGGTTCCCAAGAGCACAATGGCCTCCATAATTCTCAGATGGAAGGAGTTTGGCACAACCAGGACCCTTCCAAGAGCTGGTCGCCCAGCCAAACTGAGCAATCGGGGGAGAAGAGCCTTAGTAAGAGAGGTGACCAAGAACCCGATGGTCACTCTGACTGAGCTCCAGAGAGCCTGTGTGGAGATGGGACAAAGTTCCAGAAGGATAGCCATCACTGCAGCTCTCCACCGATCTGGGCTTTATGGCAGAGTGGCTAGACGGAAGCCTCTCCTCAGTGCAAAACACATGAAAGCCCGCTTGGAGTTTGCAAAAAAGCACCTGGACTCTCAGACTGTGAGGAACAAGATTCTCTGGTCTGATGAAACCAAGACTGAACTGTTTGGCCTCAATTCTAAATGTTATGTCTGGAGGAAACCAGGCACCGCTCATCACCTGCCCAATACCATCCCAACAGTGAAGCATGGTGGTGGCAGCATCATGCTGTGGGGGTGTTTTGAGCAGCAGGGACTGGGAGACTGGTCAGGGTTGAGGGAAAGCTGAATGGAGCAAAGTACAGAGATATCCTCAATGAAAACCTGTCCCACAGCGCTCAGGATCTCAGACTGGGCCGAAGGTTCACCTTCCAACATGACAACGATCCTAAGCACACAGCCAAGACAACACATTAATGGCTTAGGGACAACTCCGTGAATGTCCTAGAGTGCCCCAGCCAGAGCCCTGACTTGAACCCTATTGAACATCTCTGGAGAGACCTGAAAATGGCTGTCCACCGACGGTCCCCATCCAACCTAATTGAGCCTGAGAGGATTTGCAAAGAAGAATGGCAGAAAATCCCCCAATCCAGGTGTGCAAAGCTTGTCGCATCATACCGAAAGAGAGGCTGTAATTGCTGCCAAAGGTGCTTCAACAAAGTACTGAGTAAAGGGTCTGAATACTTACGTACATGTGGTATTTCAGTTTCTCCTTTTTGATAAATTTACAGACATTTCTGAAATTCTGTTTTCACTTTGTCATTATGGGATAGTGAGTGTAGATTAATGTGACAAAACATGAATTTGAACAATAGTATCAGACTGCAACATAACAAAATTGAAAAAAGTGAAGGGGGTCTGAATACTTTCCGAATGCACTGTATAGTAGTGAACAGGTGGATTCATTTTTATTTCTTCAATGGTATGATTCATGAGCAAGAAGCAAAACAATCTGGTTGCCTCAGTCAATTTCTAGTTGCCAAGCCACAACTTCATATGATTACACTGAAGTGCTTCCTGTCTAAATCAGCAGACAGAGCAGTTGGTATTATTAAGGGATAACAAACTCAGATACTCAGGAAACAAAACCAAAATGTGTTTCAAAAAATCAACACAATGCAACATTCAAACATTTAACTTTTAAATCTGTTGATTTGCATAAAATATTTTTGTAACAAATTTTAATCAGCAGCCACATTTACATGATCAAAACTGTTTTTCAAATTAATACGTTCATATGTACTGACATGCAACAACATCTTATATATGGGGAAGTAAGGGAGGACAGTCACAGTTAATCACAGCTTCCTGTTATATTGAAGCTAGAAATTATGAGAAATGGCTTCCTGACAAGCTAGAATACAGTTAAGTTTAAATCATTTTTCTATAGTCTAGCTCAACTTTTCTCAACCTTTTGACCCTGGAGGAACCCTTAAATATGTTTCAGGCCTCGGGGAACCCCTGTACATTCAGGCTCAAATATAGGCCAGAAGTTACAAAATTATTATATTTGTTTCATGTGTAGGCCTGTGTATATGCATTAACAGTGTTCTTAAACTAAAAATAAAGAATGAAACTTACCTCTTTAATGTGAAGTTGCCCAAATTTGAAATAATTTTTTAAGTAAATTGTGATCTCCGAGGGAACCCCTAGGGACCTCTCATGGAACCCTGGGGTTCCACGGAACCCTGGTTGAGAAACCCTGGTCTAGCTTATATGGGAACCATTAATGGTAGTTCTCTTTTTAAATATAGTTTCTTTGCTTTTTCCTCCTCCTCCTCCAATGGCATAAAGGGAAGGGAAAGTGTTCAGAAGAAAGCTCATTCTTATCTTGGCTTTTAAAGCCAAATTTCATTACCTTAACACAACTACTGTACACATTTTTAAAAAAACTTTTTTTAAAAAACGTAGAGATTTTTCTAAACCATCTTCTTACACATATTTTTGATATTAAGTAAGGGAATAATTAGATATTCAGCCTTTACTGGACAAGGTTTCACACCCAACCACCCTCCAAAAGAGTATTCCTAAAGTCAGATCTGCTCTTAGGGAATTACTGTAGGTAGCAAATACAGTCAGAAACTATGTACCAATAGCGCACATTTAGAAGAAGATGATCATTCTTAACTATCCTTTGATTATATCTAAATTAGATTTCTACAACATGCTTTATACCAAGATACTGTTGAAAAATGTTACAAAATATTTCTGCAGAGTACAGAGGCCAATCTTACTTTCAGAACTAGTATTTCAGACTGTACAACACTAATTAAGTATTATATTCACAAGCTCCTAATTAAGAAAACTAAACTAGCTACTATCCTTTAAATCTTAAAGTCTGGGGTCAGCATTCTAGAAGAAATGTGCTCCCTCCCCAAATATGAAAGAATCTACACCTTGAGATCCCTCTGTAAAGTAATGCTTCAAATTCCACTACAAAAAGATTTTATAGACTTGTATGCAAAAAGGCCTGATACCATGCCAGATGATAGGCCCCTCAGGTTGGATGGCACTCAACATGCTACTGAGGAAGAGCTGAGGACTTTTTTTGAGTACAAATGGTGTTTATGACATGGCTAGATTAAAGGCTTTATAGCAGGATTTCTCAGCCAGGGTTCCGTGGAACCCTAGGGTTCTGCGAGAGGTCACTAGGGGTTCCCTGGGAGATCACAATTTATTTAAAAAATTATTTCAAATTTGGGCAACTTCACATTACAGAGGTAAGCTTCGTTCTTTATTTTTAGTTTAAGAACACTGTTAGTGCATACATACAGGCCTACAAATGAAACAAATACAATAATTTTGTAACTTCTGGCCTATGTTTGAGCCTGAATATGCAGGGGTTCCCTGAGGCCTGAAAAATATTTCAAGGGTTCCTCCAGGGTCAAAAGGTTGAGAAAGGCTGCTTTAGAGTGCTGATGTTGCCATACAAAACAAGAAAATCTGAAGCTGCAAAGACAGAATTACGGTGGGAACATTGAATGTAAAAAGCATGAACAGAGGAAAGCTCAACAAACTGAAAAATGAAATGAAATTATTACAAATGGACATCTTAGGCATCAGCAAATTGAGAAGGACTGGGATTGGACATTTTAAGTCAGAAGGGCACCCTGTTTATTACTCAGGACATGAAAAACTAAAAAGGAACAGTATTGCTTTTATAGGTAGGAATGATATAGCCAGAACATTACTTGGCTATAATGCAATCAACGACCGCATAATATCAAATAGACTTTGTGGACAACCCTTTAATCTGTTGATCATCCAAGTTTATGCTCCAACTGCTAATGCAGAATAGGAGGTTTATGATCAAATTCAATCTGAAATCAACAGAAGATACAAGCAAGGTGTGCTGCTTTTGACTGGAGATTGGAATGCCAAAGTTGGAAATATTAAAGAGGAAGATGTAGTTGGATTGTATGGCTTAGGAAACCGAAATGAAGCAAGAAAACAACTTATCAATTTCTGCCACTCCAATGATTACTTCATAGCTAACACTGTCTTCAAACAACCAAAATAATGCCTCTATACATGGACATCACCAGATGGAGTGCATAGAAATAAAATTGACTATATTATCGCTAAAAGGAGGTGGAGGAGCTCAATTATAGCATCAAAGACATGGCCAGGTGCTGGCTGTGGAACAGATCACAACCTGCTCATACAAGTTTCAAGTTAAGCTAAAGAAGAAGAAAGCCAGTGAGTTTCCACAATATTATCTTGAACATATACCCACCATTTTCAAGGAGAAAATCAGGAATTGAAGTCCTGAACCTCAATGATAGAGAACCTGAGGAATTATGGAAGGAACTTAAAGAAGTCATTAAGGATGAATGTGAAAAGAAACTGCCAAAGATGAAGAAACAGAAAAAAGCAAACTGAATGTCAGAACAAACTGTGGAAATTGCCAATCACGTCAAGCTGTAGAGTGTGCTCAGAAAAATGAGAATCCCAGAACATCTCATTGTCCTCATGAGAAACTTATATACAGGTCAGGAAGCCACATAATGGACAGAACATGGCGAAACAGACTGCCTCCAGGTTGGCAAAGGAGTGCCCTTATTTATTCATCCTATATGCTATTCATCCTATATGCTGAATATATATTAAGGGAAGCTGGATTGAATGGGGTTTTAAAACTGGAGGAAGAAACATAAATAACCTGTCCTATGCTGATGATACTACCCTGATAGCTGAAAATACAAAGGATCTGTGACCTCTAGTAAAAAAAAAAGTTAAAAGAACAAAGGGAAAAAAGGGAACTAAAATAAAATATAAAGAAGACCAAACTAATGACAACAAATATAACAACCAGCCTTAGAATTGGCAATGAAGATACCGAAGTGGTGGATAGATTCTGCCTTTTAGGATCAACCATCAGCAGTAAAAGAAAAAGCAGTCAAGAAATACACGGCAGAATAGCACTTGGTAAAGCAGCCATGAAGGCCTTGAAAAAGATATTCAAATGCCGTGATTCTCTATACCTACAAAGATCAGAATCATGCAAGCAACTATATTCTCTGTGACACTCTATGGAAGCGAAACTTGGAGTCTGAAGAAGCATGATAGGAAGAGTATCCTTTCTAAATAATGAAGTTTTCAGTTAAAAATTCTGATATCAATTATATAGCCAAAAAATCACATGACTAATAAATAATAAAAAAAGAAAAATACAAAAAGAATCCATAAAATGCTACTAAAATTAAATTTATAAACCAGCAACCAACAAAAGAACATATACACACAATCACAAATACACACATCTATAGTCTCCCAAAGGAGACTCCAGTTGTAAAATGTATGGGTTATAACAAGTGTTAAATGTTGACACTTTAGATAATTATTTTCTCCCCTCACCTTTTTGTGCATCTCCTCTCTTACCAATATTAAAATAACTTAACCTACAAATTTATCTTTTACTTACGTCAGCATTTAAATCAAGTTCTAAGCTTATATGTATAGATAAGATAAAGTTGCCTTGGAGTCAAGCTTAATTCCAGGTAAATTCATGGAGACATCTATATAGTATTCTTGGTAGCAATCTTCTTCCCAGATACAGGTAGTCCTTGCTTAACGATGTTCAGTGCATTCAGTGACCATTCAAAGTTACAGCAGCACTGAACAAATGATATTTATGACTGATCCTTGAATTTCAGGCTGTTGCAGCACTTCTGCAATCATGTGATCAAAATTCAGGCACTTGGCAGCCCACCCACACTTACGACTGCAGGGGCATTTCAACTCCCCCCATCCGCCTATCTCCTCCCCCATCTCTACCCTTTTGGCCTCCCTGCACTCTGCCACATACTCCTGCTGTCCCCCCCCCCCCCGCTTCCCCAGCTGATCTACGCCATCTTCTCTCGCCTGCTGCTGGCCCAGGATCCAGGCGCTAGGCAAGGGTGCAGCCCTGGGAAGTGCACAGCAAGTGCGGCAGAGCAGCAGAGCCTTGTCTGCTGAAGGGAGCTTGCTGGCCTTTGCTGGAGAACAGGCAGAGGGACAGGACAGCAGGGCCCGGCTATCTCCATCTCCAGGCGAGGCAGGAGAAGCAGCAGCGGCTTCCTGGGTGAAGGTCCCGTCAGCAAACAAGGCTCTGCCACCCTGCCACGCTTGCCCCTTGCTGTGCACACCCCAGGGCTGCACCCTCACCCAGCACCTGGATCCCGGGCCAGGAGGAGGAGGAAGACAGCGAAGATCATCTGGGAGTGGCGGGGGGAAGCAGGGGTAGGTGGCAGAATGCAGGGTGGCCAAAAGGGCAGAGATGGATGGGGGGAGTTGTTAGGTTTTCAAAAAACACCAGTGGGCTGCACAAGGATGCTTGGCAGGCCGCATGTTGTACAGGCCTGCTCTATCTGTTACTTGTTAACAGAAGGCAAACAAAGGTTTCCCTGAATCCTATGACTTTATTTATTTATTATTTTATTTATTATTTGAATTATTATTTGAATTTATCCCCGCCCATCTCTACCATGGTAGACTCTGGGTGGTTTGTCCAAAAACAAACTTGTTCCAAAAACAAAGACAGACTTTGTCCAAAACAATACACTATGCCAGTTTAACCATGGTTTTAATAAAGTACAATGGTTGGGTTCAACAACATGCTAAGGTACAAACTTGTTCCAGCTTCATCACCAGATTTGATAGCAAATCACCCATCTACAAACACTTAACCTGTATTCAACTCTTGGCTAGACTTGCAGAGGATTCCAAGATACAACTTAGTTGAATTGGAGTATTTATTGTAGACAAGAAGCAAATCTCAAACACATGAGTTGATTGCCCACCTCACTGCAAAGAAGTCAGAAACTTATATATTCATGTTTTAGTGTTTAAATTCTAGACTTCTTCCTGTGCCCTTCTGAATTAACAGACACTTGGCAAGTTGCTTGGCTCTGAGAAGTGCTTGAGATGCATTTACATAATAGCCTGGGAACCACTAATTCATGTTTCATCAAGTTCAGCTGACATTATGTAATATCCCAGCATATGACTGTCCTGTTTTCTGTAAGCATCTTCTACTCAAGAAATCAGCAACATCCAAAGGAAAATGTCCTGTCTTATGTCACTGACTATATAACTTTTTATTTAGTTCCCTTTCAACATATCTCTCTGAACTATTTCTGTTTCCCTTCCTTGATTATGATTATTCTTTAGTCCAGAGCTTTCCAAACTTTTCATGTTGGTGACACACTTTTTAGACATGCATCATTTCGCGACACACTCTTACAGCAGGGCACAAGGCAGGCACTAGGACCTGCACGGAATCCTGGCGGGGCTTGGAGGCAGCAGCAGCCGCGACACACCCAGACACTGCAGCAGACACACTAATGTGTCCCGACACACAGTTTGGAAAGCTCTGCTTTAGTCCCTTACACTCCGTTAGCAGTGTTAGTTATTTAAAATTATGAAGCTGGTCATGTCAGTTGTTTCCAAAAGCAAGTAAAAATAGAGTATATGTCTATCCAAACAACAGAGCATGTCACACTGATCTGTAAAAAACAACAATATAGTTGAAAGCAATAAGCAAGTACACTTCACCAAGTTGTCACAAGGAATTCTGTTTTTCATTTTGTGTTTCTCCAAAAGATAGAAGCATTCAAAGAGCTAATTTTCCCCATCTTGTTCTTCTGAAATGGCTGAACCATAACCCTGAAACTTTACAGTACATGTTCAGCCTGAGGCAAAAAGCTTTTCACAGAATGTTTCTCTGCCTGAATAGTTTAAGTTTGCCAAATTAAATTGAAAAGAGGGTTTTATAGGAGATACAAGACCTATAATGAGGAACTTGTTAACATATATGAAAGTCTTACAGCATTTAAGGTAACTCTTAATTAGGTTATCTGTTCATATTTACATCACTTTATTACAGTTATGGACACTGAAGCTTCTTCAAAAGCATGCTAACAGCAGGGCTGTGTGTATGCTGCAATTCTGAAGCAGCAAAGAAATAATACAGTTGTAAGTGGATGCACATCTACTTCCTGAGAATCAGAGTGTCCTTTCAAGTGTGTGTGTGAGAGTGGGTGTTTATCTAAAGGGTGGGAAAGCTCTATTTGAAGAGTTGCAAGAATAGTTGTCAATGTCCACTGAAATCCTAGAAGCCAGAATGATGACCAAATAATACTATTACTAATAATAAGTAATTGGAGCAGGATTATCAGCACCCTTGCCTCTGTAACAGAACCTCAAATAATACAAAATAAGAGAAGTTATGCATAGCTTACTTATATAAATAAAACAGGTCACAGAACTTCTCTTGGTAAATAGATATCAGGTTGCAAAAGATCACACAGCCATGGCTACAGTGATGAGGCTTGAGAATCCTTTCTAAATATATGTAATCCTGTAGTACTGTGACCTACGGTGCAATCAGAGCTTCATTTAAGCCTTATTAATAGATAATAAACAGATACTGACTGAACAAACACCACCAAAACAACATACTGTGTCACATTTTTAATGATATCACTAGGCCAATATTCAAGGTCTTTGTTGGAAAACATACGTGAAGCTCTAGGATAATCAGCTCTCTGAAGAAGTAGGTTGAATCAGATGTTTCAATCAATGAGATGACTATCAGGTATAATTTGCAGGGCCCTCGCCTATGGAAAAAAACACATACACAATGGATGCTACCACTGCAATCTCCTCTGTGTATCATGAACTTCATGCTCCAATCAACAAGATGTGTGCAGAACTCAGTAAAAAGCATGAGTAAGCACAAGACTAGAAACCATTGCCAAAGACTATGACCCTATCAGTCCATGGTCAAGCAGATAGTGTAAAGAAAATGCAACATCACCATTACTCTTCTCAGGAGTAGTTGTAAAAAAAAATCATACAAAGAGCAAGGTCTATAATACTCTGGGAATCTCAAAAAAATCCAGGGTAAGACCAGGTCACTCTTGCATTATCTGATGTCACTATTTATGAGTCCATCATAAGGGAAACAATGAACATGAAGCACATAGCCTCTTAGCTCAAGTTTGCCAGAAATCACCTGAATGATCCAGCAAGCTACTGGAACAATGTTCTATGAACAGATGAAATGAAAGTAGAACTTTTTGCCAATAAAGAGAAATGTGATGCTTGGAGAAAATGAAACACTACATTGCAACGTAAGAACCTTACCCTAACTATTGAAGCACAACCGTAGGAGTCTACAGTTTGCAGCCTCATGACCTACAGTGGGGCAAAAAAGTATTTAGTCAGCCACCAATTGTGCAAGTTCTCCCACTTAAAAAGATGAGAGAGGCCTGTAATTGACATCATAGGTAGACCTCAACTATGAGAGACAAAATGAGAACACAAATCCAGACAATCACATTGTCTGATTCGGAAAGAATTTATTTGCAAATTATGGTGGAAAATAAGTATTTGGTCAATATCAAAAGTTCATCTCAATACTTTGTTATATATCCTTTGTTGGCAATGACAGAGGTCAAACGTTTTCTGTAAGTCTTCACAAGGTTGGCACACACTGTTGCTGGTATGTTGGCCCATTCCTCCATGCAGATCTCCTCTAGAGCAGTGATGTTTTGGGGCTGTCGCTGGGCAACACGGACTTTCAACTCCCTCCAAAGGTTTTCTATGGGGTTGAGATCTGGAGAATGGCTAGGCCACTCCAGGACCTTGAAATGCTTCTTACGAAGCCACTCCTTCGTTGCCCGGGCGGTGTGTTTGGGATCATTGTCATGCTGAAAGACCCAGCCACGTTTCATCTTCAATACCCTTGCTGATGGAAGGAGGTTTGCACTCAAAATCTCACGATACATGGCCCCATTCATTCTTTCCTGTACACGGAACAGTCGTCCTGGTCCCTTTGCAGAGAAACAGCCCCAAAACATGATGTTGCCACCCCCATGCTTCACAGTAGGTATGGTGTTCTTTGGATGCAACTCAGCATTCTCTCTCCTCCAAACCCGACGAGTTGTGTTTCTACCAAACAGTTCTACTTTGGTTTCATCTGACCATATGACATTCTCCCAATCGTCTTCTGGATCATCCAAATGCTCTCTAGCAAACTTCAGACGGGCCCGGACATGTACTGGCTTAAGCAGGGGGACACGTCTGGCACTGCAGGATCTGAGTCCCTGGCGGCGTAGTGTGTTACTGATGGTAGCCTTTGTTACGTTGGTCCCAGCTCTCTGCAGGTCATTCACTAGGTCCCCCCGTGTGGTTCTGGGATTTTTGCTCACCGTTCTTGTGATCATTTTGACCCCACGGGGTGAGATCTTGCGTGGAGCCCCAGATCGAGGGAGATGATCAGTGGTCTTGTATGTCTTCCATTTTCTAATTATTGCTCCCACAGTTGATTTCTTCACACCAAGCTGCTTGCCTATTGCAGATTCAGTCTTCCCAGCCTGGTGCAGGTCTACAATTTTGTTTCTGGTGTCCTTCGACAGCTCTTTGGTCTTCACCATAGTGGAGTTTGGAGTGTGACTGTTTGAGGTTGTGGACAGGTGTCTTTTATACTGATAACAAGTTCAAACAGGTGCCATTACTACAGGTAATGAGTGGAGGACAGAGGAGCCTCTTAAAGAAGAAGTTACAGGTCTGTGAGAGCCAGAAATCTTGCTTGTTTGTAGGTGACCAAATACTTATTTTCCACCATAATTTGCAAATAAATTCTTTCCGAATCAGACAATGTGATTATCTGGATTTGTTTTCTCATTTTGTCTCTCATAGTTGAGGTCTACCTATGATGTCAATTACAGGCCTCTCTCATCTTTTTAAGTGGGAGAACTTGCACAATTGGTGGCTGACTAAATACTTTTTTGTCCCACTGTAAATACATATTAAGTTGAAATTCTGGTGTTAAATGTATCAGAACTGATTTAGAGTTTGAGATAATATAAATAAAATCAGCTTTAAAAACAATTGTGTCTCTATTTCCAGATAGAGTTTTTGTGCCAAATAAACTGAAAAATAAAGCTTATTTAGGTGCCAGAACCCAGCCAACCTTGACTGATCTTGAAAACCTAAGTAGGCTGAACACAGTTCATATATGGATGGGTGACCAGCAGGAAATAGTGTAGTGTAGGCTAGACTGGGGAGTCAAAAAACATCCTGGAAAAAGGTAATGGCCACTTCCATATTGCTGCCAAGAAAATTACATTAAAATGTAATTCACTAGAAGTGAAGCTTAATCTAAAGAAAACTGTACTTGTAGAAACAGTAAAACAGAATATCACATTCTATGATACTCTCACATATCTGAAAACTTTTAAACAAAATGTGTACTTAAACCACTGAAGTACAAGATGTTCACTCAGGTAAGTAAAAACCAAGATAAAACACTTTATCAACCTTAAGGTTGAGCTTACCAAACCTTCAATTTTAAGTGACTACCCTAGATGAATAACTTCTGAAAGTCAAGAAATAGTTCAGTTATGGACTTCCAGTGGGGACATGGTGGACTGAACAGCTGTGCCTGCGGGCTCAGCGGGCAGAACTGACAATGTGGCAGTTTTTTCGGGCTCAGGCAGTTTTTTCCTGAAGCCCAGGAGTGTTTTTCCAGAAAAAGGAAAACACCTGGAATCACTCCGTGTGTCCTCCAGACGGCTGCTTGCAGCCAGAAGATCACAAACAGTGTTTGCGCTCGACTGGTAAGAGCAGCCGGGAGGCTGGGACATCACCATTTCCAAGCCGCACTGTAGCCTTAAAGGGACACTAAGACCGGCCACCCCATTTCTAAATCACCCAATTTATATTTCTTTTAAGTACGTGTACCCTAAGAGAAGCTTTCTACAGTAAGGAGAAGCAGGTTCTCTTGGAGCTTATCATTACTTTTGGGATTAAGTTTTTTAAAAAAAATCTTTTTAAATTTTGGACTTTGTTTTCCATCCAAATATTGAGGAGGATTGAGAGAAAATGATTGTCTCCCTGTTATTATTTTTGTACTAAATTTGAAGATATTAGCATTTTCCTACACATTGAATTGGCTGTTTTGAACTTTCAGTTTTCTGCTTCTACTTTCCCTGGGGAACTGTCTGCATATCTCACTTTCGCTTGTGTAAACACATTCCGCAATTCTTTCATATCTTCGACTTTAGCTGGTTAAGCTCCTAGGGGGCGCCATAATCTACTGCTTGAGACACGGAGGAGTTTAAGCAGACTTTCCCTGACTTTCACCGAGATTTTAAACAGATTCCTTCTGATTCCTGCCAAGTTTTTATGCAAGGCATTCAGGACATTGTGGAAAATATGAGGTCTAAAATGTGTCATCTGGTTGGGGATGTTGTGGATGAAACTGTTGAATTTAACAGCAACAGAAATGTTTCTTCTAAGAGTGAGACTTGGACTTTTGTTGAAATGCTGGATGAAGATTGGATAGTCAAGTTGAAGAAATTAAAGGGAGAGATCAAGTTGCAAGCCATAAGTGAAACTGTTTTTCTGATGGAACGCCATGGAAAAGAAGAGGTTATTATGTATGGGAGGTCGGAGTTTTCGAGGGGGGCAGTTGGGCTGTTCAATTTTTTAAAGAAAAAAGCTCTGTGAGTATTGTGGGGATATGTAAATACTCTGGTTTATTTTGAAGTGGGATAAGGGTTTAAGAATATTTATCTGGATTGCTTTTAGGGTTTGGCTGATTTCATTTATCTTTAACAATTTGGATTAAGATTATTAAGGTATACTAAAAAATAATGTTTGGTTTGGGGTTTAATATGATTAAGATTAAAATTGTTGTGTTATCAAGTACAATGGCAGACAATTTATACGTTTTTTAGTTTGATCTTTATTATAGTAGACAGGAATGTATAGAATAGTAGTAGGAAGGAAATAATTAAATGTTATCTTTGGGGGGAAGTTGATTAGGAGGGGGTTTGTGTGTGTATTTCTTTTAATATAAGGGGAGGGAGCAACTGTATTTAGTGATTTTTATAATGTTCCAATGGAATGATTTATAGAAATAATGTGACTTTGGTTTAATATAGAGTAAGGGATTGGTTATGAAAATTGTTATATATCCTTGCTGTTAAAAGTCGGAAGTCACTCTTTTTGTAATTTTGAAAATTTTCTCTTGTATTTCTACACTTTTTTAGTTTTTTCTTTTTTCCTTTGTAGTTTTTTGTTTTTCTGTAGCTTCTATCTTTGATTAAACTTAATAAAATTCTTATAAAAAAAAAGAAGTTCAGTTATGCTTGCTATGTTTGAAAGAAAGGTGAATGAGGAAGAGGAACTAATGAAATGAATATCCAAGCAGCCACTGCAACGAGATATTTGATGCATAACTAATAAAGGATAAAATGTAATGTAAATTACATATGTGAAATCCAAGTTCGAACAGTATTTCATTGTATGTCCCAACATTTTACAAAATATTTATTAATAAAACAATCTGTGCATTATATCAGAGGTTTCCAAGCTTTCTTGGTTCACGGTGCCCTTAGTGTCTCAGTAATTTTTTCACGGCAAGCCTAGCAGTTCCCCAACTGTTTGTCGCGGCGCCCAGGGGACAGTTAGGACAATTCCATTTATTAAATAGTAAAATACCCTGTGGTTGCCCCTGTGAGTTCGCTGTAGCGCCCCAGGGCACAGTAGTGCAGAGTTTGGGAACCACGGCACTATATTCAAAGGCAAAGATATAAACAGAAATGTTCTCACCAGCCATCATACTACGCAAAGTTAATGGAAACCTGCCTGATAGCATCATTTTAGAAGCAATACATCTGGCTTTAAGGGAGGTCTGTCAGCTGGTTTTAGCACTTCCTAAATTTTTAAATTTCCTATTATAACTTTTAAAGTGCATGAACTTTGGTGCATATTCTCTAGGACAGGAAGAGGTAACCTATTGCCTTTGAGGTAATTTGATCTGCAAAACCTGCTTTCTGGATTGCCCTTCCCTAAATTTGTGTTTTAGGCACCTCATGAATATATTTATCCATACCTTACTATATTTACTCAGTTTGCTTAGCTCACCCAATACTAAGGGCCGCAATCTAACCAATTATGTTTCAGCCTAACCAGGCATAACTTTCACACAGAAAAGATCATGGGCTACTTACTGTATATTGTACAAATAAAGCCTATGTGGGAAGTTCTTCCCCTTTCGCCTCCTACTTTATTTCTATTTATATGTTTGTGTGCATGTGTATTTTGCAGTGAATGTTTTTGATTCATAATAATTTTAAAATACAGTGATTTTATATATGGATGCTATATATAGAAATAAATCATGAATGATATAAAGCCAGCATGGTGTAGTACTATTATGTCCACTCTCAGACATAGTTTATTGAATGATTTGGGGCTGCTCTATCTCTGAGACCAACCTACCTTGCATAATTTTTATTGTGATGAAATTGGAAGAGAGAATGTAGTGTTTACCACCTTGAACTTGTTAAGGAAATGCAAATATAAATTCAACAAATAATAATTCCCATAAATCCTAACTATTGGTCAAAGTAGCTGGGTTTATTGAGCCATGTTGTTGAGTTTGGCAGCCATATAAATACTCTAAAAAAATAAATTTATGAGATTTGACCCAACCTATATGGAGGACACCTAAAATTGATCAGAATATTTCTCTACAAGAATCGCATGATATATATGAAAATAAAAAATACAGATGGGATGGATTCAAAATTAACAGTGGGACAGGAATGTGATGTCCATTTTCTCTCACAATAATGTATGAACCATTTCCAGAAGTAATATGGACCAGCTCTAGGATCCCAGGAATTCAGTTAGGCAATACAAGATTTCTCTTTGCAGAAATCATCTGGTTCAATGTAAAGAAAAGAAAAATGTCATGGTTATGAAACTGCTGGATCTTAACTGGGTGATGTAAATCTAGCAATCATCAGTCATTCTCCCAAATATACAAGATAAGCAATCAATCTTTGAAAATCATGGGAGGGGGCTGGAATAAACAAAAAATGACACTCTTTGGAACTTTTTACACTTGGGAGCTCTTTGTTATGTTGTAGTGTGATTGGTTTGGGCTTCGAATGTTGTGTGAACCTAGACACTGTGGTTTATAACTTTTGATTAATAGCTTAGCATATTTTGTGAAGCCAACCAACTGTGGTTGACTCAATAAACCATTATTAACTAAGTCATAGTTAGAATGATGTATAAATCCAATCAATAGATCGATTGATCTCAGAACTTTGGAATACATTTTATTTTAGAAAAATAATGTGGTAACTGAAACAATATGGATAGGTACATCTAAAGAGAAAGTCTTTCCCCTTCACTATGATTTGAAATGAATAAAGGAAAACACACACACACACCATTTTACCTGTTTTAACATTCTTAAGGCAACTATTTTGCTCCAGGGATTGATCAATGGCCTTAAAACAGTAGACATTCATAACTAACAAGGATAAACAAATATACCACAAGCCAGAACATCTTGTAATTTCTGTTTTCTGTATCTCTAACACCTAGATTTTTTTTCTTTCCATAGTCATACATGTTTTAAAGCATACTGCCTATTTATAAATGATTACGTTCAAAGTATTCTCTAAAAAACCCATGGAATTTGTGCTATCTTAATCTTCTCTTCTCTGAATGGCCATAGTCACATACAGTTTTATAAAGATCAAGGGTGGACTAACAGCCAAACTTTTCCAAGTTAGGAGGAAAGCATTTTTTTTACCAAGAGTATTTATTAAATACTTTAGTATAATTTGTCCTGCCTGTTCTGTACAAACTCAGGGGGAAAAAAACTTAATTTGAAATTTCTCTCTTCTGGTCTCTGACACAGAGATTGGAGACTAGAGTGGCTTGCAAAATAATGGAGGTGCTCCTTCTTTAATCCTTTGTTAATCACTCCCTCAGGCATGCAGGGGAAGATGAAATAGTTGATGGGAGAGACTAAGCCAGAGCTTTCCAAACTGTGTGTCGGGACACGTTAGTGCGTCAGCTGCAGTGTCTGGGTGTGTCGCGGCTGCTGCTGCCTCTGAGCCCTGCCAGGATTCCACGCGGGTTCTAGTGCCTGCCGTGTGCCTCGCTGCCTCCAAACCTACTGTGATTCTGCGCAGGTCCTAGTGCCTGCCTTGTGCCCTGCTGTAAGAGTGTGTCACCAACATGAAAAGTTTGGAAAGCTCTGGACTAAGCATTCCCTCATTCCATCAACAGAGCCTTTGACCCTGCTCAAGCCACTTTTTAAAATCATTATTTCCAATAGTATGGAAAAACAAACAAACAAGAACTGGAGATTGCTCCTAATTTAACTGGGCTGTTCTTGCTTTCTTCAGTTGTCTGCTTGCATGGAACTAGGTTAATTACACGAAGGAAGTGCTAGTGAGGGCAAAGATGCATTGTGCAAACACAACCAATGTCAAAGAACAAGCCTTCAAGGTGAGGACAAGGAGGCCTGATATTCCAGATTTTCTGAATGTTGCCTTCTCTTTCTTTCATGATGGCAACGTGAAGCTAAGATATCACTTTTTCTCACCTGGTGGCAATGCCCGAAAATCCACTCATCTAGACCTGAAATTTTGCCAATTATGAAACCCATTATTGACAGTATTATGCCTTATGCCCTCTGGTGGTACTCTCAATAATTTTCTCCTGCTAATTTATCTGCTTGGTGCACCTGCTCAGAAAAAGCATTTTTTAAAAAATCATTCTGCAAGGAAGAACATTAAAACTCCTTTTACAGGATTATGGTTCAGTGCAGTGAGGAAGTTACAACAATGTACCTTCAGAAATGTGGTTATTTTTCCTTAGCCTAAACCGGAACCAATATTTATCATTTGGCTGTGATGGCATGTTCAATCTTGTACTGCAGTGATTGTGAATCTGACTTTGTTAACATTACTCTCCCTGAACTGTACTGATTAGTATATTATCTGCATACATTAGATTACTGCAGGGATATATGAAAAAATAGTGCCCCAGTCTTTTTTAGGTCTATAAGTACAATAAGCCTAGATCACTGGCTACAGTGATCAGGTTTACGATAGTTATCATCCAAAATATTTTGAGGGCACCAGTCTGCTTTATATTTACTTTCAGTGAAATCTCCTTATATATTTTTGCTCTTTATTCTTATATTTTATTGTATTAAAAACAGATGGGAAAAGAAGTTTTTAAAATAAACCAGACATAGTATATTAACTGCAAAATATACACAGAGAGAGAGAGAAAACTCTAACCCATTGCTGTCCTCTATTGGTCATTTGTATTTTTGCAGTACTGATATGGTACCCCTTATTTAGATTTTATGTTTTAATTGGACATCTGTTGTTTTCTGTAAGCCTTCAGGAATATACAACCCAAATAATTAACAGGATATTAAAAATAGTTTAAATAATATATGATTAAGTATTACAACAACAAACTTAAAAAAAAAAAGTTTTATATTGAGACCTGCTTTACACTTCACTTGGACTATATTGTCAAATACTTTGACTTTATTAAGCCTGATACTATGCCTTTAGTAAGTTCGATATTGCGGCTATAATAAATTTAATGAAATAATAATAATAATAATAATAACAACAACAACAACAACAACAACAACAAGAACAACTCCTCCTCCTCAATCATCGCTCCAACTAGGAATTCCATATGTATGGAATTCTCTTCAAGCAAATGAACAAGCTAATGAGAGAGGGCCAAAATGCTCTATGCCTGCTTCTACTCACCACTCTTTCCTCCACACCAATATAGAAAGGCAAGAGACAACGTAGTGAAAGAAAGACAGAGCACCTCATTTCTTCTTCTGATTCTGGGTTACTTGTTTTATACAAATAAAATAAGCCCCCCTTTTAAATAAAAAGCATGCAGTTAAAGTTCTTGGAAAGATAGAAACTATAAAAGTCTCAGTAACAAGCAGAATTAAAGAAATACTTCCATTAATCTAGCTCCTCAAATATTTTAGTTCATAACATGCTCATTTTACATTAGTGGCAAATGAGTGCTAAGCAGGTTTACCAAGCAAAAACCATTTCCAACAAAAATTAAAACAGTGGCTCTCACTTCAATAAATGCATTTGTTTGTTCAGATTAGTTACCATGACTTACTATCCATTAAGGATATCAACCTTTTTTCATCTGAGTTATCAAAAGGTTTTTTTTTAAAATAAAGTATGGAATATTGGAACAAAACAATGAATGATAATGTAGCACCTGCTCTGAAACCATATTCTTTCATTTTATATTTGAATATGCATCTGCAGTGTACAGGCGTACAGTATATCCAAAAACAAAAGATGTTTTCTGTTCTTACAAACTGGAATAATTTCTAAATTGGTATCATTCCAAGGTCAGGAAATTCTTCATCTCTTCATTTCTCACAAATACGTTTCAGTATAAAGCATATATCATCGGTGTAGTGGATTACTTCTTCTAGTTCTATGCACTTACACTCATGTGCTAGCTGAGAATTCTGGAAATTGTCACTCAAACATAACTGGATGGGATCAGGGTGAAAAGGGCTACAGGCATAATTTAACCAGGCTGATGTGAGATCATGTTCACTGAATCAGGCTGCTTTTCTCTGAGAAGGCTCAGAAAATACTCAGTTCAAAATACTAGAAGGACATTCACTTTTATGAAGCAGTCCTTCTTATCAAACCCTCAAAGCTCTGATCAAGTACAAGTGCCTTTGGGAGAAAGAGTAAGGAATCTCTTTCACGTGGCCTAATTCCAGCTAGCATGATCTCCATATATGCATTTGGAAAAGGACAATGAAAATTATGTTGCAGGCAGTTGCAGGCATTAAATGGAGATTCTAATATATAATATAGTTCATAAATGTAAAACAAAATTAAAAGAATGAGATTTTGTGGTAACAGCTGTACTTTTAAAAAGGAATAAGGAAAAAAACAAAAACTGTAACAAAAAGTAACTCAAAGTATTCTACACACGTGCACACACACACACACACACACACAGAGGGGCATTATTTTCTAGTTATACTGAAATCTTAATTCTAAAGGTAGCACTATTTTGGAAACGTACGAATGCAAAATATAGACATTTATTATCTTGCAGGCATAATATTACTCAATGAAATTTTAATTTTTTTTCATTGAACACTACTATCTTTACAACTGCAATGTGAATACAGAAATGCTTGTGTGCATAATTTCTTTTTCAATGGATAAACTAAATCCTTTAAGATTTAGTAAAAGAAATCTTTAATTTTGTCAGTTGAAAATCAATTTCTGAATAGCATATGAACTAATCCTGAGTCTTTATGAAGTATTATCATTTAAAATATTTCAACCAATGCAGTTACAGTAATATTTTACAGCAATGGAAGTAAATCTGCAAATACTACTGCTTCTTTGCTTGTTTTGATCAAACCAGCCAGTTAACTAGTTACAATATTTAAGGACTCTTCTTCTGATGAGTCTCTACTTCCTTCTCCTCCTCATCAGAAGACGAGTCCAGCAGGGCCATAACAATTAATTCTACAGGCCAGCAAAAAAAAATAAAACAGGTTTTTAAGGATGCAATAATGGCAATACACCCTAGTTTTGCTGTGAAGCTTTGATGTACAAAATCTACCTCGGTTGGTTCCAAATTACGATTTTGAAAAAAATGAGCAAAACAATTATAGTTAAGAGGTCAATCAAACAGATTAACTAAATTGAAATAAAACTGGGTTAACTATGTTGTTTTCACATTTCATACTATCCTTATAAGTAGTTTTAATAGAGAAACTGTGCCTTGAATAGTTGTTTTAGATTGATTTTCTACCTCTAAAAATCAGTCACAAGAGCCAGTTTGGGCTAGTGGTTAAGGCACCAGGCTAGAAACCAGGAGACCTGGAGTTCTAGTCCCGCCTTAGGCATGAAGCCAGCTGGGGGACCTTGGGCCAGTCATACCCTCTCAGCCCTAGAAGGAGGCAACAGTAAACCTGAAATCGTGCCAAGAAAACTGCAGGGACTAGTCCAGGCAGTCACCGGGAGACTGACTTGAAGGCACACGCACACACACAAATAGTAATAAAAAATCAGTCACTAGGAACTGATAAGAACAGTGAATATTAACTATGGAGGACAGCCAAAATACAGTAATAGACATTACAGTTTATACTTCTGTAACTGCACTCTTTAAGATGAACCAACAGCAATTTATATTATCCATGACTTTCAAAGCAAGCAGATATTTTTAACAAGATGGAAACGGTTATTAGTTCTTTCAGCTCTTCCTTAAGTGTACACCTATAAACTATTTGTTCCTTCAACTACACAGGTGGCAGATATTATTTCCATATGACTGACAATTAGGTGGCGCTGGGAGTGGCAGTAAAGCAGATCCGCTACTGTGCTGAGCCTTTCACTTTCCTAGGATCCCTCATACAGTACATTCATAGAACAAATAGTTATTTCCCCTAGAATTTCAAAACATATATCCTAAGTGTCAGAGAGAGAGAGAGAGATAGAGATGGAACCCAAGATTAAATACCTGTCTTTGCTATCTATTAATTACACTTCAAACTGGTTTATTTTTTTAACTAGAAATTCCTGAAGATCCTCTCAAAGATTAAACAAAATAGAATCTGAATTCATTAAAAAAAAACCACCCTAACTTGGGATAAAGGACCAAGATCAAGCAAAGGGAAAGAGAGATTAATAAGCTTCTACCAACAAAAGATTACTCATACTGCTATAGAAAAACATGTAAATGATTCTCCTTGTCTGTAATATGCCACAATAGTGAGAGAATTTGAGAAGAAGGGGTTTACAGTACAGTATCTTTAATTATCTTTTTATGTCAAGTAAGTAGCAGGAATGGCATTATATTTATGGTTACTCAAAGGAAATCAAACTATTTTGAAAAAAAGCTAAAATTATTTTTAGGATCACTCATTCTTGAAAAATGTTTTCAACCTGAATAATGAGCAGAAGCAATGTAGACATGAAAAAAAAACTTAACCTAGAATTTGTTAGTTGTGCTTTATGATTTTGTACAATTTTAAAAAGAAATTAGATGACAAAAGCATCGTTTCAAAAGAAAAAAAGTAATTATGATAGAGCATAAAGAAGATAAAGCATTTATTAAGAATACATTTCACCTCTCTAGTCCCCCAAAGACAAACCGCAGAGCTGTGTACAAAGCTAGACAATCTGGGCAGCCAGCCATAAAACATTACTTCTATAGCAGATTCTGCTTTCACTCTTCAGCCTTCCACAGCTGTAAAATATAACAAGAGAAGCTCTGGTAACCAGCCTGTATGCCTCAGACTATTTATGATTCATGGGCTAAAGTTTGTATTCTTCACTTTGAATCCTTTTTTTAGATACAAAGCCACACCCAACTGGCCATTCAGGGTTAACTTCTAGAATTGCAGAGAAAATAAAAATATAAAAATTACTTGTTACATAGTAACATCTGATGACTTTCATAATAGCTTTTTCTGAGAAGACAAAAATAGGTAACACTCATGCAAATATACTGTTTACAGTATGACTACAGAACAGAAACATACTTAAACACATTTCTATTTGGAAGTTCAAAGCTGAAAATATTGTTTTAATTCAAAATACTGATCAAAGTTCAAAGAATAATACAAACAATGCCAAACGCCCAAGAGTGTTTTTTAGTTTCTCTCTGTCATCTGATCCCCACAAAAGTCACAAACAAAAGTCAAGGACCCCTCCAGATAAGCACAACTGGAGGAATGAAGAGATGTAAAAACCTGCTATCTCCCTGTATGTCAGTGGAAATGCTTTGTGGCTCTCTGAACCACAGCTCTTAGTACACATACTTTAAAGCAAGTTCCACTGAATTCAATGGAACAGTCCAATTTAGAATGTTTTCACATGGTGACTCATCTTTCTCTACAACTTGCTATATTTATCCATAAATACAAAAGTCATGCATAACAGAAAACTAAATTGTTTGTTATATCCAGAGCATATTACAATTCAGCAAAATATCTTGAGTCTTTCAGTTTTGACCTGGCTAATATCTTTATGAAGCTACTGCAAATCTCAAGACATTATCACCAAAAGGCATCAGCTGATACTAAACGGACTAGACTGCAGCAGCATCAAGCACTTAAGAGGTTTCTTATCATTCATCTAGAGTACCAAAATAGACTGATCAGTTCCTTCCTACAGCTTCAAGACCAGAGGGGAAAAGGTTTCAAGTATGACATTATCTTGTAATCTGGATTTTATTTTTTAACAACAGTGATTATGATGGTGCATCACAAGCTAACAACCTGCAAAGTAAGGAATGCAAATCCTAAGCAGTATAAAAAACAATAATTTTATAGTTCATAGTGTATTTCGGGCTTCACCAAAATGTATTAAATTTAACATTTAACATTGCTTTATATGAGCTAATGATATTAACTAGGATAGTGACATATCTGAAAAGGCAAAGAAATTAGCATTGATTCTTTGGATGAATAGAAATGGAGTGGAAGCTAAGCATTAAGTCTGTAGTGTTCTCACAGAGACTTTCTTAGCAATTCTTTCCATCTGAAAGCCGCCTTTGCTGAAGGACAAGGCTGCCCCACCCCTGACCTCCTCCTCCTCCAGCTTGGTTTGGAAAGGAGCCAGATGACAGTACTGGGAAAAGTGCATATTTATCTCTACAAGACCAGCTGCAGAAAACAACTAAATGTAATTTTAGGTATTATTCATTCTTCCTTACCAATGGCCTTGTTTTTTTTATTCCATTAAGATGCTGAGTTCCAAATTATATCTACACTGATGCTTTAGCAACTATATTTCTACAGCTTACTATCATTAAGGCAACAACTACCCTTGTAAATAAAAGTGAATTCTCCATCGATAGAAATTTGTTTGCATCTTTAACTAGGACAGGGAAAAATATATATGTGTGCATTCCTTTTTGCCCTTTTTTCATACCTGGCTAAAATATTGAATATCTGACACACATCCAAACACACCACACCCAAAAACCTGTTGTTAGACATATGATACTCCAATGCTTACCATATACACTGAATATTGATGGAATATTTAAAACAGTAAAAATAGCTGAAATATTTAACTAATATCCTAATATTTGTCTGCCCAGCAGGATTAATCATTGTTGCTAAATGGGTACACTAGCTCCAACTTCAGAAAAAAAAATTAAAAACTACTGCTTTCTTACAATCAGGGAAAATAATTAGTGGTTTTTATTGTGTGAGAGGATCTCTTTCACACAATAAAAAATATTGAAGGTTTACAAGAAATGGAATTTCAAAATATGATATTTCTCTTAATACTACACATTAAAAAAAACACAGTGTGAGGCTCAAAGCAGAACTTCTCACCAAAAGCTAGATCCATAGGTAAGTGCATTATCCACTTTTTCTTTCATCTCCTTACCTATTCAAGAATTGTGATGAATTTCACAAAGGCATGACAGACAATCCAATCACAAAAAGAATAGAGTTTATTGCTTTACAGCTTATAATTTAAGGGTACAAATACCCTTCATGAGTTTGTGCCTGCTTAGCTGATAAAGAGGCTAGCACTGTCATAGTATTTAAAAATATCAGTACTGAATGTCCAACAGTCACATTCTGAGGAAGAACAAACATACATTTGGGGTATTATAATAAATTGTTTTTAAAGTGTTTCACAGACTGCTTGTTGACCCAAGAATCCAACTGAATCAAACCATAGGCCTATTTAGTCCAACATTTATTTCTATAATGGCCAACTAAATGCCTATGGAAACCCCACAAACAAGAAAGGAAGGCAACAGCTTCCTCTGCTGCTGTTTCCCAGCAACTGATATTCTACAGCATGCTATCTCTGATTCTGAAGGTAGCATATAGCCTCATTTCCTAGGAGCAGTTTCTTCTGTATGACTATATATCATCCCTTTTGAAATTGTCAAAGTTGATGGCTATAGCTGTATGTTGTGATACCAAATTCCAGAGTCTATATGCTGTGTGAAGAAGCATTTCCACCACTGAATCTTCCACCACTCAGCATCAGTTGACCACCTCTGATTCTTATATTATGAAAGAGAAACACTTCTCCATCAATTTCTTTTTATACCATGTACAGTTTATATACCTCTATTTTGCCCTTAGTTACTTTGCATTTTTTTCTCAGCTAAAAAGCACTAAATGATAATTTACATATAAGAATTGATGGAACTGTCTAATAATTATGGTTGCCATTTTCTGCACTGTTTTCAGCTCTATAATATGCTTTTTAGGATACAGTTATTAGATGTATATACAGCATTTCAAGTATGGTCACACCATACATTTGCATAAGAGCATTACAGTGCAATATTATTTGTGACTCCTTTGTAATGATCTCCAGCATGGAATTCACATTATTTTCACAGCTGCTGCACACTGCATAGACATGTTCATTGAGCTATATCTATTATAAACCCACTATTCCTTTGCTCTGGTCAGTCACTCTCAGGTTGACCAGAAAATATGAATATAAATCAGTAATGGAAACAGAATGCACTTCTGTCTTCTATATTGCACTAAAAGGGCTACATTTGAACCCTATCATTCATTATGTCCGTTTAATTCTTGATCAGTGGAAACATATTCTCGTTAAAATTAAGAATGCCAACAAAATTATTGTAAAACTAGAAAACTTATATCTTGTTCATAATCTACTTAACATATCAGTGAAAAATGGAAAGCATTATATCATGTTGTTACAAATATGCTAAAAAAGATAACCAAAAATGTATCAATAACTATAACTATCTTGGAATTACAGCCAAAAATACTTTTATGATTTTTAAAAAGCCTTTTTTCTCTCAAAAGTTATCTATGAGAAAATATTTTGTTAACTTAAGGGTTACTAATATACTTGCATAGAAAAGAAAATTTAATCAGATAACAGAAAAAATAGGAATAAAGCATGTTTGTATCTATGAAAGATGTTATATATTTCTGAGGAATTATTTTAGATCAAAGTTGAGAATACATAGTTGAAACAGAACCTAAAGGAAAGGGACCCGCAACTCTGATGATAATCAGAAATTCCTGTAACAAGTTATATTAAGTCCTGAGTTTATCATCCTGTGAAAAACCGTTCAATTATTTCCTTCTCTAATTTTTGATGGAAATGATATAATTATAGTATATGAACAAAACTAACAGATACACAAAACAGAGAAGAAAGCCCAAACAGGACAAAACTAACAGATACGCAGAACAGAAAAGAAAGCCCAAATACACAGAAATCATAATGAAACACAGTATAGGCTTTTAAAGACATTTCTGCAATTATTAAATATAGATGCTTTATTTCCCATGTAGGTTTTTCCCCCAACCTAAGCTTCTGTGTTATGAATCCACTGACATGAAAACATTTGTCTAGAGTACTACAGAGATGTTATTTAGTTTGCTGCTCCACATGCAGACCTTTAAGTAATCAAACCATCCTTTAGCATACTGTTTATTTATAAAATGACAAAAATATTTAGTAGTTTTAGTCACCACTTTTTTAATAAATCAAAACAATTTTTATTCGGTCAGAGACCAGCAGATAAAAAAGATTCACATCTACCTTTTTAATATTCTTTTAAAAGCATCGTAACACCCTTCTATGCATGAATTATGTTTCTAGAGAGCTTAATCTTTGACTTAAATAACCTAAGGATTTTGGGTACACTTTCAGCAAAGTTCCCTAGGTAAAGTTACATGCAAATTGTAGTTCTACCTCTGTGTTTATTTTTAATAATTCATGGCTTGTTACATTTAATCAAAAATATTATCTAAAGGGAAGAAATCTAGCCTTATTAAAAATACTCCGGCAAAGAAATGGAGAGATCAGAAAAACTACATTGGGGGAAAAAAGGCTGCAGTCCTGTGCGCTTACCACTTGGTAAGTCCTACTAAACACATTGGAATTTAATTCAAATAAGGCTATACAGAACTGCACTGTCCATTTTTTAAATGCCCAACTCTAAGTTATCATAGATGAAGTTCACGTTTTCACCACTTGGTTACATTCAATCAGCTTCTCGGTTCTAGCAACACTTAAACCGAAATTGCCAAGACTAATTACCACTATTTTCCAAACAGCACATCACATGATAGTAAGAGTTACTAACAACAGCATGCAGACCCTAATAATTAAGAAGAAATCATTTCTCATTATTTCCTATTTCGTCCATACTTTTTCATAAATGAGGCATTTGGACTTTTTAGTAGTGGCAAGGAATATGAGAAATACTAGTTTTTAAAGTATCTGATGCTGTCAATTGGGGATATTTTAGCTTGTGAATACATTAGCTTGATAGGGGAAAGTAGTTTGTTAATTTTATCATTTTAATAATTACATAATGATTGAAAAAACAGAGTACAGTTAGATAGTCCTGATCAAGACCTACTGCATAGGGAACTGCAGGCACTGAACTTCATAGGGTCTTTTCCATTTGTAACTTTTTCTGCTTCCATATTAAGAATGTGCATGGTCCTTCTCTTACCTTGCTTCGTTTCCTTCTGGGGCTCTTTGGCAGCTTTCGACTCAGTCTCCTTGAAAAAGAACAAGTGAATATTTTGTCTGGCGTCTGGGAGTTTCACTACCGTGCTCCTTTCTTTTAATGCTTTTTCTTACAAAAAATACCCGTATTTTTCACGTTGAATATGAAAAAAATCTCTCACGGCCAATAAAGTCAGGTTTTTTAAATATCTATGCCCGTTCCAAATTAAAAAAAAAAACCACCAAAGATATCCTGCCACAAAAGAGGAGGAAGGGGGTTGGGAAAATCAGACAAGAAACCAACAGTAGAAGTAGAAGAGCTATATGCTCCAGTTTTATTTCCAGCCCAGAAGATAAGTGCAGCAGAAGCAGGTCCAATTCCAAAACAAGATATTTTTTTTCTCCAATGAAGCAAAACTCAAAATTATGAGTTCTCAGCTAGAATTCTGCACAGAGAATTTTGTTTTTAAAATTAAACATAGATGGTTGCAGCAAAAATATACTGTCAGGAGGAGCGTGAAATCTGTATGCTTTGTAGTTGTTCAGGGTACAGCTTTTTAAAATGTGTTGGTAGATTCTCAGTTTATATGGAGGAGCATTTGAATATTTTTTCAAAAGTGCAAATTAAAATGGATAATATTGAACCCATTCGAAAGTTTAAAGGAGATTAGCTCAGGAAAAACAAAAAGGAGCCAGAAGAGTCTGAGACAGAGATCCAAGTACCCAGTAGAGTCTATTTAAAAAAGGAAAGCGAGACGTAGAACACAAGCAGAAAAAGGATCTAGCAGTTTCTTTCAGGAAGATCCAAGAGGGAGAAGAATCCAGGCAAGGATCCACAAATGCCAGGGAAATCCACCAGCACTGCCTTTCATATGTGGATCCAAAGAAGGGAGCTCCAGCAGTCTCTCTCATGTACAGGGATCCTAAAAGGATCCAGAAAATAGGCTTCGTGGTGAGGAGGGAGCCCACCACTCTCTTTCATGCGGATCCACCCAGACAAGCCAAACATAGGTGGATCCAGAGAAGAAGGCAAAATCCAGTCTCTTTCTCACGAAGACAGGATCCGCAGAACCCGGGGCGATCCCGCAGCTGCGTTTCTCACAAGGAGGTCCGTCAGTCGTTTGCTCTCCCCGTGGGATCCACCCAGTTAAGAGCAGAATCCACAGCAGCAGCAGCCGCTCGCTCGCTCTCCTGTCCCTCCCCAGCGATTGACGAGAGATTCTCTGGGGGAACCAGGGGGATTTATGGAGGCAGCGGCCGCAGGAACGGCTTCTCGGACCGAGCTTTCGCTTGTAGGGGAAAGGGGGTGGGCCGCTGGCGGGACAAGCAACGCCGCTGGGTTCAGTGATGCCACCGACCCGGCCCTCCACTCCTCCTTGCAGTAGCAGCAGTAGCAGCAGCAGCAGCCGCCGCCGTCGCCTCCGCCGCTTGTGCCCTCCGCTTCAGGAGCAGAGCTGCTGCCACCGCAGCCATTTTGTTACTAACTGACAAGAGCCCCGCCAGGCAGCCAGCGCGAGACCACAACGGGGCGAGGGGGAGGGAGCAAAAGAGAAGGAGAAAGAGAAAGGCGAGAATCCCTCCCCCTCCCTTCCCTGACCTCAAACAGGAAGTCCCGACCACCTCTCTGATCACGTGGCAAAGCCGAATGCATATAAGAAGGCTCCGAGACATGCAAAGAAGATAAAAAGGCGAGCCAATAGGGCGAGGGGAGCAGTTAGCGAGCTCCGCCTTTCTCTCAGCCTTGTTGCGTGACAGCTGGCGCCGAGGCTTTTCCATGGCAAAGCAAAGCAAAGCAAGGACGCGCTGGCTCGAAAGGCTTGCCTGCTCCGTCCATCTTGTGTGTTACCTAAATCTCCATAGAGGGACTACGTATCGCATGGCGTTCCGGCCGCTTTGCACAGAGAAAAGCAAAACAAAACCCAGGCTGGGAATGAGGAGGCGCAGGCATTCGTTCTGGTAACTTTTCAATGGAAAATGCAGCAGCCGCAGCAAGATTGTTGCTATAAGACCATTTGGAAAATAAATAGGTTGTTGATCTGCCTATTTATTTATGTAATTGTATCCTTGGTTGATGTACGCTGAAATCATTATTTTAAAGCCTGCCTCTGTCTTGCAACACAGGCGTCCAGTGGTAGTGGCTGAAAGGAGAACCAAAATAAAAACTAAAAGACGCAACGCCGCTGCTATTATTTTATAATTTTATTACCCGCTAAAAAAAAGCTCTAGCCCATTTCTTCCGAGTTAGTCAGAAACAGTGGATTCTTGTGCAGTCGCCTCGCACTGCCGTGGAAGGATCGGGATACTTGGCAAATTTGATTTCAACCCACCCCATTAGAGACCTCTGTTTAGGATAATAAAATAAACCTGCTTGCCAGGATGACATGCACAAGGTAGGCTACACCTGTTGGTCCACTGGCTGACCTCAGAAAGGGTGGGTTAGCCTTGGGGTTCACCCAGCTGCAGAGCTGAAGCGCCAAGCTGAGGAAGTAGCTTGATGTTTGTTTAATATACTGTCTATAGTGAGCTGGAGAGGAGGTGAGAGAATCAATAATGGCATAATCCTCGCTTTGGTGGTCCTTACTCTCAATTAAGTGTGCACAGAATCGCAGCCAAAGATAGTTAACCTTTCCAACCTGAAAGGAGCACGAAATTAAACTGAGTGCCTCCAATGTAATGCCTGCAGACTGCAAAGGGTTGGGGTGAAGTAAATAGATTTAATCTCTTAAATTCCGTGGCTTAGTTGGGTACTGTCTGCCAAAGGTTGGTCAGGCTATTTTTCAGAGAAGAACCAGCAATATTACAGGGCTGAAAAGGAGGTTAATATTTATTACAATAAATGTTTCGGTTTCATTGTCCAAAAAGTTAGCAAAATGAGAAAAATGCTTACTCTCATCTAGAGGAAAGCCTTATTTTGGTTTTATTCAGCCCATTGAAAACACACTGTCTACAAATGTAGCCTGTATTCATTTTGAACAAAGTGCAGGCTTGGAAGTGCTACATCTCCAAAGAAGCTATCTTCACTTATTTACTCTACATTTACATATCGTACTAACCCCTAATGTGGTTACTGTGATTTTAGCTTAGCACAATGTATAAAACCAATTGCTGGGATGTATAAACTACCTTGTATGGATTAACATTATAGTATGAGTGAACAGGGCTAATTTTAAAAAAATTGGTTAAAACAAAATATGGCTTGGTGCATTGCGTGAACCTAGCCATATGTAGAGCCAGCTTTGGTATAAATTGTTTGATAGATAACTGGAGGATGTATTTCCTAGGTAGCAAAAAGAGGCAATGTTAACTACAAGTATTGAATTCAATGGTACGAACTGCAGAAATAAGCATATATAAAATCACATTGGATTTCCCTATCTTATTTAAAGGCACAATTATGTAGATTTTTAAAGTATATTCCATAGATGTATCATTTTGATTGAACTGGCAATTTGCATCCCATCATAAAGCTTTAGACCATCTAAAATCATGCAATTGAAACTCTGTAAGAATAAACTCTTTCAGAAATCATAGAATTACATTTGATCCAATACTTGCTCAGAGCACAGACACAAGACAACTTTCATTAATAGTTAATGTGCACCTTTGGAAGTGGCAACACCTTGCTGACCCTGGTTAATCTCAGAAGCTAAGCAGGTTTGACTCTGATTAGTATTCGGGTGGAAGAATCACCTGGGGATTCCAGGGCTGTTGGCTGGACTGGGAAATTGGAAAAAAGAATTCCAGAAGTAATTGCAAACCACTGCCAAGAAAACTGTGGGGATGCAGTCATCAAGAGTCTCAAGCACATCTTTATCTTTTAAGTAGAAACAAAAAAGCTTGAACACTGCAACAAACTTTGGGCCAACTGAAATATACATCTTAGACTCCTTAACAAGATGACATAAGATTTTGAGAGCTGAAAGCATAACAGTTGGTATGATTTCTCAGTCCCTTATTCTTTTTTCTACACAGATGGAATATTATTGGCATTAGAGCACTATGCCTCCTTGTGTCTTGCACTGAAAATTATGGCTAAAAGCAATTGTATGCTAAAGAATTACTGTATGAAAGTAACTCAACATTAACAGGTATTGATCCTGATGGTAATAAAAGATTTAAAAGATTAGCATGAGAAGAATTACAACAGAGTTTTCCAAACTTTTCATGTTGGTGACATACTTTTTAGACATGCGTCATTTCACGACACACTCTTACAGCAGGGCATCATTTTGTGACACTCTTACAGCAAGGCACAAGGCAGGCACTAGGACCTGCGCGGAATCACAGCAGGTTTGGAGGCAGCAAGGCACAAGGCAGGCACTAGGACCTGCGCGGAATCCTGGAGGCAGCAGCAGCCGTGACACACCCAGACACTGCAGCCGACACACTAACATGTCCCGACACACAGTTCGGAAAGCGCTGAATTAGAAGCTTTTTATGGTTATTGTGCTGATAATGTTTGAATGTTTAAATATCTGAAAAACTAAATTAGACACAAAACCAGATCTATTTCCTCTTATAGGCAGGGATACTACAAAGTTGCTATTATTTTTTAGCCATTTCCAGCAAAAACAGAAAAAACAGAAAGAACAGTGTTTTTTTCATGAAGCTGGGCACTGCAACTTTTAGATTGTTTTTATGATAGTCATTAGTATCTCAAACAAATTAAAAACCCACCTTTTTTTCAAGTTCAAATTCATTTTTATCCAACTACAGTTCAATGAACATTTATTCTGAATAAATCAATTATTTTTAAAGTGTTCAAATGGCAATTGTGAGAGTTTTTCAACAAGCCAGTTTTTTAAGCATCAAAAACTTCATGAGATATTTTACCAGATATTTGATCATACTTGCCTGGATTCCCTATGCTGCCATATTACTTACAGACATAGTAATTCCTCTCAGAAGACAGGGATCAAACTGATGCATGAGTTTTTTGTTTTGACATAATTTGTGTGTGTCATTTGTAATGAATGATTTTTTGTCCAGATGGCTCTTGGTTTTTACTGTTTACTTACAATAACATATTCTTCCATATCTTACAGTTTCTATTGAGTCTTGATCAGAGTTCTTGCAAACAACTGCTAGAATGTTGATCCTTTGTTTTGAGAGACATTTGCCCTGGCATAGAAGAAAAAAATCTTAGAACTCTGTATGATGGATATATAACAGATACCAGTGAAGATGGATTGACAAGTATGAAGCATTGGGCTTCCCATCCCCCATCAATGCACAATGGGTCTATTTTTAGCAGTTGAGGATAAGTCTGATACTGTCTTTGATTTACAGACTGAAATTTAATTAGAACCATTTTTTGCCACTGGAGGGAGACCACATTGCTCAAGAAAGCAATAGGAAGAGAAGTCCAGAACAAAGCCAAAAAAGAAAAAAAAATAGTGCTGTATATTTAGTCTAAAAAGCTTTGTAGGCTAGACAACATTGTTGTTATGCACAAAGTGTTTTAGCAGCCAAATTTGAAGTAATCTTTTGCTTTTTACAGAAAAAAAGTACTACCAACACAAAATAAGCATTTTGAGGTCCTGGCAATTTTCAGCAGATCTGATTATACTTGTATTGAAATGGCTCGGTTTGGGAGGGGAATCAATCAACCTTGACTTTACTGATGATGGATGGGGGCATGATTTTGTTTGCTGCACATCTAAATCTAGATGGGAGACAAATAAGTTGCAAAGGAGTAACTGAACAACAAAAATAGCAAATGGAATCCCACTTTGTAGTGCTTATAAATGTAGGTCAGCAACTGCAGTGCCTGTCTCCTAGCTGGCAGCCCAAAAGGAGCAATGGAAAATTACCTTATTATATTTTCTGAAAGGATTTGGTTTTGACATAAGTCAAAAGTCTGATGCAAACTGAACAGGCACAACCATGTGACATCATTGTTGCTCTATGTTACAATCTAATTACCAGGCTTGAATACGATTTTAGTATCACAAATTAAATAATATACATTGCTGTTGCCTGATGAAAGTGGTTTGTTTTGCTGTATTGTAAGGAAACCTGCCAATTTGAAATTTGCTTCCACTTTAAGGTTTTATAAAATATCATTTTCAAGATCTTAAAATGAAATAGTTATTTTTAATTATTTTTATTGTTACATTTAAAAATGCCAAATATTGTGGCTGTATTCTAATTGTGTGTGATTCATCACTTAGATCTGATAGAAAAGGAAACTACTATGCTATCCCAGTCTTCTGAAAACATCTCTTAAGTTCATAGTCCTTACTGGTATTGAATTAAATTTGGATGTCTGTTTCCAGCTGAAATGAAGGACTAGAGCAACTTCTCTTAGCTTCTTCCAAATTAATGAACATCTGTTAAAACTGATTTAGCACAATTTCACTCACTGCTTTCTACAATACTGGAAAGCCATTATTGTTTCTTCCCAGCTTTTGGGGCCATTGATGTTGCCACGCAGCTGGGTTGTTATTTGTTGGGAGTGGGCTATAAAAACTGTAAATTAACATTCAAGACTCTGGGTGGGTTACAACAGAGTAAAAATATAAATCAATACAAAACAGCATATGACCCCCCACCCCCAATGAATGGCGTTAGCAGTCAGCCTGGGTTAAAAAAGCTCTGTGAGAAGGCTGTTTGGGATGCTTTTCGAAGTGTCATGAGGGAGGTGGTTGCACAGACCTGTAGGGAAGAGAGTTCCAGTGGGTAGGGGCCACATCAGAAATGTCTGCCACCTTGTCCCCACCTCTGATGGATGGGGGGAACTTTTAGCAAGCCTTCATAACACGTCCCTACCAGATGGGCAGATTCACTGCCGATAAGGCAGCACAGGATTGCAGGGCTAGCCTGTACAGTATAACGATTTAGAGGTGATGGCCAGCACTTTGAACTGGGCCCAATAGCCTGCAGGTAAGCAATGCAACAAATTTAGCATTGCAATTGGAATCTTGCAATTGTGTAAACCAGTGTTTCTCAACCGTGGCAGCTTGAAGATGTGTGGACTTCAACTCCCAGAATTCCCCAGCCAGAAACACTGGTGTAAACTGACTCACCAGGACCCCTGCCACCACATTCTGGACCAGCTGCAGCTTCTGGATCATCTGCAAAGGCTGCCTCATGTAATGTGCTCTCTTACACTAATCAAACCAGATGGTGCTGAAGGGATGGCTTGCCATCTCTATAGCCGCCTGGTCCAGGTCAGGTTGCAACTAGCATACAAGATTAAGCCGGGCAAAGCCCCGCCACCACCGCCACAGCCTCTACCTGTTGTTGGAGCAATAGTCATGAGTCCAAAAGCACTCCCAGCTCTTGAACCAGTTCATTTGGGATGCACACAACCCCATCCAGAGTGATTATCAATATTCCTGGATACTTACTGACATATAGCAACTCAACCCTGGATGGATTTAATCTGAGCTGATTATGCCCCATTCAGACCCTGACAGCATCCAGACATTTGTTCAAACTTTTCATTGCATTTTGGCTTGAGTTGGTAATGTGGTAATGTACAGCTGAGTATTATCAGCCTAATGATAGCACCTCACTTCAAATCAGCAGAAGACGTCACCTAACAACTTTATATAGAAGATAGGGAGAGCAACAAGCACTGTGGAGTAGCCACAGCCTCAAATACCTCATGGTAACAGACTGGAATCGCTCACCCAGGTAGGAGCAGAATCACTGAAGACCAATGCCTCCAAACTCTTCAGGCATCGATGTATTGTCGAAGGCTTTCACGGCCGGAGTTCAATGGCTGTTGTGGGTCTTCCGGGCTGTGTGGCCGTGTTCTGGAAGTTGTGGTTCCTAACGTTTCGCCAGCATCTGTGGCCAGCATCTTCAGAGGGCAGGAGCACAGATAGAAGCAAAATCTCTGTGCCCAGGTAGAGTGGCAATGTTCTATTTATAGAGCTAAATTATAGGAGATTAGGTGGGGTTTTTTGTTGTGTTGAAATGTTAACGAGTGGCTGATGAGCGTGATTAGCATGTTCATTGTGAGAAGTATTCCCATGTCCTGGTGGTTGGACTGAGTTCGTTGACCTTTTGCAGGCTGTGTTTTTCAGGACTGGTAGCCAGGTTTTGCTAATTTTTAAACTTTCTTCTTTTTTATTGTAACTGTGCTGGTGTTTGTGAATTTCAATGGCTTCTCTGTATAATCTGGTGTAGTGGCTTTTGGTGTTGTCCAGTATTTCTGTGTTTTCAAATAGGATTTTGTGTCCCGTTTGCTTGAGAGCACAAAATCCTATTTGAAAACACAGAAATACTGGACAACACCAAAAGCCACTACACCAGATTATACAGAGAAGCCATTGAAATTCACAAACACCAGCACAGTTACAATAAAAAAGAAGAAAGTTTAAAAATTAGCAAAACCTGGCTACCAGTCCTGAAAAACACAGCCTGCAAAAGGTCAACGAACTCAGTCCAACCACCAGGACATGGGAATACTTCTCACAATGAACATGCTAATCACGCTCATCAGCCACTCGTTAACATTTCAACACAACAAAAAACCCCACCTAATCTCCTATAATTTAGCTCTATAAATAGAACATTGCCACTCTACCTGGGCACAGAGATTTTGCTTCTATCTGTGCTCCTGCCCTCTGAAGATGCTGGCGAAACGTTAGGAACCACAACTTCCAGAACACGGCCACACAGCCCGGAAGACCCACAACAGCCATCTTCAGGCATCCTAGCAGCATACCATGACTGATATTATCAAAAGCTACTGATGGCATCTAAAAGGACCAGGAGGTGGTAGTTTCCCCCATCATGATCCCAACAAAGGTAATCTGCCAAGGCAACTAATAATGATTTCATCTCATGACCAGGTCTGAATTCGGACCATCTGTTTCTTCTACGCTTCTCTGAAGCTGAGTCACTTTAGATTGTTCCCTAAGTTTTTATGTGTTTTCATAAACCAAAATGTTTGTTTTTTAAAAAATTTCCTGATACATTTTTGGAGAAGCTTAACAGGACAAGAATGTGTATATAATCCACATTAATAAAACCAAGTTTTGTTGATTCTTTAATCTTAAAATCCTTTACAGTTTCCCTGCTCAAATCTATACTGGCTATGACTTAATCTTCATGTGACCAAATACAGGTTTTTTTTCACATAGAGCTATTCCTACTCTGCTGAGTTTCTGGTTTATACATAGGACCATCTAGCAAGGGGATGGAGAGGCAGCTATTGGCTTAACTGACAGTATTGGAAAGAAGATCTTCCAACAGGAGAATACTTTTGCATATCTCTAATGCTGAACTAATGCTTATGTAAGACCATAATCAATGTATTTTCAGGGAATCTAGCTAGTCTTAACTTTTAGATGAAACCATAATAGCATTTTGAACAGAAGAACATGGGCCTAGTAACAAAGACTTCTTTGCTGTTGTTCACTCATGACTGGATGGATATCATTTCTCCAGGCTTGTTTGTTAGTAACAATTCTGTTGAGTTCTTGTAAGGTTATGGTTATGCCAACATTGATATTTTCTAACCATCTTGTCATCTTTGGTCTTTTCTTTCTCAGTTGTCTCTGAGACAATCTGAGGTTTGGGTTTTTTTAAAAAAAAATATTGAGCAGCAAACCAACTTTTGCCCTCTCTTCTTTTTATCTTCAAGACTTCCTCAGTTCTTCCTCTCTTCCAGTCATCAAAGTGGTATCATTAGCATGTTTGTTTATTTGATTTATATCCTGCCTTTTGTATAGGAACTCAAGGTGGCATATGTACTGCCCCCTCCTCTTTTTCCCCATAACAACAACCCTGTGAAGTAGATTGGGCTAAGAGACAGCGACTGGCGCAAAGTCAACCAGAGAGCTTCCATGGCTGAGGGTAGACTAGAACCTAGGTTTAGTTCTCATTTTGTCTTATTGTTGAAGTTAGAACTCATATAAATGCAATTGTTTGAGTATTGTTTAGCATTGCCTTTTTTTTGGTTTGGAATAGAAATTGATATTTTCCAGTCCCTTGGCCACTGCTGTCTTCTGCATCTGCTTCCAACCTGCAAGTAGCACTTTTAACAGCATCATCTCAAACAGTTCTATTGAAACTTCATCAACTCCTGCAGCTTTCATGTTAGCTTGTTTTTTCTAGGACCCATTTAACATTAACTTCCAGAATATCTGCTTTAGTTTAGTGACCAAATCTTTGCTCATATCTTTGATATTGGGGTCTTTTTTGTTCAGTTCTTCTGTATATTTATGCCAAAATAATTCAACGTCAATGCAAGATTATCCCTTTTTTCACTCCACCAGATATGGTAGAAGAAGTTAGGTTTTAGGTTATTTCTGTTTTTGGGGTGTTATTAAGCTTCTCCATTAATTAACAGCCTCCTTGAGACAGAATACAGAAGTTGTTTGTTTGATTTATTTGCGTAATATGTTACAAAGGCAGTTTCGTTTTAGCGAAAATTAGAATATCTGAAAATGGCCTCAATACATTTAGCACCACTGCCTTGTTACTTTATTCTGATTAACTAAGTTCATGTCTGTGGTTTATGGTAGCCTAAGCAACCTGGTAAATTGTGTTGGAACTACAGTTCCCAAATTTCCCATACAAGAATGGCCACAGTTAGAAATTCTGAATGTTGTAGTCCCAGTGAATCAGACCTTTTGTCTGCTGCAGCCTTCATCCGCCTTTGCAGCCGTTGTAACAATACACCTTGTTATCTTCCGCCTGTTCTGCCGTTGAGGACTTTCTTGGATCGTTCTTTGTCTGGTTCCTCCCCCTGGACCTTACTGCCATGGGTGACCCTACCAGGAGTACATGACTCCCAACGCGCTCACTTATGGATCCACTGTTAAAATTTTACCCTTGGAAGACAATCTTACTCAGCTACGAGTGATCGCCAATGAATCAGAAGGACAGTAGGTTGGATTAAATACAGTAGATCTATAGGAAGAGGGAGAATTGAGAATTGACCGATGCTAATTTTGCATAGCAGTGATTATTTCAAGGTTGGTTACAGACTGATCATGAGGGGGGTTTTTTGTTTGTTTGTTAGTTTCTGTGTTTATAATAAAATCTTGTAATGTTTTCTTGATAATTTGTAGGTATTTTAGGACACTTCCTCCATGGCTGAATGTTTATGGGGAATGCAGAATTGTGTGAGAGTGTTTCCCAATCATGTGAATGAGTATTTGCATGTATGCTAGGGGGACGGAATAGATCATATTCACTTCGTTGTATTTTAACTGATGGCATAGACACTGATACCACACAACAATTGTTACATTTTGGTTTTTACTAATATTCTAACAAATGTGTTGAGCTCTCCCTCTTGAAAAAAGTATCTGGAGAAGTAAATTACCACAAATCTGGCTTCATTCCTAAAATAAATTAATTTGTGGAAAGTTTTCTCACACTTCATTGCGCAGTGTTCCTGGATGATCTAGAAAGGTGTTTGTGGGATACAGGTAACCACATTTGTAAAGCTGGAGTGGAAAAGTTTCCTTTCCACAGTTTATTCTGATAGTTGTATTAAAGTACAAAACATTTAGTCACTTGATTTAGCATTAAGATGAAGGTGCCCTGGTGTTGAGTTCATCTCCTTTGGACTTCTTGAATGTATCCATGCAGTTTTCTTTGCAACAGATAGTCCATCACTACCTTATTTTGGGATTTTAAAAAAGACTTCTAGTCCAGCCTTATATCCTTGGTATTCTTCGGTGGTTTTTCATCCAAATAGTAACTAGGACCAATTCTCTTTAGCTTCTGAGCCTAGAAAAGGCTGGCCATAATCTCCATTGGAGCCTGAAATGTGATTCCAGAATATTGGGGTACTATGAATGGGAGTAACTTCTTTTTGCAGTACTTATCCACTATATATTCAAGTGCCAGACACTAGGAGACAGGAACTAGAGATTCCTGCCTTCAGCATATATCTTTCTCAGTAAGAAACCCAAATTAGAAGACCGATTAGTGATTATAACATCTTGTTGATGAAATAAAAATTGCTGGTCACTACTACAAAAATGGTTTCTAACTGGAACTGGTCTGTTTTAAAATTAAGTATAGGCATAAGTACTAATCTAGCAATAGGGTTGGATACAAATCCAAGTGTTCTCATGGTGGTACTAGCTATGATCATAAAACTCTGCCAAAGAGATCTTGATGGCTAGTGTGTTGGGACAATCGCTCATTATACCATGCTATAACTATTGAGTGAAACTCAAAACCTTGAATTTTCTATTTGGTAACAGCACAATAGGGGAGGTCATTCCTTTTATTTATCTTTTCTAAATTAAAGATCCAAGTGTTGAAATCCTTTAGTAGTGTGTAAAGTTTCCATGACTGTAATTGGATTATACACTGTGAATGTCATCACTGCTCCAAAAATACAATTTACTTTTTTTCAAGAATTCTAACCTGATTCACAGTTTTTGCAGTTTTGCAAAATTTCAGTGCTGTTTGGGAATTATAGTGGAGGAAGAAAAGCAGTGGGGACCATAAACCAAAACCAAATGTGGTGAAGTTGGTTTACTTCATTGCATACAAGCAATGCAAATTATCATGAAATACCCCAAAAACTTTCCCATATTTCATAAGGAAACCTCCTAATTGCTGAGTTTGAGCTGTAACAAAAGGTACCACAGATCCACTTACCAAACACAGAAGGTAAGTGATACTCCTGTCTGATCACAGTAGCCCAATGATGGAAATATTCTATATATTCTATATACTGCATTGGTCGCACTTATGGATGATCTCTGGCGGGAGCGAGATGGAGTGCATCCATTCTCGCTCTCTTGGACCTCTCAGCGGCTTTCGATACCGTCGACCATGGTATCCTGGGGCGGCTCAGGGAGTTGGGGATGGGTGGGGTAGTCTTGCGCTGGTTCACCTCCTTCCTCCAGGGCCGTTCCCAATCGGTGCTAATAGGGGAGGAGAGATCCGACCCTCAACCCCTCTTGTGTGGGGTGCCGCAGGGTTCGGTTCTCTCTCCTCTCCTATTTAACATCTACATGAAGCCGCTGGGGGAGATCATCCATCACCACAGGATGAGGTATCATCAATACGCTGATGATACTCAGTTGTATATCTCCATCCCGGGTGAAGTAAGTGATGCAGTCGACACCCTGTCTCAGTGCCTGGGGGCTGTAGGGGCCTGGATGGGGAGCAACAGGCTTCAACTGAACCCTGGTAAGACGGAGTGGTTGTGGATTGATGGCCTCTCGGTTTCCAGGAAGTTGTCATCTTTAAATCTGGATGGGGTGGCACTGCCCCATTCAGATTCAGTGCAAAACCTGGGGGTCCTCCTGGACTCATGACTCCTGCTCGAAGAGCAGGTGGCAGTCGTGGCCAGGAGGGCCTTTGCACAACTTTGGGTTGTGCACCAGTTATGCCCCTTCTTGGATCAGGAGGCCCTCCGAACAGTCACTCATGCCCTTGTCATCTCCCATATAGATTATTGCAATGCGCTCTACGTGGGGCTACCCTTGAAGAGTATCCGGAAGCTTCAGCTGGTCCAGAATGCGGCTGCGCGGGCAGTTACAGGTACAATAAGATCAGCTCATGTAACACCACTGCTGCGCGAGCTGCATTGAGTACCAGTTTGCTTCTGGGTCCAATTCAAGGTGTTGGTTGTCACCTTTAAAGCCCTACATGGTATGGGGCCAGGGTACCTGAGGGACCATCTCATCCCGATCACATCTACCCGCCCCACCCGGTCATGCAGAGAGGGCATGCTTCGGACCCCATCAATGAAGGAATTTCATTTGGAGGGGTCCAGGAGACGTGCCTTCTCTGCAGTAGCACCCGCCTTGTGGAATATCTTGCCCCCGGAGGTGAGACAGGCGCCTTCGCTCCTGGCCTTCAGAAAGTCTTTAAAGACCTGATTCTGCCGCCTTGCTTGGGACAAAGGAGGTAATAGTTCCTCCTGGGGGTGGTTAGCCCCATAATACCCTCCTTTTTTAAGATCTTCCCATCCTCTGGATTCTTATCTATTTATTATTATATTGTATTTTTAAGTGTATAGGTTTTTAATATTAATATTAATGTTGTAAACTGCCCAGAGTCTACTGTCGTGGAGATGGGCGGTGATAAATCTGAAGAAAAAATAAATAAATAAATAAATAAATTTATTTAGCTGACATCTTCCTCCCTGCTTTGTCTTCTGTGCCTAGGAAGATTAAGACCATTTCACAAGCTCAACAGCAGCATGGTGATCTTAACGATCCTCCTTTAGATGATAAAAGGACTTAAAATAACATCTCAATATAACCATGACCTAGCCCCAGGTGTAAGGTCACACAGCTACCTAGAAACATATTTAGGATTCCCTTACTAACTTTGCTCAGACTGAAGAAGCTCCTTGGATAAGGAGCGAAACGTTTCCACTGAGAAAATAGAAATCCAGTTGACATGATTCAAGCTACAGACAATTCCACCTGGATGACTGAGAACCTTCATAGACATATTAGCTGACAACGTTTGTACAATTTGTAAGTGAAGAGTTAAAATCGAAATGAGAGGCAAATTTTTCATATTCCCTTAGGATAATTAATTTAGGACTGCATATTAATAAAGAATATGGTGCCTCTTAGTTAAGGAATAGATTTCTTTACATGGGCTAAGGGTAGCGCATAGCTCTGGGTGTCAGATCTGATGACCATGATCTGTGCAGGTGCAGAATTGTCACAAAAACTCATCGTTTATCACAATTTGAATTATGAATGGGATTTTAGAGCAAGGTAGCATAAGCATGAGTCACAATGAGAATTTACAAAAAAGGGGAAACATGTTTTGAGCCTTTTATAGTCTAACTTCAGCAGCAGTGCGAAAACTCCTAATCAGGTCTCGGTTTTCTTTTGCTTCCCAAGTCTGTGTTTATTATCAGAGTTTGCTAGAGACTTGCTGCTTTCATCGTGAGGTTCATTCTGCTATCACAAGTTCACATTCCAAGTTAATTCCTTTTGTCCCCTTTTGCACATCTTTTTGCAATTTAAGTAGTGTTTATTTTATTTATTTATTAAATTTATATAGCCCCCCATCTCACATATGTGAGTTACATACGTGTTTAGTTACCTTGTACTCTGACCTGCCTTAATTCTGCATGGCCCCCGTTTACAAGTGCTCAACAGAACCATCTGGATAAAGGGGGGGGGGGATCCGTGAAGGTAAGCCTTTGTTGCAGCCATTTCCAACTCTCCAAGATGAATCTACTCCATCTCGGATTAGTTTTCGTATCTTGTTCTGTCACAACTGTGCTCCATAAAGAAGCTCTTAATTTTGCTGGCTCGTCAGCTCCACTGAGTGATGACCGTATGGGTGACAAGCTTGACAGCAGAAGCCTATTCTAGTGTCACTTGTTACTATTAGTGTCATCTGTGAGAAATATGTGCCTGCCGCATGTGTTAAATTGCCTAGGCAATAAGAAACACAGGATCTCCGTGCAGCCCTGCTGGTGTTAGAACAACAACCCATTTGGTCCAGCATTCTTTCTTACAGGGCATCTAAGTGAGGTTGCTTCAGTGAGAGCCAAAATAGAGCAGCAGCCAATACAGTGTTTTGGTTTCTGGACAGCAGATCAGATGATTTAATGTTTGCTTATATTTAAGACAAGCAAACTAACTCTTGTGCACATTAACATTATTAGCCTGAGGCATCTTCCTTGACATGCTAGTTTGATATACGGAGGAAGGGAAGTAATCTGTCTTGGGAAGGATCCAAAGGTTTTCTCTCCTTCCTACAATTGAATAAAGCTTTCACAAGTCTGGTATTCTCTGAAGGTTTTTGGACGACAACTCCCAGGAATCCTAGCCAGCATGGGGAGTTGTCATTCAGAGGTGCCATCTCAACACTCTTGAAGAAAGCTGCATAGTGGGGAACTCAGAAGCATGTACATCAACTAGGGCTGCTAATTGTGTAGCTTTATTTCTCAGTTTTAAGGCGTTCAGTTCTGAAATGGACTTAGGGAAGAAGCAAATTTACAGGCAGCATATCTCATGACCATCTCCTATGCTCTCACTTTGTATGTAGTTCATTGTTAGAAAGTGTCTGGAAATTGCAATTGGTGCTAAGTGTATGCTGCTATGCGGTATAAAGTATAGGGATCATATGATGCCTCTACTGAAAGATCTCCACTGGCTACCAGTTGCCCACTGGGCATAATTTAAGTTGTTTGTGTTGACCATTAAAGCCCTAAATGGTTTAGGGTCTGATTATGTGCAGAATCATTCCCTCCTGGTATAAACCAACCCAGCAGGAGATGCCCTCACTGTCAAACTATTAGGTATGGTACCCACCGTCTGGTATATCATCCCGTTGGAGATCAGATTGGCTCTGACCTTACTGGCCTTTGATAAGGACTTGAAGACCTGGTTCTGTGCTTGAGCCTGAGGTCCCGGGTGTGTGACAGAGCCCGTTTCCTGGTTGTTTTAATTGATGGTTTTGTGATTTCTCCCTGTGCTGTGTGTTTTAATTTTTGTATATGTATTTGTATGTGTTTTTACCTATTTTTAACATTGTTAGCTGCCCAGAGTCATCTATTTGAGATGGGTGGCCATAAAAATCAAATAAGTAAGTAAGTAAGTAAGATGGTGTTCTGTGTGGCTTCCAGGGTATGGAATGTGCTCCTTTAGAGATGTATTTAGCTCCCACTCTCCCAATATTTAGGAAGATGATAAAAACACATTTATTCTATCAACTTTTTTGGCCATTTTTATATGACTTGCAATTATTCACTCAATTGTGTCTGTTAAACACAACTACCTTGGTCTTTGATGCATTAAGTTTCAGGTCCATGTTCACTGCATCATACAATCTATCTCAGGGCTTTCCAAACTTTTGCCATTGGCAACACACCAACAGCCGGCCCACAAAAACCCGGAAGCGCCGCGGCCAGTGCAGCGCAAAAACCGGAAGTACCGGCGGCGGTGTTTCTGGGTTGCTGCGGCAGCCCCTTCGAAAGGGCAGGCTCCGGGGACCCTGAAAATGCCCTCGGTTCTGGCTGGGAGGTGAAAAGCCTCGCCGCGCACATGTTGCTGAGCTTTCCGCCGCTCAGCTGATGCGTGGGGAGAATTTCCACCCCGGCCCCCATCAGCTGTGCTGGGAATCCTGGCAGCGTGCACGTGTGCCCCTTTCAAAGGGGCAGTCACTGCCGCCGTGTGGCACCTCGGAAGCACCGCCGCCGGTGCTTCCGGGTTGTCACACGACACACTTGGGGCCCCCAGGCGACACAGTATTGTGTCGCGACACACAGTTTGGAAAGCCCTGATCTATCTAATATTTACTACAAGTCACTTGAGTTCTCAGCTAATAACATGGCAACCCTAACCAATACACCACTATTTCACCACAGCATTTCTTATATAGTTATTCATAAATACGTTAAACAGCTAAGGGACTATCACACATCACTGTCTTACTGCCTGCTCCATATTGAACCATTTGCTAAGCATTCAATTTATTCTCATGCAGGTGTTACTACTTTCATTTACTGCTCTAATTGCATTCAGCAACCAATCTTCAACTCCATACTTGCATAATACATTCCATAAGATAAGCGTATTCACTTTATCATATGCTTTCTCTAAATCAAAAAGTATACAGTTAACTGCCTTTCTCACATTCATACATGTCTCAGCGAAGTCTTTTGCAGCCCCCAAAACCTAAGGTGAGGCCTTTGGAGTCTTCCAAAAGTTGCTACTACTGCATAGTAATGTTTAAACGTATGACAGGAGATTACTCATATTAACTTCATTTATTTTCATTCATTCATTCATTCATTTATTCATTCGTCAAATTTATATAGCCTCTCATCTCACAGGAAGTGATTTTGGGCAGCGTACAATAAAATAAAAACAATACATATGTAAAAACAAGGATTTAAAAATATAAAAATCAACATTAAAAATTAATTAAAAACGAATATATACTTTATATTAACTTTAAACTTAAATGAATTAACATTTAGTTTTTGCCTCGAACCTACTCACTATATTTTGGAGTACAATCTCCCAGATAAGCAATTCAATGGCTAAGTGTGAAACTAAGTCTGGAAAAAGTAGTTCACCTTTGGCTTATGGTGTTTCTGTAGTAATTGGAAACATATCTAAAAATACAAATTAATCAGAGAACCTGAAATCATGGAATCTGTAGAATAACTCCCCTTGCATCAGTTCTTCTTTAGTTATTTGACAATGTGCTCCAGTAATTCCATGTAAGTAAGCATGAGCACTGTACTAGAAAGCAGTGACAGAAGAGGCTATCCTATTGTATTCAGTGTAAGGACTCGCGAAAATGTCAGTGGTAAAGCCAGAAGACTATCAAGCCTAACAAAACCAATTTGGAAACTATAGTGCCTTTTTTCAACTACTTTTCAAACAAGTGGTCCTAAAGCAAGGAAATGAAATTGCACTCTTTTAAGACCACCACTTTTGGTATTTTGTTGTTCAGTTGTTTAGTCATGTCCGACTCTTCGTGACCTCATGGACCATAGCACGCCAGGCCTTCCTGTCCTCCACTGTCTCCCGGAGTTTACTCAAGTTCATGTTCATTACATCGGTGATGCTATCTAACCATCTCATCTCCTGCCGTCCCCTTCTCCTTTTGCCTTCAGTCTTTCCCAGCATCAGGGTCTTTTCCAGTGAGTCCTCTCTTCGCATTAGGTGGCCAAAGTATTTGAGCTTCAGCTTCAGTATCTGTCCTTCCAATGAGCAGTCAGGGTTGATTTCCTTTAGGATTGACTGATTTCACCTCCTTGCAGTCCAAGGGACTCTTAAGAGTCTATAGTCTCATAGCAAAATCAATTTTGGCAGCTATCATGGAGGATGAAAAATTCTTGAGAGTTTGGTGAGTAGCAGGGGAAGGTACCCTGCTGTTCTCTACTTCTGGCATCGCTTGTTCTCATTGCATATCTAATAACTACAGACTTGACTTTCTCCTGATACTTCTAATTCATTCCTGAATTGTCTGGGCGGGGGGGGGGGGGGCACTTTCATTTTCTAGGAATCGTTGACCCACATGCACCAAGCTTGAAATTTTATAGCAATATAGATCATTAGAGATCTGTTTCAGAGGTATTAAGATAATGAAGGTGAATATTGAGGCAATCCGGCTTCTCTAATCATGATAGACTGCTCTAAGAGAAAGGTATAATTCAGCCAGTTTAGCGAGAGTAACCAATTAGTCACAATCTGAGGCTTAGGGGAATGGTGGTATGGTCTAAGGAGAATTTTCAGAAGAAAGCCACACGCTCAGTGTTGCATATTTATTCACTGCTTAAACTGTATTTCTTCAGGGATTAGGATGACCTAGCATAACAGAATGTGAAGACAAACAGCTACCTTCTGTTTGGTGGGACACAGATTTTGGATATTTGATGTATGCCAAGGACTTCCTCCAGGAGGCTGATTAATTCTCTTTACAATTTCTTTGAGAGGACTGGGCAGTTGTTATATCCATTGTGTATTCATTAAATCCATTGGTCATAATTTGGGAGTGTCCTTTCCATGCTGATATAATTCTGGCTAGTTACGGCTATGTCACTTTTTTGACAGTTTAGTTCAGACTGTCAAACCTGGTAAACTCCAGATTTGTTGGGACCATGCTGACTGGGAATTCTTCAGTTTTAAATAATCACCTGCTTGCTTCTTCAAAAGCTCTGGAAAAATAAATATGTGCACTTTCAGTAGTTCATATGAAATAAATCAATGCACCACCAATCAACAGAAGCTGGTAGATAAATTCCATTAATCAATACAATTTAGCATTTGCATTTTTAAAACATGGCTGCTAAATTTGGATTATTACTACTAGAGATGCTACTTAGAATAAAATAGAATGTGTGAATGAATTTGAAGATATATAAAATGCTTGGTCAATAAATGTTTAGGTACTGGGGAGATTAAATAATTCAGTTTTGAATTAATGGATTTCTCTGTTTATGTGTGCAAGGCAGATATATATACACAATATATATATATGAGTAGGGCATGCTTTGTATGAGTTGAATTTTCATCTGCTTTCATTATACCTGCAAATCCAGAAATGGTGAAGCAAAAGTACAACTCTAACACAACTCCCTGCTCCATTCCTGCTCTGCGCTGCATGTTGCAGCCAAAGAAGCATTCTTTTCTAATCACATCACCTTTCTGGATTTATCACTTTAATGTTCTCTGGGCCATTGAGCCCTACAGCTGTAAATTAATTTTTTGAAGTAATACAGGTTTTAAAACTTCAATTTGTTTTAATGAGCTTGGGGGACTCGCCTTACTTGTATGTATATAAAAAAGCAATTATTTATGCATTCTTGCATTCCAATGCTCTCAAAAACTCCACCTGCGGGACACTACTGGTCCTCTATAAAGTGACTTGGTATAGTTGTGTGGTCGTAGTGTGGTGCACTACCTACAGGCAATGAGCTTTCCGTGCTGAGGATAGCCAGAGAGCCGGAGAGGAGCTTTCAAGCAAACATTAGCAAGTCTCTTGATGATTTCCTTCATCACCTTTCTATTACTCCAGCAGTGCAAGGTAGAATTATGAGATTGCTCATGATCAGCATCAATTTGGGCTGCCTGATGGAACTAGATTAGTTGTCCCCCCTCCCCAACCTTCTGTGACTGGTTTGTAATATACTGTATGCTATACTTTTTAAAATATCAATTAGCCTAATAAACACTATTTTCATTGCACAGATGTAGGTTAGTCACTTCAGATACTATAAAGCAGAGATTATTGCACAGTCATACATGAAGGATCAGGGGATCACAAATAAAGTATGTCCTCCAACTACTGCTTTGGCATAGTGTTTTTGATTTTTGCTTAGGCATGCTCCTTAGCCGTTCGGTAGCACCAAAGTTTTAATCTCCTTTAGAAACAAAACAATATTCTGAAGGCTGAACAGGAAATTAGTTGAGCCAATTCACAGACTGTTTTAGAGTTTTAAGTTGCCTGCAGTCAATCTGACAAGAATACTTGAATGATACATTTTTGCAGAGATATACTTGTTATTTTAAGTGTGTATTGAAGGTATCCTGGGTATAAAATAATTCTCTCCCCAATGTCCTGTAGTGGGTTGGATCCTATTGAAATCCTATTGAAACCAATGGGGCTTAAATCATAACTAATTTCTCCCACTGACTTCAATAGGATCTAAACTCTGCTAATTTAGTCTGGATCCAACCCAAATATGTGAAGTGGCTCTCTGTGCCAATTTTGGGTTTATTAATACCTAAATGCCATATGGGAGTCTGCATATGTAATAAATATTGATTGCTGTCACTTGCATGAACATATTTGATTTGAATACAGAGTACAGAATTCTGGTCAAGTTTGCATTGAAGGTAGGACAGAGATAGTGAGGAACATCATACAAATTATGTGATAGAAAGCAAAAAGAAATTAATGAGGATATGCTAAGTATTAGAAGCAACGTAATAACAATGACTAAGTAAAGTGAATAGAGGCCCACAAAATTGAACAGACTGGAAACAGCCCATCATTTACTGTTAGAAACATTGACTTCATTGACTGGTCATTGACTGCAATAAAAAAAAGTACAAAAACAAAGAAACACATTAAGTTCATGATTCTAGTTACTGCCATGAACATCTATTCCATACTGTTGAAATCTTTTCAGGTCAACCCCTCTCCCTTGAGGCTTTCCTAGGGTTCATGGGATTCTAATGATAACAAATTATGTACACAGCAACTGCAAACATAAGCCATAGATCTGATCCTAGTCATGCATATACATCTGAAGCATCAAATAAACCTTGTCTGGGCAGGGGAGATTAATGTTTTGACACAGGTAAATGTGATGTCTAAGTGGGTGTGCAGCCACTGGGTCACTATATTATGAAGTTCATTGCCACTAGATGTAGCACTAGATACTGTGATAGTCATTAATTTAATGTGAAATAACTTATTGTGGCTTCATGGACACATACATGAAATTTACTTGGCAACAATACGGAAGTGGTTTGCCATTGCCTTCTGACAGTGTCTCTAACTTAACATAGCTTTAAAAAGGGATTAGACCAATTAATTATTAACAGCTCTCTGCCATGATGACTACAGAGAACATGCATCCTCAGAGGCACTACAACACTGAACTTCAGTGGGTTTACTGTAGAAGGTTATTCTCTGTGTGTTCAGCTTCCAGTATTTCACAATTTGGCTTGTGTGAAAACTAGATGAGAGATTAGATGGATCCTTAATTTAAACTTGCAATGATCCCACGAAGTAACCAGTATTATGGAAGACAAGGGGAATGTATGTACACAAACAACATCCATTTGAAATGATTTCCAAGCATTCATCTGGAGTTTATCACAGCTTGAATTATCTGAGCACCACAAAAGCATGACTGTGCGGTAATGACTGTTGTTTAAGACTGAATGATGTCCCCAAGGTCTGCTGGAAAAAAAAACAGCTTTTCATAACTTCTTTGAAACCCAGTAAGATTGGGGCTATATGGAACTCATGGGAAATGCTTTTCTAAGTAGGGGGCAGCAATTGAAAAGACCCACTATGAGATTCCTGGAGGTCCTCAAGATAAGGACCGGAGCCATGCAGGGCTTTAAAAATGACATTGCACCTGGAAGCAACCTGATAATGAGTATTCTGATAATTCTTGGAGGAAAGGGGTTACATGGGCAAATCATGACATGCCCATTACTACCCAAGCCACTGCTTTCTGGACCAGCTGCAGCTTCCCAGTGCTCTTCAAAGGTGGCCCCATGTAGACTGCATTGCAAGAGTCCAAACAAGAGATGGCCAAGTCATATTGCCCATTCCTGTCCTAAAGGAAAGGCAGGATATAAATATAGTAACCAGACAAACAGATTGGGACCACTGTATCTGCTATCCCACCACAACCACTTCTACCAACAAGGTCATGATTTACATTGAACCCACTGCAACTGTCCATTCATTCATTCATTCATTCATTCATTCATTCATTCATTCATTCATTCATTCATCATAATTTGGTTCTGGAGGGCTGTTACACAACACTATTAATTATATTTAAACATATTATTATTGCTTACATTTGTATCACATGTTTCCTTCAAGTTGCTCAGGGCAGTTGTTCCTAAAGTCATTCCATTTTATCCAAACAGTCCTATGAAATAGCTTAGCTTGGGCAGAAATCTGACCCAAAGACTCTTGGGACACAGTGCAGCTCACACCACTGTATCTTATCTTTCTTGACATGTCTAAGATTCTGAGAGATGGTCAAGGTGAAGGAGAAGGTTCACACAGCTTCCAGAATCATCCTTAGGGCAAAATATGACCATCTGTTTTGTTTTTTTGATCTGTCAGCTTGTCCCATGTGGAATGGCCACCTGGTACTGTATATTACTAAAATCTCCTTGTATGTATGAATGGAAAGATGATGGCATGGCATGAAGTAACTTGCAAAATTATTTTTAAAAAGAATATTACTTACTTTTATTTTCTAACCATTATGTTTACTTTTTTTACTTGAAATATAGGAGTGGAATAGGGTGGGGAGAAGATGAACTAAGAGTTTTTTTCCTTGGTATAAGAAGATGCTGCCATGCCACAAAGAAAATCGTGAGGGGGATGAAAACAACAACAAAAACCAATCTTTGATCCAATAAAAAATATTTGTTTCAAAATGAAATTACAGTGATAAAGCCTATTAAAACATTCCTGGATAATTAATTGGACAAATTTAAATGTATGAAACTCCTGTAGTTCTCATTACAAGAGATGCATTATTATGCACAGCAAAATCCCTAAAGCAGAAACAAATATGTTCATTTGCAACATTGGTACCTCAGGAGATATCAGCAGTCAGGCATTTATGGCAGGGCTGAATCCTGTAACCTGGGTGAGTTCACACCTGCCTGAATGATTTGGCCAGGCAGTAAGCAAGTCAAAAGCTCTCTTCCCCCACCACCCAATTTGTGTTGACTCCCCCCTTCCAATGTTTATGTTTATGGCCCAGTGGATTGGCAATTGTAATCAGAGGGCTGTATCCCTGCAGTCTTTATTATTTATTATTTATTTATTTATTAAATTTCTATGACCGCCCATCTCCCTCTCAAGGAGGGACTCTGGGCGGTTCACAGCTATAACAATAATACAATACAATAAAATAGTCTTCCTGCATCTCTGCAAATACTACACACAGACATTTTACACAAACCCTCTAGTTCTGCCAAATTTTCCCGAAGTGCAGTCACCTTCCGTAATTTTGGAAAAGTGGCTTAAGGAACTAGTGTTTATGTACCTTCCTTCAGGACTTCCCAGGGGCATCTGATGGGCCACTGTAAAAAGAAGCATATTGAACTAAGTCAGTCTTTCTCAGACTGGTGCTCTCCAAATATGTTGGGCTACATATACCATTATCCCCATATATCTCCAAGTGCCATATTAAATATAATGGGAACTGTAGTCCAGGTTGTAGGGAAGACTAACGATAAACTTCCCACACCAGTGTTTTCTAACGGTGGTGGTCAATAGCTCCCATAATTCTCACAATTGCTTCGAAAAGTTGAGCACTGTAGTCCAACACATCTGTAAGGCACCAGGTTAGATAAGACTGATCCTGAACTCCGGCTTTAAATAACAAGAATCTCCCTTCCTTCCTTCCTTCCTTCCTTCCTTCCTTCCTTCCTTCCTTCCTTCCTTCCTTCCATCCATCCATCCATCCATCCATCCATCCATCCATCCATCCATCGCTATGTACTTACTACCACGTCACAGTCTAAAACACACATCTACTTATTTTATGTAAGGTTTTTATAACAAATTCCTTCAAGTGATGTTGCTGGAGGAAGTCCAGAAGAATCTTTGGCAGTATGGTCTTCTTGGAAGGATACATTGGAAGAAAGAAGAATGGAGGCCTTTCAACTCTTAAGTTGTGTCAGCAAAACACATAAAACCAGGTGTTCTCAAACTGTAAGTCATGCCCCCCCAAGAGGGGCTGCAAGTAGCTTAGAGTGAGGGTCACAAGATTGTAAAACATTTTGTTTTAGGCATGGTAATGAAGTTCAGACTTTTGAGTATTATTAAGCAGTTTTCTATCTGCTTTCTTTTCTTAGCAGAGACAGAAGAATTCTGTGAACTGACAAACATTTGTATTTTTCAATTATTGTTTATGTTACAGAAGTGTTACGAACTTTTAATACTAAAATAATAAAATCTATTCATTTTACAAAATGTTTAAATATACCCATTTATTGTTATATCAACATGTTGACAATAGTTTTTGTAACTTCCTTTGATTAAAGCATAATGTATTTTATAAACTTTTTTAAAGGCAACCAAAATGGACATTTCTGCAGAGTATAACAACTGACACTTATTGATCATGTAAAAAAATATTAAGTACATGCACTGATTATCAATAGCTGGATCAGCTTCTCTTGGAAATATTTAAGTCTCTCCAATATCTCCCTTGGTGTTGTGACTAATAGCATATATATAGCCTTTGCAGCATCTATAGAACTGTATGTGTTAGTAAAGTTCAGTATTTTTATCTGCCTTATTTTAAAATCTTGTAAAGTTCTATCATTGTTTTATCTGAGATATGGATTAAAACTGAGTTATTAAACATAACTGCTATATTTATTATTTTGCCCAACTGAAATCACAAGTATCATTTATGGGATGGGAGCCACACACACATATTTATCATTTTAGGAGGTCATGGTATCAAAACTTGCTTCCTTAACCATGGTTTATGCACACAATGAGCCAAAAACTACGCACCTGCTCTGGATTCACAAAAGTAGGGCTACCATATCTGGGCTGCAAAGAACTGGATGACCACTAGGTGGCAGTTTTCAGTATTGCTTTGCTGCAAGTTGCTGACTGTGAGTAACTTAATTCCCATTCAGCATCTCTGAACTGAATTTCAGACTTTGGCAAAGACCAAAGTCTACTACGGAGGTGAAGTAACCTCAACTGTACAATTTTGACTGTTCTTGGTGTTTCTTCTGTTTTAGTTTATTCTCTCTGTGTTAATGTTGAGTGTATTGCCAACGTTGAGCCCCTGCATGATCATGTTTGCAGCTCACATACTGTAGGCAGATTTAAAACACAGCACTTAAACTCTTCACAAAATGCACCTCTGTTAGTCTCTCTATCTGATTTGGGGCCTTTCCTGTTACACCTAACCATGGCATAAACAGATCCTGCAAAGATTCTCTTCATCTTTTATCTCATCTCCAACCTGTATCTCAGGCAGGTTAGTCATCTGTAGCTGCTCTGGTGTTAAAGTAGCATTTTCCCCTTTAATTAGGCAAAGAGCTGAAGGAAGTATTCCAGAATGCCACCAAACCTATGACCTCTTTGAATGCACCTGCACAAAACACTTGTACCAAAACAGAGTAAGTTTTGATAAATGGGCTAGTCATCTGTCAAACTAACATTCAAACCAACATCTGTCAAACCAGCCTTGTCCCACATTCAAGAGAATGCTTAGTGGATTTCTTTTTCCCACTAGCCAATGACATCTGGTAGGAGGAGAGAGGAAAAAACAAGAGGAACCTACCAATTCCTGTCTTTAGCATGCCCTGTCTACCATGAATCTGTAAGAGAGTAAGCTAAAATTGATAAAGGAAGAGAAATAATTCTGAACACAAACCATCAGTGGATAGGAGACCCTGTTACAGGATCTGTACAGGCTCTTCGTCCATCATGCAAACGTTCTGTGAAGAAAAGCTTCAAAGAGCCCCCAGTTTAATGAACTCACTAACGGAGGGTGGGAGGGTTCCTATCTCAGTTCTTAACATTTTGTATTCTTAACTCCTGATTCTCAGCATTAAAACTAATTAAAGAAAGACTCTGGGAATCTTGCTTCCTTGATCACACTCTGCAGTTAAGGGGCATTGTGCCTACAACAGGATAGTGTTCATCAGTGTGGACAGCGAGTGTTATGCCGGTATAGTTTTCTGCTTGTACAAGGACTGGCGGGTAGCCCTTTAACTTGGCCATGGGGAAGAGCCCTTTTCGTCCCCAAGTTAATGCACAAGTTTCCCACACCCTTACAGAAGACCTGAGAGAAGCAGCCATTTCTTACATCTAAATTAATTGGGAGAATCATATAGCTCCACCGTCAACACAAGCCCCTCAAATTAACATCATGCTCACATGTAACTCAAATTATTCCCAGAAATAAAATAATAAAATAAACCCCACACCCATCCAGTCCACCTCTGGATCCCGATGTGACCCTTGCACAGTTGACGCAAAGCGTCTCCATTGGAAGTGTTGCTGGCCCTGGCATTGTTTCGGAGTGTCCGAATGGGCCCCTTCGGAGATCTCAAGAACTAGAGCCCCAGATTGGCATGCTAAATTGCCTGTGGAAAAAGGAGAGCGCTACACAGTCTCTCTCCTTTCATTCCTGTGCCTGCAGGTTCACTGCATTACAAAGTGCTCTTGCTTTGCCTTTTTCTTTTCTCTTGACCAGGGAATTTACTCCAATAGAAAATTAAGTTTGTTCCTCTGCTACCAAGTTCTTGGAATGAGGGTGAATTGCATTCCTGCCTTTGCTCCTCCTCTGTTCTGCAGGCATTCTGCAAAGAATCTAAGAGCTGCAGGCTGCTTATTCATGGCATGAGAAGATTAAACAAAGGCCTCATTCATCCCTGCTCTCTTTCTGCCCGTTTCCCTTTCAGCCGGCCTGGCATTTCTCTCTCCAGTATTCTGTTTCGCAATCCCTGCTGCTTAATTCCATTGACGATATCATTCACATTGGGTGGGAGTGGGGGAAATCTCTCATCCCATTCAGAAAAGACCACTTGGGTTCTTTTCTTTTCTTTTCTTTTCTTTTCTTTTCTTTTCTTTTCTTTTCTTTTCTTTTCTTTTCTTTTTTCTTTTCTTTTTTCTTTCCCCAGCTCCCCCTCCATCTTTGCGTCTATCAGCATCCACAGATTTGAAAGCCAGCCAGGGGCGGAGGAATGTAGGAACTGCAGTCAACGTAGCTCCAGAACGTGGCTGAAGGAGAACATATGTCTGCCTGTATGAGTTCCATGTCTGCTAAGAAGGTCACAATTAGCTCAGTGCATCTTATAATTAAACTGACTTCTAACATGCATTATAGGTATAAAGAAACAGAGAGGCTTGTTCAGTTTTTATACATGCTGCATTCCACAGACCACTTTCTTCCAAATCTCACACACTACCTGTGAAATAGTGGTGTAGGGATGGCAGCCTATCTGTGACTGAGTAGCTGCCTGATTGCATTCACCACAAAAGCAAAAGGTCTGTGGTGTCTGAAAATCTGGTTTCTTGTAATGCACACTGGTGTTCCCTCATGCTGAGGATTGCTCGAATGTGTAAACGGAGGAGCCGCATGTTCATCTGGTTTGTCTCACTCTAAATTCCTCCAAGTCAACTTGAAAGACTTAAGAAATTTCTCATCTGTCTGTCATTTCTTTCATGCAGATATCTCTTTTTTGTTCTTTATTCATTCAGTCGCTTCCGGACCAGCCCACGCCAGAGCTTCCTGTCGGCCATCACCATCCCCAGCTCCCCTAAGGTCGAGTCTGTCACCTCCAGAATATCATCCATCCATCTTGCCCTTGGTCGGCCCCTCTTCCTTTTCCCTTCCACTTTCCCTAGCATCAGCTTCTTCTCCAGGGTATCCTGTCTTTTCATTAAGTGGCCAAAGTACTTCAGTTTTGCCTTTAATATCATTCCCTCAAGTGAGCAGTCTGGCTTTATTTCCTGGAGTGTGGACTGGTTTGATCTTCTTGCAGTCCAAGGCACCCTCAGAATTTTCCTCCAACACCACAGTTCAAAAGCATCTATCTTCCTTCGCTCAGCCTTCCTTATGGTCCAGCTCTCACAGCCATAGGTTACTACGGGGAACACCATTGCTTTAACTATGTGGACCTTTGTTGTCAGTGTGATGTCTCTGCTCTTAACTATTTTATCGAGATTTGTCATTGCTCTCCTCCCAAGAAGTAGACGTCTTCTGATTTCCTGGCTGCAGTCAGTGTCTGCAGTAATCTTTGCGCCCAGAAATAGAAAGTCTGTCACTGCCTCCACGTTTTCTTCCTCTATTTGCCAGTTATCAATCAAGCTGGTTGCCATAATCTTGGTTTTTGAGATTTAACTGCAATCCAGCTTTTGCACTTTCTTCTCTCACCTTCGTCATAAGGCTCCTCAGCTCCTCAAAGTGGTATCATCTGCATATCTGAGATTGTTAATGTTTCTTCCAGCTATTTTAACTCCAGCCTTGGATTCATCAAGCCCAGCACGTCGCATGATGTGTTCTGCATACAAGTTGAATAGGTAGGGTGAGAGTATACAACCCTGCCATACTCCTTTCCCAATCTTAAACCAGTCCGTTGTTCCGTGGTCTCTTCTTACTGTTGCTACTTGGTCGTTATACAGATTCCTCAGGAGGCAGACAAGATTACTTGGTATCCCTATACCACCAAGAACTTGCCACAATTTGTTATGATTCACACAGCCAAAGACTTTAGAATAGTCAATAAAACAGAAATAGATGTTTTTCTGAAACTCCCTGGCTTTCCGCATTATCCAGCAGATATTGGCAATTTGGTCTCTAGTTCCTCTGCCTTTTCTAAACACAGCTTGTACATCTGGCAATTCTCGCTCCATGAATTGCTGGAGTCTACCTTGCAGGATCTTGAACATTACCTTACTGGCATGTGAAATAAGTGCCACTTTTTGATAGTTTGAACATTCTTTAGTGTTTCCCTTTTTTGGTATGGGGATATAAGTTGATTTTTTCCAATCTGATGGACATTCTTGTGTTTTCCAAATTTGCTGACATATGGCACGCATCACCTTGACAGCATCGTCTTGCAAGATTTTAAACAGTTCAGCTGGGATACCATCGTCTCCTGCTGCCTTGTTATTAGCAATGCTTCTTAAGGCCCATTCAGACATCTTCAGGATGTCTGGCTCTAACTCACTGACCACACTGTCAAAGCTATCCCCAATATTATTATCCTTCCTATACAGATCTTCCATATATTCTTGCCACCTTTTCTAAATCTCTTCTGCTTCTGTTAGGTCCTTGCCATCTTTGTTTTTGATCATACCCATTTTTGCCTGGAATTTACCTCCGATGTTTCTAATTTTCTGGAAGAGGTCTCTTGTCCTTCCTATTCTATTGTCTTCTTCCACTTCCAAGCATTGCTTGTTTAAAAATAATTCCTTATCTCTTCTGGCTAACCTCTGGAATTTTGCATTTAATTGGGCATATCTCCCCCTATCACTGTTGCCTATTGTTTTCCTTCTTTCTTGGACTACTTCCAGTGCCTCAGCAGACAGCCATCTTGCCTTCTTGGTTTCCTTTTTCTTTGGGACGTTTTTTGTTGCCACCTCTTCAACAATGTTGCGAACTTCTGTCCATAGTTTTTCCAGGACCCTATCCACTAACTAGTCCCTTAAATCTATTCTTCACCTCCACTGCATATTCATTAGGAATATTAGTGAGCTCATATTTAACTGATCTGTGGGTCTTCCCTATTCTCTTTAGTCTGATTCTAAATTGTGCAATAAGAAGTTCGTGATCTGAACTAGAGTCAGCTCCAGGTCTTGTTTTAACTGACTGTATAGATCAGGGGTCCCCAACCTGTGGTCCCCGGCCAACTAGTGGGCCGCGGCCTGTTAGGAACTGGGCCGTGGGGCTCCTGCTCGCAAACCCCGCCCCTTCCATGCAATTGGCTCCCGCCTGCAAATCCCGCCCCCGCTGCTTGTGATTGGCTCCCACCCACAAACCCCGCCCCTGGTGCATGCAATTGGTTCCTGCCCGCAAATCCCCCCGGTCCGTGGAAATCCCGGAAACCCCGCCCCCCCCAGTCTGCGGAAAAATCGTTTTTTGAAACCGGTCCCTGGCGCCAAAAAGGTTGGGGACCCCTGGAGATGTCCACCACCTTTGGCTACAAAGGATGTAGTCAAACTGATTTTGGTGTCGACCATCTGGTGAAGTCCATGTATAAAGTCGTCTTTTAGGTTGCTGGAAGAGAGTGTTTGTTATGCACAGTGAATTGTCTTGGCAAAATTCTATCAGCCTATGTCCCGCTTCATTTTGTTCTCCCAGACCATGCTTGCCTGTAATTCCATGTGTCGTTTGACTACCCACCTTAGCATTCCAGTCTCCTGCAATGAAATTAACATCTCTTTTTGGCGTACTATCCAGTACAAAGTGTACAAAGCTTTCCAAAGTGCTGCCGCTGGAGACACACCAGCGGCGGCGGCAGCGGCACGTGTGTGCACGGCGACAGCGCAGGGGGCATGCGGCGGTGCACACGTGCACGGCGGCGGCGCGGGGGGCGTGCTGTGGCGCGCGTGTGCATGGCGGCGGCAGCCTCCGCTAAAACGCGGAACCACTGATCCTGCGCCGCTGCTGCTGCCGCCGTGCACGCACGCGCCGCTGCTTCCGGGTGGTGTGGCGACACACGACGCTGTGTGTGGCGACACACTTTTGTGTCGCGACACAGAGTTTGGAAATCTCTGATCCAGTAGGTGCTGCAGATCCTCATGGAACTGATCTACTTCTGCTTCTTCAGCATCTGTGGTTGGGGCGTATATTTGGATCACTGTCATGTTAAATGGCTTACCCTGAATTTGAATTGAGATCATTCTATCGTTTTTTGGATTGTATCCAAGCACTGCTTTAGCCACTTTATTATTAATTATGAAGGCTACTCCATTTCTTCTGTGGTCCTCTTGTCCACAGTAGATCTGGTGGTCATCTGATGTGAAGTGGCCCATTCCAGTCCATTTCAGTTCACTGACACCTAAAATGTCTATATTTAATCTTGACATCTCACCAATAATCACATCCAATTTGCCCTGGCTCATAGAACTTACATTCCAGGTTCCTATGGTGTGTCTTTAGAACATCGGATTCATCGTTCACCATCAGCACCGTCGGCCGCTAGCCTTCCTTTCAGCGTTGAGCTAGCTGCGTCATCACATCTGGGGCTAGTTGAACATATCCTCTGTTCCTCCCCAGTAGCATTTTGACCATCTTCCGACCTGGGAGTCCCATCTTCCGATGGTATACCGACATATCTCTGGTTGTACTGATCCATTTAGTTTTCACGGCAAGAATACTGGGGTGGGTTGCCATTACCTTCCCCAGGGATCGTATTTAGTCTGACCTCTCTGCCACAACCTTCCCGTCTTGGGTGTCCCTTCATGGTTTAGCTCATGGTGTCATTGAGGTGCTCAAGCTCCAGCACCACGACAAGGTAACAATCTCCTTTGCTGGAGATCAGACTAATATACCCAATATTAATATTAATAATATTAATATTAATGACATTATTTATTCATAGTCTCTTTCAGATAGTATATTTGGACCACCAATGTACCTAGCTCTTTACAGATTATAAGAGGACCAGTCTCTGCCTTGAGGAGCTTACAGTCTAAACTTTGATATGGAGGAAACTATTTTAAGAACTTTTTGACCTAGAAATGTGGTGCATAATTATGTCAAGAAGATGGGCAGCAACTGGAGATTCTTTTAATGACTTAGTGCCATATTAGTCACACTTGGGTTTCTGTCTACACTCCACAAATCAATAGAGGTAGATCAGAAGTCAGCAACACAGCACCTGCAGGCAATAAGGGCATCTGCTGGCACTTCAAGGTGCCGAAGGTTCTCCCAGATAAAACAGAAATCCTAATAATGCTTTGAAAGTCCAACAAAATCTTGTAAGATTTTGCAAGAGTTTGCAAAATTTCATGCAAGAACATCCAGATTTCAGCATTCTTGAGGTTTGGGCATGGAGACGTGGCATTTCTGCACAAGACATTGAAGGCTCTGAGGGAAGCAGCAGCAGTCATTGTACACAGAAACATAGGAAGATTTTGTTCTGAATCAAGACCATTTAGCTCAGGATTGTTGACATTGGCTGGCTTCACACATCATGTTAAGCCATGGCTTGATTGACCACTGTGTATTTTAATGACCATAATTGGCTGTTTGAGTGAATTTTATGGCCATAAACCATCATTTACAAACCATTGTGGTAGATTCAAATAACACCCTAGACTGCAAACAAGGAAGCATGATGTGAACCCTGACACTGATTGGCAACATCTCTCTAGAATTTCAGGTTGGAATTTTTCTAGCTCTGTGTGAAGTTGCTAGGGGTGATGTCATGCAATTGCTGCCTGCAAAACTGGGGCTCTTTCCCTAGTCCTCCTATACATACTTGCTCACTTTAATTCTGCTCCATAGTATACTGTGGGTTGGGGGAGGGACCACAGCTGCAGAGGAATGGACAGCAATTGCATTCCACATTTTGGAAAAGCTGAAGATAAGGAAGACAGGATCCTCAGCCAGCAAGGACTGACCACCCTTTAAGAAACAAAGTATATTAGGAATAGAGGTCTCCCTATAGGCATAATCATACAAAAAGAAGAGGGGGAAGGGAGGGAAGGGGGAAGAAGGAGAAGGAGGAGGAGATTATTATTATTATTATTTTATTATTATTTTATTATTATTATTCCTCCTCCCAAGGCTACAGCTTTACCTCAAGCCTGCCATTCTAAGGCACAGAAAGTCTCCAAAGCTTGTCATGTGCCAGCATATCTTGCACTTCTAGAAAAGGTCAAGCTTTGCTCCAGTTTCAGTCAGAAGGCAGACGGTTGTCAAGCAAGCATTAATAATTATTTAGCATGCCTATTCACCTAACTAAGGATCCCTATGCTGCAAACATGTCTATGAATTAACAAGGCATCTGGCCTCTTTTACACAATATGGACAGCTTGGATCATCAAGTGTCTGCAGCAAATAAAAAGTGCCTTCCATCTGTCTCTCCAAAGCAGAGCTCGGCAGCACCAAAGCAAACAAATCACTCTTTCCAACATACCCTCCCTTCCACCTGCACCCTCCCACCCACAAAAAAAAAATTCTGTGTGATACTAGAAGTATTTCAAAAGGAGCATTTCATGCTTTTGGAATTTCTTGGAGGAATGATATCAATTGACTGCGGAAAGAAAAGCATCATGGCTTATCAAGATTAGGTTGGTTTGGGTTTAGATGCACCTTTAGTCACTGGGTCCCAAACTGTATAGGAAATAAAAGACATGCTGTGCTTAGAAATGGACCCATTTCTGGGAGAAAGTTGCAATGCTGGGTCCCAATGATCAGCCTAGCAACTTTGTCTTGAATCAGTGTTTCTGAATTGCTTTCTAAGACATCCTTGCATATCAAATTTGCTCTAGTCTAACTTGGAGTTTATAATTTTATCTATGGAATACTCTCCATTTTAAGACAGCCAGAATGGACACTATGAAGTAATGTAATAACCAGGTAAGAATCTTCAATTGAACATTCTTAACATGCTTGATCATGTGTGTTATGCCCATGTGGAATTATCTGCAACTTTTAATTATACATCAGAACCAGTCCTATTAGTCCTGCACTCAGGGCCGCAACTGGGGGGGGGGGGCAAGCGGGGCATGTGCCCTGGGTGCCGTGCTGGAGGGGTGCCAAAATGACACCCAGGGGGCACCAAAATGACAAAATAATCCATGGGGGGGGGGCGCAGAATCCATGTTTCCCCTGGGTGACACAGACCCTAGTTCCATCCCTGCCTGCACTTCTCCTAAAGAATATCATGTTTTCTGCTTCAGAGGCTCACCACCACCTACAAGAGGACTCAGGGCTCATTCTCACCTCCCACATGCTGCATTGTAAGATCCCTTGCTAGCTGTTTTTGAGGGACATGTTCTTTTGGCATCCCCTCTTTCCCAGCCTTAGCCTAGGATGCTACCTAGACTTGTCTTTAGTTAGTCCGGTGTGAGAGTCTTTTTCCTTCTTCTCACCCAAAACCTGCTGCAGAGACAATCTACAGTGCCTTGGTGATAAGCCTGGGAACGACGCAGACAGGGGACAGTGATCCCTTCAGCTTCAATTGGCCACCTAAGTGGGCATAACTCCTCTCTCAACTGGTTGCTGGCCATACAGCTCTACTGCCATTTCATCTCAGCTGTGAGAGAGGACACCTGGCTTGTGCAGACTTTTCTCTGGTTGTTGCTGTTGTTGTTGCTTTAATGGGAATCTCACCCTCCTGTTGGAACAGCCACTCACAACAGACCCATGAAACCCCAGGCTAACAATTTTATACCACTAATAATTTCTCTTTTTTTCCTTTAAAGCATAAGTATGTTAATCTCTTGGTATGTCATCATATCTTAAATGTAAATGGATTGCCAGTTTTTCAAAACAACAAAACCAAAAATCCTAATCAGAAAAAAAAATCAGTTTTCTATCACCAGCTGCTAGAAAAAAAAATTGTTTTTTAATCTGTTCAATCATGTCTGATTCTCGGAGACTTCCTGGACAAGTCCCTGCAGTTTTCTTGGCAGGTTTTTCAGAAGTGGTTTGCCCTTGCCTGCTTCCTAGGGCTGAGGGAGAGTGACTGGCCCAAGGTCCCCCAGCTGGCTTCGTGCCTAAGGTGGGACTAGTGTTGGAAATATGGGGTTTCAACCAAGCCTGTCTCACACAAACACAAGGGAGGGGCAGCTCTGCTGCAACCTAGCTTTGCTGCTTTGTGTGGGAGGGGCTTGAATCCCGGTTTCCTGTTTCCTCTTTCTCTTTTCTCCATGGGCCTGCACGAGGGAGGTGGGAATCCTCTCTCCTCCTCATGGCTTTTCTTACTTCCATTCAAGTTGTCTACATTTAGAAGCATGTAGGCTTCATCAGAACTTCTTGCTCACATGCACAGGATCATTTCTACAATGAAACTGCTTTGTATCAAGTTCTACAATAAATGTAAGCTATCTTCATTTCTCTTTTACAACTACTGTGTGGAGAGTGTTTATTTTTCTCTGAACTTAATTAAGCCTTTGTGCAAGCTGCTGGACGCTTCCACTCTGCTAAATCTAGATAAACGCTGCGTGGGATTTTCTGTTACTAACATTTCAGAACCCCTACAACTAGAACTCCTGGTCTCCCGGTTTCTAGCCTGGTGCCTTCACCACTAGACCAAACTGGCTCTCATAGTGAACCTATTGGTCACCAATTCTTCAAATACCACTTTTCCCTGCAACTCTCAGATTTTGAATGAAATCCAGACATCTTTCGAACAAACTGGATGCCTTTTATTTGTGGGAAGAAACACATGAATTACCCTCACCCCCCACCCCTGATTCACTTCCATTTGAGAACTCTGACTGACTGATATCATATAGTCATTTTTTTTCCCAATTTCTGGAAAACTGACCAAAGCTATCACTAAGAAAGGGGACAAACATGATTAAACCCATTCTGTACAAAGTCAAATATTTTTAAGCAGATATGAAAAAGTGGATATGGTTCTCACAGTGAAAATAAAGCTGATTCAATTTCATCCCATACACTGAAAATGGGTCTAAAAGCTAATCCTGAGAGATTAGTCATATCGTATAATGGGGAGAAAACCGTGTCCTTAATTTACTTTTGAAATTACATCAGTTTTGTCCATCTCAAAGTGCAGCCAGCAACAGAATATGTGCCTACATTGATGCAATGAAGAGAGATGGCTTGTTCAAAATAACCTCCATGCCCCTCACCAGTGATCAGCCACCTTCTCATTCCACCTCATCCAAGTCTGCATTCTAGAACTTCATGAGCCACATTTAGCCCTTGGGGAAATCTGGTTTTCAACCCTCATCCTGCACCCACAGCAATCAATGCCAGCTTTGCCATTGGCTTGAGTAGAAGCAGAATTGGGCTCTGTATGCACAGGAAAAACCTTTCAAGCATGAAAGCTAATTTAAAAGGAGTTGTCCTCCCTGCATTCAGAGAGGGAGGGAGGGAGGGAGCGAGAGCAAACACACACACACACACACACACAGTTGAATTTCAGTGTATTTTAACTGGGTTATTGTCTGCTGGGGATTGAGCTAAGACCACAAACATTATTTCACTTTCCAGCAAGCCTTCCATGATGAATTTGAGTTACAAAGCAGAAAGATGGGCGCTTTCTGCTTTTAATAATAAGTGACTCCGGTTGCAAACACCTTAGTGCTACAGCATGCTTTATTGTAATAAACAAACAGCTGAAATTTGTTCCAGCCTTATGGAAGACAGCTCCAAATGCAACCAGAAATTTCCACTAGAGCTGTGCTAAGAATATTCTGTTTAATTGATTTTCTAAAAAATCTATTATGTTGCTCCAGGCCTGGTTATTGATCGATAGTGCTGTGGAGGTAATGAAGGAGCCTTGAAATCAATAAGGCAAAAGTATATCTCAAACTGTATCTGCTTCACCAGCACATCAAGGATGCAGCCAGTCAAATTCCCTCGATAAAGCTGGTAGTACAAGCCACCTCCCCGCTGACTGCTGAGATTTATTTCTATTGGCATAAACATAACTAATGAAACCCCTATGACTCTTGGTTCTATGGACCCCAAATAAAATACGGCATTGCTAGTGACAAAATGAGCAAGGGCACAAGCTTCAAATGTAAAGTAAATAAAATGTATTAAATCCTTGGGCACTTGTGAGCAGACAGGTTCATTTGTATGTTAGTGCAGACAGTATTCAGCTCCTCCCCAGCCCTGATCCAGCTATTTACCTTATTTAGATTCTGTGTCCGCTGTTATCGCAGCATTTTCAATTCGAAGAGTGGCTGGTTTGCCTTCCCCCTCCTTTCCATCACCACAAGGCAGGCAACAGCAATCAACAACTGATAAATATGTTTGGAGCCAAGCGTTTTATCCTATCCAGTTTGCAGTGCTGTTGCCCTAGATAAGCCACCTGGATTAGCCAAATACAGCCTCTCAAGGAATTAACCTCATTAAAGTTCAGAAGACTATGGACTCTCATGAAAACAGCTGAACTGCTATAAAAATAATAATCTACGGGATTTCCATGCTTTTCTATTCCATGTTTCATATCTCAATGTTCAGGACTGCTGAAAATGCAAAAGTTATAAAAGATGCGCCTTTAAGAATTGAGGAATATATTTTTTCTTGCAAAACATCATTGACCCATAGGGAAAAGGCAGTTGAAGACCACGTACTACACTGGGTGGGGCTACTACATTGATAAAGAAGGCTGAAGAAGAGATATAATCAGTACATCTAGAATACCAAAGGAAATATTACAGCAATGTAGAAAACTTGTTTTGTGATAGATGACAACAGGAAGTGTTGGGTCCTAGATGTGTATCTGAGATAGATACAGATATCCACACCAGCTTTTCCTTTGCCTCTAAGTTCTTTATTCTGCAGCCTCTTTATGAAGAATTGCACTTGGGGTTAGGGGGGCATCCACTCCCATCACAACAGTCCAACTGCACAATAAAGACTCTGGATCCACAATGGACTCTTTCAAATCCAGCCAAGTCTTGGGACAAAGACATGGCATGCAGTACATAGAGGAGGGAATCGGCTTTCTAGGCATGCTGAGGAAAGTAGTGCCTGCTAACAGAGCTCAATAGGCAACTTGCCTTGATGTCATATTATTATTACTCCAGATTCTAGGTGGCTTTCACATAGGCAGTTTACAAATTACTGGAATAAATAGATCAGTGGCCACCCTTTCATTCTCATACTCAGCTGGAGAAGATCAAGCTGCAGTCAAGTCTGCCTCATAGTTGAGCAAGCCAGGTGCACTGTCCTCACAGCTAATCAAGACAGTGATGACTGATACCCATGGAGCCAGTGGGGCAGGGAGCAGGTAAGCTAACCAGCAGAGCCATGTTGTTCATACTTATAAGAGGCACTAGAAAGGGGCTGGACTGAAGACCTAAAGCCATCTGTTCTGATCCACCCCTATCCAATACCCACATGGCAAGGCAATTTGGTGGTCACAGCACCACAGATAGTTCCCAGCGAGCAATTTGTCTGGAGCCAAGCCAAGGATTTCCAAGCTTTGTCCCCTTGTTCAAAGAGATGATATTCTTAAAATGCCAAAAAAGTGGATACTACTTCTGTGCTTGGTAATACTTTGTCTGATATACTATCTACAAGACTGGACAGATAATAGTGGTGCAGGAGGAATGTAACATCTCAGGGAAAAGAGGCTGTGGAATCAACTTTGTACAATCTGGCTTGATGGACTCCAGATCAAAAGGTATAATTATATATTCAAATTCCTAGTGTTGAATGTTGTCAGAGTGCGAGCGTGGAGCGGCCTGGTCCTTCCCTTAGACACCAGTGATCCTTAGTCTGTATAGTAAATAGACACTCACACAGAGATTATATAAAATAGCCTATTTACTTTATATACATACTTATTTACAGATCACTTCCACACGGGTAACAAATGATACACCAACGATACAGCATACGAGAGGGAGAATGAGAATAAAGAATTCCTGGATTATTCTGCTTATATATACAAACTGACCAATCACATTATAGGTCACTCTCATTATCCACCACACCCAACTTAACTCTTAGCACCTGTTGTATGAGTCACACACTGACACATCATCACTACAACAATGGCTGCTAATTGGATGACTTGCAGAATATTTCCCTTCTCACCTAGATATCAAGCCTCTCCGGTATAATTTATATCTAACTGTAAATTCCTGGGTCTATCAAAACCCCAACAAATGTAGTCAAGTATTCATGTCCCTCTTTCATTCTGATTAAATTGTAAGCGCTTCTTAAGTCCGGCTTTGTAAAAATGTATGCATTTTATAGGCAATAAGAGACAATAGGTAGTGATCCCTAATGGTGACCTAATAAAGAGGTCTGTAGTCATGAACAGTACACATTAAATTATCTCCCTTAGGGATGAATATTGTGGGATGCTGGAGATTTGGAAGGGTGAATAAATCCTTTTTTAACATTATCCTCCAGAAATTCCTTCAACGTAGCCAACTCCTAAGCAGAGATGGGATACTGCCTCTTAGCAAGAATCTGGAGGCCTGGTTTCAATTTGATGGTACAGTTGCATGTCTGATGGGGAGGCAATGCAGTTGTCTTCTCTGATGGAGTCTTGAAGGTTAATAAAAGAACTCCAAGCAGCTAACAACAATCTTGCAGAGTAGAAGCATGAACCAGCAGGGAACTTGCACTTTAAGCTTAATTGCATTCAGAAATAAATTCAGTCTTCACACATTAGTTAGATGAAGGAAAATAGATATTGTTGTTGTTCAGTCGTGTCCGACTCTTCGTGACCTCATGGACCATAGCACGCCAGGCCTTTCTGTCCTCCACTGTCTCCCGGAGTTTACTCAAATTCATGTTCATTACATCGGTGATGCTATCTAACCATCTCATCCTCTGCCGTCCCCTTCTCCTTTTGCCTTCAGTCTTTCCCAGCATCAGGGTCTTTTCAAGTGAGTCCTCTCTTCTCATTAGGTGGCCAAAGTATTTGAGCTTCAGCTTCAGTATCTGTCCTTCCAATGAGCAGTCAGGGTTGATTTCCTTTAGGATTGACTGATTTGACTCCTTGCAGTCCAAGGGACTCTCAAGAGTCTTCTCCAGCACCACAGCTCGAAAGCATCAATTCTTCGGCGCTCAGCCTTCCTTATGGTCCAACTCTCACAGCCATACATTACTACTGGAAAAACCATAGCTTTAACTATACGGACCTTTGTCGGCAAGGTGATGTCTCTGCTTTTTAATATGCTGTCTAGGTTTGCCATAGCTTTCCTCCCAAGGAGCAAGCGTCTTTTAATTTCATGGCTGCAGTCACCATCTGCGGTGATCTTGGAGCCCAAGAAAATAAAATCTGTCACTGCTTCCATTTCTTCCCCTTCTATTTGCCAGGAAGTGATGGGACCAGTCTCCCAGCAATCTTAACTCCGGCTTGTGATTCATCCAGCCCGGCATTTCTCATGATGTACTCTGCATATAAGTTAAATAAGCAGGGTGATAATATACAGCCTTGTCGTACTCCTTTCCCAATTTTGAACCAGTCGGTTGTTCCATGTCCGGTTCTAACTGTTGCTTCTTGACCCGCATACAGGTTTCTCAGGAGACAGGTAAGGTGGTCTGGTACTCCCATCTCTTTAAGAATTTGCCACAGTTTGTTGTGATCCACACAATCAAAGGCTTTAGCGTAGTCAATGAAGCAGAAGTAGATGTTTTTCTGGAACTCTCTTGCTTTTTCCATGATCCAGCGAATGTTGGCAATCTGATCTCTAGTTCCTCTGCCTCTTCGAAACCCAGCTTGCACTTCTGGTAGTTCTCGGTTCACATACTGCTGAAGCCTAGCTTGTAGGATTTTGTGCATAACCTTGCTAGCATGTGAAATGAGCGCAATTGTACGGTAGTTTGAGCATTCTTTGGCATTGCCCTTCTTTGGAATTGGAACGTAAACTGACCTTTTCCAATCCTGTGGCCACTGTTGAGTTTTCCAAATTTGTTGGCATATTGAGTGCAGCATTTTAACAGCATCATCTTTTAGGATTTTAAATAGCTCAGCTGGGATACTGTCTTTTCCGCTAGGATAGCTTAAATTTATTCAGTAGATCTGGATACGAGTAGATTCATAGTAGATCTGCGTGCAAGCGAGATGGAACGGACGAAAGCTGCATGGTGCAGCCCTCCTGCTTGCAGGTGTGCCCAAAGCGTAATGAAGAATGTTAATCCCCCAAACTCAAGAAGAAGGAGGAAGAGGAAATCAGGTGACCCAGGTAACATCTCACAAGCACAGTAGAGATGTGTTTACTAGAAAGACCCCCTATTATGCTTATGAGACAATGCTGAGTTGACTCCTGATAATCCCAACATTCTCCTCCCCAAATACTGTACATCTGCAAAGTCAGAGTATTTCTCTGGCAAGGTAGCAGAGTCACCATGCTGGAGTGGCTTGAGGGGAGGGGAAGAGTAAAAGTCTTGCAACTGGTATTGTTGACATTTTGGGGATGAGAAAGAAATAGTTCCTTGTTCCCAGCCCATGTCTCGATTATGTAATTTTATCCAATCAACCCCCAAACAATGGGTACCTGCAAGGAAGCAGTCACACAGAATGGCAAATGTTCTGTGTGATCTTGTCAGCTGCAATGGGTCAGTGCATCTATACATCAACCCCACTCGTAGTATCTGTCTATTATCTCCACCAGCATTGGCCTTTTGAGTCTCTGAGTGGATAAATTCAACTCTTGTACAATGGTCTCATTTATGAAATTAGTGGTCACCTCCTGTCTGCTACAGTTGTAGTAGATGTACTTTATGGACTGAATCTAAACAAAGAGGAAAAGGAAAATAAAGGATGCTTGCCTGCTATGGGCCTTCTGAGCTCTCCTTAATTGTCAGGGGGGGGGGGCTTCAGAGCTATTGGGAGAGGGCCTGACGCTACATCCTTAAAGCAAGTGGAGCACTTCTTGCCAACAGGCCTGTAGATACACAGGTGCAGTATTTCATAGCTGAGTCAGAGGCATGAATTTTAGCTGTACAGGATCTGGCTATATGCCCAAGAGCTCTGCCGTAAAAGCATAAACCCAGCTCTCTCCTTTTCTGTTTATTTCCTGGTGCCAGAGATCATTTGACTTGTCTAATTTTCATGCATTCTCTAGCGCTGGGTTCCAAGGGAGCCATTGGGAGAGGGGCCATGGGAGAAAAGAGGCTGTTAAACCTCCTCCCTTTGCCATTTCTCCCTTGCCTCGGCTCTTCCAGTTGGCCATCTATTATCACACAATGTTGGAGCAGCTCTTCCAAATTACCCCGGGGTGCCTTGTCTCACCAATTCATCTCTCAGCTTGTCAGCAAGCCCTTCTCTAAATTGGTCGGTCAAAGCCAAATCATTTCATCCCTCATCTCTGGCAAATAACTTAAAATCCAAAACGTATGCCCACACTCTATGTTGACCTTGTTTCAGCCTGCGAATTTCATGGTTGGCGGTCACTCATGCCACTGAATCATCAAAGGAAATGCTAAATCTTTGCATAAGTTTTTGATAATTATCTAGCACCAAGTCTTTACCTTCAATGATCAGGTTGGCCTATTTGGCTGCCCCTTCTTTCAGCAAACTCAGCACGAAAGTCTCTTTGGTGCAATCTGTGGGAAACTCCACTGGCTGACCAGCCATACTGAGTCATGAAGGTCAGAAACTGGTCTTGGTCTCCTTCAAATGTCTCTGGCAAACTGCCATGAGAACACAGAAAGGCTGGCTGTGCTGCAGGCTACTGTGCTGCTGCTGGTTGAGGTAAATTCTGTCTGAACTGCTGTGTTAGTTATACCATGGCATTTTGCAGGTTAGTTATTCATAAATCCACCTGTCGTTGGTGTTGCAACAAACCTGCAGAAAGGTCCTCTGCAGACAATGGAGTGCCCTGAGGATCGGAAGCCACCTACCCTAATAAAGGTAAGATCTTCAGCTTCTCTTGAAAGAGAGCTGGGGTTTTGTAAGGGTGATGTTAGCCCACTAGGTAGACCAGACCAAAAAAGCAACTCCACCTGGAAGCCAGAACTATACTTTATTGAGATAGGCTATAATAACAAAGTCTTGCAAGCCTGAGTGTGCTTTACCCCCCCCCTTTTTTTTTTTCTTATACTCCAGTGAACTAGGGAGTAGTCTGCCTGAATCCCTTGTAATGCATCCTTGTAATGCTTAACCCTCTTTGCTTATGGAATGGTTCCTGCATGTCAAAGTCAAGGTCATCTCCTGTATTCACTACAGCTCTGTTGAAAGTTACTTCTGCACAGGAATTCCACTGTGTGTCATGTTTGCTCCACTGGGTTAGCCCCATTATATAATAAATGTGCCCTATGGGTAGAACTATTATGAATTATGTAATCTTGAACTAGCTTCTGGGTTGAGTGTAGAAAACCAGAGAGATGACCTTGGAGGAGATATGGACAGACTGTTAGCAAAACATGAATTAAGCCCAGAAAGGGGAGAAGGCATTAGAAAAAAACTTAAAGTGACCCCACCTTGACTCTCTTTGGTATAAGAGGGATAGAAGGAAAAACTGTCACTGTCGGGCTTTCAAGATTCTGTTACTATAGCCTATATCAATAAAGTAGAGTTCCAGTATTTCTTATCAAGTCTGTTTCCTGACCTGGCCTACCTTGAAGAGCTGACAGTGAGCGAAGTCTAATGGGAGCAATAACTGAAACATAGAGTTGGAAGAAGTCATTTAAACCACTGAGTCCAACTCCCTGTTTGGTGTAGGAGTTTAGACTAAAGCATCCTGAAAAATGGCTGTCTACTGAAAACATGCAGTAAAGAAGATGCCACCATCTCCTCTATATTTGGTTTCATTGTCAAATATGCTCTACCGTCCTGTAGCTTAAATCCTTTATTCTGTGTCTAGCCTTCTGGGACAGAGGATAACAGCTCTTGACTTCTATGTAACATTATTTTGGGTATTTAAGATTGTTATCATATCCGACTCCAGGCTTGGCTGCCAGCTCGACCAGTCGAATTTCTCAGAGTGCTGAGAACTGGCTGAATTTTCCTTGCTTGCAGTGGATTGCAGAAGTTGTGGACCACTGAAGTTTTTTTCCCCTGAAGAAGGGGAGACCAGAAGATTACTCGGGGGGCCATTGGAATTGCCTACCCTTGTTTTTTCTCTGTAGCTTCCACCGCGGAGAAAACAGGGTAAGTGCAAGGGAAATGGCCGAGAGATATCTTGCTCTCGCAGGGAAAACAAGTCTCTTTGAAGAGACACAAGAGCGTGCAGCCGCTTTTAGATCACTTTAGGAAATTATTTTTTTTAGATTAGAAAGTTTTTTGATATCTAAGATCTATTTTTTGGACTTTGTTTTAAAATGTTGGCTGGTTTTGTGCTTTCTTTGCTTTGACTGATTCTGGTGGAAGCTTGATGGACTCTATATTTGCAACATAATGAAACGTCTGCATTTTTTTTTACTTTACTTTTGTATTAGAGGGATTTAAGAGACTCTGTTTGTAATTCTTTGCTTGATAAACTAAATGACTATTCATTTTTTGAGAAACTCTTTGTTTGGATTAAGCAGCTTGCAGCTGGAAGAACGAAAGCTCGCAGTTTGAAGAATAAAAACACAGGGTAACATTTTTTTTTTTTTTCTTCTTTTTCTACATTCTCCCTGGTTGGATTCTGTTTCACTTGGAATATATTTTTTATTTCTCCTTCTATAAACTGTTTAAAATATTATTCTCTCCTGTATTTTGGATTATTGGAACTCTCTTTTTTCTTTTAACTTTAAAAAACAACAACAACGTTTTGCTTAATAGATCCTGCTGGTAGTATTCCATGGATAGATTACATGACTATTGTTTTGACTAGAAGGGTTGTTATTTTAATTTGAAGGACACAGGAAAAATGGCTTTCCAATTAGTACTTCAGGAGTTCAGAAGAGAGATTACTGAGGCTCTTTCAAATATTCAAAGATCGTTGGAATTGCTGTTCGTAACTCTGCAAAACAGAGAGAAAGAGCAGAGAATGGAAACGGAAACAGAAAAGAAAAATGCTTTTGAAGTGGAGGAGAAACAGAAGGAGGGAATTTTGAGTATATTAGTTCAGAAGAACATTCTGAAGGCTATACACTACAATCTTGGTATAGATATGTTGTGGCAGTGGAGACAGAGTGAAAATATGGGTGTACAGTTGGATGGATGTTGTGAAATACGTGGAAAGGGAGAGAAGTTTGCTCTGATATTCTATATGAGATATAGAAAAGAGCAGGCTGTATATTGCGAATTTGCCATAGTGTATTGTGATTTTGGCATAACCTAAACAGAAGATATGAGAAACTGTATGGATATAAAGGCTAATGAAAATATGGACTTGAATTGTTATGAGAAATTGTATGGATATATAAAAAGTGATATTCTAAATGTAAGATGCTAAATACAAACATAAGTTGATATTATAGAATATTGTTTTCCTTAGAGATATATTTATGAGAAGATAATGATATGATGAGATGAGATGGAATTAGAATGATGGTTACTACAGGATGATATATATCAATATGTATTGTATGAATATTATAAGAATTGATATATTAGGTATTAGGTTAAGTGATATGATAGATTATGCACTTAGTTTAAATGGACACTACTACAAGGAATGGAAATTATAGATGGATAATTGAGATATAAGAATTCCTTTTTTATGGAGATATATATATATTAGAATTAAATTATAGAAACATATATGTATGAACATTATAAGAATTGCTAAATTATGTATTAAGTTACATAATATGTTAGGTTATGAGTCATAATATGAATAGAATATATTGTAGTTTATTAGAAGTAAATAAGGCTTTTATTTGTTATACTAATTGGACTTTATTGAAGATATAAATATGTAGTAATGAACATTCAACATTTAACTACTACTTCAAGGAGTGGAAGCCAAAGATGGATTATTGGGAGACAGTAAGAAAGGTGAAACCTATATGAAGATTAGAAGATTGGATTAAAGAAATCAAAAGGCATATGACAAAGAAAAGTTCCTGTGTATCGTATGAAGGACTAACATTTAAAATCAATTATTGTACTTTAAGTTCAAAGATAGATTGGAGGACATCTATTTTCTATATTTTCTTTGCTTATTATTTCTTGACTTCACTTTTTCTTTATCTTTTTCTTATTTTGTATTTCTGCTTCTATTTCTTTTTTCTATTCTAACTTTTATTATGTATTGTAAAACTTAATAAAATTTAATAAAAAAAAGTAAGATTGTTATCATATCCAAAAAATCTCCAAGGAACGTAAGCCTTTCTAAACTTACCAGATTGTTGCCAGAAAGAGTAGAGTATCCCACTTATTCTAGATAGGACTCAATTTCTCCTGAAATGGGGTGAGCTACCCACAGCCTCACATTCACATGCAATCCCTATAAACATCCCTTGGGAGGGCCAAAGAATTTCATTGGTGTGATCGCCAGAAATTGGTGACACAGTTTTGTGCCATCCAGAGATGAGAGACTCACATAAAATGGTAGCACTATCCACTAAAATAGACATGACACCCTTTTTAAGAAATCATAATCCTCCTTCTAAAGTTGGAAAAATATCAGCCATCTGCTTGTATGTGACCCAGGGTGCCCATTTTGCACTATTGCTCTGCCTACTGTGACCCTCCTCCCAACAAGTTGTCCACGTCTACTCTAAAAAATTAGAATGAAGGTCTTTGGGGTCCCCATTTCCAGTTTTGTCTGTAGCCTTCTGGCATGGGCATTGTCTCTTGTCTTCTGGCCTAGAGCAATTTTAACCAATTGTGACTGCTAGACAATTCTTCAGGTAGTTCAGAATACAGATGTCAGTATACTTGAGGATGCGTTATTCCAGTGCTTAAAGATCTGCACTGTTTGCTGGATTGTTTCCATCACAATGCATGAGATTTTTAAAACTCTGCATGTGGGGTATACAACCTGGAAGCCCCAGGGCTTTGTGCATCCTCCGAAGCCTTGGATGCATTTCCTTGTGCCCCTCCAAAAGTTGCCATTAAATTACAGTTAAGAAATTAATAAAGTATCTTTGTTTCTTAAAAGAGAACGGTTGACTTTGTGCTCCATTGTGGAAGGCAAGAGTACATTCTGAACATGCAAACCTATCTGTACATACTATTACCATGTATTCCACATCACTTCTCTTCCTTTCCTCATTAAACCAATATACCCAGGTAGAAGATGATAGATGCTTGCTCTTAGAAGTTTAGTTGCAATGCAATGTAATTTAGTTTAATTGCAATATCTCCATTTTCAAGGAAAGAGAGCACATTATAATATAATTTTCATTTTCTTCCTATTGCTTCTAAAAGAGTCACAGGGCCTATGCAGTTCTTAATAACCCCACCCCCCAAAAAAAGTTCTCTGACCATATGTACTGAATTTCATTCCAATATTTCAATGTTCAAAAGGAAATATTCTCAATGATTGGGCACTTCTGGTCCACAGAGCCTGCAAGTGCCTTAGAGAAGTTCTGGCCCCACTCAAGAAGGAAGGAGAATGCCAGAGAAGCAAACCACTCTTTGTTCATCCTAAAACTGCAGGCCTCTGCAGTGTCAATCTACATGTGTTTGTGACTAACTTCATTGGATGCCAGGCATTGATGAACTGAGAGGGGCTGTCGGCAGTTGGTGTCCCCAGCCCCACCCAAAATACGTTCATTTTTAGTTGATTTTTTCTCTCTCTCGCACAAAGTTTGTGCCCCGCTTAGCTTGGGGCCCTTGGGGCCCACCTTGTTCACCTATATGACTGGGATGTGTCAGGTTTATGTCACCTTCTGCCAGCCTGCGTGTTAAAAACCCCAATGTCTTAGCAGCATCTGGAAGGCTGTTTCAACGGAGAGTCTCTTCATGGCCCAGGTGACCAATGTCATCCCTATCAATCAGGGCAAGTGCAAAAGAGGAGAGTCTCCAGTTTAAAGAAAGCCCAGAGATTTCCAGGTAGAAAGTGAATCTGGTTATTTTGGAAATGTCTAAAGCTAATCTGCATCTCCAAAGTTTTTTAAAAAAATATATGGTAATGCAATTAGTAGCATTGGCTGTCTAATGAAAACCACTTAAACCCTGCAAAAATACCATTAAAAGAGGAAGCTGAAGAGGCTCTTCAAACTTTCAAAAAATGTAAAGTATGTTCTTATTTAGAAGATGTCGATCTTGTCTTTTTCTTTCTAGGTTCAGTATTAATTAGGGTCTTGTTTAGTGCATGAAGGAGGAAACAAATGAACTCTTGCATCACACACTACTGGAAGCAATTTTTCAATTTTTCAATCTTTCTCTCTTTCTCCCCCCCCCCTTTTTTTTTTTTTACAATTACATTTATATCATGGAACTCTTCATTAGACTTTCTGTCATGAGCCTCTATTAAGTCAAGTAACTATAACAGCTGCTTGCTGTTCTCCCAGACACAAAATTAGGAATTTCTTCATAAATAAATGCAGATAATGGATTTAGGGGAATAACAACGCTCATTAAAATATTGAGATTTTTTTGAATGCGTGCCCATATTTACAGTGCTACTTTTCTAAAGGCAAGCAGGGTTTTTTTTCATAATTAGAAGCCCACCAACATGGAATCCAGTCATTGCAGGATTGTGCTACTTAAATTCTCTGAAACCTAAACACAGGGCAAATTGCATTGCAACCTGTGAGACTTTCTGCCACAAGAAATGGTTTTTCCTCTAATAGTGTAACAATATTCAAGTTATAGAAGATAGACATGTGAATGGTTCTAACACATGAAGCCTTAGGAAGCTTAGAATAAGCAACATACTTGTAAATAGAGTACTACACCATCATTTTGTGAAGTGGTATGTTTTTTCCCTGTTGCAATGTTTAAGACCTGGCTACTTCAAATGCATTAGCACTCCCTCATTTAAAGCTGGGAAAGGAAAAAAAAGGCCATGGTAATGAAGTGAAATGGTGTAAAGACAGGGAGTGATGTGGGTTGCAAGCAAATATATTAAAATATGATTCGTTTTTCTAATGGTTTGGACAGGGCATTTTTGTGTAGTTGCTTTTGTTCATTAATGTGCATCTATGTATGTGCACACTAATTGACCTTGACCCTAAGTTGGTTCACTGTTCTTGTACGGAAAAGTTTGGAAACATCTGCTTGTCTAAAAGTCGGAGTACAACAAAGGGGAAGGCAGAAACTAATATTTATCTGTAATGTTTTTAGTAGTTTTTCTTCTATTTTTTTTATTTTTAAATAATGGATAGTGGAGATTTTGGCCCTTAGCTCAGACATTCAAATCCCTTCTCATATTGTTCAGCCATGATGTATTTAGAACTGCAATAAAGGTAGTCTGTTCTTGGAAATAATAAAATAAAATAATAAATAATAATAAAATAATAAAATTAAAAATAAAATAATAAATAAAATAAAATAAAATAAAATAATAAAATAAAATAATAAAATAAAATAAAATAATAAAATAATAAAATAATAAAATAATAAAATAATAAAATAAAATAAAATAAAATAAAATAAAATAAAATAAAATAAAATAATAAAATAAAATAATAAATAACGGTGGCTCTGGAGAAAAGTCCACTTCTAGCCAAGGGGCGTATCTGTTCAGTCGTCAGCTTTAAGCTTCCAATTGCCAGCTTCAGCCAACAGTAGAGAACCTGCAGTCTGGTTTTCAACTGGTGGTTTTTAAAACTGGACACAGTATCTCCCATGGCCCATTTAACAACCTCTGTCAGGTCCATTCAGACAGAGATCTTTTCCAATGTTACTTTAAAAGTTTATTTAGTTCAGCCTATTTTATTGTTTCCCTTTTAAGGGCCACAGCAGACGCCTGGCCTCTTAATTAGCATGCAGTGTTAGTTGCTATGTCCCTGGAAGATGAGTGGGCTTCAATTACTAACTGCCTGTTGTGATTTTTTTCTTACCATGTTCATTCAAATAGCATTATTTTACCATATAGAAATGAAACGCATAATTATTGAAAATCAGTTTTTGTTCCTACAAGTAGGGGGAGATTTTCATTATTGTCAATAAGAAGCAATTAATGGAATCTGTTCATCAGTCCTCCTGCTGCTGTGCTCAACTAGGAGCAGTGAGTGACCTCTTTGTGCAAGCAAGAAGCTTTAATTAAAGGTACAGGAATTATGAGAAACTTTAATCATATGTTTTCTGTCCATCCTAGACAACCTCATGCTGCAGCTATAGCATCATCACTAGAAATCAGATCTAAAAAGCCTGAGAGGGAAATATCAAGAACATGGGAATACTGTCTGGATGATCTTCGGAATTGGAGAGATCAGAAAGTGGGAATTTCAGAGAAAAACACAGCATGGAAACCATTGTGGATCCTACTTCTCACAAGCAATGAAACGTTGTTGAAGAGAAGTGTTACTTTGTCAATGAGTATATCTATGCTATAAAAAGCAGTTCCATTTATGCTTTCAGTTTTCATGGACTTCGACTGTTCAAATTTCTGTATGGGCATACAATTGGCTTTTACAGAGATTATTCCTTAGATTTTCTTTAACAAATTTGGAGGAAAAATTTTCTTATGGGCAACAAGTAGCGAATATGAAAACTTATTTCTTACTTTTTATATTTGTGAAGGGAGCAAGACGGGCAATGGAGCGCACATAACAGCGACTGACAGATCTACTTTCCCTTTTCCCTTAGTATCAATGCATGATTATCAAGCCTATACCAAACTAAGCTTATAACATTTTCTCTAAGTGGAATGACAAAGGTATAATTTTCATAACTGATTCCTTCAACCCTGTTTTATGTCCACTGAGCAATTGCACATCAGATTTATTTTCTCCAAGATTTATTTGCATAGGATTTTTTTTTAAAAAGCGCTACGGTAATTCTAAGCCATGTTTCATAACTTCATTTCTACTGAGCTAAGCTAAAAATATTGCACACTGGAATACCATTAAAAGTGGGTGACAAAGCTTTAACCTGTCTCTAATGAATATAAAGAGGCTTTTCATCGACAAAACTGTACCTCAAATGGGGTTGTCCATAGTTTTGGCCTATGCGGTACTGCAATATTCACAGTGTCTTAAGAAATCAGCTTCCACTCAACCTAATTGTTAAAGATCTCTGAGACTACCATTTTACACATGCTTGTTGAACAGTAAGTTCCAGGAAACTCATTTAGCTGTGTGAAAGGAAACAGTAAACAAGTAAGAAATAGTATATAATTTATGACAGAGCAAGTTTGGTGTAGTGGTTAAAGACATCAGGCTGGAGACCGGGAGTTCCAGTCCTGCCTTAGGTACAAATCCAGATAGGCGACTTTGGACCAGTCACTCTCACTCTGCCCTAGGAAGCAGGCAATGGCAAACCACTTCTGAAATCTTGCCAAGAAAACTGCAGGGACTTGTCCAGGCAGTTGCCAGGAGTTAACACTGACTTAAAGGCACCCCCCCCCAAAAAAAAAGGACTTTGACAAGAAAATTCCTACTAAAATATTGAACAAATGAAAATACACTTTCTGTGGATATTCCACTAGCATTTTCAAACATTTTACAGGATGGTTTTATCAGAGATAAACCATGTAAAGCTTAGAGGCAGAACCTGATTTACAGTGTCAGTTATGCTTGTTCCCTTCTGCGATGGCTAGATAGGAGAGACCTTGGAATGTCATGTTGAACAGGGTTTGAGCCTATTCCAGCACTCAGCTCTGGTATCTTTTACAGCACCTAAGTGTTACTATAGAAGAACAAAGCAATTTCATTTTAAAAAATACCTGGTTACTTTTACAGATGCACAGTGAATTAGCTACCTACTGGTTTCCTATAAAGGTGATGTTCACCTTTTCTTTTAATAATGTCAGCACTATTATTGGATAAATGAAATGGTTGACTAGGGAGCTAACTCCAAAAAGATCATTCAGCTGCTCAATTTCTAGGGGGCCGCTACTAATGAACATTTTGGAATGTAAAAAATGTGTTAGTTTTCGAGGAATTTCAGGGCTTTCTGTGTTGCTGCCATTTGTTCCATCTGTCTTCTTTGGTTACTCACTTTCACCCTAGTGATTAATTTTGAACAAGATTAGTGCTGGGAACAAAGCCATCCTGTATGCTATGATTTATAGACTGGAAACACTGTCTTGATCCAAGAATAGTATGGCAGGCGATAGTTACTACACAAGAAGGAAATATATTTTGCCCAATGACAAGAGTGCTCTTTTCACATGCTCTGGAGTTTTGCCCTGGCACTGAATATAGAGTGTAGCATCAAAAAAAAAAAAGAAAAAAGAAAGGAAGGAAGGAAGGAAGGAAGGAAGGAAGGAAGGAAGGAAGGAAGGAAGGAAGGAAGGAAGGAAGAAAGAAAGATTGGCTTAAACAGAATCTTCCTTTTTTTTTAATCTCTCAACAGCTCTTCTAGCCTAACCCAGATTCTGTTTGATGTTGCTTCCTTCCTTCCATTTTGAAGATCAAATCTTCAGCTTAACTCTGAATGGTGTCTCTGGCCCTAAAGATCTACAATGAGCTAAACATTTTGGATATGCTCTACAAATTTGGGTTTACACATTGTACTAACCCATAAAATTAGAGTTTATGTGATCCTTCTAGGCAAGAGGACAATGATCTGTGAGTAGTAGTTCCCAAGAACATGAGGTTGGGCTCAAAGGCATAAATGATCCCTTCCATCTTGGGAATTCTGTGATATGAACTCAGTCTAACAAAAGCCCCATAGGTTTCCCAGGTGATAAGGAACATACTGCAGAATGGTAAACAAGGGTCTTTGTTTGATGTTTGGCATGGCTGGTTTATAAAACATTGTGCAGATCAAATTGTACATATCCTTTCTAAATGGGCCACCACATTCTGAACAGAGAGAGATGACAACAGCAGCATTTAATTATATGGTGATGGATACCATTCAGCTATATAGTCCTAAGGACATGTTGGCTACGCCAATATATGAAATCAAGTATTTGCATTTTCAACTCTTGCTTTTTTGATTAATTTGAGCTGCCAGAATTGGAAGTAGTTAACACTTATTAGGAAAGAGTGTGTTTTCTAGCTATGAGCACAGAAGGCATTTCATGTAATGAGATGAGAACCTTCATCGACATTTCACGTAAGGTTTCAAGACATGAGCAGAATGGTCACCTTGTTCTCCTTTTGGCATTCCTCTTGTTTTCAAATAGAAGATGCAGACATTCAAGAGCTTTTATGATTATTCACTATAATCTTACATATTATTCAGGTTTCATTCCTTATACTATCTAAAACATGGGGAGGGTTAGGCAAGATGATTCTTCTTGACCCTGTCTCCTCTCTAGTATTTTATAGCTCATTTCCATGCACTGGAGAATGACTTCTGCCGTTGGCAATCTGCTGCTCTCCCAAAGGGTCTCTGTGCAATTTAAACCCTTGTCTGTGGAGAGCTTGAAACGGCAGGGAGCCCTGCTTCCATTTCAGATATCTGCCCTGCAAACACAAAGGAGTGAGCCAAGGCCGCATAATAGAAGAGTTGGCCACAAGTGTGGTTCCCCATGCATTGGGGCAAATGCCAGGGTATAAACTCTGGAATTTTCTGTAGTCTCCCTTTCCCATTCATAAATCACTACACTAACTCTTCTGTAGGTTTCAGGGTTACAAGCATCAGTGTTCTTTACTGTCTTCTCATGCTCCTTGATTAAAATAAAACATAAGTTTTAAAAAAGCGAGGGGGCTTTCCTCTTTCATTCTTTCCAGCAAAATATAATAGACCCCAAAAATAAAATAATAATAAAATAATAAAATAAAATAAAATAAAATAAAATAAATAAAATAATAAAATAAAATAATAAAATAATAAAATAATAAAATAATAAAATAAAATAAAATAAAATAAAATAAAATAAAATAAAATAAAATAATAAAATAAAATAAAATAAAATAAAATAAAATAAAATAAAATAAAATAAATGGAGCATGATGGCAAATCTCCCTTCTATTCATAGGTCATATCTATTGCTCCCTAAATAAAGCAGATAGAGGTAAATGGAATGGAAATAAACGGGATCCAGGTATGTTTAACTGGGTCTTCAGGGACTATAGTAAGGGAAGGTACAGCCAAATAATTTTCTTCTCACTTGGGTTATGGTTACCCTGTCAACCACACAGGGAAAAGTGACTGCTTTGAAAGTGGGCTTCCTTCTGAAGAAGAAATTGGAGAAATGTAAACTGGGAGGTTACTATGGTATCCAGTTTTTCACTAACCCCTCTCTTCTGTTGGTTTCCTGTCTGCCTATGATGAAGATGGAGAAGCTATTCTGTACAAACCAAGGAGATACACAAATAAAAATGTGTGGGAGCAGCTTTAAGCCAAGAAGGTCATTTCAGGAGAAAGAAGATCACCTTTAGGAAGCCAAAGAGAGTTTGTCGCCTTTGAGCCTGCAGACACAGAGGTGCGGGGTCACTTGATTGTTCCATTGACAGAATGGTCAGTGCAAGCATGTCAGATTTTGTCAGACAACAAGGAACTGCTGCATGGTCAGGTGCAAAACCGGAGCCTTCCCTCTGAAGGGGTCATCTTACAAATTCTATGGCTGCTAGGATGCAGCCCAAATGACTTAAAATAAAATGTATGATAATGATGTTTTTAACACCTGCAAGATTCTTTCGGAATCTTTTTTATACTAGGTGATTGGCTCTTATCTGAATCAGCCTATGTGACTAAAAGGGGGAAATACGTTGGACAGAACTGCCCAGAGAGAGAGAGAGAGAGAGAGGAACATACTCTTCTTTTCATACAACACCCCCACCAACACAGGCAGGACAAGCCATGGTATATAAACAGAGAGCAAGTCCCACTCCCTTTTCCCACTGAAGATGTTGCCTAGCCTGGCAATGAAAACAAGGCTCATAGAGCACCAAGGACTCCACATACTCTTCTTTCTACCAAAGAAGAAACTGTAGTGATAAAAGGGACACTAAAGGGCTATCTTTTATTGAAGCCTAATTAATGAATCCAGGTAGGAATCATAGGGTACCTGATCAGGATGAAAAGAAGCATGCCCTTCCCATAGGTTTTCTTCTGTCTTTATTCCCTAAACCACAGCTTTCCAAACTGTGTGTCGCAACACTTTAGTGTGTCGCAACACACAGTCTGGTGTGTCGCCACACAACCCGGAAGTGGCAGTGGGGGTGTGCACGGCGGTGGCGGCGGTGCGCCATCAGTGCTTCCGCGTTTTAACGGAGGCCGCCGCCGCTACCACCTCCGCCGTGCACCCCCCCGCCCCCCCGTGCGCCCCCGCGCCGCTGCTGCCGTTGGTATGTCGCCAACGGCGGCACTTTGGGAAGCACTGCCCTAAACATTCACCTTTGATTCTGATCTGCGAAAAGGACCTCGGATGATAATTGGGTAAGCCTGGCTTTGCTGAGATGCTAAAAATCCCTGGAAAACAGTCACAAGAAAAAGATCCCCAAACTGGATCTTTTAGGAGAAAGCCAGTACCATATTGGTAGCAAGGCAAGGCAGGTGAACCATAATTATTTTATCTGTCCTTGAATTCTCCTCAGAGGTGTTTTTCCCCCTTCTGTCTTATCAGTCCTCCCCCCACCTCCCACTCCGTCTAGTGGACAGCACAGCCCTGTCAGTTTGATAAACGAGGATCAATGGAAAAGATCCCCAAGTCTCATTTTGAGAGTTTCTCCTGATGGGCTTGAGTTGAGAAGTGGCCAGTTGGGAATCTCTCTCTTGGGTGAGGATCTTTTGCATTGCCTTTGGTCTTCACTTAAACTTTCTTTTTAAAGGTTAAGCGTATTTATATACCACCTACAAAAGGTTATTCTGCTTGACCAGGTCCCCAGAAAGAATGATTAATGATTATCCCTGCCAGCCCTCTGTGTTTTGGGTGTGTTGGAGCTGTAGAGAAAATCTAGCTGGTTTAAAGCTTCTGTTCTATTAGCTTGTCATGTTCTCCAGTTCCACAATGATTCTCCAGAATGATATTCATTTTATTGTATGTGGCAGTCTGCATGTAGGACTGTCATTATCATATGGTGAAGTGCTCACATGAATGAGACCTGGGTGGGTGGGGGGAATGACACTCTGAAGTCATTGCATTAAAGACTGTTGTGAGAATGTTTACCCAAACAGCGTTTGTAATTTCATATAATTGATTTGGTTGTGCTCATTCAAATCTTTTTTTTCTTTCTTGCTAATATAATGATAATTAATTATGGGGATTACATTCCAACAGATCCTCCAGCATTAAATACCTGGCTCTTTTTCTTAAATAGCTTTGGTGGTTTGTACTGCTTTTTTAAAAACAAAAAACTCTCAAGGCTGAAGAACTTTTGAGCATCAAACTAGGATTCTCTCTCTCTCTCCACATCACAGTTATTTTCAAACATAAAGAACATTTTCTGTCTTTCTTCCACCTCATGTTATATTTTAATGCTTTGCCCCTTTCGTGCTAACTCAGAATGAAAGAAATGGGGCTACACTTATTCTTCATTTCTTTCCCTTTGAGAAAGATAATAAAGATGGAATGGTAATTTAGTCCTCAAAAATTGGCTTGAAATAGTGTTTGGATGGGTCATCAAGTCCAGCAAAACCAAAGAAATAAATGAAGAAAGAGCAAATGGGTCAAGAGGAAGGAGAAGACTGAGAAGGTCTTTGCTGGCTAGAGTTGATGACTTCCTCAAAAGGAAAAGGTGAAAAGTTTAAAGACTAGAAGGCAATATATAAATCAATGAATAGACATGGTAGAAACAAGGATGGTTTGCAAGGACAGAAAGATATAGCGAGTGGTTGTGGTATAAACTAGATTTAGTTTAGTTTTCTTTTCTTACGCCTTTACTTTCTTTGGCTTAATACTTCCTACTATTTTTCTGCACATTGCATAACTCTGTTTACTCTGAAATGGAATAGCATGAAGGGGAAGTAGGTAAGTAACAAGTCCAGCTTAGGTCATCTTGATGCTTAAGCTGAAAAAAAGTTAAATGGTATTTATTTTATTTATTTATTATTTATTATTTGGATTTATCCCCGCCCATCTCTACGGTGGTAGACTCTGGGCGGTCTACTTTAAATGGTATTTCCCCTTTGCTTCTCATTAACATATAATCAAAGAGGAAATATTTGCCCCAAGTTCATTCATGGCCTTTTCTGCCACCTTGAACAATATCAAAAATCTATAGGTGGTTGCCTGTTTTCCTTTGCCTTAAGAGAGCATGATGTGACAATATTGTTCTTTAAATTATGTTGAGATAATATGAATGTGCCATTACATCAAGGCTTCCTGCTTTCCCCCACTAGTTTTATTTAGTAACAGCAATAGATTTTAGTTCTTTTTTATGAGACTCATATCTCAGTTAGCAAATCAGATTTAAATCTAACCAAAGACACCTGTCTGCACAGAACATTGAACTGAGAAAGAATAATGATACAGACAGCATTCACATTACTAAGTTGTACTTTAAAAGGCAAATTATTTATTTGCTGCATCTATTTTTTTTCTTGACTCATGATCTGTACCGTTAGGACTATACTGTGGGGACATTTTTGTTCTGCTTGTTTTTCAAGAAGTTGTGAACAATTATTTCCAAACTCAGATTCCTTAATCAGCATCATTGTTTGCCACCACCATATTGGCCATATTGGTTCATGGAATAATAGGAAAGTAGAAAAAGAGAGACACATTACCATTCCTTCCCCTAGGAGAAATAAGATCAGTTTCAGAGCTTAGGTGCTTTCTCTCAATTATTTAGTACAAGTGTTCTTCAAAGGAATGCACATTTGGAATATTTTGAATTTAATGATTTTTAAAAATTGGATCAATCAATCAATCTCTACTTCAAGATAGCATGCATAGCATCTTTTCCTTCAATTTTCCCCCTATAACAACAACCCTGTGAGTTAGGTTGGACTGAGAGAGTGTGACTGACCCAAAATCATCCAATGAACTCCATAGTTGATGCTGGACTTTAACTGGGTTCTAGTCTAACCTCTTACCCACTACACCATACTGGTTTGATGTTTCTTATGCTAGTGGAAACTCCAGGAGATTACTGATGCTATGACCATCAGTGTTTCAGATTTTTGTATGTATAAGAGAAAAGTATCTACATATAATCTTCTGCCACAAACAAGGCTTATTGCCATAAATTTCCCCACACATAGACCAATACCAGACCTTGCTTCAGAAGCATGTCCAGGCTAATGCTAAGGGCTGTATACTTGTATACTTGTATATTACCAGAGACCTTAAGCCAAATGCTATTGATAGGCCTGACTGATTTTGCTCAGAGCATTGAGCAGAACCTGAAGAATGTTCATACTCACTCTTTATTGGTGATTGCATTTATCATAAGATCATAGAGTTAGAAGGAATCATTTTGGCTATCAGGTTCAACTCTCTGCTCAGTTGTTGTTGTTTATTCGTTCAGTCGCTTCCGACTCTTCGTGACTTCATGGACCAGCCCACGCCAGAGCTTCCTGTCGGCCGTCACCATCCCCAGCTCCCCCACGGTCAAGACCTTCACCTCCAGAATATCATCCATCCATCTCGCCCTTGGTCGGCCCCTCTTCCTTTTGCCTTCCACTTTCCCTAGCATCAGCTTCTTCTCCTCTGCTCAGTACTTGAATCCTAATTAAACCTTCCCTGACAAATGGCTGTCCAGCATCTACTTGAACACATCAAGGGAAGGAGGGAAAGTCTTCTCTCCCCTGGTAAGGGGTTCCGCTATTGAACTACCATCTATTGTCCCATCACTGAGAAGTAAAATCAGGTATGGTGGGAAAAGATATAGACATGAAAAGTCTTAAAAAGTAGATTATCTGGAGGGGCATGTTAGAAATTTGAAAAAAAAACTCGGCCTAGTGTGCAGAAAATTGAAACGTTTGATCCTCTTTATTTTCAGATATTAGAATTTGTGGGCACCCACTGAAATTAATTTAGCAAAATTGCACAAGTTGAGTGTATGCCAATTCCATATTTTATACTAGCTAGAAAATAGGTGGCTTTGTATATTTGGAAGCCATCAGGTTGGGGAAAGCATGCACAAGCAAAAGAAACTATATTTTCATATAGCTACTCTATCTTGTAGAATTCATTGCAGCAGTAATGACCACCGAAGCCTGCACCACCTCTGCTACCTTGGAAGAATATAATGGCATGGGGGAAAAGTCCATCTATCACTAGGAGGAAGAACTATAGGAGGAAGTATGTCGATGAAGGTTCTCAGTCATCCAGGTGGAACAGTCTGTAGCTTGAATCATGTCAACTGGATTTTATTTATTTATTTATATTTCTAACTTATATCACCGCCCATCTCCCCCCATTCCGGAGGGGACTCTGGGCGGATTTCTATTTTCTCAGTGGAAACGTTTCGCTCCTTATCCAAGAAGCTTCTTCAGTCTGAGCAAAGTTAGTAGGGGAATCCTTAAACATGTTTCTAGGGTGGCTGTGTGACCTTGCACCTGGGGCTAGGTCATGGTTATTTGAGATGTTCATTTCTAAGTCCCTTTATCATCCAAAGGAGGATCATTAAGATTACCATGCTGCTGTTGAGCTTGTGAAATTTCCCCTATTTTCCTTCCTGCTTTGTCTTCTGTGCCTAGGAAGATTAAGACCATTTCGCAAGCTCAACAGCAGCATGGTAATCTTAACGATCCTCCTTTGGATGATAAAGGGACTTAGAAATTAACATCTCAAATAACCATGACCTAGCCCCAGGTGCAAGGTCCCACAGCCACCCTAGAAACATATTTAAGGATTCCCTTACTAATTTTGCTCAGACTGAAGAAGCTTCTTGGATAAGGAGCGAAACGTTTCCACTGAGAAAATAGAAATCCAGTTGACATGATTCAAGCTACAGACTATAGGAGGAAGCTTACTTTCTCACGTTGTAAAGATGTTCTGTTCCAACTACTAGTTGTCCTGCTGCTAGTTGCAGGGGTTGTCCAACTACTAGTTGCAGGGGTAAAGCTCCTCTGTTATAAGTAGCTTCCAACTTTTTCCTTTATACAGAACACTACATTGTCCCTTAAAGTTATTTTAAAAATAATATTTTATTTTTAAAAGAGTCCCCCGTTGGGGGAGATGGGCGGTCATATAAATTTAAATAATAAATAAACAAACAAACAAACAAACAAATAAATAAATGTTTGCAGCCTACCATGTAAACCAGGAGTTAAGAATGCTGTATTCATGATCAGCATAGCACACAAGATTTTCTCAACAGAAGTCCAAAATTAAATATAATCATTAAAAATTAACAATATGTAGTTGAAAACTTCTGAGACTGCAAATTCTCACAAGATTTCAGTGTTGTTCTTAGAAACCTCAGGAGATTTTAGGTGAGAACACCAACACCTCAGGAGATTTTGTGATCTCACAACACTTCATCTATTTAAAAGAAAACATTTCTAGGTTTAGTCTGGTGCCTGTATATACAGACCACCTGGGGTACATTTACAGATCACCAAAGATCCATGGCTCACTTCAATAATTTGCTGTAGGAGATTCACGGATAATGGAAGGAGGCATCCCCTGCCTTCCAGGAGCAAGCTAATGCCAGGGGATACATCAGGGTGGCCCATGTTTCAGGCAATGAAAGTGTAGTACACCAGTACTTGAATATTTCTCTCTCTCCAAGGCATTTCAGTGTTCAGACGATGTGCTGTAGCATATGAAGCCCGGGGGCGGGGAGGAGGAGGAGGAGGATAAGAAGAAGACTTGTGATGGAGCTTGTAGATGACTTGTAGTGGAGCTGGGATGGAGGTGGTGCATCTATTCTTGCATTCCTTGATTTTTCAGTGTTTTTCAATACCATCAGCCATGGTATCCTTCTGAGCCAGCTCCATGGGCTGGGGATTGGGGGCACCATTTGATGGTGGTTCTCTTCCTTTTTCCGGGTCTCATTCCAGTTGGTGTTGGTTGGAAGGGAGAGATCTATCTCTGGCCCCTTGTTTGTGGGGTGCTGCAGGGTTCTATTCTCTCTTCCCTCCTTTTCAGCATCTACATGAAACTGCTGGGTGAGGTCATCTACCAGTCTGGGGTTCAGTATCATTGGTACACTGACAGCAAGTAAGGCTGTCAAGGTTCTGTCCCAGAGCCTGGAGGCTGTGTGGGTTTGGATGAGGAGGACCTGTCTCTGACTCAATCCTACCAGGACCAAGTGTCTGAGAGTATTTGGGCCACCCAGGTTCCATCTCTGATCTTGGATGGGTTTGCACTTCCCCATTCAACAGTAGTGCACAATCTGGGTTTTTTCCTGGATTCCGAGCTCCTTTTCAATGAGCAGGTGGCAGCTGTGGCCAGGAAGGCCTTTGCATAGCTTCATCTGGTGCATCAGTTGTGCCATTTCCTAGATTGGGAGGCCCTTCAGACAGTCACTCATGCCCTGCTCATCTCACTACTTCACTACTGCAGCATGCTCTACAAGGGGCTGCCCTTGAAGACCACCCAGAAGCTTCAATTAATCCAGAATGCAGCAGTGCAGGCAGTGATGGGCATGCCTTGATATGCCCATGTAACACCACTGCTTCGCAAGCTGCACTGGTTGCCAGTTTGGTCTAGTGGTTAAGGCACCAAGCTAGAAACCAGGAGACTGAGAGTTCTAGTCCCACGTTAGGCAAGAAAGCCGGCTGAGTGACCCTGAGCCAGTCACTCTATCTCAGCCCAACTCACCTCACAGGGTTGTTGTTGTGGGGAAAATAGGAGGAGGAAGGAGTATTAGGTATGTTCGCCGCCTTGATTTATTTATAAAAATAATAAAGGCGGGATACAAAATAAACAAATAAATAAAGCTCTATATAGGACCCGGTTACTTGAGGGACTGCCTGTCTCCCAGATGCCCAGCCTATTCGGTCTGGTAGAGTTGGTGCATTTCAGGTTCCTTCAGTTAAACAATGCCATCTATCAGGATCCTGGAAGTTCACATTCTCTGTAGAAATACCTGCCCTCTGGAATGAGGCTCTCCCAGAGATCTGGACAGCCCCCACCCTGCTGGTGTTTTGAAGGGCCTTGAAGACCTGGCTCTTCACTCAGGCATTTGACAAGCGTGAGTGAAGCCCGCTTTGGGTCATCTGAATTCATTTCTTTTTTATTCCTGTCCAGTTTTTGTCATCTTTGCCATTTTTTATTCTGATTATTCTGATTATTATTTCTTTGTTTTTAGTGATTTTTACTTGTGAACTGTCCAGAGTCGTTGGGAGGCATACAAATTTAATAAGAATAAGAATAAAAGAATAAGAATAAGAATAATCAGAAATGAATAAAAGAGGAGGAGGAGGAGGAGGAGGAGGAGGAGGAGGAGGAGGAGGAGGAGGAGGAGGAGGAGGAAATAGGGGGTGGAATAGAGTGGAGTGACCGGAATGCTGAAGAGGAAGCACAGCCCACAACGCAATGCTTTGTTCCAAGTCCCACTTGTAGCCGTAGTAGTAGAGATGAATGATTTAGTATAGACGCTGGGCTCCTCCTTGGCAGCCTTCAGGTTGAGCTACCTCCAGGATGAAGCATCTCTGCTCTCCTGGCTGTTGCTTCCCCCAGCAGTCAATCCAATAACAGTTCTGGCCTGATCCCTGTACATTGTGGGGGTGCGCTGATTTATATGGGCAGATACTGGGCACACAGGGTAGGAGGTGTGGGTGTAATAAGGAAATCCACAATAAGAAGCCACATTGTTTTCCTTTATCTCTGCAGACGCTTCTGCCTCTCTTATCCTTCCCTCTCCCACCTTCCCCCGCCCTCCATTCCATGATATACACCGCTGGGCACACTGCCAGCTCGGTTCTACTATTAATAACCCAGCAACAATGAGAGGAAACAGATTTCAGTGCCAGCCTTCCAAAGGGAGCTCATTAAAAATAAGTGTCAGCAGAATAAAAAAGAGAGATTTTGAAAAATAACAGGATAGCGCCCTTTTAGGCAAAGATAAAAAATCTCCCCTGTATATGGGCTTCTTTTTGCCCTGTGCACTGTATCTTAGGAGAAAAATAGGACAATTAAAATTTAACGTGGGCCAGCATGTTAATAAATCAAAGCGGACACCAGCACAGCTGGGAGAGCAAAACGACTGTGTTGCAAAGCGCCCAGGGTCGGGCTTCTCTGCAGGCTGCGTTTGGCAAATGAGAGCGTCAGGCTAATGTTTCGCCACTCCCTACAGTTTTATACAGCAGGAAACTGACAGCCCCATCTTCTGCAGGAGAGGCACATTGAAGCCCACTGAATTCAGAGCCAATCTCCACACAGAACAAGGCTGCAGGTCCGCTTCTCCTCTTGTGTCCTTCCATTTAACCATGGAAAATAGTCCATTGTGAAAATCGCCCATTTGTTGTTTTGCTTTTGCATACCTTCTAAGATGCCAGTCCCTAAACCACCAGGATATGGGTCAGAAATGCAGCACCCCAAATATCAGTTGGACCCCTCAAATTTTTTTACACACACACACACACAGACACAAATCTCATGAGATTCCAGGGTTTTCCCCTGAACTCTTATGAGAGTTGGGGCCTGAATACTGAAAGCATACGGATTTGAGGTAAGAATGCAGAAATCTCATGAGGTTTGGCAATATTGTAGGATATTGTCTATGTAAAAATGACATTTATACTTACTTTTTTTTTTTGAACCGACACTGTCACATAAGGTTCTAAGCTTGTATTAGAATATTAGAAAATGGCATGAAACTGCTTTTTAAAATTTCATAAAATATTCCTTATTTTGAAGGAAGAAAATATATGCTTGATTGATAACAGGCAAATAGAGGGAGAAAAAGTGGAGGCAGTGACAGACTTTGTATTTCTAGGCACAAAGATTACTGCAGATGCTGACTGCAGCCAGGAAATCAGAAGATGTCTACTTCTTGGGAGGAGAGCAATGGCAAATCTCGATAAAATAGTTAAGAGCAGAGACATCACACTGACAACAAAGGTCCGCATAATTAAAGCAACGGTATTCCCTGTAGTAACCTATGGCTGCGAGAGCTGGACCATAAGGAAGGCTGAGCGAAGGAAGATAGATGCTTTTGAACTGTGGTGTTGGAGGAAAATTCTGAGAGTGCCTTGGACTGCAAGAAGATCAAACCAGTCCATACTCCAGGAAATCAAGCCAGACTGCTCACTTGAGGGAATGATATTAAAGGCAAAACTGAGGTACTTTGGCCGCATCATGAGAAGACAGGATACCCTGGAGAAGAAGCTGATGCTAGGGAAAGTGGAAGGCAAAAGGAAGAGGGGCCGACCAAGGGCAAGATGGATGGATGATATTCTGGAGGTGACAGACTGAACCATGGGGGAGCTGGGGATGGTGACGGCCGACAGGAAGCTCTGGCGTGGTCTGGTCCATGAAGTCACGAAGAGTTGGAGGCGACTGAACAAATAAACAACAAAACAAAAAATATATGCCATCCCAGAGTCAAAAGGATCTATCCATGACTATAAGATCTCTAAAGTATTTATTTATTTGTTTGTTTGTTTGTTTAATTTATATGACCGCCCATCTCCCCCTATGGGGAACTCTGGGCGGTTCACAATACAATAAGTTAAAATAAAATCTAAAATATATAAAACCTCAATTATACAATACAGTAATAATTATAAAGTTATAAAATCCAGATGGACGGTGGAATTAATTAAAAGAAGGACATTATAAAATTAGGGGATTAACCACCCCCATGAGGAACTATCCCTTCCTCCTTCCCATGCCAGGTGGCAGAACCAGGTCTTCAGCTCTTTCCTAAAGGTCAGGAGGGAGGAGATCTGTCTCAACTCTGGGGGCAAGATGTTCCATAGAGTGGGCGCTACCACAGAGAAGGCCCGTCTCCTAGACACCATCAGATGGCATTCTCTAATTCAGGGCTTTCCAAAGTTTTTCCCGCGGTGACACACCAACTGGCGTTGGTGTGTCGCCGCGGGAAAACCCAGAAGCGCTGATTATGATCAGCGCTTCCGGGTTGTGTGGCGACACACCAGACTGTGTGTGGCGACACACTTGTGTCGCCACACACAGTTTGGAAAGCTCTGCTCTAATTGATGGGGTTCGTAACAGGCCCTCTCTGAATGACCGGGTGGGGCGGGTCGATAAAATGGGGATAAGACGGTCCCTCAGGTATTCTGGCCCCATGCCATGTAGGGCTTTAAAGGTGATAACCAACACCTTGAATTGTACCCAGAAGCAAACTGGCACCCAATGCAGCTCGCGGAGCAACGGTGTTACATGTGCAGATTTTGACGCACCCAAAACTGCCCGCGCGGCCGGATTCTGCACCAGCTGTAGCTTCTGGATAGTCTTCAAGGGTAGCCCCATGTAGAGCGCATTGCAATAATCTACATGGGAGATGATGAGAGCATGAGTGACTGTATGGAGGGCGTCACAATCCAGGAATGGGCGTAAGTGGCGCACTAACCGAAGTTGTGCAAAAGCCGTCCTAGCCACGACTGCCACCTGCTCTTCGAGCAGGAGTCGTGAGTCTAGAAGGACCCCCAGATTACGCACCGGTTCCGAACAGGGCAGTGCTACCCCATTGAGAACCAAAGATGATAATTTCCCAGAAGACGCTAAGCCATCAATCCACAGCCACTCGGTCTTACCAGGGTTTAACTGAAGCCTGTTGTTCCCCATCCAGGCCCTCACAGCCCCCAGGCACTGGGACAGGGTGGACACTGCATCACTTACTTCACCAGGGATGGAGATATACAATTGAGTACCATCCGCATACTGATGATACCTCATCCCATGGTGTCGGATGACCTCGCCCAGCGGTTTCATGTAGATGTTGAACAGGAGAGGAGAGAGAACCGAGCCCTGCGGCACCCCACACAGGAGCGGATGCGGGCTGGATCTCTCCTCCCCTATCACCACCGACTGGGAGCGGCCCCGGAGGAAGGAGGTGAACCAGCATAAAACTATGCCGCCCACCCCCAACTCCCTAAGCCGCCCCAAAAGTATACCATGGTAGATCGTATCAAAAGCTGCTGAGAGATCCAAGGGAGCCAGGATGGATGCACTACCTCCGTCCCGCTCCCGCCAGAGATCATCCGTAAGAGCGACCAATGCAGTCTCCGTCCCATATCCCGGCCTGAAACCTGACTGGAAAGGGTCTAGATAATCCGCTTCATCCAGGGTCCTTGGAAGTTGCAACGCCACCACTTTCTCAACCACCTTCCCCAGAAAGGGAAGGTGGGAGACTGGACAAAAGTTGTTCAGGATGGTAGGGTCCAGGGTGCACCAATGCCTCCTTGAAGGCAGTTGGAACCACCCCCTCCGACAAGGATGCATTGATCATAGCCTGGACCCATCCACCTGTCACCTCCCTGGCCGATTTCACCAGCCAGGAAGGGCAGGGATCTAAATAACACGTGGTGGAATTAACAATTCGAAGTATCCTGTCCACTTCCTTAGGTCCAACAGGATCAAATCGTTCCCAGATAATAGGGTAAGACCACTCTCCCGGCATCTCCCCAGATTGCCTTTCACGCATGGAGTCCAAATTAGACCGAATCCGAGCGATTTTATCCGCAGATGCTCAGAAAATTCTTCCGCACGGCCCTGTAGGTGGGTGGTAGATACCACCCTACCCAAGAGAGATCGAGTAATCTTTAACAGGGCCGTCGGACGGCATTCTGTGGATGCAATAAGAGCGGAGAAATATTCACGTTTCGCCGCTCTTACTGCCACAAGGTAGGCCTTAATAGTGGCTCTAGATTGTGTTCGGTCCGATTCTGTCTTCGTCTTCCTCCAGCGGCGCTCTGGACGTCTCTTCACCCTCTTCAAGACCCTCAACTCCTCCGTAAACCACGGGGAGTGACGGGTCGAATGGGGCTGGAGAGGTCGCATCAGCGCAATCCTGTCCAAGGCACCAGCCGCCTCCCTATTCCAGGTTGCGGCCAGTACCTCCACTGGACCGTGCAACAGATCCTCGGGTATTACCCCCAGCTCCCTCTGAAACCTCAATGGGTCCATAAGTCGCCGGGGGTGGACCAATTGAATAGGTCCTGCCTCCCTGCGGAGTGGGGCGGCATAAGAGAATCCTAGAGAAATCGGGACGTGATCTGACCATGACAATGGGGATAGTTCTAACTTTCCCCTCAGGTCACTTTGCCATTGCTCTGACAAGAAAACCAAATCCGGAGTGAGTCTACTGTCTCGAGTCGAACTTCGTGAATTTTGATCCAGGATTAATTATTCAGGTTGGCATCCATTTCTCTGGAATCTCTTATAGGTTGAGGGGCTAAATATTCCTCCAGTCTTACTTCATCTAGAAGAATGAATCATTTTTCAAATGGTCCAGCTCTAAGATTCTTCTTGCAAGGAACTGTACACAGGTGGTCCACAGTTAACAACCACTCTATCAGTGACTGTTTGAACTTACAATGGCACTGAACGAGTGGTACTTATGACTGGTCTTCGAAGTTCCGGCCATCACAGCCCCCTGCGGTCATGTGATCGCGATCCGGGTGCTCGGCAACCGGCCCAGATTTCCGATCATTTCAGTGTCCTATGGTCATGTGATTGTGATTTGTAACCAAGCAAAATCAATGGGGAAGCCGGCAGGAAGTTGGAAGTTGCAGTCACATGAGGTCCTCACTTAACAACCTACAGCGATTCACTTAACAATGGTAACCAGGGACTGCTGAAACTGCAGTTGCTAAGTGGCATGGTCACGTTACGTCAAGCTTTACGACCACGTCGCTTAGCGATGGAAATTCCAGTCCCAATTACCGTTGTTAAGCAAGGACAACCTGTATTACACTGTATATTAGAGAATATGGGCAAGAGGTTGGAAGCTAATCATAGAAAAATATCTTGATCCAGTTTTTTTTAAAGTTCCACTGAAATCAAAACAAAATCAAAACACTTCTCATTATGCAGAGAATTCTTCAGTATATGCTTTATAAGTCTTTGAAAGTATAAAGGCCAGGGGAAGCTTAGGAATCAAAATAAATTTTATGTATAAATGGGAGCGGGAGAGAAATTGGTCTGTAGAAAGCGGCTCAGGCTCAGGCTCAGGCCCAGCAGGGAGGGTTGCACTATGAAAAGGCAGACAGCCAATTCTCTGTCCCCCACTACGCTGTTCAGCTCTCCACTGTCCCATCCCACCACTGGTCATTTGATCTGATTCAGGCTGATCCACGTCTCTGAGGTGGGAATCTTCTTGGAGACTTGGTGGGTATGGAGGCAAAGCCCAGGTTGAATGACCAGGACTGTTCTACTGCCCAAAACAGAATGGTTCTGGAGAACAGTGCTGAGGGACTGGAGGACCTAAAGTGGCCAATGGGTGGAAGGCTGATGCCCCACCTCACTCCTCAGGAATCACTTGAGGGAGCCAGCAACAAAATAGGTGGTGACGCCTGTCAGATTGTATCCATAGTAAAACCAGTATAGCTTGTGGGTTGCTTAAACAAGCACTACATAACAGCAGAACATCTCAGGACACCTTTAAACTGTCTCTAGTACAAGTCTAAGACAAGATATAAGCACTGTCGTGGTGACCCCTCCACCATAAAAGAGAGGTTTGTGGGGCATGTCTATGTTGTGGTTAAGTGCAAGTGGGTAGAGGCTCTCTGGGTGAACACAGAGGACAAACTTACAATGTACTGATTATAGAAACTGTGGATCTTTTGGTTTGAATTTGTACCCTGATGGCTACATGGACACATTTATACAGCTTTATTGACAACAGTATTAAAGTAGTTTCCATTCACCTGGGAACTTCCCCATCAAGCATATAGCTCTGAAATTCACTGCTACTCTCCTATCCAGCGCAGTGTGGGCTAAAAGTTTATCAGGGCAAGTGAGTATGGGCTTATCTGCATTGTTTGGATAAGTGAAGCTCAAACAGGCAACTGCTTCTGTAGGGCAGAAATGGATGATTCACCCTTTATTAATCCTCCACTCACATTCCAAGTGACCTCATGGTGCATTTCATTGCCTACTTCTGAGGTACAATTAGACCTCGGGTAGAATCATGATTGCTTTTCAATTCCATGGAACCCCATCATCTCACAACACACAAATCACCACCATACTCATCATCCCTTCCATAGGTTTGCTCATAAAACCAGGAGAAACTCTCGAATTACAGGCACGCAAACATTCAAAATCTGTAAACAACATGGTCTTGATATCTGAGTTTAACATCCCAAAACTAGATGGAAAATGCAGAGAAGCTTTTTCTTAAAATCTTTCTTTAACCATGTGATTCTGTATCTCAGGAGAATACCTCTGCCCTAGATTATGAATGCAGGTGATTAATTTATCAAATATTGCACATGGGGAAACCAAACCAGTCGAAACACCACACACCATGTTTATTCTACCCCATGTGCTAAGCAGGTTGTCTGTATCAAACCTAAAATATATCTGGTTGTGATCATCACAGTCCTGCTATTTATCTTTCTCCTTTAGTCATTCACATAGATCCTGGGAAAACCTTGTTGACTCTGCTTTCTTGTTCAGCCTTTGAGACTAGCTCTATGCAAGGATAGTCTTTTAGTAATATACACATTCACACAAGAGAGAGAACCCTCTGCACACATGATTAAGACAGAGCAGGAAATAAGCAGCAGAGTTCATCAATCCTCTGCCAGTATTTCAGTTCCCAGGACAGCTCATTAGCCACACTCTGTCACAAAAGATATTGTCTCCCCTGGGAGAAGAGTGAGGCCACACGCACAGCTGTGAAGATGGATGCTAGGGAGGGGGCCATACAAAACACGCAAGACATCAAAGGGGCCTCACTAGTGATAATGCAGGGAATCAGACAAGGCTTGAAGAATGGGGGGCTCCAGAAGCAATGGGGAGTTCTCAGAGCTTTTCTTTACATGAAGACACAGAGATTCAAGCAACACCACTTCGCCTTCTTTCTCCATAAAGTAGACTAGGGACTGGCCTAACTTTTTCATAAGCCCAACCAACCCTGCTCGACTTATGGTCACATATTGGGATTACTAAATCGCGACTGTTTTGAAGGCCTGTTTGATGGTCTGGCAGGATGTGGAACCTGCCTCTTAAGTGTTTGTGCCATTGTCATTTCAGTGCATGCATGCCTGTTTCAGTCTTCCTTTGTGAAATCCCAAATGATTGCAACACATGCTTTTACATTTTCAAATTAAAAATTACAAATTAAACCATTAGTGCATTACTGAACCAGAGAAATGCTGAAAAAGATTGTTACTTTTCTATTATAACAGAAAAATAACAACTGCACAAAATATGCTCTGAAAAATCTGCCACTTCTCCCTTTGTCTAGTACAATAGTTATCATTAGAGATGAGGGAGAAATTGTTCATTTCATATTTTAATGAAGTTTATCTAATTTTGAACAAATATGTGAATTTTCCTTTGACATTTACGCTTCCCTAAATTTGAAAGGGAAGGCAACAGCACCTTACAATGCTTACGTTCGTGAAAGAAAGCCTGTCACCTCTCTGGGCACTGATTCTACTGCCAAACAATTCTTACTGTTCCAAAGAGTTCCTTATATTCAACCACGATCTGGCTTCCTGTAATTTAAGACTGTTATTTTGTATCCTGCATCCTGAATGATAGGGAACATGACTTGACCTTCTATGTGACACCCCTTCAGAGAATTTAAGGATATGATATCCCTCATAAATATACTTTTTTTCAAGGCTAAAACCACCCGTTTCCCTCATGGTCTCGTCTGACTTTATTCCAGTTCCCTAATAATTTTTCTTGCTGTTTGTTGCACCTGCTCCAAGTTATCTACATTCTTCTTAAACTGTAGTGCCCCACATTAGACACACTGCTCAAAGTTCTGATCAACAGAAAAAAAAAACAAGTATTTACTTCCCTTGATTTGGAAACTAAATTCTATTGATGCATTCTTCTTTTTGATAGCCTCAGAATACTACTAACTCATAATCTGCTTGTGATCAACTATAATTCCATAATCCTTTTCACATCTATTATTCTTAAACCAAAGATTTCCCATCCTATATCTGTGCATTTGATCACTTTTTCCTAAATTTAATTTTATACTTTATTTTCAGTATTTTTCAAACTGTCAAAATCAACGTGAGTTTTGTTTCTCTCTTCTAAAGTATTAGCTATCCATTTTCTACATCCATGTATACAGACATACACATCATGCTATTCTCTTTTGGGGTAAGCATTGTTATGCATACTGCAGAAAAGGGGTAAGAAGTAATCAGCAAAAGGAATTAGAGGCAGGAGATTTTTAAAAAAGGAAAGGGAAGCTAACTAAACATACAACAGCATCAACAGCATTCACTATACCTCTTTATACTATAAAGAGTGAACAGTATAGTGAACAGCATTCACTGTACCTTCTTTTTACAAAACATCATTCTACCAAGCCCTTGTGTCAGTTTATCCATTGCCTTTTTGTTCTTTAAATTTCTCACCTCTTTCTTTTTTAGGATCTCATGACTTCTTTCTCTCAACCCATACTCGCTTCCTTCATGTATTTGTTTTGTTATCAATTCCTGATTAATTCTTTCTATATGATCAAACTTCCGCAGTGTACTTCCTTTGTACTGATCACACACTTCTGTATTCTATCCACATTCAGTTATCACCCATTTATTTTCTACACACAGTTTGTAAGTAACCTATTTCCACCACATTCAGCTTATTTTAATGTTTCTCTTGACATATCCAATGCTCACTTCCAAAGAGGGCAGACGCCTGTCATTTCTTCTGACAAATATTTCATTCATTGCAACAGATTACATACCACCCACTACATTTCTACCAGCATTTATGCATCTTAAATTTTGCACGTCTTTCTCCTTGATCAATGTTGCTAAGCATTTCATTTATTCTTACCTGCTTTACCAGCATAACATAGCATCCTTACCACATTTAGTAATCAATATTTAACTCCATATTTGCAGAAAAGATTCCATAATTCAAGCCTATTAACTTAGAAATATGCTATCTCTAAATCAACAAACTTATAATGGAACAGTACCAGCATTCTTCCAATCATCAGGCATAGGGGAACACACCCAATAAACAAGTCATATAGCCACTGCATAAAGAAACTCTGTCTGTATTTTAACATTTCTCCAGTAACACCACCTACACCTGCAGCTTTATTATTTTCGACATTCTTTGAACATTAATTCTTTTTCGTTCATTTTTTCCTTGGACAATAACATTTATAGCATTCATTTCCATTTTATTTTTTGACATAACTATTACTCTTATTGTTGTTGTTGTTTATTCGTTCAGTCGTTTCCGACTCTTCGTGACTTCATGGACCAGTCCACGCCAGAGCTTCCTGTCGGCCGTCACCATCCCCAGCTCCCCAATGGTTGAGTCCGTCACCTCCAGAATACCATCCATCCATCTTGCCCCTGGTCGGCCCCTCTTCCTTTTGCCTTCCACTTTCCCTAGCATCAGCTTCTTCTCCAGGGTATCCTGTCTTCTCATTATGTGGCCAAAGTACTTCAATTTCTTCCAGCATGCTCACACATAAATTTTGTCCACAATCTTTTTTAAAGGTTTATTCTTAATTCCATTCACTTTGTTGGAGGCTCCTTGTTTAGCCCTTTTCATCCACTTTGAAAACATTTTTATTTCCTTAGCTCTGCATTCTCTCTAACCCTTTTAATTTTAACCATTCCTTCTTTTCTTCGACTACATTCCTTGCAAAAATCTTTTATATAACTGTATACATGTTATAAAATATATTTCTTTTGTTCTTATTTTTTCAGCATTCTGTTACATGCATTTTTTCCTCTTCCATAGCACCTTTCATGTCATTATTCCATCAACCACCCTTTTTTATACTTTCCATTGGCATAATTCCACATTCTTCTGTGGATTATTTTTTCACTGTGTCCCAAACAGCTTCCATATTATATTTCACTAATGTCCACTTTCCTTTCATTCTTTTGGGAGATCTATCTTCTAATGCTTTTTTCATACAGGACTTGTACATTCTCTTCTTGCAGCTCTTCTACTTTTACTCTAGTTTCTTTTACTTCTTTCCTTTTTTCCATATCTACTTTTACCCAAGATCTATTCTTGATACTACAAAAAAAGACTTGGTCCCTCATTCACAATGCCTCATCACTCAATTCACTAATTCTCTGTCTTTCTTCATCAACAGTCAAATCAATCATGCTTTTAGATCCATTGCTTGGCCATTCATATGTATGAATACTTAAACCACATATTTGAAACAACACTTTTTCTAAGTGAATATTAATCACACAGTCACCACTCTCATTTGTTCTTGGATCTGGAAGTGGGATACTCATCTTTTCTATACTCCCTCATCCCGTACTGAAACATTGATTCATCTGACATAATAGAATAACTTTTTATGCCAGGCTTCATTCCAGGACCGCAACTAGGGTCTGCGTAACCGGGGCAAACATGAATTACGTGCCCCTCCCCCATGGGTTGGTGAGGGAGGTGTTGTCATTTTGGCGCCCCCCCCAGCACAGCCCCCCCCCCGTAGTTGCGGCACTGCCTCATTCATTCAGAATATTGCTTAATCTTCCCCGGTTCTTTCATTATTGCATTCACTGGGACATAACATGCAACTATCACAGCCTGGATCCCTACTCCAGCTCATATTTTGTCATACCTTTAGCTACAGGTATGCACCTTTTCCTGGGCTCATAGCCATGCAGGCCTAGGGGGGGGAGTCTTTGACTATAGGAGGTGTTAAGAAGTGGCAACAGGGCAATGACATGTGACTGTATCCTGTTGTTGCCTTGTGAATTCAAGCAAGTATCTTCCTGAGGTTGCATGGCTATCATGCAAACTCAGAAAAAAGTGTATCTCCTTTAAGGAATCGCCAGCAGATACAGTAAGGGTGCCCACACTGGATCCTTTCAATTATACTTCCTTTATATACCCCTTTCATTTATAATTAAACATACACTTTCCCTTCCATGCATGTGTTTATCAACTTCACAAGATCAGACCACTTTCTGCATTACCTTTCCTCTTTCTATTAGTTTCATAAACAAGATATGACATATCCATTTTTCTCTCTTTTCTATCATTTGTTAATTTGTGTTCTCTACCATATCATCCTCTTACTTTCCAAGTCACAAGCTTCCATCTGCCATGGTTGTCAAGAGATGGGCCCATGATATTGACTTCTACCTTGCATCATGTTTTTGATCAAGTGAGGCTTTCATATAATGCATAAAAGGTAAAGGTTCCCCCACACAGTTGTGTCCAACTCTAGGGGCCGGTGCTCATCTCCGTTTGTTAGCCAAAGAGCCAGCTTTGTCCGAAGACGCTTCCACGGTCATGTGGCTGCATGACACGCACAGAACGCTGTTACCTACCCACCGAAGTGGTACCTATTCATCTACTTGCATTTGCATGCTTTCAAATTGCTAGGTTGGCAAGAGCTGGGGCGAGTGCGGGAGCTCACTCCGTTACGCGGGTCTCGGGTCTCGAACTGCCTAACTTGCGACCTTCTGATCAACAAGCCTGACATCTTAACCACTGAGCCATCGCGCCCCATAATGCATCATCATCATCATCATCATCACTCGATAGGTGGACAAAAATGTCAAATCTAGTCTAAACATCTGGCTGACTGTGCGATCAACCATAATATAAGCTGTTACCAGCCTTAGTCATGCAGAGTTTCCTGCCAAAAATACTGGTCAATTTGGACACATCATGGGCAGTATGCCATAAGCACCACAAAAGTCCTGTTGTACTTTTCTATGTAAGTCAGGATCTCTAATCTAGAAACTACCTGGCAAAGCAATATAACTGTTGCCCACATCCCACCAACTATGAGCTCCATGCAAGTCCTGAGACTTTCAAAATGTCCCAGCTGCAAATTTGAAAAGTTTTCCTCTACTTCTTATTACAAGTAATTAATGACAACCTTGAAGCATGTTGGTCCTGGAACTGAACCCAGGGGCACACCACTTATTTCCAAAACTCCATTTTGATGAGGAACTGTTGATGAATGCTCTTTGAGTTTGGCCAGACAGTTTCACCTAACAGAGATATCACCCAGCCCATGCTAATACCACCTAGTTTGTTAATCATAACAGCATGGATACTTCAACAACTGATTTACTGAAATCAAAATATATTGTGTCCATGACAATTCCTACAATCTATTCATAAAATTAACCAATAAAAAAATAAATACAATTAATCTGACAAGACTTGTTCTTGAGATATTCATGCTGCATTCCATAATCAATCCTTTTCCCCAGGTGACAAACTACATTCAAATCACCAGATGGCTTGAGAGTTGTGTATCTCTTATGATTTGTCTTTCTTTCCTTTTCTGCAAGGGACAGGCAAGAGGGTTTGAAGGCTGGGTTTTGTTTTTTGTTTTTTTAGCTGCAGGAAGTGCAGCAGCTTGTGACAGAGAACACCTTGTTCTTAGTGCTGTGAGGTTGGTGGCAAGGAAAAGAATCAAAGATCATGTTCCAACATCTACTGAAGTTCTCATGTAACATAAATTAACAACTGATATTTTAAAGAACAGTATGCCAGTCTATGGATAAAAACATGTAGCTATACCAGTAGAAACTAAGCAAGTATGCCATGTGTACAATATTCAAACCTAGAGTATTGTAGTAGTTCTGTTAACAATTCTAATCTAATATATAAGAAAGTACTGTATATATCTGTATCTAATTACATCAGGGCTGCAAGACCAAGGCCACAAGAATCTGCTCAACAAAATACAGAAAACTCTCACTCTTTGCTTCCATCTAATGATTTTTGCAGCTGAAATCTGGTGACCTTATCTCTACCACATGGCTTTTAGAGCAAAGGAACTCAGCGAAAAACATACAAGTCAGGTCCTAAGGGAGGGACAAGTGAGCTGGGGCACATTTGGATTGTTAAAAGTGCGTGGTGGGTGGACTGATAAAATAGCCGTCATATAAGGCTTTTCTTTCATAAAATGGATGTCACAGTGAGCCCGGTCAATCACCAATATATATATATATATATATATATATATATATATATATATCCAGAAGATCTAGCCCTTCAGGAAGTTCAATACTATCTCATTGAGATCTTTGTGGGTTACAATAACAGTGCTGCAAATAAATACACTCCAGCAAAGGAGATCGTTACCTTGTCGTGATGCTGGAGCTTGAGCACCTCAATGAAACCATGAGCTAAACCGTGAAGGGACACCCAAGACGGGAAGGTCGTGGCAGAGAGGTCAGACTAAATACGATCCCTGGGGAAGGTAATGGCAACCCACCCCAGTATTCTTGCCGTGAAAACTAAATGCATCAGTACAACCAGAGATATGTTGGTATACCATCGGAAGATGGGACTCCCAGGTCGGAAGATGGTCAAAATGCTACTGGGGAGGAACAGCGGATACGTTCAACTAGCCCCAGATGTGATGACGCAGCTAGCTCAAAGCCGAAAGGACGGCTAGCGGCCGACGGTGCTGGTGGTGAACGACGAATCCGATGTTCTAAAGATCAACACACCATAGGAACCTGGAATGTAAGATCAATGAGCCAGGGCAAATTGAATGTGGTTATTGGTGAGATGTCAAGATTAAATATAGACATTTTAGGTGTCAGTGAACTGAAATGGACTGGAATGGGCCACTTCACATCAGATGACCACCAGATCTACTACTGTGGACAAGAGGACCACAGAAGAAATGGAGTAGCCTTCATAATTAATAATAAAGTGGCTAAAGCAGTACTTGGATACAATCCAAAAAACGATAGAATGATCTCAATTCGAATTCAGGGTAAGCCATTTAACATCACAGTGATCCAAATATACGCCCCAACCACAGATGCTGAAGAAGCAGAAGTAGATCAGTTCTATGAGGATCTGCAGCACCTACTGGATAATACACCAAAAAGAGATGTTATTTTCATTACAGGAGACTGGAATGCTAAGGTGGGTAGTCAGACGACACCTGGAATTACAGGCAAGCATGGTCTGGGAGAACAAAATGAAGCAGGACATAGGCTGATAGAATTTTGCCAAGACAACTCACTGTGCATAACAAACACTCTCTTCCAACAACCTAAAAGATGACTTTATACATGGACTTCACCAGATGGTCAACACCGAAATCAGATTGACTACATCCTTTGCAGCCAAAGGTGGCGGACATCTATACAGTCCGTAAAAACAAGACCTGGAGCTGACTGTAGTTCAGATCACGAACTTCTTATTGCACAATTTAGAATCAGTCTAAAGAGAATAGGGAAGACCCACAGATCAGTTAGATATGAGCTCACTAATATTCCTAAGGAATATGCAGTGGAGGTGAAGAATAGATTTAAGGGACTAGATTTAGTAGATAGGGTCCCGGAAGAACTATGGACAGAAGTTCGCAACATTGTTCAGGAGGCGGCAACAAAAAACGTCCCAAAGAAAAAGAAAACCAAGAAGGCAAGATGGCTGTCTGCTGAGACACTGGAAGTAGCCCAAGAAAGAAGGAAAGCAAAAGGCAACAGTGATAGGGGGAGATATGCCCAATTAAATGCAAAATTCCAGAGGTTAGCCAGAAGAGATAAGGAATTATTTTTAAACAAGCAATGTGCGGAAGTGGAAGAAGACAATAGAATAGGAAGGACAAGAGACCTCTTCCAGAAAATTAGAAACATCGGAGGTAAATTCCAGGCAAAAATGGGTATGATCAAAAACAAAGATGGTAAGGACCTAGCAGAAGCAGAAGAGATCAAGAAAAGGTGGCAAGAATATACGGAAGATCTGTATAGGAAGGATAATAATATTGGAGATAGCTTTGACAGTGTGGTCAGTGAGTTAGAGCCAGACATCCTGAAGAGTGAGGTTGAATGGGCCTTAAGAAGCATTGCTAATAACAAGGCAGCAGGAGACGACGGTATCCCAGCTGAACTGTTTAAAATCTTGCAAGATGATGCTGTCAAGGTGATGCATGCCATATGCCAGCAAATTTGGAAAACAAAAGAATGGCCATCAGATTGGAAAAAATCAACTTATATCCCCATACCAAAAAAGGGAAGCACTAAAGAATGTTCAAACTATCGAACAGTGGCACTTATTTCACATGCCAGTAAGGTAATGCTCAAGATCTTGCAAGGTAGACTCCAGCAATTCATGGAGCGAGAATTGCCAGATGTACAAGCTGGGTTTAGAAAAGGCAGAGGAACTAGAGACCAAATTGCCAATATCCGCTGGATAATGGAGAAAGCCAGGGAGTTTCAGAAAAACATCTATTTTTGTTTTATTGACTATTCTATAGCCTTTGACTGTGTGGATCATAACAAATTGTGGCAAGTTCTTGATGGTATGGGGATACCAAGTCATCTTGTCTGCCTCCTGAGGAATCTGTATAACGACCAAGTAGCAACGGTAAGAACAGAGCACGGAACAACGGACTGGTTTAAGATTGGGAAAGGAGTGCGGCAGGGCTGTATACACTCACCCTACCTATTCAACCTGTACGCAGAACACATCATGCGACGTGCTGGGCTTGATGAATCCAAGGCTGGAGTTAAAATCGCTGGAAGAAACGTTAACAATCTTAGATATGCAGATGATACCACTTTGATGGCTGAAAGCGAGGAGGAGTTGAGGAGCCTTATGACGAAGGTGAAAGAAGAAAGTGCAAAAGCTGGGTTGCAGTTAAACCTCAAAAAAACCAAGATTATGGCAACCAGCTTGATTGATAACTGGCAAATAGAGGGAGAAAAAGTGGAGGCAGTGACAGACTTTGTATTTCTAGGCGCAAAGATTACTGCAGATGCTGACTGCAGCCAGGAAATCAGAAGACGTCTACTTCTTGGGAGGAGAGCAATGGCAAATCTTGATAAAATAGTTAAGAGCAGAGACATCACACTGACAACAAAGGTCCGCATAGTTAAAGCAATGGTATTCCCTGTAGTAACCTATGGCTGTGAGAGCTGGACCATAAGGAAGGCTGAGCGAAGGAAGATAGATGCTTTTGAACTGTGGTGTTGGAGGAAAATTCTGAGAGTGCCTTGGACTGCAAGAAGATCAAACCAGTCCATACTCCAGGAAATCAAGCCAGACTGCTCACTTGAGGGAATGATATTAAAGGCAAAACTGAAGTACTTTGGCCACATAATGAGAAGACAGGATACCCTGGAGAAGAAGCTGATGCTAGGGAAAGTGGAAGGGAAAAGGAAGAGGGGCCGACCAAGGGCAAGATGGATGGATGATATTCTGGAGGTGACAGACTCAACCATGGGGGAGCTGGGGATGGTGACGGCCGACAGGAAGCTCTGGCGTGGGCTGGTCCATGAAGTCACGAAGAGTCGGAAGCGACTGAACGAATAAACAACAACAAATAAATACATTTATTTATTTATTTATTTATTTTATTATTTCAATTTATTCCCCGCCCATCTCCCTTGCAAGGGACTCTGGGCGGGTTACAACAATACATTGCTAGAGGCTTTTGCAAAATGCCCAAATCCTGCTTATTTTTAAAACAACTGTCAGGTGGGAGAAAGAACATGGTGCTGCTTGCAGATACTATGTCACCAATGCTGTCATAGAATTTTACTCTAACCCTCATGAGACAAAAGGTCTTGCCATAATCTACATCCTGGAGAAGGAACAGCAGTGTTTGAATCACATGGCATCCAGGGCCGCAACTAGGGGGGGAGCAACCGGGGCATGTGCTCCGGGCGCTGTGCTGCCCCCCCCCGCCAAAATGACAACACCTCCCTCACCAACCCATGGGGGAGGGGCGCGGAATCCATGCTTGCCCCGGGTGACACAGACCCTAGTTGCGGTCCTGATGGCATCCTAGGTAAGGACATCCAGAATCCATGTTGTGTTCTGTCATTACTTCTCAGATCATGACTACAAATGGCTTTGTGATACACTACATACTTTAAACACATACTTAGGGAGGGGAGATTACACAACATAAATACCCCTCACTTTTCCCTTGCTCTTGTCCTCATGTTTAAGGAGAACAGTAGTTTTTTGTAAAAAAATTGACAAAAATATAGAATGTGATGAGCAAAGGCAGAGCCTGAAACAGCTGCTGATCCCTCAACTTTATCACTTCTTACAGGTGTCTTTCTGGTTAACAATCTACTTCATTTACAGGAAGTGGCAAACACAACAGATGTGGCCACCTCCTGACGATTAGCAACTGCTGAAATCTGTAAATTTACTGCCAGACACCTTTTCTCCACATCCTGGGAATAGCTCCTTGTTCGAAACACCAGTTTGTCTCATTGTGCCTATGAATGGGAGTTTGAATGTTTGGATTTTGGGTGAATTATGTCCATAATACAAGAAGAAAATTCACCCCATGAGCAGTTACAGAGTAACATTAGCAAACGAAAGCAAGAGATCAGGTTGCCTCCAGCTTTGCACCCACTTCCCTGGGAGTCAGCTCAGCTGAATAAGTTGAGCTTGTTAATGAATGAACTTGGGCACAATTGCTTGGTAAGATTTGTTCTTCTTGGCTTGTAATTTTAACTTGTGGTGCTTCTGCTGCTGAACTTGTTTGATATGATTTGGAAATGGAGTTGCTACACAACATGTTCCTGCCTGAAAAAATGCCCAATCATCCTCTCCTGTTTTGTGTGTTTTGTATAGTTTTGATGATTGTTTTATATGTATTTATTGGTTCTTTTAAGTGAGTGTTGTACGCCGCCCAGAGTCACTTTCTTGTGAGATGGGTGGCTATACAAATATGATCAATAAATATGATCAATAATCTGCTACAGCTAATAACAGATAAAAATATATATCTACATTATTTAGGGAACAATTGTTTTCTTAATATTATATGTATTGTTTCTTACTGTATCTTGCTTTTGAAGCTGCTTAGATTCATCTTAATTGAAGCAGCATAAAGCCACTTATAAATAAATAAAAACACTCTGCCTTCTCCCTTAAACACACCATGCTGCATGCTACAGTCAAATGTATTTGGAAATCTCAGATCTATTAAAATCTCCTTGCCAAATTTTTCTATCATTGCATCTCCCATTTCTGTCAAGCATTGAAGAAAAAAATTAAAATCAGTACCTGAAAATGTATTGTAAATGTAAATCCTGTTACAATAAAACTTAGGCAGGGGACCATCTATTGGCGTATGTGTCTTATATTTCTCCTAAATGGATGGGATGGGATGGGATGGGATGGGATGGGATGGGAGGGAGGGAGGGAGGAAGGAAGGAAGGAAGGAAGGAAGGAAGGAAGGAAGGAAGGAAGGAAGGAAGGAAGGAAGGAAATAATATATCAGGTATAATAACATTGCATTAAAGATTGATAAATATAACAATAACTATTATTTAGTAATTGTGTCATGTAATACAGAGAGAATTAAGAATAAAAGCTATGATGGAAAGATGAGGTGTCTCTTTTAGAATTTTTTTAGAAGTGAATAAGGCTGTTCAACATCATTTCACCACCAACTTTTTCTTATAGGTGAACAAAGCTGAAACACTGTTACTTTTTGCTTTTTAAAATTGAGTAAATATAATGCTTATCCCTAATATAAATCTACAGTAAGTTTACAGTTCAGTACAAATTGTGAATGTTTGTTTGTTCACACAGCATCCTTGGCTGTTACAACAGAATGATGGGAAAGGAAGCATGATATCTTCCTCGCACCTCTTGTGTAATGTTAAAATTAGGAACATAAATACCTTTCCTAAGAATAGATATATGCACTGGACTATTAGGAGTAAAGCTCACCACAGCTTTTCATGGGAGAGGTGTGCAACTTCTCTTCTTTGGGCATTGTTCCAGAAATCAGGAGAACAGGAAGTAAAAAATCATACTTTCCCATTTCCGGCTTATTTTAACCACTCTCCTTTCCTACTTCCTCCTCCCTCCCTAAATCCTTTGGCCATGTCCCCACTTGGATCTAAGCAAGATATAAACATATTCTGGCAATGTTGCTGTGATTGTGCCTTCATCTTGTCCTCAGCCCATGAGTGAGATAGGCTTAAGTTGTTCTTAGTTGCCTTAAGGCGAGGAAAGCAGTTTTTCCCCTCCCCCCTTAAGACAACAGCATCCAATAACAGCTGCAAGTTGTATAAAAGCTGTTATGCTTTGCTGCCCATTATGTAGGAGGCAAACACAGGTGGCTGGCAGTGGATGGGATCAGAGAGGTGTTATTGCCTGGTTCAGATTATTGCGGGCACATGCCCTCCCTGCTCAGTCTTGTCTGTTGCCATTCTGCTGTTGTCTCCCTAAAGAGCTGGTGCTGTCCTCTTGGTCTAACAGAATTATGCAAAAAAAGCTAGTCTGATCACCTATAAGCGGCCATAGAGGCAGAATAGGGATTAGCAAGGTGGGCAGTCCCCTTCATGGATCACTGCCTTGTCGTGGCAAAGGTGCTTGCATAACTCAATGAAGTCAGGTCAAGAAGAACAGGTCATGACAGAGAGTTCTGACAAAACATGGTCCAAAACTGGAGGAGGGAATGGCAAACCACTCCAGTATCCTTGCCAAGAAAACCCATGGACAGTATCAAAAGGCTAAAAGATATGATGCCGGAAGATGAGCCCCTCAGGTCGGAAGGTGTCCAAAATGCTACTGGGGAAGAGCGGAGGGCAATTCCGAGTAGCTCCAGAAAGAGTGAAACGGCTGGGCCAAAGCCAAAAGGACGCTCAGTTGTGGATGTGTCTGGAAGTGGAAGGAAAGTCTGATGCTGTAAAGAACAATATTGCATAGGAACCTGGAATGTAAGATCTTTGAATCAAGGTAAGCTGGATGTGGTCAAACATGAGATGACAAGATTGAACATCGACATCTTGGGAATCAGCGAACTAAAATGGACAGGAAAGGGCGAATTTAATTCAGGAGACCATTATATATACTACTGTGGGCAAGAATCCCTTAGAAGAAATGGAGTAGCTCTCATAGTCAATAAAAGAGTGGGAAACGCAGTACTGGGGTACAACCTCAAAAACGAAAGAATGATCTCACTTCAAATCCAAGGCAAACCATTCAATATCACAGTGATCCAAGTCTATGCCCCAACCACTGATGCCGAAGAAGCTGAAGTTGACCGGTTCTATGAAGACCTACAACACCTTCTAGAACTAACACCAAAAAAAGATGTCCTTTTCATCATAGGGGACTGGAATGCTAAAGTAGGAAGTCAAAAAATAACCGGAATAACAGGCAAGTTTGGCCTCGGAGTACAAAATGAAGCAGGGCAAAGGCTAATAGAGTTTTGTCAAGAGAACACGTTGGTCATAGCAAACACTCTTTTCCAACAACACAAGAGACGACTCTACACATGGACATCACCAGATGGTCAATACCGAAATCAGATTGATTATATACTTTGCAGCCAAAGATGGAGAAGCTCTATACAATCAGCAAAAACAAGACCTGGAGCTGACTGTGGCTCAGATCATGAGCTTCTTATCGCAAAATTTAGGCTTAAATTGAAGAACGTAGAGAAAACCACTAGACCAATCAGGTATGACCTAAATCATATCCCTTATGAATATACAGTGGAGGTGAGGAATAGATTTAAAGGATTAGATCTGGTAGACAGAGTGCCTGAAGAACTATGGATGGAGGTTCGTAACATTGTACAGGAGGCAGCAACTAAAACCATCCCAAAGAAAAAGAAATGCAAGAAAGCAAAGTGGCTGACTGATGAGGCTTTACAAATAGCTGAGGAAAGAAGGGAAGCAAAAGGCAAGGGAGAAAGGGAAAGATATAAACAACTGAATGCAGAATTCCAGAGAATAGCAAGGAGAGATAAGAAGGCCTTCTTAAATGAACAATGCAAAGAAATCGAGGAAAACAATAGAATGGGGAAGACTAGAGATCTCTTCAAGAAAATCAGAGATATCAAGGGAACGTTTTGTGCAAAGATGGGCATGATAAAGGACAAAAAAGGCAGGGACCGAACAGAAGCAGAAGAGATTAAGAAGAGATGGCAAGAATACACAAAAGAACTATACAAGAAAGATCTTAATATCCCTGATGAATACGATGGTGTGGTCACTGACCTTGAGCCGGACATACTAGAGAGTGAAGTCAAGTGGGCCTAAGGAAGCATTACTAACAACAAAGCTAGTGGAGAAGACAGTATCCCAGCTGAGTTATTTAAAATCATAAAAGATGATGCTGTTAAAGTGCTGCACTCAATATGCCAACAAATTTGGAAAACTCAACAGTGGCCACAGGATTGGAAAAGGTCAGTTTACGTTCCAATTCCAAAGAAAGGCAATGCCAAAGAATGTTCAAACTACCGTACAATTGCGCTCATTTCACATGCTAGCAAGGTTATGCACAAAATCCTACAAGCTAGGCTTCAGCAGTATGTGAACCGAGAACTACCAGAAGTGCAAGCTGGGTTTCGAAGAGGCAGAGGAACTAGAGATCAGATTGCCAACATTCACTGGATCATGGAAAAAGCAAGAGAGTTCCAGAAAAACATCTACTTCTGCTTCATTGACTACGCTAAAGCCTTTGATTGTGTGGATCACAACAAACTGTGGCAAAGTCTTAAAGAGATGGGAGTACCAGACCACCTTACCTGTCTCCTGAGAAACCTGTATGCGGGTCAAGAAGCAACAGTTAGAACCGGACATAGAACAACTGACTGGTTCAAAATTGGGAAAGGAGTACGACAAGGCTGTATATTATCACCCTGATTATTTAACTTATATGCAGAGTACATCATGAGAAATGCCGGGCTGGATGAATCACAAGCCGGAGTTAAGGTTGCCGGGAGAAATATCAACAACCTCAGATATGCAGATGATACCACCCTAATGGCAGAAAGTGAAGAGGAACTAAAGAGCCTCTTCATGAGGGTGAAAGAGGAGAGTGCAAAAGCTGGCTTGAAACTCAACATTAAAAAAACCCAGATCATGGCATCTGGTCCCATCACTTCCTGGCAAATAGAAGGGGAAGAAATGGAAGCAATGACTATGAAATGGAAGAAATGGAAGCAATGGCTATGAAAATCATAGAAATGATTTTATTTTCTTGGGCTCCAAGATCACTGCAGATGGTGACTGCAGCCATGAAATTAAAAGACGCTTGCTCCTGGGGAGGAAAGCTATGGCAAACCTAGACAGAATATTAAAAAGCAGAGACATCACCTTGCAGACAAAGGTCCGTATAGTTAAAGCTATGGTTTTTCCAGTAGTAATGTATGGCTGTGAGAGTTGGACCATAAGGAAGGCTGAGCGCCGAAGAATTGATGCTTTCGAACTGTGGTGCTGGAGAAGACTCTTGAGAGTCCCTTGGACTGCAAGGAGGTCAAACCAGTCAATCCTAAAGGAAATCAACCCTGACTGCTCATTGGAAGGATAGATGCTGAAGCTGAAGCTCAAATACTTTGGCCACCTAATGCGAAGAGAGGACTCACTGGAAAAGACCCTGATGCTGGGAAAGACTGAAGGCAAAAGGAGAAGGGGACGGCAGAGGATGAGGTGGTTAGATAGCATCACCGATGTAATGAACATGAATTTGAGTAAACTCCGGGAGACAGTGGAGGACAGGAAGGCCTGGCGTGCTATGGTCCATGAGGTCACGAAGAGTCGGACACGACTAAACGACTGAACAACAACAAAACAACAAAAGGTGGGCAGTATATTTCATGTTGGCATGGTTTCCTTCCAACTCAAGGATGGGTGGAGAACACTTTCACTTAGAAGTGGGGAAAGCCCCAATTCGAAGCAGGGATGTTATCAACAGTAGGCAATGATACTTACAATGATAATTTGACATATTATGCAGGGTCACATGATCATACTCAGCACAGGATTTTTCCTGATCTTTAGCACAGGCCTTCTTTTTGGAAAAAGTAGCAGAAAGCTCGAGTTATAGAAAAATGAACTTGTTTTCTCATGCAAAATACGTAGCCACCTTCCTCATCAGTCCCCAAGCCATTTCCTGGGTTCTCCTGTCCCTTCTCAGGGCTTAGTCTATAATTATCTATATACACATTTGAAAATAATAATTGACCAAAGTGGATATTTTTTCTGAGTAAACAAACACAGAAGCAGATGGTAAGCTTTCTAAAGGAAGATGCCGAAAGGTTTTTTGTAGCTTGGCAATGGCATTGGACAGGGTCATCCATGGGGGCCTAGTCAAAGAAGTCAAGATCGTGACTGGGACTGCACAATTTAAGCCCCAGAGAGATGTGAAATAGAGACGGGACTTCAATCACATAGTCATGGTGACCATCTGTGGACAATCCTGGCTTGGGATGTGCTTCAAGCAGGGAATACCACAGTTGTTTCTTGCAGCAATTATTGCACGATGCAGTTTATTCTAGAAAAAAACGCAGCAACCAGTTCTCACAAGTGGATTCAACTGGCTAGATAACTTCACGAGATAGGCTTTGTCGTTGTTCCAGGTGCACACAGTTTTCAGTTTTCAGATTTCTAGATTTTGTTATGTTGGAGACTGAATTTCAAACTAAGCTTTTTGTTTCATGCTAATAGAGTATATTGGGGAAGACACAATGAGACTTCTCTGAAATAGCACACACACTTAGAGAAGGTGAAACGCATGAATAAATAAAATGCCAATATTAGAGCAGAGCTTTCTTGGAAGGATTTAAAAGATATTAATGTGGTTGAGGCCCATATCTCCTAAACCTTGAGGAGCTATTTATAATCCTTAATGACTTGTCTCAATCCAGAGACAAGGCTTTAAAACACATCCATGCCTCTTTGCAATCCCTTCATACATCTTGGCAAACAGTTTTTTAAGATGCCTACAGCTAGAGGAAATTTGAGATAGCTTGAGTTTAAATGGAAGTGCTGGGGAAATGGTTGAAATGATTGGAACTGGAAAGTGAGATGCTCAACCAGCAGAGGCTAAACGCCTGTTTAGGCCATAGCTAGCACTCGTGCATTTTACCCTGGTGGAGACAGGCTACTCACTGCTAAGGTGACACAAATCATTATTTTATCTAAGTGAGCCTGAGCAAGTGTTGCAATAAGATGGAAAGTCCTAACAGTGCTATGGTTTTCAGAGTTTCTTTTTTCTGCCAAGCAGGTGTTCTAAGCTTTTAGTAGTCCAGCTAGTGGAAGTTTTCCCATTATAGCACCGTTAGAAGCTTTCTGTTCTAATTTGATTGTTAGAATCATGGCAGCTGCTAAATGTGCTGGCACCTTTCCAAAATAAAATTGGCAATCTAAAGTGGAATTTCTGGGATATGATTTAAAAACAGAGGTGGGTGGGAATAATCCCTTGGAAAGGACCCACTTTTTAGGAAGACATTCCCTCCTTCATTGGCTATGTTTGCATGAAACACTAAACCACAAAGGTTTCAGTATGCATGTAATTAAATTAAGTCTGGAACATGCTTTACCCTCTAGGTAAAGGAAGAGGGTATTTCCCACAGTGGGACACTATGAAGGGAAAATGCCAAATTAATATCTCTATAGAGATGGCACAACTAGGAGGACCTTCACTGGTGATTCTAATGATCAGGCAGATCTTTACAAGAGAAGGTGTTTTCTCAGGTATGCTAGTTTTAATAATAAATTAATAAATAAATAAAAGCAGCTCTTTCAGTAATGGTGTTATATGGCAGTGGCTAAGCATACCATCAAATGACCAAGCAGCTGAATTTTGCATACGTAATTTTCAAACCAAACATAATGGCAGAATCACCTAGTTTGAACAAGAATGGCATTTCGTATATTCTTATGTGAGAGACTTGACATGGGCAATCATAGTATAGCATCTACATTTCCTGCAGTGAGTTGGTTTCCCTCCTATTGCTTGGGGCTTGTTAAACCCTATAATCCATCTTTAATATCTATGATTCAATTGGGAGGTGGAGACCTTTAGTGTTATGTGCTCTTTGTGATGGAAAAATGTTGAAGAAGATGTGCCGAGCCGTGGTGCAAGAGGTTATCACTCATGTAAATATTAGCAAGAACGTTTAATTGTTTATCCTTTCGTTTTGACTACATTTTTTTCTATAAATCCTATTTTGTCTCCTCTATTCTGCTCCATTTTCTCAATTTGCAACTGAAGAAGACTCTAAGCTACAATATTTATAATTTTATTTTTAAAATAGCATTTTCTTGAAGGGGATTTAAAGCTGCAGAAAGATATCAAGCAGATATTCCTCAAAGTGAGTGAACCCATGGCTGGAATGCTGGCCTTTTTAGCTATCTTTGCATTTTCCTTTATAACCTTGATACTTTTTAAGCTGAAGGCTGATCTATAATCAAATCATTGATCAACTGACAGATTCATATTAAAAGAACTTTTCCTGGCATTTTAATCCCAGGAGGTAATGTGGATATTTGTCATTGCTGATCTTCTCTTCCTGCAACCCATCCACAGATGACAAGATCCGTGAAATTGCTACTGCCAGGGAGTGAAATGGATATTAACCTTGTGCCCACCAGACATTACAATACCATCCTTTCTGAATTGGCCTTGACCACTTTCATTTCTAAAGCAAAGAAAATGAGAATAGGTGGGATGATGGTGGTGGTGGTGGTGGTGGTGATCTTGTTGTTGCTAGGAAATTCATTTTCTATATCTTCCATTCAGTCTGTGCTGCATTACTTTTCATGGATGCATCTTAGAGAATAATAAACAACCCCTTTTAAATAGATCACTTTAAATCCTTCTCTTTATTTCTAATTCTCCTTTGCTTTTCATACTTTTACCACCTATATAAAGGGAAAGTTATGAATAAAAATAACAAATACCTGAAAATCTTCTATATCTATATACATGAGTATATGTGAAGGGGTGTGTGTATGTATCAATGTGTGTTTATGTGTACACACATACACACACACAGCTGCTGCTGCTATTGCTGCTACTCAGTATCAAATCTGAATAGAAACAGATGGAAGGAGGGTGGTAAGAAGGATGGATAATATTTCATGCCCTATAGCCAAGCATAATTTCAAAAGGAAATGAATGCAAACTGGTACAAGGGTTTATCTTGTTATGATGGCAATTCAGAGTGGCTCTTTAAACACAGTCTCTAAATACGTTTACTAGTTATATATTACTCTTGACTGGAACTCATCTTTCAGAAAAGGGGTATCTCTTCTAAAGAGGGGTGGATGCATTATTAGAATAGAGATATTAAGAAACAAAGAAACTCTTTGGCCAGATTTGCCCATTCAAGGGCTCCTGGATGTTTGGATTTCAACTCCCATAAGCATAAGGTAGCACAGCCAACCTTCTTTTTAATTATGTGTTAGTAAATCAAATATTATCCTTCTTACCACCTGGGCGGTGAAATAAATAAATAAATAAATAAATAAATAAATAAATAAATAAATAATAAATAAGGTTCCCCAAAGTCTTACAGTGCTGCCTCATTGTGAGGGGGCAGGTTCCTGGGAGGAATGAGCGAAAAATGCCAGGACGGTATGCCAAGAGTAGATACTCCCAGCAGGGTCTCCCAAGGCAGGCAGATCACCCCAGCTGCCCAGCTAAAGCAAGCAGGCACCTGTACTGGGCAGCAGCGATATAGGAAGATGGTGGAGGTGGATGATCCCTTTAGTGACAATGGCAAAGGCATAATTTCATACTGCATAGGAGAAGGCAGTGGTAGACCCCTTCTGTATTTTACCAAGAAAATCACATGGATAGAAAATGTTAAGTGATCAATGATATAGTGCAGGGTGTTGGACCCCTCAGGTTGGATGGCATTAAACATGCTACTGAGGAGGAGTTGAGGCTCTTTTGGAGTATCTTCAGTATGTCTAGTTGCTGATGTTGCCATGCGGGAAAAGAAAACCCAAAGCTGCAAAGTCAAAATTACAGCAGGAACATGGAACATAAGAAGCATGAAAATGGGAAAACTCAATGTAGTGAAAGATGAAATGAACTGACCACACACTGACATCTTATGCAGCAGAGAATTGAGATGGAATGGAATGGAACACTTTCAGTCAAAAGATCATACTGTTTAGTACTCAGGATACAAAAAACAAAGAAGGAATGACACTGCTTTCATATCATTGGTGATCACTCGTAGCCGAGTAAGATTGTCTTCCAAGGGTAAAACTTTAACAGTGGATCCGTAAGTGGCTGTAAAGGCCAATTCTGGATCCGCACAACCTCCCACAATGAGGGCATAGGTTTCCGGGTGGGAGACGGTCATGATGAGGGTTTGCTTGACGTGCCTTCCTTTTAGCTCTTTTCTCCCTTTCGCCCTGTACAGTACTTGGCTAAAATGCAATCAGTGACCAAATAATATCAATTAGACTTCCTTTAATTCCTTTCCTTCCTTTAATGTAATGAAAATTCAAATTTATGTTCCAGCTACTAATGTAGAACAGGAGGTTTATGAGTTTTATGGTCAAGTTCCATATAAAATAAACAGAACATGCATGTTAGATATGCTGCTTATCATTGGAGACTAGAATGCCAAATATGGAAATATTGAAGAGGAAAACATAGCTGGATTCTATGGCCCAGGAAACCAAAATGAATGGAATGAAATAAAAGCAGTTGTTCAGAATAAAATGTGAAAAGAGGCTGCCAAAGACCAAGAAACAGAAAAAAGCAAACCAGATGTCAGAATAAATGGTAAAATTGCAGGGAGAGGGAGAGAGGGAGAGGGAGGGAGGGGGGGAGGGAGAGGCAGGCGAAAGACAAGAAAGACAAAAGTCTCAGGAAGGAATTTAACAAAGAATTTCAGAGAGTTGTTAAAAGAGACAAGAAGCAGTATTACAATGGCATCTGTAAAGACATTGAAGATGGAAAAGGACATGGAGTCTTCCAAAAATTTCCAAACTCAGAAGGAGGTTCCAACCTCAAATTGGTACTTTTGAAATGTCAATATCCAAGATATCTTAGACGATACCCCCTACTTACAAGAACCTCTAGTATTAGCAGATTAAGTTAGATCAGCACTCTAGTCCTTATCAAATTAGAAGGCTGCAGGAATTAACAGAATATCTTAAAAAATATGACAAACAACAGAAGAAAATGCAAAGGTTCTAACCAAACTACGTTAACAAATCTGGAGAATGACATGGTGGCCAACAGATTGGAAGACATCAGTCTGCATACCAATGCCAAAGTAAGAAGACTTACTTTGTAAGTGCACACTATTGTAGAATATCCTTAATTTCACATGCTAACAGAACGATGCTTAGGATCATCCAATGCAGATTAGAGCCCTATATAGAAAGGAGGATACCGGATGTTCAAGATGGCTTTAGAAAAGGCCAGGAACTAGAGAAATTATTGCTGATGTATGCTGGATAATTGAGAAGGCTCTACCCTGGAATTCAGGAGGTACCTGTTAAAAACTCATCTCTTTATCCAGGTCTTCCTGGTATGGATGTTGGAAGGAGATCTCTCTCTCTCTTTCCTATCCATCATTTTAATTAATATGTGGTTTTTTAAATTAAATATTGCTTTAATTTTTTAAATGTACTGTTTATTATGGATTTTATTGCAGCTTTTATTATAAGCTTCTTTGAGATGTTTGCTTCAGCATAGGAAGCAGTATATAAATATATTAAATATATAAGTAAATAAAGAAATACGATCCAGTTCATGCTATCAGCATGAACTTTCTTCTCCACTTCTTCCATGTATAAATTGGCCACAATGGGTGACACAGGAGAACCCATGGCACAGCCGTGTTTTTGTCTGTAAAAGTCACCTCTGTATGAGAAATAAGTGGTGTTAAGACACAGGTCCAGAAGATGGCAGATCTGGTTTGGGTTGAGATGGTTTCTCCTTGGTTTCGCCAATTTATACATGGAAGAAGTGGAGAAGAAAGCACTCAACACATTCCAGGGAACGGTGCCCACCCACTGGTTTAGGTATGTGGATGACACCTGGGTCAAAATCAAGGCCCAGGAAGTACAGGCCTTCACGGACCATATAAACACTATAGATGCCAACATTAGCTTCACCAGAGAAGACACCAAGGACAACAGACTGGCATTCCTAGACTGTGAAGTCCTCATTGGGACCAGTGGCAAGCTAGAAATAGGGATCTACAGGAAACCCACACACACAGATCAATATCTGATGTCTGACTCCCACCATCCACTGCAGCACAAACTAGGAGTCATCAGGACATTGTCACACAGAGCAGAAACCATCATGGATTCCAAAAAGAATGAAAATCAGCATCTGAGAACAGCTCTGAAGGCCTGTGGATATCCAAATTGGGCCTTCACTAAATCTAAATCTGCCAGACCTAAAACAGCGACAGACAGGGCTGAGACTCAGAGTAAACGGAAGAACCTGGTCATTCCTTACATGGCTGGCGTGTCTGAAAAGATAAAACGGATATTTGGCAAACACCACATACCTGTATATTTCAAACCCACCAACACACTGAGACAGAGGCTTGTACGCCCCAAAGATCAAACTCCAAAACACAAGAAAAGCAATGTAGTTTATGCAATCCAGTGCAGTGAGGAGTGCTCTGAACTCTACATTGGAGAAACCAAACAACCTTTGTACAGGAGGATGGCCCAACACAGGAGAAGTAACACCACAGGACCAGAGTCAGCAGTTTATCTTCATCTAAAGGAAAAAGGACACTCATTTGAGGACATTAATGTTCACATTTTAGACAGAGAAGATAGGTGGTTTGAGAGAGGGGTCAAGGAATCCATTTATGCCAACTTGGAAAATCCTTCCTTGAATAGAGGTGGGGGCCTCAGGCACAATCTTTCCCCCATCTTCCTCCCCGCATTGTCTTCTGTGCCTAGGAAGATTAAGACCATTTCGCAAGCTCAACAGCAGCATGGTGATCTTAACGATCCTCCTTTAGATGATAAAGGGACTTAGAAATAACATCTCAAATAACCATGACCTAGCCCCAGGTGCAAGGTCACACAGCCACCTAGAAACATATTTAAGGATTCCCTTACTAACTTTGCTCAGACTGAAGAAGCTCCTTGGATAAGGAGCGAAACGTTTCCACTGAGAAAACAGAAATCCAGTTGACATGATTCAAGCTAGAGACATAGGAAAGAGAAGCTACTTGATGATAGCCACTCTGGTAGATCAGCTTGTCATACATATGAAAATTACAGACAACAAAGGTTCATAGTATGTATGAACAAGTGCAGCCCTAGTGGGGGAAGGAAGAAAGATGAGCAGGCATTTCATGATTTAATATTCTCTTTGATTGGTATTTCATGATCTATATCTATATCTATCTATCTATCTATCTATCTATCTATCTATCTATCTATCTATCTATCTATCTTAAAATTATTTTAAAATTATTTTAAAATTGTTTATTTATAATTTGCCTTTGTGGAGTGGTATAGCTTGGCTTCTTCTGATCACTGAATTGCGCAGTGCCATGAGAGTTGGCACAGCTAGTTGGCAAACTCAGCTGTTTCTGCAAAGGATCTCCTCTTCACTGGCTTTGGTGGAGTTTCAAGCTGGACAAGGCACATTGGTAAAGCTTGGTTCCTTCTGGCAGGAGTGTGCTTTGCTGCAATGCTCTGCTAGCAGAGACACCAATGTGGGTTAGTGCAATGAAAACATGGCATGAAGATAGGCCACAAGGAAAGAAACAGAAGAGTGCCTACTCGCTTGGTCAACCTTGAGCTCATATTTAGAATGCTGAGAACTAAGTCAAACTTCTAGTTTTGTTAGCTAGACCAGCAGTGAAGGGTAACAACCCATTAGTGAAAGAGAAAGCAAAGTTCTGACTTGTGGCTGGCTACATTCAAGAAGCTAAGAGCCGAGGAAGGGAATGACCCACAAAGCAAAGTTAACCACCCCAAAAGAACTCTGATAGGCAGAGAGTTGGATGACATATTAAACATGATCATATCAGAAGGCCCATCACACAACTCAACCCATCTCCCTCAGCATTTTCCACATATGGATGAGAAACTGCCATATTGTATATTGTTTAACACCCCCCCCCGAAATAGCAGAAAAGCCACTGAATTTGTGCTGATTCAATTTTCCAGATCAAAGTGGATCTCTGCTTAAATTTCAATCAATGGGGTGATTCAATCAAACTTTCATCAATTTGAAGTGCGCCTTCAAAGCTCTGCATACACCTAGGAGCAAGCACCCTCCTTGAGGGTTGTTATGTGTTTGAGTGAGATGCTTAGAAGTACCACTTCCTCATCAGGTGAGCACAAGTTGGAGTTATCCCCCAGCCACACACAGGAAGAGACTTTCCCTGCAGCAGCACTGAAGAAAAGCAAACTCCTCTTGACTTCATTAGGAGAGACTGCTATCCTCCACCCAACTGTTTGGCAGGCTGGGAGAGGTGAGATTGATCAGCGAGCAGGACTGGAAGGGGGTGTGTTTGTCAGGGAATTTAAAACCACTTCCTCCAATGATTCCTGTACCGGAAAAGCTGTGTCGAAATCTATCACCCAGAAATCCTGATCAAGATTATTGTCTCAGCACTGTGTCCTAGATCCTTGAAGAAGCAGCAGCAAGCACTTGTTAACAGAGCAGAACAAAATGAAAGAATAATAGGAGCAAATCAATAAGATTGAAATGTTCAGGGTCAGCATATCTATGTCCTAGCCTATGAGCCAAAGAAGGAGAGTTGGCAGGTCTGAGTTGCAAAATTGATGGTTTAATTGAAATACTAGTGAAAACCCGTTGCCTTTTGACAGTAATGGACACAGAACAAAATTATGCACAGAGGACTTTTTCTTGCTTCTTGGTGTTCCTAAATGAAGTCCAACCCTTTGCCATACTTGTATGCATATTCACCCTTCCTTTCTATCCACAAATAGAATTATACTTACCTACTCTGGGAACTGCGTGGAGTTCATTAAATATCTGTAAAGTGCTAATGATTTTTCTTTTTCTTTTTCAAAAACCTGTTTAATGTTTTTCCAGCTCATTTCTTCCTGCTCTCACCCCAAATCTGGTGGGCAGTAATGACACGTCAAAGGCAGAAAATGGGATTATGATGTACAGAGTGAACACTCTTGAAAAATGGGCAACATTAAAGATTTGCAGATACTTTCTCCCTCTCTCCCCTTGCAGGCTTCTACGTAAAATGCATTTCATTCCCATCACATCCGAGTAACAGTTCTACAGGCACACACAAGAAATCCAATTCATATCTAGCTCAAATACTTGAGCTAATAGCATAGAGAAGCAGAAAGGAGCCAAGGACAGGTGATCTATTTTGAAAGAAGAGATATGTGATCTGAAATCTCTCTCTCTCTCTCACTCCCTCCCCTACTCCCCACAGGGCACCATGCAATTTAAAAAGAAAAGTGATTTTTTTTTCCTAAAATGAAAAAAGATGTTTTCACTCTCCCTTTGGTTCCAAGCATCAGAGAATTTAGACTGTTTCATTCAGAAGACAGGGGACTACTGTTTTTGTTACAGTATGTTGATTTACAACTGATTGCAATGCCAAATAAGTACATGTACAAGCCAAGAGTGTTAGCTCCAGAATAATATCAGTCCTCAAATGACAAATCCAAAGCTCTTCCTGGGATGGTGTGTGTGTGTGTGTGTGTGTGTGTGTGAGAGAGGGAGGGAGGGAGGGAGGGAGGGAGGGAGGGAGGGAGGGAGAGAGAGAGAGAGAGAGAGAGAGAGAGAGAGAGAGAGAGAACTATCTTCACCCTCTCTTCCCCTTTGGTGGGTATGATTTTGCCCAAAGGGAATCTATTGCCAGGATGAATTTAGCCAAGTAATCATTTATATCTATATAGGGAGCATTGCATATTTCAAGCCCAGTAGGATGTATTGCATCTCATAAATGGAATATTTGGGCAGTCCTATGAAGGGATAAATGGGCCCTTGATGATGGTTACTCTGAAAGCTAAGTGGTACCCCTTTGTCAGGGAAAGACAGTGGAACTGGGTGCCTGACTGAGACAGTAAAAAAGGAAATTGGTGCTTGACTCGAGGACAGCGATGTGATGGCTGTTAACAGTTTCTTTACACATTTAACCAGCTTGATATAAGGGAGGAGACTGTTACAGGAAATAAAAACCAGAAGAAGAAAAACATGGCCATATAATTTGTTGAATAAAGTCATGCTGGTTTGAAGTAGCTGAAGTACTTACCCATGCATGTTTCTTTCAGTGAGAAAATTACCATGTGAGAGGTTACAAATAGGGCTTTATTTCTCTATCTTCTTCACAAGATTTTTGTCTGGATTACCCTATTAGAGGCTACGACATAAGATACCTCCTCTTAGGGAAGTCTTTCACAGACCTGTTCATATACTATATTTATATTGTCTTTAAAATTGCCAGTATATCCTGTTATCCCATGCTGTTAATGATATTAACAACAGGAACTCATGCACACATCACCATGTCTCTGGATCTTTGTAGTGTATTGTACACGGGGCTACTCTTGAAGACCACCAGAAGCTTCATTTAGTCCAGAATGCCTGCTTATTGGCAGGCACTTGCCACTATACACATATGACACCTGTGCTCTAAGCCAGCGGTCTCCAACCTTTCTGGCACCAGGGACCGGTCACAGAAGAAAATTTTTCCATGGACCGGGGGGGCGGGGTTTGCAGGCGGGAGCCAATCGTGCGCACCGGGGGCGGGGAAATTGCGTGCACCAGGGGGCGGGGTTTGCAGGAGGGAGCCCTGCGGCCCACTTCCTAACAGGCCGCATGCAGCCCACTAGTGGGCCACAGGTTGGGGACCCCTGCTCTAAGCTGTGCACTGGCTTCTGATCAGTTTTTGAGTGCAATTCAAGATGCTGATCATTATCTATAAAGCCCTATATGGCTTGGCATCTTCAGGACTGCTTTCTCCAACTGGAATTAACCCACTGGACTTGCTTGTCCCAGAAGAAACTGCCGATAGTCTCCCATTTTTGTGAGTTGCATACTATGTATGTTATACTGTACTATGAGTTACATACTATGGGCTGCTTTTTTTTTATGGCAGCGCCCATACAATGGAATAACCTTTTACTTGAACGGAGGGGGAGTCAAAAAAGCTAAAATAGTGGCCATGACTGTGTGATTGAAGTCCCAGCCCTTTCCAAAAGGGGAGGACTTCAGTCACATAGTAGTTTCAGCTACCATCTTGACTTTCTTCACCTCCCCCTGCGGACACCCCTACCTCTTCCAGAAATGATTGAAAACAAGGCTTGTTCTAAAGGACCTAGGGTCAGTACAACATGCGTAGGATGTATGACTGTACTATGGTTTGGGGGGTACTATGATTTTATGATTTTTTAATATCGTACCATGGATGGTTTAATATTTTAATATTGTACCATGAATGGTTTATTTTTTATGTTTCATCACTATAACTCATAAAAATCTTATGATTATGGCAAGTAATAACTTTGATTAAATAAATAAATATTTCGAATGGCCTTTAATTACTTTTTTTTAACCTTTATCTTAACTGTTTTCTGGTAATTCTGCAACTGGCAGCAGAGACCGACAGACAGACAGACAAATTTGAATGTGGGAGCAAGCATACCCAATACGCTCCCTAAGCAGTCTTCTTTTTTTTTCTGTGCCTGGGAAAGATCTTCCCTCCCTAGGGGTTGGGAATCAATCAATCAATCAATCAATCAGTCAATCAATCAGTCAATCAATCAATCCAATAAATAAAAACCAAATTTTATTCTGCGTTTGCATGTCTTCCGCCATTTGATTACTTCCTGGTTATATTGTAATTTAGCGTTTTCTATGCTATTCTTTATTAAAGCATGGGATTTAGTCCATTAATAAATAAAAAAGTAAACATTGGTTCAAAACAAAAGACATGCATGTAAGCATTATTTTACTGAGTACGTACCAGTCATGGGGTATGACTATGCTGGCTTCACAAGAAATAGAGGAGAAATCATTGTCATTTCATAGGAATAAGGTTAGGTCACAGTTTTTCAGTCAAGAACAGTCCTTTTAAACCACCCTCCCTCTGGATTTTGCATTCAGGGTTGAGTTTAATTAGTATAAACAGAATAAAGTCCTGGATACATTTCTAATAATAGTCACTCTGCTGAAACATTTATAATGCAAACCATTGATGTTTCTACTCCATTGCATCATTTGAGAATGCTTGACAGTCCTTTACTCCTGGGTGAGTCAAAATTAAAATAGTCTTACACTTTTGCATACAAATATGAAAGTTTAATTGATGCAGGCTGGAAAAAATCCTTGGAACAGCATAGAAACATGAAGCAGAAATTGGGTTTTCAAAGCTGTTTGCTTTAAAAACTGAACTTTTTGATATTTCATAGGGGGGGAAAGTAGGGCTTGATATATTTATGCATATCAAAAAGTACACTTTGCATTTTTTTTCTAAACAGAAATAAAATTTGGTTTTATTCATTAAACTGCATTATTCTCAGAGAACAGTTCACACCAACTACATTTAAACAAATGTAGGAGGTACAACATTTATTTCTCCCAAGTCAGAAAGCGTCCAGACTAAAGCTGCAGAAAAATATGAAATATATCAGGAACATTTAATGTATATATTTATTTATATGGCAATTTTCTGTATGCTTTTTAATATTTGTCTTTTTGTTGAAAGATGAAGAATGAAGAATGGCTTACTGGCTTGAACCAGCTGGGAGCATTTTTCCAAACTTATTTTCTTTCTTCTGCATTGGCCTCTAAATACTTTGATCAGGAGGAGAAAAAGGAGCTGGAGGCATTAGTCCAAGCTGCTTCCATCCGGCTTGTAACTTGGCTCAGCAAGTTGAATGATTTCTTCCAAAAATCAATTTAATGTATTCGAAGTCCTGTTTCAACCCTCTGCAGGATTGAAGGCTTTCTTCAAAATGTTGAAACAGGGCCTGTTGTAACACAGGCTCTGCCCCTTTTGTATATGTGTGTGACTCCCAAGACACATACAGAAGGAGAAGAGAGCGCATCATGATGGCACAGAGCTTGGATCATGGCGGCAAAACACTGTTTCCATCCTTTACCCTTGTCTCCCCCACAGATACCTTTGCATATAGGCCGGTTGTGCATCCAACAATGTTGGTGGGAGCAAAACAGTTTGTAGATCCCCCAAGAACCTACCAATTTCCTCTTAACCCTTCGTCTTCCAGCCTGCTGCCTCTCTGCAAGCTGCCTCTCTCCTCTCATGCCAAACCCACCACTTCTCTGGATTGATGCTCCAGTGATATCAGAAGAAAGGTTTCTCTCCATCTCAGTCTAGCTGTGAGAACTCAGTAGAATTTTTTCCCTGGAAATGTTTTTATCCATTACCACTGTGAAATAGAAGTAGCACTTGGAAAACTTTTTCAGTTGGGAAGGTGTCAGCCTTGCGAAGTAGTCCAGACAAGAAACGCAACTATGATTAGTAGCTCTATCTTTACTGTAAGGTTGCATTAACAGAATCTTGCATGTCTGAAAGTATTTCTCCCTTCCTTTTCTTTTACTCCCCGGAAAACTAGGGAGGGTCCCTTCGGAGATGCTTTCATCACCCCTCCTCCTCTGGACTCAAATTTCGTGTATCAAACTGTTGCCTAGGATGCGGCTCTTCCTCCTGTCTCCCAAGGTCATCCTCAAATACCATTACTGAGTGGAAAAAGGACCTTCCTTCCTTCCTTCCTTCCTTCCTTCCTTCCTTCCTTCCTTCCTTCCTTCCTTCCTTCCTTCAAAGCATGTTGATGGAAAGGAAACTGGAGAATTGGATGAAAGAAAGGGACAGCTTAATTTCTTCTCAAGATTGGATTAAAATCAAGGCCAGAAAAGGAACATTGCAAGCATAATGCTGGTCTTATATCTGAACTTCTGAGCCTGGAAACACAAAATTTGGTTCGATCACTCATCACGTGTAAAAGAATGGCTTCAAATGCAGATGAGTATCCAAATAAAGGATATATGTAGATTATGTCAGCATGAAATTTTTCTGGCTTGGAGCAATTTTGCATGGCAAACTTTCCCAACCTGGTACTTTCTATATGTGTTTGAGATTACAATGCCTCTGGTTTCCAATCATTAGCTGAATTGTGGGAACTGTAATCCTAATATAGAGAGCCAGTTTGGTGTAGTGGTTAGGGCATCAGGCTAGAAATCGGGAGATTATGAGTTCTAGTCCCACTTTAGGCACGAAGCCAGCTAGGTGACCTTGGGCCAGTCACTCTATCTCAGCCCAAGAAAGGAGGCAATGGCAAACCACTTCCAAAAAACCTTGCCAATAAAACTGCAGGGACTAGTCCAGGCAGTCACCAGGAGTCAACACTGACTCCAAGGCACCCCCCCAAAAAAAATTCTAGTATGTCTGAAAGGGACAGGGTCTAACCCTTTTGGAAGAGAATATTGAAGACGCCCTTTTCCTTCCTACTGCAAGGGGGAGATTACATGAACTTCTATGCATGAATTGCTAGATGGCATTTCTGCAGAGCTCCAATTCACTTCAGGGAGTGAAGCAGCCGCAGATGGCAGCTACGCATTTAACATTCCTAAGTGCTTTTATCATTTCTTGAAAAATGTACAGGAAAAAGCATTGTAAACTGTCTGTCCATATTTAAAGCACAAACTCACACACCCACAAATGACACCTCAAGCAAACAAACTAGCAGTTAAAAAAAAAAAAAAGGAAAAACCACCCAACCACCCTTTTCTCCTCTGTATAATGTATCAAAGCAATAACGTGTGCTGGAGCGTTGCAGTCGCCTATCAAGAGGTTGATCGGCTTTTATCAGCCTTGGGCAATTCGGCACACGATGGTCTTTAGAGTGACATGGAATTTATTAAACTTTTCTACAAACTGACAGGCCCCTGCCTGGCTCCAGCCCCTCCTCCCTTTGGTGGGGGTGGGAGAACGAAACCCTGTTTCTGCAAATCCTGGGTTGTCTTTATTGTTTGCTCTTTTTATTTCACTGGCCACTGGAGTGTGACTCCCGAGTTGTTAGTTTAAAGGAACCCCGTTATGATGCCATCTCAAAGGCAGTGTTATAAAAAACTGTGCAGCCCCACTGTTGCCTGCCTCACACCATGAACCTGCTCAGACAAGCTCCTCAAACATGTCACACACACACACACACACACACACACACACACACACACCCCACAGGCGCGGTTGCTGCTGCCGCCCTCCTCCTCCTCCCTTCTGGATCACCTAATTTTGCCTGTGTGTGCTGTCCTCTGTAATAAATTTCACATTTCAGACAATAGCCTGTCGCCTCCAGCAGCTGGCCTCCTTCAAAACCCAGCACTGCTGAAAGCATCTCCTTGCTTTGCCTTTTCCTATCAATAGACTGTTGGACTGTTGCGGGAAGATCAGCCTGCGCCATTGTGGTGAAGGTGGCGTTGGGGCTTTCAAGGAGGTTCACATGGCACTCTGTAGGCTGGCTGTAAAACATGCATGCACACACACGCACACTGGAATGAAGTAATTTGCCTTTCTTTTCCCTTTGCAAACTCTGAATATACAAATCTCCAAAATATAGAGACTTGAAAACGACTCCTTTGTACATTTCTCCCTGCATAAAAAGGTAAAGGATCCCCCCGCACATTTGTGCAGTCATGTCCGACTCTAGGGGCCGGTGCTCATCTCCGTTTGTTAGCCGAAGAGCCAGCGTTGTCCGAAGACGCTTCCATGGTCATGTGGCCGCATGACGCGTGCGGAACGCTGTTAACATCCCACCGAAGTGGTACCTATTTATCTACTTGCATTTGCATGCTTTCGAATTGCCAGGTTGGCAAGAGCTGGGGCGAGTGCGGGAGCTCACTCCGCACGCAGGGCTAGGGATTCGAACCTCTGAATTTGCGATCTTCCGATTGACGAGCCTGGCGTCTTACCTGCTGCATACATTATGATAAATTGTTTCAAACCGGTTCTATAGATAGCGTAGCTCTGTTGGTTTCCAAAGATGCCACATTATTAGCAGAGCATTTAAACTACTACCCGTAATGCATAAGTAAATTTATGTGCCATGCAAGGTGAATGATTCCTGATTTGTTCTCCTTTGTGCATTAGAAAAGGTAGTAAAATATATGATAAAATGTTAATTTAAAATGTAACCTCAAGAGCATATGAGCTGTGCTGAACCTGACTCTTCATTTTACTATTCTCGTTCAATGGGATGGAAAAGAAATCACTTTTGATTTATTTCTCAAAGGCATATAAGATTTTGGTGAAGTTGTTTGGGTGATACCACAGGATTCTTACATGTACCTTTAGTAACAAAATGGACAAAGGATGTCTATAGCTTTAATCCTACCATCATCTCTCCAAAGATCTGCTTTCCATATTTCAGTGACATCACGATGGAAACCATCTTGAGGGAACTTCTCCTAGAGCACTTTCTCAAAGGAGGAAGCAGGAGCAGCCAGGGAAGCTGAAGAGCGACAGAGAGATGGATGGCTGAACAGAAACACAATGCAATACCAACCAAAACATCACCTAAAGAAAGCACTCCGAGGATCTGGTAGAAAACGGAAGCCTCTTTCATAGGGGAAGCAAAGTAGAAGACGTATTTTGTGTGGTGTTCTTTATTAGGGATACAATTTTGTACGGTAGAATGTTTTGTAGAGACGCGGTTCCTATCCCCACTTCTCCAAGAAAAGAAAAAGGACCACTAATATGGCATATTGCCGTCATCATCTTCTCTAGCTGCTGCTGCTGCTGCTGCTGCTTCGCCAAACTGTGATGGAGCTTTTTCTTTCCTCCCAGAAGCTGTGGGCAGGAGAGAAAGATGTCTTCTTATTGACATTAACGTCTTACTGACATTATGCAAGGTAGTCTGGGAGTCTTGTTGAAGGAAGAGAAATTCTTTGAATAAAGAAGATTCCATGGTACTGTCAGAGCTTGTTGTTTGATTGCAGATGTTTCATTACTCGACTAGGCAACATCATCAGTGCGAGTAAGTGTGGTGTTTGCTCCCTGTTTATATGCAGTAGCTTGCGCTGCCAGTGTTGCTGGGGGTGTGGTTTTCTCCTTAGTAGTTCCTTGATTAGGGTATTGTTTTCTGCTTGATTGTATCAATCTCGATTCTACCAAGGAGAAAACCACACCCCCACCTAGACCGGCAGGGCAAGCTGCTGTATATAAACAGGGAACAAACCCCACACCCACTCGCACTGATGGTGTTACCTAGCTGGCTAATGAAATGTCTGCAAGCAAACCACCAAGCTCAGAGAGCACCAAGGACTCCACAGTTCAACCCTGAGCTACACATATTCTCTTCTATTGGTAATAAAGAAGATGTTCATTGGGTGAATTTGGGCCAATTTCTATTTCCCATTCTAACTCACTTAACAGTAGTTGTGAAGATAAAAATGGGAGAAGAGTAGCCTGTAGGCTGCTTTGATCTCTGTTGGAAAGGCAGGGAGAAAAAAAAACCCTGTTAACACATGCAAGATAACCATGGAGAGTATGAGCTACAGGAGTCAGGGCAACCGTGTTTGAAAGATGGTCATTACACTGCATGGGCCACGCACTGGTCCAGCAATGAGGACTGCTGTGAGCACTGCATTGGCAGTGTTAACCCACTGTGGAAAAAGATGAACCTGTTTTTATTTCTGCAATCATGTATTCCCATACTGCACACCTTGCCAGATGCATAACACCAATGCTGAGAGCACTTCTTTTCTGCTGCTTGTGATACGCTTGGTTAAGTAGTATAAAGGTAAAGGTTTTCCCCTGCACAGTCGTGTCCGACTCTAGGGGCCGGTGCTCATCTCCGTTTGTTAGCCGAAGAGCCAGCACTGTCCGAAGACGCTTCCGTGGTCATGTGGCTGGCATGACGCACGCGGAACGCTGTTACCTTCCCACCAAAGTGGTACCTATTTATCTACTTGCATTTGCATGCTTTCGAATTGCTAGGTTGGCAAGAGCTGGGGCGAGTGCGGGAGCTCACTCCGTCACACGGCGCTCAGGTCTCGAACTGCCGACCTTCCGATCAACAAGCCTGTTTTAACCACTGAGCCATCGTGCCCCCATTGTGTATAAGTAGTATACACAAGGATTAATACCTCTTAACTATATACACCAGGAAAAAAGGATAGTGCTAGTGTGTGTTTGTGCGTGTGTGTATGCATGCAGACACACACACAAACACATGCGTGTGTGGTCATGTACTTTGGGGCCCCAATCTAAATAAGAGTCAGCACTCACAAGAATCTACTACCAGGCAGCTAAGTCTTATTTACCCCCTTTGTTATTAGTGCTGAGGAATGAAGAACAAATATACATTAAAACGAATGGCCTGGTGCTTGCCTGACAAAACAAGGCATGACAAAAGATGGCTGGCTGCACAAGGAAACAGACACTTTTTAATGAATTTCCTGGCAGATCTTTAAGAGGAGCTGGACCCTCTTGTTTCACTCACATGGAATTTACCTTTGCTGGAGTGACATCTATCAAGATCACACCTTGATGTTGACCAAGCTCTGTTCAGCTTGGGCAGAAAAATAGAACAGAGGCTTCAAGACTCCCCTGTCTCAGGGTCTAGCAGGAGGGTTGTATTAAGCAACCATATTATATGGGCTGAACAAATCTGGGCAGTCCCTAAACTGCAGCAAAGGAATAGTTTTCTGTATTTCATTGCTCCCAGCTAGCAGTTGTCCGGATTTGGGCAGCCCAGGTATCCTAGCCCTGGGTTTTATCAAAAAACCTGAAATCCTGGATTTCACAAGGATTCTCTCATTAAAATCCTCTTACCTGTTACAAGGATCTCTGATGGGTTTAGCCCCACCTTTTTGTTTGTTAGGTGAAAAAAGCTGTTGGGAAAATGGTGTGAACAGCTCCACAATGACAAGCTAACACAATTTCCTTCTTAGATCATTGGGCATCCATGCCCTTCATCCACCCAGGTACTGGGCAATTTTTTGGGCATTAAAAATGATTATTATTTTGGTCTCCAGAACCTGGAGGGATGTTTCCAGACATGTTGACATGGTAGCCCTGAACGTTTCCTGCCTGGTTTTCAGATTGCAGGAAGTGTGACTAGAAGAGAAGAGACCACAGAACTACATGCAGCTGATGATCACACGTTTTGCTATCAAGTTTCAGAAATGTGATCAGAGGATCCTCTGGGAGCCACACCTAATGGGTTAAGGGGCTGCCTGCAGCCCATGGGCCATATGTCAGCTGCCCCAACTCTAGTCACTGTTCTCTACAGGAACATCCAAGTTTAGTAAGTCTAGAACTGCAACTAAAGGGATATAAAGCTACGGTGCGGATGCTATGAAAAATATTGTATTATGGAGTCCTTGGTGCTCTCTGAGCCTTGTTGTTTTCTTGCAGACGTTTCATTGCCAAGCTAGGCAACATCTTCAGTGCAAAAAGGGAGTGGAACTTGCTCTCTGTTTATATACTCTGGCTTGTCCTGCCTGTGTTGGTGGGGGTGTTGTACTCTCCTTGATTGGGTTGTTGTGTGCTGCTTGGTTGATTGACTGAGTTAAGAGTTCCTTGATTAGGGTCTATTGTGTTGTTTGATTGCTCTTCTGCTGCTAATCCTGGGGTTAATCTTTGCATATCTTGTTGTTGATTGCTGGCCAAGAGGTGTTCTGGTCTTCTGGCTTTTCTATTGTCTCTTATGAATGGTATGTAAATGTTGTTTACCTCTATGTGTCTGTTGATGGCTGCTTTGTCTGAGTGCCAAGCTTCCAGGAATTCTCTAGCATTTTTAGATTTGGCTTGGTTTAAGATGCTCTGAGTTTCCCAATTGAAAGTATGGTTAAGTCTGTCCATGTGTTGTGAGATTAATGAGTTTTCATTGTGTCTTCTGACTGCTAGTTGGTGTTCATGGATGCGTTCTGCTAGTCTTCTGCCCGTCTGTCCTACATAGTGGCTGTTACAGTCCTTACACTGTATGTTGTAGATAACTCCTGTTTTTTCTTCTTGGGCTACTGGGTCTTTTGGGTTACTTACGATGTTCTGAAGGGTTTTGGTTGGTTTGTGTGCTACAGTGATGCCGTGTGGTTGTAACAGTCTATTAGTAGTTTCTGAGATGTTTCTGATGTATGGCAGTGTAATCCTTTTCATAGCTTCTGTTGGTTTTGCTGTGTTGGGTTGAGTGGTCAGGCACTTTAAGTTGCGTGGATATCCATTTTGCTGGAAGATACTATATAAGCGGTCTGTTTCCTTTTTCTGGTCTTCTGGGTTGCTGCAGTGTGTTTGTGCTCGTCTGAATAGTGTTCTTACACAGCTCCTCTTGTGGGAGGTTGGGTTATTGCTTTGGTAGTGGAGCACTTGGTTAGTGTGGGTAGATTTCCGGTAGACTCGTGTTTCTAGAATGCCATCATTTCCTCTACTGATGAGGATGTCCAAGAAGGGTAGTGTGTTGTTGTTTTCTTCTTCCCTTGTGAATTTTATTCCTTTGAAGATGTTGTTGATGGCTTCATGTGTTTCCTCCAGTTGATCCTTTTTTATTATGACGAAGGTGTCATCTACATACCGGATCCATACTTTGGGTTGTATGTGTGGGAGTGCTATCCTTTCTAGACGTTGCATTACTATGCTATACTATACAATTAATATTGTATTAAGAATGCTCAATAATCAGGTATTTCTTTTATGCCTGGCAGATATATTCTTACTGGACTCCCAAAACCTTGTTCAATTAGTCCAGTTAGGACTATTTTCTACAGTTGTACAATCTTATAGGCAGTCTTACAGGAATTCTTTCTCTTTGCCCTTTTGAATAGAACTTGCTGGGAAATACCTCTAGAAAGACTTCCCAAGAAAGAGCAGAGAGATCATTTGAAAGTATTTATTGAACATCCATTCCTCCTTCACTCCCTCCTCTAATTTCAACAAGGGCCAGACATTTCAGACTTCAGGTTTTCACGTAGCCTTGGATCCAAGTTATCTGGTCAGTGGCCACCAGAATGGGACAACCGTGCCATCTAGATAATTCACTTTGTGCCACATGTTCATTTCTGGACTGTTTTGTGTGAAAAGGCAAAACACTTTTCACATACAATTTAAAACTGAATAATTAACTAGGTAAAGGCAAAGGTTCCCCTGCACAGGTTCCCCTGCACAGTCGTGTCCGACTGTAGGGGCCGGTGTTCATCTCCGTTTGTTAGCCGAAGAGCCAGCGTTGTCCGAAGACGCTTCCACGGTTATGTGGCCAGCATGACGCATGCGGAACGCTGTTACCTTCCCACCGAATGGTACCTATTCATCTACTTGCATTTGCATGCTTTCGAATTGCCAGGTTGGCAAGAGCTGGGGCGAGTGCGGGAGCTCACTCCGTCACGCGGGGCTAGGGTCTCGAACCGCCGAACTTGCGACCTGATCAACAAGCCTGGCGTCTTAACCGCTGAGCCACCGCGCCCCGAATAATAATTAACTACAAACTAAAATATGGCTGCAATCGTAAAATATGCTTAGAAGAGATCAAGATGTACTTTAGAAATGGATTTTGAAAGAAGTGTTAATTTGAAATTTACCATTAGTTCTCTTTCCACTTAGAATACATTTTGTCCCTTCTGTGCCCTCTCATATGCCCTCCATACAGTTTATTTTAGGAATTAATATTTCTGCTAGATTCATATTCCCTTTTCACAGAGGTGCACAAATACACTCAGTTTGGATTTCAAGGATTGCCATTCAGCTTCAGAATAGCCCTTCTAGTTGTTTTGTAAAATGTTTTGTCCCGCGAAACATTTTGTCTCTTTTCCTTTTTGGCTTTTTGATGTTTTCATTTGTGCCCGTTCTGTTATTGGGAATTTCTATTTCATCTCTTCTTTGAGGATAAAAAAGAAAGTTTCTGTCAGGGTTACAAATCATGGAGTGGTCAATATTCCCGGCACAAACTGATCGGCCAAAAACCAAGTCTGCAATAATGAAGTATTATCTCCCCCCTCCGTAACATCCCTAATGCAACATTAGGGATGCAACATTGGCTCCTTACATGAAAGACAAGGTATCTTTAAAGGAATTGCTTCCTCTTTCCGTGATGTGAAACATTTCTAAAATATCCCTTCTACTTAATCCACTGAGGAAGTTAGCCAGTTTCTTGCCTCCCAGAAGCCACAGGTAGAGAGATCACTCTCCTTGTCCTCACTCATGAAAAAGCTGCTCAAGCATGTACAGTTCTTCCTGCCATATTGAAGAACTGCATGTAGCACCCACACAGACCTGAAATAAGAGCCCAAGGTGTTTAGTGCATAAGATTTATCATCTAAACCCTAGATTCCAGAGCAGACCCAGGCAACCTGCAGCTCAGAAGTCACATGTGGTCCTTGGCCTGATTCAGTAAGTCTCTATAAGCAAACGATCTGGACTTCAGCAAGAACAATCTGTTCTGACCTGCTGCATGAGAAGGACAAATAACAAACATAAACAGGAACAAAAAAAGAAGGGGGGGGGAAATGAAGGTGTCAAAAGAGCCACTTTTGATTCTGGCTCCATCTACTGTTTACTTAAGCCCATCTACCATTGTTATTTAGCCCCACATGTATTATTCCCAAAGGAATGCAGACTAGAGAGAAGAAAAAAGATTGCCCATAGAGAAAACCACACAATCAGCACTGGAAAGGGCAACTTAGGTCATTGTCTTCAATCCCTTCCTGAAAATAAAGTATCCCTGACTGATAGTTGTCTAGCCTCTGCTTGAACACATTCACTGAAAGGGAGTCTACTACTTTTCTAGGAACTGATTTCACTGTCAGACTGCTCTTATGGTTAGAAACCTTCTTCTAACATTCAGTTGGAATCTGCTCACCTGTAACATAGGCACCACCTTCTGCATCCTGGACTCTAGGATGATAAACAAGATCACGATCCTTTCAGATACTTGAAAAATGTCATAATTCCTATTCAGTCTTCTCAAGATCTTCTCCGTCTTAAGATCTTCTTTTGTCTTCTTAAGTCTCCTTCTCAGTCTTCTTAAGACCTGATCTTTCAATCTCTCTTCATAGGACTTAAATTTTGGTCCCTTTTTTGAACCTCATTGCCCTTCAGTTTGTTTGAATCTTTCTTAAAATGTGGTGCCCAGAACAGGACCCAATATCTGAGATGAAGTCTGACCATTGCAAAATAAAGTAGTACTATCTTCTGCCCAGCAATTCTCTTTTTAGAAATTAGCTACAGGGTTTTTTGTTTTGCAAATTGCAAAATTGTTGTCAAACAGCTTCAGAGCTGTTATCTACAAGAACTTATTCACTTGTGTGCCAAAAGGCGGGAAGCAGTCCAATAAAACTGGAAGAATTCCAAAACACCATCAGTGGAAAAATAAATGCTGGGGCATTGCCATCTTGCAAAACATGACTAGTTCAGTGCACACAGACAGAAGACTGCCAAACAAGATCAAATGTTGCAAAACCGGGTTTTTTCCCCAAAATTCTCTTGACATTGATGGTGGTTGTGGGTTTTCCGGGCTGTGTGGCCGTGTTCTGGCAGATTTGGTTCCTAACGTTTCTCTTGATATTGTTGAAGAATGGTCAAATATTTTTAAAACACAGACAGACAGTCAGACTGTGCAGTGCTTTGGATTGGCACCTGAAACACAGTCTCAGGAAAACGTTAGTTTAATGAGTTGTAGACTGGTGCTCTGTTCACACCTGTGCAGCCTCTGCAGTATCATTTTGCTTTAAAGTGCAGTACAGCCCTAATAAATTCCTCGAGATATAGAGGTAGAGATAGAGATGATTGATAGAGAAAGAGAGAGATTTTCTAATATATATCAAGAAAGAAAGAGAAAAAACAGTGCTTGAAGGTTTGGTTTATATGTATAATTAAATATTTTTAAAGCATGAAAAAAAACAGCTGAGAAAAGGTTGGAAAACATGTCTGCTGATATATTGGGAGGGAGGAGGAGAAGGTGTAATGTTTTCACAAGGGAGTCATAAAAGAAAGAAAGCCAAAAGGTCCGTATCAGAAATCTTTCAAAAGCTATTTTGTGAAGCTAAATATTACTCAAAGGGCTATGATTTGTCTGCTATCATGTATGTAGAAAGCATAACCCTTAAAAAAAATACATCTCTGTTTTTGCACAGTTCAGCAGATTGAATACCTCCTTCCCTACTATTTTAAGAGGAAATTTTTGATGCAACCTTGTAGCTGTGCTACTATTCAGATATAATATGTAATTAGCGAAACAGATTGAATCCCAATGAATACCGCCTGCAAGACAACCCTCCATTAAAAGCCTTCCTGTTTAAACTTCAATATTTTAGCAATAGTGACAAAGACACACACACACACACACACACACACACGAGCGCTGATTTTCCCTTTTAAGAAATCTGACTCAGGTAGGCGCACAAGATGAAAATTGTCAAAGGATCCAAGTTCCCGTTCCCACTGTTTCAGCATTCTGAATACAACGGGATGTTAGTGCTTTTATACAAGGCAAGCTTCCCCGCGTCCAATCCATTCGGCCTTTCCTACCCTTGTTGTTTTATTGAGAGGCATCTGGGAGATGCGCAGCAGGGAACAGGCAGCCCGTGAGAGGCAACTGGACTCTGTTCCTAAGCTACAGAATCCTACCCAGAGTCCTAACAAAGGAACAATAGCATTTCCATAACAGAGCGCGAGGCATGCAAAGGGCGGGCGGGCGGGGGGGGGGGGAAGCACCATCTCTCCACACAGGCTGACAAATTCTACGGAATTTATATGCCCCATTTTGCTGATCTGTTCCCCCCACCCCCACACATGCGCACACAACCCTGTACATTGGCACACTGCCATGGAAAAAGCCATGTTAGGCAAAGGAAAAGAGGAGGGGAACACCCCCCCCCAGCCCAGATGCAGGGTTTTATAGGACTCGGCGCACATGTGCCGTGAGAAGGCAAACCTGCCGAAAAGAGGTTGAGACTCTTCAAATGCTGTGTTGGCATATTTGCATACAAAACTGGGAAATGGGAACTGGGAGGAGAGGGAGGGATGCCAACGGGTTGAGGAGGCTGGCTCCTGGTTCCTTTTCTACCATTCCCATCTCCCTTTCCATCCCCCATCCTCAGTAAAGAGGACTGCAAGCATGAGGCAAGATTTGGAGAGGCCCCCAATCAGGGCACATTCTTAGCAACAGCAGCAGCAGCAGCTTGATAGATGTGTTCTTGTGCTGGGAAGAATGTCCCAGGCTATTTCTGTTGAAAAGGTGGCAATCTTTCATTCCTGTGTCCCCATTTTTTCAAAAGTCTATCAATCCCAAGCAAGATGACTTTCTGCAAACGAACCGGAATTTGGTGAATGCTGCGCATGGCTCTGGAGGAGAGGGGATCTGTTGAAGCAATGGAGGCCCTGAGTGGGCATGTGGTAGCCTGCATGGAAAAGCTGTTAAGGAAATCATATTTAACGATGTGAGAGAACAAGCCATTTCTCTCTCTGCATGTGCATTTTCCACACTGCTGCCTGTGATTTTAACTGGTGCACAAATATAGAATTTAATCTACTCATGTCCAAATGTCTAAAGCCAAGGGCACGTGGGGACTGTGATGTCACCTTTAGGTGCCAATTCGTTGCTATCTAGAAAATGCTTTTGATAAGGGGCAAGGCCTTTTTATTAAACACAGATTATCAGATTATTTTAAAGGGGGAATTTCTGGCCTCCCTGATTACCAGAAATCCACCGCACAATATCATAGAAGGGAAATAGCCCTGAAGGGTTAACATATGAATCATGGATTTACAGTAAAAGCAGCCAGGATGATCATCCTGTAATGCCATCTTTACTGCTGCTTAGGATCTTTGACATCAGAAGGGGAAAGGCGGGATTCCCAAGAATTCCAGGGGACCCAAATCTGAGGGACGTCGCAGCCATCTCTTCCCTTCGACTGTGATTGGCCCCCTGCTTATTTATCTGAGCAATGAGCGCAATTCAAAACAAATTCAAAACATCACTACAAAATCAGAGGTTGGTAACTGTAAACGCTACACAAAGGAAACTCTAAACTGCATAAGAGGGCGGAGGGGGGGGGGAGATAAGCAATGTGTGCCAACAGACTATTGCTCGTATCTGATGCCAATTACGGGTATTTTGCAGAAATTGTGGTTCCCATCTTCCCAGCGGCAGACGGTGCAATCCCTTTGAAGCAAGGGCGTTGAGACCAGGGAGAACGCAATCGTGGGTTATTCCAACAGCGAAGGGGAAAAGTCAAGCGGACATAGAAAACTTCAGGAATGAGCAGCTCTAGCCCAATTAATAATCCCTTCTAATCGTCTTTATTGCGGCAATGTCACCCTCCCTCCGCCTCCGCACATACGAAAGGCTCTATTCGCCTTCTCCCGTGCAGGAGAATGGCGGCCGCCACGACGCAATAGCGCCCTCCGCTTCCAATAGGCCTGCCCGGAAAGAGTTGCTTTCGCTCGGCCCTGCGACCGAGGGAAATGCCGTCTCCCCTCGCCCTTTCCCGATCCCGGCCTGACGTTCTGGCCGCGCATCTCCAGCCCATCGGGCCGCCATGAGCGCCTCCCGCTCCAGAATCTGCGCAAGCCGAGGCAAGCAAGCGAAGGCGGCCGCCGCTCCGCGCAATGCGGGCCGGCGAGGGGGGCGGCGGGGAGGTGGCCTGGCCTGGGCTTCAGCAATGGCTTCTCGGTTGATGCCCGGGCAGCCGGGTTCGAGAGAGAAGGAGAGGAGAGCCGCCGATCACCACTGGGCTGCGTGAGCGGACCGAGAAAAATAAACAGCGAGAAAACGGCGACCCTTGCAGAGCGAGCTTTGTTCAGCAGCGAGACCGCGCTTGGCTTCTCGGCCGACCCCGTCCGCACGCAGCGCCCAAACGGCACCGCTTCCTCCCCCTTGCAGGCAACCCTAATCAGGGCTCCTCCAGGGACGGGGACCGTCCTACCGCGCTGGTGAGCGGTCGCTTTTAAAAACATGTTTTGTTTTTTTTAAAGAGCCGTTTTGGTTTAGATTGGTGCGCGGTTGTCTCTTCTTTAAAAAAGGCAGAACCTCCCTCGGGCGGTGCTGGACGTGGCAGGTTCCTGTCGCATTCTTGGAGAAGAAGCCCCAAGTCGTATTTGGCCAACAAAGCAAAAGTGGTTTGCCGCGGGTTTTAGCTCCCCCCCCCCCCAATGCTTGCGGACAGTTGAAAAATGAAACAAACCGGCTGAGCTCAACCTTCATCATGACCCATTTCTGTAATACATAAGTCGGCCGGGTACGCAGTCACTCTCACACAGTGACACACAGAAGAGCCAGAGGAGTAACTCCACTCCTAATCCCCTGCCCTGCAGCCCAGAGAAATCCTCTCTGCCAAAAGCATAGGCAGCTTCTATCTATCTCAGTGCCGCGATCCGAGTTTGGACCTGGGCCTTGGAAGTAAAGGCTTTTAGTACATACCCACCTCTCTTTTCAAGAAATTGATACACCAGTCTCTGTGGGTCAAGTGTTGTGTAGCACTAAAAATCAAGGGCTTCCTGAATTCTCTCTTTAAAATGGTTTTCTGTTCCCTAAATGGTGGCCAAAGACAGATCACTGCTCTCTGCTGCAAAGATCCCAGGGAACGGAAGAGCGATTGGAAGAGAACGGGAACTAAGTTCAGACAATCCCACTTGCCTGCAGATTGAACTCAGGGTTGAAGGATGGCAAATTGTATCCGTTATGATTCAACTGAAGATCCTAGCTTGGCCTGCAGGAGCACTGGGGCCCAAGTTCTTCGCTTCCACTTCCCGGAATCAGAGTTGGAAGGAGCCATTTAGCAATCCAGTCCAAAGTCCATTCCTACTCAGTGCAGAAATGCAAATTAAAGCCCAGACAGATAGCTGCTTATCCAGTGAACTCACCATCTACCTTCATGAATAGTTTTATTGCCAAATTCCTCTTCGTGTAGGAAGCTTTTCTTAATGTTCTTGTAACATCTCATTATTTCATGTTCTGAGATGATAGAAAACAAATCTTGATTTTCATTTATATGGCATCCCTTCAGGTACTTGAAGAATGTTATCATATCCCCATTCAGTTGTCTTTTCTCAAAACTAAACATATCCCATTCCCTCAAACCCTCTTATACTCTTGTAATCATCCTCGTTGCTTTTCTGTACACCTGTTTCTTGGATGCTTTCTTAGAAGTATGGTGGCCAGAACTGACCATACTACTCCAAATGGAGTCTAATATTTGATTTCCAGATTTTGATTAAGCTTTTGGGGGCTTCATTTCTTTTCCCCACTGACTGGAATCATTTGCCACTTTACTTGCAGAATCTGCTACCTGACTTCTTTTCCTATTTATTTTATTTATTTATTTATCTTATTTATACCCCGCCTATCCCCTCCCTAATGGAGGGCTCTAGGCGGCTTACATTCATGTAATTTCATATATTATACAATCATATAATCATATCTTACACAATATTCCCGCACGATAGGAAGGAGGTGAAGGAACTGACTCTTTAGCTGCAGGCATCGGACTCCATGTCCCAGAATGCCTCGCTCCGCGCCGGCTGCTGACGTCCAGGAAGTTGTTGCTCCGGCCATGGAATTCTGCTGGCGTTGGTCTGAGAGCCATCTTGCATGGCAGCCTGAAGCTGCTTGTCTGGTTCCAGCTAGCAAGGAAGCTGGCTGAAAAAATCACTTTCAGATTTCAAACTTGGGAAATGATACTGGCCAGCTGTTCTGTCCAAACAGCAGTTACCATGGCCCCTGATGAGTGGATTCCCCTGCTGCTTTCTCTCTTTTTTTAAATAAGAATTTTATTAAGTTTAAAGCAAGGATAAAAACTACAAAAAAGCAAAAAAAAAAAAAAAACTACAGAAGAAAAAATCTAAAAAGGTGAAAAAAACAAGATGAAAAATATTTTTAGATTACATAAATAGATGACTTCTGACTTTCAACAGCAAGAATATAGAACAATTTCCATAATCAATCCCTTACTCTAAAAAAAGGGGAACCTTTTCTGGCAAGGGCCATTTGGATATTTATAACCGGGGGGGTGGGGGGCGGGGTTTCTGGGATTTCCGCGGGCCGGGGGCTGGAGTTTGCGGGCAGGAGCCAATCACAAGCACTGGGGGTGGGGTTTGTGGGCAGGAGCCAATCGTGTGGAAGGGGTGGGGTTTGCGGGCAGGAGTCCCGCGGGCCTTAGGCAGGAGCCTCGCAGGCCTTATACGGCCCACGGGCCTGATGTTACCCACCCCTGCTCTATATCAAACCAAGATCACATTATTTCTATAAATTATTCCATTGGTACATTATAAAAGTCACTAAACACCATTGCTCTTTCCCCTTATATATATATAAAAAGTAACCAAATATAAGGTAAAGGTTCCCCCGCACGGTTGTGTCTGACTCTAGGGGACAGTGCTCATCTCTGTTTGTTAGCTGAAGAGCCAGCGTTGTTCGTTGACACTTCCGCAGTCATGTGGCCGGCATGACGCATGCGGAACGCTGTTACCATCCCACCGAAGTGGTACCTATTTATCTACTTGCATTTGCATGCTTTCGAATTGCTAGGTTGGCAAGAGCTGGGGCAAATGCGGGAGCTCACTCTGTCACGCGGGGCTAGGGTCTCGAACCTCTGAACTTGCGACCTTCCAATTGACAAGCCTGGTGTCTTAACTGCTGAGCCATATATTAACCTCCAAATCGGCTTCTCCCCCACCAAAAAACCCAATATTTGGTTAAATATTTCCTTCCTACCACTATTCTCTATATTTCTGATCACTATAACAAAAATCAAATTATAAAAACATTTAAGTTACCTACTTTTGTACTTAATAATGCTAGAACAATCTTAACCCTAAATCGTCTGTAGCTTGAATCATGTCAACTGGATTTCTATTTTCTCAGTGGAAACGTTTATTAAGTTTATATATACAGTAGTTTATTATAAGTAATATAACTCAGTGGAAAACAGTGGATAAGGAGCGAAACGTATCCACTGAGAAAATAGAAATCCAGTTGACATGATTCAAGCTACAGACAATTCCACCTGGATGACTGAGAACCTTCATAGACTTAACCCTAAATCTTTAAGCCTAAAACCATACAATTATTGTTCTATCTTATCAATCTTAAAAGATCAAACAAACTTTAAAAGCAATCCTATAGATCTTAATCCAAAACATTACATAAAAATAGAATCATACAAACCTTAATATCAATCCAAATAATAATATTCTTAATTCTTATAATAAAAATCAAATTATAAAAACATTTAAATTGTCTATTTTTGTACTTAATAATGCTATAACAATCTTAACTCCATTAAACCTAAAACCAAACAAGTATTATTATATATTTTAGATCTCAAAAAATCAAACAAACTTTAAAAGCAATAATCCAAATCATTGAAGAAAAATGCAATCATATAAGCCTTAATATCAAACCAAATACATATTCTTAATTGTTGCAATGCAATAAATCTTAATCCAAATCATTAAAGAAAAATGGAATCCTGTAAGCCTTAATATCAAACCAAATACATACACTATTGTATTGCCAAGTGTCAGAGCAGTGATCAGATACTCGGCAATTGGTTCTTTTAGATACAGAGATAATAAGCACACCAGTGGATAAAGAAACTTTAGCTTTATTATAAACTTAAGCAAACAAAGTTAAACAGAAACACAGTTTAAACAGATTACACAAAGCATAACAAGCATAGCATACAGAAAGAAATCATACATACCAAAGCAAGGTAATACCTAATCTCCTATAGGCTGCCAGGAGCCCCCTAATAAGGGCAGCGGAGATACCCCAAGGTGGCAATTTTCACAGCACCCAACTCTCAGGCCTGTGTGGACTCCCAAACTCCAAGACAATCCTAAGGTTTTTATCAAAGCCTGGCTCCCAAACCCCATGACCAAGCCCAGCCTGACCTTGACTGGGATTCCTCCTGGGGCCGGGCACCTGTCCACGACATCATTCCCAGAGCCTGGGAAGCCATCAGATAAGCCAGTGCCTAAGCATAAACAATTTCTTATCATCCCCCCCCCCAATTCCAAGCCGCTAGTGGGGTGGCTGGAGGAGTGAACTTAATGCTTAAACTTAACAAGCTGGGGGTTTTCTCTCCCCCCGCTTCCAACAAAGTTACATTCTGGAGGGCTGTTGGAGGAGTGGGCATATGCTTCTTCTCTTCCCCCTCCCATGCCAAGCAGAATTAAAAACAAGCCAGTTAAACATCAGTATAACTCAAAATAAACTCTAATCTCCTAGGTGTGGGAGAAAATCAAAACATGCCACCTAACTCCTCGAGATACAATGGTCTTCCGCAGGTTGCCACTACAACTATTCTTAATTTTTTATCCCACATCGAAGTATACCAGAACATTTACTTGTCTCCATATTACACACAGGGCATTTTTCATAGAGAAATCAAACAGCCCAACTTCCCCCCTTAGAAACTCAGACTTCTCAGCAGAAAACCTCCCACAGAACAAACCCATTTCTTTCCCAAAACATTCCCTCAGAAAAACAAACCCGTGGGTATCTTGCAAGTCGAGGAGTCTTAACCCCTTCAACACCAAAGTATACTTGTCACCTGGCATTTCCTCAAATACTCCAATCTCACTATAGGTAAAAGCATCTCCATCTTGATTGAATTCCTCCTCTTCCAGAATATCCTCAGCCAGCTGACACATTTTAAGACTGATATTTTCTACAATATCCCAAACATCTTGCAGAATAGCTTGAAGGGTGTCATGAAAAATCTGTTTGGAATCACAACGAAGCTCAGAACGCAGCTCTGAGAAGATCTCCTTAAACTCTTCCATGTTTCAGGCAGTAGATTATGGCGCCCTCTAAATACTTGGCTAGTGCAGATAGGAGCTAATGGGTAAATGAAAGGCTTCAGAGAGTAATTGACGAAAGAGAAAGTATGTTGACCAGCAGCTGCGGCTCCCAAGGAAAGTGAACAAGAAACTGAAAACTCAAAATGGCAGATTCAACGTGTAGGAAAATGTTAAATCCTTCAAATTAGATACAAAAATAATAGCGGGGAGACGATTATTTATTCTCAGTCCACCTTAACATTTAAATGGGAAATAAGCCAAAGTTGAAAAAAAATATTTTAAAATTAATCCAGAAATAACGATAAGCACCAAGAGAGTTCACTTCTTCTTGCTGTAGAGAATCTATCTTAGGGTACATAAACTTAAAAAATATAAATTGGGTGATTTAGAAATGGGGATGGCTCAACCTAATGTCCCTTTAAGGCTACAGCGCGGTATGGAAATGAAGGCGTCCCCGATTTCCGTCATCTGTTACCAGATTAGTGCCAACGCTGCTGGCGGTCCTCAGGCTACAAGGCACTGTTTTGGAGTACAAATGGGATGATTCCAAGCGTTTTCTGTCCATGAAAGCACTCCAGGGCATTGGAAAAAGCCTGAGCCCCCCAAAAAAGCCGGCGCTGTCAGATCTGCCAACAGCAATCGTGGGCATAGCTGTTCAGTTGGCCATGTGCCCCACCGGAAGTCCCCCTGCTTCTTTCTCAAAGCAAGTGGCAGACACTTTTCTTTCAGCGGGTGGCTCTTTGAGGACACACAACTTCCATTTACATGAGCAAATTTTGAAGGGGCCATGGAGATTATCTAGTCTGGCACCCTGCTCAGTGCAGAATTTTCTTGGTCAGGATGAGCATTACGTTGGGTCATGGGTGGATTGGAGGGGGAAAAAATATAAATATTGTTTCACTATCCTTGTCATTTGAGCTAGAAGGGGAAACTGGCAAACTCTTAATTTCACTCCAGTCCTTGCAGGTAGTCCAAAGAGATGCCTTCTCTCAACACCTGATTTCGCAAGCCCTGGTAGCAGAGCTTCAACAAACTAAAAACATTACTGGACTCTAGTCCAAGACAATTGGGAGGCCCATCTGAGTTGCAGGGAGGGTGTGTTGGCTTTTTTCTTCTTCTTTATAATTGGCAGGAAGAAGTTTAGGGTTTGCTTGCTTACTAGTACTTGCCCACATGAGCCCCCCCACACAATATATATATCGTGGTTAAGGCACCAGGCTAGAAACCAGGAGCCTGTGAGTTCTAGTCCCGCCTTAGGCACGAAAGCCGGCTGGGTGACCTTGGGCCAGTCCCTGTCTCTCAGCCCTAGGAAGGAGCCAATGGGAAACCGGGAGACTGAGAGTTCTAGTCCCGCCTTAGGCATGAGGGCTGGCTGGGTGACCTTGGGCCAGTCACTCTCTCTCAGCCCACCTCACCTCACAGGGTTGTTGTTGTGGGGAAAATAGGAGGAGGAAGGAGTATTTGGTATGTTCACCACCTTGAGTTATTTATAAAAAAAAATAAAGGCGTGAATTTTTTTTTTTAAAAAAAACCTAAAATGTTTTACTGGTCCAGAAGCCCAGGATGAAATGGCCTTGGAAGGCAGTGACAGTAACTAGAGCAATGTTTCTCAACCTTGACAGCTTTACAATGTGTGGACTTCAACTCCCAGAATTCCCCAGCCAGCATGAATTCTGGGAATTGAAGTCCACACATCTTAAAGTTGCCAAGGTTCAGAATCACTGAACTAGAGGGAGGGGACATTCCTGCCACAACACACCGTAGCTATTTGGAGTTTGCCTAAATGAAATGAAGCACAACAGGCAAACCAGACAGCCCCATTTGGGTCAGTGCAAGTCAGAAAATACTACTTTTGATGTATTGCTGGAAAAGATGAATGGAGGATGCTTTCTTTGTGCACAGTAGATGGGTAGAGCATGACTCTGCATACCTAACCTCAGTGGACCATCTTGTCAACAGGCAAGCAGGACATGCAGATGAGCCCTTAGCTTGTTAAAACTCCTCTTTCTTGAAGTCCAAGGTACTGTTCACTTAAATTTTCTTTCATCCCATGAATCAAAGCATTCCCCCCCCCCAATGTTCCAACTATTTCCACTTTGTATTTTAACTCTTATCTATTGGCTAGGATCAAGTCAAGGATAGCTGATCCTCCTTATGCTTTCTTCCATCCCCTGAAGGCCAGGAGAAAGGCCAGGAACGTCCTAGAAGGAGGATGCTTGACAGAGTTTGTTTCTGAACAGATACTTGGATAATCAAGATTCAGCCTTACTACTATTTCATGCCACCTTCCAAAACTTTGCTTTTCAAAAACATCTCCATCTTGATCTACTGATTGTGCGGTCAGTAGTGGACGTCATTAATAGTACAGCTTTTATTCTTTCTTTCACTTAATTTCATTCATGTGCTCTCAACAGTGCTACCAAGTTCATGCCCTTCGATTTTACTGGAAATCTGGGTCTTTTTAACAGAGAATCAACCCCCCTCCCTTTTTATTGCTTTTGTTCCTTTTGAATTTCCAGTAATAAGGATCATCTCTCTAGGTCTCAGTTATACATAGTAAATCATATTTGCTTTCCTCTACCAAGAAGCTAAGATCATCTTGTTTATTTCCCATATTGTAAGCATTAGTATATAAACAAGAAAGGGCATGAAGGTTTTGAGCCAATATTCTTCCTGAATATTCTTCCTGAACAGTTTAATAGGCCCTACTCCCACTCACTCCTACAGTACCTAGGTCCTTGCTCTTGCTTCTGGATTTCTGTCACTAAACCCCACAGGATTCAGTTTAAAACCCTCCTGATCAAATCGGATATCCTTAATCCAAACACATTTTTCCCAATCCTTGTGAGATGCAACTCATCTCATGCCAGTGGTCTTTTGTTGTTTATTCGTTCAGTCGCTTCCTACTCTTCGTGACTTCATGGACCAGCCCACGCCAGAGCTTCCTGTCGGCCGTCACCATCCCCAGCTCCCCCATGGTTGAGTCTGTCACCTCCAGAATATCATCCATCCATCTTGCCCTTGGTCGGCCCCTCTTCCTTTTGCCTTCCACTTTCCCTAGCATCAGCTTCTTCTCCAGGGTATCCTGTCTTCTCATTATGTGGCCAAAGTACTTCAGTTTTGCCTTTAATATCATTCCCTCAAGTGAGCAGTCTGGCTTTATTTCCTGGAGTATGGACTGGTTTGATCTTCTTGCAGTCCAAGGCACTCTCAGAATTTTCCTCCAACACCACAGTTCAAAAGCATCTATCTTCCTTTGCTCAGCCTTCCTTATGGTCCAGCTCTCGCAGCCATAGGTTACTACAGGGAATACCATTGCTTTTACTATGCGGACCTTTGTTGTCAGTGTGATGTCTCTGCTCTTAACTATTTTATCAAGATTTGCCATTGCTCTCCTCCCAAGAAGTAGACGTCTTCTGATTTCCTGGCTGCAGTCAACGTCTGCAGTAATCTTTGCGCCTAGAAATACAAAGTCTGTCACTGCCTCCACTTTTTCTCCCTCTATTTGCCAGTCATCAATCAAGCTGGTTGCCATAATCTTGGTTTTTTTGAGGTTTAACTGCAACCCAGCTTTTGCACTTTCTTCTTTCACCTTCATCATAAGGCTCCTCAACTCCTCCTTGCTTTCAGCCATCAAAGTGGTATCATCTGCATATCTGAGATTGTTAATGTTTCTTCCAGCGATCTTAACTCCAGCCTTGGATTCCTCAAGCCCAGCACGTCACATGATGTGTTCTGCGTACAGGTTGAATAGGTAGGGTGAGAGTATACAACCCTGCCGTACTACTTTCCCAATCTTAAACCAGTCCGTTGTTCCGTGCTCTGTTCTTACCGTTGCTACTTGGTCGTTATACAGATTCCTCAGGAGGCAGACAAGATGACTTGGTATCCCCATACCACCAAGAACTTGCCACAATTTGTTATGATCCACACAGTCAAAGGCTTTAGAATAGTCAATAAAACAGAAATAGATGTTTTTCTGAAACTCCCTGGCTTTCTCCATTATCCAGCGGATATTGGCAATTTGGTGTCTAGTTCCTCTGCCTTTTCTAAACCCAGCTTGTACATCTGGCAATTCTCGCTCCATGAATTGCTGGAGTCTACCTTGCAAGATCTTGAGCATTACCGTACTGGCATGTGAAATAAGTGCCACTGTTCGATAGTTTGAACATTCTTTAGTGCTTCCCTTTTTTGGTATGGGGATATAAGTTGATTTTTTCCAATCTGATGGCCATTCTTGTGTTTTCCAAATTTGCTGGCATATGGCATGCATCACCTTGACAGCATCATCTTGCAAGATTTTAAACGGTTCAGCTGGGATACCGTCATCTCCTGCTGCCTTGTTATTAGCAATGCTTCTTAAGGCCCATTCAACCTCACTCTTCAGGATGTCTGGCTCTAACTCACTGACCACACCGGCAAAGCTATCTCCAATATTATTATCCTTCCTATACAGATCTTCTGTATATTCTTGCCACCTTTTCTAAATCTCTTCTGCTTCTGTTAGGTCCTTACCATCTTTGTTTTTGATCATACCCATTTTTGCCTGGAATTTACCTCCGATGTTTCTAATTTTCTGGAAGAGGTCTCTTGTCCTTCCTATTCTATTGTCTTCTTCCACTTCCGCACATTGCTTGTTTAAAAATAATTCCTTATCTCTTCTGGCTAACCTCTGGAATTTTGCATTTAATTGGGCATATCTCCCCCTATCACTGTTGCCTTTTGCTTTCCTTCTTTCTTGGGCTACTTCCAGTGTCTCAGCAGACAGCCATCTTGCCTTCTTGGTTTTCTTTTTCTTTGGGACGTTTTTTGTTGCCGCCTCCTGAACAATGTTGCGAACTTCTGTCCATAGTTCTTCCGGGACCCTATCTACTAAATCTAGTCCCTTAAATCTATTCTTCACCTCCACTGCATATTCCTTAGGAATATTAGTGAGCTCATATCTAACTGATCTGTGGGTCTTCCCTATTCTCTTTAGACTGATTCTAAATTGTGCAATAAGAAGTTCGTGATCTGAACTACAGTCAGCTCCAGGTCTTGTTTTTACGGACTGTATAGATGTCCGCCACCTTTGGCTGCAAAGGATGTAGTCAATCTGATTTCGGTGTTGACCATCTGGTGAAGTCCATGTATAAAGTCATCTTTTAGGTTGTTGGAAGAGAGTGTTTGTTATGCACAGTGAGTTGTCTTGGCAAAATTCTATCAGCCTATGTCCTGCTTCATTTTGTTCTCCCAGACCATGCTTGCCTGTAATTCCAGGTGTCGTCTGACTACCCACCTTAGCATTCCAGTCTCCTGTAATGAAAATAACATCTCTTTTTGGTGTATTATCCAGTAGGTGCTGCAGATCCTCATAGAACTGATCTACTTCTACTTCTGCTTCTTCAGCATACTGTGGAGTCAGTCAGTAGCATTAGATTCTTGGGGGTGCAGTTAACAAATAGTCTGTCCTGGTCCCTTAATACCACATTTTTGGTAAAGCGAGCACAGCAACGTTTGCACTTTTTGCATCGGATGAAGAAAGTACATCTCCCATCTTCCATTCTCCTTACTTTCTACAGAGGCACTATAGAGCGTGTACTTACAAGCTGTATTTCCATCTGGTTTGGAGGCTGTAGGGCCTCAGATAGAAAGTCTGTGCAGAGAGTGGTAAGGGCAGCAGAAAAGATAATTGGGATATCTCTGCCCCTCATCCAAGATTTAGCACATGCACGCTGTTTGTCCAGAGCTCAAAAGATCATCAGTGATGCCTCCCATCCTCATCATGGTTTGTTTTCTTTGTTACCCTCTGGGAAGAGGTTCCGCTGTATCCGATGTAGAACAGCCAGATTGGGAAACAGCTTTGTCCCCCAGGCTATTGGATTCTTGAATGCCAAATAGGTTCTTTTGTGAGTTAAAGAATGTATATTTTTTAAGAATGTATATTTTATAAGAATGGGTATTTTATAGTAATTATGGTTTTTTATTATTATCATTAGTATTTTATTGCTTGAGTGAATTTGTGAGCCAACTGCAACGAAATTTCATTTTATTGTGCACTTGTATAGTGTATAGTGGGATGACAATAAAGTTATTATTCTATTCTATTCTATTCTATTCTATTCTATTCTATTCTATTCTATTCTATTCTGTCTGTGGTTGGGGCGTATATTTGGATCACTGTCATGTTAAATGGCTTACCCTGAATTCGAATTGAGATCATTCTATCGTTTTTTTGGATTGTATCCAAGCACTGCTTTAGCCACTTTATTATTAATTATGAAGGCTACTCCATTTCTTCTGTGGTCCTCTTGTCCACAGTAGTAGATCTGGTGGTCATCTGATGTGAAGTGGCCCATTCCAGTCCATTTCAGTTCACTGACACCTAAAATGTCTATATTTAATCTTGACATCTCACCAATAACCACATCCAATTTGCCCTGGCTCATAGATCTTACATTCCAGGTTCCTATGGTGTGTTGATCTTTAGAACATCGGATTCGTCGTTCACCACCAGCACCGTCGACCGCTAGCCGTCCTTTCGGCTTTGAGCTAGCTGCGTCATCACATCTGGGGCTAGTTGAACGTATCCTCTGTTCCTCCCCAGTAGCATTTTGACCATCTTCCAACCTGGGAGTCCCATCTTCCGATGGTATACCGACATATCTCTGGTTGTACAGATCCATTTAGTTTTCACGGCAAGAATACTGGGGTGGGTTGCCATTACCTTCCCCAGGGATCGTATTTAGTCTGACCTCTCTGCCATGACCTTCCCGTCTTGGGTGTCCCTTCACGGTTTAGCTCATGGTTTCATTGAAGTGCTCAAGCTCCAGCATCACAACAAGGTAACGATCTCCTTTGCTGGAGAAAGTGGTCTACCATTCAGATAACACAGATTATGGTCTCAAAAGCAAATCTCCCCTGTCAACACCATTTCTAAATATTCTATATTCCATGGAATGTTTCTGTACTCACCAGCAGTGTTGTTTCTCTTCCCATAAAATGGAAAGATGGATGAGACCAACATATGAGACCACAGGGTCTTTGTATTTCTCCTTGTTTACAGGGCAGAGCAGTCTAGGAAGTCAGTATGTACATATATGTAATTATAATACCTGCCTAATTGTTGTGCAAATGTGTATTTTGAGCCCTGATTGTCCTCCTGATTGAAATAATCTAAACTCCCACAGAATCAAGGACAATAATTTCCTAGGATTTACAACTGCATCATTCCCAAAATATTTTCATAGGTGCAAGAAGGTGACTTTGGATAATATTGCAAGCTATGAATTGCAAACTCATTACAAATCCCTACTAGGAATCTAATTGCTTCAGCAGAACAGAACATGTAGGCAAAAGATGTGACTGAAGAGTTGCTGAAGAAGAAGAAGAAGCAGGCAACATAAGACAAGCTTATTGGAAGCACCAGTTCCACCAGGTGGGAATATTTTGTTCACAGTTACCCAACATGAATATCACTTCCTTCTGAAAACTAGCCTGTATGGAAGAGCACATAGAAAATGTGCTTCCCTGTGCAGCATGCATGCTTTTTCCTGTATATAAGTGATCTCTCTGTTGAAAAGCCAGCAGACTCATTTTAGTGCATACATTTTTATTACGTACATTTTATAGCACCATATGCATTTTTAAAAATGCCTTCCCCCTTTTTATATCACCCAGGTTGCTACAGAACGAACCAGATACCATAAGCCTACCTTCCCCTGCATCTGATTGTCGAGATTAATTACCTCTTTGTCAACTCAGCCAAGAAATTTACTGGGCCCAGTGCACTGCTTGTGATGGAGAAATATCTGCAGGGCACAACTGTTCATTGTATTTCTTCCTTTTTTATCCACCAAATGCCTGAGCAATCAGTGTCTCTGGCCTTCCGTCACCTCATACTGGAAGTGAATTCCAGCGGAGATAAAGGAGGCAGATGTGGGATTTTTGGATCCTTTAATGGCTTGGTGGAATCCTCTGTGTATGGTCCTTTGTGGCAAGGGGTAGGGATGCAGACCTGGATTCCTAGAAATTTGGCCAGTCCCAAACCTACCAGCCATTAAGAAGGCCCTGAAGACTGATTCTTCTTGGGCCAGTAAGATAGATGAGCCTGCTGCAACTATATGGTGTGTGGTGGTCCCTGGCACAGTATGTTTTACTTTACTGTGCTCTATTTTTATCTTTTTCTTGTACTGTTGTTTTCAATCCTTGTTAGCCATCCAGAGCAAGTGGGTAACAATAGATACTTTAAAATGAATGAATGAATAACTCTAGTAGGCTCTCAGCTTTGGAAAACACCATATGGGACCATAAGGTCCACCTCCCTGCTCAGTACAGGAATCCAAATTAAACCATTCCCAACAGGTGGCTGACCACATCTGCTTGAACACCTCCTACAAAGGGGAGCTCCCTGCTTTGCTGGATGATTAATTCCACTGTCAAACTGTTTTTAATGTTAGGAAGGTCTTTCTAACATTCAATCATAACCTGCCTTCCTGTAGTTTCAATTCATTATTTTGCGCCCTGGTCTCTGGAACAAGAGAGAAGAGGCCTTGACTTCTGCTAGGAGTCACTTTTTCAGGTATCTGAAGAATGCTATCATATCTCCTTTCAGTCTTCTTGTCTCAAGGTTAAATATTCTAGATCTTTTAATCTTTGTAGTTTTTAAACCCTTAATAATTTTGATTCCCCTTCTTTGTTCCAGTTTGTCTGAATCTTTCTTAAAATGTGGTTCCTAGAATTTGACAAAATTACTCAAACTGGGATTTGGTTAGCACACAAAACCAAGAGCAGTTACTTCTTGTGATTTAGAAACTATACTTCTGTTAATGTGATCTAAAATTGCATTTGCCTTTTCTGCAGCCATGTCATACTGTTGTCTCATATCCAGTTTGCAAGCAATTACAATTCATATATGTCTATGAAGGTTCTCAGTCATCCAGGTGGAACAGTCTGTGGCTTGAATCATGTCAACTGGATTTCTATTTTCTCAGTGGAAACATTTCGCTCCTTATCCAAGGAGCTTCTTCAGTCTGAGCAAATCATCCTTTATCATCCTTTAGATGATAAAGGGGCTTAGAAATAACATCTCAAAATAACCATGACCTAGCCCCAGGTGCAAGGTCACACAGCCACCTAGAAACATATTTAAGGATTCCCTTACTAACTTTGCTCAGACTGAAGAAGCTCCTTGGATAAGGAGCGAAACGTTTCCACTGAGAAAATAGAAATCCAGTTGACATGATTCAAGCTACATACAATTCATATATCTTTTTCATAGGTATCACTATCCAGCCAGGTATTGTCCACTGCAAATCTGTGCATTTCACTTCTGTATATTAAATGAAGAATTTTGCATTTGTCTCTACTACGTTTCATGCTGTCCATTTATTTACCCTCCCAAAATCATTTAAAATTTTATTTCTGTCTTTGCCATCCAATTTTCTGCCACCTACAAACGTGATAAGTACCCCATCCTCAAACTGGGAAAGAACCTAAATGCCAAAGTGTGAAGTTGTTACTGTTGCCCAGGAAAAGCTTTTATGCATGCTGACATATTTCTCAGGAATGATGCACGCTTCTTCATTGCCATTATGTAAGCTTGAAATTTATGACCCTACTGAAGATATATTTCATTTTCTCTATGGTGTCCTGGAAAAGAGATGCTATATGGCATTTAAGCAGAAAATATAATGAGCTGGATAAGGTCCTTTATCCATAGAAACCAGAAAGAGTGATAAAATCAATAAATTATTATTGCTGATAGTAAGGGAATGTTTTGGTACCTACAGCTTGCAGAATATAATGGAAATCATAAAGTCTTTAGCTGATTTTATGTTCCCCCCATCCACTTCATTTCCTATGTTCTATAATAGATTTGTAAACAGAATAAAGTGTGTTGGGGAAAACGGAAAAGAAAAAGAAGGAGAGAGAGATCTTTCTTTATAGGAATAGCATCAACATTCTTCTCAGCTTCCCAGCTGCTGACTGTTTCTGAAGCCTTCAGTGAAATGCAATTAGTATCTTTTACCACCCGCCTTCTGGGGATAGCAACATTATCATAATCTTCCAGTTTCACCTTGACATGCAGATAGCAAAGCAGGAATCAGGGTTGCATCTTGAGATTGTGCTCCTAGATTATGGTACGGTCTTCTGAGAACTCCATGGCCAGACAAAATGAAGAAATAATGGGAAGGCGAAGGAGCGCTGGAATAATAGCCATGAGATTTGGACAACCTCCAAAGATGCTCAAGTGCAAAAATCCTGTGATGAGTGCAAAAGCGGACACAGAAAGGGTATAAACATTATCCGTATGTAGAAAAACCATGGAGTAAAACAAACAAAAAGGGCGTGGTGGCTCAGTGGGTAAGACGCCAGGCTTGTCGATCGGAAGATCGCAAGTTCAGAGGTTCGAATCCCTAGCCCCGCGTGCGGAGTGAGCTCCCGCACTAGCTCCAGCTCTTGCCAACCTAGCAATTCGAAAGCATGCAAATGCAAGTAGATGAATAGGTACCACTTCGGTGGGAAGGTAACAGCGTTCCACGTGCATCATGCCGGCCACATGACCGTGGAAGCGTCTTCGGACAACGTTGGCTCTTCGGCTAACAAACGGAGATGAGCACCGGCCCCTAGAGTCGGACACGACTGCACAAATGTGCGGGGGGAACCTTACCATTTTAAAACAAAAAAATCTGTTCTCCTTTCCTCTTGTGTCTTTGGAGGAGCTTGAATGATTATTTAAGCTAATTTCCCCTTTCTAGCATATTTCTGCTTTATCTGGATTGGCTGCCAGGTCATTTATTCTCCCTGAAAAAAAAAGAGATGAATAATTTTATCTCTTTTCAAAAAAGATGATCACAGAGGCACGTTGGCAGCACTTTGGCAGCTTTAATAGGGTCAGCTCTGCTAAATGTGGAACCATCCGCTGTGTAGTATTTGCAAGAACAGAAATCCTGCCTTTGATTCCTTTTATTATACTAAGCTTCAGGGCTTGCTTGGCCCCAAAGAACATCTTAGCAAGAATAGCCAGTGAATCACATATACTGTAGAAGGAATATGTGAACATGTGTGCGTGCGGCATGTGATCAAATGTATTTCTCTGTGAGTGCTCGGCCTGAGACTCATTCATGTGACCCTTTGGCAAAAAGAGATAGAATTCCAAAGAAAAGCCATTGTCCGTATGTTTCACACTGTTGAAATGAAAGATACTGTAATGTACTGAAAGACAACTGTCACCAATGATACACCTAATGATCTGGGCATCTGCAGTCAGTAACTTCTGTATCCTGCTAATCATACCCTCCCCCCAGAAACAGCTAAACACAAATACTCACACACTTAAAAGTTGAGCCTGCTCCTTATCACCCATGTTACCAGGAATTTTCCTATATTCGGGGAGATGGGCGGGGATAAATTAAATTAAATAAATAAATAAATTTTGGCAGCTGAGAAATTAGCAGTTAGTTCAACAGCATGGGTCTCTCCAAACCAACTTACTCATCAAAAGGGCATCATGATAAAGGGGTTATGCTGGACATGTGCTCTTCTGCCATGAGTTACATTCTTATCCTGGATCTTACTTCACCAATTAAAAACAAGATATAGATGGATGGGATTAAACTTGGAAAGAAGCCCATCTGACAGCCCCCTCCTCTGAGGAACTGGATCACCCTGCTGTAGTTTATTTGCCCATTTGGTCTGACTAGCTGACAGGTCACCTCAGAAATTCTCTTAATTTGAGAATGGGAAGATGTTTAATGATACATGTATTTGGAGAAAAAGAGGCATTAGTATCCCAGGGGAGAACATTCATTCAGATTATAAATATATAATTACTTTGACCTGGTGGTACTTTGGTGGTAGCGAACCAGGACTGTTTCTTCTTCTGTTGCTCATCTCAGAGGCTAAGCAAGCTTAGTAGGCCTGGTTAGTACTTGGATGGGGGGGGGGGGGCACCATCTGGAAATTCCTGGACTGGAACGTGAAAAAGCATTCCTCAAAAAGGCAATGACCAACCACTTTTGTAACATTGCCAAGAAAACTGCATGGATGTAGTCACAGGTGTCCAGCCTGAACTGAGGGCATGTTTAAATTCTTTTATAGAAGAACTTCAGCAGCCTTGAGGCCAATAAATTCAGGTCAAGGAAGAAAGTAAACCTACTTATATTCACCCCTTGTACATCTAAGACAAGGCAGCATAGCTAAACTATCCATGCACAGCACCGTTTGAGTAGAACATACACCATTAATTCTGTAGTGTAGAATGGGCTCAAATTCACTTGGATTGGGAATCCCTTGAGTTTGCCATCAGCAGACGTCTCTGAGAATCCTATCTCTTTAAGAGACCAGTGTTGCTGTTGGGATGTCAATGAACAAGATGAGGAAAGGCCAGACCACAAATTAAGTATCTGGATTAGACGCAGCTATGGGCAGAGCTATATTAGGCAAAAAATCCCATTGTTTCCCACCCTCCCCTTTCTCTCCTACACACGTCTGCCCATTCCCCCCACCTCCCCATTCATAAATATAGTTGTCTATAATCTGCACTCTAATGAACTCGTCCCAGAGAAACTAGTGGGAATCTGTTCACACTCAAATCCACCTGCCCCTGAGAATGAGGGGATAAGAAACAGTAATGAAGGGGAAAATCTACAGAGGTGGCTGCTGCTGATCTCAGTGGAACAGCCTTTCACCAATGAAGCTTCCATGGTTACTGTTTTGTTTGGAAAAAGCAGACTCAACACCTGATCGTGGGCTTCATCAGAACAGGTTTCATCTAGGCTTGGGCTGCCCCTGGAACCTGAAAGAGTATATGTTGGTTTCATTTTATTTGAAATAAAACCATACAGAGTGATGAGAGATTACATTAAAACAGGGTTCAGACCAATAAAACTAGGGATTATGAAATAAAGCAGCATCACACTAAGAGCAGCCCAATTAAAACCTTTCCAACTACAGAAAAAGGAGCAATCGATTAAAAGGTTTTCAATACAGGCAGTACTGGAGTGATTTGCTTTCCTCCGGTTCCATTTTTCTTTGCTGATTTGGATGAAAATAGCCTATCTCATAGATATAGATATAAATATAGATACAGATACAGATAGGCAAGAAACCTGAAAAGTATAAAATGAGTAAGGTGCTAGGGAGCTATGACAGATGAAATACTATTGAAAGTGTTTTGATTTTCTACTCAATTGGCATCAAAGTCATCACAAATGCAATAGAGGTGGAAAATGGATTTGGAGCAAATAGCTGCAGAGACAGAAGGACTTGAACATCTAGCATGAGTGATGAGGAGATTTTTCCAAGCAAGAACCCAAATGCTACAACCTCCCTAGTCTCAGTGACTCCACATTTACCTTTCCTGCTGTGGGAGAAAAAAATTGCAAAAAGCACTGAGCTCTAGAATAGTCCTGGCAAACATTATTTAGCATTGCCTCCCCCGATGATGCGAGTGCTACACTAAATTCACTCCAGAGTTGCTTGTCACAAAACCACAGCCCTCCTCTATCTCATCAATCCCCAATAGCATGTTCACTCTGTGGAGCATTTGGGGAGAAATGTCTTGCAGGCATGGTGTCTCTGTGGCTCCATAAATATTAACTAAGCTTCAGAGGGATTCAAGTTTGGATTTGGTCTGCTTTAAAAGACAGCTCCAATCTGGATATCTTTCAACTGTCTCTCAGTCATTCTGCTTCAGCTGGGATTCCAGAGATGCCGAACGCAACACACAATCCTATGTGTATTTTGCATGCTGGAGATCTCTACTACAGGGGATTGTAGGGGTATTTGTAGGGGTATTTGATAAGCTTGGTGTGCTCAGGGATACACACATCCTCTTTCCAGTAAACTCCATGCTTTTAAACCCTCAGCTTACAATAAATGATGGCGACTCCATTGAGGACGTTTATTGCCTGCTTATAGGTGAGCCAAGCCAGCCTCTCAAATTCCACAAATTAAAGTCTCTAGGTTTCCTGAGTTTTCATGTGAGTTCTCAAGAAATCAATAAAATGCGTGAGTCCAGTCACAGTTGCCTTACATTAACGATCCATTTAGTTTTATATTGTATGAAGCACCATTGCAGCAGGCCCAATAGGCAAGAAAACATACATGCTGTTTATATATTTAATGTCCAGAAGTTAAAGAAAATGATACAAATAGAATGGAACTTATGAGTCCCTCAGAGAGACTCACATAGCCAAGTGGCTCTAGTAAAGGTTATTCACAAATCCTTGAGCAGGTAGAAAAGTACGTTGGCAGGGAATTTGCAGCTCCGATTGCTGAACCCCCTTCTGACCCAGTACAGTAATAAAGCCAGCGGCTGGTGCTGTCCTTGACTACTTAATACAGGACAAGTTAAGGAAAGCAATGGGTGGATATCCGCAGCTTTGTTTTCCCTTTTACTGTACCAAGTATTGACTGCTGGTAGAAAAATAACCATCTATCACTCTACCTAACAGGAGTGGGATAGATTTAGGTGAGTATAGGGAGGTGACTGGAAAGGTGTATTATTCTACCTGTCAAGTTGCCCAATTAACAGGTCACAGGTGCAGATATGTTCTGTTCTTCTAACAGAGGGCTAAGCCTCTGTGCAAAAATAACCTGGCTGATAGGTCACAGGTTGAGGAGTGAGGTGAAGCAGAGGGTAATCAATAACAAGCAAGCTCCATCCTCAAATAGTGCTGCCAGGGAATGGCAGCGCTAAAAGCAAGTCCATTTTCATTTATGTGGCTGGCATATCCAGGTATATGGTGTGGATGGCCATGGAGTTGCAATGGAGTAATCAAGATGGCCTCACCCCCAAAGTAATGAAAGCAGTACGGAATACAGCCATGTGAAACTTCATTGGGGGAAATCACAGAAGACCTGTGATGCATCCTATGGTGACAGAATCAGCAATGCACAGCTGACAAAACAGTTTTAATTGACTTTCTGTGCAATGCTGGGCTAGGGTTCTCTTGAGCAATATAGCTGTCTTTAGCAAACAATCATTGCTCTTTCAAAAGAATAGAGAACCCATGTTTATAGGGAGCCACATAAGACTTGACAAGCCAGAAAGCACCAGTCAGGCATTACATGGGCAAACACTGCTGTGGAAGCCAGGATCCAGCCTCTTCTGTAGCCCAAGCAAACATGGCCATGGGGGGCAGTGGCCAGGAACCAGACACAAAGGGGCGGGTCCGTGGCAGACTAAAGTGGCCAATGGGAGATGAGTAGATCCCATTCATGTCTGTGTCAGCAACCACATCAATCAGTGAAGCATCCTAAATTGTATCCAGGGAAAAAATTGTGTCGGGAAGAGGGGAAACACTATTTAAATCTGGAACTATTAAAGGTGAGTAAGCTGCCTCAATTGTGGTCTGGGGATGAGATGAAGGCAGTGTCATGAGGACATGATGGCAGGAAGAAATAATTATTGGGGAATGTTTGTGTCATAGGTAAGGGAACATGAACATGAGCCCAAAGAAAAAGTAATAAAAGTTAACATGCAAACATTATTTCTCATATGCAAAACTTGTGTGCGTCCGTTTTACTTTTCACTCTCTATTTTACTTATCACGGGGATTGCAAAGAGCTTGACAAACAATAGTTAGGTTTTCCAATAACCCTTGAAGCAGATTTAATAAGAAGGGCCTTTCACTGCTTTGATTACATATTAAATTTTACTTGATTTTCAACTACCTGGCAGTGTGTACAAATAGGCATTGTTGGCCTGGAAGAATCAATATAGGGGGACCTGGGTCTAGTTTTGGAGCATGCAGAAACAAATACATAATTGTCCGGGGGGGGGGGGATGTAATGAAGTGGCAGACTGCCTCTGATGCAATTCCTAGGAAAGCTCTAAATTTGTCAATTAGCACAAATTACAGCCAGCACAGCTTGGTGCCAGCCCCCACAGCTTCCGTGCCCAAAAGGCGACAGGGTTTTGTACAAGGGTTTGGAGAGAAGCCCTTACAATAAAGAGATGCTTATTCAGATGTGAACGGAAACTCCAGCAGAAGTGAAGCTCCCACCTTAGGCCTGGATTAAGAGTTCCTATGCCTGAACTTCCTTTCTTTTGGAACGGAAGCCCCGCTTCATAAAATTAAATTACATAATAAGATGTAATGATTCTATCATGTCTGAATGCCCCCACTATTTCTCAGGTTTCTTTTCAATTAAACAAGACTTTTAGTGGACAGGGAAATAAAGCTTGGTGTCACAACTACTCAGTTTCGATATTTGGAAGATGCTCAGAAAGAGTACATGTTTATTATGATCACAATCAAGCCTCTGTCTAACAGATTTTGATGCAGTGGCAATGCGGCATGATTAGCTCACTGCAGAAAGGAATGGCTAGGTCTGTGCAAAGCATGTGTAAGAAGTGCTCTGCAACGCAGGTTAGTGCCAAAGAAACACCTCCCTTGGAAGGAATGAAGCAGCCGTGCCCTTTGCCAAGCTCATTTGTGGCTTCTCTTCCCATATGTCCCTTTCGGTATTTTTACCACTTTTGTGCAAATGATCGCAGTAAGTTGATTTGCCTTTATGATGCCATAGAACTGCTGAGTGAAAGTGCTGCCAATTCATATTTTAGTCCACAGGAAAAAAAATCCTAACATGGAATTTGCTGGTAATCCCTCTCTTGCCTCTACTGAGTCTATTTGAGTCACATGGTTCTGTCCTGATTTTGCATGGGCAAAATTATGGTTGAATCCTCCACCTTTGCTACCCTACCTCTTCAGGATATCACCGGACACTGGAAAAAATATCCACCAGTCATGGCACAGCAGCAAGAATGGGGTGGGTTGGCTAAAGGACTGTGCCATCTCAAGGCTCCTTAGGCAACACGTGCTGGCTTGAAGATTCATCTGTGTTTTGTTCAGGAGGCAATAGGTGTGGGTGGATGTGACTTGCCATTTGACTCTTATGCTGTTTTAGCCTTGTGCTAAACCTCTAAGGGACATAGAGCTAAGGCATTTACAGTATTGCTAGCTGAACAGTCTAATGTTATTGAGTAATTCTCATAGACCACTATTTAAATTTGTTTTGTTGTTTATTCGTTCAGTCGCTCCGACTCTTCATGACTTCATGGACCAGCCCACACCAGAGCTTCCCGTCGGCCGTCGCCATCCCCAGCTCCCCCACAGTCAAGTCCGTCACCTCCAGAATATCATCCATCCAACTTGCCCTTGGTTGGCCTGTCTTCCTTTTGCCTTCCACCACTTTCCCTATATTTATATTAATACACATACACACACACACACACACACACACACACACACGTACATACATACATACATACACACTATATATTATTATATATATTATATTACTATATATTACTATATATATGATATATTATAATATACTATATATTATACTATATATTATGTATATTTAAATTTACCAGCTACCCTTTGCTTCCACTATCACATGGAAGATGTAAAATAGCAACATCTTCATGTTACATTGTGCTATTTATTTATTTGAATTTATATTACTGCCCATCTCCCCCGTCAGGGGACTCTAGGTGGTTCACAATAAAACAGTAAAAACATAAATAAAAATTTACAATATTAATAAATAATATAAAATCCAAGCATAAAAGATGTTAAAAAGATGGTAATACTGGGGAGCTTCATGGGACCAGCCATCCCCAAGAGGAACTGTTGGCATTACCCTCCCAGGCAAGCCGGCAGAACCAGGTTTTAAAGTCTTTTCGAAAGGTTGGGAGTGAGGAAACCTGCCTCAGCTCTGGGGGCAAGATATTCCAAAGGGCGGGTGCTACTGAAGAGAAGGCCCACCTCCTGGACCCCACTAGATGGAACTCTTTAATTGATTGGGTCCGCAGCAAGCCCTCTCTGACTGATCGGGTGGGATGGGATGGGGACGGGGTGGGATGCTATACAGGCAGTCCTCGTTTAGTGGGTGCCTCATTTAGCTACCATTCACAGTTACGACGGTGATGAAAAAGTAACTTTATGATCTATCTATCTATCTATCTATCTATCTATCTATCTATCTATCTATCCATCTATCTATCTATCTATAAAACAAACAAGCAAAGAAACAAATTTATATAGCCACCCAATTCACACACGGTGACTCCAGGCAGCTTATAAAATTGCAGATCTATAAAGAAAAGGACAGCTGAAGTAAGATCGTAAGCACACTCGCAGTTTCACTTAGCAACCACTTCACTTAACGACTGATGTTGCTGGTCCAGTTGTGGTCACTAAACGAGGACTACCTGTATAGGTATGTATGTGCTTGTGGCAGAAAACTGTTTGCACTCAACTAGAGAAGGACTGCCAGAGGAACACAAAGGCAACTTCTATGCTTTTTTTTAAAAAATAGACCTAACATACACACCCCACTGATACTGGTGATTGGAAAAAGACTTCTGAGAAGAATCTTGGTGGTCAGAAGACTCCTGAGAATACCATGGATAGCCAGGAAAACAAACAAAGAAGTCAATCCAGAGTTCTCAGTTGTACAAATGACCATGTTCATATCTTGGACACATTATGTGAAGATCTAGCTCTCTTGAAAAGTCTATAATGCTGGGAAAAATGAAAGAAAAAAAGAGGAACATTAGCAGCAAAGTGAATGGACTCAATTACAGTGGCTATGGGTACACTGTTGGAAGCCCTGAAGGACCAGGCTGAGGATAGATCATTCCATAGAAAATATACCTGTGCGATCACTAAGAGTTTTCACCATTTTGATGACTCGTAAAAATTACTGGCAGTCATCCTTTCCTGAAGGCTATATAATATCAGAAGACATCTATCAGGTCCCAATCAGATTTGTGGAGGATGGACCTGGGTAGTGAATATATGTACTGTATTCTCAATTTAGTCTACAAAGATTGAAAGCTTTTGGTAGTTCCAATTTGAAAGCAGAGGTTGGTAGCAAAAAATAATAGAGTAGAATGTGTGTGTTTGTGGAAGAGGGGTTGGAAAGAGTTGGAAAGTGCAGTAAAGGACTGAAAGGCTGGTAGAACTGGCATGGATGGAAAACCTTTTTTACTTATTGAAGTGTATTTGGCATATAAAATTGAAAAATATAGTTTATTAGTTTCAAATAGAGCTAAATACCACATTTTTCTCTGTTTAAAAGGATGCAGAAAAGTAAAAAATGAATCATGAAAACAAGAAATATCAACAGCATTATGTTAAAAAAAAGAATGTTATGTATTATGGACATTGTCGTCTGGTCAAACAGATATAGAAAGCATTCATTTTCAGAAAAATGCTGAGAAAGAAAGGGAGGATCCAGGTTCAGAATACACATTTCAGGTATTACCATTGTCATCAGTTTCTATTTTTCTGGATCTTTTATCATTTTAACTTTTTTCAAGGTCTTGACATCTTTAGTTGCAAACAAATATATCAAAAGATAGTAACACTGACAGTTGTTATGTTGTGAATAAGATGAAGAAAGCACATGATGACGCTTATACACATAGATTTTTATTTAGAAAAATAAGAAGGAAATTTCTTCAAAGGGAAAAGCCTATTTCTTTTTTTCTTTCTTGCATCTGCAATAAAAGCTACTGCTTTTATTGATTTCTGCTAATGAAATTCAGGCAGAAGTTCTAAAAAGTGCCAGGATTGCAAATCTATGTCTTGGCTTTCCTCCAAAGTACTTCAAGTGTTATACTAAACCCAAATAGTCATAGGCAGCAACAGTGTCTTCTTCCCACCTACAATCTGGGTAAGAATTATGGAAATGGACAGAAGGAAATTATGAACTCTGCTCATACTAAATAACCAAGCCATAATGTGTGGAAAGTTCAAATGTTTTTTCTTCCCCAAGCCAAATGAACGCAGATAAATCTTGCCACTCATTTCAGTTGCAATCAAAATAACCATTTTATTTAGAAAAGGGCCAGCAGCAACAATAACAGAAGAACATTTATTCTGAAAGATTGTTCATTGGCTCTGTTGCACCTGCTCTTTATAAACTAGTCATTTTTTATTCCTTTTATGAATACAACAATTGTCATTCTGGGTTAGCTGTAGGAAAAAGCTGTTCTAGTTGTGCTGGCTCTTTTCAAGCCTCCCCCTTCACTGTCCCAAACAGGTGTTTCTCTCTTAATAAGTGCCCATTTGTGACATCCGCCCCGTAATTAAGCATCTGTTCTCCAAGAGGCTGACAAGTTCTTTGGCTGATAATCCCAGTTGGTTTGGCGGCATTATTTATAATGCCACCCTGACAAAGGTCTTCTTTTTGGAGTCTCCTTGTCAGAATGAGACATAACTATTTCCTTATTATGAAGATATGGAAAATGTAACCAAACTCCATGTTGCATACCTGAGAGTCAGTACTGGCCAAATAAGATACATAAACTTCACATAAAAAACAAATGAGCTTGTCCCTTTGGCCTAGAAGGCTTTGGGATGTGACTTGCTCTTTATTGCAACAATACATAAGCCATTATTAGAGCTGTCAACCAACTAAAATGTTTTTGGTCAATTAACCATCTTGTTGTTAATCAAGTGATTAATTAACTAGTCACAATAAACATTACAGTATCTCCATAAGGCTGATAATTTAGGAAAAAGCTAATAAAGATTACATTTTCCACTCCATCACAATGCATCCACATGAATTTTTATTTGAAAATTACCTTAAACATATTGCTTAAATTAAGATATGTATATGGTTGATTTACAGCTGTATCTTAAACATGGAACAGCCTCCTCCCCACCCACAAAACTAACATGTTAAGTACACAGCCAACAAATGAAATGAAAATGATCAATAAGTTAATTTTTCTGGCAGGATTTATTAGTGATGTAAAATGACCGTAAGGATAACATGAAGCACAGCAGGAATGAATGTCATAACCATCACAAGGATCATCTGAGAATGATTGTATATAACACATTTCATTTTTACCATGCCAATTCAACTAGCAGAGCAAGTGTAAAACATGAGCTGAACTTTAGTGTATTTTTCATATTCATCTCAAATAGAAATTGAGTAACGAGCAAAAATCCTGAATGATTACTTGCCTAAAACAAAGACAGGCAGCATTTTCAGGTCAAGGACCTTATTCAATCCTTTGCAATACATTGCAGACACAAAGTGGGAGGAGCCACAACAAAGTGGGAATGGCCAGAACAAAAAATGGGAGTTTCCAAAAAATTCTTCCTATTTAGATCAGCATAGGTCATATATTTTTCTTGGAATATAATACACATACACATATACACATATAGATAAACACATAGACCTGAACATGCACATCCATTTTCATGAGTATAGATCTGATTTCCTTCTACTCATCCACCTCCAACTTCTGGACTCATGTATGTCCATCTCTGAAGTTAGAAGAACAATATATCTTATTCTTAATTTATTTTCCATGTATTAATTTCTGCAATAAAAGCAAACGCTTGGCAAAGTATTTTACTCTGTTTCAGAATCCACCATTGACCACAAGTCTTGCTCGTGCTGATTGATGACTGAGACTTCCTTGTTTTTAATTTTTTTTAACAATTTGTAAATCACCCAGAGTCACTGGAAGTCAGGTGGCATATACATTTAACAAGTTGTTGGTGTTATTTTTATTGTTATTATTATCAAAGACCCTACTGGCTGTAAAAGCCACAGTATCTGCTGTCATATACTGACAGAGCAGAAAAAAGGCATAAGGAAAGGCTCAGCCATCATCCTTTTTCTACCTTCCTGATGAGCGACAGATGGGGGTAGCAACTGAATAGAGTAATTGGGGTAAGTAACATATAAGATGGCAATGCCACAACAGAGATAACTGCCCACTTATGTCCACCAGTATCAAGTAACACGGTGGAATGGGCTGTAAGAATAACCTTGAGGAACAGGAGGAAGAGCAGCAACCAAGACAATGGCCAGATAAAAGAAATTTAAGTCCAAAGCAGGAATGTAATTTGAGAAAATGTCTCAGACTTGACCCTCCCTACTTTTCTTAAAGATAAAGGCAGGAAGGGGGGAGGCACATTCAGACTTGCAAGACTCTCTTTCTATATAACTTTATAATAAAAGTAGTTGTAATGGTATGTGGGAATGACCTTGGGAGACAGGAGGAAGAGCCATAGACTGGACAACTGGTGTGTAAAAGATATCTCAGCCCACAGAAGGAGAGTGTGGGAAGTGTTTCAGAAGGGACCCTCCCTAGTTTTTCAGGGAGTAAAAGGAAAGGAAGGGAGAAATACTTTCAGTTGCAAGATTCTGTTAACGTAACCTTACAATAGAGCTAGTACTCATGGTTGTGCTATCACTATCTTTTGACTATCAAATGGGAGCAATGGTCCATCTTAGGGGGCAGTTATGGAAATGATAAACAGGTGAATAAATACATCATCAGTTTTGTCTCTATGTCTATTGCATGAAGTTGTGTGCCATAAAATAGATAGTTGGGGAGTAAAGCTGCTACTGAATATTTGTTTTCCCTTTAGGAGAAAATGTAATGCCTATAGAATCTACTTGTGCACTTCGTTCATTCTTTGAATTCAGCATCCTTTCCAAGTCTATTTGCTTGGCTGCTGATGGCAGTACCCCTACCAACTTGAATCAATTCAAACTTTTGTGTTCTTCCTTCTTACTGCTAACAGAGAAAAGCAACTATAGCCACGCTTACACAACTCATAATAAGGCACTGAAGCTGCAGTCTCAGATCACCCAGGCTGTAGGAGACTACGGTCCAGATGCAACTTTGATTTTCAGAAATTGACGAGCCAGCATCCTGCGATGTCAGATCCAAGTCCTTATTTAATCTTCCTGACTGTTCAGGAAGATTAAAGATTGCATAAACATGTGTTGATTGAGATATGCAGTCCTTGCAAACAATCCCAGGAGAGTGTATAGCACAATTAATGGAAGGAATATTTCAAAATAAAGACATGTTTACGAAAAAGGGAGATTTTAAAAAAAAGTAAAATCAAAGGAAAGGGAAGAGAGAACCAGCTTACTTTCTGCCTATCCATTGCAGAGCCAACTGATTATACCCAAAATAATAAGAAGCTACAAGGACCTTCTTTCCTTCTTTCCTCCATATAGGCAATCCTTGAACAACATACATTCTTAAAAATCTCCAGACATTTCTCCACATATGTGAAGTGTTCAGAAGCTGCACCATTGTGCTTTGATTATTTTTCATTATAAGCACTTAAGAGATGATCCCAGTGCAGAATTCCATTGGGGAGATATTCAAGGTGATTTGTTTATTTTCACTTTGTCAATAGCTGGAACTTCCTTGTCTAGAATCTCCTTTCTTGTCACTGTTATTTACCTCATTTCCACAAAATGTCACTTCAGGGATGGACATCTGCCCTATATTTTCAGCAATAAAGAAAGATGTGAAGAATTTATTTAGCTTCTCTGCAGCTTCTTTATTATCCTGCAGTAATCTTTTAACTGTCACTCAATAGGGCAATTGTCTCCTAGTTTTCTGTTCCTGGTATATTTAATACATCAAAAATGTATCTAGTGATATACCGTATTCCTTTAAATCCCTCTGTTATTGTCTGCTCTTGTGGGCAACACTTTCTCATGGAACCCATATTTTCTTAAATTGCTTCCTTGAAGCTGCTTATTAACCCTGCTAGTGATGATTTGTGGTAGCAAGTCCTTCCCTGACCTTCCTTTTCCTTAAAGAGTTTGTATGAAGGATGAATGTATCTCACTGGTTCTCCATGTTCTTTGAGGTTTTTTTTTCACGCCCAGTGAATCTATGTTATATTATGTGCTCCACTGTTAACATCTTAGGTCAGAAACTTCTAGCAGTAGCACATAAAGTATCTGTGCATAGTGTCTTTTTCTAAATATGGCAGATATATTGGCTTATTGTGCCCTACTACATGCCTATTTTCAATCCATCACCACTGCAGAGTCCAAAACATTTTTACACTTATCCTAGCTCCTACCAACCTTTATGAAGTTAAGAGGCAGAAATCCAGTATTATTCTTGACCTTCCTTCCTTCCTTCCTTCCTTCCTTCCTTCCTTCCTTCCTTCCTTCCTTCCTTCCTTCCTTCCTTCCTTCCTTATGTCCCCAAAGCTTAGGAAATCTGCTCCCTTGTTTTCCTCCATCTCACCCAGGCTTTAAGATAGTCCACCTTTAGCTGTCTAGCTAGCTCCGTACCTGCCAACAAGTTACATTTCAAAGAAAAGAATCTTGGAAGTCTTAATTAGCAATCTACTTTTGTATTTCAGGATCTCACAACTCAGCACTATTTATTAGGCTATCAAGGATGTGCATGACTTTAACACCAGGTAGGCAATTCACCTTGTTCCCTACATGCTCTCACATATTGTGCAATCTCTGTCACTAATCCTACTACCGTGAGCTTCCCTTCCCTGCCACCTTCCATAGTCATATCTGTCCATGTAAAAAACATTTACCGAAAGTGTTAGAGATGTATGGCAGAGCTTTCCAAACTTTTCATGTTGGTGACACACTTTTTAGACATGCATCATTTCACGACACACTCTTACAGCAGGGCACAAGGCAGGCACTAGGACCTGTGTGGAATCACAGCAGGTTTGGAGGCAGCAAGGCACAAGGCAGGCACTAGGACCTGCGCGGAATCCTGGCAGGGCAGGTTTGGAGGCAGCAAGGCACAAGGCAGGCACTAGGACCTGTGCGGAATCCTGGCAGGGCAGGTTTGGGGGCAGCAGGGTACAAGGCAGGCACTGGGACCTGCGCGGAATCCTGGCAGGGCTCGGAGGCAGCAGCAGCCGCGACACACCCAGACACTGCAGCCGACACACTAACGTGTCCCGACACACAGTTTGGAAAGCTCTGATGTATGGTATGTGATTAACCAAAAAATTTATACAAGCATAGATAGGTAGTACCCCCTCCCCCAACAGTCATATTTCTTAGTTTTTAATTTTTTAAATTTACCAAAATTCAAATATTGAAATATGAATTCTGGCTGCCACGTTTAGTCATGCCTTCTCTATGGAAAGTACTCTATTTTAATTTTCTGCATCTTGCTGAGGCCCACTTGGCAGGAACCAACATTACCATGCCAATTTTAGATAATGAAATGAGAATTAACTTCAGGACTCTTATTTTCATACTTGGACTTTGGCCCTGATAAGACAAGGAAATGAAGCCTGCATCCAAACAGGAAGGACCGTTAATCAGGAGTAATCCTGATTAAAACCCAGAAATCTTTTGGATCAGTTCTAGCATTCACATGCTGTGGTCTTTCTAAAGCAACAAGACAAACTTCAGTTTTCCATTTTGAGATTTTGAAGTTCCATCAGGGGTTGGGGATGGTTTAAGTTGCCACTGGGAGGACCTCCTGCACTGGCCTCCTGGCTGTTTCTCCTTCCCACAGATGCAAAGATGGGGCTGCCCCCCCCCCAACACATAAATTTTCTATTTTGGATTTTCTATTTAATTTATAATAATAAGTAGTTGTATGTTGTATTTTTATATTTTATAATAGAATTTTAATCTTTATGTTTGTAAACCGCCCAGAGTCCCCTTTGGGGGAGATGGTGCGGTGATAGAAGTTTAATAATAAATAAAATAAATAAAAATAAATACAGAAAGGCAGAAAGGCAAGAATGGGGACAGTGCAATGGCCTGTCTAAAAAGGACAATAGTAGAGAGGACACCTGCACGACACTTCAAGTCTGCTGTGGAGGGCTTGGGAATAAAGCTGGTGGTCATGTAGAAGTATCCTCAGTTTCTTACTGTTCATCAATAGTAGCTTACAGCATTTTAGGAAGTTTGGATGGATGGATAGAAAGATAGATAGAATAGAAAGAAACAGAAGTGTTTAGAAAACAAAAATGCAAGTTGTATTGTCAGAATTGGGATACTAGCAATATATTCTTGCCCCACTGCTGTTCAATTTGCCATCTTCTTCTATTAAAAGTTCTTTGGTTTGCACCATACAGTATATACCAACTACGCTACAAAATGCTATGCTGTATTGTAATCAAAGTTCAGTGCATCAAGCTTGAAGATCAACAGAGAAGCAGAACATAGCATAAATTTATGACTTGCTGGATGAATATTTCTAATATTGATGTATCCTTGCTTTTGATATTGTAGTGATTCAAAGCCCACAGAACAATCTTTCACCTAACACAATTAGCTCTCACTAATTAGACTATGATGTTCATAGCATAAAGGCTGTTATCTATTCTTAGCCTTCATGTTAATATATATATATATATATATATATATATATATATATATATATAATATATTATATATATATTATATATATATATTATATATATTATATATATATTATATATATATATTATATATATATTATATATATATTATATATATATATTATATATATATTATATATATATATTATATATATATTATATATATATTATAAATATATTATATATATCAGGGGTCCCGAACCCCCGGGCCGCAGACCGGTACCGGTCCGTGGCCTGATAGGGACTGGTCCGCCATGCCGGTCTCTGAACCCCACCCCCGGTCCATGCAATTGGCTCCAGCCTGCAAAACCCCCCCCCAGTCCACGTGATTGGCTCCTGCCTGCAAACCCCGCCCCGCCCAGTCCGTGGAAAAATTGTCTTCCACGAAACCAGTCCCTCGTGCCAAAAAGGTTGGGTACCCCTGATAATATATATATTATAATATATAAGATGTATTTTATATATTATATATATAGTGACGGAGTGAGCTCCCGCACTCGCCCCAACTCTTGCCAACCTAGCAATTCGAAAGCATGCAAATGCAAGTAGATGAATAGGTACCACTTCAGTGGGATGGTAACAGTGTTCCGCACGCGTCATGTGGCCACATGACTGTGGAAGCATTTTCGGACAGCACTGGCTGTTCGGCCAAGAAACGGAGATGAGCACCGCCCCCTAGAGTCGGACATGACTGTGCAGAGGAAAACCTTTACCTATATACTGTATATTCAGGTCTCCTTTTTTCATTGTTTCTACTTGCAGAGATCAAAACAGGAGTGGGTTGCATGTTAGCTTTCCACCTGGTTTACTAGTTTCCTCCATATATTATAATGATGGTTATTTGACCAAGCACCATGTTAGCTGTTTGTAGGGACCAACCTCATAGCCATTATCTAAATCTCTGTGGGAGAGTCCAAAAGTTGTTGCTTTCTGAGCAACATCACAATATGAAATACAAAGCTAAACTGATAACTAGTTACTAAATAAATATACAACATAAAGGCTATTCTCAAAAGACTCGTAAACTACCATCCTGAACATTATTTACAGGTCCACCTTTATTGAATGGTTCTGCATAAACCTGAATGCAACAGAAGGAATGATTGAACATATCTTGCTGTGTTCCACAATGTTACGATACAGCAAGGCTTTCTCAAGGCCAGACGCCATACCCCAAAGTCTAGCTATAATATATATACCATGACACTCCTGGTTGCTTGAGCTGGCCTAGAATCAAAATTAGTTAGCATTTATTCCAAGAAGAGATGCCAATGTATTTACCTAATGCAGACATTGAGGTAAGTGAAAGTTACTGCTCAGCTTCAATATGACTATTGAAAGACTAAAAGAGGAAGGGCAGGTTTATATAAAGAGAGGTTGCCAGTGAATTTTGCCTTAAGTGAAACATGAGGCAAACTTAGAAGTCTCTCCTCAGGTTGTGGAGTAATTATAATGTTATTTTTAAAAACAGAAATGTATGAAAGGGTTGTATATTAATTACTTGTTATTTACAATATTGCATGTGTAAACCTACCCCTTAAGAGATGCTTAACTTGATTCCAGATTTGGTAATTTCTTTTGAAGTTAAACAGAAGAATATTTTCCAAAAAGTCTCTTGATGTTAAGGTTAAAAGGTTAAAATCTTAGAAGTACTGCTTTTTAAAAGATTCAGAACACATTCACTTGAATTAGGATTATGGTGCCACTGGAGTTTAGCAAGTTTGTTCAGTAATATCATATGAACTGCCCAAATAAGCTATCCTGTGTACGCCCCATGGCACCTTAAGCCACGGAGTAGTATCTTGCTCAGCACTTGAAAAACTTTAGGTATTAGAGAGGACCGAATCCCAGATCCTAAAGTACAGTGGAATAAGTCAGAATGGGGTGGAATGGATGGGACTGAACTCATTCAGAAGATCTGGTCTTGATTTGTTCTCTGTACACTGCAAAACAGTATCATCACAGCAGTCACCGCAAAGGAAAAATGAAAGAATTTTTTTTTGGTTAAGTATATATAACCCTAAGTATTAGCTGAGTATAGCTAGGGCTTATCTGACTAGCAAGTAATAATTTATTTTATGGGAAAGTTCAATACATTAGTATTTTGTACTTCTCCTCTAATCCCAACAATCACTATATTCAAGAAGGGGCATCGTCATTCCATGCAAACCTCTCCTTCCATTGACAAAAATCTCTCAATCCCTCTAAACCTCCAAACCAGGGTTTCTCAACCAGGGTTCCATGGAACCTAGGGTTCTGCGAGAGATCACTAGGGGTTCCCTGGGAGATCACGATTTATTTAAAAAGTTATTTGAAATTCAGGCAACTTCACATTAAAGAGGTAAGTTTCATTCTTTATTCTTAGTTTAAGAACCCTGTTAATGCATATATACAGGCTTACACAATAATTTTGTAACTTCTGGCCTATATTTGAGCCTGAATGTGCAGGGGTTCCCCGAGGTCTGAAAAATATTTCAAGGGTTCCTCCAGGGCATAGCTTTCCAAACTGTGTGTCACAACACACAGTTGTTTAGTGTGTCGCAACACACAGTTTGGTGTGTCGCAACACAACCCTGAAGCGGCAGCGGGGGCGTGCACGGCGGTGGCGGTGTGCACAGTGGCGGCAGCGACGACAGCAGTGGCGCGCCATCAGCGCTTCCGCGTTTTAGCGGAGGCTGCCGCCGCCATACACACAACTGCGTGCCCCCCGCACCACCGCCGTGCATGCCCCCGCTCTCGCACGCACCCCCGCGCCCCCGCCACCGCTGTTGGTGTGTTGCCAATGGCAGCAATTTGGAAAGCACTGCTCCAGGGTCGAAAGGTTGAGAAAAGCTGCTCCAAACTGTCAAATCAGATTGGGTCATCTCTGTGTACTCTTGTTGGATACTTAACAGGTTCTAAGTGTTGATTCCATTGCATAAATCTATGAGCAGGAACAGTCAGCAGTGGATATTAAACACAGATACTGTAGTACAATTAGAATGCAAGTGACTACATTTAGCTGATTTTGTACAATTCACTTAAAGACAGGATGTTTCTATGGCTGGGTTCACACAAGCAGTTTAACTTGGTCAGTTAAAGACCTAGTGGCTGCACCTGCATCATGAGCAAGGGTTGGCTGGCTTTAATTTTGACTGATTTTCCTAGTGGCTTAACTTGCTGGGTGAAGTCAGTCCATTTGGTTGCTTTGTGATTCAATGGATTGTGCAAATGTTGAAAGTGGTGTTTATTCCACAATCAAACTAAGCATGTTGTGAACATCATCTATCAGACATCAGCAACTCAACAGTCTCTCCTCTTTTCCCAAAGTAAAAGGCTGGACACTATTTCCAATTCTGATACTGTATATTACCATCAAGTTCTAAGATCCAGGTAATCTGGCACCTTGTATTTCCTCAAATACACAAATAAACAGTCCAAGGAGATATCTTAGGCAGATAAGCAATTGTAGAGCCATAGAATTGGAAGGGGCCTTAGAATCCACTTAGTCCAATCTTCTGCTCAGCACAAGATCCACTAGAGCATCTGTTATCATCCAGCGTCTGTTTGAAGACCTCCAGCAAGGCAGCCTGTTCCACTAAGCCTGAATCTGCTTCTTCATAGTTTTATCTCATTGGTTCTGGGCCAACATAGAAAAGTCTGCTCCCACTTTTGTGTGACAACTCTTCTGATATTTGAAGACTGCTATCATATCTGGGAGTTCCTTTCCAGTTTTTGTAAGATGTACCCCATCTCTTCCTTGGATTCCTTTGTGAGGGTAGCATAAGCCATTGGCACTGGGGGATGAAAAAGTACCTGTGCTCCCAGTTCCTTCACCTTCCTGTTCAAAGCCTCATAATCCCCAGAGATTCTTTCAAGGTCTCTTCTGGCAGTATTATCCATCCAAACATGGATCAAGAGAAAAGGATAGGTGTTGATGGTTTGAATAGGCTTGAGAAACTGTCTGTCATAGCCTGAAATTATTTATTTTATTTATTATTTAAATTTGTATCACCGCCCATCTCCTCCAACCAGGGAACTCTGGGCAGTTCACAACAAACAAGTTAAAAATATAAAATTACAACAACAATAAATTACATATAAAATCCAAATAGAAAGATGTTAATAATAAGGCGGGTGGGCTAAAAGTGTAAGAATAAGAACCTGAATCTCTCTAGCGTGCTCACAGGCTGTGTTTTTAAACAATATTCCTTTTTCTGTGCACGAGTTTACACAACGTTAAGCTCTGCTCCATTCACTGGTTCTAACAGGCCACTGAATGATCTTCAACCATGACACAGAACATTATAGAAGTCCCTTGGGCCCCTATGGATTGAAGAAACTGTCTCTGAAGAGGTGTGTTGGATGGTAGGTGACGTTGTGTAAACTCGTGCACAGAAAAAGGAATATTGTTTAAAAACACAGCCTGTGAACACGCTAGAGAGATTCAGGTTCTTATTCTTACACTTTTAGCCCACCCAAGCATAAAGAAACACACACTTAGATATTGCAGGTACAAAAAGTAAGTATGTAAGAGCTCTTACATTTATTCGGTCCAGGTACAGCCATTTCAGTAGAAAATTGGTTTCAGTTCTTTCTGTTCCCTAAAATGTACACCTCTGGCCCTGTTTGCTGCCAGAGGCTGCATGGAGAAAGGGGGCTTGAGGCCTAGGCATGGCCTCTCTATGGAAAGGAGCAGCCACATGCTGCTTCCTCCTCGATGGTGGAAGAATCAGAGAGAGAGAAGAGGAAGTGGGAGGGGCAACAAGCAGCTTCCTCTAGAAGCACTGAGTTTGCCTCCTAGAGCAATCACCCATATGCTAATGAGGCATGCTTGATTTGCCGGATTCCAACAATAGTATGCTCTGGTGGCTGAGTGCCTCCTAAGTGCCTCCTGAACCTCTTATTTCTATTGGTCACATGCTTCCAGATGTTTACCTCTGCCAAAGGAGTTTTTTCTGTTCTTAGATGTTCTTTTCATTTCCCTGAGAGATTCAGTTGTCCTGTCCAAGAATCTCTTGTTTTTCTGATGCATTTCAGTTCAAATACTCTCTCCCTTTGCTTTCTCCTTCAATTCAAAACAATACAAAACAAAACAAAACCTTGCACTTCCAGCAGGTGTAACTTGGGTCCCCTTCAGACAGGAAGGTACATTGCAGGCCACAATTAATCTTCCCTCACTGTCAGTCACTTGGAGCCTTCCCTGCCAACTCCTTTAGCCAAACTTCCTGGACTGAAACAACACGATGGAAGGAGAGAGGGGGGGGGGGAGGGGGGAGAAGAGAGAAAGGGGCCAGATCTCTTGCTTTCTCTCTTCTCTCACTTAGTGAACTCCAGGACATGTTTTTCATTAGTGAAGGAACCATCAACCCTGGATACGTGTTAGAAATTGAAAACTGAGCATACTTAAATTTGGACAAAAGAAAAACCAAATGGGTTTGAGGACCGGATTTGTACTTTTATATTACCTCCCACCATATACTACAAGGGAAGCCATGCTGCTACGGGATGGAGCAAGCTTTGGTAGAGTGAAAACTGCTAGCTTGTCAAAGAGACTATAAATGGAGAGGGAAGAAAAAGAGAGTCCAAGAACTAACAAGGAAACTCTGTTATGATATATTTCAGATGGGAAAAGATGATAGATTGAAAAGGATTTACAGAGTTTCTCTCTCCATGTACAAAAGCTTTCCTGAAAGCAATTGCTCATGCTCTCTTGTGCATGGCACTGCTCCTTGGGAAATGAAAAGATTTTTAAAAAAGGAAAGAGAAAGAAAAAAGCCAGTGCTGAGCCTCATGAATTCACACTGGCACTCCAGAGGCTTAGAGAGAAGCAATAAATACAACAGTAGCAACCACTGTCAGCAGCAGCTTCATTTTTATCCTAGCAGTATGAGGAAAGTCTACTGCATATAGCACCAGAAAAATGACCCAATATTGAAATTAGCTGCATTGAATTAAGGAGGGGAAACACAGGAAAATGAAAAGAAAGAACAGGAAGGGGAAAAAAAGTGGGAGGGGGGACTAAAATTCTTGAATCAATGGGAAATACTAGAATCTAAGGCATGCAGTGTGAAACAAACCCATGTTCAACATTGGGTAAATTGATGGCCCACATTGTTCCCAACTTGCATTACGTGGCTTTATAGCGTTAACCTTGTTCTTGACAGATGACTTCATCTTTCACTCTTTATTATTTATTTATTTAAATGTATTGGCTGCCCAAGCTCTGAGACATTCCTAAAAATACTGGTATGTTGTTAGAATAAATGGGGTGCAAGCTTAATTACTCAGTCCTTCCTTTCTCTTCATGTCACCATTGCATCTCCCTCACTCCCTACATAATGCACTGGGTTATTAAAAAAACAATCTTGGAAATATCAGATTTCCTTTCAGTGTCAAACACTGCAACAGGTATCGTTCTCCTGACAAGAGGCTGGCAACACAATGTGATTCCCAACCTCTTGGCCTTGGCCTTCTCCTTATTGTTCTTTGCTGTCTCTCAAAAATATGTCCTGGTAGTTTTAATCACGGGGCTCACCTCATTTGGGTGAGGAAAGACAAATTAAAATGAAATTAGTTCTTGAGCAGAAAGAGGGAAGCACTCATGGAGGAACTGCTTACATAGGCTCTTAGTTAGAAAGAGCTACCCCCTTCACATGGATTTGTTTACACTGTATTGAGAGAAGATAGATTTAAGACTGGAATAATTCCCAAGTGAGGAAAAGGGTCCCTGAATGACAGGCTAGGGGAGATCTCTCAGATGCCTCTTTCTGCGGACAATAATAGCTGAGTGACGTATTACATGGGTGTCCAGAATACCTCTTACACATAGCATCCATGTGGCAGCTTTCCTCCTCCAGTAGGAAGGTATGACAAGGGACCATTATATTACATGTTTTTCTTCCCATGGCCAATTGAGCTGGCCAAAGGAAACGAATCCTGTGATCCTTCCTCTTCCTGCCAGAGTCGTGCCCTTTTCTGTGGCATCCCCATGTCCTGCTTAAAAAGTAGCTATCTGGGCTTCCAGATCCTATTGCTGCAGCAAGGCAGCCCCCCTTCTTGTGCAATAGAAAATGGGCCACTATGGGGGCTGTAGTGGAACAGTTTGATTTCCATTCTGCAACATGGTAAGTATGATTCATTGTCACTAGTGGGGACCTCGTTTGGCCAACCTCAAGAGAAAAGTGCAATAGCTTCTGGACTAGATGGTCTGCCGGCCTGTTATTAAAAATGTTTTGAGGATGAACTTTTACAACCTTTACAAGAAACAATGAATATTATTTTACAGAATGGAACATTCAAGCAATGGCAAAAAGATATATCTAAATTTGTATGGCAAGGGAAAAAACCACAAATTAAATACAAAGTGCTACAAGATGCAAAGGAGAGAGGAGGATTGGGTTCACCGGATTTGAAATTGCATTTTGCAGCTTCTTGTTTGGTTTGGATGAAAGAATGGGTGTTGTTGAGAAACAAAAGACGTTTAGAGTTAGAAGAGTATTACCTGAAGTTTGGATGGCATGGATATTTATGGTACGATAAAGTTAAAGTTAATGTGGATTTTAAAAACCATTTTATTAGACGTGCCATATTGAGAATATGAAATAGATATAAACCCAGGCTGTGCCCGAAAACACCTCTATGGATCTCAGCACAAGAAGCATTTTATAGAAGAGAAACAACAGGCAAAGACAAATGGTTAATATACCAGGAATTATTGGAGAATAATCAAGGGGAATATAAAATTAAATCAAGAGAGCAACTAATGGCAGAAGGATATAGTTGTCAATGGTTTTCCCATTTACAGCTATCAGAAAGATTTAAAATGATTACTGCGACGAGATTATTATATGCACAAAGATGGAAAGATTCGGCACTACCCACCATGGAGGAATGGTTGGTGAAATTGGCAGAACTTGCTGAGATGGCCAAACTGACTTCTTTGATTAGGGAAAGGTCATTATTGACATTCATCAATGACTGGAAACCCCTTGGGACTGGACTTTTTGCATAAAAAAAGAAAATGATTGTGTGACTTATGGTTTTTATGATTAGAAGGAATAGGTTTTAGAAAGAAGGGAATTATGATGTAATCTTAGAGAGAGAGGTTTGATTATAATTTTATGTATAACTGCCGAGAGGAAGATCAGAAGCCATTTCTTTATATTTCTTTTCATGTTTTCTGTTCTTTTATTTCCTCTTTCTTTTTTCTATCTCCTTTTTTCTTTGTCTCTTTTTTCCTTTCCTTTCCTTTCTTTTATTTTCTCTTTCTCATTTATTATATCTTTTTCTTTGAATGTACTTCTTATTATACTGTATATGTAAAATCTTTTAGTATAAACTATTTTTTTAAAAAAAAGAAAAAGTGCAATAGCTCAGTGGGAGAGGACATCTTTCCCAGATCCATGGCCTGCAGGTAGGATTGCAAAAGACTTCAATCTGAAGTTCTGTAGAGTAGCTGTCAGGCAGAACAATATGGGATAGATGGACCAAGGGACCACTCAATATAAGGGATCTAAGATCCACATGTTTCTGCATGTGGATCTTAGAACTACTGTATGAAAGTCAAATTCATTATGATTGATTTAGCTTAAATATTTGCAGATGAGTACTACCATAAGCTATCATTAGACACTCGTTAACATTTCAACACAACAAAAAACTCCACTTAATCTCCTATAACTTAGATCTATAAATAAATGTATTGTCGAAGGCTTTCACGGCCGGAGTTCGATGGTTGTTGTGGGTCTTCCGGGCTGTGTGGCCGTGTTCTGGAAGTTGTGGTTCCTAACGTTTCGCCAGCATCTGTGGCCAGCATCTTCAGAGGGCAGGAGCACAGACAGAAGGCTCTTTCTGTGCTCAGGTAGAGTGGCAATGTTTGTTTTCTATTTATAGATCTAAGTTATAGGAGATTAGAACTACTGTATGAAAGTCAAATTCATTATGATTGATTTAGCTTAAATATTTGCAGGTGAGTACTATCATAAGCTATCATTATAAAAACTATGGGAACTGCTTAATAAACATTTGCCAGTTGTTTGTCTTTGGATGGGATAGTTGCAGGATGGCGTACAGATGCAGAAGTGATTAGGGATGCAAACTAAATCAAAATGACACTGGGAAGTAGCTGGGAACAGCAAGAAACATGAGATTTCCAGAGACACTGACTGTAAATAGCCGAGGCAGTATTTGTTGCAGGATGCCAGCTGATGAAATGCAGAAAAACAAGTCACGTTGTAATGGAAGATGCCAAAATACTACAGGCTCATTTTTACAGCTGCTATACTTGGGGGTGGAGGCGTAAGATTCCTAAAGTAATCTACACATAATGTCAACAATTTATTTGCAATAATGTGTACATTTAATTTTTTAAGGCACAGAAATGGTTAGAATTGAGGAACACTGCTTGTTAGAAAACAATATAAATAAAGAGTCTGGAGAGGACAAAATCAAATCAATTAGGCCTTCCTCAAATGTTTAGTATAGCAGGATATCTGGGAAGCAAATTTGCCCAGTATATTGATGCAGGCTTTTATTCCTAGTGTTTATTTTTTCCCTTTATTTCTGTTCATGCTTATACAACTGTTTTTTCGGGATGAAAGCTTCCAGGCAGCTAACAAATTATACATTGATCAGATGATAAACAAACATATTTTAGAACCAGTTACAAGACAAAAGGTAGGAATTTAACCCAATACAAATGCAGCATAACCGTTTAGACAAAAGAAATATGAAGAACAGTCCCACTATTGGCTTAACTGGAGACTGTGATTGGAGTCTGGGTGGGAAGCAGAGTCACTTCTGTTTCAGATGTTGAAGTTGGATGGAGGAGGTGGCTTTGTGGTCCTGAGAAAAACAGACACATTTGGTATCTCACACACAGAAAAAAAATCAGTTTGCGGTTAGGCTTTGCAAATTGCAACTCAGAAAATGTGTGTGTACCGTGTACGTGCCTTAACTCATTCCCCATACATTGGGGAAGAGCAACTGTGTTTCCCTCTGCCTCTTCTTCCCTGACCTGTCCCCAGCCTTACTGCCCACCACCTCCCTTCCACCGCCATTTGTGACGCAGCTGGAGAACAATGCAAGGGCCAGGAAGGAGACACAAGACAAACTGTATATGCCTTTTTTGTCTCTGTCGTGTTGTGTTACACATCATTTTCAAACCTTCCAGCAACCTGTCAACTTTATGCTAAGCCTTTTCTTCCAACTCTCCTGCAACTACAGCATCCCTTCCCTGCACAGGAAGCCCCCTCCCCCGCATCTCCTGGGGAGCTCTATTCCACAGTTAGAGAATTGTTCATCAGGTAACAAAGGCAAGACTGACCATCAAGGTGAACTGCTTCCATAGCCAGGGGTAACTCCCCTGTTGGGGGAGTTGGGTGGTCATATAAATTTAAATAATAAAATAATAAATAATTGAGCCATGGACTCTGCAAAAGAGCAAGAAAGGGAAAACAACCATTCACGAGAAAGTGTACGATAAGCCTCTGGGGTAAGTGTTGGTGGGAATGTGAGCAAATATACTGAGCAGCAAAGAGCTGCTTTGCTGAGATAGGGAAGAACCTGAAAGTAAAGCTGCTAATCAGTGGGCTACAAAAAATTCATATCCACCGTCAGTCATATCAGCCAAGGATGTCATGCCAAGAAGTTAGTGGCAACATCATAAGAGGCAGAGAAGTATCACTGCATGTACTGTATGAGAGGAGGCCAGAGCCTAAATGTTCTGCTGAGGTGAACCCAGAGGCACAAAGTTATTCATCACGCAACACAACTCTGTGTTGTCTCAACATTTTTTTTAACAGTTCTTTCCTGATTTGCATGATCAGGGTGAGACAACATTTCAGTTTCTATTAAAAAGTTAATTCGTGAAAAATAATATTTAGTATGTCTTTAGTAACTCCCAATACCCCTCTATGGAACTTCCCTGTAGGTGAGGATTTACTTAGGATTGCTATATTAATAAAATTTGCCTCACAATTTCTAATGTCTGTTTTCACACATGCACTTTAGCTTATTCTCACAAAAAAGGATTCCTGGACAGGAATACTTTTCCAGATGGACAGAATGTGTATTCTCGTCTTATTAGCACATCACTGGATGGTCACTGGACAGATCATAGATAAAACACTCAATTGAAACACATTGTCTGGGTCCACCCATTTCATTTAGCTCTAAGTTCATGCATTTTTGACATTTCCGATGAAACCTAATTAGGCACTTTATAGAAAATGTGGCATCATAAAATTGAATGCATAACGACTCTTAATTTGCATGGATTCCACAAAATTCTTACTATGAGATGATTTTAAAAAATCTATGAGGTGGGATAAAAACAATAACTTACTGTATAGGCTACAACCCTGGTATATGATCTGCCAAAAGCTTCAGAGTGTCCTCTTTTTATGGTACTAGCCTTATTGCTATGGACAGATTCTGGAAATATGCTTTATTTTCACACTGTACAAACAGCAAATAGGCATAAAAAATAATTCTACCTTCCACTCTTCTAGCCACAAAAGAACAATAGTTCAGCATTGCTAAACATTTTAAAATATTTTATTATGAAATCTACAGCAAAAAATAGCTATTTTTAATTAGGGGAAACAACTGAACTAGCCACACACACCATACAAGTGTAGCTTGGTACTGGGTATAAATTAGACTTTGGCTTGTCCTGTAATGTATGGTTTTGAAGGAACTGAATAAATGTATTGTCGAAGGCTTTCACGGCCGGAGTTCGATGGTTGTTGTGGGTCTTCCGGGCTGTGTGGCCGTGTTCTGGAAGTTGTGGTTCCTAACGTTTTGCCAGCATCTGTGGCCAGCATCTTCAGAGGGCAGGAGCACAGACAGAAGGCTCTTTCTGTGCTCAGGTAGAGTGGCAATGTTTGTTTTCTATTTATAGATCTAAGTTATAGGAGATTAGGTGGGGTTTTTTGTTGTGTTGAAATGTTAACGAGTGGCTGTTGAGAGTGATTAGCATGTTCATTGTTAGAAGTTTTCCCGTGTCCTGGTAGTTGAGCTGAGTTTGTTGACCATCTGATGGAAAAACACAACTTTCAAACAGTCTTCAGACCCACCAGAAAAATACAACAAATGCTAAAATCAGCAAAAGACAAAAGGGACCCCCGCACCGCTGCAGGAGTATACCGTATACCATGCAGCTGCGGACAAGTATACATCGGAACCACAAAACGAAGCATTCACACCAGGATAAAAGAACACGAAAGACACTGCAGATTACAGCAACCGGAAAAATCTTCAGTAGCTGAACATGCTCTCAAGCAAATGGGACACAAAATACTATTTGAAAACACAGAAATACTGGACAACACCAAAAGCCACTACACCAGATTATACAGAGAAGCCATTGAAATTCACAAACACTAACACAGTTACAATAAAAAAGAAGAAAGTCTAAAAATTAGCAAAACCTGGCTACCAGTCCTGAAAAACACAGCCTGCAAAAGGTCAACAAACTCAGCTCAACTACCAGGACATGGGAATACTTCTAACAATGAACATGCTAATCACGCTCAGCAGCCACTCGTTAACATTTCAACACAACAAAAAACTCCACTTAATCTCCTATAATTAAGATCTATAAATAGAAAACAAACATTGCCACTCTACCTGAGCACAGAAAGAGCCTTCTGTCTGTGCTCCTGCCCTCTGAAGATGCTGGCCACAGATGCTGGCGAAACGTTAGGAACCACAACTTCCAGAACACGGCCACATAGCCCGGAAGACCCACAACAACCATTGAACTGAATAAACTTGAATATGGACTGTGCCAGGAGAACTCACAACTGAGTTCTTTTTTCAATATTCAGAGCCATTAGTCATGTGTAAAAGAGTTGAAAAGTTCCTTGGGACATAGACAAAGTGCAGGTTTTAATCCAGTCCAAATTCATTTGGGCTTAGATTTGAAATGTGTTCACTATTGAAGCTTACCAGCAGAATATATAAATGGAAGCAAGGAGAAAAGTGTCTCTAAGTTTGTGCAGGTTTCATTACCTGGCTAGGCAACATCATCAGTCCATGGGAAAGTAGATTTTGCTGGTTGTTTATATATAAACAATATCTGTCTGTCTGTCTGTCTGTCTGTCTGTCTGTCTGTCTGTCACCTACCTACCTACCTACCTACCTACCTACCTTCCATCTTTGGAAGACCTGAAAGACCAAGTTGGAGACAGATTGTCCTGGAGAAAATCTATCTATGTGGTTGCTAAGTATCAACACCAACTTGATGGCATATAATCACTCACTCACTCACCCACCCATCCACTCACTACTTATTCTACCCTCAAGTGTTATGATAATTTGGGGTAGCTCTACAGAAGCAAACAGGAATAAAAAAAATATGATTTTCCCCTGCTAAGTTGAAATTTAAAAAACCTAGAGAAAATCCACATGTTGGCCAGCCTAAACTTCATCTCCCCAAAATGCGAACTGGATCCCACATCCCCAAGAAAGTTGTCCCTCCTGGTTTCCATATTCACCTGCCACTGCTGATGGTGCAAGAAGGCAGAGGCTGAGAACAGGATCAGGGAGGAATGATAGGAAGAATTTCTGTACCACTCTAGGAGAGTTGAAGAAATTTTTTTGGTGTCTAGCTTGTGAAACAACAGTTCTTGGCTACATTAAGAACTGCAGAAATGTAAAACTGGAAAGCTGTGACCTAAACCTTGCATCGTAGCTCCTCTTGGAGGTGGTTGGCACCATAGAGTTCCTTAAACAATAACATAACCTCTTGGATTTTATATATTTATATCTAATTAAATTGGAATAATGTATTGTACTTTATATGTTTTTAATTAATCAATTTTGTTGTAAACCACCCAGAGTCCCCTTGTGGGGGGAGATGGGCGGTGATATAAATATAAATCAAACAATAAATAAATAAATAAATAAAAATCTGTATCTTGTTCCCCAAAATAGCGATGCATGGTGGGAGAACAGGGGTGGAGAAGCTGCAGCTCCACTTTCTTGATTCCTTTATTCTTGAACCCATGACAGTACAGTAGAAGCCTGAATAGCCAAAGATTGCTTAGGTGGAATGTGAAGATAGCCAGATATAGGGTCTAATTTAAGATGGTCAAGTCTTTAAAGCTTGCTCTGTGCATACCATATTTCCCCCCTGATTGCATCTATTACAAGGGAGAAGGAGAGTTTTATTTCATTAATGAAGGGGGGGGGAAGAATCAACCAGTCCAATTATATCTGAGTTCCGCAGGAAAAAATCCAGAATGTTCAGAGAGACGGCACATCCAATGCTTTCCTGCTGATTGGCTGACAAAGTGGGAATGAGGTTTGCATCCTATTTTTAGACGCTCTTGCAGCAGACTGTTTTGTCACAGGACTGGCTGTGCAGGGACAAGGCTATTGCACTAGATGATGATTTCTTGCCAGTATTAAATCCCAGACTAAATACTTGGCTTCCTAAAAATTAATTGTTATTGTACCAAAGCACAGTTTTATACACTCCTGTTTAAATAACATCATCAACAAAAATATCTTTGCAAATGAATGTTTAGGGAGAGTGGCTGAGATTAGCATAGGAAGCCTCCAATACCATCAACCTCCCCTGCTTGTAAGCAAACAAACTCAGTGAGATTTACATGCACCTCATCAAGATGAGGCTGCAGCTGGAAGAAGCTGTTCCACTCATGATTAAAGCTTTTGCCTCATGTTTTCATAATACTGCAAATGTTCCTATCTTTAATCTCTGGAAAATAAGCACAAGAAAACATTTACCCATAGGTAAGCTGTGCATGTCAGAAAGAGTTCTTTGTTCTAGTATTACCTACATGCTATTTTCTTCTGGCAAGGGGTGGGTTTTTTCGGAGCTTTATGTTCCCTGAATTTTCTATTTTGTTTCTCATGCTGGTTGGGCTTCATGGCATTTAACATGCCAGTAGATTCTTGTTTTCTATCAGAAATTGAGGGGAACCCAAAGAATAAGATGGAGATGGATGTTAGGGTTTGCAAGGTAAGGAAATACACATTTGTGTAAGATTTTCCAAGCTTTTGCTATAACTTTGGTTCCATGTGACACTTCTCCCATCCTTAACCCCTTACTCTTTTAAAAATATTAATAGAAAATCAGTGCTTTTTGCACATTCCCCCATATTCCGTATCATCTGGATATTTCTCACTGAGGCCATTCCCTCTCCAGTGATTTATATTGTTATGGCAATATATGGCCTGTCTGCTTTGTCTGAGTGCCAAGCTTACAGGAATTCTCTAGCATTTTTGGATGGATACCCATGCAACTTTATTTAAAAGTGCCTGACCACTCAACCCACCACAGCAAAACCAACAGAAGCTATCAAAAGGATTACACTGCCATACATCAGAAACATCTCAGAAACTACTAATAGACTGTTACAACCACATGGCATCACCATAGCACATAAACCAAACAAAACCCTTCAGAACATTGTAAGTAACCCAAAAGACCCAGTAGCCCAAGAAGAAAAAACAGGAGTTATCTACATCATACGGTGTAAGGACTGTAGCAGCCACTATGTAGGACAGACGGGCAGAAGACTAGCAGAACGCATCCACGAACACCAACTAGCAGTCAGAAGACACAATGAAAACTTAATCTCACAACATATGGACAGACTCAACCATACTTTCAACTGGGAAACTGTGAGCATCTTAAACCAAGCCAAATCCAAAAACGCTAGAGAATTCCTGGAAGCTTGGCACTCAGACAAAGCAGCCATCAACAGACACATAGAGGTAAACAACATTTACATACCATTCATAAGAGACAATAGAAAAGCCAGAAGACCAGAACACCTCCTTGCCAGCAATCAACACCCAGATATGCAAAGATTAACACCAGGATTAGCACCAGAGGAACAATCAAACAGTACACTAGACCTTAATCAAGGACCTATTAACTCAGTCAATCAACCAAGCAGCAAACAACAGCCCAATCAAGGAACTACCAAGGAGAGAACAAGACCCCCACCAACACAAGCAGGACAAGCCATGGTACAGTATATAAGCAGGGAGCAAGTCCCACTCCCTTTTCCCACTAAAGATGTTGCCTAGCCTGGCAATGAAACGTCTGCAAGAAAACAAGGCTCAGAGAGCACCAAGGACTCCACAGTTCAACCCTGAGCTACAAATATTCTCTTTGATTGGTGTATCAGAAGCCTTTAGATCTTGGGTTATTTAGATTAACCCCCAAATCTCATCCACTACATCCATCCAAAAACATAATGGGATCTTGGCCCAGATTACCAATAGAGAACACTGTGTTTACAAAATGCTGCAGTATACTTTGCTTTTTAAAGCTATGAATAAATGTGTATAATAAGCTTACACTTAACTATGTGCAAGGAGGGGTGAGGAACAGGGTCCAGCTTCTAAGGGAGAGGCAACACGGAACAATTACCCCAATCCTCATCCAAAATTTTGTTCAGTATATGAAATTATTAGAAGAATCAATACTTTAAAATGAATAAATTAAAATGGAAAGAGTTATTTCAGTATTTTGGATTTTCTACATTTTCCATCTGCTTGGCTTTTAACTTCAATGGACAAAAAATAAAGAATAAAAGTGACATTGACTTAGAATGCAGTGACAAGGAATAAGGATGAGCTCAAATGAGCATTCAGGTCTTTCAGTCTTAAAAAGGCCATCTTGATTCTGGCCAACTGATACTTCACAAAACTAGCCCCAACACAATTTTGATGTTATTGAGGGCCATTGGACTGAGGCTTCAAAACAACTCTGGAAACTTCCTCCATGTTTTACATCTTTTCTTGATCAGTTTTGAGATACATTTTAAATCTGTGTTTAATTATACTTCTTTCAGCTTCACTTGTACAGCTTGGCTGAAAACAGGATGCACTTACAATGCCTATGGGCGTACAGCATGGAACCTTGGACCTGTCAGCTTGCCAATTGGGAGGCAGCTTCAGGAACTGATGCTCATTCACCTTGTCATCTCCCCTCTGGAGATTATGTTCATCTACCTTTCTCTCTTTGGCATGAAGCTTAGTTTCACATGACATGTGCCACGTTCCAAACCTCAATCAGTGCAATCCCCAACTGTTTGTTTCATACATTCCCCTTCTTTACCAGACTTTTAGACTACAGAAATGTACCAGAAAACCCTCAGTTATTAACATAACCGAAAGACATGGGCTAAAATGGATTAAGATTGCTTCAAAAGAGAAATCAAAGTAAACAGACAGGTTACAGACATCTGTTACTATCCCTAGTCCTTGAAATAGGACCAACATTCAAAACTGGACCACAAGAATATGAGGAGAAAGACCATGTTCATCATTTTGAGCTCCTGAATAAAGACACAGGATAGAAATCCAACAAATACATGAATAATTTCACTGCAAACATTCAAGAAAACTTAAGAGCTTTGATTAGATCTCTTAGTAACTTTGGCAGCACCATCCCTCTTTGCTTCCAAAAAGGGACGAAAGAATGAATAAAAAACCCACAAGTGCCTTACTTAAGTTGATAGAGGATCTTTCTATTTTGCTCTGTGTGATAAATTCTAGAAACATGTGGCTGTTGCTCTCTGTTCCTTTCTTCTCCTAAAACAAGAACTGAGACTTTAAGAAGATTAGCTTAGAAACTAGATAATAAACCTCTTCTATTTTCTTCTATATCTCAAATACACACTGTACACATGCAGGTACTCTGTTCAAATATTCTAAGGATGAATTCATTAGGCAGTTGAACTCCTGGGATTTAGTGACAATCATATTTTGAGTGAACTTCTCTACCAAATCTAACTGATAACAACCCTAATGTTTTCAGAGCAGTTCTCCCAAGTTTTTGACTGGCCAGAAAATTCTCCTCATCACCCTGGCGAAAGAGAGTAAGTAAGTCAACCAGATATGCCCACAGGAACTGATGCCCTCATCTTTCACTTCTGTGGCTAGTGCTGATTCGAGCATTCTGTGTGGTTTAAAGTGAACCCTAAAGTGGTTCTTCCATCATCTGGGTAAGGCCAACATTTCAACAAATGTTGGCAGTACCAAGCCCTGCCTTCACTTACCCAATCTCCCTTCTGAACTCCATCATGGTGCTGCTCAAAAAAGCCCATTTTACCTTGTATTTACATGAATTAGCACCGAGGGAAGAGACACCCTGAAGACGCACGGGAAGCGAGAACGGAAAGCCAAAACAGGACCAGGGAGAAACTCCTGGCAAGACAGCCTCCTGTTCTTCTCCTGCATCTTTCCTCTCAAATGCTGTACAATAAATAATAATACAGTGGAATTGAATACACGGGATATTCACATTAAAATTTATTACAACACTTAATCAATCATCTACCTTAAATCGGTAGCCCGCTCGGATGATTTTCGCTTTGGTTCCCTTTTGGTTTCATTGAACATCAATTAAATTATTAAACAAGATCTGCCTCTCAAGAACATTTTCTGTTAAGATCATAATAAGGCAGGGAAAGCCTTCTGTTTCCTATGGCAGATCTAAAAGTGCAGCAGCTGACGCAATTAAGATGGAGATGGATGTTAGGGTTTGCAAGGTAAGGAAATACACATTTGTGTAAGATTTTCCAAGCTTTTGCTATAACTTTGGTTCCATGTGACACTTCTCCCATCCTTAACCCCTTACTCTTTTAAAAATATTAATAGAAAATCAGTGCTTTTTGCACATTCCCCCATATTCCGTATCATCTGGATATTTCTCACTGAGGCCATTCCCTCTCCAGTGATTTATATTGTTATGGCAATATATGGCCTGCCTTGATTACCGTTATGTCGGCACAGGAATGGTTGGATGATGCTATAAATCACCAATGAGGAGAATGGCCTGCATAACTGAGGCCAGGTCACGACGGTTACGCTGTGAAGCAAATTCAAACAAGGACAGGATAGAAGGTGGCCGTGTTTTGGGCAGCAAGTACTGTATGTGTGTACTGAATCCCCCCCCTCCCCCCCAAGTGGCTTCGGCTGTTTCTTGAGCTTCCTTCTGCAGCCAAGGATCCCCACCAACCTGCTTTTAGAGAAGAGACTTACTGCTCCTCCTGCCCACTCAGGGCTGTTGCAGGTCCCAATGTATATGAAGCCAAGGACTCACTGGAGCCCTGGAAGCACTAACTCTCAACCTCTGGAAATAGGTTTCCTACCCAGCTGTCTAAGCCATTGCCTTGAACGTTGAGGGGAAACCGCCCAGAGTCTACTGTCGTGGAGATGGGCAGTGATAAATTCGAATAATAAATAAATAAAATAATAAAAGGCCAGAGGGCTGCGGCCTTTCTGGTCTGCTAGCCTTGGACAATATAAAGCACTGGGAGTCTGAAGCTTTGGGAGAAGCGGGGGGACAGTTGGTCTTCATTTGGCCCCCTCTGCTCTTGTGAGGAAAGAGAGGAAAGAGATTGTGGTGGGCAAACATACAAGAATCTTGCTCAGGGCCTGTCTTGAATGCGTAAGAGTAAAAGTAAGAATGAGGAGCAGGGATATGTATATTGCCCCTTGTCTGCTTCACCCTGATTTTAATGTTGAGGAGGGTTTCCGGGTTCAGAACTGCACCAAAATATCTAATGACAACATGAAAACACACTTAGAAACCCTCTAAGCATAGAGCTAATGAAGATGATACAGGAAGAGAATTATATTCTGCCATTTCTGACCCCACTTTTAGCTCACAACCATTCAGCCTAGCATGTGAACAATAGAAAGTGGAAGAGGAGGAACTTTGCTTGCTAAGACAGTCTGTCAGTTTTACTCTCCCTTCCCAAATGTGGAACCTGCTCAGCAACACGCCAGCTTACAGTGCTGCATGTATGCGCAAGTTTTCCATACTTTAAATGCTTTTTAAACGTTCTTTCTTTAGCGCTCACAAGAACAAACCACCCTGAATTGAGCTGCTTAGAACAGTCCATATTAGCCAGAATTCATGCTGCAGTGCCTAATCATCATCATCATCATCATCAGCTCATCCCAGATGTACAGGAGTTATTTTATTTATTTATTTATTTATTTATTTATTTATTTATTAAATTTATCACTGCCCATCTCCCCCCAAAGGGGGACTCTGGGCGGTTTACAGAGAAATCGCAATTAAAATTCAATACAACTTACACATACAATAAATAGCATAAAAATATAAATAGAATAAAATTCAGATGGCTGAGTTCTCTATCAGACCGCGAGCGTAAGGGCCATTCTAGGTCAAATCTAGGGCACTAGCCATCCCCAGGTATAACTATTCCCCTTCCCGTTCCAGGCCTGCTGGCAGAACCAGGTTTTTAGGGTTTTTTCAGAAGTCCAGGAGCGAGGGGGCCTGTCTCACCTCCGGGAGAAGAATGTTCCAAAGGGCGGGAGCTACTGCAGAGAAGGCCCGCTTCCGAAACCCTGCTAGATGGAATTCTTTTACCGATGGGATCCGTAGCATGCCCTCTCTGCATGACCGGGTGGGACGGGTTGAGAGCCTGGGAGTAAATATTCTGCCAATTGTTATTTCAAAAATTTGGAAAAGTCTCAGCCATGAAGAAATAGCACTGTCTTCCTTTCTTCAAGCAGCCATGGATCACAGCAAAGACATATGATATTTTCCTACTAAAGAAAAACATAATAGAGGAAGTGCATGGAGGCACCGATTACCAGATGCATCTCAGAATTCACTGAAGTGTAATGAAGTTGGCATAGAAAAGAAGCTCATTTGTGTTGGAATCATCAGGGGTCAACTCAGCATTGTCTCATAAGCATAAGGGGGGTCTTTTCTAGTAAAACACATCTCTATTGTGCTTGTGGGATGTCACATGGGTCACCTGATTTCGACTTCCTTCTTCTTGAGTTTGGGGGATTAACAACCTCCATTACTCCTTGGGCACACCTGCAAGCAGGAGGCGCTGCACAATGCAGCTCTCATCCATTACATCTCGCTTGCACGCAGATCTACTATGAATCTTCTTGTATCCAGATCTACTGAATGAATGTAAGCTATCTCTATTTTTCTTCATCTAACTAATGTGTGAAGACTGAATTTATTTCTGAACGTAATTAAGCTTAAAGTGCAAGTCCCTGCTGGTTCATGCTTCTACTCTGCAAGATTGTTGTTAGCTGCTTGGAGTTCTTTTATTAACCTTCAAGACTCCATCAATTTGTAGTGCAGACATGCAACAGTATTTGAGTAATGCAGGATATTTTCTTGGCATGCAAGATGATTTCTGCTCAGGGAGTCATGTGCAGTAATATGGGACAAATAAAGTATGCGCCATTCTTGTTCTGTAGCAGATTCTGAAAGGCCCAAACTGATCCTAGACACGTCTTAAAAAGAGATGATTTCCATTCCATTCCTATCTTAAACCGGTAGTCAAAGTAGCATTTAGGTGAAGGTTCCATGTTGTCAAAAGAGACATGATGGGGACAGAGGTAAAAAGTGGGACAGCAATCTTTTCACAAAATTTGCAATGTCCGTTCTAGAACAGAAAATGGTCCATTCCACAAAGGAAGCTGCCTGAGATGCTTCCTTCTTCTTGAGACTGAAATCTGATTCATTCCCATTACCCTTAAAACAATTCAAACTCTCCAGCCTCTTGATTCAGGGGGTGTTCTGGATACCCTTACTCCATTACCAAGAAAGGAAAACATGATCAGCAAAACTGCAGGAATCACAGTGATTATACACTTACATGTCTCCTTCATTAAACCAAAGTTAGCAGTCATTGGGTAGTTGGGCTACACAATTTAAAGTTATTTTGAGGAGCACTGGGCGAAATGGAGATGCAGTAGTATCACTGAAGCGAGTAAGGCCTGGATTTGGGGGTGTAAAGATTTGGCAATCTTACATCTAAATGGAAACTTGAATGCTTTAAAAAAGAGATACTCTGCTGAAAAGCACAGAGAAACAGTGGGGAGGTTCAAAAAAAGAAGTTCAGGACCAGAAGCAGCATGATGATTGTTCTCATCTTCTAATTGAAGGCTTCCCATTGACATTTGTTTGGCCACTTGGGGACAGTATATTGAATTAGGTACATCTTTGGTTTAATCTAGCAACGCACTTTGTATGTACCCAGGCAAGAATATTACATGAATTTTATATATATCTTTATAAACAAACCTTATATTACAAAAATGCATAAGTATCATAAGAACAATAGAAGAATCATGCAGGATTTTCTAGCATTTTGTCCTTACAGTAGCCAACCAGATGCCTTGAGTGCTCATACATAGGAAACAATGCTATGCCCCTCTCTTGCTGTTGTTCTCCTACAACTGGTATTTGGAGGCATGCTATCTTCAAAATAGAGGCAACAATGAATCTTCAAGATTAATAGCTCTTGATAGCCTTGCCTTTCATTATTCTTTCTGATCCCCTTTTAATTAAAACCATTTGTGTAAGTGGCCACCATCATGTTTTAGAGCAGTGTTTCTCAGTCTCAGGAGCCTTTAAGATGTGTGGCTGGCTGGGGAATTCTGGGAGTTGAAGTCCACACATCTTAAAGGCTCTGAGACTGAGAAACATTGTTTTAGAGAAATGAACTCTTGTCAGTTATGCATTGTGTAATTGGAATTTCCTTCTAATCAGCTTCTCTGGATGAGAATGAGATGTCAGCATTTTTTAGAGAAATGCTCAAAACGTCTCCTCCTCCACTTTTTCCATGTCTGATTTTAAACACTTCAAGCATGTTCCCCCTTAAGTCACCTTTTCCCCTGTTCAAAGAGTTCCAAATTTTCTAGCCTTCTCTTGCATAGAAGGTGTTTCAGCTTCCAAATCATTTTGGTTACCCTCTTCTTAACTTTTTTCAGAGCTATTATGTTCTTTTTCAAATGCAGTGAAGAGAATTATACACAGTATTTCAGATGCATATATGTACTGTTTTCTAGATTTACAACATTGGCATTTTTACTTTCAGGCTCTTCCCTAACACTGTCTAGCATGGAATCTGTCTTTTTCATAGATATTGCGCACTGAATCACTGTCTTCATTGAGATATCCACAATAACCCCAAGTTCTGTTCCTAGATTATTTACAGACGGCTCAGACTCCTCAGAGTACATATAAAGTCGGGGCGGGGTGGGGATGGGGCAGTTGTCCCAATGTACATCACTTTACATTAGTTAAATTGAACTGTATTTGCCATTTGGTTATCCATTCACCCAGGTTTAAGATAGCCTTCTGGAGCTTTTCATAATCACTGGATTTTTACCACCCTAAATAGTATAGTGTTATTTGCAAATTTGGCCAGATCACTGCTTACTGCTAAGTCAAGAAGAAAGAAATCCAGTGATTTCTCTTTCAATGGGAAAAAATATATATTTGTAAAACTGTCTCCTGAAATGTCTCACAGCTTAGCAAATTTAGAAATGAATCATATCTGATGTCCAAGGGCTCTTTCTATTTCCCAATCGCTCTCAGTCCGGTTTAAAACACTTTCAAGCTTAATGCAGGCTGTTTTAACTGTCTGCAGATCCTTTGTGGTCAATAGCTGAACACAGGGAACTATCGAGCAATCCATGTTCAAGCTGGCCAGTAACTGAGTGGCTTCCCCCAGTCAGGACCATGTTTACCAAAAACAAAAAACACCTCCCCTCTTCAGAAGCAGAAAATAGTTTGCTGATTCTTTTCCTGTCCTATGTTCTATACCTGTATTTAAGACCATTTATCCATTGTTTTAAAAAATATCTCAAAGGCATTTAAAAAAAGCAGTTCGAGTGGAAGTCAGCTGTTAAAAATAAGCAAATACATTAAAAATCCTCAAAAACGTCCCATGTGCCTGGCAGGAAGCTTCAGCTGCCTTGCAAACCCGGTGATCTATAATACGAGCAGACCAGCAATTCTGCATTCAGGCACCTTCTCCTAGCCATGCCAGTACCCTGTTACAACAGGAGCCCAGGGGCTGGGAGGACGGGAAAGGCCAGCCACCCTCCAAGGGAAGCAGAGACTGCTCCTTGAAGCACAAGGGAGCAACACCTTGCTATTTTTGAAGTGCCATTTGCTGGGCTGAAAAGAAACTTTCTGGCAAATGACCAAATAGAGCATGGTGCAAGGAGACATTACGATTGCAAAGCCCTGGTGAAGATGTTGCGCGGTTGGGAGAGGGAGCTATCATCTCATCTCAGCACTATGGCATGCAAGGAGCTGCCTGCAGGAGAGGCTGAATATCTGTTGCTGCAACGTGCCCTGTTTCCAAGACAGCACAGATCCTTCCTCTTGTGCCCACCCCAGCGGGCTGCTTAGCATGCCTGTATGATTGTGTGGACATGGTCCTCTTTGTGGACATATATCATGAACCCTAACGCAACCCGTTGTCGTTTGAGAGCCTCCATACATGATTAAAGCAGACTTGCCAGAACCAAGAGGAGAAATTACCAGCACAGTGTTGCTAGGAGAAGTGGTGTCTGTGAGAGGCATTTATTATTATTATTTATTAATTGCTGAGCAAGGATCGCACATGCCAGGGCAGCGGCATTATTTTGCTGATTTATTGTTGCAAGATGATCCTTGGGTGTCCTGGTGTTAGCAACATGCAGTTACACTTCCTGCATGGAAGAGTGGAGGAAAATAATAGACCAGCCACTTGCACAATTAATGGAATGAGAGTAATTAATTTGAAAATAATACCCAAGGGTTAAGGATTTTGGGTAGGAAAAAAGAAGAAAAGGAATGAAAGCAAAAGCAGAGCTTTAGTGCCCCACAGGAATTAACATTATTCAGGCTCTGATTGTTGCATTCATGTGATAATATTCAATGAAGCCCATCTCTCCTGGCAGAAGCTGTTTGCCCCCTTCTTTCCTTGCCTACAATAGATATGGTCTCGGTCACTCCAAAGGCAACATTTGTTCACAAGGTATGTCGGGGCTGAACCCAGTGATTGCTGTGGCTTTTCACAGTCACAAAAAGGAGATGCACATTGCCATCTCCTATGGAAGGGTGCTCTAATCACAGCAGCTGGTGAAGAGAAACAATGGGACATGTGATGCTATACAAACAGCTGCACAAAGGGTTGCCCAAATGGGGGCGTGGGGGGGGGGAGGTGGCAGGAAGGATGCCTGCAGAATAAAATGCCTGCAGCCACATATGCCTTGACTATTTTTTATGGGAGAACAAATCCTTAAACCCCACCTTTCCATAAAGGTTTTAACCCTTCAATGTTCAGTCCAGAGTGAATTGAAATCAAGCTATTCTATATGTAAAAAAGGGGACATTCTCTCACTTCCATCCCTTGTTTCTTCCACTCTTCTGATGCTGCTTCTTGCTGCTTCTTTTTCACTCTCCCCAATGTCTCTCCACACTGTTGACATTTTCGGTGTGTGCTCCTTGAAGCAAGGATCTATCTTCTTCCAGTGTGTGTGTGTGTGTGTGTGTGTGTGTGTGTGTATTTCAAATGCTATAGGGGAGAGGAGGAGGAACAACAGGTGGGTGGGGGAAATGATTAGCATTTTCTATGCCTCTTACCTCTGTACTCATGACATGTCATAGAGTGTCCCTTTTGTACAGATAATTAACATTTATTAAAAAAAATTCAAACCAATGCAACCTATATCAATGCAACCAGGGATGGAACTAGGGTCTGTGTCACCCAGGGCAAACATGGATTCCGCGCCCCCCCCCATGGGTTATTTTGTCATTTTGGTGCCCCCGGGTGTCATTTTGGCACACACACACCCCACGCAGCGCCTGGGGCACATGCCCCGCTTGCCCCCACCCCAGTTGCGGCCCTGAATACAACAACCGAGCCTACTCTCTAATGAAGAAGATTCCTATGGACTTCAGGTGGGAACATGGCGGACTGAACAGCTGTGCCCGCGAGCTCCATGGGCAGAACTGGCATCATGGCAGTTTTTTCGGGCTCAGGCTAGTTTCTCCTGAAGCCCAGGAGCATTTTTCCGGATCAAGGAAAACGCTCGGAATTGACCTATTCGTCCTCTGGATGGCGAATTGCAGCCAGGAGATCATAAAATGCGTTTGCAATCAACGGGTAAGACTTCGCCGGGAGGCTGGGAAGACACCATTTCCAAGCCGCGCTGCAGTCTTAAAGGGACATTAAGTCCAGCCACCTCATTTCTAAAGCACCCAATTTTTTTTAAAGTATTTGTACCCTAAGAGAGGCTTTCTACATTAAGGAGAAACTATCTCTCTTGGTGCTTATCATTATTTTTGTGATTAATTTTTTTTTGAAAAAAATCTTTTTAAGCTTTGGATTTTGCTTTCCATCCAATACTAAGGAGGGTTGAGAGTATATTATCGTCTCCCTGTTATTATTTTTGTGCTAGTTTTGAAGATTTTAGCATTTTTCCTACACGTTGAATCTGCCGTTCTGAACTTTTACTTTCCTGCCGCTACTTTCTCTGTGGAAATGTCTGTTATCTTAACTCAGTTCGGAAATTTTTCATTACCTTTTACTGTTGCCGGTTAAGTATCCAGGGGGTGCCATAATTTACTGCGTGAGACACGGATGATCTTAATCAGGCTTTCTCTGACTTCCATCGAGATATTAAAGCAGACATGAAGCAGATTTTTTCTGATTCCTGTCAAGTCATTATGCAAGACATTCAGAGCATTGTGGAAAATATGTGGTCTAAAATGTGTCATCTGGTTGAGGATACTGTCGACGAAATTGAAGAATTTAACAGCGATGGAAATGTCTCTTCTAAGAGCGAGATGGGGGCTTCTGTTGAAATTCCGGATGAAATTGACAGTGCTGAATTGAAGAAGTTTAACAAAGAAATTGAGTTGCAAGACATGAGTGAATTTGACTTTCTGATGGAATGCTATGGAAAAGAAGGGGTTATTATGTATGCAAGGTTTTTTGAAGAGAAGTCTGTGAGGGGAGCAGTTGGGCTGTTTGATTTCTTTAGGAAAATAGCTCTGTGTTTATTGTGGGGATATGTAAATGCTTTGGTCTATTTTGAAGTGGGTTAAGGGGCTAAAATATTTATCTGGATGGTCTTTTGGCTCTGGATTATTTTACTTATTGTTAAGGATTGGGATTAAGATTATTAGGGTTTTTTAAAAAGCAAATTAATATTAATTCATGTTTCTTGTATTATTAATTAAATGGCAGACAATTTACATGCTTTTTATTTTTGATTTTTATTACAGTAGACAGGAATGTATAGAATAGTAGTAGGAAGGGAATAATTAAGTACAGTAATTGTTATTTTTTGGGGGGAAGTTGATTAGGTGATTTATGCTTTTTTTCTTTCTTTAAATATAAGGGGACGGAGCAATGGTATTTAGTGATTTTATAATGTGCTAAGGGGTTGACTTATAGAAATAATGTGATTTTGGTTTAACATAGAGTAAGGGATTGATTATGGAAAATTGCTGTATATCCTTGATGTTTAAAGTCAGAAGTCACTTCTTTTTGTAATCTATTTTTTAAAAAATTCTCTTATGTTTTCACACTTTTTTAGTTCTTTTTTTTAGTTTTTAGTTTTCTGTATCTTTTATCTTTTTCTGAAATTTAATAAAATTCTTTTTTTTAAAAAATAAGAAGATTCCTATGGATATTTTTTTTCTTCTAGTAGAAAAGATTCTTTTGTTTGGTAAGGCACTGGAGATGCAGTGAAATGGATGATAAACAGTGCAATTTTCCTCAGATTGGCAAGTGGGAGACCACATTTGGGTTTGACTCTGTGCTGTGACCCACACATACTGTATATTTATGGTGTTTTCTGCTTGTGAATACATTTTGGTAAGCTTCATGGACTAATCATAATTTTAAACAGTTTGGCATTAAATAAATGCCTCATTTGCTTCAAACTCTGAAGACAGCTGGAAATGCAGCACTGTAAACTTGGTAAGTATAATTTGACAACAACGCCAAGTTCTTTTCCAGTTTCTCCCCTGTAAGGAAGGAGCAGCAGGAAAACATCTGTTATAGCAGCCATCCATGCTTGGAGGAAGAAAGAGAAGAACTAAGCAAAGAGACAAATATTTCTGGAGCAGCAATATAAGACTTCCAGATTTTAATATTCTAAAACTAAAGTAATTTTGGCACGCCTACAAATTCTAGGATTCATATACCTCACTAAAACATGTTTTGCTTAACTATGATCTACTGAATACCACAGCTCTCTGGATTCACACAAGTCACAAATAATGACTTTTAACAAAAAGGATGAGTTTATGTAGCACACTAAGTCAAAACCAAAAAACCCCTGCATTATGACCAGCAATGGATGACCCAGGCTATAACAATACATTACTTATATTACTTATAGTTAGATACAAAGAACACAGCATTCCTAGAATCCATTCTTTACATATGATCCCCAGACAGACATAGCACCCCAAAATGCAAAATAGTTCACAATGGAGGAGCCAAGGGGACCAAAATGGCGGGCAAAAGTATAGATTGAAGCCCCACCCCTTTCTATTGTGTCAGTGTCACACAAACATGCTTGGGGGAGGGGTTTCAAACTGCAGTTGTGCCCACTATTTTAGCCTCCCCTTTGTGTATATGCCTGCCAAGATGTTTTCAATATTTGTGTAGCTTTCTTTGAGTCTCTTTATTTTATATCTGGATGCTCAGTTTCTTGGGTCATTTATTATTTGCAAATAAACCAGCCTTGCCAATTTGGTACTTTTCATCTATGGCTTGGCAGTGATAGGACTTTGAACCTTGGCTTGAACTTGTCATTTTATATTTTGTCTTAATTTTTTTTATTGGATCCCCAATCTCCCTGGTACTCCTGGACAATTAAACTTCATCCTGGAGGAAATGTATCATTGACTCTGCATGTTCTGTGGGCATTGTCTTGGGTTTTGAGAATATTTAAGTCAGACAATGTTGGATTATTAGATATATATAGACCATCTCAAATATATGAGTACAACTTGCATTCTTTCATGAAAAGAGGCCATCAGGAGGATTTTTATATCTGCTGACTACTGATTTAATGTTTTTTGTGCATCCATTGAAGAACCTTCTTTTTAGCCCAGCTAAATGCCTTATCCTTGATGTTTTTGAAGAGAAATACAGTAGCAAAAAACCCAGACTGAAAGGATTTATCCTTTTGAACTTGGGAAATTAGAGACAGTGATTTATATGCTACACCTTTTGTATAGACTGCTATTTTGACCTAATAACTCTCCTAACCTAACTCTTCTAACTTTACATAAATATCAGACAGAAATAGCCAGACTTTTTTAAAAAAGAAAATGAAATTTAGGAATGTATAATGTCTTTCCTTCCTTGCAAGGAACAAATTAATATATAACACAAAAAATTTTTTTCTGTGCTATGAAGGATTGTTTGCTAAGAAAACACTACTTGGATTGATTGTGGTAGACTCCTATAGTGATTTTAAAATATGAGAGTTTATATTTTGGAAGAACAGTTGTGTCCTTTTAATACTGTATTTATTTTGTTGAATTTTGATTTATTTTTAGTTCAGCTGTTTTAGTTACCATTTTTATCTAACATTTGATTTCTCTTTTATCCTACTGCTGAGTTCTAATCCATTATTTTAAATGTTTGTCTCTTTCTGGAATTGTTTTTGATATTTGCCTTTGTCATTCATACACACAGACACACAGACACACAGACACAAACCTAGTAGTTATCTTGATTGCTTGATGAAGCTAGGATAGTAATGGGTAATATTTTTTAAAATCTGTGTTGTGGTAAACTTTGATCATATGTAAACTTATCTTTGACCTTAAATATTATCTATCTACATATCATCAATCAATCAATCAATCAATCAATCAATCACATCTGAAGAATACTGAATTGGGGAAGACTGCAGGTGTTTTCACACCACCAGTGTTTCCTATCCCTTATCACTCACAAAAGTATTTGAATCCAATCCCCAATCATTTTCACTTCTGAAAATGTCAAAATGCATAGAACACCATGAAAAAAAATCAGAGCTCACCTTCCAGCTAACCAATAGGAATGTGTAAAAAATTGTTTTACACTCAGTTGGCAGACCTCCTAGCACCTGTCCCCAGCACATCCTCCCACAATTTGCAGAACACAAAGTTGTTATATTTGGTGGTTTGCAGAAATCTCCAGGGATTGCTAAGATGGAAAGCTGTGCAAAGAAAGGTCAGCTCCCTGACACTTTCCAGCTGCCATGCCACCATTCCTCTGCTGCAGTTAAAAGCCCCATGAGCTATGAAAGTGAAATACCAGCTCATTGGCAAGAACTTGTGCCAGTGCAGAAATAGACTGCCTAAGAAGGTCAGTCAAGCTGGAGTAATTCAAAGGAAAATATCAGTTTTGTAGAGATTTTAAAATGAAGCAGAGTCTGAAACACATCAACTCAGGTGCTGAAAGGAGACCTGAAAGGAGTCCAGGTGCTGAAAGGAGCAGGAGATAAATCAGGCCAGCACTTTTGCACCATTTTGCACTCTTGCAAAACTGCTGATCTCAAAGTGGTGCAAAAAAACTGATAAGGATTTTCATGAACAAGTCCCACTGGTTATCAGCAGTCTTCACTTTGGGTCAAGAGAATCTTTTCAAGGGTCAGGTGGAAATGTCTTACCTTCCTCCTAGTCAATTAGTGAAGCCTGGAAGACCCATTGCTTCTGTGACTGGGCTGCTGCTTGAACTGTGAATTTCATTTCTCTTTGATCTGTTGTTTTCAGCTATCAAGAACTCCATCCTTGCATCTCAGGGCTTCAGCAAGGTGAGAAATGTACACTGAACTTCCCACAAATACACAAGGTAAAAATTGCCTCTCCAAGGCTCTGAAGCGATGTGAGTTGTTATGTTCTGCACAATGAAATTGGAATTAACTTGGGTTTAAAAATAAAACACCAAAAAGTTTTGTGCATGCACGTATAGTAAGAGGGACAAATAATTTCTAGTGGGTGAATTACAGCTAAGGGGAGTGATTAATCTGGCAGAAAGCATGAATTTACAACACTGCTAAACAATGGCTAGCTAGTAAAAACAGATGTGGTGGTTTGATGTGGCAATATTTACTTTGTATATTTGGCAATTTACATTTTAACAATGTAATTTAATAACTTCAGTGTGAGTAAGTGGTCTTTGTCTAGCCTCTTAAATTCTGCACTGCTATGAACATGTAAATTGATAGTTTTTTTTTTTTTTTAAATGATATTTAGTGAATGTTCCGTGGCAGTTTTCAGATTCTCAGTCCCAATTGTTTATAGTCAGGGAAAACTAGGAAAAGTTTTACTCTCAAACAAAAAACAGAGTTTATTAGTTTAGAATAAAGTTATTTATGACATTTGAATCGTAGAACAGCACAGAAGTGGAAGTTGACAGGCTTATGTTAGATTAATAAGGGTTGAGGTGTTTAAAAGCTAAAACAGTCAAGTATCATAAAAGGAATTAAAGCAGAAGTCCATTTTTGGAATATACATACACATTCTTAAATAAGCAATTCCTAAATCAGAACTTTATCTATAAGAGCATATTTTTCTATTAAAACAATATAACAAGAAAAAATGAACATCAGAAAAAAGGAGAAAGGAATTGAACCAGTTGGGGCCATGAGACTCTATTAATTTGTCCAAAGATTTGTCCATTATTTCAAGCGGTAGAAAGTTCCAGAGGCATGTTAAAGGCTTGTTTAAAGAAAAGAATTGGGGTAGGGGGAACTCTTTAAAGGCTTGTTTAAAGAGTCCCCTCTACCCCAATTCTTTTCTGCAAATATCTCTCAGCCCCTGCATTTGGGTTATGAGGGAATTCAGCACTTCCCTCATAAAATATTTTCACCCTTAAGTGTGTAAACATCCCAAATGTATAATTTAAACCCTCTTCTGTTCCTCTTCAAACAAATAACTGAACTATTCTATTTTTCATTAGGTGGGGATGGGAAATCTTTGTTTTCTGCACCAAATGCAGCCCATATGGCCCTTCCTTCTGACATGCAAAGCCCTGAGTTGTGAGGACCAATCCCTTGGCTGAAATCTTGTCCCTCAGGATCTTCTCTGCACAAAGAGACACATAACAACTGCTCCATACTTTCCTGTGTACAAAGAAAGGGGAAAAAGGATCCCTAGAAGGTGGGGCTTCAGTGATGGGGAGGGGCTCTGGTTCCATTTACCAATAGTTTGCAGTAGGAAGGAGTGTTGTGGGAGTCAGTCTGGCTTTAGGCCAATAAAAGTTCTTCATCTCTGTCATGACATCATCTTGCATATAAACGTAGATATCCTTTTTTTTTGTAAGTCATTCATAAGTTAGCTTCCATCCACTTGCTTTTTATGATGATGATGATGATGATGATGTAATCCTTGCTTTACCCATGCTCTAAAAAACTTGAATTGTGTGACCCAAATTCCAGAGTTCATTGTGTGTTGTTTTACTGTGTTATAATTACTTGGCCACCTCACCTGCATAAATACAGCCTACAACTTTACGCATACCTCCAGAGTTGTATCATGAGTTTCTGTTACCTCATGACCACGAATTTCTGAATGTCAGTCATGAATTTCTGGTTGTTTGAGGCATCCTTCCTTAGGTTCTTGTGGATGTTGGGTTGTTTTCATTTAAGCACCTATGTTTCGGATCAATATAATCGTTGCAATTGATTGATTGATTGATTGATTGATTGATGTAAACAATGAAAGGGGTGCATGCAACAGATGAATTCATTGCTTAAAAAAATTAAGATAGTTAGCTAAGGTTGATTATGGTATAAAAGGGCAGGCAAGTAAGCAGAGACAGGATAAATGTTCTTAAAATATGTCACTATTTTTTGTTCATGTCCTTGGAATCTGTCCCCCCTCCCTTCTCCAAAATCGGAAATGCTAAAGAGAGAGGCCTCCCCGCCCAAGAAGCGGTCCTAACAATAGAGAAGGATTCCTAAATTGCAAGTTTAGGGGATCTGACTGGCAGGGAAACCCTTGGGCCAAGGAGAAGCTGCATGGCTGGGCTAAACGGACCAATGATCTGATTCGCCAGAAGGCCCCTTGCCTGCGGTCGCAGCCACATTTGATACCCGATCCTTCACGGGGAAGGCACGGAAGCGTTGTGGCGAAACCAAAGCAACCGGTTTTGTTTGCGAACGGCTCCCATCAGCGTCTATGCGTTTGGCAGAGTGAGGGACATTTCCTATTCTGCAAGGGAAGAGAAGGGCCGGAGCCACGTCGGTGGTTGTTCTCACGTCGTTTTAATTGTTTGGCACACCGAGGAAGGAAAGCAAACCTTTCATTGGGAGGTTAGAGGGTCGGTGCTACAAAGAGGCTTTTATTTTCCCCTTAATTTAACACTAACGCGGCTTTTTGTTGCGCCGTCGTGATGTTTTGAGGGGAGGGGGTAATTAAAACACAGGAGGAGGAGGAGGAGGAACCCACTCCCTCCCGCCTCCTTCCTGCACCGTTCATTAGCGAAAGTGACATTGATGCAGACAGGCAGCCTAAAAAGGCAGCTAACCGCTCCCTTGTCTGACAGCCCCCGCCGCTGGTTTCCGTAGCAACGGCAGGCAGGGGGAGAAGAGAGAGGGAGAAAAAAAAACAGAATCCGTCAGATGGAAAATGTCAATTACAGCGCAGCGGCACAGACGGGCGGGAGAAAGCGAACGAGGGAGAGGGAGGGGGAGGGGGAGGGGGCGAAGCAAACAGGGAGGAGGGGCGGGCGGCGGGTAGCACGCGGGGCCGCCGAGCGAGCGTGGTGCAGGAGATTTGGTGGGAGGAGGAGGTGCTGCTGGAAACAGCCAATATGTAAAGGAGCGAGGCTGCGACGAAGCGAAGAGGGGACGCAGCGGCGGAAAGAGGGAGGCAGGGAGAGTTGGGGACGCTGCAATGGAGGAGGAAGGGCTGGAAGAGCGGGAGCGCGGCTGCCTCGAAGTAAGCAGCAGCGTCCTTCAAGGGCGCGAGCGGGTCCGCGTCCACCGCGCAGCCCCCGAGCGGGCGGCCGCTTTTCCTTTCGGAGGTACCCTATGCGGCAGCCTAGGAAAGGGCACGGCGCCCCCGTGGTTCAAAATGGCTTCTCCCCTTTTTTTAGCCTCCTCCCGGCGGAGGGCCGCCAATGCAGCCGTGCTGACTTTCCGAGCGGTCGCGCCCTTGCCTGGGCTGGAGTCGAGGCGCGCTTGGCGGCTGCATCTTTCCGCGCGGCATCCCTCGGGGGATGCGTTCAAAAGCCGTGAAGGGCGGGCCGGGTTGTTTGTGTGATTCTTTCAGAAGAATCCCTTGACAGGATTCTTTTACTGGTCGTAAAGCATACATGCCCAGCAAATCGCCTTCCCAATTGGTGGGCAAAGGGAAAGGCCGCCCCGTTCCTATGAATCGAAGCCGAGCCTCCTCTTCCCGCTCCGCGGCGCGTCCCACTCCTTCCCATCGCCCCACCCTCGGGCGTTGCGCCTGAGACAAAGGAGGAGAGGGCGACCAGGCTGGAGAGCAGTGAAACGGTGGACACCGAGGGGCTTCTACTGCAGAGGCTCCGGGGAAAAGAGGCATCCTCCCACGTGTACCTCTGTCGGGGTCCCTCTTTCTGCCACACTATCGGCGTCCTCCTGTTCTCTCCCTCCCTCCCCCCGCTCTTTTTTTCCTAATCAGCAGGTTCTGCCGCCCACTAGGCAGTTGACACCAACTGATGCTGCATCGCTTAAATACCTGTACTCCATCTTCCTAAAATACAAGCACATCCCAGGAATCTCTCAATGATTTTCAAAGCTGGTGTGGTCTTCCTGGAGGGAGGTGTAATGAAATAAAGTTTACAGTCCTTGCTCTGTGATATATGAAGCAGGAAACTAGTTATTTTCTGGAATTTGAAGATTTGGCATAAGACTACCTAAATGGGCTGGGGTTGAGATAAGGACAGCATCATGTGATGAAGAAGGAACATGGGCATTGCCAGGCTAACTGATGTCCATGTAAATTGCATGAAAGGAAAGGACCATGCTCATCATCTTCCAATCCAGCTTCCCTTAATATATGTTCAGCATATAGGTTGAATAAATAAGGGGAGAGTATACAGCCTTATCACACTCCTTTGCCAAACTGGAGCCAGTCTGTTTCATCATATTCTGTCCATACTGTGGCTTCCTGACCTGTATGTAAGCTTCTCATGAGGACAGTAAGATGTTCTGGAATTCCTATTTTTCTAAGTACATTCCACAGCATGACAGGATCAACACAATGAAAGGCATTTCTATGATCAATGAAGCACATACTGAGTTCTTTTTGGTATCCTTTGGCTTTCTAAATTATCCAGTGTGAATCAGCAATAATATATTGTATTCCTCAGCCTTTTCTAAAGCCAGCTTGAACATCTGGCATTTTTTCCACGTAGGGCTCTTATCTGCATTGGATGACCCTAAGCATTATTTTGCAAACATGTGAAATTAAGGATATTCTATGATAGTTTGCACATTCTGTTAAGTTTCTTTTGTTTCTTTTTCAGTATTGGAATGTAGATTGACCTCTTCCAGTCTGCTGGCCACTGTATGGTTCTCCAGATTTGCTATCATAGCTTGGCTAGAATCTTTACTGATTCTTCTGTTGATTGCCTTGTTTCTCTGAGTATTCCATCAGTTCCTGTAGCCTTCAAACTTGGTAAGGACTGGAGTGCTGATCTAACATCATCTAGTACTAGACTAGAGCTTCTTATAAGTAGGGAATTTCTTATAAGGTATCTTGGATGTTGACATATCTACTGTACAGTATTTCAATATACTCCTTCCATTTTTCTTTGATCTTCTTTGAATCAGGTACTATCTGTCCACTGGCATCCTTTAGCATACCATTTCGAGGTTGGAACCTCCTCCTGAGTTCAGAGGTCTTTTGGAAGACATGCCTTGTTTTTCCATGTCTGTCTACCTCTTCAGTGTCTTTACATATGTTAGTGTAATGCTGCTTCTTGTCTCTTCTAAGAATTCTTTGTTAAGCTTCTTCCTGAGATTCTTGTCTTCCTTGTCTTTCCCTTCACTTCTTGGCAATTTCCACAGTTTGTTCTGACATCCAATTTGCTTTTTTCTGTTTCTTCATCTTTGGCAGTTTCTTTTCACATTCATCCTTAATGACTTCTTTAAGTTCCTTCCATAATTCCTCAGGTTCTCTATCATTGAGGTTCAGGACTTCAATTCCTGATTTTCTCCTTGAAAATGGTGGGTATATGTTCAAGATAATATTGTGGAAACTCACTGGCTTTCTTCTTCTTTAGCTTAACTTGGAACTTGTATATGAGCAGTTTGTGATCTGTTCCACAGCCAGCACCTGGCCATGTCTTTGATGCTATAATTGAGCTCCTCCACCTCCTTTTAGCGATAATATAGTCAATTTGATTTCTAAGCACTCCCATCTGGTGATGTCCATGTATAGAGGCATCGTTTTGGTTGTTTGAAGACAGTGTTAGCTATGAAGTAATCACTGGAGTGGCAGATATTGATAAATCAGTCTCTTGCTTCATTTCGGTTTCCTAAGCCATACAATCCAACTACATCTTCCTCTTTAATATTTCCAACTTTGGCATTCCAATCTCCAGCCACAAGCAGCACATCTTGCTTGTATCTTTTGTTGATTTCAGATTGAATTTGATCATAAACCTCCTATTCTGCACTGACAGTTGGAGCATAAACTTGGATGATCATCAGATTAAAGGGTTGTCCACAAAGTCTATTTGATATTATGCGGTCATTGATTGTATTATAGCCAAGTAATGTTTTTGCTATACCTTTCCTAACTATAAAAGCAATACAGTTCCTTTTTAATTTTTCATGTCCTGAGTAATAAACAGGGTGCCCTTCTGACTTAAAATGTCCAATCCCAGTCCTTCTCAATTTGCTGGTGCCTACGATGTCAATTTGTAGTCATTTCATTTCATTTTTTCTCTTTGTTGAGCTTTCCTGTGTTCATGCTTTTTGCGTTCAATGTTCCCACTGTAATTCTGTCTTTGCAGCTCTGGATTTTCTTGTCTTGTATGGCAACATCAGCAACTAGACACTCTTGTCACATCATAAACACCATAGGTACTCCGAAAGATCCTCAGCTCTTCCTCAGTAGCATGTTGAGTGCCATCCAACCTCAGGGGCCCATCATCTGGCACTATATCATCAATCATTTTACATTCTCTATCCATGTGGTTTTGATGCCTTTGTTATTGTCACTAAAGTGAACATTTGCCTCCAGCATCTTTGTATATCACTGCTGCCCAATATCAGTGCCTGTTTGCTTTAACGGGGCAGCTGGGATGCCCTTCATACCTTGGGTGACTCTGCTAGGAATATATACTCTTGGCATACACTCCCGACATTCTTTGCTCCTCCCAGGAACACCACCACCCCTGGTATGGTGAGGCAGCACAGCAAGACTTGTGGGGGGGGGGGGGCGGCGAGGAACTTGAAAGTTAAAATTCTTCAACAGGTTGTCTCTCTTAGCTGCTCTTACAGCCAGTTTATTTCCAGGCTTATGGCCACCCATCTCACCATGGTGACTCTGGGTGCCTAACCACAGTTAAAAAAACAACCAACAGCAAAAATAAAATACATAACCAGCAGCCAAGGTTAAAAAAAAAAACCAATCAAACCATGATTAACATAACCATTGCATGGGCTTTGCCGCACATCCTGATCCCCAAGCCTGGTGACAAAACCACATCTTCAGGGCCTTATGAAAGGCCAGCATTGTCAGGGTCAAACATCTCTGGAGGAATGATGTTTCAAAGTCTGTTGCACAACAACAGACAAGGCTCACTTCCTGGGTCCTGCTAGATGACATACCTTAATTGAGGAACCCATAACATGCCCCTTACATATATAACAATACCCATATGGAGTTATCTGAAATTATCACATGTGGGAAATATCTGCTTCTGATGCAGGTCACTCCTGTATCCCTGGCTTTCCCATATCTCTACCTGCAGCCACAAATGTCAACTTCTCTGAAAGTAGCTTCCCCCCCCCCCTTTGCTTTAGGAGGAACATGCATTTAGGAGGAAGATGAAAGTGTAATGGCATATATAATGGAATTGAGACAGAATTTTCTATATTGAAGAATGCTGGAGGCAACATTGGGCCCCAGGCACAGTCAGCAGTTGGTGGAATACAATAGAACAGAGCTTTCTAAACTGTGTGTCGCGACACATTAGTGTGTTGGCTGCAGTGTCTGGGTGTGTCGTGGCTGCTGCTGCCTCTGAGCCCTGCCAGGATTCCACGCAGGTCCTAGTGCCTGCCTTGTGCCTTGCTGCCTCCAAACCTGCCCTGCCAGGATTCCGCGCAGGTCCTAGTGCCTGCCTTGTGCCTTTCTGCCTCCAAACTTGCTGTGATTCTGCGCAGGTTCTAGTGCCTGCCTTGTGCCCTGCTGCCTCCAAACCTGCCCTGCCAGGATTCCGCGCAGGTCCTAGTGCCCGCCTTGTGCCTTGCTGCCTCCAAACCTGCCCTGCCAGGATTCCACACAGGTCCTAGTGCCCGCCTTGTGCCTTGCTGCCTCCAAACCTGCCCTGCCAGGATTCCACACAGGTCCTAGTGCCCGCCTTGTGCCTTGCTGCCTCCAAACCTGCTGTGATTCCGTGCAGGTCCTAGTGCCTGCCTTGTGCCTTGCTGCCTCCAAACCTGCCCTGCCAGGATTCCACACAGGTCCTAGTGCCCGCCTTGTGCCTTGCTGCCTCCAAACCTGCCCTGCCAGGATTCCACACAGGTCCTAGTGCCTGCCTTGTGTCTTGCTGCCTCCAAACCTGCTGTGATTCCGTGCAGGTCCTAGTGCCTGCCTTTGTGCCCTGCTGTAAGAGTGTGTCGTGAAATGATGCCCTGCTGTAAGAGTGTGTTGCAAAATGATGCATGTCTAAAAAGTGTGTCACCAACATGAAAAGTTTGGAAAGCTGTGCAATAGAAGGACAAGGGGTGGGAACAGTCAGAGCAACATAATCACAATAGTGGTCAGAAAAGACGTGATCTCCCATGAAAACTCTTCTAGACTTTTCCTTACATCAGCAGGCAATATGTACTCTGTCATATATAGAGTGAGAACTTGCATATGGTCGAGCCCAAGGGACTGGCCTCCAAGTCAGTCACTTTTAGTCATGCACACTTTTATCTGCCTTACGGGGATACAGACTTCTCTTACAGAGTGGTGGTTTCTGGCAATAGATGTAAAAATTATAGCAAGGTAACACATAAGCTATGCTTCGTAAATCCAGTGTGCTTTATAAATTGACCTCACTCTTTCAGATACTTCTTACAGTTTTCTGCATGGAAACCTATCGCTCTTTCAGCTGTGTGAAGTTGCTCACAAGGTGGCAATAAATATTGCCTGCTGAGCCTCTTATTCCCCCTTCCCAAATTTTAAATTGATTGCTCAGTTTCCACATAATGGGAACATTAACATTAATTAATTAATGGGGGATTTCTGTTATTAACTTCCCCAACACAAGTTTGAATTCTATATTATTAATATTGACATTTTCAACTTTTATATGAAGAAATAAATAAACTTGGTCATACCATCGTATTTTATGTCATCTTTAACCTCTCAGAAATCCCTGGGTCCTTATCTAACCTCTTTAAGTGCTAGTCTAGAATTTAGTTGCAATAATAATGTTCCGTGTAAGCGAAGAACCAAAAATAATTGGGGGGTAGGGGATGTAAAAATGAAAGGTCATTTGGTATCCATCTCTCACTGTTTTCCCCCCTTTCTCTCTCTCTCTCTCTCTCCCCTCTCCTTTTCCTTTTTGTCCAATAATGTCATCTTTTCTATTCTGTTCTTGGTCTGGAAGGGATAGTATGCTGGGTTGTTGGAAGATAATGCCAAGTTTCTAGCATTTTTCATAGCCAACTGCTTCCTTCCCAAATGAAAGACGTACTGTAAGGAAGGAATGGGAAAATCTTATAGCCTAACGTTTATTTGGAGATACAAATAATCATGATTGGGGTGAGGGCTGAGCATGCCCAATTGTCCTTTATGCACCACCAAAGTTGTGCATATGTATGAGGTGGTCCTCTGATTTAGCTCCTCTTATTTTTACTATAGTGCCAATTTGCTCTAGTGGTTAAGATACTGGATTAGAAACTGGGAGACTGAGTTTTGCTCCTGCTTTAGTCACAGAAGCCAACTGGCTGACTTTAACAAGTCATTTTCTCAGCCATAAGAAGAAGATACTGGCAAGCTACTTCTAAAAACGTTACCAAAAAAAACCCCTACAGGGACTTATCCATATAGTTACCAGGAGTCAGGGTTATCTTGCTGGACCAGAACAATATTTATGACCAGAACAAAATTAAGTAAGAATTACTCCTATTACTCCAATTAAGACAATATGGACCAGCTCAAGTACATATATTCTAAAGGGTGCTCTTGCTGAAAATCCAAAACTTTCCTGATCGTATGGGCTGCTCTTGCATACCAAATAAAACAAACCTATTATTTATTGTTACATACTGCTCTAAGTGTCTTAGCTCAAAAGTTATATTGTTGATTCATCAACCATCTCAACACTAGCTGGAGCAAAACAAATTTGCATGTGTGTGTGTGTGTGTGTGTGTGTGTGTGTGGTGATGAGCAGAACAATGCTTTGGCCAGGAGCTGATGAACCTTGCCATCTGTTATTTTGTTTTTGAACTTCCAATTGCTTTCCCCAAGATGCTGCCCACCTTCCAAAATTTGTGTTTCCCAACAATGTTAACCTCATTTGTAGATGAAGATATAAGGAAATGGAGGAGGAAAGGCTTGAAGATTCAGAGGAAAAAAGCAGGGTTATGCAAAGTTTTGAACTGGAGATTCATTTTAATAGTGGTTTGACTGAATCTTCAAATTAAATCACCTTAAAAATCTAATGATTCGGAATGAATCTGATGCCTCCAAATGGAATCAATGGTTTGGAACAGCTTTTGTACATTGAATCTACTTTCTGAATCAAATCCACCTGAAGGAGCTAATAAAACTGACACAATTTTCCAAATTGAAAATTTGAATAGGATGTAATCGACACTTCAAATTGACGTCAATTTACTCACTCCTGGAAAAAGTTGGAATCAACTTTCTGAATGAAATCTACCTGATTTGACATTTCCTTTTGAAGGGGTTAATAAAACTAACACAATTTTCCAAACTGAAAATTTGAATAGGATGTAATGGACACTTCATATAAAATTGGAGCCTATCTATTCACTCCTAGAAGAAGTTGGAAAATGTGTCCAACAGTGTCTCTCATCAAAATGGTCCTTTTCAAAACTTTAGCTGCAATCCATGTGTTTGTGTATTTAAGCTTTCCTTACTAAGCCAGTTAAATGTTGCATAAGTCCTTCTCTACCTGCCCTTATTATCCTAATAAGTTGATAAGTGATTTTTTATTACAGTAACAATTTGTCTAATACTCCAAGCCTGAAAATAGCAAACAAATAAAAAACATGCATGAAACCTCCTCCTCCTCTTTCTTCATGTAAATATATATTTATGTAAATATAGAGCCAGTTTGGTCTAGTGCAAAGCTATCCAAACTTTCCATGTTGTTGACACACTTTTTAGACATGCATCATTTTGTGACACACTCTTACAGCAGGGCACTAGGACCTGCGCGGAATCACAGCAGGTTTGGAGGCAGCAAGGCACAAGGCAGGCACTAGGACCTGCGTGGAATCCTGGCAGGGCTCGGAGGCAGCAGCAGCCGCGACACACCCAGACACTGCAGCCGACACACTAACGCAGGGCTTTCCAAAGTGCCGCCGCTGGCGACACACCAACAGCGGCGGCGGCGCGTGTGCATGGCGGCGGCGCGGGGGTGTGTGTGGCGGCGCGTGCACGGCGGCGGCGCGGGGGGGCGTGCGGCGGCGAGCGCAGGTATGGCAGCGGCGGCAGCCTCTGATAAAACGTGGAAGCACTGATACTGCGCCACTGCTGCCGCCACCATGCACGCGCCGCCGCTTCCGAGTGGTGTGGTGACACACTACGCTGTGTGTGGCAACACACTTTTGTGTCGTGACACACAGTTTGGAAAGCTCTGCACTAATGTGTCCTGACACACAGTTTGGAAAGCTATGGTCTAGTGGTTAAGGTAATGGGCTAGAAACCAGGAGACTGAGAGTTCTAGTCCCGCTTTAGGCATGAAAGCCGGCTGGGTGACCTTGGGCCAGTCACTCTTTCTCAGCCCAACTCACCTCACAGGGTTGTTGTGGGGAAAATAGGAGGAGGAAGGAGTATTAGGTATGTTCGCCGCCTTGAGTTATTTATAAAAATAATAAAGATGGGATATAAAATAAATATAAATAAATAAATAAATAAAAATATTTGATACCTATTTGCTATCTTCTCTTGGTAGCACATGGTGAATATATTGTGGTGCTGGAATCAAGAATGGAGCTATCCATGTTTCAGGTATCTATAGAGCTTTTATCTCATTTGCAGGAAAACAGAGAGGGCCTAAGTGTAGCAGATTGTATACAGAAGTGTCCAATCTGATGACGTTAATTACCTTTTTTGATATGTTTTTTGAAAGCCTACCCCCATTCTCAGCATGTACTGGCAGATGTATACACCCTTTAGATGCTTCAGAGGATCAACAGGCCAGATGGCCTGGACAGGTGAAAGTCTCTTCTATTCTGTGGGCTCAATTATATGTTTCAGCGCAACCAACTATAATCCTAATCTGGGGTGAACTGATCTTTTCAAGTTTAAAAAAAATTGCTCAAATGAAGAAGATGATAATTAGAGATGAAACAAAAAGGTAGAACAGGAAATGAGTATGCTTTGACACAGTTTTAGTTTTCTGTGAATGCATTTCACTCATTTTCCCCTTATATAACAATTTAGATTACATTAACATAACACTATGTGAGAGAATAGAGAAATCAGGATAAAGTACAACAGTGGATTTTCCATCATCACCAAGAAAGAAGACTGAAATTTGCTGCTTAGTGTTCTCCATTTTTACATGTCTTTTCCAATGTGAAACCTTAGGGCAAATGACATGTGATACGTGAGGTCTGAGGGAATAGGATTTCTGGTACAGGTAGTCCTTGTTTATCAACTGTCTCATTTAGTGACTATTTGCAGTTATGATGGTGATGAAAAGTAGCTTTACGACCAGTCCTCACATTTACCACCTTTACAGGTCCGTAAAGCAAAGGAAAGCTGAAGTAAGATCATAAGCACATTCACGTTTTCACTTAGTGATTGCTTTGCTTAACAACTGAGTTGCCAGTCCCAATTGTGGTCATTAAATGAGGACTGCCTGTATTATTAAAATTAGTAATTGCATGGAAGAAGTTTATAAAATTTTCTTCATACTGTTTTCCAATCCAAATCATCCCAGCGCAGGAATGGCCATTCTGATCATCAGGACTTTCAAGGTACATAGAAAGGGTCACATTAGCATAGCTACTTGGAATTATAAGAGGTTCCCCAGTCCTGCTTTGAAATGCAGTCTCATCCCAGGCAGATTCTCATACTGTTCTCAGACCAACAGACTTCATAACCAAGAACATCTCTAACTTGTTCAATTTAGTTTCAGTTTGTTTACCTCCATTCCCTCCTCAAAACAGAATAGAGAGGAATACAAAGCTGGGTATCAACAGAATTATCTTCTTTCCGGTTGGTTGGTTGGTTGGTTGGTTGGTTGGTTGGTTTAGCACAATGTATGAATCCAGCCATTGCAGGTTTGAATCATTATTTATGGCCTAGCGATATATCTGAATGAGGCTACTATGGTTTGTTCCACAAAATATGGTTTTAAAAAAATGGTTCTGTGAACACAGCCATAGTAGCACAGAGAGCTGGCCATGAAGACTGTATGAAGAAGGCAGCCTCCATTGTCTATCATTTCAGTCTGGCCTCAATCTAGTTCATGTAGCCAATTATGATCAGCAGAATTCTCATTTCATTGCAGGCGCTCATCCTTTCTCTGTCCTTGCACATCATGTAAATAGGGACACATTACTGCCATTTGCCTTTCAGACCATGCACAGAAAATGCCATGAAACATTCGCTTTCTAGAAAAACAAGCAAACCTTTATTTAAAAAACAAACCAAACCCAAACTCATTCTGTCTGTGGTCATGCCAGAAGGTGAGTTCATCTTTGATTAGATGAAGTCAAGATTTAGTGGGTGTAAATCCCAGAAAGCCACTTAGCTAGGATCTATAGACAGCTTTGTTGACAAAGGTGCAAAGTTGAGCAGAGCCCAGAGATAACTAGAGAACAGGGAAATAAAAGAGGCTGCCAGGAAAACCAAATCAATTAGCTGTGCAAATCTGTTTTTTGAGAATTGTATCCAGTCTGTATCTTATGGGCTCAATGCCAATATAAAGGCTGAGGATAAAGGCTGAGTCTGCAAAACCTGCAACTCTGTTTGTAAAATTTTATACCTAAAATAGAGGAGTCTTGAGTTTAGAGGTCAGTGATAGTCTAGCTGAAGAGAAAAAAACTTTCAGATCTAGATGAAGATTAAGAATCTCTCCTGGACATTTGTTGACTCCATGGGCATGCAGTTTTCAATACTGGCTAAATGCTGCCATCTAGCTGGGTTAGTGACATATCTAGTACTCGGTAGTATTTGACATATTTACTGCCATGGGTGCAAGGGTCATATAGGAGCTGTAGAGACATGTGGCATTTCTGTGAATGAATGTGTGAGCAGAAAAGTCTTCCATCAAGTTTTATCTGTGGTCATGAGGCTGTCTCTATCCTTCTGTTATAGGGCTATCCTTTCTTGAGCCCACTAGCTCCAGAAATTGCTTGTGTCTTTGCCCACACTGTAGAGAACTCATACAAGAACTTTCTCATGCATAATGACTCTGACTGTTAGCTGAACTTGGAAGAAGTTGAGGAAACTGACCCTCATATGCTAGGCAAGGACAGTGAAAAAGAAAAGTTATCTGCTAAAATAAATAGTTGGGAGGATATCATCAACAAGTCTGAAAAATATACAGCAAGAGACACTGAAGATGCAGACTTCACTAGCTACTTGGTATCCATGTGGTCTTGTATGTAGAGGCAAGGAAGCTTGCTTTTTGAGCTGGGCTTTCCTGCAGTGTAAAGTGTGCTGGTACAGAATGCTGTTCTTAAGCTTGTTCTTATCTGACTTCTTGACAACCAAGTCTGCTTAAGAACTGATTCCACTGTTTTGTCTATGGTCAGCCTGCTTGGCTCCTAATCCAAGGAATGTTTGCCACGTTCTAAACTTAACATGGAGGATTCAGTCTGCAGGCAATCAAGTGGGCCCAGATGCATAACAGGGATTATGAGGTATGTGCTTTTATAAAATGATGAGGGGTGTTTGTGTGCAAAGGAGCTCCTAAGATGCTCATGTTTGGTCTTTTCCTATACCTGAAGGAAGCATACATACTTTCAAATGAAACATCCATTCATCCAAACTGACCTAATTCAATTTTCAAATCTGAATCCCTAAATTTCATAAGGCGCGTCTGTGGCAAAATAAGGAATAGGCCAGAGTGCACGTGAACCTGTTGTACCTTTGAAAGACCTCCTCCCAGCCAATATCTTGATGAAAGGTATTGTAGAATCCCCTTATAAACTGCTCTGGGCCTCCCAGAAGAAGAATATGAGAAGGAATACAATAAATCTATCCTAGGTCAACCACTGGCCATCCTGATTAGAAATTCTGGACATTATAGTCAAACATGTTGGAAGGCATAAAGTTGAGGAAAGCTGCAATAGGTTACATTGTTTTTCTATCCCTGAATTCCACCGAGATAGGATTTTATTTTATTTTATTTTTTAAAAGCCCTTTTAACTGAATTGTACCAATATACCCATTTGTGAAATGATGACTGGCCTTGTTGTTTCACTCATCCAACTTTATGTGGCATAATTGCAGCTTTTGTTTCACTATAATTCTCAATCAAAATGAAAAATGTCATAATTTAGGTCTAGGCTGATCTGACAAAGAAGCCCAAATGGCCTTTAAAATGAAGAGGGATTTACTGTAGTCCTGTCATAATAAAAATGGCCCAGAACCTGAATAAGACACTTGTGTCAGGAAATTGAATAAAACTGCTCCAGAGCTTTCTCAATTGGAAGCCGTCTGTTTGAGCTATCTCCTCTTTATGACCATAGAATCAAAATCCTCTTGAAATCCTGGCTTGGATTATAAACGGTGACACGGACAACCCAGGATACTGGCGAACAGTCACCATTGTGGCCAGTTGGATCAATTTGAAATATTCTGATCTGGTGTGAGCAAAATGAGAAAGTGAGCCATCTTTGGTTCTCTGTGTGCTGTTGGATTAAAACCAAATATCCCTATCATTCCCTGGCTTTAATGGCTGGACTGACAAGTGCTGGTGATCAGCAACATCTGGAAGACCAGATACTCTGCAGTCGTGATCCAGCAGAAGCTTCATGGTTTTAATCTATCTGAAACAAATTTTCATTCCAGTCCAGTTATCCCCCTCATCTTTTCTTTTCTTTTTTAACATACACATGAACCACTAGGACATGAAATAAATCAGCACTATGCCAGGAGCTTGTAATCTGTAAAATGTTTTCCCTCAAGCACTTGCTTTTAGCCTCCAGTACTCTAAGAAACTCTTTAAAATCTTCTCTCTTTTTTTGGTTAGCTGCCTTGAGCATCCTAAGGATGGCAAATGGGCATAAACTATAATAGTGTATAAAATAAATAAAGGACAAGGTTGACATATGGGTATGGGTGAGAAACTTGTGGCTCTCCAGATGTTGCTGAATTGCAACTCCCAGAGGTCTCTCAGTACTATGTATACTAGAAGCTGCAGTTGAGCAAAATCTGGAGGGTGACATTGCTGGGGTTTGTATACACCCAGGAATTTACAGTTAGATAAATTATACTGGAGAGGCTTGATACCTAGGTGAGAGGGGAATTATTCTGCAAGTCACCCAATTAGCAGCCATTGTTGTAGGGATGATGTGGCAGTGTATGACTCATACTACAGGTGCTAATAGTTTAGTTGGGTGTGGCAGATGATGAGAGTGACCTATAATGTGATTGGTCAGTTTATGTATATAAGCAGAGGAGTCTGGTGTTCTTTCTTCTCGTTGCTGATTGAAACTTCTCATCGCTGTATTGCTGTATCATTTGTTACTGCTGTTGGATGTATTTGGACTACGTATGTATATAAAGTAAATAGGCTATTTTATCTAATCTCTGTTTGAGTGTCTATTTACTGCATACAACGTGGATCACTGGTGTCTTGGAAAAAGGAGCAGGCCGCCCCACGGTGCGCACTCTGACAGGTTATGGGCCCAGCAGTGGAATGTGTGCAGCTGGTATGCTGGCACGGCTGTGAGGACGTTGGAAGCCTATCCAGGAGTCGTTTGGATAACTGGGGTGATTTGGAGCTTTTGCAGGTTCCGTGCCTGGCTGTGTATTTTTCCTAGGCCTTTTTGCAGCTGAAGGACGTAAAGTCTGTGCTATTTATTCATCGGTGTCTGCCCAGGTGGGGCTGAGGAGGATGAGCACAGTGAAAATGCAGCCTTCAGTTGGAGGTGGTTTCCCTCTGGAAAGGCTGAATGACTCCAATTATCTGTCGTGGGCGTACAAGATGGAAATGTTTCTTCACCAGGAAGGTATTTGGAAAGTCGTCTATGAACCACCAGACGAGTTGGATGATGAGGAAGTTATTTTGCAGAACGAGAAAGCATTGGCAAGCATAATTTTATGTTTGGAGGACAGCCAATTATGTTATGTTAGAAATTTTCAGTCAGCCAGTGGGTGTTGGGAAGCTTTAAGAAATGTTTATCTTAGAAGCACACTGTTATGCAAGGTTATGTTGACAAGGAAACTTTATCATGCTAAATTACATGACAATGGGAGTATTCTTGAACATTTGCATTATATGACTGGTTTGTTCCTCGAATTAGCACAGAGAGATATGCAGTTCTCAGAAGCGCATAAAGTTTATGTAATTCTCAGTTCTCTTAATGAAACATGGGATAATTTAGCTACCAGTTTCGGGTCTTTATCTGAGAGAGATTTGACCGTAAATTATTTGACTGGTCGGCTTCTGGAGGAGGAACAAAGGAGGAAAGATAACATAATTAAGCCAAAACAGAGCAGTACGTTTGTTAAGGAATGTTATTCTTGCACTGATAATGTATTATCTGTGAAATGCTGTTTTCGCTGTCGGTCTGATAAGCATTTGCAAAAAGACTGTGATGTTGCTAGAAGGAAAACAAAAGTCAAGCCGAGGATTTCCAAGCAGCGAAGTGCTGTCCAGCTGTCGGTGATTAATTCTACAGGAAGGAATTTAAAGGAGACGTGGCTTCTTGACAGCGGCGCAAGTGAAAATATAGCCAATAACAGGCAGATGTTTAAAAGGTTTATGCAGGCTGAACGGGACCATGTTAGCCTGGCAAATGGAAGTTTTGCATCTGTTACTGGCAGAGGGTTTGTGTTTGTACCTAGTTTAAATATTGAATTATCTATGCTATGTGTACCAGACCTAGAGTACAATATCCTGAGTGTTTCTCAGTTAGATAAACAGGGATATGATGTAAGGTTTGGGAAGGGTGAATGCATTATTATGAAGGATAATCATGTCTGTGGTAAGGGTGTATTACAGAACAGTTTGTATGTGATGATGAAACCCAAGACAGAAGTACCCCATGATGTAGCTATGATCAACAAACCAACAAACCAATGAATCAACCCATGATTCATGTGAACATCTGTGGCATAGACGGTTGGGGCATCCAAGTTTCAAAGTGGTTGAAAAGATGTCTGAAGCAAGTTCTGGAATGGATTTGAAACCGTGCCAAGCTTATCTGGATTGCACGGCTTGTAAGGTTGCTAAGTCAAAGATGTATCCTGTAAGCAAATTTAGTGATAGAAAGTCACATAAATGTTTTGAATTGGTTCACACTGACCTAACTGGCCCATTACCAGCCACAATAGGTGGTGCTAAATATGTTTTCGTTATTGTGGATGATTTCACCAGATTCGGGTTCTGTTACCTATTGAAAGCTAAAAGCCAAACATTTGATAAGTTCAGGAATTGGGTGCAGTTTGTGGAACGTAGATATAGCACAAAGGTGTGTAGTTTACAGACTGACCGGGGAACTGAGTTTATGAGTGGCAGTTTTCAGCAATGGCTCAGTAGGAGGGGCATTGCGCACAGGAGAACCAATCTGCATAGTTCAGCTGAGAATGGCGTGGCGGAACGAAGAAATTTAGCATTACAGACAGTAAAGGACTCATTGTTAGCTGACTCAGGGTTATCTAGAGGATACTGGGGAGAGGCTATACTGACTGCTAATTATTTAATTAACAGGTTGTGGAGTGTGTCTGTAAATCAAACACCATATTATATTTTGTATGGCAAGAAGCCATCATTAGCTCATTTGAAGGTGTTTGGGTGCACAGCCTATGTTCACGTGCATAAGGAAGTACGGAGGAAGGGTCAGGCGAAAGCACAGAAAATGATTTTTGTGGGGTATGAGCCAGGAACCAAGGGATATAGGTTCACTGATGGCAGAAGACTTGTTATTTCTAGATCAGCAAGTTTCAGCGAGCATAGCAATTGGCAGAAGTTACATGGAGGGAGTGAGGTTTTTCTTCCTAGTCAGGAACAATTCGAGCTAGCAGAGTGGCTAGAGTCCAGAGATGTGATTAAGGATGAAGAGGAATTAACTCCTAGTGTGCCAATAAAGCAGGATGCTACTGTATTGCGCAGATCTGAAAGAGTTAACAAGGGCATACCACCTCAACGTTATAAACCAGTTGATGTTAAAGTGTGTTTTATTAATAATGAACCTCGTAGTTATAAAGAGGTATTGGAGTTGCCACTACAAGAGCAGAAAAAGTGGAAAGCTGCTATGGACTGTATTGCGCAGATCTGAAAGAGTTAACAAGGGCATACCACCTCAACGTTATAAACCAGGTGATGTTAAAGTGTGTTTTATTAATTATGAACCTCGTAGTTATAAAGAGGTATTGGAGTTCCCACTACAAGAGCAGAAAAAGTGGAAAGCTGCTATGGATGTAGAAATGAATGCCATTAATTCCCATAAGGTGTTTAAATCTACCAGGCTGCCTGAGGGGCATAGGGCAGTAGGTTGTAGGTGGGTTTATAAGAAGAAGACCTTAGTCAATGGTGATATTCAGTATAAAGCTAGGCTTGTAGCACAAGGGTTTTCCCAGGTTAAGAATCAGACTTATGATGAGGTTTTTGCGCCAACGCTAAGAGGGGAGACATTCAGGTTTGCCTTAGCAATGGCAGCAGCTGGGAATTGTGTAGTAAACCATTATGATATCACCACAGCATATCTGCATGCTGATTTGAGGGAAGAAATCTATATGACTGAAGCTCCAGGATATGAATCTAATGATGCAGGTAGAGTGTACAAGTTGCAGAAAGCGTTGTATGGACTCAGGCAATCGGCACATTGCTGGAATCTGCAATTAGATGAGGCATTGCAAAGAATGGGATTTAAGTGTAGCAAGGCTGACCCATGTCTGTATATAAAGCAATGTGATAATGATGAACAGGTGTTGCTTTTGATCTTTGTAGACGATTTGTGTTTTATAGCTAAAGATCAAAGGAGGGTAATTGAATTTACTGAAAAACTGAAGCAACAATTTGATGTTAAAGATCTGGGAGAGATTAGAAATTACCTAGGCATAGGTATTCAGAAGGTTGATGGGGGTTACGTTCTAGAGCAGCGGAAGAAAATTGAACAGCTGCTAAGAGAAAACGATATGGAACATTGCAAGGAGGTTCCTACCCCGATGACAACTGATTTTGTTAAGACAGAGGCTGGAGACGATGACCAAACATCATGTAATCAGGAACACTATCAATCAATAATTGGAAGTTTATTGTATTTAGCACAATGGTCGCGTCCCGATATCGGGAATGCGGTGAATGTACTGAGTAGGGATGTTGTGCAACCTACCCAGAGGCATTGGAAAGGTATTAAACATGTGTTTGGATATCTTAAAGGGACTATTAATAAATGTTTATTAATAAAACCTTGTAAACCATTGGAATTAAAATGCTATGTAGATAGTGATTGGGGTAATGATGTACATGATAGGAAATCAATGTCAGGATTGATAATTATGTTTGGTGACACCTTGGTGGGATGGAGATCTCGGAAATAGAGTTCTGTTGCCGTATCTACTGCAGAGGCAGAATACGCTGCACTATCTGACCTATGTTCAGAGTTAATATGGTATAGGCAATTGTTAAGGGATGTAAATGTAACAATTGAGGGACCTATATGTGTATATGATGACAGTAAAGCGTGTATACAGATTGCAAAGAGTGATAGGATCAGAGGGAGGAGCAAACATGTTGATATCAAGTATCACAATGTTAGGAATGCTGTAAAAGAATCTCTGATTAATCTGCAATATTGTCCATCTGAAAGTAATGTAGCAGATGTGATGACAAAGCCTCTTAGTGTAGAGAGACATAGGATGTGTGTATCCAATATGTGTATGTCTTCTATTCTGTATAAGTGAAATGTAATATCTATTGTAAATTGGAGGGGTGTTGGGGTTTGTATATACCCAGGAATTTACAGTTAGATAAATTATACTGGAGAGGCTTGATATCTAGGTGAGAGGGGAATTATTCTGCAAGTCACCCAATTAGCAGCCATTGTTGTAGGGATGATGTGGCAGTGTGTGACTCATACTACAGGTGCTAATAGTTTAGTTGGGTGTGGCAGATGATGAGAGTGACCTATAATGTGATTGGTCAGTTTATGTATATAAGCAGAGGAGTCTGGTGTTCTTTCTTCTCGTTGCTGATTGAAACTTCTCATCGCTGTATTGCTGTATCATTTGTTACTGTTGTTGGATTTATTTGGACTATGTATGTATATAAAGTAAATAGGCTATTTTATCTAATCTCTGTTTGAGTGTCTATTTACTGCATACAACGTGGATCACTGGTGTCTTGGAAAAAGGAGCAGGCCGCCCCACGGTGCGCACTCTGACAGACATTTTATCCATCTTTGGCCTAAGAAAGAGGGATGGAAGAAGTAACACAGAACCGTGAAACAAAAAGGCAAAATGTTGAGGTGGTGGTTGGCAAAAAAGCTGGAGAAGCTTAGGAAAGAAAGACTGGAAGAGAATATGGTCTAGAGGAAGAAGAAGACAAAGAAAGGAGGAAAGAGTGAAAGATCACGAGCAAGGCAATTAAGTTCACATAACCAAGATTTTTCTTTTTGACTATTCTTTCTCAGTAGCAGAAAACTGAAATTCACAAACTGATTTGAAGTCCTTAATCAGAAATAACATGAAGTCCTCAGATACTATATATTTTCATGTTTGCCAAGTCTCTTAAATACATTGTCCTTTATATCCATTCATCTTCTGCTAATGTCCTGTTCTGTATTGGAGATTCTTGCATCACCAGCACAATTCTACATCTTTTTCCACATCTTATTTCTAGAATCTTTGAATCTGGCCATAATTGCAAGTTTCTCTTTGAATTATTGGGGGAAAAAATGTCAGAATAACTTGCAAAATAATGTGACTGTTCCAGACCATACTGTGCCAAAAGATAGAAGTGCATCCCACTGAAGTAAGCATAGAGTTTTAAATGACTCAAGCAAGTGGTAAAGTCCACATACTGGGATAGCAGTAACAATGTGCTTTAAGATTTCTTTCTACCAGGGCTACTATATCTGGGCTGAAAGAATCCAAACAACAATTAGATAGCAACAAAGAAGTACAGAAAACTCTACTCTCCATGGTATGCAGGATGATCAATTTTCAATAAAATAAAGTTAGATCAATATACTCACTGTTCACCTGGGTCTTCGAAAGTATTTCAAGCTAAACCTCAGAACATTTTTTTATTCCTATTTTTCTTGTACCTGGAACGTTGGCACATTTCTAATTTGCTTTTCTTTTTTCACTTTGAAATCAGAGCAGAGGCATCAATTTGTGTGGTCTACAAAAGCATTTTCCTTTACAATTCCCTCCAGTTGTTTGGAACTATATTCCCATCAACTCTTTGTAATCCAACACAGCTGGAGGGAACCAGGTTGGGGAAGACCAAATTCCCCAAACTACTATCATTTTATTTTTTTATTTATTTTCTATCCCGCCTTTATTATCTTTATAAATAACTCAAGGCGGCAAACATACCTAATACTCCTTCCTCCTCCTCCTATTTTCCCCACAAAAACAACCCTGTGAGGTGAGTTGGGCTGAGAGAGAGTGACTGGCCCAAGGTCACCCAGCCGGCTTTCATGCCTAAGGCGGGACTAGAACTCTCCATCTCCTGGTTTCCCATTGGCTCCTTTCTAGGGATGAGAGACAGGGACTGGCCCAAGGTCACTCAGCCGGCTTTCATGCCTAAGGTGGGACTAGAACTCTTAGTCTCCTGGTTTCCCATTGGCTCCTTCCTAGGGCTGAGAGAGTGAGTGACTGGCCCAAGGTCACCCAGCCGGCTTTCCTGCTTAAGGCGGGACTAGAACTCTCCGTCTCCTGGTTTCTAGCCCGTTGCCTTAACCACTCAACCACTAGACCAAACTGGCTCTCTAATGATGGCATTAGAAAAGTTGTTGTTGTTACTGTTATTATTATTTATATGGCCACCCATCTCACAGCAGTGACTCTGGGTGGTGTACAAAGTTAAAACCAACTTGATTAAAACAATCAAAATAATTAATGTCCAAAGCTACCAACAGCAAATTCCAACTTACCACTTTCTACTATCATGCAATTGTTGAGAAAACACAATGAAACAACCTCAGATAAACTGCCCCAAACTGCTTGGGAAAAAGGTGGGATAGAACTTTTTTTTTCATAAACAGTATTTTTTTTTAAATAGAAATTTAACATATGCATAAAGGAACAGTAAAAGTTGTCCACTCCCAGCACAGGTTCTGGGAATAGCAGAGAAGGAATCCTTTCCCTATATTCTGGAACCCCAATACAAAATCAGAGTAAGAATAAGAACAAAAGAACCTGATGTGGAGGTTACATTATGCAAAAGTAGAATGAGGAAAGCTCCCAAAATTGAAGATGTATTTGGAGCATCCTCTCCAATCAAGCATACATTAGAATTTCAAGTCATTAGGAACAACAGCAAAAAGTAAAGAGAAAGAGAAAGAGAAGAAAAATACTGTATTAGCAGTTGGCCACATCAGTGCTTATTTTGGGGGAGAGAGAACACTGTACTCTTTCTGTCTCACAGCTTGGATATCTAGATTCTGGATATTTAAGATAGTCAGAACATTGTTTTTCTTTTAAGCTTTTCTAATACAGTCCAGCATCAGATGCAGGGCAACAAAGACTACTGCATTCTTTACAACTGGCCAGCATCCTGAACATCTCTCAGACCATGAGTATGCTGTGGCAGCTATCCATAAATATTTTTTTCAGAGTACCTGTGTGAAAAGTGCTTCTCAGCATAGAGCTTCCACTGCTTGGTATTGCGATTAGGTGACATTAATGGACCTTTCCTCTATGTATCTGATTAATCTCTTTTAAATACATGTATGGTAGTACATGAATTCCATATGCTGATAGTAATGTATGTGAACAAATGCATCCCTTTGCTTGTTTGAACTTAATTTTTGCTTCTCCTGTTCAATTGGATGACCTCTAGCCATAATGTTTATAAGGAGGAATAATTTATAGTAATTCTTTCCAACACATTCCTAATTTTGTAAATTTCTGTGACATCCCCCTTTTGTATTATTTATCTTTAATGGAAAAAAAAAGCTTGCACTTCTTAAGCTTCTCTTTACAAGGAGATTCCATGCCATTTCTTATTTTTAGTATATTTTGGTCTATTTGAGGGTTGCATTTTGAAGCTCACAGTTGGAATGGGCCATGGGAAAGGAAGAACTCCAGCTGGGACACTTCCCACACTCCTGGCTGTACATTCCATTGGCTAAGCAGACATCCAGGAAACCACAGTCTGGACAGGCCCCCTAGGCTTCTTGAGATTTCTTAGTACATCAAATAGAAAAGGTCCAAACCTGCCAGAGAAAATCTTGACTTTTGTTTTGTTATTTAGATTTGTGGAATATTCACAGGGGTTCCAATAGGGTAAGATAGCTTTGCAATTATGTATTAATAACTGGGGAAAGTATACGTCAGAGGGACAGTAACAGTGGTGTCCCACATAATTTCCATGAACAAGGACTCCGTTTCTACCATGGATGCCTGCCCTCCCTGTTTCAAGACCAGAATATCCAAGATTTTTTTTAAAAAAATCTTAGGAGGCCAACTGGGGAAGATATCTGTATCTGAGAACTTGGTTGCTTCAGACAAGGAGTGCCTACTTTTGCTAATTTTTGAAGTAAGAAAAATGGCAAAGGAGGTGGAGGAAACCTAAGAAGTATATTTGATGTTGCTTTCTTCTTGACAAGGTTCCTAGTCCTGCTTATTATGTCTTCCTCTCCTTAACAGATTGTGTTTTTTTTTTAATTAAGCAAAAAGGTAGAGTCAGAGCTGGGAAAACAAGGGGAAGATTCCAAAAGGAAGACTATATCAATGGGAACCCCCTTAAATGGGAACCAGGTCGGGAAATCCAAGATGGCGATCGGAAGCAGACGCCGATCGCTCCCGCTTTGAAGGAGGGAGTCCCAGGCCTTTTTGAGCTCTCGGAAGGCTCAAAGTTAGAGAGCGCTGATCCCCAACCCTATCATCTATTGGTTGGGGTCCTGGGACGAGTTTGCCGAAGTTTGCCGGAGTTCCCTGGATGGATTGGGGAACGAGACGGAACTAACAACAGACCCGGCAGACGCCCAAGGCCTGGAGAGATTTGGGAAGCCCTGAGTTCTCCCTGTGAGTTCTCCCTGTGAGCCTCCCCCGTGAGCCTCCCCCGTGAGCTTAAAACCTTGCTGAGCTGGGGGGAGAGAGGAAGGAACCCACCCAATTTTGGTTGCCATCGGAACCCCCACCTGGAAGACCTATCGGACGCATGGGAAAGATCGGGAGGTGGGGGCTTAGTGGCAACGAGAGGAAAGAAGCCGTGAGCTGCTTTTGAGAGATCTTTGGGGGGGAGCTCAGATACGGAGTGAAGACCCCCTCGCCCCTACAAATTATTTACCAACGGGTAGGGGTGACTAGAGAGCGCCCTAGAACTCCGGAAATCCGTACCTCCGGCTTGATATTCGATCTGGAGTAGGCTGGACGGAGTGTAGCTCTCGCAGCACATGGATTGAGAACTGGGTGGAGCTCATGGCCCTTTACGACTGTGGACTTGGTCGTTCTTCAGCAGACCCCTTTGGGGGATTTCTTGGACGGGAACCTGGTGTGGAGAATTGGTGAAGTGGGAGACTGGTGTCCCGGTTCTGCTGTGTTGGACCTTACAAACTCCAATTGTGCAATAACAACAGTGCTGGATGGTGTAGAGGGCAGAGAGAAAAAAACTCCAGAGTAACGAAGCAGCGACGAGACGCGGAGCAGAGAGTGGAGTGTGAGCGTTTCGCCAGTAAAGAAGAGCACTATTTTCAATGGTGTTCCTCTATAGACTTTACGGACTGTATATTACAGCATCTCTGGAGAAACTTTGATGTTGGGTGTAGGGGGGAAATTCTCATGAATTTTATCATCTGGAGAACTCTTTAACAACTTAAAATTTTAATATTCCCCCTGTTCACTTAGAGGCGGCAGAGAGGTGAGAGGGTCCCCGGGTATGTGAATGAGGGCTTTCCCTGAGTGTGAGAGAGTCAGGGGAGCCCAAGATTGTGTGAATTTATGGAAGAGTGCCCACCCCTGAGTGAGAGACAGACGGTGGGCAGGAGTGTATGGTGCCCCCTTACAACTAGTGAGAGGGGGTAAGGGGGCGGAGTGGATATTGGAAGGTGGGGAGGCTCTCCTGGTGCCGAGAGCGGAAGCTGGTGCGCTGGGGGGCCTATCACCACCTAGGGGCGAGTGTGTGTGAGAGATGTGTGCATGGAGGGGACCCTTATATCAATCCAGGGTTTCCGGAGGGCCAGGAGTGGAGGCATCTGGGCCTGGAAACTCTGGGAGCAGTAGGGCAGGCTGCCCCATCAAAGTGGTGACAGGTAGGGGATGTTATGGCGGGAACCGAGGGGCAGGCCATCTTCGGGGAAGACGCCCCTGATGTTTGGTATCGGTGGCGTGTTCCGGCTCCTCAGGTTCAGACCCAGGCCCTGGTCAAAGGATCCTCGAGTGTCCTGGCTTCCGACTGTTGCTACTTAACGCCAGGTCTGTCAATAATAAAGCTCCCCTTATATGTGACTTGATCACGGAGGAGGGGGCAGACCTGGTGTGTATTACTGAGACCTGGCTGGGCACAGAGGGAGGAGTAGCGCTCTCGGAGATGTGCCCAGCCGGGTTTCAGGTGTGGCATCAGCCGAGACCCCAGGGCAGGGGAGGAGGGGTGGCGGTTGTAATCCGGGAATCTCTGGTGGCCTTCAGGGGCCCTGCCCCACAAGTGGCCGGGTGTGAGACCCTGTTTTTCAAGTTGGGTTTTCGAGAGAAGTTGGGAGTGTTGTTGCTGTACCAGCCTCCCTGCTGCGTAGCAACTTCCCTGCCCGAGCTGTTGGAGGCTGTCTCAGGGTTGGCAGTGGAGTTCCCTAGACTTATGGTTCTGGGGGACTTCAATCTGCCTTCCCTGGGACGTGCCTCAGGGACAGCTCGGGAGTTCATGGCTACCATGGCAGCCATGGGCCTATCTCAGATTGTTCGAAACCCGACTCGAGACAGTGGCCTCACTCCGGACTTAGTTTTCTTGTCGGAGCAGTGGCAAAGTGATCTGAAGGGAGAGTTAGATCTATCCCCACTGTCATGGTCAGATCACGCCCTGGTGGCCTTGAGATTCTCCTATGCCGCCCCACTCCGCAGGGAGGCAGGACCCATTCGATTGGTCCGCCCCCGGCGACTGATGGACCCAATGAGGTTCCAGAAGGAGCTGGGGGTTATTTCCGAGGATCTACTGCACGGTCCAGCGGAGGTCCTGGCCGCAGCCTGGAATAGGGAGGCGGCTGGGGCTTGGACAGGATCGCGCCTGTGCGGCCTCTCTTGCCACATCTGACCTGACACTCCCCGTGGTTTACGGAGGAGTTGAGGGTCTTGAAGAGGGCTAAGAGACGCCTAGAGCGTCGCTGGAGAAAAACGAAGACTGAATCCGACCGAACACAAGCTAGAGCCGCGGTTAAGGCCTACCTTGTGGCGGTAAGAGCGGCGAAACGTCTATATTTCTCCGCTCTTATTGCATCCGCAGAATGCCGCCCGACGGCCCTGTTTAAGATAACACGATCTCTTCTGGGTAAGGTGGAGGCTGTAACCCACCTGCAGGGCCGTGCGGAAGAATTTTCTGAGCATCTGCAGGATAAAATCGCTCAAATTCGGTCTAGGTTGGACTCCAAGCGTGAAGCAGAGTCTGGGGAGATGCCAAGGGAACGTCATTACACGGTTATCTGGGATCGGTTTGATCCTGTTGGGCCTAAGGAAGTGGACAGGATCCTCCGGACTGTAAAGGCCACCACATGCCATCTAGACCCTTGCCTTTCCTGGCTGGTGCAAGCAGCCAGGGAGGTGACATGTGGTTGGGTCCAGGCAATGGTTAATATATCTCTGGGGGAGGGGGTGTTTCTGGATGCCTTCAAGGAGGCGCTGGTGCACCCCCTACTCAAGAAACCATCAGTGGACCCTACGATATTGGATAATTTTCGTCCTGTCTCCCACCTCCCCTTTTTGGGGAAGGTGGTTGAGAAGGTGGTGGCGTTACAACTCCAGAGGATTCTGGATGAAATGGATTATCTAGACCCCTTTCAGTCGGGTTTCAGGCCGGGATATGGGGTGGAAACTGCATTGGTCGCGCTTATGGATGATCTCTGGCGGGAGCGGGATGGAGGAAGTGCGTCCATCCTGGCTCTCCTTGACCTCTCAGCGGCTTTTGATACCATCGACCATGGTATCCTTTTGGGACGACTCGAGGAGTTGGGGGTGGCTGGCATAGTTTTGCGCTGGTTCACCTCCTTCCTCGGGGGTCGGTCCCAATCGGTAGTAATAGGAGATGAGAGATCCAACTCTCGACCCCTCATTTGTGGGGTGCCGCAGGGTTCAGTTCTCTCACCTCTCCTATTTAATATCTATATGAAACCGCTGGGTGAGATCATCCGTCGCCATGGGATGAGATATCATCAATATGCTGATGATACACAGTTGTACATCTCCATCCCAGGGGAAGTAAGTGATGCAGTGGCCGCCCTCTCTCAGTGCCTGGAGGCTGTGGGGGTCTGGATGGGGAACAACAGGCTTCAGCTGAACCCTGGTAAGACAGAATGGCTGTGGATTGATGGTTCTTCTGGATCTGGGAAATTATCATCTTTGGTTCTGGATGGGGTAGCGCTTCCCCATTCAGAACCAGTGCGGAAACTGGGGGTCCTACTGGACTCACGGCTCCTGCTCGAGGAGCAGGTGGCAGCCGTGGCCAGAAGGGGCTTTGCGCAACTTCGTGTTGTGCGCCAGTTACGCTCTTTCCTGGATCAGGAGTCCCTCCGTACAGTCACTCATGCCCTGGTCATCTCCCATATAGACTACTGAAATGCGCTCTACATGGGGCTACCCTTGAAGAGCATCCGGAAGCTCCAACTGGTCCAGAATGCGGCAGCGCGTGCAGTTATTGGTGCCCCTAGATCGGCCCATGTGACACCTCTGCTACGCCAGCTGCACTGGATACCTGTATGCTTCCGGGTGCAATTCAAGGTGTTGGTTTTGACCTTTAAAGCCCTACATGGCATGGGACCAGGATACCTGAGGGACCGCCTCATCCCCATAACTTCAAACCGTCCCACTCGATTATGTAGAGAGGGCATGCTTCGGACCCCGTCGGTAAGGGAGTTTCGGTTGACGGGGTCCAGAAGGCGTGCCTTCTCGGCAGTGGCACTTGCCCTTTGGAACATTCTGCCCCCGGAGGTGAGGCAGGCCCCATCACTCCTATCCTTCCGGAAGAATTTAAAGACCTGGTTGTGCCGCCTCGCGTGGGACGGGAATAGGAATAGCTCTTCATGGGTATGGTTGGTGTCTTAGAGCCCTTTTAAGATCACGTGGGTCCTAGGTTGGTTGAGATCGCCCGCTTGGATTTTCTATTTAATTTATAATAATAAGTAATTATATATTGTATTGTATATTTTTAGTAGAATTTTAATTTTTATGTTTGTAAACCGCCCAGAGTCCCCTGTGGGGGAGATGGCGCGGAGATAAAAGTCTAATAAATAAATAAATGATGTCAATGAGGCAGAATGATTATTAAAAATGGGGGGAACCCCCCCCCCCAGCCTTGTCTGGAAGCATTCCTTGGGAAGCAGCTGGTTATCAGACTGGACAAAACTGAACTACATAAGCTAATAGCCTAAAGGCAGTGTTGTATGTTCATAATAGTCCTACATTTGGCATACTATGTATAATACAAGTTCAGCTCCCAATGTTCATAGAGACGTTAATGGAAAAGTTACCACTACTACTGTTGATTCAGCTGTGACTTTGGAAGATATGACAATATGAAACTATATCAGGAATCAGCAAACTTTGGTTAATCAGGAAAGCACTTTCTTTTTTCAGATTTTTTTTTTGGGTGGCCAAGGACTTGAGTGGGAAGGGCAATAATCTTGCCCAATAATAACATTTATGAATGGGGGGGGGGTTTGCGGGATAAGTTGTATTTTGGGAAGAGTTTTATTCATGATTTTATTCATTGATTTAAAAAGTTTGTGAGCCGTATCCATCAGCTTGCCCACTGTTTTTGTTTTCTAATTGAAAATAAACAGGGTATTCACTTTAAAGACTTTTGCTGCTGAATTTTGTTGGTGTAATATCTGGGGCTTTCAAGGACCACTAAAGAGATTTCAGGGGCAACATGTAGCTTGATGGCTGCCCACCCTTGGTCTATGCAGCAGAACAGCTTCAGATGAAAAAGTATTTGATGTTGACCCTCTCCCAATGCCCCTTTTTAAATAAAGTAAGAATTATGCAGGATGTACCACAAGACAATGTACAAACTTGTAAGAAAACTGCTAACATATTAATTGGCACATTGACCAAAAACTAATATTGATAGGCGTTCTCTAATTATGTTTTATTGTAACTAACTGTATTTAAACATTATAATATTTATTATGATTCAATAAGCTGCTATTGTTTTTACTGTGTAAGTTTACCTTGGGAAGACAATGGGCCTTTCTCCTCTACCAAGTTATAGTGGAATCCACCCATCCTTGAGTTGGCAGACACATATTTATGGAGTCAGGGGGTCTATATAACTTTTTGATACTTCTGCTTGATGTATGCAATCATTCATTCATGCATGCAAAACAGAGTGTAAGACAATTGCAATGCTGATTTGAAACTTTGACAATTCTAGAACCTTTCCCCACTGCTGAGTTGAACCACTCTTTGCCCATCCCCGAGTCTGAAAAGAACTCTCCTGGCATGAAATTGACTATCCTCATCGCCGATCACTTTCTTGTCTTTGTGGTCTCTGTACCCAGCCACTGACAGTCACCTGAATTCCCTCCAAGGTTAATGGATGACACATCCTAACAAATTTGAGGGGGCTCATGGACCATGCCAGTATAAGGGGTAAAGCACTACTTTTACAGCTAAAGAAGTCTTAAACCTGAGCTGGGGATGAGAGGAAAGCAATGTAATGGGGTTGTGGCAGAAAAAAAAATGATGCCAGGGCATGTTTATGCCATGGTTAGGTGCAAGTGGGGAGGTGGCTATAGCCTTGAAAGGCAGCCAAGAAAATTCTGATTAAATAAGTAAAATAAGTAAATAAGTAAAAAGGGACAGTTTGGTCTAGTGGTTAAGGTGCTGGGCTAGAAACCAAGAGTCTGTGAGTTCTAGTCCCGCCTTAGGCATGAAAGCCGGCTGGGTGACCTTGGGCTAGTCACTCTCTCTCAGCCCTGGGAAGGAGCCAATAGCAAACCAGGAGACTGAGAGTTCTAGTCCCGCCTTAGGCATGAAAGCCGGCTGGGTGACCTTGGGCCAGTCACTCTCTCTCTCAGCCCTAGGAAGGAGCCAATGGGAAACCAGGAGACTGAGAGTTCTAGTCCCGCCTGAGGCATGAAAGCCGGCTGGGTGACCTTGGGCCAGTCACTCTCTCAGCCCAACCCACCTCACAGGGTTGCTGTTGTGGGGAAAATAGGAGGAGGAAGGAGTATTAGGTATGTTTGCCGCCTTGAGTTATTTATTAAAAATATAATAAAGGCGGGATAGAAAATAAATAAATAAATAAATACATAAATAAATAATAAAATACTCCTTTAAAAATGTATTTCTGCTTCATGTGTTCAGCTTCCTTGATGACGTTTCCTATAAATAAAGTATAAGAGCTTAAAAATAATAAAAGATATTTCTGTGACATTTAACCGAAAAGAACATTACTATAATCAAATAATAAAGGATACTATCAGGTCAGTTTGACTCCCGGCAACTGCATGGACACGTCCCCATGCAGGTCTCCAGGCAGCATTTTCAGCAGTGGTTGGCTGCTGCCTTATCCCCAGGGCTGAGAGAGAGTGACTGACCCAAGGCCACCCAGCTGGCTTTCATACCCAGGGCAGTTCTACAACTCACATTTCCCTACTCCTAGTCTGCCACCTTAACCACTAAACCAGACTGGCTCTATTATAATCAAATCAGGCATATAAATAGACATTTATTTAGATACTATAATTTTTATTTATTTATTTATTTATTTATGAAGCATTTCCATAGCATTTAATTAGACTTTGATTGCACCTGAAACAAATAAACATGAACATGATATAACAAACAAACTAAAAATGCTTTCTAAAGTCATAAAATACAAGAATTATATTTTAAAGACATCCCTCTGTAATGGGCAGTAGGAATAACCTTGAGGAACAGGAGGAAGAGCTGCAACCAAGTCAACGGTCAGATAAAAGAAAGTTGAGTCTGAGGCAGAAATGTAATTTGAGAAAGTGTCTCAGACTTGACCCTCCCTAGTTCTCGTGAAGATAAAGGGAGAGGGGGGGGGAAAGCATATTTAGACTTGCAAGATTCTGTTACTATAACCTTATAATAAAAGTAGTATTAGCATTCATAACTTTGGTTTCCAATCTGGTCTACCTCAAAGGGCTGACACCCTCAGGCATTCTAGATCCCGCAATATATATGAGTATGAAAATGATATTTCCCTCCCAGTATTGTTCAGTCAGAATTGCCAGCTACCAAAATGGCAAGAAAGAACTGGTCTGGGATGCCTTCAAAGGAAGCACAGTCAGCTGTGCTCATGCTATAATACAGAAAGTCCTGTGAACAATGTCCTCATAGAACTCATTATTGTAAAAGCTGGAATATGGAACAATGCTTTCCATGACATGCAACTATGAGAGTGCAGGACAATCATATGACTCAAGATCACAAAAAGTAACTACACTGCCTTGCAAAGATTGAATACTTTATGGGAATCTCATTGGCTGGCATCATGTGAGGAACAGTTGCAGTAGTCATCTGGTTTAGTCACAACAGAGGTAGGCATGTCAACAATGGTTTTAGAATTTTATTTAGAATGTTTGGTAGAATCTCAGTAGATCTGACCACCAAATTTGATTGAGTAAAGCTACATTCTTCAACCAGGAGGGCAAAGATTATTACTACAGTACATGTAACTTTCTCCTTTTTGAATCTTCTTCCACATGCCAGGCAGCCACAGAGTGGGAAGATTATGGCAAAAACCAGCATGCTGAATAATCAGGAAGCATAAAGACAATGCAATTGGGCATATTCTGTGAACTGTCCCCATTACCCATAGAAGTCTACATTAAATGCTGCTTCTGTATTGTAGGCAGCTAAATCTCATTTCAAGTGTCAACAATGAAACTACTAAAATCACAATACTTGGTTAACTGGGGAAACATCAAAACATGCATTCAAGTTACTAACACGAAAGTCAGTGTTCCCCAGCTTGATTTCCAGATGTGTTTGCTGAGGGTCATGGGGACTATGATACCAATAAATCTGAAGGTACTGTATCCAAGTTGGGAAAAATGAAATAAATAGGATATAATGTCCTCTTTTGTGACTTCAGCACATGCTTTGTGAACCAAAGGATTACAATTAGGGTATAAGATGGTTATGTCCACATGCTGGCTTTTAGTTCTAAAGCCCAGATGTACACTAGTGTCAAAGCTATTTATTCAGACACATACCTTCTGTATCCTTAAAGATAAATATGTCCTTCACTGTTGTCACCTGCTGTATCAGACACTCCCATCAAATGAGGCTTGCAAACTCATAAATTACTGCACAAACCATTTCAAACAATAAAAGCAATTTTACTTACTGAACCATTAAATTTACATACTTAAATTAGATTCAACCAGACGTTGCGAGGGGATGTTTGCAGCCAGACAAACAATGAATTTAGGGATAGAGCTGCTATGTACTTCCCCACCTCTCACATGAAATTAATGAGGTGCTTCAATTTAATCATCATTAAAATTACATCTTTATTTAGTTACTTAGCAGAGTTTGACTCTGTGGCATGTGACAGAATGTCTGGTTGCCCCTTTGACAATAACCTTTCTCAAGGAGAGAAGGACTAGTTGGGGAGCTGACATACTTGCCATCCTTGTGAACTTCACACAGCATAATTGTAAGAAAGTAGGAAAAAGTCAAATTGACCAAATATTTGAGAGAAAAACAGGGCTGGAAGGTTGAGAGAAAGAGGATCTGAAAGGAAAGAGGAAGAACAGTCTTAACTTTTCCTAAATAATATTTTTTTTTCCAAATTTAAATCTGCTCTGAGTATCAGAAACTTAGGGGAAAAAAATAACAGGAGATGAATATAACCTTTGATATGAGAAGATTACCAAGTTTATTTTCTAAAAATCAAGTTGCATCTGTTTGTACGCATACATTTATTCAAAGTTTTCCCATGAAAATACTTTCTTAAAGAATGCTTTTGGAGTTTGGTATTCTGTAAAGGTGATGTTAGACCTACAATTTGGGTATCTGACTGTAGTGGCAACCTGCGGAAGACCTTTGTATTTCGAGGAGTTAGGTGGCATGCTTTGAGTTTTCTTCCCCCACACCTAGGAGATTAGAGTTTATTTTGAGTTATACTGATGTTTAATTGGCTTGTTTTTGTTGCTGTTTGGCATGAGAGGGGGGAGAGAAGAAGCATATGCTCACCCCTTCAACAGCCCTTCAGAACATATCTCTGTGGGAAGTGGGGGGAGAGAAAGTCCCCAGCTTGTTAAGTTTAAGCATAGGTTCACTCCTCCAGCCACTCCTTTAGCAGCTTGGAATGGGGGGGGGATGATAAGAAATTGTTTTGGTTAAGCACTTGCTTATCTGATGGTTTCCCGGGCTATTGGAATGATGTCATAGGCAGGTGCTAGACCACATGAAGAATCCCAGTCAAGGTCAGGCCATGCAGCTTCAGTACCATGGAAACTTGGTCACGGGGTTTGGGAGCCAGGCTTTGATAAAAACCTTAGGATTGTCTTTGGAGTTTGGGAGTCCACACAGGCCTGAGTGCTGGGTGCTGTGAAAATTGCCACCTTGGGGTATCTCCGCTGTCCTTATTAGAGGGCTCCTGGCAGCCTATAGGAGATTTGGTATCACCTTGCTTGCTTGGTATGTATCTGTCGTGTGTAGATGCAGAAATAACACGCCGAGGCCAGGAATCTAGTCTCTAGTGTTTATTGCATACCTACAAGCAGAAATCCTGCTAAACTAACAGTGCCTGAAGATTCCCAAGTATATCAGCTCAACCTAGGGCGGAGCTTTCTTCTGACGTTTGGGGAAATAGGCTAGGCTCCCTGAGCTGCGTGCTTGCTTCTTATCCAGCGCTCCGCCCTCTTCTCTGCTTCCCCTGACAGTATCTATGCATTTCTTTCGGTATGCTATGCTTGTTATGCTTTTGTAAACTGTGTTTAGACTGTGTTTAACTTTGTTTGTTTATAATAAAACTTTAAGTTTCTTTATCCACTGGTGTGCTATTGTCTCTGGATCTAAAAGAATCAATTGCCCTAGCCCCTGATCAAAGAGGCGTGGACACTTGGCAATACACTGACTCATTGATAAGTATTTTTCTGTTGATTCAAAGAACAAGCCCAACCAAATATTTAAAAATATTGCAAAGAATAAAAATGGTAATATGAGCAATGAGATATGATGATGATGATTTATACATGCTGAGAAAGTCAGAGACACTTCAAAATACTATACTAGTCCTTCCATATATTTCACAAGAAAAATGTGAAAACAAAAATGTGAACATTTATGACAGGCTTCAATGGAGTTTAAATCCCAAGGACTAAGAGACAAAGTTATGTGATACAGAAAAGGTTCTATTTTTTTCCCTTTCCTGCAACAGGTTTATATAAGAGCTTCTTTATAAGTGGGGATATAAATAGCAGTACTAAGCAGAGATTTAAATTCTTCTGCACCATTTTTACTGAAGATCAGCTTTATTTGCTCTTCATTTGTGATGCTTAAATAAATATCAGATTAAGTTTGCAATACTATGGAAATTTACCATGCCTCATTAAATAGAGGGGAGATGCTCTAAATCAGTTTTCCACAACCTGGCCCCCCTTCCAGATGCAGTGAGCTTCTGCTCTCATAGTCCTCAGCCAGCACTGGTTAAATGTTTCTGGACCACACTTGTTTGAGGAAGATTATTCACTAGATTATTTAAGCAATTAGGTATTCATTTGCTCATGACGTGGCTTTGTGTCGGGATTGCCCAGGTTGCTGAGTTTATAACACATGACTTTAGTTGCGAATTCTGGAGGAAACATTGTTATTTTCAAAATCAATGCTTCTAGCTTTTAGGTCAAAGTTTATTAATTAAACATATATTAAAAAAAGAGAGAAGCAAACATTTCAAAACCAAATGTTCCATTTAACTTCAGGCAAGAGAGAACTATTTTCCATGGAAATAGTTTATATTTTGGTGTGAGGGTCATGAGAAGAGATGAGAAGCAAACATGACATGGAATTGATACAGATATATAATTTATATACATTAAAAATGCAATGTCAGCAGTAGGGTCTCAGGAGGCAGCATTCATCAATTCCAGGGTTCAAGATGCCCGAAAGCATGTGTAAAGGTTATGCAAGCACATCACTCATGTGCATATGCATCCAACAGGGCTGGTCAAGCAGTTTAAAACACAAACACACACAGACTATACCCTGCCTTGGTAACTTTTTTCCAGTCCTTCAGATAAATGGAGGAGTGGAATGCTATTATCTTGCTCCAAATAATTTCAGTTTGTGCAAGCCGCCAGCATGGAAAGTAATCTAATGCCACAATTTTGGAGAAACAATACAGAGTCACTCACATACATCATGATTAATGACTGAATACCCAAATGTGAAAATCGTTCAGAAATCATATTTTTGTTACTGACAGTGCTCCAAGCCTTGCAAAGGTCATACATGATAAGATTACGATCCCTATTTCTTCAGCAAACATGCTTAACCTTGTAGAACACCCGCCACTTCCAAGTTCATTGTTGCATCTCCAGCATCACAATGCTCACAGGAAAATCTCAGAAGACACACAGGTGCTGTCAGCTCTCAAACAGCCCCCAGGGTTAGGCACTAGGACTTACCTTCAATATAGCTCCCTAAATGTGCCATCTGTTTCCTCAGAACTAAGCCCCATAGTGTTTAATGGAGTTTACTCCTAGGAAAGGTATGCACAATGCTACTGCCTTGCATTGCATATTTATCTTGATTTTTATTATTTCCAGCCAAATGGAACATTGGAAAGAAATTATGTAAAGGACTTTGGACTGTGTTGGTGCATCAGTAAGACAGATCTCCGAAAACTGAACCAAATGGAATCAAATGGGGTGGGGGGAAGAAGGCGGCAAAAAAATTGAAAATAGGCTGTATCAAACCAGGGGCTGCAGGAAAAAAAAAATCCAGAAAAAAATCCCCCAAAGCAACTTGATGGAAGAGGCAGCTGGGTAGCAGCTCAGAAGCTGCTGCTCCATTCTAAGCCCCCCCCTTCTGATCACGTGACCACCCTGGGCTTCACATACCAGCACATATATATACAAACACATGCAGCCACAATGTGAGGAGAAAGCAGAAACACACACACACGCACACACAGGAACTACCATTTCTTTTGTCACAGAGAAGAAAATAGAGTCCTCCTATGGCCCCAAGGTCTTCCAGAAACCATGATTGGCTTGTTTTCCCTAACTCGTTTATCAAGTGAGGATTCAGATATATGTGACTTGTAAAAGTCCGACAGAGAAGTATAGCAATCTATTTCCTTTAAATATAATAGTTGTGTAAAAGGTAAAAAATGTGGGTGAGATTAACCCTTTTCCAACCTAGCAGTTACTTGCATAATTAATGCTTTGAATAACATGCAAATTAGACTACCTAGATTTGTAGCACACACAGGAATTCTAATATACACTGAATGTGCAATATGAAAAGGACAATGCCCAGTAACACAACTTCCAAAGGCCACACTGGTTGGGATTACATCCAGAGGGCACTAAGGTGGGGAAGTTTGCTAGACATTATTATCAGATAGTTGACCGATTTATATGCCTTTCAGGTCTAGCCTTTAAGATGTCTTTCTGGTTTAGGTTCACAGAAGCCATACTTGGGGGTGTTTTATAATTTCTCCTCCTCCTCCTCCTCCTCCTCCTCCTCCTCCTCCTCCTCCTCCTCCGACAGGCTGAATAAATCCTGTTATGATGGCCAGTTTAGAGGCTGTCTATCCCAGCTACTATAGGATATACAAGCAGGAGGTGTTTTTCCACTCATGGACGTTCAACAGATATATGCTTGATCATTGGATTAGACAGGCTCTTGATCTGATCCTGCACATGTCTTCTTCTTGACTTAATTGTACTTGCAATGTAAATGTCTGAATGGTAATTTTAAGCATTAAGACCGTATGCCAATTAGTCAAAAGAGCTCCTAGCCCCAGAGAAAGTCCGCTGCAATAATCAAAGAATGGAAAACTGTTCTGAAGTTTGAACAACTCAGGAATGATCACTGTTGTGACATTAACTATAATTGTGCATTATGCTCCTCTGCAAATCCCATGACAGCCTCCCCTACTATGAACCTGCTGTTCTTGGGGGAGTGCAGCTTCGAAGTCCAACTTTTTTCTTGTTGGCAACGTTTCCATCTTGTCTGGATTTATTTTCAAGCTAAACTCTCCCTCATCCAGCCCATTATACAGAAGAACTAAGGCACATGACATGCTCCTGACTATGCATTTGTGAGAGGAGACTTTTTCTTACCAGCAAGAGTGCATCTCATAATGAAAATATCTTGTTTAGCTATTCTCATACCATAAATCTCAAAAAATTCTGAACATTCATCGGTTACTTTAGTCCAGCATAGCAGTAAACCAGATGTGAGTGGTAAACTCATGAGAGGCTTGTATTAATGATTATACTACAGTCCAGAGTGATTTAATGCCAGTTGTGGTTTAAATTTGTGGTTGCCTAATACACTAGACTGCTGTATGAGGGAAAGGTCTTTTTGTTTACTGTGGACTTTATGATGGAAAGAGCCCAGAAGAGATGGTGCCAGAGCAAAAATGTTAACAAGGACCCAGAGATCTCAACTGGTTTTAGAGTGAGGAAGTCAGAAATGAAAAGGATATTCTATCACAATGATGTCAACCATGATGACAAAGCTCATGGCTGGTGGTCAGCAGAGACAAAAAGTAAGCAAAGCAGAGGTGAGAACTCTGTAGTCCTCCGGTTGTTGAATTAAACCACCACCACCAGCATCCCACATACTGTAATTGGCCGTGCTAGTTGGGGCTGCTAGGAAGTGTAGTTCTTCAATATTTGTTGTCCCCAGGACCCGCACTCCTGAATTAAGGGCAAAGGAGTGCATTGCCCCTTTTACTTCACTCTAATGCTCCCCCTCACATAAACAGGGAAAAGAGATTATGCTTATGCCCTCAGTGCATGTATTTCGGTTTTACAAGAAAGCACCAACTTTTCTCCCTTGTTCCTTTTGACTGAAGATAAATTAACAATGGATTCATATTCACAAGCCTGCAAGACTGAGGCACCTATAGGCAGTCATGTTATTTGAAAATGATGAGAAGGAACATTATTTAATTGCTGGTGTAACAGCCAACAAAGTAACACCAAATGCATAGCTGGACTGGTATCATCAGTTGGTGTCAATTTTTATGAATTGATACCAGTGTGAAATCTGGTTACTTTCTTTTATCTATACAAAATGTACTCTATAGGCAGTGTCTGCACTCTGGAACGAAGTTCCCCTCGAGATCCGGATGGTCCCCAACCTGCTGGTGTTTCGAAGGGCCTTGAAGACCTTGGCAAGGATGATTGAAGCCCCCGTTGGATTGTGTGGGTCTGTTCTTTTTCATTCCTGTCCAGTTTTGTCATCTTTCCATCTTTTACTCCTTTATTTGTGTTTATTATGGTACCTGTTTTCCTTCTTTTAATTTTTTTACGTGTGAACCACCCAAAGTCATGGGTGATGTATGGAGCCAGTTTGGTCTAGTGGTTAAGGCAACGGGCTAGAAACCAGGAGACTGAGAGTTCTAGTCCCGCCTTAGGCATGAAAGCCAGCTGGGTGACCTTGGACCAGTCACTCTCTCTCTCTCAGCCCTAGGAAGGAGCCAATGGGAAACCAGGGGACTGAGAGTTCTAGTCCCGCCTTAGGCATGAAAGCCAGCTGGGTTACCTTGGGCCAGTCACTCTCTCTCTCTCAGCCCTAGGAATGAGCCAATAGCAAACCAGGGGACTGAGAGTTCTAGTCCCGCCTTAGGCATGAAAGCCAGCTGGGTGACCTTGGGCCAGTCACTCACTCTCTCAGCCCTAGGAAGGAGCCAATGGGAAACCAGGAGACTGAGAGTTCTAGTCCCGCCTTAGGCATGAAAGCCGACTGGGTGACCTTGGGCCAGTCGCTCTCTCTCAGCCCAACTCACCTCACAGGGTTGTTGTTGTGGGGAAAATCGGAGGAGGAAGGAGTATTAGGTATGTTCACCCCCCTGAGTTATTTATAAAAATAATAAAGGTGGGATATAAAATAAATAAAAAATTAAAAAAATTAAAAATTAAAGGAAATGTTTAAAAAAATCTACATGAGTGGTTTAACCTACCTCTATAACATTAGTCTCACTCACAAGGCATGGTTTACTTCCCCAATCCATCTTCCCAAAGCTATTTCCTCTTCTTATTCTAATCATCTCTTCCTCTGTACACTTTACATTTTAGGTTTTTGGGTTGATTGCAGCTTCCAAGTAATAGAAAATATAAAGGGGTTTAATTCTTCTTGGAGTGATTGGGATAGTTTTCAAGAGAGAGGAGACTTTACCTCTCTGCTTAAAAGTATGGGAGTGGGAGAAGGAACTGGGCAAGAATGGGGCATCAACTTTGAAAGCAGAAGAAAGTGCCTTTATCTTGTGGAAAGCAGCAACAGTGCACCTATTACAGTTCTCCATTACACAGTGCAGTTTCTTTGCCTTTCTCTAGAGCAGTGTTTCTCAACCATGGCCACTTGAAGATGTGTGGACTTCAACTCCCAGAATTCTCCCCAATGTTGGCTGGGGAAGTCTGGGACTTGAAGTCCACACATCTTCAAGTGGCCAAGGTTGAGAAACACTGCTCGAGAGAGAGAGAGAGGGAGGGGGGGGGCAGCCAGCTATGATTAGTCATAGTTGGGCAACAGGGAACAGATTCCTGCCAGTTTCTCTGCCACTTTTGACAATGAAAAAATTGTGAACTTCTTCAAGACTGCTACAAGGAGGGAAGTTACAGCTTCTTCCTGCCCCAGTAACCATGCTTCACTGATAGATGCTAAGAGCAGTAGGGAAACAATAGAGTTCTTACACTGGGATCATTGAGAGTGAAGCTGAAATATTTCGCCCTCCAGCAATCCCTTCAGGGAAAATTGCTGTGTATATTTAAGTGTCTAAGAAAGGGAGACATAGGTAGATTGACCTGTTCAGGGACTGAGTGTGGGTGTTCAGACTTCATCTCTGCCTCTCCTCTCCTCTCTCCCCCCAAGAGTTCAGGGACAGTCAAAAATCAGAAGGAGTATGGGGGCACCTTTTCAGACTAACACGTTTTATCAAAAGGCATAAGCTTTCATGCCGATGTAGGATTTATCCACTCCATGCATCTGATGAAGGAAGCTATACAGATCTTTCCCTTTTAATAAAATGTGTTAGTCTGAAAAGGTGCTACCAGACTACTTGAGTTAATGCCACCAAAACAGTGCAAATGCATTGCATGTGTCTTTATAGTCAGAAATGGCACCTGGTTATAATGCATGAGGGACTAACCGCAAAAAGTGATGACTGCCATCTTTTGTGGTTTGGGAATCTGGAAGGCTGAATAAATCATTACTGTTGCTAATTACGAGGAAACATCAAACAAGACAAGCATTTTACTTCTCATCACTGAATTTTGTTATGCTAATCGGAACCATGTAAAATGTTGTTATTTAACCTGGGGGGGGGGAGCAAAGCCATGTGCATTAATATTGACAAAGCTGTTTTAAAACCTCCTGATTAGTACTTCAGTGGGGTTCTGCTCTTTGAGGAGTTGCCATGTTTTTCAGGGGGTTGGGTGCATTTTGTTTTGCTTTTTAAACCCTCCTGTGAGATAAACTGTATAGAAATGCAACAACATGAGAGAGCCTATTTTGTCACTGCACTATTTCCCATAGTGAATATGTCTATGTCTCTCTCTGTGTGTGTGTGAGAGAGAGAGTGTGTGTGTGACAGAGAGAGAGAGAGAGAAAGGGAGAGATCAAAACGGTCAGGAATGACCCCTACCTGGGTGCTATCCTGACATGGCGCCAGCCGGAGAACATTTAACAAACACAGCCATGAAAGTAATAAACCGGCAGGCGCGCAGGAAGGGGAAGTTGATGGTAATTTAGCTTCAGCACCTTGGACCTTCAAACGCCCCGACAGAGGCGCGAGATACTGACTAAGGAAACTAACTGGAGTGGGAGGGGGAATTGAATTGATATATATTACTACTTGGGAATACTGAAATCACTTGGATCTTTAAAGTGCCTCGGGTCACTGAATGCAATAAAGATTCCTAACGATTCCAACGCGTTTCGTGTGTGGAGTGCTGGTTGCAAACCTAGGACCATCACAAAACCTTTGATGGAGAAATTCCTTTCCTATTCTCTAAAAAACCTCCTTCTGCTATTTGAGTGTCAAGGGCCCAAACTAAGTCCTTGAAGGAAGGTTAAGAATTATACCTTAGGTGCTAAGATAAAATGTCTCTCTCAAGTCAAGCTCTACTCCTAGTGTCTAGCGAGGCAGGTTCATATTGTTGTTGTGGCAATGTTACACAAGTGGTTTGCCTTCTTCTGGGAATATGTCTATGAAGGTTCTCAGTCATCCAGGTGGAATTGTCTGTAGCTTGAATCATGTCAACTGGATTTCTATTTTCTCAGTGGAAACATTTCGCTCCTTATCCAAGGAGCTTCTTCAGTCTGAGCAAAGTTAGTAAGGGAATCCTAAATATGTTTCTAGGTAGCTGTGTGACCTTGCACCTGGGGCTAGGTCATGGTTATATTGAGATGTTATTTTAAGTCCTTTTATCATCTAAAGGAGGATCGTTAAGATCACCATGCTGCTGTTGAGCTTCTTCTGGGAAGTTTTTTGACTTCTGAGTCTAGTCCTGAAATGTCCTCCTGGCCTTCCATCAAGAACTAAGGCTGCTTTCAAGATGCATGGAAGTTTAATTTCATATATGGTAACGGCAGCAAGATTACCTTATGCACAAAGATGGAAGATATTGAAATTCCCACAATGGAGGAACAGATTGTAAAACTGTCAGAATGAGCAGAAATGGCAAAACTGACCTGTTTGGTCAGGTAGAAAACAACAAGTGCTTTTTTAAAAGACTGGACTTTTTTTTTTGCTAAAAGAAGAAAAAAGTGAAATGATGATTTGTGGATTTAATGACAGAAAAAGATGAGAATTTAATATGAGGTTGAAGGGATTTTTGGAAGAGATCAGAGGGAGGGGATACAGTAGGTTTGTCAATATCTGTTGAATAGAAGGTTGGAAGTCACTATATTACATCACTTTAGGGTTTTTTCCCTTTTTTTCCCTTTCCTGCACCTTTTCCCTTCTTCTTTTCTCTTTCTTTTCTATCTTTTTCTTTTTTACTTTATGTAAAATTTTCAATAAATATAAATAAATAAATAAAAAGAACTAAGGCTGCTTTCAAACACAAGAACCCTAAAGGAAGAAAAATGATTTGCCTGAGCAGATATAGTTTTGTGGGAATACAAGGCTGGAAGCCAACCTTTCAGATGCCCAGTTCTAATATGTACCTTCATTCACCTCGACCTCCTCTTTCTACCTGCCCGTCTTACATGATCAGCAAGAGAAGAGGCCAGTTTGGCATTATAACATGGATCTGGGTGGCTCAGTCTTCAGTACCTGGGTAAAAGCTGACGAATCATGGGGGTAAAATGAAGGAGAATCCTCAGGAAAAAGTCTTTGGAGGAAGAAAGGTTGCAGTATAAGCCCCAGAGAGAAGAGAAGGAAGGCATCTGGTGTACGGACATCCGGGAAGGTAAAATAAGGAGCCTAAATGTAAATAAAACTGAGTTTTCCAATGATGTATGCAACTGCTGTATGGCAAAAGAAATCTCCATTATTTATTTATTTGATTTAGGCAAGCCTTTCCACGGTTGGCTGTAAATGCACAAAAACCTTGTGAGGAGCCATTTGTCTGGAGCATTTGGGCTGGGACTTGTATGCATTTATACCCTCCCTGGCAGCCATACAAGATTTCAGCCCAACTGCATACAAGGCAGCTATGACTGGACAGGATCAGTGGATTTGAGTTTTCAATAATTGAATCTAAAAGGTGCCTTGGCCTCTTTCTGCACTAAACAGCAATATACCTTCTCAGATTGGGGATGTTGTTCCTTGTTTGGTGGTTGATGCATAAGATTTCCAGGCAGAGGGGCGGAAAGATGCTTGTTCCCTTCTGTAGTAATGGTTCTAGGTTTCTGTTTCTGATATCAGAGATGTGACTTAAGTTCTGACTCACAGACTAGGATTACATCAGTGTGTCAAAAGACAAGTGTCAATTTTACAGATTTTCCATTCCCTTAGAGCAGTGCTTTCCAAACTGCTGCCATTGGCGACACACCAATGGCGGCAGCGGTGGTGGTGCGTGCGTGCACAGCGGTGGCGCGGGGGGGGTGCGGTGGCAGCGGCATGCACAGCGGCGGTGGCAGCAGCCTCGCTAAAACACGGAAGCGCTGATGGCGCACCGCCGCCGCACGCCCCCCCGCGCCACCACCGCGCGCGTCCCGCGCCACCACTTCGCGACACACTAAACTGTGTGTTGCAACACACTAAAGTGTCACGACACACAGTTTGGAAAGCTATGTCTTAGAGCCTCTTCTTTATTACCAATTTATTTAAAACATTTGTTCAGTGCCCTCCATACCAGAGACCCCAGGACAGTGAGACAGCAAATATGTCATAAAATATTAAAATACTGTATATAATACAAATGTAAGATTAATGAGACGGCAGCAAGGCTGAGCAGAAAATCTCAGGAAAAGGGCAAAACTGCTTTGTCAGGTAAGCACAGCTCCAAATAGAGAGGGAGGTGAGGGAGGGAAGGAAGGAAAAGCATTTTCTGATGAAACCGTGTGTTACACAAATTTGCTAATTGGCACATAATTTGCACAGGGATTGATCAATTCTTCAGAAAAGAGCATTTGTAGAAGAAGGTGAATCAAGTAATGAGCGTGAAATTGATAATGCTTCCTTGCCCACCAATGACATTGGGTGATTTCTAAAGCATTTTGTCCCTCCCCAGGCATGTGAATGGCTGGGGCCGGAAATGGCTAATTGGAAAACAGAGAGATGGGACAAATATGGACCAACTCACCATGGATGGGACAGCACAGAAACCATACCCACATCTAAGTAGTAAATATTGAGTCAGCCCTTGGGTTGGGGCCATATTTCAATGAAAAAAGAAAGGGAGAAGAGTGCTGCCATAGAAAAAAAGCTGTCACATAAATAATACATTCCAGGTTATATATAACTCCCAGGGTTATTCTATTGACTGGGCTACAAGTTATCTCTTCCTAACAGCACATTTATCACTTGCAACTGCAGATGGAAATCTCTATTCCTACAGGGGCTTGTTTACACTGTCAAGGATCCCAGTTTGTAGAGAAGCTAATATCCCTGAATCAACAGTCTCCCAGGGCAAGGAAGATGTGGCTGATTCCAAGGTAAGGGGGGGGGGCACACACACCGTCACACTACTATAACAGGGTTGATCAAGGAATCCAGGAGAGCTCAAGAGATAGCAGCAATCTGGCCCAAGCCATCTGCCCGTCTGTTGCGTGGGGGTTTGATATCTGCCACGGTTATACTGTTGCTTCGGTTCCTCCTGAGATCCTGGGAAAGGAAGGGGGAAATGAGTGTCCCCAAGGCAGTTGAACAAAAAGCATTTGCTGCGCAAGCTTGTCCCAATCATCTGCTGATTCATGGACATGAATGCACGTCTCCAGCACGAGTCCACCTTAGGCTTTCCCACCCCATTTTGCTGGGTTCAGTATCTCAGGGGCATTCACCAATTCAGTTCACTCTTTTTAATGTGACCTAACCTGAGGTTTGAACCTGTGCCTCCTCCAGTGACAGACTCACACCTCTGTCTCTCTCTCCTCCACAGCTTCTCTTACTGTTTACTCCTCCTGACCTCATTTCCATCAAAATATGTCCAGGAAAATAAGCAGCCATCCCCTCTGCCCCTAAAAGGCAGCTTAAGGTCTTGCTCTTTCCATCTTGATATCAATCAGCATAAACAGGAGGGACAATTGCAAGGAGAGGATCACTTCACCCTCCAGGGTCTATTCAATCACCCCAGCCTCCCTAATCGCAAACAGATTAAGCACATGCAGCCAGAGGAAGCTGAAATGAAGGGTAAGGAGGATGACAAAAAAGAACACACTATGAAATGCAGTAGATGTCAACTTCTACTTATTTTTTAATTTCATCTCTTACAAGCCTTTTGCAAGCTAACATGATTAAGTTCTTCACACAATTTATTAGCATCATGTTGGAAATCCAGTATATATTATACTCTCTGAGTAATCCAATTAGCAAAATGTATTTATTTAACCAGAATATTAGCTGCACACAATCCCAGATGAAGTCAAGCCCATGATCCCTGAGTTCCTCTGGCAACGCTGGGTCCTTTTCCTTTCTATAGAAAGGTTTATGCAGATACAAGCAACGCCACCATCTCTGCTTTAAATGAATAAAGGTGATGTGAAATGTTCTTCTCAAATACACAGGTTCCTGCAACAGAATTGGCTATTGCTGGGAGACAGATTTTTGATCAGCTTTGAATACATTTGCTTCATAATCCTCCATTCTTATATACATATGCATGCGTGCCCATACATGGCAACTAAATTTTTAACTGTGTTGCAAGGGCAGGTTCTCTGCTTATTCCAAAATATCCTTTGTTCACATGTCATTTGGTGTGTTCCATGTTGCACATTTTCCACCAAGTAATTGGCAGAATTTGCTAAATTAAAGTGAAATGATAAATGCATTTCACAGTTTTATTCTATTTCTACCATTTTCACCTATGCCTAAAGTATTTAATAGATCTTGTCATATCATACCTTTTAAAAAATATATGAAGATTTGAATCTTCTTTCTAAAAATAAAGTTGAGAGGTAGCTATACAATTTTCCCTTTGAGAAAACATAAAGACATTGCTGAGTCCCAAAGATACCTAGACATTACCATGCAGGGCTTTTTGGCTGCAGTAGAGAAGCAAGCTTCTTCTAGGCTGATTCACAACTTCCCAGTCTAGGCTATACCAGGGATGTCCTTAGGGTATGGTAAAAAAAGTCAAGATTGCCCCTGCAATGGTACAATTAAAGCTCTGCCCATTTTTATGTGCATCCTGCATAAAAAACCAGCAGAGCTTCAATCACCCCATTCTGGCTGCCATCTTGACTTTTTTTAACATACTCTAGACACTCCTGCCTATAGCCCTAGTATTCCCTGGTGGAATCCCATCTAAATACTATCCAAGCCTAAACCTGCTTAACTCTTACACACAGACAAGGCCAGCTAAGTGTTGCCACCTACTGAGGCTTGAATGTAGTTCATTCTGAATGTGGTAATAGCCACGATTTCCACTTTCCTAGGTTTCACGTACCAGTTATCCTACATTTGATCTATCATGAAACATGATGGACCAACCACTTTCAGGAAAAAACACCATACAGGCCAAACTATATTCCTGGTTCAGAAAGAGATTATAGGAAAAGTCTAACAAGAGTTAGAGGGGGATTAATTTGGCACATTTGCAATTATTCCATTCCAGGGCAAAAGATTTCTGAAAATATCAATGACATACTTCCCCCCCCCCTTACTTAATGTAGCAGTTTAAGCAAATGATCCTCTCCCATTTTCCCCCAACAAACATTTTATTTATTTATTTATTTATTTATTTATTTATTTATTTATTTATTTATGCATGCATGCATGCATGCATGCATGCAATTTATTTACCATCTCAACCTGAATGTCTGTAGATGGTTTAGAAATAGGAATGTTAAGATAAAATAACAATACATAAAATAAATTATTACATTAAGTCACTGAAGCTAATATTGGTGCTGATGACTCCACAGTGCATCTCCAAAGCCTCTCTAGAAGAGCTAGTCTTTTTACCAGCTTCTGGAATGCCATGAGAGCAGAGGCCAGCCTTGCTTTAGGGAGGAGGCAGAGGGCAGGTTGTTCCATAGGAGAGGAGCACCCACCACTGGATGCTAAATTTGGTCTTTAAAACAACACTAACAACAAAAAGAGAGAAATAACATTGCTAGGGATTCACATATGATGAGCCTGACAGACAAGCTAAGACATTTCCCTATCCTGCTCCCCAACACTAATAGCTGACCTTTCCAAATTAATGAGAAGTATACAAAGTAAAGAATCATCAGTGGCTTCTCAACCCTTTTGCTGACATTCCACTCTTCTGTGTATCTACTAACATGCTCTAAGGCAACCAAGTTCGCAATACGTTCATCTAACTATCTACCACATCTGATTTGACACCAAGTACTTTTTTCTACTGTTCCCACCAGTTTATAGTTTTGTCATTATTGTTGGATTTAATTGTTTTTGTTAAACATGGGGCGGGGTGGGGAGCATCTCCCTGTGGTACTAAGATGCTTAGGGTAACATTGCCATGGAAGAGTAAGTAAAGAGAAAACACAGCTCAGAGGCCTTTTTCTGATGACACTCACTCCTAGGAGCCAATCCAAAGAGGCTTTTTAGCAATGCAAAACAAGTTAACCTGAAGCTATCTTTCTGAATGCAGCTCTGAAATGACAGCTGCACACCAGGAAGAAACTTAAATGGTTGGCATAAACAGGATAGGGGAGATTTCACAAGAGTCCCTTGAAGCATCCAACATTAGTCTGCATAGTAGATCACCCCCAAATCTAAAGCTCAATTATTTGTTTTCCGCAAGTCAATAGCTTCAGCACAGATCTGAAGAGCAGCAGCCAGAAGATACAGCTGTGGTGATCAGAAAAAGAACAGAAGGCCAAATTCTCTACAGTTATTGAAGTCTTGGCCAATCCAGAAGCATCTTATTTGCCAATCATAGCGGCTGTTCTGGATTTGAAGACAGCAATATATGCAGACCTACATATATCGAGTTCAGAGAACCTCACAAGTCAAGGTCCCATCTTCAGCCCTCAACATTTCTAATTAAAAGCTAAGCTGCGCTCCTTCCAAGCTTACTTCAACAGAATCTAGAGTTGTTCCCTTTCTTTCTCTTCCTGAGCTTGGAAAAGAAAGCTTCTGTCATGTTGTTGTTTTTCGAAAGCCCTTCACTTCAGAAGGCACTCCCAAGTTCAATCAACCAATATCTTATTGAATTTCCAGTCAGAGTTCCTTCCTTAAATCAAGTTTGTTATCAATAATTTTTTTGTTTTACAATATTCCCAACCCTAGTAATACAGCCTGACAAGACTAAGGATGAGTCATTGCTGCCCTCATACATAGACCTCTATATGGACTGGTTTGTTCAGCATGCTACCACAAAGATCCTGATCACACATTTTAATTAATCCTCCCATATTGTAATAAACAGATGTTCTTCAGCTGTTTTTTTTATGTACAGTTCTCCCACTGTGCTTTACCTATTATCAGCATTACCAGACATGTACTCAAGTCTGGTGCAGCAGTCCATAGGACATCCAGAGATGTGCCACTCTTCAAGGAAATAGTAGATATGTGCTACTGCTCTTCCACAGATGAATAAAATCCTTTTTTAAATACATTCTCATGTGTTCCTGTATAACTTCACAGTTTTCAAGGTTTCAGAATAAAAATCCCCAAATAGCATATACTATAAGCGGTACCATCTAAATGCAAAAAAAAAATAAATGTAATTGGGTGCATTAATAATGACCTAATTCATATTTCTTTATTTTGGACTTCACTTTGGAATATGGAATACATGCTCTATGCTGTTTTTTGGCAACAATATGGAAGTAGTTTCCTATTTCTTTCTTCCAGAATTTTTTTTTTGGGGGGGAAGGGACTTTCCAGTCTAATCTACAGATCTATAATGTCCTGGTGATCTCCCATACAAATACTAATCAGCTGTGACCGTGCTTATCTTTTTAAAGATCAACCAAGGTCAGCTAGATGCTATCACCTAATGTAAAAAAAATTGAAGGAACTGCATCCATGTGTATAAATCACAAAATCTATGATTGTACTCAGCCTATAAATACAGTTGGAGTCCACACATCTTCAAGCTGCCAAGGTTGAGAAACACTGCTTTAACGTCTTTCCCACAGCAAGCGTCTGGAACTTTTTACTTGGGACACATCTCCCTCACTTCAGTATTGTTAAGCCAGGGTTGCCGTTTCCTGGGAAAAGAGCCTAGGATGCAGAAGGGGTCAACGTGCTGTTGTTTCACCATTGAAGGTCACCGTGGGTCTCATATACAACAGAGCAACAGTGGACTTTACATCTGGGCAGCTTCCTGCCATATTGTTAGATCTTCCAGCAAATAGCCAAATGCATACAAGGCATACTGAGTGTGCCAAGGGGGAGTAGGCATTAGCAACTGATTGTATTTGTCTTTTGGATGGAGTGGAGCTGAGGAGATTCGATACTTCAGGACCGTCAGCAGCTTGGCATGGGGCATAGAGTGAATGATACTTTTGTGGTCCCCTATTGGTCCACTGATTGGCTCATGGAGCTGTTGGCCTGTTTTCAGTGTTTGGAGGCTAGCTAAAATGAAGATCACCCTTCGCCAATCAATTTCAAACTGTTTTGTGAAAGAGAGAAGACTGGCAGTGTGGAAGTCCCCTGTATTTTCGAAGGCTGGAGAATAACTAGCTGCATATCTTGGTGGCCTGTACAGCAGGGTTATTCTTCTTCATCCTTACAGAGGCCAGGAGGAATCCCAACGTCAAGAAGGAGCAGAGTTTCAAGCTGCTGATCTCAGCTCTTGCCTAAAAACCTAATTACTCTACTAGCAGCAGATACGAAATTCTGAGGTTTAACTCTTTTCCCTCCACCCTCCACAATGCCTTCTGGCCTCCTGCTGCCATGCTGCAGCCTCATGGCAATTAGCAGATGTCAATTAATAGGCTGAAGAATGGGGTGGGGGCAAGCCTTGTCCCCTGTTTTTATTAAATGGGGAGATGTGGGAGTGTTTATCAACGGGCCTTCATTTCAGCTTAGGCCCCAAATAGTGGTAGGGAAGGTAATTTCCTTTAGCTGGGCTTTTGAACAAGCCATCAAACTAAAACTAGCTGAGCCTGGAATAGTTAACTCATTTTCCTCCATCTGAAGTCTTAATGACTCTGATTAATTTCTTTCCTCCTTTAAAGAAGCCCCGGAATTAGCAATATGCTTGCCCACCTCACTCCCCCCCCTCTTGATATTTGCAGATCTGGAAATTAATTTTCCCACCCTGGGCTGCCCTATTCAGCAGCCATGCAAAGTGCCCGAGAGCCCAACGCCCTTCTTTATGGCAACGTGGAAAGGCTCTTAACCACGGCTGGAAGAGAATGAAAGCCATCTTGCTATTGTCTTCCTGCTCCTATTTGCAGCTTGGGGACATTTTTTTTTAATTTCCCTTTTTATTATCATTAGGCAAGGTTTTTCTCGCCCCTCCCCCGCCTCTCCCGTTTTCCTCCCTAGAACTGCCAGCGAGTGCACGAGCCAGACCTGATTTATGGTTATTAAAACCAGACAGTCTCTGGCAGCAGGCAAGGGAAGAACAATGCGAAGCGCGCTTCCCCGCTGCTGAATATGCGGGGTGCGCTTCCTTTGATACCGCTGGTATCGCCCCCCAAGACGGAAGCGAAGGGTAGGGGCTGCGCGTGTTTGTGTTTGCGGCTTTCTCTAGGTCTACGCTCGCTCGTACCTAAAGGGAGTTCTGCATATTCTGCATATCCATTTTCCTCGCTGCTGCTCTGCTCCTGAAATCTGCATATGCAGCACAGCGAGGCAGAAAGCAAAAGCGAGTCGCAGGAGGTTCAGCCGTCCCTGCACTCCACCCCCCACTCCACCTCCCCTCCTGTGGCTAATGGGCAGTGCGGTAGGATCTCTTTTCAGATGGGAGGAAGCCGGGGAGGGGGTCTCTCCCAGCCCGCTGGATTGTTTCTTCCCATCCTGCCTCCGTCTTGGCCATCCTGCCTCCTCTTCCTGGGCTTTCACCGCACTTGAACAGTGCATCTCTGGGTCCTTTTCAACATCTTTCTATGCTGCTTCTATGTCGCCTTGGGGTAATTGAGAGAGATAATATTTCAGCCCCAGCCTTCCCCCACCCATCAGCCTGGGACTGTGGTCTTCTGTGGAAAAAAAGGGGGGCTGAAGGCAGCGCACTGCAAGAATGCTACACTGTGAAGGCATTTCTTTTCATTCTGTTTTAAGACTCATACCCATTTACTTACAGGCTTCCCTGAACAATGGCTCATTCCCTGCAATATATTTATTATTGGGTACTAAGGATTCTAATACTAATCTTTAGTTGCTCTGCGGTGCAAAAGCAATTACTACTACTAATCATTAATTAAACAGACTTTAAAACGATTGGAATCACACAGCAAAAGTGTTGAAATGACTTGATCCGCTGCCCTGTCATGTGTTAATAGTGCATTAAGTCATACAAACTACCAATTACTGGCCAGCAACATCTTCCAAGATTTCAGGCATCTTTTCCACTGTTTGCAATCACAAATATTGCTCAAAGCCAACCATCTTGCTCGTCCAGCTATGGTATTATACAGTAGTTATCCATGTACTGTAAAGTAGGATTGTTAGGTTGTTGGGCCTCCCAAGTGAAAAGCTAACTGTACATTAAATGAAAATATATAACAGGGACTCAAAACTTGATTAAAAAGGGGAAAAAAGATGTTTGGGGAAGGAAGAGGAAGCTTTATTCTTTTTCTTTGTCATGTTTCCAACTGAGTACACTAACTCTCCAGCAAAGGAGATCGTTACCTTGTCATGGTGCTGGAGCTTGAGCACCTCAATGAAACCATGAGCTAAATCGTGAAGGGACACCCAAGACGGGAAGGTCGTGGCAGAGAGGTCAGACTAAATACGATCCCTGGGGAAGGTAATGGCAACCCACCCCAGTATTCTTGCCGTGAAAACTAAATGGATCAGTACAACCAGAGATATGTCGGTATACCATCGGAAGATGGGACTCCCAGGTCGGAAGATGGTCAAAATGCTACTGGGGAGGAACAGAGGATACGTTCAACTAGCCCCAGACGTGATGACGCAGCTAGCTCAAAGCCGAAAGGATGGCTAGCGGCCGACGGTGCTGGTGGTGAACGACGAATCCGATGTTCTAAAGATCAACACACCATAGGAACCTGGAATGTAAGATCTATGAGCCAGGGCAAATTGGATGTGGTTAATGGTGAGATGTCAAGATTAAATATAGACATTTTAGGTGTCAGTGAACTGAAATGGACTGGAATGGGCCACTTCACATCAGATGACCACCAGATCTACTACTGTGGACAAGAGGACCACAGAAGAAATGGAGTAGCCTTCATAATTAATAATAAAGTGGCTAAAGCAGTGCTTGGATACAATCCAAAAAACGATAGAATGATCTCAATTCGAATTCAGGGTAAGCCATTTAACATCACAGTGATCCAAATATACGCCCCAACCACAGATGCTGAAGAAGCAGAAGTAGATCAGTTCTATGAGGATCTGCAGCACCTACTGGATAATACGCCAAAAAGAGATGTTATTTTCATCACAGGAGACTGGAATGCTAAGGTGGGTAGTCAGACGACACCTGGAATTACAGGCAAGCATGTTCTGGGAGAACAAAATGAAGCGGGACATAGGCTGATAGAATTTTGCCAAGACAACTCACTGTGCATAACAAACACTCTCTTCCAACAACCTAAAAGACGACTTTATACATGGACTTCACCAGATGGTCGACACCGAAATCAGATTGACTACATCCTTTGCTGCCAAAGGTGGCGGACATCTATACAGTCAGTAAAAACAAGACCTGGAGCTGACTGTAGTTCAGATCACGAACTTCTTATTGCAAAATTTAGAATCAGACTAAAGAGAATAGGGAAGACCCACAGATCAGTTAGATATGAGCTCACTAATATTCCTAAGGAATATGCAGTGGAGGTGAAGAATAGATTTAAGGGACTCGATTTAGTTGATAGGGTCCCAGAAGAACTATGGACAGAAGTTCGCAACATTGTTCAGGAGGCGGCAACAAAAAAACGTCCCAAAGAAAAAGAAAACCAAGAAGGCAAGATGGCTGTCTGCTGAGACACTGGAAGTAGCCCAAGAAAGAAGGAAAGCAAAAGGCAACAGTGATAGGGGGAGATATGCCCAATTAAATGCAAAATTCCAGAGGTTAGCCAGAAGAGATAAGGAATTATTTTTAAACAAGCAATGTGCGGAAGTGGAAGAAGACAATAGAATAGGAAGGACAAGAGACCTCTTCCGGAAAATTAGAAACATCGGAGGTAAATTCCAGGCAAAAATGGGTATGATCAAAAACAAAGATGGCAAGGACCTAACAGAAGCAGAAGAGATCAAGAAAAGGTGGCAAGAATATACGGAAGATCTGTATAGGAAGGATAATAATATTGGAGATAGCTTTGATGGTGTGGTCAGTGAGTTAGAGCCAGACATCCTGAAGAGTGAGGTTGAATGGGTCTTAAGAAGCATTGCTAATAACAAGGCAGCAGGAGACGACGGTATCCCAGCTGAACTGTTTAAAATCTTGCAAGATGATGCTGTCAAGGTGATGCATGCCATATGCCAGCAAATTTGGAAAACACAAGAATGGCCATCAGATTGGAAAAAATCAACTTATATCCCCATACCAAAAAAGGGAAGCACTAAAGAATGTTCAAACTATCGAACAGTGGCACTTATTTCACATGCCAGTAAGGTAATGCTCAAGATCTTGCAAGGTAGACTCCAGCAATTCATGGAGCGAGAATTGCCAGATGTACAAGCTGGGTTTAGAAAAGGCAGAGGAACTAGACACCAAATTGCCAATATCCGCTGGATAATGGAGAAAGCCAGGGAGTTTCAGAAAAACATCTATTTTTGTTTTATTGACTATTCTAAAGCCTTTGACTGTGTGGATCATAACAAATTGTGGCAAGTTCTTGGTGGTATGGGGATACCAAGTCATCTTGTCTGCCTCCTGAGGAATCTGTATAACGACCAAGTAGCAACGGTAAGAACAGAGCACGGAACAACGAACTGGTTTAAGATTGGGAAAGGAGTACGGCAGGGTTGTATACTCTCACCCTACCTATTCAACCTGTACGCAGAACACATCATGTGACGTGCTGGGCTTGAGGAATCCAAGGCTGGAGTTAAAATCGCTGGAAGAAACATTAACAATCTTAGATATGCAGATGATACCACTTTGATGGCTGAAAGCGAGGAAGAGTTGAGGAGCCTTATGACGAAGGTGAAAGAAGAAAGTGCAAAAGCTGGGTTGCAGTTAAACCTCAAAAAAACCAAGATTATGGCAACCAGCTTGATTGATCACTAGCAAATAGAGGGAGAAAAAGTGGAGGCAGTGACAGACTTTGTATTTCTAGGTGCAAAGATTACTGCAGATGCTGACTGCAGCCAGGAAATCAGAAGACGTCTACTTCTTGGGAGGAGAGCAATGGCAAATCTTGATAAAATAGTTAAGAGCAGAGACATCACACTAACATCAAAGGTCCGCATAGTTAAAGCAATGGTATTCCCTGTAGTAACCTATGGCTGTGAGAGCTGGACCATAAGGAAGGCTGAGCGAAGGAAGATAGATGCTTTTGAACTGTGGTGTTGGAGGAAAATTCTGAGAGTGCCTTGGACTGCAAGAAGATCAAACCAGTCCATATTCCAGGAAATAAAGCCAGACTGCTCACTTGAGGGAATGATATTAAAGGCAAAACTGAAGTACTTTTGCCACATAATGAGAAGACAGGATACCCTGGAGAAGAAGCTGATGCTAGGGAAAGTGGAAGGCAAAAGGAAGAGGGGCCGACCAAGGGCAAGATGGATGGATGATATTCTGGAGGTGACAGACTTAACCATGGGGGAGCTGGGGATGGTGATGGCCGACAGGAAGCTCTGGCGTGGGCTGGTCCATAAAGTCACGAAGAGTCGGAAGCGACTGAACGAATAAACAACAACGGTAGCTTTATTCCTTTAGAGTTCTAAATATATACACTGATTTATTGGAGATGCTAGGTTAAAGTCTTGACATATATTATATAACCTTACAACTGCGACCCTTCAGCAGGGCATGTTGTATAATTTCAGTGGTGAAATATCCAACTAATCCTTCTTTTCTCCCATTTACCCCATCCCCTTCACTTCAATATTCCATATTCAACAAGTGTCTCACTAGTCCTGATACGTTTAGTCCTGATGACCTAAAACCACTGATGAGGAATTGGCACAGGGGTCATAATGCAAGACAGATGACACAATTCAAAATCTGTCTACTGATAGAAGTTCTCACATATCAAACTTGCGTACAAATATATTTTATATTTAGTATTCATATATTAGAACATTTGCACTTTTATTATGGCTCTGAAACCATGTTTTATTTCCTTGAAGAGTTGTGTTGGCTTTCTTACTCTTCCTTTTTAACAGGCCTTGATAGATAGCTATGCCCATAGAAAGATAAGGTGTACGTTCCAAAGATAGCTTCTTCAGAGGAAAGGTATTGTTTAATAATGGTCAAGGGGCCCTAGCAAGGATGGAAGGAAGTCCCTTATATGGAGTGATGTTAAGATGGAGTGAAGGAAGGAAGTTCATAATATGGAATGAGGTTAAGGTGGAGTATGGGTAATTGAGTAAGGGGCGGGATTCCAAAGGAGAAGTTGAATGGAATGTATGTAAGTATGTGCTGTAAGGAGGGGGTCCTGCACGATCACCCACCTAACAGCTTGCTGTCATTGCTTTTGCTCTTGGGTGAAGAATAAAGAACTTAATTTCATGCAACTGCGTGTTTCTTTGGTCCCAGCTCAGAAACGAACTTGGTAAGGAAATGAAAAAAATTCTAACAGTATCTTGTGCAAATATCCAAAGGGAAAAGAGGATCTGAAGACACTGGAATGAAAATCCAGTTTTGCTAGCCATGACAGGTTGCCAACTTAGTTTTAATTGGAGCCCTTGATTAGCTGCCCTGATCTAAATAGTTATTTACATTATGAAAAACACCAGTAAAATCATCCTTCATCCTTCCACTTCAACACACACACCCCATCTGACCTATGCAATAATTAGTGAAGTAAGTTTTACATCTGTAGCAGAAAGGAGGTTTGTTTACAGGCAATGCATCATAGGGTTGGCTAGCACCTTGGTAACTACATCCTACAAGGAGAAGTGCCAAGGAGCTTGTGCTCTCCGTGTGTGCCTGTGCCTGGGAGGGAAGGCAGACCTCAGCAGGTCATTTCTTAGCAGTTTCTCTGAGAAAGAGCAGGAGGGGACATGAATAAACCCTGAACACTCTGTCTATACCCCAGTATTCCCTTGTGGTCAGTAGATCATGAGATGCTGAAGAGTCAGTGTTATTAGCCTTAGACAGCCACTTGAGACTCAATTTCCTCATTCATTAGACACTATAAGGTAAATATTCATGCTTCCACTAAAGCACCTTCTCTAGTCAAGCCAGAGGTTTCTATTAAGATATTTTTTCCAGCCGTGGGATTTCCTCGTGGATTTCTAGTCAAGTACTAACCAAGTCTGAACCTATTTAGCTTTTTCAAGATCAGCCAACATCAGCAAGTGCTGCCTCTACTCTGCTGGGGGAAGTGTTATTATAACCACCACCACCACCACCACCACCACCACCACCACCACCACCACCACCATAATAATAATAATAATAATAATAATAATAATAATAATAATTACTTGATATTGTAATGGCCCACTCAAAGCTTATTTGGCTACAGTATAAATCTAAATTAGCTGCTTGGGAAAATGGAAAACCATTTTATTAAAGCTAAGCCTGACAAACTTTTTACACATGCTAGTTAGAAGCATTTGCTGTAACACAGAACTATCTAATTATCAGTGCACCAAGGTAAAGCTATTATTGTTACCATGTCACCAAAACTGTGGTGTTTTCACTGCACTGTGTAAGTAGTTGTTACCCTTTGCTTCCTCACAGCTACTCAGGGAAAAGAGATACAAGTATGTAATATCCATTGATAACATGATTCCTGGTCATTGTTAAAAAGGTAAGAAAACATTGGCTTTTCACACGACTGAGCACTATGTTTGCACATACACATGGCAATTACTCACAGGGTGATAGGAAATCCAGTACTTCTCCATTTAATAGTGTAGTGAAGCAATTGTCCCTTTCATCACAACTACTGTATGTTATCACTCCTATTTATCCAGAGGCATAGCCACAGAATTAAGAGCCAGTCAAGTTCCTGTCTCTCCATGAGATCACTGATCGCAGTATTCAAGCTACGAGACAAACATGTATTGCAGAGCAGCGTTGCAAGTGGGATGGGACACCATATTTTCTCTTTCAAGCAGATGCAACTGAAACTGAGCTCACCCTCCTCTCCTATACCCGTTTTTAAACCAATCTGCTTTCCTTTCCCCACCTTCCCGCCTCACTTTTGAAACAGGACCATAATTTGCATGTGTATTTAATTCATTCTGCCTAGGGTTACTAGATACCTGAACAGGCAGAGGACATGGACAACTGGAAAGGAGGACAAATGGGGGGAAAGGAAGGCACGCTAACTGTTGAACTTTCTTGGCATCCACAACAAAAATTACAGCGAAAAACCGCCAAAAAAAAAATGTACTTAGGCTACATGTATATGAAATATGAAATTACTTTTTCCAGCATCAGAAAGCAGGTTTTTCAATCTCAATATTTTCCCAACAAATCTTTATTTCCAAGAACATATGCTACCAATAATATAGAACTGATGATGACGCGCTTTCCAAATTTCACCATAGGAACGTATGACGAGTCATGTGGTGTACAGATTACAGTGATAATTGATTTGAAGGTGCTGGATTGAAGCCGATTGCTGGAATCAGGAAATAAATTAAATAACATAAATCTAGGCTGTCGAGTCTGTTGACACATGAGGGAAAAAAAGAAGCAGACAATTTACTAGGTCACACTACACAAACGTTTCAATGACTACTGTTGTGAAAACAGTCCACAATTAACAAAGAACAAAATATTCAAAAAGCCAGACAATATTGGATTTCAAGGCTATGGCTGCTGGACAGAGGAGATGAGAACAGAAAGGAGGACATGTCTTCCTTTTGTCGGACGTCTGGTAACCGTAGTTCTGTCCCATCCAATCCAATTCACCTTTAAGAGTCTCTTCTGTATAATTAATCACACTTAACATATTTCACCTTTAGGAAACAAAGCAATCCACAGGATTTTATGATACATCAGGCGTAGCTATTTGCATTGCCAGGATCGAGGGGGTCCCTAGGCAAGATGACCCTTAGTTGCCACCTCCTGATATTCTTCCTCCTTCCCACTCTCCCTCTCTCTCCTTTTCCCAAGAATAGCACTGACACTGTTTCTTTCTTTTTCCTTTCACTTTTAAAATTTCAGGTGACTAGCAGTGCTAACTGCCATCATACTGACCATCGCTTTGTGTCACAAGTTTGGCCTCTTGAGGCAGGAGGGAGAAAGAGGAAAGTACTGGAGGAGTGGTGGAAGGTAGAACTGTAATCAACAGAATACAGAAGATTCTGAATTGGGGTCTAAGAAGTATCTGCTTTCAAATAATGAATCAACTTTCCACTGGGCCGTTATTTGGGGCTGGCTTGTATTTCACCTGCTTTATATTGGTAGCTTGTTAGGGACTGTAGTTTGCACACAGCAAGAGCAGTCAAGTGAAGAAGAGAAAGGACTCGAGATGTGCAAAATGTTTTGATTTTTTTAAATGTTTCACACTCAACAAAGTTCATGTCAAGCTCAATCCAACCTTATCAGAAGCTTTTGGCACAGTTCTGACCATTCTGGGAAGTATCCTGAGTTCAAAACAGCCTTGTTTTAGTATGGAACAATTTCCCCACCTCTGGAAAGAGCCAAGGCAGGAAAAGAAGTGTCAGAAAATGGATCAAGGATTTCCCAGGTTCTCCTGGGGTCTGTCAGGACAAGAGGTGATCTGGAAACGTCTCATTCCACCTTTTTTCTTTGGGGGCTTTTTCTTTGTTTTAAAAATAACCCACTACCCTGAAAAATGACCTACAATGGTCCATTTTGATTCTTTTTATAACATGCTAGAAATCTACCAAAAATATTACCTTATATCTTGTGAAGAAAATATTTCTTTATGTATCATGAAAGAAAGGAAGCTGTGTATATATACTGTATGTGCATTAAATTAAAAGCACAAACCACGTAGGAAAGAACAGAGGTTTTCTCCTTGAGGAGATTGTCTAATTTAATTAATATACTCTAGTTAGGTCATATTCCATTTTCAGGCTTCAGATTCAATATGCAAAATCACTCATCAGCTAGGATCCTTGAAGCTTTCCCACAGATAGTACTGAAGAATCACTTATTTCTTTTCTCTCTCTCTCTCTCTCTCTCTCTCTCTCTCTCTCTCTCTCTCTCTCTCACACACACACACACACACACACACACACACACTCACACACACACACACACACACACACACTCACACACACACACACACACACACACACACTCACACACACACACACACACACACACACACACACAATTGATTCTGCAACAAAATCCTGTTATTCAGCAACTCCCACTACCTGGATATCTACCCCCTTCCCCCAATGATTTTCATACCTCACTTTAAAAATTGATCTGATAGATAGGAAACTGGATGTAGACTGTTTTTCTTCCTTTCTGCAGTAAGGTTCACAATTTCAGTTGCATGCAAACTGGCAACACTTTCTCTATAAGTATGAGGGCTAGAAACCTGATTTTCATCAATGAATGTTGAAATTCACTAAAATCTCATTTCACAGAATATGAATAACCTTGGAATAGATTCAGCTGGACAGGACAGCTCTATCCAATGGCCTGGTGAAGAACCAAAATATATATGCTAACAGAAAATGTATATGCAGATATAATTTAAGGTCAAATACAAATATGACTGAAGTGTTGAATTAAAGCAGGCCAGACCCAAGCGTTTGACTTTTTTTAAAGTACAGGCTTCTCTCTCCAGTCTCTGGAGAAAAGATGCCTATGAAGTCTGGTAAGAAGTCTGCTCTTGCTGAAATTTCTCTTAACCATTGGCTGAGTTACAATGATACGATTCAGAGTCATCATCATTGGCGATCACTCGTAGCCGAGTAAGATTGTCTTCCAAAGGTAAAATTTTAACAGTGGATCCGTAAATGAGAAGTCTCACAGCTCACACACTCTGCTAGGTAATTTTTTCTTGCTAAAATTTCCCATTAGGCCAGCAGCAGCCCTTTATCTTGATTCAAAACAACCCACCGTACAGGCAAAACCATGATGAGAAATTACGCGGTATGACAGGACAAAGAAGTTCTTGAGCCCCTGTGTCATCGTAAAACACACAAGCGCTCTTGTCACTTTGATGTTACACTCAGTGAAATCCCTACCTGCTCTTGACTCCTTCAAAGGCTGCCTTCTGACAAGGACTTATCTGATAGTTTATTCGCTGCTGAAAGACAGAGGGAAAGAAAAATGAAAGGTTGAATTCACACAAAGAAAGACAGTTTACCTCAAAGTAAATAATGGGAAGGGTTTTTTTTTCCTACATGTGGACAACTATGCCATATATGAGGGTAATGAGCTCAACATTTTAAGAACAAGTACAATCTGGTACAAACCATCATGTACATAACGATGTCTTAACATATTATGTGAATTATGTAATTTGTGTCATTATTTGCACAATGGGGTTAGAATGCACATGATGTCACTTGCTCCCCCCCCTCTTTGAAATGTTCTAGGAATCCTGAACTCTTCACTCCACTCTCCATACATATCTCCAGCAGAGAAGGGAACATTCTATCTTCATACAGGGTTAAAGGTAGCCTAAGCAATCATTTTTACTATTCTCAGATAGTTCAGTTGAGCTGAACCTGGTCCAGTTGAATCTGGCAACTGTAAAAGATAAAAGGGGGAATTCAGTTCTTTTTGAAATAATCCCCTAGTTCTTTCCCATCAACTCAATTCACTAACATGTCCATGCAAAGGCAAGATTGCCCAAACCTTTAAATATACAGTATATTGCTGGAACTCTCAGATTTTCCCAGCCATCATGAAAGTTGGAGTCTCAGTACAGCAGCTGACCTAGAGTGTTTAACACAAACTTGTTTACACAATTAGCTATCAATCACTTACTTCCACAAAGAACTTGAGACAGTTTTAAGGCAGCCCTAGTACTATCATCTAGGGCTGATCAGCTAGTATTATTATATGCTTTGCACATCATCATCATCATCATCATCATCATCATCATCATCATCATCCAGAGCCTTCTTGAAAGCCAAGTGATTGAGGCACTTCTTATCTCAGGAGGCAAGGGGTCCCAAAGGGATGGGAGTAGGGCACCCTAATGCCCTCACCTCCCATTGGTTGTGGATCATCAACGTTCCTCCCCTCAGAGATCACATGGGGTGGCTAAATTGGGGCAGGAAAGGTGATCAGGTAGGTTATCGAAGCCATGTAAGACTTTATAGGTAGCAACCTGCACTTTGAATTGGATTTGAAAGCGAACAAGTAACCAATATAGCAACTGCAGCATGGGTATAACGTTGCTAAATCTGCTCCCCCCCATTGTATTAGCCACTGCATTTTGAACTGAACCTTCTGAGTTTTCTTCAAAGGCAGCCCCATATAAAGCCCCTTACTGTTAACCTTTCAAGGTAGTCCAAACAAGAAGCACAAATATGAGTACTAGCACTTACTTTATTGTAAGGTTACATTAACAGAATCTTGCAAGACTGAAAGTATTTCCCCCCTCCTCTCCTTTTGCTGTCTGGAAAACTAGGGAGGGTCCCTTCTGAAATGCTTCCCATGCCCCCCTCCTTCTGTGGACTGAGATATCTTTTACATGATGGCTGAGATATCTGTGGCTCTTCCTCCTGTCTCCCAAGGTCATTTCCACACACCATTACAGTTACAATAGTCTATAGGCGAAGTGATGAGAGCATAAGACACTGTTGCCAGAGCATCCTGTTCCAGGAAGGCCTGCAATTGATGAACCAGCAGAGTTGGAAAAAAGTTGTGTCTGTCCATTGCCTGCTGCTCTGGCAGAAGCCATGAGTCCAGAAGGACCTCTAATTTGTTGACCTACTTCTTCAGAAGGAGTGAAATCCCTTTGATGCAGAATCAAAGTTGGAACCAAGTTCAGGCAAGATTGATCACTGACCAACAGCAGTTCTGTCTTGCAGGGACTTGAGCATCATCATTATTTATATATTTTTACTAATCTAGGCCTTACAGCCTTCATGCATGAAGTCATGACTTTGACATCATCTCGGTCAGGTCTGGGGTGGCAATAAATAATTGGGTATCATCAGCAAATGTAAAAATACTATTCCTTATTTTTAGTGGATTGCAACTATTATATTCAAAAGTGCATAGGTGTTCAAGTCCCATGACTTCAATTTGAATTAAATTTCACTGCAGTGATTGTTAGCATGTACTTTAATTAACATGTCAGTTCCATGTGTGTCTGGATTGGTTCCTATCCTTACCCACCCTTTGCTAATATCTAGAATTATAGCATTCAGACTAATTCTCATTAATTCATGAAATCTTATATGAAGTGCTTTCTTTATGAAATACCAGGAAGTTTACAGAGGTGGTGCAAAACACATTTAAATAAAACAGAGTTTCATACTAACGCTGAACATTGCTTTGGGGATGGCACAACAAGGTGTCTAAAAGCTTGAATAAAAAAAACCAATGTCAATGTTAATAAGATATTTATTTATTTATATTTATTTATAATTCAAATTTATCACCGCCCATCTCCCCCAACGGGGGACTCTGGGTGGTTTACAACAGAATCAACAATTAAAAACCTGTAAACATAAGCTATAATCTAAACCAATATAATAAATAATAGATAAAAATCCAAGGAGTGCTAAAATCTCATATAAAAAGGAGGACACTATGGGGCCAGCTGCCCCCAGTAGGAACTATTACCTCCCCTGTCCCAGGCAAGGCAGCAGAATCAGGTCTTAAGAGTCTTCCGGAAGGCCTGGAGTGAGGGGGCCAGCCTCACCCCTGGGGGCAAGATATTCCACAAGGCGGGCGCTATCGCAGAGAAGGCTCGCCTCCTGGACCCCGCTAGATGAAATTCTTTTATTGATGGGGTCCGAAGCATGCCCTCTCTGCATGATCGAGTGGGGCAGGTCGATGTTATCGGGATGAGATGGTCCCTCAGATACCCTGGCCCCATGCCATGTAGGGCTTTAAAGGTGACAACCAACACCTTGAATTGGACCCGGAAGCAAAATGGTACCCAATGCAGCTCGCGGAGCAGCGGTGTTACATGTGCTGATCTTATAGCACCCATAACTGCCCGCGCTGTCGCATTCTGGACCAGCTGTGCATTCTGGACCATTCTGGGCTAAGCTTATGCTTTCCTAACAGCATATTAGAATATGCTGTTATATTATATGTTAAGAATACATATATTCTTCAAGGCTACATCCGAAATCTTCTACACAGTCATGCACATCATGCTAAACCATAGTATGGTTTGTTTGATTTCATTTAACATGATGTGTGAATTCAGCCACTGTGTAAAATTATGTAATAAAAATACCAAAATTGACAATATTGGAAACATTCATAAAGAAATATCAATATAAGAATCTAATAAAATATTGATTGTAGGAAATCATGTAATAACTACAGATTGGAAAGTTCCAGTGAAACCATCAAATCTAATTTGGAGCAACAATATTTGGAATCAAATTAAAATGGAGAAGATAACAAGGCAGTGCTCAGACACAAATGATATTATATGAGTTTTAAAATGATTAGGAATTGACTTGTTATGTTATGCAGTATTGTTAAGTATTCCTAAAAATATTTCTGGAAATAAATATGCTAAAAGTTTTATAAAAAGCCACCTTAGGTATCAATAGATGGATTAAAATTTCATTAAGTTAATGGGATAATATTAATGTTATTAAAATAAATATTGCTCTCCAACTGATTTATATTTTAAGAGTTATTCCAATGTTAATTCCAAATAGGTATTTTCTTCAAGTAGACAAAATTACTGAGGGAATTTATATTTGAAAACAGGCAACCAAGGATTTCACTGGCTAAATTGAGATGATCACCATATGATGGTGGTTTTAATTTAACAGATTTTCAAAAATATAATTGGGTTTTCATCTTATCAATCATATTTAAGTGGAATGAAAATTTAATAGACTATCAACATTTGTGGACCAAATTGGAATTTATAAAATTTATTTCCACTAAGGTCTTGGCAACTACATAGGTCAACAAAGAGGAAAAAGGGCCTTTCATTTCTGGGACTGAGAGCAGCTAGGCATATTTAGCTCTGTTGGGTTGTAGATTAGGTATTGATTTTGAGGCTCATGAAAATTTAACATTATGGAAAAATCCAACTTTTGTAATAGGTGGTAAAATGCTTTATTGGAAAGTGGGAGCAGAATCTGGAACAGTTACTTTAAAAGGCCCAGGCCTTTGGTGAGGAAGAGTGAAGCCCCTTTGTTTTATTCCTGTCTGCTTTGTTGGTCTTGCCATCTTTTATTTTTCACTTGTTATTAATTGTATTTCTCTTGTTTTAGTTGCTGTGAACTCGTAGAGTTGTTGGGAGTCGGGTGGCATACAAATTCGATAAATAAATAAATAAATAACTCTGAATAAAAGACTGAGGAAGGGTGAATTAAGTGGATAGAAGAACTGCATACATATGCTCAATCTTTTATTCCAATTTAGTGTTTACTTTTTAATGTTGGGTTCTTGCTTTATTTCTTTGGCATTGGATGAGTAAGGTAAAGGTAAAGGTTCCCCCCGCACATTTGTGCAGTCGTGTCCGACTCTAGGAGCCGGTGCTCATCTCCGTTTGTTAGCCGAAGAGTCAGCATTGTCCGAAGACGCTTCCACGGTCATGTGGAACGCTGTTACCTACCCACCGAAGTGGTACCTATTTATCTACTTGCTTTTGCATGATTTCGAATTGCTAGGTTGGCAAGAGCTGGGGCGAGAGCGGGAGCTCACTCCGTCATGCGGGGCTAGGGATTCGAACCTCCAAACTTGCGATATTCCGATCAACAAGCCTGGAGTCTTACCCACTGAGCCACCACACCCCTTCCTTGGATGAGTAGATTCAGTCAAAATAAGAAACTTTAACTCCCTAGAATTTTGTCACTGCTACTTTGAAATTAAGCCCAACTTTTCCCCCCCAAACATATGCATTATTCTGTTTTGTGTGTATCTATATATTTTTACAGTTCAGCTTCACTGAATGAAGAAGAAAAAACTAGAACAATCTAATGACATTATAACTCATTGTCATAAACATTTTACCTCTAATAAATACTGATTGTTTTTTTCACTGAAATTTTAGGCACTGATTTCTTTTGAAAGGAAAACTTTAGTTACTAGGCAGAAATATGTTCTTATGGGCCAAGTTCATAAAACAAATTTGCAGTCCCCAACAGCATTGTAATATAGGTATTTATTCAATCTACTGCAGACATCCTATTTAAGTCATGAATTCCTTGCTTTCCTAAATCTTATCTTGCACCATCATCAAATAATGCCTGTTAAAATAATTATTTATATCTAAATTATAAATATATACATAGAAATAGAAATGTAGTATAACAATCACATGGAAATGTTCCTCTAATATATGTGGCACAATCAGCCAGCCAATATTTGATGCAGTTTATAAAAATGACTCCTGTCTCTTAATATACTAGGCCTGGAAAAATGCCAATAAATTCCAAATAACGTCGTGGCTTTCCTCTTGACTTACTTGCTAAATTTTTCCAGATGCAGCTACTTCATCTGATCAGCCACATTGTATTCAGGCTCTAACCTGCTATATTTTAAAACCAAATATTAGAAAATCTAATAAGGAGGCATAGTGGTAGATGGTCAAGTTGACAGATGTTCAGGATATAGGAATAGATGTGTAACAATTATTCTATTGGCCATATCATTGTAATCTTAATATGCTCTGTATAAATGTAATACATTATTTGATAAACAAAATGGTGTGGAATATGGTAATCAGACTGTGCCCCATGGGGACAATGATAAGTCCTAGTAAATAGTGAATTTATTTGGTGTGTTCACATTTCACGTCACCCAATATTTGAGCCTTCCTTTCACTCTGTTTATTAAGAACTTTTCCTCTTTCAACAGCAGGTTTACTGGGACATGGAACCTAAGCTTTGCAATACCCCACATGATAACTGTTTTCCTGGGTTGATTCTATGTACGTAGGAAGAAGGAAAATGTCGCTTTGTATTTTCAGCTTTTAAAGTGATATACATAAGCTAATCAAAATGTTAAGTATGTGACCTTGAATATGTGACCTGAAGTATGTGACCTGAAGAGCCCAGGACACTTACTTGATTAGTCATTTCTCCTATCATGGCCCTACAACTTAACATTAATATGGCTGTCTTTCCCCCTGCTACCCTCAAGCTGACTGTGGCTCAGATCATGAGCTTCTTATTGCAAAATTTAGGCTTAAATTGAAGAACGTAGAGAAAACCACTAGACCAATCAGGTATGACCTAAATCATATCCCTTATGAATATACAGTGGAGGTGAGGAATAGATTTAAAGGATTAGACCTGGTAGACAGAGTGCCTGAAGAACTATGGATGGAGGTTCGTAACATTGTACAGGAGGCAGCAACTAAAACCATCCCAAAGAAAAAGAAATGCAAGAAAGCAAAGTGGCTGACTGATGAGGCTTTAGAAATAGCTGAGGAAAGAAGGGAAGCAAAAGGCAAGGGAGAAAGGGAAAGATATAAGCAACTGAATGCAGATTTCCAGAGAATAGCAAGGAGAGATAAGAAGGCCTTCTTAAATGAACAATGCAAAGAAATCGAGGAAAACAATAGAACGGGGAAGACTAGAGATCTCTTCAAGAAAATCGGAGATATCAAGGGAACGTTTTGTGCAAAGATGGGCATGATAAAGGACAAAAAAGGCAGGGACCTAACAGAAGCAGAAGAGATTAAGAAGAGGTGGCAAGAATACACAGAAGAACTATACAAGAAAGATCTTAATATCCCTGCTGAAAACGATGGTGTGGTCACTGTCCTTGAGCCGGACATCCTAGAGAGTGAAGTCAAGTGGGCCTTAGGAAACATTACTAACAACAAAGCTAGTGGAGAAGACAGTATCCCAGCTGAGCTATTTAAAATCCTAAAAGATGATGCTGTTAAAGTGCTGCACTCAATATGCCAACAAATTTGGAAAACTCAACAGTGGCCACAGGATTGGAAAAGGTCAGTTTACGTTCCAATTCCAAAGAAGGGCAATGCCAAAGAATGTTCAAACTACCGTACAATTGCGCTCATTTCACATGCTAGCAAGGTTATGCTCAAAATCCTACAAGCTAGGCTTCAGCAGTATGTGAACTGAAAACTACTAGAAGTGCAAGCTGGGTTTCGAAGAGGCAGAGGAACTAGAGATCAGATTGCCAACATTCGCTGGATCATGGAAAAAGCAAGAGAGTTCCAGAAAAACATCTACTTCTGCTTCATTGACTACGCTAAAGCCTTTGATTGTGTGGATCACAACAAACTGTGGCAAAGTCTTAAAGAGATGGGAGTACCAGACCACCTTACCTGTCTCCTGAGAAACCTGTATGTGGGTCAAGAAGCAACAGTTAGAACCGGACATGGAACAACCGACTGGTTCAAAATTGGGAAAGGAGTACGACAAGGCTGTATATTATCACCCTGCTTATTTAACTTATATGCAGAGTACATCATGAGAAATGCCGGGCTGGATGAATCACAAGCCGGAGTTAAGATTGCCGGGAGAAATATCAACAACCTCAGATATGCAGACGATACCACCCTAATGGCAGAAAGTGAAGAGGAACTAAAGAGCCTCTTGATGAGGGTGACAGAGGAGAGTGCAAAAGCTGGCTTGAAACTCAACATTAAAAAAACCCAGATCATGGCATCTGGTCCCATCATTTCCTGGCAAATAGAAGGGGAAGAAATGGAAGCAGTGACAGATTTTATTTTCTTGGGCTCCAAGATCACCGCAGACGGTGACTGCAGCCATGAAATTAAAAGACGCTTGCTCCTTGGGAGGAAAGCTATGGCAAACCTAGACAGCATATTAAAAAGCAGAGACATCACCTTGCCGACAAAGGTCCGTATAGTTAAAGCTATGGTTTTTCCAGTAGTGATGTATGGCTGTGAGAGTTGGACCATAAGGAAGGCTGAGCGCCGAAGAATTGATGCTTTCGAACTGTGGTGCTGGAGAAGACTCTTGAGAGTCCCTTGGACTGCAAGGAGGTCAAACCAGTCAATCCTAAAGGAAATCAACCCTGACTGCTCATTGGAAGGACAGATGCTGAAGCTGAAGCTCAAATACTTTGGCCACCTAATGCGAAGAGAGGACTCACTGGAAAGCACCCTGATGCTGGGAAAGACTGAGGGCAAAAGGAGAAGGGGACGGCAGAGGATGAGATGATTAGATAGCATCACCGATGTAATGAACATGAATTTGAGTAAACTCCGAGAGACAGTGGAGGACAGGAAGGCCTGGCGTGCTATGGTCCATGAGGTCACGAAGAGTCGGACACGACTAAACGACTGAACAACAACAACAACCCTCAAGCTACGATGGAAGAAGCTGTACTTACTCCATCTGAAACAGACCTACTCTGAAGCTATTGCTTGGATCTGCACAGACTAGTTTAAAATATAATTGTTTGATTTTATTTGAATATAATTTCTTTTTACTCCTACTTGCTTAATCTCAAATGACATCTTAAATTAGAAGCATGCAGCTGACTGACTAGGTTTATAGCTTAGGTTACTTCTCATCCATGAGTTCCACCACCGTAGGAAGCTAGTAGATCTGAGAAGCATTGATTCTCCACTCTCAAAAATCTCTTCTGTTTCAAAACCAGTGAGATTAAAAAATTGTAAGAATTTTGAGTGTTTATTAATAACTTTTCAGTGTAATAGTCATGTCTATTATTAAAAAATGAGCCCGTTGGCACCTTGAAACAAGCCTACTAGAGCACATACTTGTTTGGACTATAATCCATTTAATCTGGACTGTCAAATGTTAGGCCAGGCTTAGTCTTTTTGGAGCATGGAAGATTTTGATACTCTTTTTTATTTGGTATACCTCCCTGGCTTTTCAAACAGTACAGTTGCCCACTTTGTGATTCAGATTAGGCTACAGACTCAGACAAGGACATTATGGAGCTTCTGAGCACATAATTTAAGTGCTGATCTGGACAGCCTTGGAGAGGCCCTCAGATCAGGACCGCGTTAGAACTCAGGATAGTTTTGACCTCCATTCTGGCTTGGTTCACTTTAGAATCATGTGCAAAATAGCATTGTTCACACAATGACATGTGCTTCCCTCAAAAAAGAAAAAAAGGAAGAAGCATATGCTGTAGTGTGAAAAAGGAAAATAAAAATAAATTAACTTGCTGATGCTCCTGAGTGTGGAGGGCTGACAAGAAAGCCCAAAGCCAAGTAGTGATCTCAGTGGACCTCTTTGCCTACACCAGTGTTTCTCAGCCTTGGCCAATTGAAGATGTGTGGACTTCAACTCCCAGAATTCCCCAACCACACATCTTAAAGTTGCTGAGGTTGAGAAACACTGGTCTATCTGATAATGATAGAGATTCTGGGAGTTGAAGTCCACACATCTTCAAGTGGCCAAGGTTGAGAAATATTGGCCTAAACTATATTCTGCAACTCTTTGAAGACACTGAGTTCTGTTGCCTCCTACAATGAAGGAAACCTATGTTTCTACTTGCTTCTTCTCCCTTTCCTGAATACTCATGGTCTCTAGCAACATGCCGAACTTGAGTCTCAAATATTGCAGGCTTGACATCAGCACTTAGCTTAGCCTACCCCAGGCTGTCTGGTACTGGACTTCCTGTTGCTTTTGCTGCCTGTTGCTTACCCACCCTCTTCTACTGAGGAAGAGGCAGGAAGATGAGTCATCACAATTAGAGAGCCAATCAGATAAATAGGCTTTGGCAGCCGGAAGGAGGAAGAGTGGTAGGCTTGATCAGAGAAGTTACTGGACATATTTTGTCCAAGACCTCTTACCCACCCCCAAACCCATTTAAACTTGACACTTAATATATATCTTTGGCTCCATTTCCTCCATGGATCCCACCACCGTAGATTTATATGTAGGAATGAACCCCTCCAATGAAATCTGAACTGTATTCAATAGAGATGGGCTTTTTGATGATGGGGCCAGGGAGTTTACTAAGCCAGTAACACAAACATACCAAAAGAAACCCTAGGAGTGTTTGGTGCAAGGTGCCACAATTATTCATGTGCCATAAACTTGTTCATATAATTGTCCATCATGGCTGTTATTCCCAGAAGAATTACTCAGAAACCAACCTGTCATGCAGGGGTGGACAACTTGGTGTTATTGTGGGTTTCGACCCCCATCAGCCCCAACGAACAAGGCTAATGGCAAGGTCTTCTCAGTGTCGGAGTCCAAACTATCAGGAGGATACTGGATTATTTACAGTACTTTAATCAATAATGACAATTTCATACACAACTTACACTAACTCTGCCAGCAGGCCAAGAAGATGTCAGGAACAATGTTTTCCTCCAGGTAATCAGGAATACTTTGGCAAGGAAATGGTCTCTCTCTCACTCTTTTTTTTTTTTTTTGCACCAGATGGCTCCCTAGTACTAGGTAAATCCAGCTCTCTTAGGCTTTAACACAAAGAGGCTTAAAATTAATTAGTAGCTCCATTAAAAAAAATACAAAGCAGTTGCTGTGATAAAAAGGAGTGTGAGAAAGGAGACTGATTAGGAATTTTTCTGTGCGTTTAGGCCAAAGGGATGAATTATAGCTTACAAAAGGGGTGATTTTTATTCCACTGAGAGGTTAAAGGTATTTACAAGCTGATGCTTTGATGCTGCTTTGTTTTAAGGCATTTGCAGAGCTGTTTGCAAGATGACAGATTCAACAGCATCACTTTGAATTCAGTCTTCTCCAGAATGAAAATTAAAAGAAAATTGGTTTTCTCACCAGAATAATCAACAAGAAGCTAGGCGGTTTATGGTTGCCTGGTGACCAGGAAAAGAGCAGTTTTCCTTATTCAGGATTTGTTTCGAGCTGGCATGTCATGCTGCCATGTTAAAGCTAAATGGAACAGGAAAGGTGGATTGAATGGGGTTCAGCTCTTCAAGAAGAAGCATTCAGTAAAACTGCATTGATCCCTTTAAGCACAAAGAAAACTTCATTGGAGAGAATGGCTCATGATCTTCCATTGTCCACACCCAATCAATGTGTTTATGCCATATTGTTGGTGTCATTTTAAAATAATAATAATAGTAGTAGTAGTAGTAGTAGTAGTATTTATGGAGGCACTATGGAATTCATTACCTAGTCAGTGTGCCTGGCAGGACAGCAACCAGAAGGTTGGGTCAGCTGTAGGCTCCACACATGGTCACCTTGGGATTGTGCTGTTTTAAGTGTGCTCAGGATCATGTGAAGGATCTACTCGATGGACTGCTAGATTATTGCTGTTGATTGATCTGATTGAAGAACTGTGGTTTTCCCCCTCCTTTACCTCATGCTCCTCTGCAAGGCCTGTGACAGGTCTAAGAAGAGCTCCAGACCTGTGTTCAGAAACAGCTTGATTGACAGGTAATGGAGCACAACACCCCCCCCCCCTCTGACTTGGGCAGTTTGGCAGATTGCTAAATCAGCCATTCTAAGCACCCGGCCTCTCCATCCCATCATACACCAAAAAGAACAATTAATGGTTGTTTTCCTGCCTGCAAGTGACACCCAGTGGGAGAGGAATCAGAACTAGAAGAATCCACTAATCACTTTCCTTAACATGTCCCACAATAAAACCGTGATGACAGCATCACTTGCCAGCCTTGTTATGGTGGGAGGCAAAATGGTGTTTGGCCATAAGCACACCATAATACAAGTTGGCATATTTATTTATTTAATTATTTAATATCCCACCTTTATTATTTTTATAAATTACTCAAGGCGGCGAACATACCGAATACTCCTTCCTCCTCCTCCTATTTTCCCCACAACAACAACAACCCTGTGAGGTGAGTTGGGCTGAGAGAGAGTGACTGGCCCAAGGTCACCCAGTCGGCTTTCATGCCTGAGGCGGGACTAGAACTCACAGACTCCTGGTTTGCTATTGGCTCCTTCCCAGGGCTGAGAGACAGGGACTGGCCCAAGGTCACCCAGCCGGCTTTCATGCCTAAGGCGGGACTAGAACTCACAGACTCCTCGTTTCCCATTGGCTCCTTCCTAGGGCTGAGAGAGAGAGTGACTGGCCCAAGGTCACCCAGCTGGCTTTCATGCCTAAGGCGGGACTAGAACTCACTGTCTCCTGGTTTCTAGCCCAGCACCTTAACCACTAGATCAAACTGGCTCTTTTTGGCTCACAGACTAGAGGAAAGATTTTTAATGCAGCCACCTGGTTACACCCACAGAGAAGGTACAGAAAGACTGCATAACAGTTGTTTTGGAGGCATCCTCAAGTGTCTTTCCTGGAAGACATCTTTTTTACTTGTATTTCTGGTTAATTCAGTCCAACTACTGTCCACTCTACTTGATCCCTTTAATGTTTTGCCATATATAATCTCATGATTGGATCGAATCTTTCAGCAGAACTGCTGAACTCCATTAACTCCGGATTTTTTAAGGGCACTTCCACCTGGTGTTTGGCACTACTGTTTGCGCCGAGCAGCTGAGCGGGTTTATCTCCACTGCTGCTGTGGCACAGGAGGCACTGGAAATCTTCTGCTTGCCCCTGTGAGACATTGGAGCTTGGAGGGCAGCCCTTTTCCATTGCCGTCTGAGTCCTGAGCTCTTCCCCCTGTCAAAGGGCAGAGGCAGCCCTGCCCTTCACACTGACCAGTTGTTTATTTTTATTCAGCACAAAACCTCACAGTGTAAGAGGGAAGGGGGCACTTTCTTGCTGCTGATGTTTGTTGGCCAGCTGAAGAGAACCACTGGTCAACTCAAAAAACTGTGATAGTAAGGAAAGTTGTGAGGAACTGACAGTTGTTTGGGAGGATTTAACGAATCCAAAAAGAAGTGACCTAAACTTGCAGAACGGATACCTTTGTAGCCAGAACTCCAGGATAGAAGGATATTACTGCAAAGTGTCTTGACTGTCCCTGCTCTCCCCCTTGGACACTGACATACCTAGCAGCAGTGGTTTACCATTTAAAGGGTAATCCTGGAATAATTCTGGAACCAGTTTCTGATAAATGGTAATATACTTCTTACACTCACATGCACTTATGTTGATACAAGTATTAGGTAATTTCCCCCATGATACTCTTAAGAACATAGTGTTACCATAGTGCTGGATTTTTGCATCCCTGACCATTGTCTTTCCAGGAAGGAAGGAAGGAAGGAAGGAAGGAAGGAAGGAAGGGAGGGAGGGAGGGAGGGAGGGAGGGAGGGAGGGAGGGAGGGAGGGAGGGAGGCTCTATTTAAAATAGGTAGTTCCTGCTTATGAGTCAAAGCTAACTTGCAGGTGTTAACTGAGAGGGAAATGGTAAATTGTTTATGGATATTTCCTAAAGAATGAAGGCAAATTCATCAAACACAATTTTGATATGGATTTTGTCTTTAGCTCTAGGGAACCAGATAAGATTCTGAGTTATTAGGTATCATCCCAGAGCATTGCGATAACATTAGATATTATTTATCATTAAACCCAAGCAGGAGAAAAAAGCCATTTTCTTCTTCAGGAGAACAACATGCATTTGAAATAAGAAAAAGCAGGAATTGGGGGCTGGGAAGAAGAATCACCTAGAGCCCTAAAACGAAAGCTTTCAGTATGACTCCTCATTTCATTGCTTCAGCCTAGAGTAAATTTAAGATATTTCATGTTTAAGAGCAATAGATAATATGAAAGCAGAGCTTCTTGTGTTTGATAAAAGACCTAGGAATTTTAAGATAAGACACGAGGAAACAATGCATTTTTTAAAAGAGTAAAACTAAAATGAGGCTGTATTACTCTGTACAACGCATAAATGATGTTTCATTTCATTGGGGCTCATCCATGTGTAACTGTACAATAATTTGAATGGCACAGACTAAACCAAATTGTAAACAACAGATCAGGAAAGGACAAACTTTAGTAGCCAGAACATATACTTAACATGGGGGTGGAAGTGGCCATGATAAGCAGGGCAATGATGTAAAATTGGCAGAACCAGGATTTTTACCATTGAGTTTTTGATCAGGGAAGTGGGGTGGTCATTTTTTAAATGCCTATCTTAGGGCTTCCATTCCAGTTTTCATGTATTTCCAGTTGCAAAATGGTAGGAATTCGTGCTGCCCCTAATTAGCCATTGAGGTCCAATGAAGCTCCAGGGTCATAAAAAAAGGGTTCCAGGGCTGCATGTGCCCTGAGGCCTCAGGTTGCCCACCTCTAACCTAAATCAACCTTCTGTGAAGCTTAGTACCTTCCAGATATGTCAAACTGCTATTTCCATAATGGAAGGTCAATAAGGATTAACTGGTTGGGGACTATGTGAGTTATCTCCAGCGTACCCTGAGAGCGCTGTAGATTTGGGGGGACAGAATTCAAATTCCTTTTATGAGAACTTCTGTGGAGGTAGCATATAGCAAATTGTCAAATCTTACCACATACTGACAAACTCTAAGGATCAAACTTCTGAGACTCATGGAAAAGGGGTTAACTCTTCCCCTTCAATGTATCCCAATACAGTCCCTCTCCTAACTGTAATTAGATCTGGGGAGAGAAGTTCCCCTTCCAAAATTGGTAACAGCTTTTTGGGATTTTGACACAACCAGAATCACAGGAAATGTATTAACTTTTTCTTAGTCTTGATGCTCCCAGTCAGGTATGCTAGAATAAAATAACTTTAAATAATCTTAAAATAAAAGAACCTTAACATCATATCTTGTCCCTAAGTGGGAACAAAGTTCAGCTATTTGGATTCACCAGAACTCAAACAGGAGTTGGCTAAAGAGTTTGTACTTAAGTTTCCAATTGTTCTCAAAGTTTATTGTTGTTGTTGTTGTTCAGTCGTTCAGTCGTGTCCGACTCTTCGTGACCTCATGGACCATAGCACGCCAGGCCTTCCTGTCCTCCACTGTCTCTCGGAGTTTACTCAAATTCATGTTCATTACATCGGTGATGCTATCTAACCATCTCATCCTCTGCCGTCCCCTTCTCCTTTTGCCCTCAGTCTTTCCCAGCATCAGGGTCTTTTCCAGTGAGTCCTCTCTTCTCATTAGGTGGCCAAAGTATTTGAGCTTCAGCTTCAGCATCTGTCCTTCCAATGAGCAGTCAGGGTTGATTTCCTTTAGGATTGACTGGTTTGACCTCCTTGCAGTCCAAGGGACTCTCAAGAGTCTTCTCCAGCACCACAGCTCGAAAGCATCAATTCTTCGGCGCTCATCCTTCCTTATGGTCCAACTCTCACAGCCATACATAAGTTTCATTCATAATTGTCTTCCATTTATAAGAAGACAGCACAGGGAACACCTTTCAGGGATAAAATTCATAATCTCAATCCATAAAATGGATGTGGACGCTGGTGTTCTTCAAGTGTTTTATCTGCAGCTCTCTTTATCTCCAGCGAGCATGGACCTGTGGTACTTAGACAGCACCAAATTGTGAGACATAAGGAGGGGTTGGAAAAGAATAGGAATCACCAGTAGCAATGTAGGTAATGATGGAAGTACTTTAGAAAAAGTGTGTGAAAACATTGGCCATATTACATGTTTAATTTCCTTGTACACTAGATGGGAGGTGTAAAGTTGCATGCATGCATAGACTATTTATTTATTTATTTATTTATTTATTTATTTATTTATTTATTTCTCCAACTTATATCACCGCCCATCTCCCCCCACAGAGGGGACTCTAGGCGGTTTACAACAAGTTAGCAATTAAAAGATATAAAAACATATAAAATACAATAAACAATACATATAACCAACCATAAGTTAAGTTAATTAAAAATATATAGAACCCAAGAGGCTCTGATGTCATATTTAAAAGAACTCTATGGCGCAAGCCATCCCCATGAGGAGCTGTCACTCTTCCCATCCCAAGTGAGGTGGCAGAGCCAGGTCTTCAGTTGCTTTCGGAAGGTCATAAGTGTGGGGGCTTGCCTCACCTCTAGGGGCAGAATATTCCAGAGGGCGGGTGCCACTGCCGAGAAGGCCCGCCTCCTGGACCCCGTCAGATGGAATTCTCTTGTAGATGGGGTCCGTAGCAAGCCCTCTCTGCATAACCGGGTGGGGTGGGTCGATACTCTGGGGATGAGGCGGTCCCTTAGGTAACCTGGTCCCATGCCATGTAGGGCTTTAAAGGTGACAACCAACACCTTGAATTGGACCCGGAAGCAAACTGGTAACCAATGCAGCTCGCGCAGCAGAGGTGTCACATGTGCCGAATTTAATTTACATGAATTAACTATATACTGAATTAACTGCATAGGCTATTCCATTCTTGCAATGCCACCCTTTAGCCTCATTTCAGTGCTGTGTATTTTTAAGCAAGAACTTAAATACTAGGACTGTTCACTTAAAATCTAGGATAATATAAGCAAAGGAAAACAGCCAGGAACCCGGGCGTTGATGAATACAAAGGCTGAGATTCAGTCAAGTTATTTATCCCATTGCATTTTGCAGGCTGTTCACAGCACAATGGTAAACCGCTGCTTGGTAATTGAGGAGGACACATCCTTTTTCTGATATTGAGTCTACTGTGAACGATGATGATGGCAAGTTAATTAATTATCTCCGGCACTGGTTTACTTGAACATTTTCTTTTTCTCTGGCAGCTTTTTAAAAGAAGCCCAATAGAGGGCTTGATTAGGGGGATAATGAAGGAAATTTCCAATAGATTATATCATTTCTCATCTATTTGCAGCCATTGTTAACATGGATTGCTCGCTCCGTGCTAAGATTCATGCCAAGGAAATTTCATAAGCGTGTAAATCTACCTTAAATGGGATATTTAGGGATAAATTCAAATAATTGCATGTTTATCATATTTCTTTCAATGTGATGGGAAAGAGATCCTCTGCCTCCAATTCAGGAAGAGGGGTTATTTTATGTGCCCAATTCCCTTTTGTGCCATCTATGATATGAAATATTTATGTTTTAAAAGGAAATGATTTCCTATCATTAAAGGATAATTTATTATGTTTGCTTTTGCAAATATGGAAAGTAAAAAAAAACACAACCTGATATTGACCTATTGCTTAGCAAACTTTTCAAGAGCTTTTCATTATTACAAACATTCTGTATTTGAGAAAGAAGGTGCCACTACAAGTTCACACAGTCCCTGTTTACAGCCTGCCATGTTCCCGTTCCTCTTGCTTCTCCCACTTCGTTTTTAAAGGTGGTCTATAAGTCAATCCTAAAGGAAATCAACCCTGACTGCTCATTGGAAGGACAGATGCTGAAGCTGAAGCTCAAATACTTTGGCCACCTAATGCGAAGAGAGGACTCACTGGAAAAGACCCTGATGCTGGGAAAGACTGAAGGCAAAAGGAGAAGGGGACGGCAGAGGATGAGATGGTTAGATAGCATCACCGATGTGATGAACATGAACTTGAGTAAACTCCGGGAGGCAGTGGAGGACAGGAAGGCCTGGCGTGCTATGGTCCATGGGGTCACGAAGAGTTGGACACGACTAAACGACTGAACAACAACAAATACAAGACAAAAGTAAACACCAGGGCTGTGCATCTCTTCAGAAATCATGCAGAAAAGGTGCTTCAGAATATGCAGGAGTGAAAATGTGGCACTAGTTTGCAGTCCTTTCAAGCAGCTAAGTATTTCCCCAGGATTGTATGGCTGCCCTTATTAAATTTATCCTGGGCGAGACTACTACTAAAATGTAGCCTACATGAAGCTCTAGACCAGATGCATAGAAAACCCAACCCTTTGCTGCCATCTAGTTGCCCTCTGGACTTTTGCAGTCGAGGGCTGGTAGGCCAAATTAAGTTGGATTCTCAGTTTTCAGTGTCCATGCTTTTTGATGCACACATGCATTTGATCTTAAAACAGGGTTTTTCATAATCTAGTGCCCTCCAGAAATTCTCCGTTAGCAAAGGTTATTCTGGCTGAGAATTACAGAATTTTAAAAGAGCAGCTATTCTGACTTCTCTTCCCTAATAGATTTTCTGTAAGGGAAAAAATGATAGCAGTAGTGTTTGGAGAGTTATAAATGGAAGATGATATTACCTGGGCATCTCCCCATCCACCTGTGAACGAGGCAGGAAAACTACAAAAAAAGGCTTATCTGGAAGCACTTTCAGCTGTGATATTTTTCTATCCCATTGCCCATCATGAGGAAAAAAATAGTTTATGTTCAGCATCACAAACTTGAAATCTTTTTTTTTAAGTGGAAGAAAATCTTAGAGTTGACTGGACATCAGTATGAATAGAGTCAATTAGCTGATATGAAGCATAAAACACTGGGAAATTACCATCAAAATGAATGTTTAAGTAAATTTCAACAAAGTAGCTGAATTAGCTACTACAGCAAAAACATCAAACAGTCTTGTGGCACCTTCACAATTAATATCCCGACCTTCCGGAAAAACTTGAAGACCTGGTTCTGCCACCTTGCCTGTGATGGGAATGCCAACAGTTCCTCCTGGGGCTGGCTGATCCCATGAAGCCCTCCCTAGTATTAATAGCTATCACCCTTGGATTTTATATTTATTTATTGATGTTGTGATTTTGTATTTGTATTTTTAACCTTGTTTTTATTGTGAACCGCCCAGGGTCCCCCAATTGGGGGAGATGGGCGGTAATACAAGTTTAAATAATAAATAAATAAATAAATAAATAAATAAAAATATATGTATTATAGTATTAAAGTATAAACTGTCATGAATTACAGCCATCGGATCAGCAGATCAATTTTTGGGTGAATGACAGTCAGTTAATATGTCTGTCAACATTTCCAGCCAGGATACAATGAAAGATTCACCATTATTAAGACTGCAACTTGATGACATCCAGACTCAGAACCTTAACTTTTCCTTTCTTAAAAAGGGAGCAAAAGTGGGCATTTGTATAAGTGAAGGAGATTTATCCATTTTTGAAAATCTGTTTGGTAATCTATGAACCTTTTACCTCAGACGAGGCACAAGCCAGCTTAAATGTTTGGGTTTTAAATTTCAGTATTATTATGAATCACTTGCTATCTGAGGAGCTTCCTACTGGAGAGACTACCATTAAACTGTAAATAAATAAATGCTTTCAGATCATCTATGGAAATTTGATGACAAATCCCTTACCAGGTCATAAAGTGAGCATAATCAGTTTTAGAATGCCAAGTATTTGCCTTGTGGTTGCCTAAATGTAATGTGAGTTCCCAGGGAACTGGGGAATGGAAGGAAATAATGGCTATATTATAGAGGTTAGATAGAGATAAAGAAAGTGAAGGACCAACTACATCTGTTTGCTTTGAGTCCCATCTATCAGAAGTAATTCCAAGAAAGGCTGAGACGAAGTCTGACCTTTCTTTAATGGTGAAGGCATGGGGGAAATTTATATCTTTGTACTCCTGGAGGATTGCCAAGTGGTCCAGTTTGTATCTCTGACTGATCCGTGGGCAATCATGTTAGAGAATGCCAGAAATAAAGGGCTAGAAATGGGAAAGGGGAAAAATGTTTGATGGGGTTAAATGTCCCAGCCTAAAAGAAAGCGCTTCTTCTGTTCTTCTGCCATTTTCTCCCAAAGACTTATCATCTCCAGCTGGGATAGGATAAAGCTCCATTTAATCAAGCTCCATTTAAACTGAATCATGCTAACAAGATTACTTAGCCAAGGCTAATTCTGTATTTACTGAAGTGTCATATCCAGGGAGAATGATCCGTGTGCTTTGGTGGTAACAGATCTACAGGCTGTTTGATCGATGTAGTAAGGCTATAAAACATTGGCTGTTTCCCATGATCTCCACTTCACTGTTTTTAAATACTTTTGCAGAAAGAACTTTGAAATTGACCAATGAATCTTTGGAGGAAGAATACTTTATATAGAGAGGCAGTGCATTAATAGAAGTTCTCTGGGTATGCTCACAAATCAATTCAACATTAAAACACAACGTAATATTTTAAGAATGCTTAAAGCTAAACACAGAGTTTAAAAATTGTTATTTTAAAGCACGAAAACCTGGCTTAAAAATAGATCATTTAAGATTTTTATGAACAAAAATATATTTTCACTAAGTGCTTAACAGAGCACCCAGATGGAAAAACTATTTGAAAACTAGGATGTCACCACCATAAAGGCTTCCATTGGTGAAAAGGCTGTAGGGGAAAAATATATTCTTCATTCTCAGAGACTTTTATCACCTATGGCTGCAAAAAAGTTTAGCATACTCTAGTAGGAAGAAGCTTATATTGAGTTCAGTCGGATTTATTGCACTTAAGAGAAACTCCTTCCAGTATTTACAATGAGATCTTCATGTTGTCTCTTGCCTTCAGTATGTAACTCACTTCCACTTCTGCAGATGGGGAAAAAGCTCGACATTGCTTCCTGTTTACATGCAGAAGAGAGACAGATCTCTATCATTATCAGATAGACCAGTGTTTCTCAACCTCAGCAACTTGAAGATGTGTGGACTTCAACTCCCAGAATTCTTTAGCCAGCATGGTTGGCTGGGGAATTCTGGGAGTTGAAGTCCACACATCTTAAAGTTGCCAAGGTTGAGAAACACTGAGATAGACAGTTCAGATTGCTTTATTGAAGTGCTAGATGTAAGAACAAAAGGACCATCTGAATAAGATCCTGTAATCCTGTAATCCTGCATCCTGCATCTCAGAGTTGCCATCCAGATGCCTCCAGGAAGTGTGTTGTTTATTTGTTCAGTCGCTTCCGACTCTTCGTGACTTCATGGACCAGCCCAATATATCAAATATTTTAAATATGTTCAACATCACTGTAAGAACCATCTACCACTTGGATTTTATTGTATATTTATTGTATTTATATTTTTATTGTTGTTTTTATTGTATTTTATTGATATTATGTTGTGAACTGCCCAGAGTCCCTCCTTGAGGGGGAGATGGGCGGTTATAGAAATTCAATAAATAAATATGTAAATATGTAAATATGTAAATATGTAAATATGTAAATATGTAAATATGTAAATATGTAAATATGTAAATATGTAAATATGTAAATATGTAAATATGTAAATAAATAAATAAATAAATAAATATTCTGTAGACCAAAAATAGAATGGAATGAAATTATAAATAAAATAATAAAGTAAAATAACAATGGGATTGGTAATATTTCAAGACAAGTTCTGACTGGGATAATGTTTCATGCTACACTATAAATCATGATAATATATTATGGTCTGTTTTACACAGTACTCTAAGCTAAAACGTTGTTTTCGGTTTAGGGTGTTACAGTATATGACCCAGCCATTGGGATTTGTAAACCATAGTTTATAGTTCAGCATTTAACGCAAACCCAATCAATGTGATTTATTTGAGAAACCACTATTAAATAAAACATGGCTGAAGGAGAGGTATAATCCTAGTCTATGACCTATTTGGTTTTGGCTTAGAATGATATTCAAACAGCCATCAACTGATCATTGAAGATCTCTAAGAAAGACACTATAGGCTTATTTTTCTTTTTAGTAAAGTCTTCTCCAAAATCAATAATTGGTCCATCTTCTGGCTATCAGGCATAGGCATCTGATAAAAGCCACTACGATATCTAGAGGAGATGCTGGCCATATACAGTATGATACATATGAATATCACACAAATAATGACATCATCCTGCAAATGATGCAATCATGTAATTTGCAACAAATTATATAAATTGTGCCATTAGTGTGATGATACACATGGCATCCCTTGCCCTCTTTCCCCTTCTGCAGACGCCCGGGCATTCGGGGTCCTTTTCCTTCAGCAAATGTGTTGACTTTTCTTGTCTACAGTAAAAAGTACAGGATAAAACCTGGTGAATATCCAAAGATGGTAGCTTACTAACAATGTAATCTAGGGTGTGAGGAATGGATGAGTTTTGCGTGAAACTCTATAAATATTCAAAGTATCAAGAGTTGATTTATTTTATTTATACAATACAATTTATACCATTTGGCGAAGGGGAGAAACAACAAGAGAAGGCAACTATTCTACTTGCAGAATTCCAAAGGAAATTAGAGAAGGTAGATACATGTTACCTTCCGGGGAACAATCTCGGGATTCAGCACATATGCATAGTTTCTTCCACTGAAGAGGGTTTCAGGAAAAACATCTTTGATTTCCAATTAAATATTGCTTGTTGTTGTTTATTCGTTCAGTCGCTTCTGACTCTTCATGACTTCATGGACCTGCCCACGCCAGAGCTTCCTGTTGGCCGTCGCCATCCCCAGCTCCCCCACGGTCGAGTCCGTCACCTCCAGAATATCATCCCTCCATCTTGCCCTTGGTCGGCCCCTCTTCCTTTTGCCTTCCACTTTTCCTAGCATCAGCATCTTCTCCAGGGTATCCTGTCATCTCATTATGTGGCCAAAGTACTTCAGTTTTGCCTTTAATATCATTCCCTCAAGTGAGCAGTCTGGCTTTATTTCCTGGAGTATGGACTGGTTTGATCTTCTTGCAGTCCAAGGCACTCTCAGATTTTTCCTCCAACACCACAGTTCATCTTTGCGCCTAGAAATACAAAGTCTGTCACTGCCTCCACGTTTTCTCCCTCTATTTGCCAGTTATCAATCAAGCTGGTTGCCATAATCTTGGTTTTTTTGAGGTTTAACTGCAACCCAGCTTTTGCACTTTCTTCTTTCACCTTCGTCATAAGGCTCCTCATCTCCTCCTCGCTTTCAACCATCAAAGTGGTATCATCTGCATATCTGAGATTGCTAATGTTTCTTCCAGTGATTTTAACTCCAGCCTTGGATTCATCAAGCCGAGCACATTGCATGATGTGTTCTGTGTACAGGTTGAATAGGTAGGGTGAGAGTATACAACCCTGCCGTACTCCTTTCCCAATCTTAAACCAGTCTGTTGTTCCGTGGTCTGTTCTTACTGTCGCTACTTGGTCATTATGCAGATTCCTCAAGAGGCAGACAAGATGACTTGGTATCCACATACCACCAAGAACTTGCCACAATTTGTTATGATCAACACAGTCAAAGGCTTTAGAATAGTCAATAAAACAGAAATAGATGTTTTTCTGAAACTCCCTGGCTTTCTCCATTATCCAGCGGATATTGGCAATTTGGTGTCTAGTTCCTCTGCCTTTTCTAAACCCAGCTTGTACATCTGGAAATTCTTGCTCCATGAATTGCTGGAGTGTACCTTGCAAGACCTTGCATGTGAAATAAGTGCCACTGTTCAATAGTTTGAACATTCTTTATTGTTTCCCTTTTTTGGTATGGGGATAGTCTTTAGTCTGATTCTAAATTGTGCAATAAGAAGTTCGTGATCTGAACTACAGTCAGCTCCAGGTCTTGTTTTTACCGACTCTATAGATGTCCGCCACCTTTGGCTATAAAGGATGTAGTCAATCTGATTTCGGTGTCGACCATCTGGTGAAGCCCATGTATAAAGTCGTCTTTTAGGTTGTTGGAAGAGAGTGTTTGTTATGCACAGTGAGTTGTCTTGGCAAAATTCTATCAGCCTATGTCCTGCTTCATTTTGTTCTCCCAGACTATACTTACCTGTAATTCCAGGTGTCGTTTGACTACCCACCTTAGCATTCCAGTCTCCTGTAATGAAAATAACATATCTTTTTGGCATATTATCCAGTAAGTGCTGCAGATCCTCATAGAACTGATCTACTTCTGCTTCTTCAGCATCTGTGGTTGGGGCATATATTTGGATCACTGTGATGTTAAATGGCTTACCCTGAATTCGAACTGAGATCATTCTATCGTTTTTTGGATTGTATCCAAGCACTGCTTTAGCCACTTTATTATTAATTATGAAGGCTACTCCATTTCTTCTGTGGTCCTCTTGCCACAGTAGTAGATCTGGTGGTCATCTGATGTGAAGTGGCCCATTTCAGTCCATTCCAGTTCACTGGCACCCAAAATGTCTATATTTAATCTTGACATCTCACCAATAACCACATCCAATTTGCCCTGGCTCATAGATCTTACATTCCAGGTTCCTATGGTGTGTTGATCTTTAGAACATCGGATTCGTCGTTCACCACCAGCACCGTCGGCCGCTAGCCGTCCTTTCGGCTTTGAGCTAGCTGCGTCATCACATCTGGGGCTAGTTGAACTTATCCTCTGTTCCTCCCCAGTAGCATTTTGACCATCTTCTGACCTGGGAGTCCCATCTTCTGATGGTATACCGACATATCTCTGGTTGTACTGATCCACTTAGTTTTCATGGCAAGAATACTGGGGTGGGTTGCCATTACCTTCCCCAGGGATCATATTTAGTCTGACCTCTCTGTTATGACCTTTCCCGTCTTGGGTGTCCCTTCACGGTTTAGCTCATGGTTTCATTGAGGTGCTCAAGCTCCAGCACCATGACAAGGTCACAATCTCCTTTGCTAGGAAGCCCCATTTTGAGATCAAGGTCTTTCACAGGGATGGGATTCCAGCATCAGTAAAGCAGGTTCTATAATGAAGCTGGATTGTCATTTACCTCAGTAGGCAAATGAGCTCTATTTTTGATGCCAGAGATTTAGCAATCAAATCTCAAAATTGTTCAGCAGCTGGACTTATTTTGTAATGACTTCAAACTTACATCTCAAAAGAGCCAGCTGGTTCAAACTAGATGGGCTATTATGAAAAAAGATTAACGTCTGGATGCATATTCAGAAACAAAGCCCATAATGTATGTTCATTCAGACTTCCTGGCAAATTTCCATATTATCAGATCCCTTAGGAGGAACTACTGAGTAACATCAGAATATTGGGATACGTAATATTAGATTTAAAAATGACCAATTACCAATATAATTATTCAATTTTGAGCTCCCCCTACCCCATCTCTCATATAATTAAACATTGGCAACTTTGCTACTGATTATTGAAGAACATTTGCAGATATTCTGCTTCTGTCAGCTCTCTACTGCCCAAACCCTCCAAATTTACAACACTACCGCACTATAAAGACACACCAATAGGAATAGTTTTAACTTCTTCTCTTTTCTTTTTTCTTTTCTGTATAATGCCTGGTATATTCCAGTAGATTATTTATTATTCTATGGCTAGGCTTAATTAGTTGCATACACTACATTGCTTTTCTTGTGTTTTGGAGTTTGATCTTTGGGGTGTACAAGCCTCTGTCTCAATGTGTTGGTGATTCCATGGATTCCAAAAAGAATGAAAATCAGCACCTGAGAACAGCTCTGAAGGCCTGTGGATATCCAAATTGGGCCTTCACTAAATCTAAGTCTACCAGACCTAAAACAGCGACAGACAGGGATGAGACTCAGAGTAAACGGAAGAACCTGGTCATTCCCTACATGGCTGGTGTGTCTGAAAAGATAAAACGGATATTTGGCAAACGCCACATACCTTTATATTTCAAACCCACCAACACACTGAGACAGAGGCTTGTACACCCCAAAGATCAAACTCCAAAACACAAGAAAAGCAATGTAGTTTATGCAATCCAGTGCAGTGAGGAGTGCTCTGAACTCTATATTGGAGAAACCAAACAACCTTTGTACAGGAGGATGGCCCAACACAGGAGAAGTAACACCACAGGACCAGAGTCAGCAGTTTATCTTCATCTAAAGGAAAAAGGACACTCATTTGAGGACATTAATGTTCACATTTTAGACAGAGAAGATAGGTGGTTTGAGAGAGGGGTCAAGGAATCCATTTATGCCAACTTGGAAAATCCTTCCTTGAATAGAGGTGGGGGCCTCAGGCACAATCTTTCCCCTATTTTCCTTCCTGCTTTGTCTTCTGTGCCTAGGAAGATTAAGACCATTTTGCAAGCTCAACAGCAGCATAGTAATCTTAACGATCCTCCTTTAGATGATAAAGGGACTTAGAAATTAACATCTCAAATAACCATGACCTAGCCCCAGGTGCAAGGTCCCACAGCCACCCTAGAAACATATTTAAGGATTCCCTTACTAACTTTTATCAGACTGAAGAAGCTGCTTGGATAAGGAGTGAAATGTTTCCACTGAGAAAATAGAAATCCAGTTGACATGATTCAAGCTACAGACTGTTCCACCTGGATGACTGAGAACCTTCATCGACATATTGCCATACATTTTAGGTGATTATGTTTTCCTAAATCTTGCCAGGTTTGGACATGGGGGGTGGGGGTGGGAGTGAGTCATTTTAATGACAGTTTCATTTTTCTTTAAGGCATCTACATATTTAAAAATGCCACACAGGAAGGATTAAATTATTTTCCAGTCTTTGAAATGAAAGAAAACATAGCTAATGCTGAGATCTGGAATTATTTCAGAGCTGGTCATTGTTATTATCAGACCTATTTTTAGTTTTCTGAATAAATTGTCTGTTCTACAGACAGGCAACCTAGTGGCCTCCAAGCATATTGGACTTCAACTCCCATCAGCCCCAGGAAGCTTGACAACAGCTTTAATCCAAAACATTGAAGTTTAAGCCCTGAGTATCAAAAGGAATCAGATTGCCTACGCCCTCCCCCTTTCCATTCATGTGAACTGTGTAAGAAATTATCTGCAGGAACTTGGTTATCAGGGAAACTACCAAATCTTCATAACTGATTAACTGTGAGAGATGTTGTGGTTGTGATGTTTTGATCTGGTGTGATCCTAGCACGCCTACTTTATTATCTTGCCTGCTATAGATGTTTCCCATGGCCTGGTTTACAAATTGGACTAAGCCATAATGTGGTTTGCTTGGTTTGGCTTCACTTAATCTGTAAACTTGGCCATTGTGATTTGTCAATTCTTTTTGACTTAAAATGCTATGTCAACCCAACCAATTGCAGCTTATTCAACAAACAATGGCTAAATAAACCATAAGTAAAGTCTTTTTCAAGTTGAGTTTTAATCCTGGTAACCACATGGATACATCCAGGCAGGTTTCTTAGCAGCAATATGGAGGTGGTTCATCATTGTCTTCTTCTGGGACTTTTTTTTAACTTCCCAGTCTACCCTACAGCACTGATATTTCTTGGTCATATCTCATCCAAGTACCAACCAGATCCAACCATGATTAGCTTTCAGTACAGGCTACTATCTAGTTGAGGTAAACAATCCATAGCTTAGCATACTTTGTGAATTCAGCCATCATCTGCACACACAATGCTCCATTCTCTCCCCCTGCCTCCAACTGCACAAAGCAACATGACTGTTCACCTTTGAAGGAGAATGTATTACACATCTGTCATTGGATCCTGGCTAATGTGAATGTGACACTCAATTGAAAACCTGGAAACAATATAAAATTATTTCCTTTTGGAGCAGAGAGGCAGCGAATCACTAAACACTTGCCATGGTGTAGTCTCATAAACTGTAATGGGGTCCGCTAGCAAAGTGGATAAGTAAGCTTTTCCCCAAGCCTTCTTGTAGACTTGACTGACAGGAAAACCATATTTAGTAACAGGGCGATTAAAATGAGAATTGCAGAAGCATGAAGTCTTGTTATCTGCACGTCTTTCCGCAGCTGAGCCTCGAGACACACACTGATTGGTAATTCAGATCATGAAGTTTGTCCCCATGGAGCCTCCATATGTTTCTCCCCCTGGAGGAGCTATGAATGTCAATGCACCCCTTAGGGTCTCCAATATGTGAAAATTCTCCAGGGGAAGAAATGAGAACTGACATTAATCTGCCACAGGTGGCCTTTGCAACTTTTAAGCATTTCCCAATTTCCTGCAAATCACAAGAAAGGAAGCTGACCCCACACGTGTACACACATGCGCATACGCCTCACCTTGAGATAATACATATTAAAGATTTACTGAGTGGAACTGGGAAGGCTAGTCACAAGTGATTTATATGAGGAAAAGATTATGAGAGTTACAGGACTATTTTTCTTAACTCTGACTTGACACGAAGATTTTATTGCAAACATCCACATGCACAACGGTCCTTTCAACAAGTCATCATACATCCAATTCATACGTATCTGTAGAGTGGCAAAGGGGGAGCAAATGAGGACACCTGCATCGTGACATTGGGCAAAGGACACAAATCATATACTTGCATCAGAAGACATGACACGAGCGATGCACATTATATAATCATGCCATTTCCCTAATGACATCATGACCGATGTGTTGCCATTTTGATGTCATTGTAGCTTGTAACAGAGGACTAGGGTTCAACCGATTTGCCTGCTACATGTACACATGTACACCCACAGACACAACAGTGTGGTGATAAAACAGGGTGATTTAATGCAAAAACAGGAAGGGGAGTTTCCACAACTTTTTTCCTGGGCCATTAACTAATGGAATATGGCTAAGAATGTGGTGGATATCAGGTGGAATGGAATACTCATTCATGTTTCTTCCATTCAGCCAGTTATAGAATTCTGCAGCCTACAGTATGTGGGAAGGAATTGTTCTCACATGTTGCCAGGCAAAGAATTGATGAAAGGAAGAAGGGTCTGGCACCCAGATTCTTAACTGAGCTCAAGGCACCAGAGCAGTCCCTTGAAGGAGCAACTTCTGGGATTGTTCTTCACCAAAACACCCAAGACAATGATGTGGGGGTTATCTCCTTGCCTTAGCAGTCCTTCTGGTGGGAAGATACCCATCTTCTGATTGCTGGGTCTGACCACATACTTAATGTGGGAGGCACCCTGAAGAGGGTTCTGGGGGAAACAAAACTTGCGGACAGCATTGATTTACATACAATAATATGTAAAAATGTAAATATATACCTTATCTTTTCATACTAGTGAGGGGGGAAAGAGGAACTGAATTTAAAAGGCTATACGTCCCTTCTAGCATGTGATATAGTAATCCATCTGAGCTCAAATTCAGTAGAATTTCACAGCAACCATAGGCGTACTATCATTGGCGATCACTCGTAGCCGAGTAAGATTGTCTTCCAAAGGTAAAATTTTAACGGTGGATCCGTAAGTGGCTATAAAGGCCAATTCTGGATCCGCATAACCTCCCACAATGAGGGCATAGGTTTCCGGGTGGGAGACGGTCATGATGAGGGTTTGCCTGACGTGCCTTCCTTTTAGCTCTTTTCTCCTTTTCGCCCTGTACTCGTGCTTCTTCAAAGTCCATAGCGCCATTAATAAAGGCTGACCTCCAATTGAAACGCTCATGAGTTAGGGCTTCCCAGTTCTCAATGCTGATATTACATTTTTTTAAATTACTATAAGAGGGAGATGACCCATTGAGATGGCAGATGTTGTGCGATAGCTGTGGCATCATAGTCCTGCTTTCCTTTGGAGCCCTCTAGCTTTTCCTCTTTGCTGGCAGAAAGAACATGGACTTCTGGAAGGCTAAAAGGATGAGGGTCCCCTCAAATCTCAGGTGGGAAGCTATTCCAAAGGGCTAGGGCAGCTACAGAGAAGGCACACCTCCTAGGTCCCATCAGATGACAGCATTTAAGGGAAGGGACCTGAAATTCTATTGTCTCTCCATGTGATTTTCTTGATAAAATACAGGAGTGGTTTACCATTGCCTTCTCTCACATAGTATAAAATGATGCCTTTGTTATTTTTTTTATAAATTTTTTTATTTTTTACAATGCATTACAAAATGACAGACAGAACCAGACATTGCATGATATAACATAATATAGCATATATATAACATAACATAACCTAGCTTGACATAACCTAACATTCTATAACCTTATCTAATTAACTTTAAACTAATCTAACCTAGCCTAACAAAGCAAAAAAAACAACACACTTTCTCCTATATGACATAACTATCCGATCTCTACACTCTCTAATTTGATGATTATCAATAACCAACATCCTCCTTTCTTCTTCTCATCTTCTTTCTTCCTCTTTCTTCTCCACTTCCTTACTCTCTCTAATCTACTTACCTCTACCTCTTCTCCCCTTGCCCTTTCTAAAAAGAAAAAAGAAAAAAAACAGGTAAAAGCACACAAAAGACAAAAAAAAAAAAGACTTCTTACTTCCCGTCTAATCTTTCCATCTCCTTTTTCTGTACCAAATTGTTTCTCTTTTTCTTAATTACATTATTGATATTAATTTCCTAATTGGATATTTTGCGATTTTTGAATAAATCTAAAAAAAGGACTCCAAACTATATTAAATTCTTCCATATTTCTGTCATTAATTTGATCAGTCAATTTTGCCATTTGCATTAGTTCCATTATCTTTATAATCCATTCCTCTGTCGAAGGTATATATTCTTCTTTCCAATATTTGGCGAAGACGATTCTGGCAGCAGTTATTACATAAAATAATAGTTTTCCAAATTTCTTGTGCAGTACTGGATTTATAAAACCCAATAGGTAGAGTTCTGGATCTTTGATGGTGTCTTCTTGTATAATTTCACAAACAGTTTTATGAATTTTGTCCCAATAATTCCTTGTTTTTCGACACGTCCACCATAGATGATAAAAAGTTCCCAATTCTTTTTTACATTTCCAACAGTAATTTGGTATGACAGGATTCATTTTTGCCAATAAATTGGGGGTGAGGTACCATCTGTACATCATTTTGAAAAAGTTTTCTCTCATATTATAATTTAAAGTAAATTTCAAGTCTTTTGCCCATACTTTCTCCCACTTCTCACTTTGAATACTATGCCCCACATTTTGTTCCCATTTAATTATAGAGTTTTTTATTGGTAATTTGGAGGTTTTATTTTGGATTAACATTTTGTAAGTTTTTGCAATTAGATGGTCCTCCTCATTCCACAATATATTGTCCCAATTGGCATAGCCGTTTTTAAATTTAAAGTTTTTAGAGTCGATCTTAAATTGTGCTTTTATTTGTAGGTACGTATACCAATTGCATGAGTGGCCCTCATTTTCTAAATCCTCCCTTGATTTAAGTTTATAGTTCGAACCCTCAAAAAACAACAAGTCTTTATACTTTAACCATTTATTCCTAGTTGTGATGCCTTGCAGTGCAAATGCTTCGTGTGGAGAGGTCCACAATGGTAGAATTGGTACTATCAATTTCTTGTATTTTTCCCAAGTTTTTAAAATGGATTTCCTGATTGGATGATGCGTAAATGCCAAATTTGCTTTTATTTTACCATACCAAAGGTAGCCGTGCCAGCCAAATCTGAGATCGTACCCCTCTAAATTCAATACTTTTCTATTATCTAATTTTATCCAATCTCTCATCCAAACCAGTACACTTGCTTCGTAATATAATCTTAAATCTGGTAAGCCAAATCCTCCATTTTCTTTAGTATCTTGTAAATATTTGTATTTAATTCTGGGTTTCTTCCCTTGCCAGATGAATTTGGCGAGATCTTTTTGCCAGTTGAGAAATGTTTTCTCTGTAATTATTATTGGAACTGTTTGGAATATAAACAGTATGACAGCATTTAAGGGAAGGGACCTGAAATTCTATTGTCTCTCCATGTGATTTTCTTGATAATATACAGGAATGGTTTACCATTGCCTTCTCTCACATAGTATAAAATGATGCCTTTGTTATTGTTGCTAAAGTGATCGTCTGCCTCCAGCATCTTCCTATATCACTGCTGCCCAATATAGGTGCCTCCTTGCTTCATCTGGGCATATGGGATGACCTTCATGCATTGGATGACCCTGTTGGGAGCATATACTCTAGGCATACACTCCCAGCATTACCAATCGAAGAGAATATTTGTAGCTCAGGGTTGAACTGTGGAGTCCTTGGTGCTCTCTGAGCCTTGTTTTCTTGCAGATGTTTCATTGCCAGAGTAGGCAACATCTTCAGTGCGAAAAGGGAGTGGGACTTGCTCTCTGTTTATATACCCTAGCTTGTCCTGCTTGTGTTGGTGGATGTGTTGTTCTCCCCTTAGGAGTTCCTTGATTGGGCTGTTGTTTGCTACTTGGTTGATTGACTGAGTTAATAGTTCCTTGATTAGGGTATATTGTGCTGTTCAATTGTTCCTCTGGGGCTAATCTTGGTGTTAATCTTTGCATATCTGGATATTGATTGCTGGCAAGGAGGTGTTCTGGTCTTTTGGCTTTTCTATTGTCTCTTATGAATGGTATGTAAATGTTGTTTACCTCTATGTGTCTGTTGATGGCTGCTTTGTCTGAGTGCCAAGCTTCCAGGAATTCTCTAGCGTTTTTGGATTTGGCTTGGTTTAAGATGCTCACCTTTGCCAACCTAGCAATTTGAAAGCATGCAAATGCAAGTAGATGAATAGGTACCACTTCGGTGGGTAGGTAACAGCATTCTGCGCGTGTCATGTGGCCACATGACTGTGGAAGCGTCTTCGGACAACGCTGGCTCTTTGGCTAACAAACGGAGATGAGCACCGGCCCCTAGAGTTGGACACGACTGCACAAATGTGCGGGGGGTACCTTTACCTTTACCTTTTTAAGATGCTCACAGTTTCCCAGTTGAGAGTATGGACACATGGACAGACTCAACCATAAAGAAGAAAGTTTGAAGTTAGCTCTACTTAATAGCCATTCTATTTAGATGGTTGTTGTGGGTCTTCCGGGCTGTGTGGCCATGTTCTGGAAGTTGTGGTTCCTAACGTTTCGCCAGCATCTGTGGCCAGCATCTTCAGAGGGCAGGAGCACAGACAGAAGGCTCTTTCTGTGCTCAGGTAGAATGGTAGGTCAGGTAGGCCATTCTACCTGAGCACAGAAAGAGCCTTCTGTCTGTGCTCCTGCCCTCTGAAGATGCTGGCCACAGATGCTGGTGAAACGTTAGGAACCACAACTTCCAGAACACGGCCACACAGCCCGGAAGACCCACAACAACCATCGAACTCCGGCCCTGAAAGCCTTCCACAATACATTCTATTTAGCTCACACCTAATTAACAGTCTATTAATCAGAATGTCATTGAATCCTTTTGTTAAATTCTTTGCTGAAATCAAGATCTATTATGATCATAGCATTCCCATAATCTGCTAAGGAAATTGCCTGACTAAAAAGTGAAATAAGAGTAATCTGACCAGACTTGTTTTTTAAAATTCACACTGATGCTCAGTAACCCTGTGCTGCTTTCCAGAGGCTTACAGGTTCACTATGTTATGACCTATTGTAGAATCTTCCCAGGTATCTCTACCAGTTTAATTAATCTACAACCCCTGGGATCCTTCTTTCTCCCATTTTTGAAAATAGGGAGAACATTTCCTCATCTCCAGTATTCTGATATTTCACCCAGTATTCATCTACTTCTCTGGAGTTTCTCAAAGGTAATAGATAGATTACCAGACAAGACCACCAGCAAATTCTTCTAGTTGTTTCTATAAAGCCTGAGCAGGAATCCTGTTCCTTCAATCACCTTGTTATAACTGCCTTGAAAATTGAATCAAAATTGGAACTGAGTAGCTGCAATCTTTCTTTGTTATTTGTTACCCTTTAGCCATCTTCAGTGAGCAGCTAGTAGACCATTTCTTTCTTTTAGTTTGAACTTGTCTCAGGAAGCTCTTTTTTGTTATTCTTACAATCTATTGTCAACTTCTGAGCCAACCGCTACAACTCTTCATATTGTTATAGGTAGCACTTTTATCTCTTCTGCTCTTCAGACCTTAAGTTTTCCACCTCCTGTTCGGCTCAATTTCTTATTCTGAGACTGTGGTTTTTGTCGTTGTTGTTCTGGGGGGAAGGGCAAAGGCTTGAACACTATTTTTGAGTTCCAGTGGGGAATATTTTCTATGCCTCTTGTTTCCAGTTGTCCATCTTGTATAGGGGTCTTGCTCCTTTTTAAATTCTTTTCCTTGAAGGGAGTTGCTTTCTCTGTCAGTTCCGGTTGCAACAATTCCTTTCTTTGATCAAATAAATCTTCACCTCTCTTATGAAATGAGATGGGGGCACTTACTGTTCTAATCATCTTTTAATTTTTTTTCTTCTAGTACTGCTACATGCCTGCTTTTCCTGAAAAAATACACCAGGGTGCTCTCAGGAAGGAACACAAAAAGTGCCACAAGGTCACAGCTGCAGAGTTTGTTCATTCATCTTCACTTCTGTTTCTTAAGGCAGCGCCAGTGGAAAAGTTTTTATTTTTTCTTGTTTACTTCTCCGGCAATTTAGAGGGAGAAATACTTGGGGACTTCCACCTGTACATCCCAACCCCATTTCAGTAATGCCTGAACAAAGCTGTAGAAGGAAAAAAAAAGACACTTCAGAAATTCGCTTTCTATTTTCCAAGAGAGGAGAAATGAGGTACAGCCAGGTAGGAAAGGGTCCCTAGTAACGGCAGAGATCTACTCCATAGGCACAGGCAAAAAGAGCAAAAGAGTGGAATGAACCTACATATCTGTGCTGCCAGGTAGTTTCCCATCCCTGGCAAAACTGAGCAGGCTGTAGGCATACAACTCTCTGATGATCACGTCTAGAAATGGTGTGTGTGTGTGTGCGTGTGTTGTTAAGGCTTAAGTTAAAAAAAAACCTAGCTGCTGGATGGATGGAAATAAGGCCTAGGCACTTCCCTGTTTTTAGGGTGGAGAAAAGGGATGCCCTTCAACACTGAGACTGGAAAGTGGAGTCTGGCTTGTAGGCTTCACAATCTCAAATTTTGCTTTAGTGCCACCAGAGAGTTCTTCTGCTACAATTGAAAGAATGTGGGAGGGAGGACAGATGACACTGCCAGGCTCACACAATTACCATAGTCCTCTCCATAACTTATTACAGGTAAAAATATCCTTGAGTCATCTCAACTCCCAGTAACTATATGGACAAATGATTCCCAATTGCCTTCTTTTCAGGATGTTTTTCTAACTTCTCAGACTAGTCTCTGTGTGTGTGTGTGTGTGCGCGTGCGCGCGTGCGCCTTCCAGTCAGTGTTGACTCCTGGCAACTGCATGGATCAGTCCCTGCAGTTTTCTTGGCAAGATTTCAGAAGTGGTTTGCCGTTGCCTGCTTCCTAGGGCTGAGAGAATAACTGGCCCAAGGTCACCCAGCTGGCTTCGCGCCTAAGGTGGGACTAGAACTCACACTCTCCCCGTTTCTAGCCTGATGCCTTAACCACTACACCAAACTGGCTTTCTCTAGACTAGCCTACAGCCCCAGAATTCCTTAATGGTCTCCCATCCAAATAGTAACCAGGCGCTCAACTTTCCTTAATTTCAAAGTCGAGAAAAAGATCAACCAGGTGCTACCATCTGTTGTGATCCATAACTTATTACTGACTAATAATTACTTGTGACTCTTTCAAAGATTTACTGTAGAGACTGTCCTTTAGAAAAACTTCCAGGGTGGTTCTCATACAATACAAAGTGCAGAATAACCTAATGATGACAGGAATTCTGCCTTCCCCCACTCTATTTGTCTTGGTTATCAGACTGGAAAAGATCCCCAATTACCTCCCCCCCCCCAATACCCTGCTCCTGCCAATGAGAGATGAAAAGCACATTTATTTTCTTAAGTGAGATCTTTTGGTGACATTGTAGGACCCCTTCCATCCAAGACAATTACTGGTAAAAATGTTTCCCTCTGACTCCAGCAAATCTGTAAGTCGATTTAAGGCTACATAAAAGATGTAAAAGCCCCATCCTATCTCCCTGGAAACTCTCCATTTTGTCTCTCTGTATGTGTGCTTTGCCATATACAGTACATAATGCCCCAAAGAACAAAACAGTATGTCAGCAAAGAAAGGTTTCCCCGCTCCCCTTCACTTCACAGCCAGGCAGCTTGATTTTATTTATTGTTATTGACAATTTCAACAACTATTTCTCAATCATAAAAGCAAAAAGCAGAGGCTGAGCAAGCCAGACCATCATTCATATTTTGCTTTTATTGGAACTAGAAAGCCTGGGAGATATGAGAGCTTGTTTGCCGAGACACCCTAGTGGCAGCATCACATTATTCAAATGGCTAAAATAAGCCTCCTGCACATAGTTCATACAAATCCCCTCCATCCTGCCCCCTCTGCAAACAATGAATCACACCAACGACTCCATTAGATATAATGCAGGTGCCCCCATGTGCATATCTAACCTTGCTTTATGGTTGCCAGAACAAAATTTCAAATACAAAGAGCGATTCAGACGTGTCATATAAGAACAACACAGAACTGCCCTGTTTGGAATGGAGTCCTAGAGGCCTGGAGGGTCCTAATTCAGCCTTTTGAAGCCAGATCTATTCGCTAGATCTATTGGATCACAATTCCCAACATTCAGATTAGAGACCAGTAGGCAAACTTGGCTTAGAGGATCAAGTTTGCTTCTCCCTAAATGCCGGGTGCCTCAATGAGAGCCAAATGCAAAGTAATTGGTTAGGAAGAACAGAGTTATAAGGAACAGGGTGTCTCTGGAACAAGCTAGGAAATTGTTTTCAGCACTAAAACTGAGCTCACAGTTCTATCACATAAAAAGCTAGCCGAGGTTTTCCTTCTTTGAATTTAGATGTTAATATAACCAAAAGAACAAGAAGGTGGGACCCCTCTAATGCAATCCACCCTGAGATCTAACAATAGTATTCTCAGGTCTTCCTTCTGTTGGCTCAATTGTCTTAGAGTTGAACATCTGGAATACTCAAAGGAGTTATTTTTTTTAGGGAACACAGAATTTGAGGGGATGAAGCAAACATTTCATAGAAATAAGTTTTGGGTTTTGTGAGCTGCATTTCTTTAAAATCTGAATTTTACAGCATGTAATGTTATTTTCAGAGAGACTATGATTAAATTCACAAGGATGGTAACCTGTGTGGTGGCAATTCTCCTGCCAAATTTCAGACAGTCTGAGGGAAGTTGTGTAAAGTGAAGTCAGCACCCTAAGAAACAATGTCCCTTCCTGAATGTGGTGGAGTATCAACTTTATTTCATTATATATTTGTCATTACATTCCTAGTCTATCTGTTCTGCAAGATTAAAGCAATCAGTATGGAAGATGGGATCTTGTCTTATTTCATCCTCAAAAGAGCTTTCCTGTTAGTTAGGTTGGATAGAGGGATTTTAATTTTAATCACCCTATGAGTTATTTATTTATTTATTTAATTTCTATCCCGCCTTTATTATTTTTATAAATAACTCAAGGTGGCGAACATACCTAATACTCCTCCCTCCTCCTATTTTCCCCACAACATTAAATTAAATGGGGACTCAAATTGATGTAATACTTGAATTATTATATCACAGTACATCAGTACACAGTACCTACATCAACACCTACATCTGTACACAGTACCTACATCAACACTTTAGCAGGCATCAAATCTTTTGGAAATGAGATAGTAGGTCTACAAACTCCAAATACCTATTAAGTGCATCTAAAATGTTTTTCCCCCCCACTGGGAACTAAGCATGAGTATTTTTCCATAAGTTCAAGTTGGCTCAATAGAAGCACCTATTTAGTATGTTAGGGGGGGAAAGGCATATTTCATAATAGGAAGGTTATTATTGGCAAAGGAAATGAAAACAAAATGGGCAACCAGAATCACTTGGAAGTACTGTGTAAAGTACTGGTGGCCTGTCTCAGAAAAAGATGTCCATAGGATGGAGAATGGTCCAAAAACTAGCAGCCCATATGAACAATGGGTTGAAGTACCTTTCCTTGAAGAAAAGACTAAATCACGGAAAACTTTCTTCTAGGGGAAAAATAACTAAAGAGAATGTTACTAAAACTCAGGATCACTCAGTGAAGTTGCTTTACTGAAGCATAAGAAGAGAGAGAAAAAGATTTAATTTAATTTAATTTAATTTAATTTAATTTAATTTAATTTAATTTAATTTAATTTAATTTAATTTAATTTAATTAATATTTCTATCCCGCCTTTATTATTTTTATAAATAACTCAAGGTGGGGAACATACCTATTACTCCTTCCTCCTCCTATTTTCCTCCTCCTAATTCACATAAATTATGGAATATATTGCCTGAAGAAGTGGTGCTGCCCATTAGCTTTGATGGCTTTAAAAAGATTTGATGAATAGAGAGATGAGGAGATCTATCTTAGTGGATAGCAGCCATTGTAGCTAATGGAACTTCCAGATTCAGAGGTCTTATGTTGTCCAATCATTTAGTTTAGAAGCAAATTAATATCTGCCTTGGCTGGCAGAAAATTCTAGGTTCAAAAATTCTTTGCTCTCCCCAGGTTTGACTGGGAAAACTCCCGTCCAAACCCTGCTAGAGCTATTGCTACTGTTGGACAGTAGACTATAACTACCTTCCTACATTCCTAAGAGTTGGCTGCTGCTTTCATGTGGATGAATTGCATTGGAACAGTTGGTTGGCCAACATTGGACTGATAGACCAATCCATTCTGACATGCCAGCAAAATTATGAATCTAGCAGACATGAAACCCCATACTCAAATTGTGTCATAGATTAACAGCTGCAGTCAAGAACATGACCATGATACTGGACTCTTGAAAATTGTTTATATATTAATAATGATGGTTGTTGTGGGTTTTCCGGGCTGTATTATATGTGTGTGTGTGTGTGTGTGTGTGTGTGTGTGTATGTATATATACAGTATATATATATATACACACACACACACACACACACACACACACACATACATGTATTATGTATATATTAATAATGACTTTGTCCATAGTGGCTGTGATGCATCTGGATTTCTAATAAATTGAGCAAAGGGGTGCTGTCACTGGTTTTGCACCATGATGCAAAGCATAAAGTATCCAAGAATTAAAGTCAGCCTCCTGCTTCTCTCCCCTCCATCCCGCCATAGTATTAAAAAGCATATGCAGTGAGGCTATACCTTCTGTTCACAACCTATCAATAATCCTGAAAGGTTTGCTGCTAACTCCCTAATGGAAAAGCCTTTTATATGGCTTACTAGCTGTGCTTCACAGTTAAGCATTATCTGCAAAGATGCAGACTGTTGATGTGTGGGTATCAAAAGCTCAAGATGCAGAAACTTGAAAGAAATGGTTAAACGCAGTACAGCAGGCCAGGAAATGCAGGTATGGGAAAAACAGGAGGCTGGTGGGTGAGGGAGGAATCTGGGATTGTCCAAACCTTGGAGAGGAACTAATTCCAGAAATATAACTCATTTGGGGTGGGTGTGGGGTGGGTGGAGAAAAGAAATCCTAGCTTAAACTGAATTACAAATTTCATTCACCCGGGTCCCCGTATTCAGAAAAAATAGAGCTAAAAAAGAAAACCAAGCAAGAACAAGAAATACATATGAATGGCAAAACCCAGTATTCATTACAGACCAATGAGAGAAATAGAGAAACACAACTCATTACTGGGTTCTTCACCTTTACCCTTGACAATGGTTATTTACATAATAACCTGACCTGCAGGTTACCGTTCATTAACAAACACATGTGAAAACATTGAGGCAGCTGGCTACCACTCATAAATATAGATTGTTAACCTTGGCTTAGAAGACTTAAACTCACTTATCGAAAAAGAGAGACCTTGTTTTGCATAACTGTTATGTCATACCCTCTATGCCAAAAACAATAAACCAGAGGCCTAAAGGGAGGATCTCAAGATGTTGCTTCTCACACCAGCAGCACCATTTAAAATTTCAAGGCTGTGTTGGGGATGAAATGAATTTCCAGGAAATGCAAAAATCCTGACAGTTCATGTTTTTATATTGGCATTTACAGTTTTTGGCATTTGCCTTTACAATACAAATCTATTGATATCTAACTTTCCACGATTCATCCTGTCTTCCTTCAGAAATAAGTGACCTTAACATTCTTATTTATATATGCTTCTCTTGGCATTCTGTGATTATCTTCTGAAGGGATATTCCTTATAAAAGATGCAGAAATAATTTCTAAAAATCACAAGCTTCCTCAGTTATATGACCTATGTTTTTTGAGCCTCAGCAAAAGTTAGTGCCACACACAACGAAAATTAAAAAACAACATAAAGAAATCCACAGGTCATTTTCAAGCTTCTTGAGAGAGATTTATACTTAAGTAGAAATTCTATCACATAGTACAATATTGGGGCAACTATAGGGCTGCCCCAAATCTCCTGGCATTCTGTATGTCCAGAAAGTGCCTTTTATTTCAGAGGTGGCATACAAATTTATAGTGACTTTACATTATTCAACACAGTCTTCTTGACAGCACTATTGGAAAACCTGAAAGACCAGGTTAGGGAGCAAATTTAGCTATGTGGTCACTAAGAGTCAACACTGACTTAATGCGTATAATCAATCAATCTTCTTGATAGTGGCCATTTGTGATTCACTGTTGATGATTTTGTGTCATAGCATGGTTGTAAACAAATCCTCATGTGTTGCCATTGGCAAGTAAAAGCCAAGACTTGTGAAAGAAAAGGTCACAGAAAACTATTCAATAGATGTGGTTTCTGTACTTTCTGTGAAGTACAGAACTTGAACACTTGGCATGTGTTTAGGTGTATCTATTTGGGGCCTGACTACATCGAATATACTATTTTCCTAGCAAATGTGAAAAATAGTGCAGCTATACTGTATGTGAATTTACTCCTGTGACATTAGGACTGTGAAATCAAATTTCTATGGGTTTATTTACTGCATGATTGAAGTCAGATGCACCAGGCAAGAACTTGCGTCAAGGCCCTCCTGTACAACTGAAATCATGTTGCCATGTTAATTATGGTACACCTGCCAAGCTCTCAGGTGTACATAGACTTTATCCACATGGCAGGGACTTTTTGTATAAGTCCACTGAGCAAATCACCATGGAAACCGACGTCAGGAACAAAATATCATGGGTACAAGGGTGTTAAGAAAGTACACCTTAAAAGTTCGATGCACTTACTGCATTTTGTGATATGTCGCTGTCAGCCTAAATAATCTACCATTCAGCAGCCATTTTAATTTTTTAAATTTTTTAATATATTTTTATTTTGATGTTTCAACTAACTTTCTATATCTAATAATGTATAATGCAGCCTAAGCCAGGCTGCCCCAAGTATTTTTAAGTTTTGATTTGTCTCCAGATATGCATGTCCAAGGCAGCTGTGCTCATCCCTTCCACTAAGGAACATTTCATTCAATCGCAAGACCTGCTCCCCTTTTCCTTCCTCATCTTTGGTCTCTTTTTCTCCTCCTGTACTTTAAGATATGTGGTTGTGGTGATCCACATACTTTTTTTTCCAGCCATCTTTAACGACATCACCTCAGCCGTAGAAGTGGGATATCATTAAAGCTTTGTGGGCTGACAGGGTTAATGAGGCTAGTTGGAGTGAGAAGTGAGAGTAAGAAGAGGGCTGTGAAGACACGTTATTTTAATGCAAGCCCTGACCCTTTTGTATATGTGTCAATATCCCATATATACAAAACGGGCATGGCTTATTTTGCAATGACATATCTGCCATCTGTCCGTTTTGACCCCATCTGATCCCCTCCACTGATGCTGCTGTGCAGGTACCTACCATGGAAGGCTTCCCTGACAGCCTTTCCCCACTTCCACTTGACCACAGTACAAACATGTCCTGCCCATACATTTTTTCCTATGGCGTCTGCATGATATTGCCTTCATCTGGTACCCAACTAAGACATCCTGCAACATGAAAGTAGAGTTCCCCCCTTATTCTAACACATTCTAAGGACAATCATGAGATATACGGTATGAAATCTGGTAGGCTTCGGCACTCATTACTTTGGAGGAAAGTCAGGTAAGTGAGTGGAAATGGAGGCCACAGAGGCAAGGTAAGGATCAGCCATGGGGACAGTCAATGTCATGCCATCACCATTTTCTGCTGACTCAAAGGGCATTGTGCTGTGGTTAAGTGCAGGTAGAAAAGGCACAAGGATGAGTAGACAGAACTTCAATTCAGCAATGGGGAAAGGCCCTTAGAGGCACTAAGTACAGCAGTTTATGACTCCAACAGACTGGTTGTTGTCTACTGAGTTCTGCTCAGTATCTTAACGGTGTTTACACTCTGCACACTAAAATTAACAGCTTTTGAAACAAATAATGGCAATGACGGAAAGCAAACCACCAACACAGGGAATCCATGTGAATCATCAGAAATGGCTTGGAAATGGTCCTTTTTTTTACCTATTTCCTTAAAATGTTCACACCAATTACTGCTTGCACTTTTGCAAAGCCAACTGGCAGGGATAGCTTTTTTTTCAGGCAGGGATAGCTTTCATTTCTGTTATCAATCCTATATGCTTCATTTAGCGGAAAGCATATGCAGTGACTTTTTTTTTTTAGCTTCAGGGACACCACAGGCAACCACAGATATTCCTTGAGGTGAGTCATATTTGCCAGTTTAAGAAGCAGTTTATTCTCTCTCAATAATTGGATTTAGCATCCCCTTTATACAGAGTGGAAAGAACAGCTTCTTTAAAAAGCTGAATATTTAGGATGATCCTGTTTCATCTGGTGGACTTGGTTCCAGCTCAACTGAAATGAACTCCAAACAATTAAATTTCAAAACAGAAGGAGCTATAATTTTACTATTCCGTAAGTAAGAAAATCCAACCACAATCTATCTTCCTTTCCATTTACTGGGAACAATACAAGGCAAGCATCTATGAGGAACAAAGTATTGTCTCTACTGTCCAAATCCATCATATGATGGCCAACGTGTTGCTGGGATGTACTTAAGAGCTTTGTTTTTGCTAGATAAAGGTAAAGCCTCCCTCAAACCATCTCAGCTCCTGCTGACTTCATGGATATGTCTGTTGTTTTCTTAGCAACAATGTGGAAGAAATTTGGCATTGCTTTGCGAGGGGTCTGTGTGTCTTGTTTTAACTTCCCAACCTCAATTGTAGGATTTCCTTATGGCCTCCAGGTATTAATCAGCTTCTCACCTGGCATCCAGTGTGGCCCTCAAGGCTAAAAAGGTTGCCCACCTCTGATCTAAAATAAAGCAAACCAAAATGCAACTTTGTGCTAGTAGACAAACCTCACAAGTTTTATCAAATCAACAGGATGTGCTACTATAATGGTCAACAGGGAAAAGGTGGGATTCAGCTCTGGATGAGCCAAGCTCTTGAAAGCCAGAGAAAAAACAGTGTTGAGACAAGAATAGGAATTAAAATTTGTTAGATGTTCTCAAAAATTTGAACTTTTAAATTGACTGGATATTATTTCTGTACTACAATTACATTGCCCACTAATAATAGAGATTTGAGCATAATATTTCAGAACTGCAATTTGAAAATGGCATGTGGTGACATAGCTATAGAAGGTACTACTCAAGCCTAACCTTTTTTTTTCAGTGGTGGTCTTTAGTCTGCAAACTACTCTTTCGCCCATTTATAGCTAATGGCAGGCCAAAATTAAACAGTCATGGTACTTATAAATCCAACTCGGAAAATGCCATCATGTATTTTTAATCTAGCTACCTCATCACTGAATAATAAAATGAAAGGATTGCTGAGTTTGACTGGCATTTGTAAGTAGCATATGAAAGAAGCTAATAGAGGGAGAAAATTAGTTGCATTTATCATCTTAACTACATTCATATTACACTCACGATTCAATTGTTTAAAAATTAATCCTTAAGAATAGCTTTTTTAAGTTTAAGCATTCCAAACAATTGTAATTTATTCTCTGAACAAATGCTATTTGTAAAAGATTAAAAAAAGAACCTTCCACGCATTGAATGAAATAAATGACCTATTCTTCAAGTATTTGAAATAAATAGCATTTAATACCTCCATGTGTACAACACGAGAGGGGAAAATCCTGTAAGCTAATAACAGAATCCCAAATGTATACGATTTTTCTTGAAAGCAATTTTGTTGGTATAACGTACGTTAGTATTTTGGAAAGCGCTAAGGCTTGTATTAACATAAATCAATTTACCCTGCTGAGGAAGTCAGTCTAAAGTCACTCCAAGTTACTGCTTGTCCAGCACTGCAATGCACTTCATTTTTGACCTTGAGCCAGCTCAATATTATCTCAACTAGCCTTCTGTAAAAGAATAGTGTTCCATGACTTCCAGGCTACAGGCCACAGAACAGTTGCCCATGCTGGCTGAGATTTCTTTCATAGACCACTTGTGGCTACCTTGGGCTCCAGGTAATCTTTTGCCAGGTAGTCTTCTTTACAGCGGCCCACTAGGAGGGAGGGAGGGAGGGAGGGAGGGACCTGCTGGTAAATATGAACAGTGATGGAGGTAGGGAGAACAGGCACCCCCAGTTGCCTGTCACCTGCTGTTTCTAAACTCGCCCCCAGGAGCAACCTTCCACCTGCCTCAGCCAAAGCTGAAGAGGGCATCACTCAGTTCCTTCCTGTACTCCCAAGCCAATTGTGGGAGTTCAAAAGAATCGTGGAAAACAAGAGCAGAAGCGGGAAGCAAGAATGGTGTTGCCTCTTTCATCAAACACTGGCCAACTTGGGTGAGAGGGGAACATGCCTGGTGTGAAGGAGGTGGAACACTATCCCTGCTCAAGCAGAAGAAGAGAGGAGGATGAGCTCCTGGGGCAGACTTGGCCAAGTGAATGCTGCTGCTCAGGGCTGATATGAAAAAGCTGCTTCACTGTCTGCAAAGGTCTCCTCCTCCAGGACTCTTTCATACTGACGCTCAGGAACAGTGCCCAAATGGGGGGTCTTGGCACACATTGGTCTATTCCAGTGTTTCTCAACCTTGGCAGCTTTCAGATGTGTGGACTTCAACTCCCATGCTGGCTGGCGAATTCTGGGAGTTGAAGTCCACACATCTGAAAGCTGCCAAGGTTGAGAAACACTGGTCTATTCCCTTCTAGCATTGTGAATCCTGGCTCTGGATTCCAAAAAAAGTTGGTTCTGGTTTCTGCCCCAGGCTGACCACTCTCCATCCATGACAGCCCTAGGAGGTTCAGATCCTAAACTTGATTCAAAATCCCAAACCTTCATGTTTCCTCAATGGAGATTGAAATGGAGAACACCAAATGAAAATTGCTTTTTTTCCCCTTTCCGTGTGAGACAAGGTATTTATTTAATAAATTCTTAGCCTGCTTTCTATTAAAAATAATCTGAAAGTGAATGAAATTGGCAGGATTTATAGCCTCTTAGGAGAGAGGGTGAGATATGCCAAACTGAAGACAAAACATGTGCTTTTTTTCCTTTAAAGAGAACTGCCAATATAATTTTTATTTATTGGCAAAACTGGAAATAATTTTCAGGCAGAGTTGCCTCTTTCAAGAAGGTAAATCCTGCCAAGTTTCAGATTATTAGGTTCAAGGATTTTATGTTGTTGTTTAACAACAACCAAACCAAATTACTGGTGTCCTAGTTAATGAAGAATGCTGCTAGATAAGTGGCCCAAGTGAAATGGTGAAAAAGTAGCTGTTTCACAGTAGTAAAGTTTTAACAAGGGTATGTTTAATTTTGTTGTTGTTGTTTATTCGTTCAGTCGTCTCCGACTCCTCGTGACCTCATGGACCAGACCACGCCAGAGCTTCCTGTCGGCCGTCACCATCCCCAGCTCCCCCATGGTTGAGTCTGTCACCTCCAGAATACCATCCATCCATCTTGCCCTTGGTCGGCCCCTCTTCCTTTTGCCTCCCACTTTCCCTAGCATCAGCTTCTTCTCCAGGGTATCCTGTCTTCTCATTATGTGGCCAAAGTACTTCAGTTTTGCCTTTAATATCATTCCCTCAAGTGAGCAGTCTGGCTTTATTTCCTGGAGTATGGACTGGTTTGATCTTCTTGCAGTCCAAGGCACTCTCAGAATTTTCCTCCAACACCACAGTTCAAAAGCATCTATCTTCCTTCGCTCAGCCTTCCTTATGGTCCAGCTCTCACAGCCATAGGTTACTACCGGGAATACCATTGCTTTAACTATGCGGACCTTTGTTGTCAGTGTGATGTCTCTGCTCTTAACTATTTTATCGAGATTTGCCATTGCTCTCCTCCCAAGAAGTAGACGTCTTCTGATTTCCTGGCTGCAGTCAGCGTCTGCAGTAATCTTTGCCGTCATAAGGCTCCTGAACTCCTCCTCGCTTTCAGCCATCAAAGTATGTTTAATAGCATACTGGAATACTCTTCATTTTTGATTCCCTAGAGACTCTTGTATAAATGTATAAAAAGGCTTCAGTGATGCAGCCCTCAGGCTAATGAACTAGTCTTCATACAGTCCTGGTGATGTTTTGAGTTTGGTCCCCTGAGCTGGGTTGTTGTTGTTGTTACTTGCCGTCGAGTCGTTTATGACTCATGGCGACCCTATGTATAATAGAACAAAATGCTAAACTATATCGCAAAACATTCTGTTGTAGTCCATAGGGTTTTCATTGGCACATTTTCGGGAGTAGATTGCCAGGCCTTGCTCCCTAGTCTGTTCTTTGTCCGGAGGCTCAGCTGAAACCTGTCCACCATGGGTGACCCTTTTGGTAGTATAACTACCGGTGGCATAGCTTCCAGCATTATAGCAACACGCAAGCCACCACAGTACGACAAACTTACAGAGCTGAGCTGAGTAGACCAATGATATAAGTGGGTATAGGACAAGTTCCCATGTTTCTATATAAAGGTGTAAGAGTGATTCAGGTGCTGATGCCTCCTGTCATCCATCAAACTGAATACAATCTGCCAGCCATATAGCATAAGTGATGGACAAAACAATTGCATGTTCATACACATTGGTTTTGCAGTATTAGGCAGGCAACAAAGCATGCCATGTATCAAGCATCTGCCGGTCCACCACATCTGGCTGATAGGCTGGTTGGCTGAGTAATAATTTGTGGCATGCCTGTTTTCATCACATTGTCATTGCCCTGGATTTGGCTGAGCTTAAAATGTCATGGACAACTGTGGAAATGTCCTGCCCTAAGCTGTAATTGTAGGAGAATGAGGAGACACCACCCCCTTGGTTATTGTGGCACTTTCCCAAAATATCTGCTGTGGGGAAGTCCTTTTGGAAGACAATTACAGATTGTATTATTGGCAGGCAGTGGAATTCCTGATTGCCCTTTCCCCATTGATTCTTATGCTTTCCATTCACACAGCGGAAAAGCCAGCCTGTTTCTCTAATTAAGCTGCTTGAACAATAGTAAAAGAGGACAATTAGCCCTGAGTCATACTGGCAAGCATCTCCCCCTCCACCTGCTGCCAAGCCCTCATGTGACACATAGAGCCGTCAGTTGCTCACTCGGTGAAACTAAGCTTTACATGTTGGGTTGATGGGAGGAGCTGCTGACCCTCCTGGTAATTACTCAGTCTAACAGCTTAACTAACATGCAAATTCCTCTGTTGAATGACAGGTAAGCAGTGAGAGGCCCTGGACTTCAGCTGGCAGAGGGGAGGGGAAAAATAAGAGTGGGTGGGTGCTGACAAAGATGTAAAAACGGGTGTCAATTGCAGTTCTAACACAGCTTCGAAGTATGACATGATTCATTAGCTTTCTTTCATGCTGGGGTAACAAAGTTGTGGTTGCTGTGTTAATTAAAAGAGGAGGAAACTGGGTGGAACTTGGCAGGCAAGTCAATGGGTCTGGCAGGCAGTTCCCAAAGGGCAGGGCTGCTTCAAATCATCGGCTTCACAGTTCTCTCCAGAATTTGCATCTAAAGTCTCCATTCTGAGCACTGAACGCAGAAAAGGAAGTCAAATGTTTGTAGTGCTTCATTTAATCCAAACTGCTTGATTATTTTGAGGGTGGGAAGATTTTTTGTCAAAATCAAACAAAATCAATTTTTTAAGGATAGAGGGCAGCACTCAATATATGTAACTCTGTCAACATTTGCTGAGTAGGGATGGAGGCAAACTATGGGTGGCTAAGGGCTACACATAGTTTTTTGGGTAGGCAAGGATTTTAACTTGGATATCATCAGTGAAAGGCCACCATAATAGTTCAACCTAAGCACCTGGGGGATTTTCAAAGTAGCACAGACTACTTCTAGCTTCCCACTTCTGGAAAATCTGGTAACTGACTGAGGGTGAATCCTCAGTACAATGTCTATTAAGGTGGAGGAATCTGACTTCTGAGAAATTTACAGAACAGGCCTACCATTTCCTTGCTTCTAGGCTTACTGCTATCAGCAGTAGATCTAGCATCCATTTGGGACTAAAATCTAAACTTTTCCTTGACAACTTTCATCTTTTCTCAACGCAGTACTCAACTGTGCTGAATCTGTAATGAACCTCGTACCCCTACCCACAAGAAACATAATTCTAAAACCCAACATGTCAAGAAACTAGATAGTAATACTGAACCCTTGTACTAAGTTGTTGTACACTAGTCTAACTCTCTCTCCCCACCCCAACAAACAAAGGATGAACAACCCCAGGCTCTGTTGTAGGACAGGAATAAATCATGCAAGCTACTTCATTTTTTACTTATGTTGCTGTTGCTGTTGTTTTGCAGAGTTAGTAAAACACTAAAACCCTGGACTGAATAATTCTTATGAGATGGCACCCAGTTCTCCATAAAGGAATATGGATGGACTAAGGAAATAAATATGTATATTTAAAATGAACTGGGAAAGTCCTGAAGTCCTGACGTACTTTGGCCACATAATGAGAAGACAGGATACCCTGGAGAAGAAGCTGATGCTAGGGAAAGTGGAAGACAAAAGGAAGAGGGGCTGACCAAGGACAAGATGGATGATATTCTGGAGCTGACGGACTCGACCGTGGGGGAGCTGGGGGTGGCAACGGCCGACAGGAAGCTCTGGCGTGGGCTGGTCCATGAAGTCACGAAGAGTCGGAAGCGACTGAACTAATAAACAACAACAACAAGGAAAGTCCTCATCTTAAGGAGGTGTTGTTTTATTCCACATTGCCTCTGTATTTGTAAATAATAATAGTGATGACTTAATTTTTTTCTAACATCAATAAAAAGTGGAAAGAAGCTATTTTCTCAACAAGCAGGGCACGTTTGAACAGGAACCTGTTTTTTTAAAAAATGGATGTTAGGAATCTGAGAATTATTGTTCACTGGGTGGGGACTATACCTTTTTTCTCTGTCTATCTATGAATGATAGTGGACAAATATTTATTTATTTATTCATCACATTATACCACTGCCCAGCTCCCCCACAAGGAGGGACCCTGGGCAGTTATGGAAATATGGAATACATTAATGCAACCATCCTGTATTTTTTAGAACCAAGAGCTTCATTTGGACAGAAAAAAAAAGCTTTAAACAGGGGGTTTATTTTGTTTTCAAAATTCAATTGTGAGAGTTGAAGTCTACACATCTCACGATTGCTGAGGTTGAGAAATGCTGGAGTTGAACAATGGGCTAATCTCCCTGGGGACTGCAGAAAAAAGCAATCTGGAAAGACATTCTTCCAGGGTATCCCAGTGTATCAGAATGCTGCTGACTCCTCCATTCCATCCTCCCTCCTCTTCCTGGTCATGTGACCCAGAGAGGGACATATGCAGTCTGCACTGTTTCCCAGTGCACACATACACACAAAAGCAAGTGTTACAACACAAGGGGACAGCAGAAACACACACAGAGAAAGCATGTTTGCACTTGCCCTGACCTTCATAGACAAACACAAAAACGTAGCACAAACAGTCAATGGGGAGAAAGTGCATGTGCACATGTAGATGCAACAAGTTACTTCACTACCGAGGAGAAAGTATAGAGTCCTCCTGTGGCCCTAAAGAGGAAAGAATTCAAGAAACCATGCTCTGCATTCTTCCCTTGTCTTGTTTGTGACTTCATCAGCCTGCATACTTCAAGGACAGACTTACATTTTAAGGAACTCTATGACTAACTTCTTCATGGATCACTGCCTTGTCGTGGCGAAGGGGCTTGCGTAACTCAATGAAGTCAGGTCAAGACGGACAGGTCATGACGGAGAGTTCTGACAAAACGTGGTCCACTGGAGGAGGGAATGGCAAACCACTCCAGTATCCTTGCCAAGAAAACCCATGGACAGTACCAAAAGGCTAAAAGATATGACGCCGGAAGATGAGCCCCTCAGGTCAGAAGGTGTCCAATATGCTACTGGGGAAGAGCGGAGGGCAGTTCCGAGTAGCTCCAGAAAGAGTGAAGCGGCTGGGCCAAAGCCGAAAGGACGCTCAGTTGTGGATGTGTCTGGAAGTGGAAGGAAAGTCCGATGCTGTAAAGAACAATATTGCATAGGAACCTGGAATGTAAGATCTATGAATCAAGGTAAGCTGGATGTGGTCAAACATGAGATGACAAGATTGAACATCGACATATTGGGAATCAGCGAACTAAAATGGACAGGAATGGGTGAATTTAATTCAGGAGACCATTATATATACTACTGTGGGCAAGAATCCCTTAGAAGAAATGGAGTAGCTCTCATAGTCAATAAAAGAGTGGGAAAGGCAGTACTGGGGTACAACCTCAAAAATGACAGAATGCTTTCAGTTCGAATCGAAGGCAAACCATTCAACATCACAGTAATCCAAGTCTATGCCCCAACCACTGATGCCGAAGAAGCTGAAGTTGACCGGTTCTATGAAGACCTACAACACCTTCTAGAAGTAACACCAAAAAAAGATGTCCTTTTCATCATAGGGGACTGGAATGCTAAAGTAGGAAGTCAAAAAATAACCGGAATAACAGGCAAGTTCGGCCTCAGAGTACAAAATGAAGCAGGGCAAAGACTAATAGAGTTTTGTCAAGAGAACACACTGGTCATAGCAAACACTCTTTTCCAACAACACAAGAGACGACTCTACACATGGACATCACCAGATGGTCAATACCGAAATCAGATTGATTATATACTTTGCAGCCAAAGATGGAGAAGCTCTATGCAATCAGCAAAAACAAGACCTGGAGCTGACTGTGGCTCAGATCATGAGCTTCTTATCACAAAATTTAGGCTTAAATTGAAGAACGTAGAGAAAACCACTAGACCACTCAGGTATGACCTAAATCATATCCCTTATGAATATACAGTGGAGGTGAGGAAGATATAAAGGATTAGATCTGGTAGACAGAGTGCCTCAAGAACTATGGATGGAGGTTCGTAACATTGTACAGGAGGCAGCAACTAAAACCATCCCAAAGAAAAAGAAATGCAAGAAAGCAAAGTGGCTGACTGATGAGGCTTTACAAATAGCTGAGGAAAGAAGGGAAGCAAAAGGCAAGGGAGAAAGGGAAAGATATAAGCAACTGAATGCAGATTTCCAGAGAATAGCAAGGAGAGATAAGAAGGCCTTCTTAAATGAACAATGCAAAGAAATCGAGGAAAACAATAGAACGGGGAAGACTAGAGATCTCTCAAAGAAAATCGGAGATATCAAGGGAACGTTTTGTGCAAAGATGGGCATGATAAAGGACAAAAAAGGCAGGGACCTAACAGAAGCAGAAGAGATTAAGAAGAGGTGGCAAGAATACACAGAAGAACTATACAAGAAAGATCTTAATATCCCTGCTAAAAACGATGGTGTGGTCACTGTCCTTGAGCCGGACATCCTAGAGAGTGAAGTCAAGTGGGCCTTAGGAAACATTACTAACAACAAAGCTAGTGGAGAAGACAGTATCCCAGCTGAGCTATTTAAAATCCTAAAAGATGATGCTGTTAAAGTGCTGCACTCAATATGCCAACAAATTTGGAAAACTCAACAGTGGCCACAGGATTGGAAAAGGTCAGTTTACGTTCCAATTCCAAAGAAGGGCAATGCCAAAGAATGTTCAAACTACCGTACAATTGCGCTCATTTCACATGCTAGCAAGGTTATGCTCAAAATCCTACAAGCTAGGCTTCAGCAGTATGTGAACTGAAAACTACTAGAAGTGCAAGCTGGGTTTCTCTAGAGGAACTAGAGATCAGATTGCCAACATTCGCTGGATCATGGAAAAAGCAAGAGAGTTCCAGAAAAACATCTACTTCTGCTTCATTGACTACGCTAAAGCCTTTGATTGTGTGGATCACAACAAACTGTGGCAAAGTCTTAAAGAGATGGGAGTACCAGACCACCTTACCTGTCTCCTGAGAAACCTGTATGCGGGTCAAGAAGCAACAGTTAGAACCGGACATGGAACAACCTATTGGTTCAAAATTGGGAAAGGAGTACGACAAGGCTGTATATTATCACCCTGCTTATTTAACTTATATGCAGAGTACATCATGAGAAATGCCGGGCTGGATGAATCACAAGCCGGAGTTAAGATTGCCGGGAGAAATATCAACAACCTCAGATATGCAGACGATACCACCCTAATGGCAGAAAGTGAAGAGGAACTAAAGAGCCTCTTGATGAGGGTGACAGAGGAGAGTGCAAAAGCTGGCTTGAAACTCAACATTAAAAAAACCCAGATCATGGCATCTGGTCCCATCACTTCCTGGCAAATAGAAGGGGAAGAAATGGAAGCAGTGACAGATTTTATTTTCTTGGGCTCCAAGATCACCGCAGACGGTGACTGCAGCCATGAAATTAAAAGACGCTTGCTCCTTGGGAGGAAAGCTATGGCAAACCTAGACAGCATATTAAAAAGCAGAGACATCGCTTTTGTCGGACCTTGCCGACAAAGGTCCGTATAGTTAAAGCTATGGTTTTCCCAGTAGTAATGTATGGCTGTGAGAGTTGGACCATAAGGAAGGCTGAGCGCTGAAGAATTGATGCTTTCGAGCTGTGGTGCTGGAGAAGACTCTTAAGAGTCCCTTGGACTGCAAGGAGGTCAAATCAGTCAATCCTAAAGGAAATCAACCCTGACTGCTCATTGGAAGGACAGATACTGAAGCTGAAGCTCAAATACTTTGGCCACCTAATGCGAAGAGAGGCCTCACTGGAAAAGACCCTGATACTGGGAAAGGCAAAAGGAGAAGGGGACGGCAGGGGATGAGATGGTTAGATAGCATCACCGATGTAATGAACATGAATTTGAGTAAACTCCGGGAGACTGTGGAGGACGGGAAGGCCTGACGTGCTATGGTCCATGAGGTCACGAAGAGTCGGACACGACTAAACGACTGAACAACAACATGACTAACTACTATAGTTCCAAATTTCTGCCTGTTGAAAGTAATTTATTTTACCCAGTCAGTATCTTCTCAGCCTCCCCCCCCCCCACTTTGCTGGCCTTAATGGACAGTTGTTCATAGATTATGTCCAAGTTCCAAGTCACTTATGGATTATTATTAGCCTTGCCCAGTCTGCTTTTGAAAATATATTCAATAGTATAAAAATTAATGGGCCTCCATAGGGAAGCAAATCACTTATGGCCAGGAGCAACTGGTAAAGGAAAAATAAAATGGAAATGAAAACATCTTTGAATCAATAATACCTCCAGATGTATATAAACAGTAAAACATAACCCCATTATGGCCAGGAGTTGAGCAGGTGTATTCTATAGAGTGAAGCTAACTTTTGAACATCAGCAAACAAAAACAGCCATGGTGAAATATCAAGATGCTCCTCACTGTTGTAAACCTCAATAGCTCAAGGAGGCAACATCTACTATCATTGTGCTCTCAAGATTATTAGGGTTGCCAATTGTCTCCCTCAATTATCACTAAAAGTAAGTGGTTTCTGATTAGCAAAATATCTGTACATATACAGTAAGTGATATGTTATATTTATGTTTTCAGATTTATGCAAGGAAATACTTCAAGCACTATTATAGTATATATACAGTATATATATATTTAATCCATTCAGTCTTGTCCAATTCTTGGAGACTGCCTGGACAAGTCCCTGCAGTTTTCTTGGCAAGGTTTTTCAGAAGTGGTTTCCCGTTGCCTCCTTCCTAGGGCTGAGAGAGTGACTGGCCCAAGGTCACCCAGCTGGCTTTCTGCCTAAGGCAGGACTAGAACTCTCAGTCTCCTGGTTTCCCATTGGCTCCTTCCTAGGGCTGAGAGAGTGACTGGCCCAAGGTCACCCAGCTGGCTTTCTGCCTAAGGCAGGACTAGAACTCACGGTCTCCCGGTTTCTAGCCTGAAGCCTTAACCACTAGCAAATGTTAAATTAAAATTTTGCTTTGTCACTTATTATCAGAGATAGACCTCAGACTCTCTGTAACCTTGAGCCCAAACTAGAGTCCATCTGGGGACCAGTTCATACAATCCTAGGATGACAATTTCAACTTCCCTTTTGTTTTTCTTGTGTTTCCCTTTTGGGGAGATTCTAATTGGATTTGAAAAAGTGAGAGTTCTCTAAAATTTATATTTCATCTTCAGATTTATTATCAAATAAACACTCAAAATTATAACATTCTATCTAGAATAACTTCTAGCAGGAATCTTTTCTCTTTTCTTTTCTTTTCTTTTTCTCCCGCCAAGCAAAATCCTTTTATTGATGGACTACAATCGCATAACTCAGGCCTTTGCTGATAGGCATTTCTGTTTCCTTTTCCTCTCTTCCATTTGATTGTTAAATTTATTTCATTAGTCTATGTTATTTTTTTTTACACAATCAGTCTGAAATCATATGTATCACCAGCCATTCTTATTTGGTCTTATTGCTTCTACCCTGCATGATCTTAATTAATTCTCAATTAATTAGAATTAAATGTTCTAATGTCGTTGCTTATAGTTTATTTAGTTTGTTGTTAATTTCATTTGTATTTCAACTCACAGTTTTCTATGGTCTTATTTAATGCCGTTTCTTTGTGAATGTATTGGTATTTCTTTCATTTGTTACAGCTCAAATTATTCAGTGATGGGTTGAATTTTAGATTTTGTTATTTTAGTTAGACTAAATTTGTCACACCAGTCTCTTCCCCCTTCAACCTCCGAGATTCACTTTTATCTGAATGGAACTACTCAGCTTTCCTCCACACACCTTTCACAGGCCAGCTTACTGATTTCATCCTCCCATGTTCACGGAAATGTGGAGGGTCCCCAGCTGACCATTAAACTGAAAGAGGCAGTATTGGCTGTGATGGCGGAGACTGCTGATATCATTGTAGTAGTGAATTTTAAAATCCTTTTCTAGGAATTCTTCATCAGATGCATCCCAGAACTTTGCAGTTGCCATGACAAACCACTGATTTTTGTCAGCAAAAGTCCTTTGATAGCAAAAGTCATCAGTGTGGAAAGGTAAGTTCCTCTACAATATTGTTGTGTGGATTCCGTTTATTTGATGGCCATCAATATACTCCCCTTATAAATGCTTTAATTGCATTCAGCTACATTTGAACATATGTTTATGCAACTTTCCAAAATGCACAATGGTTTTCAGGAAACTTGTTGTGTACTGAGTCTAATAGCTGGGAACAATTGACTACAGACGTTTCCATTCATTTCTGCCATCCATGCTATAGGTGAAACCTGCTTTAGTACATCATGGCATTTCAAAGTAGAAGAAATCTGTGAGGGAACATAGTCCAGTTCAGAACAGAATACAACACAAAGGCAATTAAGAGCATTGTAAAAAGCCAGTCTGTGACTCCAGTGCTGCAAACAGCTTTCAAACCCATTTTTGTGACCCCGAGTCCAATCCAACCACAACTGCTGAAAATCAGCAGCCGTTTCCTGCCACTTAAATAGTATAGCAACAGTGTACGCTCTAACATTTCTTTTTTGTTTTCAAAACAAAGAAATGTTCTAGTCCCCCGCAACTCCACCTGGCATATCTACCTCCTCTTTTCGTCCTCAGACAACTCTGAACATCTTTTTTATTCCCAAAGAATGTTAAATCTGTCCCAAGCCACCAAAAGGTGCCTCACCTTTGCCTTAAATAGTAGGACAGCAGGAAGTTATGCATCAGGGAACTGCTTCCTAAAAGACATAAGCAATTCATCTAAGCATGGGGGTAGGAGGGGCAGAGAATTATTTATTACTTTGTTAAATTTTATCCCACCTTTCCTCCAGGAGCTCAAAGCAGTATATAAAGTACTCCCTCCTCCAATTTCACAACACAGCACAACACAACAATTGTTGTGGGGAACACAACAAATTCTTTCTGTCACTTGGGACACAAGGCACAACTTGGCAGAACTCTTGCCCATTTCACCCAGTTGACGGAAAGGAAAGGAAAGGAAAGGAGGAAAGGAAAGGAAAGGAAAGGAAAGGAAAGGAAAGGAAAGGAAAGGAAAGGAAAGGAAAGGAAAGGAAAGGAAAGGAAAGGAAAGGAAAGGAAAGGAAAGGAAAGGAAAGATTTCACTTTTCCTCTGTTGAAATGCTCTCTCCCCCCCATCTCCACAGAGGTTCACATTTTCAGTGTCAGGCAGCCCAGCACCTGGGTACAAAATGGCTGTCAAAGGTAGAGAGTGGGATTGGCAGGGAGGTGCCCACCAGAGCACACACCAACCAGTTGGAATGGACATATCTCTGTAAGACAGAATGAAACTTAGCAGGTAGACCAGGCTGCCCTGCTGGTATTAATGGAGGCGGAGGGTGGGTGGGTGCGCACTATTTTTGATGTAGTGCAAGAAAACCTGGGTGGGGGTCACCTTCACACCAGGCTAGGGGTGGGCTGACCTCCTAATATAATATGTAGCCCATCCTCATGTTGGGGTAAGCAGGAAATGCAGATCAGCCCTGTGTCTCTCTAATGAGGAACAAATACTTTACAAGGGTTTCCAGTTGCTGTAAAGGCTTTTTGACGTACTTTCTTTCATTTACTCTGTCCTGCTATTCTAAAGGCTGGCAAAGGAACAGAATTAGTGCCATGGTTTAATTCTCAGATGTCTAAATGGGAAAGGGTGACAAAGGGTAGCCTTTGAGTTGGCCAACTCAAAGTTTGGAAAGTCCCAATCTGATATCAAGAGGAGGGCATCTTGGAAATATTCTACTCAATGCATTTTGCTATCTTTCTGATTGTTTATTCCAGCCTTTGCGAAAGGCATTTCTTTCTTTTAAATGGCCTTCATGAATACCTGCTAAATGTTACAATACAAAAAGTCGCTATGAAGTTGGAAAAAAATTGAGGAAAGAGCACATGGCTTTGCTAGCCTCAAAGGCTTATTTTAATTTTAATGTTACTTTTAAAACAATAACAACCATCTTCCAGCATTGGTTTCTTGCACCCAAGCCTGCTTTCAGCTCCCCTCCCCCACAATAAAAAATACAGCTATTATTCTCAGGCCATTTGGTAGTGGTTGCTATGGAGATCAAAAGGAAAATAGCATGCAAATCAACACAAGCCCTAGTGTTCAATAACAACCTTAAAAGGACAGCTGGATAAGGCAACAGAAATCACTTGAAACGCTTCAACCTGCTCTGCTAGCTGTGATTAGATCTAAAACGAAAAGAAAAATACTCTAATGGATTATAGAGCAGACGAAAAAAGTCTATCAGCAATGGGGTGTAACCTTCCTGATTATTATACACACATACACACTTTCACATTGCACCCTAGATTCACATTGGAAGGAGAGAAGTGTGTGCGTAAAGGTTACAGGGCTGGTCAAATCATCCTCTTAAATATATGCAACATTTTAATGTCTTCCCCATCCCTATCCCCATCCCCATCCCAGAACTAAAGACAGCTATTATCTGGGTAAGTTTTTGGAAATTATGTTATTGATAAAAAAAAGGGTCTAAGATAGATGTAGACAATTTCAAAGTCAATCATATTGTGAAAGCTGTACATGGGTATTTGTTTTACACTTGGAAAACATTTTTATTGTCTAAGCTTTAGTTGGCAGAAGAAAAGTTTTAATATCTATTTTCTAGATACCTAGTTCTACTTTAGATTCTGGGAGGAATAAGAAATAGCTGACTTAACATTCCCTAGATCTGTGACTAGCTTTAGTAAAGCTTTCAAAAGCAATTTTAATTTAATTTCTTAAATTAAATTAAAACTGGATTTTGCATAAGTACAGTCCAAAGAAAGCAGGTTTTACATCAGAGAAAATTCAAGCACTTTAGGGCTGCCATCTTATATATACATATAGTGTGTCTGAAAATGTTCCATTCTGAGTTGACATGTATAGGATTCAATTGCAAGGTCTGAAAATGAACAGTTAGTAAAAATGTCCCTTGCTTGGCTGTAGGGTTGCCATTAAGGAATGTTTAGTGTTATAAATGTGAGCAAGCAATTATATCAAGGATCAAGATGAGCAAGCAGTATATCAAGGATCAAGGCTACAATAAGAACATAGGAAGGGCCTGGCTGTAGTAGGCCAAACTTTGTTACACGGTGGCCAACTGGATACTCACAACCCTGGAGGGCAATAGCACCCTTTTACCATCACTTCCTGACAACCAGTATTTAGGGATTCTGTTTATGATTTAGGAGATAGTAAACAGCCATCAATATTACTAGCCATTGATAGTATGATCCTGTCCAATCTCTTGATCCTGAACCTGTCCAATCTCTTTTTTAAATTACCCAAATTGATTGCTTAAATCACAACCGCTGGCAGCAAATTCCACAGTTGAACTATGCATTGTGAACAAAGTATTTTCATTTTTCAGTCTTGAATCTCCCCGCATTTAGTTTCAATGGATGACCTTGAGTTCAGGACTTGTGAAAGGGGGAGGGAAAAACCACACAAACACACATCACTTTCTCCATGTATTATTTTATAGACTTCTAACATATCTGTTCTTACTCTTCATTCCAAGTCTGTAGCTTGAATCATGTCAACTGGATTTCTATTTTTTAATGGAAACGTTTCGCTCCTTATCCAAGGGGCTTCTTCAGTCTGAGCAAAGTTGGTAAGGGAATCCTAAATATGTTCCTAGGTAGCTGTGTGACCTTACACCTGGGGCTAGGTCATGGTTATATTGAGATGTAATTTTTAAGTCCTTTTATCATCTAATGGAGGGTCGTTAAAAACACCATGCTGCTGTTGAGCTTCTGAAATGGTCTTAATCTTCCTAGGCACAGAAGACAACACGGGGAGGAAGATGGGGGAGAGTTTGTGCCTGAGGCCCCCACCTCTATTCAAGGAAGGATTTTCCAAGTTGGCATAAATGGATTCCTTGACCCCTCTCTCAACCACCACCTGTCTAGATAGGTGGTTTGAGAGAGGGGTCAAGGAATCCATTTATGCCAACTTGGAAAATCCTTCCTTGAATAGAGGTGGGGGCCTCAGGCACAAACTCTCCCCCATCTTCCTCCCCGTGTTGTCTTCTGTGCCTAGGAAGATTAAGACCATTTCAGAAGCTCAACAGCAGCATGGTGTTTTTAACGACCCTCCATTAGATGATAAAAGGACTTAAAAATTACATCTCAATATAACCATGACCTAGCCCCAGGTGTAAGGTCACACAGCTACCTAGGAACATATTTAGGATTCCCTTACCAACTTTGCTCAGACTGAAGAAGCCCCTTGGATAAGGAGCGAAACGTTTCCATTAAAAAATAGAAATCCAGTTGACATGATTCAAGCTACAGACAATTCCACCTGGATGACTGAGAACCTTCATAGACATATCTTCATTCCAAGCTAAAGAGCCACAAGTATGAGTTTTTCCTCATAGGAGAATTGCTCCAGCTTCCTATTATTTTGGTTTCCTTCCTTGCAGTTTATGATATTCTTCTTTGCCCATTGCACTGTATGGTATTTTTCTTAAGATGACCAGAAGTGCTCCCAAGTGTGGTCCTACCATAGATTTGTACAAGGACTCTGTTATACTGGGAGTTCTTTCTGTGTCCTGCTTTTTAACCAGTTGCCAGTCCATGGATACACCTGATCCCAAGTGAAGGATTTGGTCAAGACTTTTTAGAAGTCCAGGTATACAATATTGATTGGTCACCTTTGCTGACATGCTTGCTGTTCTCCTCAAAAAAGTCTAAAATATTGAGATAAGACATACCTTTGCTGAAAGCCATGCTGTTTTCTTTGCAGGAAGATTCATTCATTTATGTATTTGCATTTCTTTTTTAATAACTTTCAGTCATTTTCCCTGTAGAGATGTTAAGCTAACTGGACTATAGTCTCTTTTATTGCCCTTATTCCTTTGTAAAAATTGGGAACATAACTATTTCCCAGACCTTAGGAACAGATGTTGATGCTAAAAAGAAGTTGCATATTTTTGTAAAAAAATCAGCTATTTCATATTTAAGTTCTTTAAGAATCCTTGGGTGGATACCATCTGGACTTAGGGATTTATTCATTTTTAGTTTGTCAGTTTGGCTAATAATGTCATCTTTTGTTATTTCTATTTGTCTCTGTTCATCCAATTCTCCTCCATCTCAGGCATGGGCATCTGTCCTATGTCCTCAGCAGTGAAGACAGAAACAACAGATTAATTTCTCTGCCATTTCCCTATCTTCCTTTAGCCCCTATTGTACAGTACTTCCCTGGTTCTATTTTAAACATATTTAAAGATTTAAAAATATGTTTGTCTTAATGTTCTTTACTGTGTGCTCCTCAGAGTCTTTTGTTTTTCATCTTTTGCCAGTGTGTATATTCTTTTTTTGCTTTTATATGGGCAAGATATAATATTTTGAAGGAAGCCCTCCTGCTTTTAATAATGTCTGACCCCCCCCCCCCCCCCCCCGTTTGCCAGTCTGGAGTCCTTTTGGACTTTGCGGTATTTTTCTTGATCTGAGATACACATTTTAAACGAGATGCTATTATTTTAGTTTAGAATAATCTCTAACATTGTGGAGAGAATTGAACCACTTGACTCCACTTTACAACTTTCTTTTCACTGCCCCCTCCCCCCAATCTTTTTGGAAGTTATTGACATTTCCTCTGTTGAAGTCAAATGTGACTGTGTTGCACTTTTTTTTAAAGCAAGCATCCACTTCCATGCCTGTTGAAGGTTACAACATTATGATCACTGATCCTAACTGATTCTAGAACCTTTAGGTCTTGGGCAAGATTCTGGGCATTAGAAACCAGTGTCATGTCTCTCTTTCTGGCTTTGAGTCAGCCAGATGTTTAGACTGGATTTGGCATTTTTGTCCACCTATTGAGTCCTTCCCAAGGACCTGGGATAGGCAGATGTTGTTGTTTAATAATATGAAAAGTATCGTCACAAGATGTAAGCTGTTCCAAGTAAAGCTGCCTTTTGCAATTGACTGATGGTGATTCTGTCAATGCCAATGGTGTTCAAGTGGTGCTCCAGATGTTTTAAAATTGCACCTAAGGCACTTATTACTACTGGTACTATCTTTGCTTTCTTTTGCCACAGTCGTTCTACTTCTATTTGCAGGTCTTTATATTTTGCGATTTTCTCCAGTTCTTTCTCTTCTAGTCTGCTGTCTTCAGGTATTCCTATGTCCACTATCCAGACATTATTATTTATTATCATTATCATTATTACTGTCATTATTATTATTTCTTTTTCAGATGCCTCTCTAATTTATTTTTTCATCTTTAGCTTCTTATTCAGAGGAGTAATAGCACATTCCTGATATACTTTGGACCTGGTCTTCCTATCAAGGCAGCGGTGACGAGTTCTGAAGTTGGGAAAGGAAAATTGTCATCACTCCCCTGCCATGGTTAGACTATTTCCTGGTCATCTTGGAGTGCTCTGGTGCTACTCTGTACTGCCGGGAGCCTGGACTTATTTGGCCAATCTGATAAAATAGTTAAGAGCAGAGACATCACACTGACAACAAAGGTCCGCATAGTCAAAGCAATGGTATTTGATCAAACCAGTCCATACTCCAGGAAATAAAGCCAGACTGCTCACTTGAGGGAATGATATTAAAGGCAAAACTGAAGTACTTTGGCCACATAATGAGAAGATAGGATACTCTGGAAAAGATGCTGATGCTAGGGAAAGTCGAAGGCAAAAGGAAGTGGGGCCGACCAAGGGCAAGATGGATGGTTGATATTCTGGAGGTGACAGACCCAACCGTGGGGGAGCTGGGGGTGGCGACGGCTGACAGGAAGCTCTGGCGTGGGCTGGTCCATGAAGTCAAGAAGAGTCGGAAGCGACTGAACCAATAAACAACAAACAAACCTAACCAAAATACATTCCAAGACTCCTAATTGTAGTGGAGAAAATAAATCTTAACAAACAAAATGGAGACTGCACCCTTCCCCCCCCCCGCCCCGTCTTTTGGATATGACCAGGGTCAAACCAGTTCATCTCCCATCAGGCCCAAATTGACCTTCCCTGTCCCCAGAGAAAGGCCCCCTGCAATCCCATCTAAACCAAAGTATAGAAGCCTTTACCAGCTCACAGTACAGCCCAAGTGCAGCCCATACAAGGAAATTGCAACATAGAGAAACCCCAACCTCCATCCTCTATCAGCTGCTGACCTCAACATTCCATCTCCTTTAACAATGAGCTTCCCCAGCTCTGCTGCCCTTGGGGAAAGGCCCAATAGAACTAACAATTTTCCTAACAATAGAACTAACTCCAGGTACACTGACAAGGACCTGCCTAGCTTCCCCAAACTGGCCAGCCAATCAGATCCCTAGGATTTCCTGCCTTGTAGCACTCAAGATCTATATTCAACTTCTACAGCACTCAACTTCTACATTCAACAAACTTATTTGCTTTCCCATTGTTCAGGGTCCTGGCAGGCACCCAACAATTGTTGCAATAAACATGGTTCTTTGCCTTGATCTTGTGCTCCTTCTTCAGACTGAAGCCACACCACTAACAATGTCAGTTTCCTGATCTTGCCTACTTTGAAGGGCTGCCAGATACATTGCAGTAGTCATTTTTACAACTGTCCTAGCAGCTGTGAAGGAGGATGGAAGGCTGTCACTTCCTACCCAATTCCTTTTTCCACCTAAGCCAGAGTGAAAGCAATAAAGAAAAATCCATAGTAGTGCAATTGGTTTTGCCTCCCACCAATTTCTGCTCTTTTTTTCCACTTTGGCTTTCCCTCTAAGACATTAGAGATCATCACAGCTGAAGATTAAATGAGATCATACAAGACAGATTATGTGTGTTAAAGGACCAAATACTTGGATTGGTTTCATTTTAAAAGTAAGGATCAGGGTTCTGGTAGCAAGGCAATTCCTTTCCTTGAATGTCATTAAGCTTTTGTTTTGTTCATTGGAAATTCACCTTCATAATACCTAAATATTCTACTGGATTGTATAGCTGTTTAAATAGGAACATGAAAAGATATCACATCCTGTCTTATGCAGGACCCTTACTTAGATGGCTGCAATTAAGAGAAACATATGCATATATTGAGTTCTACTGGACAATAAGTAAAATATATAACCTGTTTTTTTAATGAACTTCACTTCCATAAATTAAACAGTCTTTCCTAACTTAGCACATTCCAGATGTGTTGGGATTGCAGCTCCCAGAATTTCCAGTCAGTATGGCCTTTGTCCCAATACATCTGGAGGGTGCCAGAATAGGAACAGTTTGGTTAAAGCAACAGCTTGAATAAATCTGTTCACTAGCTCCACTGAAAGAGATGCACCAACTGTCAGGAAAGGTGGATGGAAATAAGGAGATGTAAAGGACCAGCAGGAGAAAGAACTTGTCTCCTTGTATCTTAATAATACCATAATGACCCTTCCATTCCACAACTACTAAAGTAATTTTAAAATGTGACTTTTAAAGAAGTTAATTGCCAAGAAAATGTCAGTGCATCTTACAAACCATACAGAGCCGAGACATATTTTTCCCACATTGCAAATTCCATTTTCAGTTCCAGAAATAGACACAGGGTTTTTAAGCAGTCACCTGGCTTAGCCTGAAATAACAACTCTTTCACCTGATAGGAAGAAAATACGTATTTTTTTCCAAAATGAAGCAAAAACAGACCCCTAGAACATTATTAATTCTTCCAGGATTAAAAGAGAGAGAGGGGGGGCAGCATTTATTCCATTTGGTAAGACTAAAAGAATGACTGTCTCTGAAAGGTCCTCTGTTCAAGAGAAAAGATAGCACAGGGAACTTGCATGATTAATTTTAACTAGGTATGATCCTTTCAGTAGTTCTTTTGCATAACCCTTATATTATACATATAAAATCCTTAGCCTTTTGTTAGAACCTTTATTACAACTGTATTAATCTGATATCTCTTTCTCTCTTCTTTATAGATTCTTCATAACTTGATGACTGGTTTTAAACATCGCACGTTGCATTATGGCAAAGCCATGTCAGATCAATTTATGTTGTCCCATTGATGTCACATTTACTTGTGAGAGTTGTACAGATGTTCTTTCAGGATCTGAAAGCATGCAAAACCAAATCTGGGCTGGCCACCAAATATATTTCCTCTTCAGCAAACAAGTATTAAGAGATAGATATGCATCACTCACATCTTTCATGGTTATAATTAAAATATATGGGATGTAATTTTGAAAATGACAATGCATGAGATGTTTGTAAACTTGTATCAGCCCTCAAGATCCAAAAATTGTTATCTGGTTTCCTTCCACATTTGAAGTGGAGGCAGAAACTTCTGCATAGGGCAAGTTTTCTGACCCAGTGCCTAGATAGCCAGAACAGCTACAGATAGACATAAATAAAGAGAACACTACTATGTACCTTCCATGTACTCTGCCATCAAATGAGATAAATAGTGTTGCAGGAACAATGCTAACCATTTCCCAACATGATGAACTACTCTGAACCTGGCTACAGCTTTCAGATGGAGGATCCTTTTGAGAAGTCTGACATTTGTCTCATCATCAAGGTCAAGACAGCCAGGATCAGCCAATGGCAGCTGTGGGCTAAGGGAATCAATTCCTTTGTTCTAGGGCACAATATCTCTTGAGTCCACCACCAACTGTACTCAAACTTATTTGTGTGTGCCTTGGTGGGATGGCAGAATATAGGTCTTGCGATAAATGAATAGAATAGAAATGCAAAGTTAACAATGCAAGCATATTGACTGGGTGTGTGTGTTTGTACTCCTTGTTTGTTTACAGTATAATTAGATCTTGAGTCTTGGTGCTCTTTGGTGTTGTTCCTGTAGTTGCTGCAGCAATAAAATCTTGAATTCATATTAGCCATGTCTTAAATAAATCCCTTTATGCATGAGCGAAAAGGATGTGGTACCAAAATTTTTCTACTTGCTGAGTGGCTGAGTTAATGCATTGCACTAAACTCAATTACGGTTTATTTGGTTTTTGGCTGAATGTACTGTATAAGCCCACCTACTGTATTTAATTCAACAAACCTTGGTTAAAACATGGCTTAACATGAGGCATACACTGAATCACTATGTAGATTTCTTACAGATGTATATACTGTACACATTTTGGGTTTGATGGTTTATGAGAAAATGTTCAGTCTGTCGTAGACAGAACCAGGTGCAGTTCTATTTATCAATTATTGTACTTTTATACCTAATAACAGCAGTTCTCTGGGCAGTGCACAGTTAATTGAAATATAGTATAAAAAGTAAAGCAATATAAAAGCAATATAAAAATCTACATGGAAAACAGCACACTAGACACAATAAAAATAGATAGCCGCAACAATAATAATGGCAATAAATAAACCATAAAATCTCAGTAATGTTGCAGCAAAACACAAAAGTTCTAAACAGCTCACCGTTCTTACAAAGGTCCTCATCTAGTACTGAAAAGACTATAATGTATGGGCAATGCATAGAAAGCTTTTCTCTGGGAAAAGTGTTCCCCAAGCAGAGAGCCTGTCAGAGGGAGTGCGCGGAGATGGAGCGTCCTGCCTCTCTCCTAGGCACCAGTGATCCAAGTAAAGGTAAAGGTAAAGGTTCCCCCCGCACATTTGTGCAGTCGTGTCCGACTCTAGGGGCCGGTGCTCATCTCCGTTTGTTAGCCAAAGAGCCAGCGTTGTCCGAAGACGCTTCCACAGTCATGTGGCCAGCATGACACGTGTGGAACGCTGTTACCTACCCACCGAAGTGGTACCTATTCATCTACTTGCATTTGCATGCTTTCGAATTGCTAGGTTGGCAAGAGCTGGAGCTAGTGCGGGAGCTCACTCCGCACGCAGGGCTAGGGATTCGAACCTCCGAACTTGCGATCTTCCGATCAACAAGCCTGGCGTCTTAACCGCTGAGCCACCACGCCCCTCATGTGATCCAAGTACTATGCAGTAAATAGACTCCAAACAGAAGTTATATCAAATATCCTATTTACTTTATATACATACGTATTTACAGATCACTTCCACAAGTAACAAATGATACACCATCAACAATACAGCTTTCACGAGGTAAAATGGGAATAAATGAAATACAGAATATCTCTGCTTATATAGTCAAACTGACCAATCACATTATAGGTCAATCTCGTTATTCACCACACCCAACCTAACTCTTAGCACCTGTTGAATGAGTCACACATGACACATCATTCCTACAACAATGGCTGCTAATTGGGTGACTGTGCAGAATATTTCACCTTTTACCTAGAAATCAAGCCTCTCTGTATACTTTATATCTAAAAGTAAATTCCTGGGTTTATCAAACCCCAACAGAGCCACTATCAGAAAGGCTCTTCCATGAGTAACCAGCGCCCCCCTTGCCAAAGGAGGGACAGCTAGAAAGGGGTTTCAGGTAAAGATCTTAGATTCTTTCAGGTAGTTGTCCCCATGCCATTTAAGACTTTATTTCATCTCAGCACTTTGAATTGGACCAGAACATGGGCTAATAGCTAAGTGCAGATAACAAAGCATTGGCATAGTATGACCATCTCTCTTAAAGGCCTAGCTGCCTATTTTTAACTAATGGAAGTTTCCCAGTATTGTTTAAGATTTCTTCTGGAAGCATCATTGCTTCTGAATAGAGAAGTGGTCACCATGATAAGTATATAGAGTGGGACATTAGTACATCCTTTTCTAAAGAAGCCAGACCTTGCCCCAGTTATATAGGTTTTGGTGACACCCTGGTGAGAAGACTGTACATTATGCATGCTCCTTGAGGTGCTGCTTGTAGAAATTTCAGTTGGCTGCACAATGCAGCACGTAAACCACTGAGAGCCCACAGATATATCTCCATTGGTTTCTGGTATGTCAGTTGAGTCCCTAATGGGTGAATTGGTAGAAGTTTCCAGTTCTGATTGTCATTTTCTTGTTTAGTCCATTTTAATGAGCTATGCTATGTTGTATTAATTAACGATGGTTTTCTTTTTTGTCTTTTTGTATGCCACCCAGGGTCACATAGTTTGAGTTGGACAGCCATATAAATGCATAACTAACTAATTAAATACTAGACTTACTGTAGTTCAAGGTGTTGATTTTAATATTTAAATTGCTAAATGATTTGAAGGCAAATCATTTACCTAGAGGACTTCTTTCTTTGATTGAAAGTAAACCTTACCCTGAAACTGTGGGGGGGTACCCTGCTCTGTTTTCCCTCGCTGAGGGATCATAAAGAACTGGATAGGCACATGAGGGGCTTTTGATAATGACAGCTGGCCTACAACAAAATATTAGAAATCCAATCGAAGAGAATATTAAACATCATCAGTAGCAGGTGAGCAAAGGATCTGTAGCTTGAATCATGTCAACTGGATTTCTATTTTTCTTAGTGGAAACATTTCGCTCCTTATCCAAGGAGCTTCTTCAGTCTGAACAAAGTTGGTAAGGGAATCCTAAATATGTTTCTAGGTAGCTGTGTGACCTTACACCTGGGGGCATGGTTATATTGAGATGTTATTTTAAGTCCTTTTATTATCTAAAGGAGGATCGTTAAGATCACCATGCTGCTGTTGAGCTTGTGAAATGGTCTTAATCTTCCTAGGCACAGAAGACAGAGCCGGGAGAAAGATGGGAGAAAGATTGTGCCTGAGGCCCCCACCTCTATTCAAGGAAGGATTTTCCAAGTTGGCATAAATGGATTCCTTGACCCCTCTCTCAAACCACCTATCTTCTCTGTCTAAAATGTGAACATTAATGTCCTCAAATGAGTGTCCTTTTTCTTTTAAATGAAGATAAACTGCTGACTCTGGTCCTGTGGTGTTACTTCTCCTGTGTTGGGCCATCCAATTCCACCTGGATGACTGAGAACCTTCATAGACGTGAGCAAAGGATGTTTTCATTCCTTTATCTTATTGCTCATTCCAGCAAGATTTTTTCTGCAGATCATTGGGTTTTTCAAATATGCTTATCATCTGGAACGTACCTCCACTCCTGCCCACTTCCTGGGTAGGAACTCTGAATTTCTTAGTAGGATAGGGATGAATGAAGGTTTGTGACAAAACTATGCCTATATAATCTGCGGTTGAAATTCCAGAATTCAATTAACATTTCTCTAGTAAAGCAGGGAACCAAGTGGTGGTTCTATTCACATTTCCATGACTTGGAAGGCTGGAATTGGTTAAAATATAATAAACAGCATGTTCAGATTTTCCAAGACATAAAAGTCAAGCTATAGCAACATTTTTTAAAATCAGGAACATTCTAGGTTCCTGTGAATTGGTCTAACTATGAGACATAATATTGGCCTTGAGATTTTTGTCAGTGAATCTTGTCATGTCCTACTTATTTGAATTAATTCAGCTTGCCCAAGGATTCTTTAGAGTACATCGCAGTGCTTGTAACGCCTTGGTCTCATGGAATCAAAACCACAAAGCAAAACCTGCGTTCTGCCAGTGCTTTTTGAAAAGTAGCTGGTTGAAATAAAAGCTATTGTCTCAGTTGCTGCATGTATTAGATATACTTCAACATTCACCTTTGTCATTTTTCTTTGTCCTTTGCTTTGCATTTCTAAATGTTTCATCATCACACACAGGTTTTGTGTGTGATGATGAACTAAACCAAAGGGGGTATAGAATAGTTTCCCCTCTTTTTAACTTTTCATCTTCTTTTCTTTCCAGGCTGAGCTATGATTCAGCCATTTTTCTTTCTACAAACACAAAAGCATATAAGAAAACTTTCTTGCTGCCTTCTGATATCAGTTCTATTATAAATTCATTTTGAGTTTCTGCTTTTATTATGATTGCCCTGACATACTCATGGTGTCCACATACTCACTTTTAAGAATCTGAAAATGGACCTTGACTTGGAAGTTTTCCTTCTCTCCAATCATTAGGTAACACCATCTAATTTGGCATCTAGTGATTACTTTGTTTTGCTATCCAAAATAAATGCCCAGGATTGCTAATATAAAAACTACCTTGTTTTACAAAGACACACACACACACCACACCACTCTAATTTCATGTCAGGTCAAAGACAAATAGGAGTAACAGTTTGATTTTGTAATATCAAATATGGGGGAATTTTGAATATATTTGATCAGTTGCCCCAGTAAAGAAGCTTTTTTATTGTCATATTTGGAATTCTTATGGACTAATGTTGACATGGCTTACTATACTGAGTTTTATGAATAATCTAGAAAATTCCTTGTAATGTAGCTCTTCTCCCCATAGCTTAGTGTTTACCTCTCTGTTGATAATAATTATGCGTAAAAGAACTAGTTTGCTCAACTTTGTAAAACAGAAAGTTGTCCTTAACACATGCCAGAAAGTGTTTCAAAAATCTACATTTTGCAATGTAATTATTAATATATGTCCCTTAAATACCTCTGAAAGACTTCCGGCAATAGAATATTCTATTCCCTTCTTCCTATCCTTCCCAATTGATTTTTTGATATTGCTGTCCTCTTTGTCTTCCACTTGGGCTTAATTGAAGTATAGCTTAATAAATAGCATGCACCTCTATCTCCCTTTAGGCCATCAATACTGATAATCTGGGTAGGAGAGCTATTTCACTGGAGGTCAGTAATGTAAACAATCTAACTTGCTTGTCACATTCTTGCTCTATTTCTAACAAGGCAAGTCGATCATATTACTTATATGAAGGCAGGTCCCAGAGAATCATAGGATTGTGGAATTGGAAAGGACAATACGAATCATCTAGTCCAACCTTCTGCCATGTACAGGAAAATCAATTGCCACACTTAAGAGATGGTTTTTCAAAAGCCTCCAGAAATAGTGAACCCACAACCTCTGTAGGTAGACTGTTCCACTGTTGTACAAATCTCAAACTGCCAGGAAGACTTTCCTTATATTTAAACAAAATCTAGGTAGCTGCAACTTACAGCCATTACTTCTGATCCTAGTTTCTGTGGCAATGGACAATAGTTCCTCAGAGTCTTCCCTATGGCACCCTTTTATGTATCTGAGCTCTGACTATCATATTTCCCTTCATTCTTCTTTTCTCCAGACTGAACATCCCAAGTTCATTTAGCCTGTCCTCATAGGACATGTCCTCAAGTTCCTGCATCATTCTTGTTGCCCTGCTATGAACCTATTCTGTCAATCTCCTTCTGAAGATGTGCTGCCCACAACTGTACACAGTACAGCAGTGGTCTCACCAGTGTAGGAGACTTCATACGTTTTGATACTCTCCTAATGCAGCCTAGTACTATGCTAGCACTTCCAGCTATGCACTTTGGCAGTATGTATACCAAAATGTGTCTCACACATTGCTGACTCAAGTTTAGCTTCTTGTCAATGACCATACTCAAGTCCTTCTCTGATGTAGTGTTTCCAAGCTATGAATCCCCCATCTTCAATGAAGACTGAATATTTTTCATTCCTAAATGTAATACTTTATATTTCTCCCTGTTGAAGGATATCTTATTGCTCTCAGCCCTGTCTTCCAGCCTGTCCAGATTAGACTGTAATCACATTCTGTCATCCTGGCTCTTGGCCATACTTTCTGTCATCTGCAAATTTGATAAGCAACCCATCAATCCTGTTATCAAGGTCATTAATAAAAATGTTGAACAATGAGATTTGCCTGAAATATTTGTGACAAAGCCATTCTGACTCCTAGCAATTATGGCACTGTCTTCAAGGTGTTTACAAATGGCCTATTTTATTATCTGCTCTAACATATTTCCAAGTATTGATTTTAGACTTACTGGTTGAACATTACTGGGATCATCTTTTTTCCTTTTTTAAAGAGTAGGATCACATTGGTTCTTGTCCTGTCCTCTGGCACAGTCTTCCCAGGACTCTTCAAAGACAATTGAGAGAGGCCCTGACAGTTTTTAAGCTAGTCTCTTCAGTATTCTAGGATATATTTTATCAGGATCTGGGGACTGATAAACTTGACATCAGCTAGAAGATCCTTTACCACATCCTTACTGACCCACACCTGTTGTATTTGTTCCCAGTCTATGCTATTCAAATCACCATTTCCTTTGAGTGTAAAGACAGAGGCAAAGTAGGAGTTGAGTTCCTCTGCTTTCTCTTTGTCATCTATTAAGATGTAAGCAGTGAGCCCACCATCTCTTTTGTCTCACTCTGGCTACTGAGGTATTTGAAGAAATCCTTCTTTCTGGATTTTATTTCTGTTAGACTTAGTTCATTTTCTCCCTTTGCTTTTCTGACCTCATTCCTACATTCTGAGCTGATGTTTTGTAGGCTTCCTTGGTGATTAGCCCTTCCTTCCATCTCAGGTAAGCATTCTCCTTTAGTCTGAGCACCTTCATGAGCTGTCTATTCAATCACATTAATTCCTTTTGCTGTCTCCTAGTTCTCTTCCTCATTGGCATTGTTTGAGACTACACTATCTTTAATTTCCTTTTCAGGAAGTTCTAGCCAGCAACAATGTTCTTTCCATGGCATCTTCCTTACTCTTTCTCTTAATTTACTAAAACGGGTCTTTCTAAAATCCATGGTTTGTGTTTGAATGTTTCTTGTTTTTGTTTTACCAGTTATACACTGTATTGTCTCACCATGATGCATACTGACTGCTCCCTTCCAGTTTCAGTTGGATAACTTCCCTGTTCCTTTTGGTACAGAATATCTGATTTCCTTGTAACAACATTGTTATCACTGTCCATTAACCATTCTTGTGTTAACTAGATCTCCTCCTCCACCACCACCTCCTCCTCCTCTGATTTGGTGATGTTTCTAAATGGGAGCAAGTGGTTGGATATAATTGGCAGTCTGTGTACTTGAAAGCAATCAAAGCTTGAAGACAGTGAGATATATGCATCCATGGGAAAGCAGATGCAGGGAGTTTGTGTGGGGTGAGGTGGGGAGGGGATGCATGTGTAGATTAACAACTACTTTGAAGTTTGTGACACAGAAACACAGAGAGAAAAGAGTAAGTTGGAGTCCCATGACTTAACTGAAGACTGAAGTGCTTTGCAGGTGCAGTGGCAAACCCTTGTTCGGACATAAGGTACAAGTGTCAATTATATATCCTCACTTATACTCTCTGTAAATTCTTATTCTTAAGAAACAAACAAAGCAAAGCAACTGGATGGCCTCAGGAGCTTTTTCATAAGAATACTTGCAATCCTACAACTGCTTATTTGGGAGTCAAATGCACACTTAAAAGTTAATTTAAAAATATGTCAAAATCGCTGTGTGCTTCATTGACTATAGAAAGGCCTTTGATTGTGTCAACCATGTCAAGCTGTGGAATGTGCTCAAAAAAATGGGAATCCCAGAACATCTGATTGTCCTCATGAGAAACTTATATACAGGTCAGGGAGCCACAGAACGGACAGAACATGGCAAAAAGGACTGGCTCCAGGTTGGCAAAGGAGTGCGACAAGGCTCTCTACTCTCCCCTTATATATTCAACCTACAGTATATGCGGAATATATATTAAGGGAAGCTGGATTGGAATAAGGTGAGCATGGTTTTAAAACATCAATAATCTGCACTATGCTGATGACACTACCCTGATAGCTGAAAATGCAAAGGATCTGCAAGCTCTTTTAAGAAAAGTTAAGGAGAAAAATGAAAAAAAATTGGACTAAAATTAAATACAAGAAGACCAAACTAATGACAATAGGTAGAACAACCAGCCTTAGCATTGGATGATGATGATGATGATGATGATGATGATGATAATAATATGTTGGTAGGAAGAAAATATTTTTAAAAGATTTCTTAGTACTGAAAATAAACATTTGAAAAAAATTGTTGTTTTAAGCTGATAAGTTGGTTATAGAAAAGACAGGGACACTCCTGCCTTCCAGATATTTTAAACTAGAGCCCTTTATATGTACTTGCCATTGGCCATGCTTGCTTGAGGCTGATGCAAATTGATCTCCAAAACATTTGGAAGGTATCATGTTGTCCAACCCTGCTCATAGTAACATGTCATAGAACATGTCTATTTCTGAAATACGGAAACATAGTTTCTTATCTTAAGAATGTGTTTGAAGACATTAATTCACACCTCTAGGTAAACAGAGAAATTTCCAGCTTCACATACTCAATCCGCTGTACCTATTGAAGGAAAATTTCCTCCTCGTCACTCTGATTTTTAAATAAAGATCTGTTTCCCCCTATAGTGTTGGCTACTGCATGAACCTTCCACTTGTCTCCATGGCTGCACTATTGAGTGAGTTAATTGGGTAACATCTTGCTCACCTACCAGAGTTCGAACCCCTTGCTGAAGCTCAGCTGTAGCTCACACACCCTCCTAATTACATTTATTCACAGAAATCAAAAGAAGAGGGACACAGTTCAGTAAAGGTCACATTAATAATACAGGCTGAAAGAAAGCCTGTGGATATGTATTTTTCATTAAAGGCACATTTGACTGAAGGGGCAATTCTTTTAGGATTGGCAACAGTTCTCAAGGAGGTGGTACATAGGGAGGGAGGGGGGAAGAGAATAATTCTTTGGTCATTGTTTGTTGTCTGCTCCAAATCAGAAGAAATAACAAAGAAAGTTAATCATGTTGCTCACAGCAAGAACTACCTGAGATCACAGATTTCATGAAGACCATTACTGGGCAGCTAGTACCACTGAATGGAGCAGAGCATATAACAGCAAAGAAACACGCACACACAGAAAGGAGTTTTTATCTTAGTAGCATTATTGAGCACGCTAGAATACCTTAGGATGGCCCTAGAATGCCCTTTCCATTGTTTTAAAGAAGATACTACCATCTTGATTTTATTATACTTATTGTATTTTTGAATTGCTTATTTTAATGTTCATCTAATTTTATTCATATTTGTATTATAATTAATTGTGTTGGATTGTAAACCGCCCAGAGTCCCTTTGAGGGAGTTGGGCGGTGATAAATCGAATAAATAAATAAATAAATAAATAAATATAGGTTTTTGATCTTAAGCACATAGCCCACCCAAGCATAAAGAATTACACACTTAGACAACGTAGGTTACAAAAAGTAAGTACAAAAGAGTTCTTACTTTTATTTGGTCCAGTTACATCCATTTCAGTAGAAAATTGGTTTCAGTTCTTCTTTTGTCCCTAAACTTAATTTACCCTCACCCCTAATTTCTGGTGAAGGCTGCTTAGAGAAAGGGGGCTTGAGGCATGGCCTCTCAATGGAGAGGAGCCGCAGCCACATGCTCCTTCCATGGTGGAAGAATCAGAGAGAGAGAGGAAGTGGGAGGGGCAACAAACAGCTTCCTCAGGAAGAAGCACATAGAGAGTTTGCCTCCTAGAGCAATCACCCATATACTAATGAGGCATGCTGATTTGCTGGAACCTCCAACACTTCAAACCAAAGGTCTTTGCACTCTCTACAAGTTCAAGAAAAAGTACACACCCTTGGAGTTCTGTTCATATGCAGGGCCTCCTGAAGCGGCCATAAATGACTGGAAATAAAGGGTTGTCCTGTTTAGTTAGGCCCAAATGGAAAGCAGAATCTGTAGCCAGTCTGGAACCATAATTCAAGAGCCACATTTGTTTCATTATGTGCAGATTTCTAATGCTCTGTGTTCCCTGAAGTCCCCAAAGTATGTACTCAAAGGGTTGTCTGCACACCACTTTATTCACAATCAACATTGTTAGTGTAGGTTTTATTGTACTGTATGTTCAGTGAATCACAGGATACTGTAAATATTTCCAAATGAAGCTAATCCTCTCTGGGCTAATTCTCTCTGTCAGTTGTCTCATTTAGGGTGATGGCATTAACAGGCCAATAAGACTCTATCATAAGATATAGTCCTGGGATAATTTAAAAGCAAAGCAAGGAGCAATTCTTGTCTTCAGTATTCAGTAGAATGACCTAAACACTGTTCTGCTAGATTGACCTTAAATGGAGTCTGGGCAGGCAGAGAAGACCTATGGAAATCAAGAGTTTGTCCCCTGTTTTTGTTTCTCAAATGATCAACTGCTTACGAATCACAAACGGCAGTACCTTGTTAAGGATCAGCCCTAGTTTTCAGAGTCAGAAGCTGAAGAGGTTGACTAGACTGAGTCTCAGCCTACATAACAGGAAGTAGCTGAAGAGGACATACTTGAGAGGACACATGGTTAGATTCGGTCAGCTGACATGGAGCCCAACCTCCCAAGCCCAGCAACATGTGGCAAAGGAAAGAGAGAAGAGCAAAGGAAGCCAAGCCGTCTACTTGATAGAAGTGTGACACAGCCAATTAGTCAAGCGGATAGTCAGGGTTATAGATATGGCTTTTGCGACTAGCACTTTGTGGCAAGTAACCTTACAATTTCCCACCTGTGACTGACCGACTGATTGACTGACTCTCATTCTCTCCCTCCCTCCCTCCCTCCCTCCCTCCCTCTCTCTCTCTCTCTCTCTCTCTCTCTCTCTCTCTCTCTCTCTCTCTCTCTCTCTCTCCTGTGTTGTTGGATTCCCTTGGTCTGAAAATGGACTATTCTTGGATCTTCCTGAATCGGAGATTACATGCCTGTAAGCTCTCATACCTGTTTTCTGCACAGAAAACTGGGTTTGCAGCATGCTTGAGTTACTTTGGTGAAAGATTTATAACTACAACAAATACTTCTAGTTCATAATCAGAAGTTGGCCCTGTGTGGGTATGTAACTGACATAACAGTGTCACTAACATGCCAGTGGCACTAATTGGCAGCCACATGATAATAGAAGCAATGTAAAGAAATGGCCTTCTTGCAGAAAGCACTGATGTACACAATATCAAGAAACAGCTTGTGAAGCAGAAGCTGGGATGAACTACAGGTAGTGGTACCTAATTTTCCAGTGGGTCTCTATAATACATGCAGGCTTGTGAATTAGATAAGTGTGTGTGTTTTTTCCTTCCCAAAGGGTGTGCAGAACATAAATCTTGTTCCCTCTGAATCAAATAGAGCATGGATATCTTAAAAGTTAATTCCTTTCAGAGTTCTGGAGGAAGAGATGACAGAGTGAAGATGGCTCTGCAAAAAGCAGAGCCAACAACCATGGCGGAGTGAAGAGCCAGCGAGTAGACCGGCTCTTTGATAATTCCTCTCTGGACAAGGAGAATATTGAGATCACCTACAAGTGCTCCAGGGAGCTGCTCCTCATGAGGAGACCACAAAATAGCAGTCTGTGGCAGGTTTAGAGCTCTGGGAGACGAGGGAATAGCTATCTTGCTCAAACTGCAGTTGGCGCCTTTGAAAGGACACCAGGTTTGCATACTTCCTTTTCTAATCACTTTTGAAAATTGCTTGTTAACTTATTGACAGGTTTGATAGCACCAGGTGAGTTTCCTTCAATCCTTAGCAGAAGAAAATTTTAACTACAAGTTTAAGAACTTTAAAAAAGTTTTTTTGGAATAAACAGCAAAAGAGTGATTAAAACTTTGATTTTAGAAAGTTACAAATGGACTAAGGGTCCAGATAAATTTGAAATAAGATTTTGGAATTAAATACAAAGAATCTTTCCCATGGGAAAATGCTTTTGTTTTGAATTTTTTAAAAAAATCATAAGATAAGATTTTAAAAGTTGGACACTAGAGGGGACTAAAGATTACAATTAAAGGAGAAGAACATATAATCTCAATTTATAATTACAGAATGAAGCAAAATATTCTAATATTGGACATATTAAAGGATATTTTTGAACAATGGACTCAGAAGTTAATTTTAATAGTGTCAACAGAGACATCTGCCTCTATGGAGAGACTGTATCTAAAAGATGTTATGGAAGAGGAACTAGGTCTACCTGACAAGATCAAGACTGAGTTGAAAGTGGATTTACAAATGACAGGCTACAAGAATGACATGGGAAAAGATGTTGCACTGGACATACAAAAGAAACCAGCTGATGTCTTAATAATTAAAAGGGATATAGAAATAATAAACCAACAGAATGACCTGGATAATTTTCCTATATTGGATTTACAAAAGAGGCTTGTTAAAGTTTAGAAGAATTTCATGAGAAGGGACAAAGAAAAAATGAAATGAAATCAAAGAAAAAAATATATAGAAGAATAAAAAGAAAGAGCAGAAGGTGCAGAAAAGAAAGAAAGAGAAAGAGAGAAAGAGAAAAGAAAGAATATAGTAAAGAAAAAGGAAAGAAATATATAGAGAAGTGACTTTATAAAGAAGTGACTTTATAAAATGAAGTTCTACTACATTATTTGAATGGACTAAAGATTAAGATTTGTTGAAGTAAAAGGAAGGAATATGAAGTTGGTTTATTTGATCAATGTTAAAATAGATATGTTATCTCTGGTAACCCTTAATGGACTTTTGCTGACACCAAGACTGAAATGACGAGGTGTTACGGATTTGTTTATAGATAAGAGATGAGATATGGGAAGAAGAGATCATTTGTTGTATTTTAAGAGGAGGTGATAAGTTACTAAAATTGTTTATACTTGTGATGAAGGTGGGAAGTCACTTCTTTATATATTTCTTTCCTTTTTCTTTCCTATATTCTTTTTTTATTTCTTTTCTCTTTCTCTTTCTTCTTCTTTTCCTTCTTGTCTATACCTTCTGCTCTTTCTTTTTATTATTCTATATTTTTTCAGTTTGTATTAGTTTTTACTGTTGTAATTATAATCTTTAATAAAATTACTACCAAAAAAAAATTAACTCCTTCCCCCTCAGACCCCATCCCAGGACCCAGAAGAAAGATTGTCTTTTCCTCTTTATATAGTATAACAATCCGTTTCATCATTCCCTTAGTGGACAAACCCCAGAGGTACCCTAGCTTCTGATCCTCAAAAGAAATGGATATTCACATACTGTTTGCCATCCCCACTAAATGAGATGCTTCAGATGTATGCAAGGATCTCACAGAATATATCAGCGTTTGTGGATACAGATGAACATTGCTGATATGTATTAAAATTGTTAATCCAACAGAGGGCTCATCCTCACATCCCCCTAACCACACCGCCCTGCACTCTTTCTCCACATCTATTAGCCTGAGTGGCAGGTTGCAGGCATGGAAGAGGGGTGCAGGTAAAGCAGGAGAGAGTGTCCCCAGGGCTAACCTACTAAACCCTCCTCTGCATCTGTGACTTGACTGTCAGGCTATTTCCCATTCCAGGTCTAGGGCTCTTCTGAAGAAGCACTAAACCCATGTCCAAGACTAGCCTGGCTGAGAGGTCACAGGTGCAGAAGAGCACCTGAGCAACTTCATGGGATGAAGTTCTTTGCCACTTTACCCCATGTTGCTTTTCTATGCCTGCAACTCTTCAAATGAATGCCTAGATTCCTCTTAAGACATAGTCTGACAGATTACAAATGTGGAGTACCTGACTCAGCCAACTTGAGCCCCTCTATTCTGTCAGATTTCTTATACTATATGATATTGGTAAATTGGATTTCCTTTCAATGCAAAAGTGTTTTGGCAAATTGCATCTTTTACAAAGCAAAGCAAAGCATTCTCACGATGACGTGAATGCCAGGTGGCTGGACAACAGAGAAGCCTTGGCGTTGTTTACGTCCTCATGAGATATGAAGCTAGAAGGTACCATTGTTATGGCTAGCAATGGATCTTCCCATGAGAAGATATCCTCCTGATGACCTTCCGTGGGAAGCCTTGCCCATGCCCAAGCCCCCCCTGAGCAAGGAGGAGGGGGAAACTCATGCTATGTGCTTTAGGCCTAATGCTTTAGGCCTAGTGTGTGTGTAACAGCAACTTCCAGCCAATCAGAAAGCTAGAAGAACTGAATATACAACCATGCAAAATGGTGTTCTATGTCTTCTTGATTTCTAGTGTCTCTTAGCCATGTAGTTCTTCACGTGTTCACTTCCCGTGGACTGGGCAGAGTGAGCTATGCCTGGCTTTGGGTATAGGCCATGGCAGGAACTCTGGCCCTGGGATCAATACACGGAACTCTGCTTATAAGTTCTAGTCTTGTTTTCCTTTTACAATGATGTATCCTGTATATTCATCTTTTTCATTTTTGCGATAATGTAATTGTATCTGCATTATTGCCTTATGCCTATCAGTAAACACTGTTGGCCCTAACAAGCTGCATGTTTGTCTGTTTATTCTCAAGCCTCAGTTTTTCCCCTTTAAGCCAGCATATACCCCATCAGGTTATGGTTGCCCAGAGAGAAATTTGCGTTTTCTTTGCTGCGTTGGACCTGGCTGTAAAAGGGAGTTTGTTTTTAGAGGCTGATTTTGGAGTAAACATGTTTTCTTTGAGTGGTCAGCAATGGCTGAACAGTGTCTGGTCAGTCTGCCATTTGGGGCTTTAGATGGCACAAAGTATCTGACCTGGTGTGTGGAGATGGAATCATCCTTTTTGCAAGAAGAACAGTTGTGGCAGTAAGTGGCAAATCCACTTCCAGGGATCCCTGGAGGATTCAGAAGTTCTCTCTGAAGAAGTGCAAGCATGTTTGGACTGTGCTTATGGCATTTTTGCTTTTGGGACTCAAATCCTCTGAATGGAATATCAGCTACCCACGGACTGAGAAATGGGTGCTGAGAGCTGTTGGAGCCTTTGATACATAGTGGAGCTCTGTTGCCCTTGGTGGTCTATTAAGACAGCTTTATAGTTTGAAGCTGCAACCGGTGAGACTGTGATGACCCACCTTGGTGAGTTCAAGACTTTGTTTGCTGCATTTGAACAACAAGGCTTGTTTTTCTGGCACTGTGAAAAAGCGTGCGTGATTTTTGTCAAGCCCGGACAGCAGTTTTGAGTTACTGGTCGAGATTATTTGCTGTGGATTATTGTACAAGCCACTTCCAGGAGCCGTCTGAGAGTGTTCCAGCTGCAGTAAAACCTGGGATGGAATTTACATTTGCCGTGGTTTGCTGTGATTCTACAAGGCTGTTCCCTGCCCCGATGTCCAGCGGTTGCTGTCAGTGCAATAAGCCTGATTTACGAAGGGAGGGGAAGCCAGAAGCCAGATGCCAGCTGAACAACGAATCCGAGTTTTCTACTCTACCGGCTGCTGTTGTGTAAGCATTTATCTACAGAGACTCTGTTTTTGAATTCAGCTCACTGTAAAGTTTGTAAACATGGACGGTTATTGTTACAAATTTTAGCCTTGAGTTCAGCAAGTCATTTTAGCTGATATTTCTGTGTAAGAATGTATATGTGTACACTTGTTGTTTTTCTCTCCTCAGTGTTCCAGCCCTGATCAAGTCTAACTGTACTTGTTGTATTCAAAGGTGCTGAATGTTTCATTGCAAAATATGAAACTGCATGAGACTGTGTGTTAGAGACAAACCTGTAAAATCAAGTGTGTGAGATGCTGTGGAGATTGTGTGGACAGGACATTGTGTGTTTAATGTTCCCCACATCATAAATGCATCCATAAAGTTTTCACAAAGTACTGGGGTATCCTGGGATGGGAGAGTGTGTCTCAGATAGCCAAATGCATTCTGAGTTAGAACCCAGGAAATGTGCAAAAGTTTCTTGATTGTGTTGTGTGTAAACAATCTAAAAAAATCAGAACTGTGTCTGTTGCTAGGCAAAGTGACAGAGTGATAACTAGACCATTTCAGTTGGTTCATAGAGACCTAGTTAGCCCCCATGTCCCAAGTAATGGTGAGGTGCGAGTTTCATTTTCCTTCTGGTTGATGATCATACCTGCTTGTGTTGTTGCTACTTGTTGAAGTCTAAAGCGAAGGTCTGTGCTCGCTTTGAAGTGTATGTAGCAATAGTAGGATGAAAATATGGTCAGTTTCAGTCAGATTGTAGTGGAGTGTTCTTGAGCCATGTGTTCCAAAATTGGCTTTGTAGGAAAGTATTCTCCCAAAGACTTGCCAATGTTGGAATTCTAGCTGAGTGTTGGTGTTGTGAATACCATTAAAAATAGCCTGCTGTTAGTTGCTCAAGTGCCACCCCATGTCTGGGGAGAGGCTGCCTTGATTGCAGTGTGGTTTCTAACTAACAGGGTGTAGAATTCAACTATAAAAAGAAGTTATTTTTCTTTGGTATGGCAAGCGCCCTTCACTGAAGTACCTGCATGTCTGTGAAACATTTGCGTGTGTTCACAACCCCAGGTCACAGAGAAGGAAGAACCAAGGAAGCAGAGTGCTTCAGGTTGTTGGTTGTTGGTTGTTGATTAAAATCCAAGGCTTATCGTTGTTTCATTAAGCCATGGTCAAATCCAAATCTCCAGAAGTGCTTTATGTTTAAGCAGCCTACTGGTTGGAAAGGTACATGCTAAGGTTGCAGAAGTGTTGCTGCATTGCTAGTGTAAACCCACTGTCCATGGTTCAGTAGATGGGCAAAAACCAGTTCAGGTTTCTTCTGTTCCCCAGTCTCCGAGTGTGAAAAGGGCCCCTCAGGTGAAGGAGTGGAAATTTCACCTGAGCAGTTGCAGGGCCTGGAGGGGGAGTCAGGTATTAGGGAAAAGAGATAGTGATGGAGGAAGCACAGTGGTCATTCCTCATGGGTCTTCTTATTCCAGGGTGTGAAGCCTGACAGATTTGTGATTTAGCAGGTGACAGTGTGTCAAGTTACCTGAGAAAACCCAGTCTTTGCTAGATGTGTTGCTCCTGCCTTTGAGAGGCAAGGAAAACATTGGAACACAGCTGTGGATAGTCAGTCTGAGTTTTGGTGAAGTGTTGAAAGTAACCAACCTATCCTTTGTTTTAGTAAGCTGTAGGTTCCAGATGAGTGTTCAGAAAGACATTTCTTCCTGATAATACTCTGCAGTGTAAAGCCAGTGTTGCCCAGGGATTTGTTCACAAGGAGTTTGTGAACTGTGGATCTAGTGTATGCACCCACAGCTAGGCCAGAATATTGACGTGTGGTGCGTTTTCTGGTTGCGTAGTGTAGAAACAGGTGTCCATTTACATATTGTGATGTCGGCACAGCATATTTGAATGTAGATCTCCCTGAAACAGTGTGTGTAAGGCAAGCGTTTTGGCTCTACATGTGTGGCAGTTCCCAAACAATTCATTGACTTAACAGGGTGCTTTATGGATTTTAAAGCAGGCCAGTCATTGATAGCATGGTGCAGATGCTAACTGGGATGTGAGAACAGTCACGTGCTGTTTTCTATGTGTACATAAGAAAGTGTAGAAGTTTGTGTAGGACTTCGTACTTATGTAGTTGTTTTCTGCTTAGAAACTGAAGTTTTCCACCTTGTATAAGAATTTGTCAGTCAGCTGAGGTAGTAAGTGCCAGCTGAGGAAGTTCAGCACAAATTCAAACATTTATCTTGGTGTTGAAGTTACAAAAGCCCAGAACAGAGATAGTTCTTGAGAGTGTCAAATGACAGAGTGTTACAGAGTGTCATTTGTGTAAAGGGAAGCTTATCCTTAATTTGTTGTACAGTTTATCACTCTACAGTAATGCAGTGGACATGCCCTGAATTAGTTTTGCCCAAGTAAAAATACCAAGCTGCGTTTTTTTTTCTTAAAATCAGCTAACAGCATGCAACAGGATTGGAATTCCTTATATATGCTGGCTGCGATTTTTGCAAAGGAGGGGACAGAACATTTGCGGGCAATGTCTTTCTGTTTCTCTTTGACTGTTTCTGTTCCTGCATAATCTGTATTATTTGATTATTATGTATTTGTATGTATCTGAATAAAACATTGCATGAAAGTGTATATTGTGCATTATACATATGTGTAACAAGTGTTTTTAAACCATTTTCTAGTGTTGATACTATTGGTTGTAAAAACTGTAACTTGAATAGTGTGATTATTACATGTATTAACCTTTGTTGTTTCTGTTTCTGTACAAATGTATTTTAAAGCTTTGAACAACTTCCATCATTGTTTGCATTGTGTCGAAATCCAATGTGGAGGGGTGTCAGATTTCTTATACTATATGATATTGGTAAATTGGATTTCCTTTCAATGCAAAAGTGTTTTGGCAAATTGCATCTTTTACAAAGCAAAGCAAAGCATTCTCACGATGACGTGAATGCCAGGTGGCTGGACAACAGAGAAGCCTTGGCGTTGTTTACGTCCTCATGAGATATGAAGCTAGAAGGTACCATTGTTATGGCTAGCAATGGATCTTCCCATGAGAAGATATCCTCCTGATGACCTTCCGTGGGAAGCCTTGCCCATGCCCAAGCCCCCCCTGAGCAAGGAGGAGGGGGAAACTCATGCTATGTGCTTTAGGCCTAATGCTTTAGGCCTAGTGTGTGTGTAACAGCAACTTCCAGCCAATCAGAAAGCTAGAAGAACTGAATATACAACCATGCAAAATGGTGTTCTATGTCTTCTTGATTTCTAGTGTCTCTTAGCCATGTAGTTCTTCACGTGTTCACTTCCCGTGGACTGGGCAGAGTGAGCTATGCCTGGCTTTGGGTATAGGCCATGGCAGGAACTCTGGCCCTGGGATCAATACACGGAACTCTGCTTATAAGTTCTAGTCTTGTTTTCCTTTTACAATGATGTATCCTGTATATTCATCTTTTTCATTTTTGCGATAATGTAATTGTATCTGCATTATTGCCTTATGCCTATCAGTAAACACTGTTGGCCCTAACAAGCTGCATGTTTGTCTGTTTATTCTCAAGCCTCAGTTTTTCCCCTTTAAGCCAGCATATACCCCATCATATTCCAGGCACTTGTACATATCTGACAACCCTCACTCCACACATAGTTGAAAAAGAATGCTTGGTGATTGATTCTCCCACTGGAGGATGTTGGTGGAAAGGGAAACAAAGCCAGAAGAATTCAATCACTTTGCTTAATTTGTCCTATGTGTTAACTGTAAGACCACTCAATGTTCTTGTTCCTGAGGGCAAACAGGTTTCAGCAGTCAGGGCACCACAATTTATGCCAACATACTTTTCTTTCGACTCAAGGAGTGGAGGACCACATGTTATGACTGAGTGACTGTGGGTGTTAAGACCCCCTGTATCTGAAAATCAATGATTTTCCATTGTTAATTCTGAATAGGGTTACCCTACTCCAAGCAGAGTTGGTACCAAATCTGGGGGACCTCAAGAAGCAGCCCTGGTCAGGAGGGCCTTCACACAAATACATCTTGTGCTCCAGTTGTGTCCATTCCTAGATCATGAGTCACTCATGTCATGAGTTCATGGTCACTCGTGTCTTTTTTTTAAATCTGTTCAATCGTGCCCGATTATCGGAGACTGCCTGGACAACTCCCTGCAATTTTCTTGGCAAGGTTTTTCAGAAGTGGTTTGCCCTTGCCTCCTTCCCAGGGCTGAGTGAGAGTGACTGGCCCAAGATCACCCAGCTGGCTTTGTGCCTAAGGCGGGACTAGAACTCATGCTCTCCCAGTTTTTAGCCTGATGCCTTAACCACTACACCAAAATGGCTCTCATACTCATGTCTTAGTCACGTCCTGATTGGACTATTGCAACACACTCTATATGGTGCTGCCCTTGAAGAACATTCAGAGGCTTCAGCGGGTTCAGAATGCAGTGGCATGTGTAGTATTGGGTATACCACAGCCCACATAACCCCACTGCTATGTGAGCTGCACTGGCTACCAGTAGGCTTCTGGGTGCAATTCAAAATGCTGATTGGGCATTTGACACCCCCCCCATGGCATGGGGTCAGGTTACTTGCAGGACTACTCCTACATGACAGTTTCTGCCCAGCCCACTAGATCTGGAATAATAGGCATGCTGTGGTTCCCCTTGGTAAAGCATGTTGCCAGGGTGCTTGTGTGCATGTCCCAGGAAGCATGCCTTCTCCATCATGGCACCTGCCCTATGGAATAGCCTTCCTTTGGAGATATGGAGAGCCCTGATCCTATTGGCCCTTTGGAAGGCTGTGAAGATCTGGCTCTTCTATCAGGCATTGGGACCAGGATGTTAGTTACTGGAACTCTGGCATAGATATATACGATGTGTATATCTTGAGATTCTTGGGGTGGTAGTGTCAACTTGGTTTTTTCTTTGATTATGTTCACCAACCAGAGTTTAATTGGATAGATGGGCGATCATATAAATCTGATGAGTGTGTGTGTGTGTGTGTGTGTGTGTGTGTGTGTGTGTGTGAGAGAGAGAGAGAGAGAGAGAGAGAGAGAGAGAGAGAGAGAGAGAGAGAGAGAGAGAAATTGGCCATGAGGAAGAGCCCAGAAACAACATTTTATGTGTTTGACCAGCTAGGAAAGTCAGCTTCAACTGTTGCCATTCTTACAGAGATCTTCTGATTCGTTTATTTTAAAAATTAGCATACTTTCATATCTCAGTTTAACCAACGCCAGCTCTTTTCTTTTAGTACATCATGTGCCCTATTTCTGAGGTGCAATGTCTGGGTTTGCACAACACATTTAATTTAGTTAATGAGTTAATGTTTTTCTCGTGATAGAGAAAGAAAGTCTCTTTTCCTTTTCTTCTGCTACTGCTTTGTGGGTCCCCATATACCTCCATGATTGTATTGTGACTTCCACATACAGAAATCCATAAAGACTGAGAAAAACTTGTGCCCTACTGTGAGAATCAGAGTGTTTGTTTATTAAGATTCCTTTTGTCTAAAAATAGGTAGAATGGCAGTCCTCTGATGTGTTGCAAGAAGGCACATATACACTTCTATTGCATGTAGCCTTTATGTTGCACTAATAGAAGAAAAGCTGCCGTCTCACATGAAAATGTTCTCTTCCTTCTTGAAGGTGGGGGGAGGGCTGTATTTCAACCTGATTCCTATTCCTCTGCTGATGCAGAACAAACCTCCTGTCAGCAGACAAAAGTCACTCAAAATCTCTTTTCTTTAACAAATAGAAATTAGTTTTCAAAAGTACCCTGAGGAATCTTAGTAGGTGATTTCCACGAGCTGGGAGCACTTAAATCCCTGAGGAGTCTTCTGGCTGTGAGTGTCGGTGTTGGTGTCTTCACAGTTAGAATTCCCTGAGAGAGGCGATGCAGATAATGCTTTTGGTCCTGGATTCCCACCATTTTTGCTCCATGTGAAGCAATTTACCTCCATGCTTTCCCCCTCAATGGAGATACTGGCACTGCCCAAGGCCTTCCTAAATCTGGTTAGTGTTGAATTAATGACTGGCAGTGGCAGGTGACATTGTGAGCTGCTGCCATCAGCTACTTAACCCACAGACTAAGACCGAAAATCATTTCTGGTGCACAGCTGTCTGAACAATTTATATTTACATTTACCAATTAAGTTAATACAATTAAATCCCCGTACCCAACAGAAAGGGCCATGCAAATCCAGGTGAAAGAAAGAAGGGAAACAGTCCTTTGATACATTTGCCACCCAAAGAACAAAGGGGGGGGGGGGGGGAGAATAGTATAAAAACAGTGAAATCCACCATTAATTAATGTTGAGGTATCAGGCGGCTTATTTATTGCTCTCTGTGTTGCACCAGGAGAGGATGAATTATAAGCCAGTCAGCCATTTGGGAACTTGGGACTACATGTAGAAACTGATTCATGGCTGCTTCTCACTGTTTAAAAGCAGGCATCTGGCTTCTACTGGACTCAGTAAAGTCTTCCAGGACTCTCATATTCCCCATTTAGAATGTCATAGCAGGCTGTCTCCAAGTCTCCCCCCACCCCATATTCTTTCTTGCATTTATTCTTCCACAATCACAATTAGATGGGGAGCCCACAGCCAGACCAGGAGCACTCACTACCCACAAAAGGGGGAAAAGTCTGCTTGCTTATGCTGAGCTGCTTTTTAAAATATAATAACAGATTAATTAAAAACAAAACAAAACCTTGTGGAAATTCTTCCTTCTGGTCAATAGCACTATACAGAATCTGATGACCCTTTTAACAACATGTCAGAAATGAACCATGTAGTCCAAAACAAGTCCCAGATGCAATTTATTTATTTTATTTATTTATGTTTCGACTTCTATCACCGCGCCATCTCCCACGAGGGGACTCTGGGCGGTTTACAAACATAGAGATTAAAATTCCGTTGTAAAAACACCTAAAAATACAATATACAATTAATTATTATTATAAATTAAGTAGAAAATCCAAGAAGGCAGACCACGATCTTTAAAAGGGCTCTATGGCATCAGCCATCCCCACGAAGAACTATTCCTGTTCCCATCCCACGCGAGGCGGCAAAACCAGGTCTTTAGGTTCTTCCGGAAGGACAGGAGCGATGGGGCCTGCCTCACCTCCGGGGGCAGGTTGTTCCAAAGGGCAGGTGCCACTGCCGAGAAGGCCCGCCTTCTGGACCCCGCCAAACAAAACTCCCTTACCGACGGGGTCCGGAGCATGCCCTCTCTACATAATCGAGTGGGACGGTTTGAAGTTATGGGGATGAACCATTTTTAAAGGACATGTATTCATTGTATCATCTTAGTCTCATGCCCAGCCCATGGCAGAGACAGCTTAAATTTATCTTGAATTGTTCCAGTTTTAAAGTAGCATTTCTTCCTTTCTTCCAACACAAAGCCTTGATGTATGGATGATCTACAGTGCCTCATTGATCATGTTGGTGACGACCCAGATGAAGCTGGGTTCTGCCTGGCTCCTACTGTCAACTTTAGGCTGATGAAGTCAAGCCTCCTCACCTCTGTTTACGGAGCACTGGCCTTCATGGTCATTTTGGCCTGGATACCTGGCTTCTGCACAGAGATCTTGTTGGTGTATTATTCTTTTGAGGAGTAAGTCACAAGCCTTATTAGGTAAGCACCTGCAAACTTTAAAAGGTCAGGCAGCATGTGATCCAGGTTGAAGAGTATAAAAGAACCTGCCTGCCCCGCTTCTGCTTACTTCTCAGTGCCTGCTTGCTTCTACTTCTTACCTTTCTGGTATGTGGATTTGTAACACTTCCAGGGATCTGGAAGAGAACTGTAAATAGTATCTGTTTGTATGAGTAACTAATACAACTGCAACTAAGTTACTACAATGACTGGCATCATTTATTGGTCTCTGAAGCTAAACGTTTTCTGATACTCTGCGTGTGCAAGAAAACACACACTCCAACAGATCTTCCAATATAATACCTGACTAGTGCATTTCCAAGCACCTGTCAGATCTTACTCAGGCTTCTTATATTCACAGGTTTATCAGTTTTGGGAAAGACAGCTAGATTTGTATAGTATTTATGTTCCCTGGAGGGAAAGCTAATCCAGAAGGTCAATTTAAATTTGAGAGAAGAGTTGTGTGTTGTTGGTTCTGTTCCAAATGAGTGCATTTCACATTCTTCATTGCTTCTGCCAAAAAGGAGTTTTACATAGCCATCCTTTCTACTGTTTGTATTACTTTGGAGGAAGGGGAGGTGGCATGATTTTGCCTACTATTTTACCGATTTCACAGGCTTCTTCTAGGTGCTGCCAGCTGCAGCCACTCACCGCTATTCCCATAATTTGAAATAATTGATTTGGGGTACGTTGGAGCTGGGATGAAATTTGACAAGAGTTCTGCTTCCCCTTTTAGCATTAGTAACAGGTCACAGACGTAGTGGGGTCATGGGGTGAGGTGGGAGTGAGATGCCTCATGCTCCCTGGAACCCTCCACAAGAGTGACCTGTCACTTGGGGGATTTCTGAACATGGGTCTACTATTCTTCTGGGAGAACTCTTAACTCATTTCAAAAAATAGCTTGACTGAGAGGCCAGTGGAGGGGAGTAAGGCTGCAAACAGGATGAAGGGAGTGGTAGATGATCCCATGTGTGGGGAGAGCTCCATCCCATCTCACATGTCTTCTGATACACCAACCTGTCAGCCATGCTATTGTTGTACATGTGTTTAGAGTTCTTCCAGAAGAGCAATAGACCCATGTTCAGAAATAGCACCCAAACCTCTATGCTGGTATCCTGTCACTCAGGTAATTTGAAGGGTGGCTAAATCCTCCATGCCAGACAACTGCCCCTATAGTTGCCCAGTCCTGGTCCATCACACTTTAAAGATAGTGATTGGTGGTTGCTTTTCCCACCCACAGCTGATGCTGGGCGAGAATTACTGCCCTTTATTTATCCTGCACTAAAGCTGTAAGGACAGCACCAGTCACCAGCCTCATCAATGGCCAAACCTATCCCATCATTGCTTCTCCATGCTGAGAAAACTTTCCTCTTTAGAGTTTGGTTGTCATGCATCAAAGCCTTGCTCTAAAAAATAGTTGAAGCCTTATGAGTAAATTCTGCTTGTTCAAAATTTCACTGCATTCTGACCCAGCTTGCCATATGGTTACCAGACATATAAACCATGGGCTGTGAGGTGGAAAATCAGTTGTATGTTTTTCACTTTAGCAACCTGGATATACCTGGTTCTCCCTGCAAACAGTAATGCTTTAAAGCAGAAGGTATAAACCTGAGAGCCAGGACATCGGTGCCCAGCATGTGTGCTCCCAAATGATTTCCCAGCATCCCTAATTATTAGCCATGTTGACTGCTTAGAGTTGTAATTCAGCAACATCTGAAGAGCTGAATGTTGTGCAGCTGTGCCATAGGTCATATGAAGCCTTCAAAAGCCTTGAGTATGGTTCCCCCAGCCCCCATAGGCTATCCCAAATCATAATATGATTAAAAGATGAGGGGAGTTACTAAACACACACAAAGAGGAACAATGTGTATTTAATTACCTTGATGTGATTGTAATTAAAATTAAATTGAATCAAATTTAAGTTTTGTCCTTCCCCAATCTATTTATCTTTGCCTGTCTAAAAGATTGCATTCCCCATGCTCAACAGGCCGTAAAAGCTGATTCAGACCTCAGCCACCCAAAAGCTGTGCACCTGTAATTCAGAGCCCAAATGTCCAGTGAAAGGAAGAGGCCAGAATTCTTTAAATGCAAAATTTAAGAGCAAAGTCTCAGAACCCTCCATCTCCCATATTAGAAGTTCCTATGTCATGTGCTAATGCTTCAGGGCTCAGTTGAGGTCCAGATTTGGTGCATGGGTAAGAGAACTATTCAAACCCACTAAATCACATGCTTTTATGGGCTTTCAAGAGTTGGTCCTTTCTGATCCTACTTAATCACTTCATACACACACACACACAAATCTCCTGGACATAAGTCAAACTGGTACCAGTTGAGCAAAAGAAATCACATGTGTAAGGTCTGGGTATGTTTGCCTACTGATCAGATAAAGCAGCCTTCCTCATCCTGGTGTCCTTGCATAGCTGGGAATTTTGAGTTCTGTAGTCCTGAATCATCTGGAAGGGTACTGATCTGAGAGAAGGCTGATATCAAGGCAGTATGATGAACCTACTATATGCAAACATGATACTGTATGTGTAATGCAGCCAATGTCTGTGATCATAAGACACCTTAGAAGCAGGGTCATAAGAAGATAAATTAGCTGCATCCACAGGCACAATGACTGCATATAGGGTTTATTCATACTCCATTACCTCCACCTGAACACCAAGAGCTTGGAAACCTTGAGGATGTGATGTATATTTGTATTCTACCTGGCATGGATACATTTTAAATCAGCTAAATGTGTGCAGCTAATACAGAAATGCTTCTCCAAGGTGGACACTAAGCCAGATGACAGCCAAGGGTTCAAGGTTTTAGGGTGCCATGCTGACACTAGGCTCAGAGAAAAGATTTCATTAGTTAAGGTAGCAATATCTAATAATAGAAATCTGACAGAAGAGCAACAGATTAAGAGGGAAGGAACATTAAACCAGGAAAGCTGCTCAAATTGGAAACAAAACCAGGCAAACTACCTCATGCATAACTGGGTAGGGGGAATTAGATTCCAGTAAAGCTTCTCAAAGCCACCAGTAGGATGAAACCAAGAAGAAGGAGGGGGAAGGAGAGTGTAAAATAAAAGGCTTCCATATGTCAAAAAGAAGATCTGATATTCAACAAGAAATCGGGCTGATGTGTTGCCATGGAGCAAGAACATCCATCAACATGATAGCCGTAATTAGCTGCTATCCAAAGGAGGTCACCGGGAAATGGCAGGCTCTTCACTTCCCAGAAGTTTGGAGGGGCAATCAGAGAGCTACTTAGGATCCTGCATTTCCCACTTAGAGCAGTCGGGAGAGTTTAGTCCTCAGTTTGATTGAACGACCTTGTGGAGATATGGCCTTGGAGAGGCCTGCAGTTTGTCTTGTGGGATACCAATTACTACTACTCAGAAACTCTGGGAAGTACATGGGCTTGGGACTTGGTAATGTAGTGGATTTCAAAGAGACATACTGTAAACCAAGATTGGGTGGGGAGGGCACAGCTGTTAAATCTTTTGTGGCAGAGTTACCAAAAAAAAGTTTTAACATAAACTTCGACAATGAAGTATTTATCCTACTTGATTTCAGTCAATAGGGTTAGGCTTCCCATGCTGAACTGACCCTGAGAAATATCACTAAAATGTTCTTTCTTTGATCAAACTGTTTATCAGACAGCTACGCAAATATTCCTTGTAAAGGAATAATTGGCTAATAAGAGTTAACCCGGCTGCTTTGCTACCAACCTGTTAACCTCCATCTGCATATTGATTAGACATTGTTAAGAGTACAGCACCAAACCCAATAATTTTCAGGCTGGGCTGAAAATGCAAACAGTTCCCCCACTTCTGCAAATGATTTGCCCTCTGCAAAAAGTATGCACGGGGATATGGGGATATTTCAACTAGGGGTAGGCAAAGCGGGGAGAGTTGGGCAAAATTAGAATGCTTGGGTGGGGATAGACTTGCCTTTGAAAGAAAGCTGATCAAGGAGTCTTTACATTCTTCTTAAAAACAAAAACACAGAAGTATGGCTTGGCAACCCTCACAACAAGTCAATATTCCTTTTATATGTAAGAACAGATGCACCATAGAAATGATTTAATTTCATTTGCAGCAAAAATAAGAATTGTTCTTCCCCAGCCCTGCTTGCCCTATTTTGCTGCATAAGCCTTACTTTCAGTTTTTTTTCCTTCCTTCCTTCCTTCCTTCCTTCCTTCCCTCCTTCCTTCCTTCCCTCCCTGACCATGACCACAGAAAACTGATGGTGCAGTATTCTGCCATTTTGAGATAATATACAGGTTAAACGGTAGTGAAAGTCCTACTCTAGATGTAAAAGAGCTTTTTAAAAATAATGTTTCAAAATTACACTGCAAAAGCTGGGAAAACAAAATCTGATCCTTAACCTGCTTACTGTGGCTCTTGGGCTGCACCCAAATATTAAGTGAAGTCTTCAGCCACCAAAAATGTGGCCACTGGTTTATGGCCTGAAATGCACACATGCACACTTGTCTTCTAGTCTTCTCAGGGAGATGTTTATTTATTCATTTATTTTACACTTATGCAAGGTGCTGGTTGTTACCTATAAAGACCTTCATGGCATGGGGCTGGGTTATTTGAGGAACCATCACCAAAATGACACCATCTGTACCTGGAGGTGAAGGTGGGGGAACTTTATTTTGGCTATAACGCCATTAACACTCATCCCATAAAAACAGTGAATAGACTGAGTCCTCCACAGTTCTCTCTTCTTTGCTTTAGCTTCTTCGCTTTGATTTGGCTTCCAGATGCAATTCAAGGTGCCAAAGACTTTCATGGCATGGGGCTGGGTTATTTGAGGAACTGTCTTTCTCCATTTGTCTCTACCCATTCCATTCCATCCCATCCGATCTGGCAGTCCCACTGATTTGAGAATGCCATCTTGCATGGCCCTGCCTTTTCTATTGCAGTGCCTGCCCTCTGAAACACTATTCCATCTGATTTTAGGTTATCTCCAACCATGTTGGCCTTTCCAAAAGCCATTAAGACATTTCCCCAGGCATGGGGTTTGGGAAGTTTGCTGAGCTCAGGTGAGTTGGTTACCAGTTTCCTTTATTGCCATTGTACAGTATGTTTGCCCTTGTCTTTGGTTATTGTTTTTATTTCGTTGGTTGTATGGTTTTAAAATTTGGTTGGCCTCTCAGAGTTGCATGTGCGAGATGGGTGGCCATGTAAATCAATTGAATAAATAATACATGGTTCTTAGAGCACAGTTATGAAGAAGATACGCTCATGGAAAGGATCAATGCCTGAACTTTTTCCATGGTTCCATTGGCATTCCTTCTTCATCTAGACCAAATGGAACCCAACTGGCAGGAGAACACCAAAATGAGTGGTGATAGTAGAAATATTCAAGGTGAAATGAAATAAGACAAGAAAGAGGTTTATATTCTAGAAAAGGAAATTAAAAAACTGGGAAGAGAGTTGGGGACCAAAACAACCATATCAGAGAAAGCAGAGGAATATTACAAAGAATTTCTTGGATTTCTTCAGGAGGAAGATCCAATGGCTGTGTAATATGCTGATGTCAAGGTCAAATGTTCTGCATGGCTAGTGAATATTCTACCTCCAAAATTACACAGATAAAGTAGATGAATAACTTAAATGTAATATTTTATTTTCTTTGCCCAGAGTCCAAATTTATTTTGATACAAATACTTCACGACTAATCTAATCCAACAAATATAATAAGCATGACTTAAACACAGCTCCATAGTATGCATGGCACTCTTAATAATCTTTCATTGCTTGTACATGTGAAGTGGTTCCTTTTATTGAATTAATGACATCAATTAGGCCATGCATATTAGCATATCATGATGCCTCATGGGTGAAAGACAACAAATGCAACAGTGATTTTTAAGCTACTGTTATTATGAGTAGCTAAATAGCTGTATTTGCAAACTTGGAACATTTAAATCAGATTAGGATGAAATCTGGCATATTTTTTTCTTCTCAAAGTGTAGACGTTATTAGAGGTGAGTCTTCTTTGCTATAGGCCAAGGGTCGGAAATGGCGGCTCGCGAGCCACATGCGGCTCTTTGGCCCCTTGAGTGTGGCTCTTCCGCAGCTGAACTCACCCCCGCCCCTTCCACGTGATTGGATCCCGCCCCCAAACTCTTACGCTCTTATGCGCGCTCTCGCTCTCCAAGGCTGGGGCCACCCGCAGCCGCCCACACCTCGCGCACAGCCCGCGGGGCTCTCTGCCGCTCCCTTCGATGGAGGAGGGACCGGCGTGCCTTGGGAGCTGCTGCTGGCGGCATGTCTGGGCGAGGCGCGCGGGCGGAGCTGCCCGTCTGGCACTCTGGCACTTGGGCGCTCCCGAGCCTCTTCCCTTCTCCCTCGCCACGTTCGGGCGTTGAGGCCAGGCAAAGCCGGGCGGTCGCGCAGGGGCGAGGCGAGGAGTCCCGCTACTCCGCCTACCGCCACATCCGTCCATTCCCGGCCTCGTGGATCCCTTCGAGGGGCCGCGGGGCTTCCCCGCTTTCCTCCCAAGGAGGCCTTGACGGCGCACCCTCCCGCCCCATCAATCCCCCCACCCCGCCGTTCGGCGTCCTCTCCCCCCGCTAACCCAAGCCCTGCGGTGGCCGGGGGACCCGACCCAGGCTCCGTTCCGGTGGGGCGACTGTAGTGACCGGAGGCGGCCAAGGGGAGAGCAGGCAGCTTCGGAAGGGGGAAAGGAAGAATGGAAAGGCTGAAAGGATGTGGCAGGAACGGCCCTGGAAAGCGGGGCCTGCGGACCGCCACCTTTGGGGAGGAGGGTCCAGCCGGCGAGCAATGGCGGCACCAGAGTTCGCCGGAGCGGCTGGCGCGTTGGCTGGCCGAGGCATCCAGGCGCTGGGCAAGGGCGCGGGCCCGGGACGCGAGCAACCCGCCTTGGCGCTCCTGGAGAAGCGGCCGCGGGAGGCCCGCCGGGTGCACCCTCCCGCCCCATCAATCCCCCCACCCCGCCGTTCGGCGTCCTCTCCCCCCGCTAACCCAAGCCCTGCGGCGGCAGATACTCCACAGCGCGGTTGGGGTTTTCGGAACCGGGTACCCCGGGGCCACCCCCTGCTCCCCCGTCCATGGAGAGCGAGAGGAAAAGGGGCGCTCGGGCGCTTTGCGCTGCGCCCGGCGCCTTCGGCTCCCGATTGCTGCAAAGGGCACCACCCCACGCCAGCTACAGACCCGACCCGCGGCCCGCAGAGGGCTGCAGGGCTACGGCCACCATCCTGCCTGCGGGAGTCCGAGCAGGAGAGCAGGGGGAGGGGGAGGGGGAGGAGTCGTCGCCGCTTTTACTGCTGCTGCCGCCTGCCTGCCTGCCTGCTCCAGCCCCGAGCGAGCCGCCCGCTCCTTCGGCTCCTGCCTTCGCTGCAGAGGCACTGCGCACTACGAGTGCACCGCCCGGCAAGCCCCGGGCGAGCCTCAGCCCAGCGGGAGGGGGCAGAACGCAGAGGGAAGGGAGACGGCAGAGAGGGCAAGGAGCGTGAGGCCTGCTGAGCTTTTGCCGGCGGACCCGCGCTGTGGCGAGCTCTCCTCTCCCCCCGCTAACTCGAGCCCTGCGGCGGCCGGGGGAAGCCGAGCCAGGCGGGGGTGCAGCGGGGCCCAGCGGCGCGCTGCGGGCGAAGAGCCGCCTGCTCTCCCCTTGGCCGCCTCCGGTCGCTAGTCGCCCCGCCGGAACGGAGCCTGGCTTGGCTCCCCCGGCCACCGCAGGGCTCGGGTTAGCGGGGGGAGAGGACGCCGAACGGCGGGGTGGGGGGATTGATGGGGCAGGAGGGTGCACCCGACGGGACCGCAGGGACCCTCCGGAGAGGCGGCTTGAAAGCGGTTTCGGGGTGGTTGTTTTTTAAGCGGGCCTATGCGGTGGCTGCTTTTCTCTCCCCACAGACAGCACGGGTGGGCGGGTCCTCTGGAAGGAGGCCGGCCGGAGTTCTGCTTGCAGCGGACGAGTTGCTGCTGGGCCGAGCAGATGCTTTTGAGACCTAACGGCGGGGTTACATCGGGACCGAGTCCGGCCTATCCCCGGTCTGTGTCGCGTTAATGCCGCCCCCTTTCCCACCTGGGAGGCCAGCTTGCAGCGCAAACGGCAGTCGCTTACTGAGCGAGTGCATTTTAAAATCTGCTTAACCCCCTTCCCCCTGCCCGCACTTCTCCCTCTTTGAAAAAGGAAGGCCGGAAAAGCGCAGTTTCAGTCTTGCGTTAAAGGGAGAAGCTGCCCTTAATGACAGAAGGCCATTCAAGTTGGAGAAACCTCGCGGGATGGGCGGAATCGCTACACACAAGCCACACGCCCCATTTCGTTCCTCCTTCCCTATCGCTTAATTGCCAGGCGCTCCTCCCCTGGAAACCCAGAGGAGGTGGGAGAAAGGCCGCTTCACACAACTCGCCAATCCGGGAAGTCCAAGTGTACACCCAAGGAGATCTGGAGGGTTTCCGGGGGAGCGGGGGACAGGCAGGGCAAGAAGCCAGAGCCTTGGGGTTGCCCAAGCGCCCTCCTCTTCCCTGTGGAACCGCCCTCCTTTTAAAACATGGCAGGAGTGCCCTTGATCACGTGCAAAGTATTTTTTCTGCTTCTAAGCGGCCGCGGGAGGCCCGCTGGGTGCACCCTCCCGCCCCATCAAGCCCCCCACCCTGCCATTCGGCGTTCTCTCCCCCCGCTAACCCGAGCCCTGCAGTGGCCGGGGAAGCCAAGCCAGGCTCCGTTCCGGCGGGGCGACTGTAGCGACCGGAGGCGGCCAAGGGGAGAGCAGGCGGCTCTTCGCCCGCAGCGCGCCGCTGGGCCCCGCTGCACCCCCGCCTGGCTCGGCTTCCCCCGGCCGCCGCAGGGCTCGAGTTAGCGGGGGGAGAGGAGAGCTCGCCACAGCGCGGGTCCGCCGGCAAAAGCTCAGCAGGCCTCACGCTCCTTGCCCTCTCTGCCGTCTCCCTTCCCTCTGCGTTCTGCCCCCTCCCGCTGGGCTGAGGCTCGCCCGGGGCTTGCCGGGCGGTGCACTCGTAGTGCGCAGTGCCTCTGCAGCGAAGGCAGGAGCCGAAGGAGCGGGCGGCTCGCTCGGGGCTGGAGCAGGCAGGCAGGCAGGCGGCAGCAGCAGTAAAAGCGGCGACGACTCCTCCCCCTCCCCCTCCCCCTGCTCTCCTGCTCGGACTCCCGCAGGCAGGATGGTGGCCGTAGCCCTGCAGCCCTCTGCGGGCCGCGGGTCGGGTCTGTAGCTGGCGTGGGGTGGTGCCCTTTGCAGCAATCGGGAGCCGAAGGCGCCGGGTGCAGCGCAAAGCGCCCGAGCGCCCCTTTTCCTCTCGCTCTCCATGGATGGGGGAGCGGGGGGTGGCCCCGGGGTACCCGGTTCCGAAAACTCCAACCGCGCTGTGGAGTATCTGCCGCCACAGGGCTTGGGTTAGCGGGGGGAGAGGACGCCGAACGGCGGGGTGGGGGGATTGATGGGGCGGGAGGGTGCGCCGTCGAGGCCTCCTTGGGAGGAAAGCGGGGAAGCCCCGCGGCCCCTCGAAGGGATCCACGAGGCCGGGAATGGACGGATGTGGCGGTAGGCGGAGTAGCGGGACTCCTCGCCTCGCCCCTGCGCGACCGCCCGGCTTTGCCTGGCCTCAACGCCCAAACGTGGCGAGGGAGAAGGGAAGAGGCTCGGGAGCGCCCAAGTGCCAGAGTGCCAGACGGGCAGCTCCGCCCGCGCGCCTCGCCCAGACATGCCGCCAGCAGCAGCTCCCAAGGCACGCCAGTCCCTCCTCCATCGAAGGGAGCGGCAGAGAGCCCCGCGGGCTGTGCGCGAGGTGTGGTTGGCTGCGGGTGGCCCCGGCCTTGGAGAGTGCAACGAGGACCGGCCATGGAAGGTGAGCGAGGGCCGGGGCGGCCGGCCAAGCGCAGCGCAGCCCTTCCACACGATTGGATCCCGCCCCCAAACCACGCCCCCTTCCACACGATTGGATCCCGCCCCCAAACCCCGCCCCCTTCCACGCGATTGGCTCCTGCCCGCAAACCTCGCCCCCTTCCACGCGATTGGCCCCCGCCCGCAAACCCCGCCCCCTGGCTCTCGAGCACTTAAAAATGTGCACGAGCATACCAAAATGGCTCTCGGCTCAAAAAGTTTGCCGACCCTTGCTATAGGCAAAGAATCTGTAAAAATGGTCCAGGTGAAAGAAAGGCAGGATAAAAAAAAATCTAATAATAATAACAGTAACAATAATAATGCCTCCCCCCAATCCCTTAATCCGAGGCAGCAAAATTAGGAGTACCATCTTGCTAAATATTCTCTAAAGGGATTTTTGGAGGTAGTACCATAACTCCTTCCTTCTTCATCTTTTTTCCATTGCTGCTTTTGTTACACGTACTGGATTTTCTTGAAATAAAGGATTTTCCTCCAATAATTTAAGTTTAAAACAAGAGAGTTGTCATAAATGCATTGGTGATACAATAAGAGGGCAGCCTGCATCCCCCTGCCAATTATTTTTTTTGTCTTTTATATGGTCAGTTCATATACAAAAGGTTTTTAATAATACTGTCATATGACAGCTCAGGGAGAGGGGAAAAAACCTACAGGGTAATTATAGAAAAGTTTAGTCCATTTACTCCAATATTATATGTGAGTAAAGGTAAGTGTCATCTTCCAGATATTTAGGGCTTCTGAGTGTCCTTATGCATTTTATTTTATTTTTTTACTCTGGTGCTGTCCAACTATTTCTTCAGATTCTTTTTTGTAAAGGCAGTTGTAATTTTTTTTTTGTTCCTTCAAGTCAGTCTTGACTCCTGGTGACTGCCTGGACTAGTCTCTGCAGTTTTATTGGCAAGATTTTCAGAAGTGGTTTGCCCTTGCCTCCTTCCTAGGGCTGGGATTGAGTGACTGGCCCAAGGTCCCCCAGCTGGCTTCGAGCCTAAGGTGGGACTAGAACTCTCAGTCTCCCGGTTTCTAGCCTGGTGCCTTAACTACTACACCAAACTGGCTCTAGTTGTACTTTTGCTTTCTAAAAACTTGAGGTACCTGCCAAACCTTGGGTTACCCTTTTTATCCTGTGTAGGAAGACTCTTTCTTGTGCCCAGTTAGAGAGTGATGAAAAGCCATATTTGAAGGCAGATGGGTGGATGGATCCAGTTCTGGGTTTGCATTTAGTCATTTTGAATACTGGGGATTAAAAAGAACCCTTGCAGAAAAGCTCACAAGACCAAGACTGTTTCAGTGTAAGAAACAAGAATTGGATTTAATCTGATATATAGTCAAGGAGATGAAGAGCTGAAATGGGTTGTGGTACTTGATGTGTATGTTATGCTTTACAAAATGTATGTGTTAGATTTTTCAATTTTTCAATTTATCATAGAGTTGGAAGGGATCTTGTGGGTCTTCTAGTCCAACCCCCTGCCCATGCAACAAAGCTCATACCATTTTACTAATATTTACTCATACTAGTCTTTTCTTGAAAACTTCCAGTGATGGAGCACTCACAACTTCAGGAGGCAGGCTGTTCCATTGCCTAATAGCTCTCACAGTCAGGTTCTTGTCAGCTTCCACCCACTGGTTCTTGTCTTCCCCTCAGGTGCTCAGGAGAACAAATCTACTCCCTCTTCCCTGTGACATCCCTTCATGTGTCAGAAGACTGCTATCATGTCTCTCTGTAGCCTTCTATTCTTTAAACTAAACATACCGAGTTCCTTTAACTCCTCTTCGTAAGATTTCGCTTCCAAGCCCCTTATCATCTTTGTTGCTCTTCTCTGCACTCTTTCCAGTTCCTCAGCATCCTTTTTGTACTGTGGTGACCAGAACCAGACACAGTATTCCAGATGCGGTCTGACCAGTGCAGCATAGAGCGGTACTATCACCTCCTGTGATCCTGACACGATACATCTGTGGATGCAGACCAAAACTGCATCACATTGCTGGCTCATCCTTAATCTGTGGTTTACGAAGATCCCCAGATCTTTCTCACAAGTACTGTTGGTAAAGCAGGTATCACCTATCTTATACCTATGCATCTGGGTTTTCCTGCCTAAGTTCAGAACCTAGCATTTCTCAATATTAAACAACATTGTGCTGGATAGGGCCCAATGTTCAAGTTTATCAAGATCTTTTTGAATTGTGAGTCTGTCTTCAGGGGTATTAGCAATCCTCTCCAGCTTTGTGTCATCCCCAAATTTTATGAGCATGCCTTCTATTCCTTCATCTACATTAAGACATTTATGAAGATGTTGAACAGTACTGGAAGCAGGACAGAACCCTGAGGTACCCCACTGCACACCTCCCTCTACGTGGACATAGACCCACTGAGGATTACATGTTGGCTACAGTTGTTCAGCCAACTGTGCATCCATCTGGTAGTGGGACTATCCAGCCCACATTTTTCCAGTTTATCAAGAAGGAGACTATGTTCTACTTTATCAAATTCCATACTGAAGTCTAAGAATACTATATCTACCTCATTCCCTTGGTCTACTAATCTAGACACCTCGTCAAAGAAAGCAATAAGATTTGTCTGGCATGACCTGTTTTTATCAAATCCATGCTGGCTTCAGGTAATCACCCTATTCATTTCTAAGGGCTTGCAAACCCACTGCTTAATTATCGTTTCTAGAATTTTCCCAGGTATTGATGTTAAGCTGATTGGTCTGTAGTACCCTGGGTCCACTTTTTTCCTTTTCTTGAATATTGGAACCACATTGGTTCTGCTCCAGTCTTCTGGCACTTCCCGTACGCTCCGGGATTTCTCAAAGATTTCAGTCAGTGGTTCTGAGATGACATCTACCAGTTCCTTCAACACCCTGGGATATAAACCATGTGGCCCAGGAGACTTGAATCCATTCAAAGCTACTAGGTGTTCTCTCACCAATTCCTTTACCAGTACCATTACACCTATTTTGATCTGCATTTCTTGTCTGCTCCCTATAGTGCCACTTCTGACAAGTCAGGCTGCTATTTCCTTTAGTAAAAAAACGGATGCAAAGTAGGAATTAAGCAGTTCTACTTCCTCCCTGTGGCCTGTCACCATCTTTATATTTGTATCCAAACTTGCCTCCAAGACATCAAAGTAGTTTACCTAGGGATCTCTATTCATTTTATCCCTAACACAGTAAGGCTGTGAGGCAAAACATCCAATGAGCCTTTTCCGTGGAGGTAAAGTAGACTTGAATCTGTCTCTCATTAGTCCTGGTCCAAGACCTTAACCACTACATCCTACTGGTCATTACAAATTATTTTCTTGCTCTAATTCTCTGAAGCATTCTAGGTAGATGTCCACAGACCAATGTTTCCATCTTCCAATCCATCATAGGGCAGTTTGTAACAAGTCTGGAATCATCTTCACTATTGGCAGTTCATCTGTCATCATTGAAATGCACTGAGGATGGTCGTGTCTATACTTTGCAAGCAAATGCTCTTTGAGAATCTAGTTCTCTGGAACTATCTCCCCCCCCACCCCATCACCATCACAATGTACAACAGGCCCCAACTCTGCTAACCTTTAGGAAAGCCATTAAGACGTGGCTTTCCCCCCAGGCACTAGGGGCCTGTTGAGTGGAGTTCCTTTTCGATTGTTTTTATTATGGTGCTGTTCGCCATTTTATATTCTGTATTTCATATTTATATATTGTTTATGTTTTAACATTATGTGGTTCTTTTTGGATTATGCTTTGTTTTTTGTTGTTGTACACTGCCCAGAGTCACATTGTTGAGCTGGGCGGCTTTATAAATCTACTAATAAATAAATAAAATAAAAATACATCAAGGGCCTATTAGTACTCATCCTCTCTCCTTCTGCCAGACCAATAGGAGACTGTAGAGAACATCATCAAATCATTTTGGAGAATCCAGCAGCAATGGGTAATTGCGGCTGGATGCTCCAACCTTACACAGTGTAAATAAAGACAGGAAATAAGGATAAAAGGAAGATGGGGGAGGGGGGAAACACAAGCCTCCGAGAAAGCAGCAGCATTGCCGAATCAGGAAAACTCAGAAACCAATGACAAAAGTACTACCAATGCTGGCGACCACGAGGCCGGAAGAGAGCAATCAATGTGAAGCAAAGAATGAAATCAACAAAGAAAGAACTGAGAGGGAGGGGCGGGACAAGTAAGAACCGAATGGTTAAAGGAGAGGTCTGGGGGGGAAGAAACCCACTTCTGGCTTTAACGGAGCACGATGCTGATTCAATAAACGAATTGCACATATCCCTCGTGGCTTGTGTTGTAGATTCTGATTTTGGATCATAAAGATCGTGAACCTCACAGAAAGCCAGAAGTCAACATGACAACTTTACCGGAGGACGCGGAGCAACCCAGAAGCAGCCCACACGTGGTGACTACACTGGGGGGCAACGTGAACCACCTGGAAAGCCAAGCAACAAACCCACCGGAAGAGCAGGACGTGCCAAGCCATGCACCCAGAGCCATTTCCCCACAGCAGACCCCAGGAGAGCAAAGGGAGCAATGGGGAGCTGCAGGAGGGACTCTAACATCCGTGGCAGCAGCGACCCAGCTCCAAGGGCAAATCGCACACACACACTCTACCCCACCGAGCAAACTGTGGATCCAGGATGACCTGCGGACCCCTGAGACTCCCTGGCAGACAGGCACAGACGGAGGAACAGCGGCAGAGCCCGGCCACAGCACGCTATACTCACCGGCAGCGCCAGACGAACGGGTAAGGAGGCTAGAACAAGATATGTGTGCCCTGCGAGAAGCCATGACAAGCCTACTGGGGAAGCTAGACCAAGAAGCCCAGATCCAGGCAGCAAAAAACAGAGCGACGGTGCCAACAGAAGCCAGGATCAAGGTGAGGGGGCCCACTGCCTGGGAGGGAATCACAGCGGCCCCCTGGAGCGCAGAGGCCATGTTCCCAGATCCAAATCCCGGCCCAGCCCCCTGCAGCATGGAAGCTCCAAGCCCCGGCTCAGCAATTGGAGCGTGGCAAAGGGAGGAGCTACCCAGAAGCGGGAGCTTTGAATCCCAGACCGGCACAACAGCAAACAATATAGCAGCCAGGGGGAGGGGAGCACAGCCCAAATGGGGAAATGCAGCAGCAGCAAGCCCTGCAGCACCAGCAAGTCTTGCAAAGGGAGCGTGGCGAAGGGAGGAGCTACCCAGAAGCGGGAACTCCGAATTCCTGGACGAGGGGAGGGGAGCATGGCTCCAATACGAACCCACGGCAAGACGGCCAATGACTGGGGGGGGAAACATGCCAGCCCCCTGGGGAGTGAAGATCCCAGCCCAGGCTGAACCGGCAGCAGCCAGTATAAGAGAGAGAGAGAGACAGCCTGCATACCAGATTGGAGGAAACATGCCAGCCCCCTGGGGAGTGAAGATCCCAGCCCAGGCTGAACCGGCAGCAGCCAGTATAAGAGAGAGAGAGAGACAGCCTGCATACCAGATTGGAGAAAACATGCCAGCCCCCTGGGGAGTGAAGATCCCAACCCAGGCTGAAACAGCAGAGGCCAGTATGAGAGAGAGAGAGAGACAGGCACCCCCTGCATGCCAGACTGCGATACTGCTGGACAAGACGAGAGAGCCCTCCACTGACTGGGGGAAAACAGGACAACCCCCCACCACCTGGGAGGAAAGTGCACTGCACCCCACCACAACCTGGGGGAAAGCCACACAACACCCTACAACCTGGGAGGAAAGTGCACTGCACCCCACAACTGGGGGGAAAGCCGCACGACACCCCACCACCTGGAGGGAAGCAGCACAACACCCCACCACCTGGGAGCACCACCTGGGTGCACTGCACCCCACCACAACTTGGGGGAAAGCGGCACAACACCCCACCACCCGGGAGGAAAGTGCACTGCACCCCACAACCTGGGGGAAAGCCGCACAACACCCCACCACTTGGAGGGAAGCGGCACAACACCCCACCACCTGGGAGGAAAGCGTACTGCACCTCACCACAACCGGGGAAGAAACCGCACAACACCCAACCACCTGGGGGAAAACTACACAACAGCCCACTGCCTGGGAGGATGTCGCACCGCAACCCTGGAACCTGCCAGCCCCAAGCAGCCTGTGGAATAGAAGAGAACTCACCAGGAACAGAGACCTGAGAGCCAAATTTAATGGAGACCCCAAACAACTAGCATGCTTCCTCACACATGTAAGGGGGTTCATGGAAGAATTTGAGGGAACCTTCCGGTCGGAGGGCGCCAAAGTAAGATATGTATCAGAACGCCTAAGGGCAGAAGCCGCACAATGGCTAGAGGAACTACATGACGTGGCAGCCCCAGAACTACAAAACCTCCACACCTTTATGCAAGCATTAAAGGAACGATTTGAGGACCCATTAGCGGCAATAAAAGCTCGAACAAGCTTACAGAACATAAGACAGGGAGGCAGGTCAGTCTCAGAGTATGCCATGGACTTTAAAGCTATAGCAGGGAAACTAACTGACTGGCCGGAGTCCCTAAAGATAGAATACTTTAGGGGGGGCCTGCGCCCTGAGATATTGGAATGGTCCTTAGCGCGAGGGAATCCCAAAACGCTGAGAGATTGGATATGCCTAGCAGGTGAAGTAGAGGAGGTACGGGCTCAAGTGAGGCGTCAACTAAGATCCTACACTACAGGGAGGCACCCAACAACCACAAAGAACCACAGCGACCGGAAGACAACAGACCGACTACGGGAAGAGAGAGAGCGACGGGCAAGATGGGGTTTGTGCTTCAAATGCGGGAAGGAAGGCCACCGAGCAGCCAACTGTGCACCCCCCACTGGACCAGCAAAAACCAAAACTGGTGAAAGCAGTGCAAAGGCCCTGACCCAAAAGGCTAAAGGAACAGCAGCGGCAGCCGTCGAAAAGAGACGGCACGAAACATTTGAGGACCCAGAGGACTCAACCGACGAAGAATTCCAGCCGTCGGGAAACGAAGGGAGCCTGCCCTAAACAGCGCCGAAGGGCAGGCATGGACAAACGGGCGCGAGGACCCTATGGTGAGTAGGAAATGCCCTGTAATGATGGTGCGGGCACAACTGAGGCCGCTGAGGGGCGGGGGGCACACAAGACTAGCAGGACTACTAGACTCTGGGTGCACACGCAACCTACTACACCCCGCAATAGTCACCAAACTGAAATTGAAAGTCGAAAAACTTAAAGACCCCATCGTATTCACCCAACTAGATGGGGGGGACATGAAAGGGGGCCCTGTAGAACATTACACCGAACCCGTCACCATGCAGGTAGGGACACATGAGGAGGTCCTGAGGTTCCTGGTAGCCCCAATCGCCAACCACTCCATGATCCTAGGGATAGCCTGGCTAAGAGAAAGAAACCCAAGGGTGGATTGGAAGTTGGGGCAAATAAACTTCCCCGATGGAAGCTACAACGAGGGAGGCCAGACAGAGAGGGACGCAGAAGAGCTAACAGGATCCCTAGAAGAAGGGAAGGGTGGGACAACAGAGGAAGGGAGCCCCTGCATACCCAGGCCATACAGACACTTGAAAAAGGTGTTTGGAGAAGCCGAGTCAAATCAACTCCCACCCCACCGGAAGTCTGACTGTGCCATAGAGTTGATCCCAGGGACAGAGCTCCCCAAGACAAAGTTGTACCCTATGACCCCTAAAGAACTTGAGGTGCTACGTGAATTCATAGATACAAACTTACAACGAGGGTTCATCCGACCTGCTACATCGTCTATGGCCGCACCTGTCCTCTTTAGAACAAAAAAAGATGGCTCCCTGAGGCTCTGCACAGACTATAGGGGCTTAAATGCAGTCTGCACCTCCAACAAATACCCCCTCCCCTTGACGAAAGACATGCTGACCCACCTGTCAAAAGGGAAAATCTTCACGAAACTAGACCTAAGGGAAGCGTATTTTAGAGTACGAATCAGGGAGGGAGATGAGTGGAAGACCGCCTTCAACTGTCAACTGGGATCATTTGAATATTTAGTAATGCCGTTCGGCCTAAAGGGGGCGCCAGGAGTCTTCATGCATCTAATTAACGAAATCCTCCATGACTTCCTCTACCGGGGAGTGCTAGTATATTTGGATGATATACTTATCTACTCCGAAACGATGGAAGAACATGTGACACTAGTAAGAGAAGTGCTGAAAAGACTACTAGAAAACCAGCTATACGCCAAACTATCAAAATGCGAATTCCACAAAAAGCAATTAGATTACTTAGGGTACAGGATTTCCTACAAAGGAGTGGGAATGGACCCAGGAAAAGTTAATGACGTGGTAGCCTGGGAACCACCCCGCTCCAGAAAACAACTACAAAGCTTCTTAGGGTTTGCAAACTTCTACAGACAGTTCATTCCCCAATTTGCACAAGTAGCCCTACCTCTCACGGACCTACTGAAGACGAAAGGAAAAGGAAACCCCAAAACAGCGATGAGACCAGGAACAGCGCTCAAATGGACTACAGAATGCCAAGAAGCGTTTGACCGCCTGAAAGCGCTGTTCACATCAGAACCGATACTGAGGCACCCTGACCCGGCACGACCGCTAATTGTCCAAGCGGACGCATCAGACGTGGCCATAGGGGCTATTCTGCTGCAGAAGGATGAGGAGGGGGAACTGAGACCATGCGCCTACCTATCACGCAAGTTCACAGACACGGAGAGGCGCTGGCACGTCTGGGAGAAGGAGGCGTTTGCAGTGAGATGGGCACTTGTCACCTGGCGACACTTACTCGAGGGGGCCCCCCACCCGTTCGAAGTCTGGACGGACCATAAGAACCTAGAAGCCCTGAAATCACCACGAAAACTAAACCCCAAGCAAATCAGATGGGCGCAGTTTTTCAGTAGGTTCAACTTCACGTTAAAGTACCTACCAGGGGGCAAGAACTTTCTAGCGGACGCGCTCTCCCGGCTACCCCAACACAACAGCCAAAGAGAAGAAATAGTGGACTCGGTCATCCCACCTGCTCACTTCGGACTCACTGCAACCACACGGGAGCGGAAAACTGCCCCAGCCATAAAAGTAGAACAGGATCTACAAGCTGAGTTGCAGACTGCATCGCAACAAGATGATTGGCTGCAAGGGAATAAGACCTTTCTAGTAGAACGACAAGGACTATGGTGGAAGGGAGAGAGAATATATATCCCAGAAACCCTAAAAAAGAAAATCCTACAAAGATGCCATGACGCCAAGGTGGCGGGACACTTTGGATTCGTGAAGACTCTACACTTAGTACGACGGCAATTTTGGTGGCCGGCCCTACGCAAAGACGTGGAAGAGTATGTCACAACATGCCCCATCTGCGCCACAGCAAAACGCGCCGGCGGCAAACCCAGGGGGCTACTACAGAACGTAGCGAGCCCTAACCGCCCCTGGAAACAAATCGCCATGGACTTCATAGTCGAATTGCCAGAAAGCAAAAAGAAGACGGTCATATGGGTCGTTACAGACTTATTCTCGAAACAGACCCACTTCATCCCGTGTGCAGGGCTACCCACGGCCAACCAACTAGCCAAGCTGTTCATACAACACATATACCGCCTACACGGAGCTCCCGAAAGAATAATAAGCGATCGCGGAGCCCAATTTACATCCAGATTCTGGAAACAGTTCTTGAAATTAATAGGGGTGGAGCAAGCATTAAGCTCCGCCCACCACCCAGAGACAGATGGGGCAAGTGAACGACGAAACCAAATACTAGAACAATACTTAAGGTGCTACGTCAGCTACCAACAAGATGATTGGACGGACTTACTCCCATTCGCAGAGGTAGCATATAACAACGCGATACACACCAGCACAGGATTTACCCCATTCCAAGCAGCGAATGGACAAGACTTTGTAGCCATTCCAGAACTACCAAGAGAACAGACAAAAATAATCTCCCTGGACGACTGGATCACCCAAATGAGAAACAGCTGGCCAGTGATCGAAAAAGCACTAGAAGACGCCAAAGCAGACTACAAAAAATATGCAGATCGCAAAAGAGCCCCAGAATGGCCCATGGAAGTAGGAGAAAAGGTCTATTTATCCACGAAATACCTGAAATCCACTCAACCATCGAAAAAACTAGGCCCCAAGTACGTAGGCCCATTCCCAATTGTGAAAATCATCAACGACGTAACAGTACAACTAGAACTACCTAAGAACCTGAACAAAATACACCCAGTCTTCCACTGTAGCCTACTCAAACCAGTGCGCTCTTCTGCTAGATGGCACCCAGAACCCCCCCCGCCTGCCCCCACACTCATTGAGGGAGAACAACACTTCGAGGTCCAAACAATTTTAGACTCCAGAATGCGAAGAGGGGGGCTGCAGTACCTAATCCAATGGAAACACCTTCCAAAAGCAGATAACGAGTGGGTGGAGAGCCGACATGTCCGAGCACCCCAACTTGTAAGGGCATTCCACAAGAAATACCCAGAGAAGCCAAAATTAGCTGACAAGAAATAGACTACTACCTTCATACACTAACTGTCCCTTTTATCTTTCAGATGGCGCATCCTCACCAAGGGGCAGGGGGGAGGTTATCATTTCGAAGGGGGGCGGCATGTAAGGATGGAGAATCCAGCAGCAATGGGTAATTGCGGCTGGATGCTCCAACCTTACACAGTGTAAATAAAGACAGGAAATAAGGATAAAAGGAAGATGGGGGAGGGGGGAAACACAAGCCTCCGAGAAAGCAGCAGCATTGCCGAATCAGGAAAACTCAGAAACCAATGACAAAAGTACTACCAATGCTGGCGACCACGAGGCCGGAAGAGAGCAATCAATGTGAAGCAAAGAATGAAATCAACAAAGAAAGAACTGAGAGGGAGGGGCGGGACAAGTAAGAACCGAATGGTTAAAGGAGAGGTCTGGGGGGGAAGAAACCCACTTCTGGCTTTAACGGAGCACGATGCTGATTCAATAAACGAATTGCACATATCCCTCGTGGCTTGTGTTGTAGATTCTGATTTTGGATCATAAAGATCGTGAACCTCACACATAGGGCAGTTTGTAACAAGTCTGGAATCATCTTCACTATTGGCAGTTCATCTGTCATCATTGAAATGCACTGAGGATGGTCGTGTCTATACTTTGCAAGCAAATGCTCTTTGAGAATCTAGTTCTCTGGAACTATCTCCCCCCCCACCCCATCACCATCACAATGTACAACAGGCCCCAACTCTGCTAACCTTTAGGAAAGCCATTAAGACGTGGCTTTCCCCCCAGGCACTAGGGGCCTGTTGAGTGGAGTTCCTTTTCGATTGTTTTTATTATGGTGCTGTTCGCCATTTTATATTCTGTATTTCATATTTATATATTGTTTATGTTTTAACATTATGTGGTTCTTTTTGGATTATGCTTTGTTTTTTGTTGTTGTACACTGCCCAGAGTCACATTGTTGAGCTGGGCGGCTTTATAAATCTACTAATAAATAAATAAAATAAAAATACATCAAGGGCCTATTAGTACTCATCCTCTCTCCTTCTGCCAGACCAATAGGAGACTGTAGAGAACATCATCAAATCATTTTCCTGCCCTTTTCCCTGAGCACTCACCACTTGCAGAGTAACAAAAATCCCCTTATACCCACTCTTCATGAAAAAGAAATAAAAGAAATAGTCAGTGCCTCACTCCCTGTGCCAAATCTATGCTTTTCAATATATTATTTGTGTGTACTTTTGTCTTGTGGCCTGCACAAGAATTGGAGAGGTTGCTGTGATGGGAATTTACACAAGATTAAGTGGGTTGTATGGAAGCCCTGCTAAGGCTTCTCACTCACCCATTTCCTTTTGAAGTAAATGCGACTTGTGAAGATGGAACGTTAGCAGGTCAGCAGTTCTGCAACCGGGTGCTTTTCCCAATAGGGTGACCACTGTGCACATTGCCAAAATGGCTGGGCCAGAGAAAGTGTGTGTGTGTGTGGGGGAGGATTATTATTTCTAAACAATGGATACTTAAAGAACAGGACTCTGAACCAGGGGTTGGCTTGAATCTTGGGGGCAGGAGGTGGGGAAGGCGAGATTTCCCATGAAGGGGAAAACAGATCAGCCACAAAAACTGCAAAATTGTAGCAGGAGTTTCCTTGCAAAAACTGGGAACTGCTCTTCAAAGGAAAACCCAGGTCAGTAACAGCAGCTTCCAAAACGGGAACTGAATCCGAAATAAATAGTCTTAACTCCCAATGACTATAAGAATAATCAGATTCCGAGCTGATCAAAGAGTGGTTCAAAACATCGCTCTGAGATCTAGCAGGCACTGCTTTAATGTCTTTAAAAATAAAGTTGAACTGATTCAGACCTGCAAGGAATTTGCTTCACCCGTGAGAACAGAGCAGCTTGCCCATACCAGTTTGGGAAGTGCTGGGACACACTGTTACTGAATGAACATATATCAGGGGATTATCCTTGGTGTTCCTTCCTAATGACTTTCCTCTTCCCATCTAACTTTGACAGAGAAAAGCAACAGACTGCAAGCAGTTGTCCCACAAGACCTTTTATAAGGGAAGTAAACCCAGTTTAACATTCTCTTATGAGAAAACTGATCCAGTCTGGACTCTCACCCAGCAGCTACTGTCGGCACTGCTGTTATTCCCCCCCCCCCCCCCGGCCTCTTTACATGGTTATTAAGAGATGAAGCAGGCCTTAAAGCTGGAACCTTTTCACTCTGGGAAAATTGTGTATGACATGTTACATACGGATCAGATAATTAAAGTATGCCCTGATTTCCTTCACTGTAACATAAAAAGGGTGAGATAACGGCACTATAATTTCAGATAATTAAAGAGCGATCGACTTGAAGCAGCTTCTACTGCTCGGGAAGTGTATCCCTCCATCATTAACACCACCTAAACCTTCTCTATTCTTCACACCTCACTGCGAGCTGCACTCTTGGCAACTGGCTCCCCAGAGAAGGCAGCACTACAGAGCACCGGCTGACTCAAACAGATGCTGTTCTCAACCACACTCTCTGGTGTCGTTTGGACCAATTTGTAGCATATTTGGGCCACATGGAACCATCATTACACATTTTCATCCATCTGTTCTCTTCAACTACCTGATGCCCAGTTCAGCTGCCCAAGAACCACAGAGATATTGGAATTCAGATCTGCAGAGAGCTGTGGTGAAGTTGCCAGGGTGTCATGCTGCCTTGAAAACACCTGCCGTAGTTCTGGGCTCTCACCTCAGAGGCGTTCAGATCAGGAAGGGTTTCCTCACTGGCTAAACAGATGTTTAATTATTGACAGCAGTTCTATACCAATCTTTCACCCCAAAGAATTCTACACGTCTTCAGAGGCACTCTGTGATTATTCCATATGATCAGGGAATGAATCCAGGCTTCCAGAGCGATTACAAGGCTCAGGTCAAGGGTCAAGGGATGAATTACATCCTGGCACATGGCAGTTATTTGAAATGCTCCATAATACAAAGAAGTCTATTTTGCAACACAACAAAAACACCAGGAAGTATGCCAATGAGGCAGGAGGAAGCAGGAAGGCTGGAGGAGAAAGGGAACACTTGATCATGTGTGCAGTTGCATAGACAGGCTTATGCTGTTCCTCTTAAATGTTTGTTCCAGCATGACCTTTAGCATGCTGGAGGAGCTGAGAAACAAAGGCACCTTCCTTTCTTCCTCTGAGTCCATAGCCATGCATCTTGTTTTGTGGTGCTGTGTTTCACTTAATTCCTCCCAATGTTTCCACACTGAATATATAGTCGCTGGGTACCGATGGCCTTTTGACATTCTGTCCTAGATTTGTAGGCGGAGATATTGGGTGGATAATTTCTCTGAATTTCTCCAGTGGAAGGAGACATTCTGCAACAATTTCTCAAGGGGGAGATACCCCCTTCGTAGCGACAGTAGCACCACTATTGAACTACTGGATGGATTTCTTTAATGATGTTCTCTCTTGAGACTGAAATCTCAAGCCAGGGAGCCAGGGAGGCTGCAAAACACTGGAGAAAGGAGGGCACAGTGGAAAAACAGGATGTTCCCACCACCTTTGGTCAGCTCCTAACCAAGCAAGCACATAAATATTAGGAAGGGGGAGACCCAAGCTCAAGGAAACTCACTGGGTGATGCTGGACCATTAATTCTCTCTGAGCCTAGCCTACCTCACAAGGTTGTTGCTTTTTCTGGCCATGCTTCTGGGCCATGCTGGCAATCATTCGGCATGTGGGCATCTTGTAACCCCATTGTCTCCCTCGTTGTGTGTTTTGCCTCTTGCTCTCTCATTTTTTCTTTATATCTCTCTGCCTCTTGCTGACTTTCTCACTCATGCTTTCTGCCTGCCTCATTCTCTCTTTCCGTCTCACTTCTGCTTGCTCCTCTGCTGTTTCTCAATCACTCTCACTTGCTCTCTGCCTCTCACCCGTGATCACTTTCACTTTCTTTCTCTCTCTTGTTCTGTGTCTTCTGCTCACTCTCTTGTGTTGCTCAAGAAAGTGTTAGTTCTTTTTTTAAAGACAGATCTAGTGTTCTTTTAAAAGAGTGCTAAAGCCAAAACAGGTCCAAGACTCTTTTTTAAAGAGTGCTGAATCTGCCTATATACAGTAAGAAGCCTGTGTCAGACCTAACGATGACTTCAGCAAACTCCAGTTAGGGATTATGGGCCCAGCTATCTCTATGGAAGCCAGGGGTCCAGTCTGTCCCACAGCCCAAGGCAAAATGGCCATGGAGGGCCCAAAGATTGGAAGGGAGGGATGTATCCACAGAAGCCTAAAGTGGCCCCAGTAGGAACTGGACAGATTTCCTACCCTTACTCACTACTGTCATGATTCACCTTAGCAAGCCATGAACCACATCATTGGCAAAGCTAAATCAGGTCCATGCCAAACATTGTGTTGGGAGAAGGGAGAAACACTAAAACTGGAACAGCTAAACATTATTTTAGTGTACCTCCACTGAGGGCTGGGGATGAGACAAGGGCAGAATCACGAAGGCACGGCCTTTGAAAATGTTCCGTGGGGCATGTTCATACTGCAGTTGATATGAGGATGAGCCCTAAGAGTCCAGTGCCAGCTGAAGACATTTTACTGCCTGAGGTGGAACTCAAATAATGCCTCCTCCACTTGTTAGGACCAATATTTTTAAAAATCTAGAAGTCCCTTCAAGGTCCTTCCTTACTCCCTTATCAAGGTGCCTCCCTGTTGCCTAGGGTGAATTTAAAGGTCTGCCTTCCCCACAAGAAAACTAGTTTTCTGGAGGCAATATGACCCTTGGTACAAGCAGATGTAGGGGGGAATGCTTCCAGTAACACAGGCAATGCCACACTACTGAAAAGGAGTCCTACCCTCTCTTAGGCATTCTTATTACCTGATGCACAGATGAGAACGGGTGACCCTCATTATTTGAAGGTGGTCGCATTCCAGCCAAACAACCCCAGATAAAGACACTGTGGATAATGAGAACATAGAAAAATGTATTTACCCATGCACAAAAGCCCATCTGCCATTTTGCACATACATAAAATATACAAAAATCATACCCCAAACTGCAGATGTATGAAATCTTTACTGCAGATAATGAGATACGGTTTGTGTTTTCCAACTGTGGATATGCAAAACCACAGATAATAAGTCCGTGGATAACCAGGACCACTTGTATAAGTGGGATATATTTTTCATCATAACTAAAGAATGAGGGCTCTGTACTAAGTTGTATGAGTAGCCTATATCTTCCTGCCCATAACTGGATTCTGGAATTTAAAGTTTGCATAATGCTTTGGAAGAGAAGACATTCAATCAAGAAAGCTTTCAGTAATAGTAATGAGGGAGACACTGGTATAGAATAGGATTTTCTTTCGTAGCCTGGCTACGAATATTTTTGAATTACATAGGGACAGATTATCACACACAACATAGCAGTACCATTCTACAAATGCTTGTTTGCCATTTCTGATTGTGAATGTTTAGCAAAGCACTTTTTTATGCTCTAAGAGGTCAGAGTGGGCAGAACATGAATGATGATCTGTTTGTCAATATCTGGATGATTTCTATGGGTCAGCAAGGATTTCAGTCTTTTTGCAAACAAAATGGCTGAGTTCTCACAACATAATAGAGGCTAACAAAACACAACGGATATGTTCAGAGAACAGCAGATAAATCAATACTATGGCTTATTGTGTTAATCTGCAGATCACTCTTAGCATGAACATCCTGTATATCTCCTGCATCTGGTTAGTGGGGTTTTGGGTTGGTGGACCTCACTGCTTTCTTCCAGGATTTTAAGTTCCTGCTTAGCCCATAGACTTGAGATTCCAAAGTAGTCCCCTATCCAAGTACTAGCCAGATCTGACCCTGCTTAGCTTTCAAGATTAGTCAAGGTCAGCTAGACATACAGCTGACATTAAAGAGACAGTTCCTGACATTAAAGGGATACAACATACATAAAGCCCTATTCACACCACATGAGCAAACCAGCCATCCACTCTCCTGGTCCATTGACTACCTTTGCGTGCCAGCAGTGTATGATCTTGAATGACTCATGTTTTTAGTCCTTCTAACCATGATTAAAGAGACTAGGAGACTGTTACCATCCTCTCCAGTTCCTGCCACCTCTCTCTGTCTCTATCTTAGAACAAAAGAGTAAGGCTGGTGCTGGTGCTACTAAAGGCAAATTCAAGGTGGATTGTGGATGTAATCATTCTGTCCATTTCTTCCCTTTTTCCATCTGTGAGAGATGTATAATTCAGTTAATTTTTAACAAAATCATTTATATTGGTAATAGCTATTGCAATTTTTATATATATTACATCGAAACCAACTCTTGGTGATTGAATGGCTGGAAACTGAGTCCATTAAATGTTTTAGGATAACAGTGACTAAGATAATAAATTGCACAAAAGACAAGGGGAGACGGGGGACAGAGATAGGTCTTATCATCCCAAGGAAATAAGGAAATGTGTACACAAACACATATCACAGTCAGAACAAACTGCGAGGTCAAACCATGACTTATGAGGAAATCCCATTGTTTAACACACAACCTGATAAGGCTTCCGCAAAGCCCCCCATAGATTGAAAAATGCATAGGATGTTTTAATGTAATCAATAGTTAAAATGTGTTAATTATAGGCGAATCGGAAACAAGAGTGTAACATCCTGGTACCTCAGCCAATGGGGACAGATGAGGGTCACCTTCAGCCGCAAAATTAGATGCTGAGATCTGTAATGAAGTGTGGTCCTTTTTGCTTGCAGCAGTTGGATCCACCCGCCTTTGCAAACGCAAAATAAATCTTTGCTTTTATACTTTGACTCAGAGAGATGGTGAGTGGTCATTTCTATGATCCATTTCTCACACATCTCTTTCTATGGCTGTGGAAGGGTGCCTAGAGAGGCTCCTTGTTTTTGCAGAGTCTTTCTAAGACAATAACTTAATCACTGACATTGGAGGAGATGGTTAACTCCTTGGTAAAGACTTTGCACAGGGTGAATAGGGGAGTTAATTTAAGCCCAAACAAGACCAGATCTAACCCCCCTCTGGTTTAATTGGTCAGGTCAATTAACTCATCTCTGGAAAAGCCAGTTTGGTCTAGTGGTTAAAGTGCTGGGCTAGAAACCAGGAGACTGAGAGTTCTAGTCCTGCCTTAGGCATGAAAGCCGGCTGGGTGACCTTGGGCCAGTCACTCTCTCTCAGCCCTAGGAAGGAGCCAATGGGAAACTAGGAGACTGAGAGTTCTAGTCCCGCCTTAGGCATGAAAGCCAGCTGGGTGACCTTGGACCAGTCACTCTCTCTCAGCCCAACCCACCTCACAGGGTTGTTGTTGTGGGGAAAATAGGAGGAGGAAGCAGTATTAGGTATGTTCGCCGCCTTGAGTTATTTATAAAAATAATAAAGGCGGGATAAAAATAAACAAACAAACAAACAAATAAATAAATTTGCATAATATGTTTACCTCCCTAGATCCATAACCCAATTAAGCACGTTGTCTGAACAGGAACACTCTTTAAATATTGTGAAATACATCCTGGAAACTTCCTTCACTTTCCTTCATGCTGTACTTCAGTATAAAAGAAATTAACAATAAAAAAGCAACACAGTAACTGGTAAAGGTTGTATATCCTCAAGCCTTCCTTTTCGGTTGTGACTTAGCTACCATAACTGCCCCCCCCCACACTATTTAATTTTAAAGCAGAGCAAAATGAAGCTCCAAAGATTACTCGGTGTCTTTATTCCTGCTTATTGCAGAGTCTCTAAGGGAAAGATATGCAGACAAAGGGTTCCAATTTCAGGAGCTCCTGCTGCATTGCCTCAGTAAACCAGCTCCTTGTTTAAGAAACAAATTTCCACAGCTTCCATCTGAATTTTCACATTCTACTGCCCGTTTTCCATCCACTCCATCTCAAAAGTGTTGTTTAATATTCAGATATTTAGTGCTCTTGAATATATACAAAAAAGTAATATATTCTGTGCCTGGCTTGCTAACACTGGCTTCTTTCTCTAATGCTTTAAAGGTCTCAATCATTTGATTTGACCATGATTCTCCCTCCCTCTCCTTTCTTTCCCCTTCCCCCCTTCTGCCACCACCTTCATTTCAAGGAGAAAGAAAAAATCTTTCCCAGGGCTAAATCCTGACAAATGTCTGCCTTCAACCACCCCCTTTCTTGCACACCCCCTTTGAAATATGTATGCGCATGTTATGCAGGGTGGATGCATATCAATGCCAAGCTATCTACCTTTGCATATTAAATCATTACCACATCTTTGCTGGCAGTAAAATATGCAGAGCGTATTCTAAAGAAAAGCCTCTCCCCTGCCGAGCCAGCATTCTTCCTTCTCCCCACTCCCTCCCAGCTTTAGCCCAGAAGCCCAGGTATCTCATGCCACCCTCCTTTGTTCCTTTGCAAAGGCATTTCTCTTGTTTTCTCTTTGTCGTTGTCGTGCTGTTCTGCTGGAAAAGGACTTTTTGCAATTGTGACTCAAAGCGAAGTCCTTCGCTGCCCTTCACCCCAGGCTCCGCTCTCATCTGCCTGTAAGGACCATCACCCTTGGGGAAGGTCTGGGGTCATCCTGCAGTGCTGCAGTGCAGAGCCCCCCCTGCTGCAGATGGCTATGTTTCCCAGCATCCCTGCATCCCATCCGCTGGAATCCAAGCAGCCAGCTGACCCAAGCCTCCTATTCCCCCCTCCTCTCTCCTATAATAATTTTATTAAAATTAAAAAGATAAAAACGAATACAAACTAAAAAAGAAAAAAAGAGTACAAAGAAAAAAAATAGAAGGAAAGATAGAAAAGAAAGAAAAAATAAGACTATAGTAAAGGAAAAGAAATATATAAAGAAATGACTTCCCCCTTCATCACAACAAGTATAAACAATTTTAGTAAATTATCACCTTCTCTTAAAATACCACAAAGGATTTCTTCTTCCCCCTGTTCCTCCATTGTGCCATTTAAATCTTTTAAATCCATTCCATGTTGTAAAAGAAGCCAGGAAATGCCAATTAGAGAAACCCTCTTGACTTATTTGAGTGGAGTTTTCTTTTCCTTGCTCCAGGGCCGAGCAGAAGGGAGAATAAGAGGTACTGGGAAATCTCTAGATTAGTGTTTCTCAACCTCAGCCACTTTAAGATGCGTGGACTTCAACTCCCAGAATTCCCCAGCCAGGGGTCAAGACTGACTCAAAGGCACGCGCACACACACACACACACACACACAATTGGATAATTGTCAGACAGAAATCTTTAACAATCTACTGTAACCATCTAGAGCAGTGTTTCTCAACCTTGGCAATTTTAAGGTGTGTGGACTTCAACTCCCAGAATTCCCCAGCCAGCCATGCAGCAATTACATCTGGGACAAATATCACTATTACAGTCCCTCATATCTAAAAAAATCAGTTTCAACTGGAAACCAATCCTGGACTATAACTTAAAACATGGATTTTTATCTTATTCAAAATTTGGGTTTTTCCTTATAATGAGTCTATATTTCAACTTTGTGGGATATTCAAATAAGAAGAGATTCTCAGTACTGATTCAATTTATTATATCTTATAATTTCAGTTGGTGATTTAAGACTGTGTTGACCAAGGTGTCTAATATTTATTCTTAGTTCAAAGCTTAATAGTGATTCTTAGTCTTTTAAAGTGATAGAATATAATTCATAAGTAATTAATGATATATTGGAAAACTAATCTCCATGACATTTTCAACCCCTTGTTTACTTATTTGTGTTTTACTTTATATTCTTTTTACTTCTCTTTTACCTCTGTTTACATTCTTTCTCTAAAATATCAAATAAAAAAAATGTCTCCAGTACAATCCTATCTCAAAGCACCAGGGCCTCCCTCTAAGATCAAGTACTCATGTAAGCTGACCAGCATTCCCTCTCACTGGCCAATTTAGGATCATCAAAATTGGCCTGAAGGTTCAAAGATCTCCACTGTCTCAAACTGTGAAATGGGAATTTTGCAATTTGAAATTTGGGGAGTTGCATTGATATGAAATCCATTTGGCTATTTTGTTGGGATGCTTTCATGGAATCCAGGGACTAATGTGGAAGTGCCCGTAGATGGCTTATAATTGGAAAGAACATCCTGAGTGCTATGTTTAAATGTGATGTCACATTCAATGAAGGGCCAACATAAATCCGGAATGGAACTCGATTGAATTTTGATAGGTAGAAACAAGAGTTAAGCACTCTTTCCTCCAGCTGCTTCTCCTCTGTTCTAAATCTCTTTTTCTAAAATAGCTTTCCAAAAACATTCAGTGGTCTGTAACATATAGTTAGCCCTGTAGATTGGGGCAATTAGATGCAAATGGAAGAGAGTGGAGTGCTGCTACTGAATTCTCCTGAAGTGTCTGGATTTGACCCCTGTCATAGACTAGGGGATCATTTGTCTGACCCAGTGATATGTGAGTAAAAGTGGATTTTGATTAGATTGGTGGCCAGATTAACTACCATTTAGCTTTTGAAGCTTTTCCATCTCTGAATTTGTACCTATAGTTTTTCTCTCAATCTCCTCCCCATCCCCTGTCCTGCATCCTCTTTGCTTGCTAATTTTATAAAGGTGTGCAGAAAATGAGAGGAGTTCTCAGTATTAAGGAGAACTCTAACATAACAGAAGAACAGAGAGAAGCTTTCTTTCATTGTAAGTTGTCAAATTCCAATCCCAGTTCCCAGGTGCCCATTTTCGTCTGCTGCCCATTGAGCCATTCACCTTTGGCCCCTGTTGAGTGAAGGCTCTGGTACTCTACATGCAGAAGACCATATAACTGGAGAAAAGCAGAGAAGGTGATTCTCCTTCACTCACAACAATTAAAGACTCTAAGAGGTACAATGGGATGTTGGTGCGATCCAGAAGATCGTCCATTCATCTTTTAGCCAAGCTTCTGGTTCTTGCTCTTCATTGTCTTAACACTGTCAGGAAGAGACAGGGACTTCTTTATGTGCACAGAGATGGAGTTAGGGGATGGGGTAGGAAGAGTATTCACTTGTTATTTTAAAGGGTAGACATCCCTTGTTGTTGTATTGTTATTGTTCATATTGTTGAACAATCTAAATAATGAGAATATTAATTTTTAATAACATTTAAAATCTAGCTAACTACCCAAGGAAGGAGACAGGGAACTGAGTGTGCTTGAGCCTCAGATCTAAGTGTTTGGCCCTTTGCCTGGATGAAACAAAGATTTTCTTATCCCTGAGAGACATCCTTTCTAATGAATACTGTTTGAGAGGTGGGAAGAAAGGATGGGGAGGAATCAAAGTTATAAATATTTTAAAACTGTAACTATTGTTTCAATAGAGGTTGGAGGGGGAATGCAATCAAACAACAGTCAGGAACTCTATTGGCCTGTCCTTTAGGGATTTCTCCCCTTTCCCAATAGACTTGTCTTTGCAGTAAAGGAACAAGCAGGAGTTTCAGTGGATGGGAAAAGTCCAACTGAGAAATCTGATTTTCTTTTGGAAATTGTAATTAGAGCATTAAAACCTGCATTGAAAAATGTTTGGTATTTTGAGTTCTATAATATCACTGAGGCTTGCAGGTCCAATTTGCAGCCGGGTCAGATTAAGTTTTTAAAAAGTTAACTTTTCTTACTCCAGTTCATATAAATCATCCACATTATCATCCTAATAAATCATTTGTTTGTTTTTAGAATTCTCTTGGATTCATTATTGTTTCTGAAATTCTGTAGTTGAGTGCTAGTGGTTCTGCAAGCATGGAGAAAAGGAAAATTGTTGACATGGCATCAATTTTAAAAAATTTAGGCAATGAAAAAATTATATGTTGAGTAGGCTTAATCAACCTGCCTCTGGGTATCCATGCTTAATTCCTTAACCAAATGTACCTGTAAGAATTTGATCTGTAACCTGAAGTTTCTTGTTTCATTTTTTGTCCCACTGATCTGCTGCTTTACATACACTTTACATACAGTTGACAATGACTAATCAAGGACCTTTCTCCACTTGTACCTCATCAAGGCACAAACACGCCTGGCAATAGATTTTTTCTGCCATGTCCCCATGATATGGCCTTCATCTTATCCCAAAACCCATGAGTGAAGCAATCTTAAGTCATCATTAGCTATACTGATGTTAAAGTAGTATTTTTCCCAGCGCCATCCAAGGGCAGCCTCGAGGTATGTAAAATCTGTGAGACCTTATTAACAATTACCTTGGAGGGAAGAAATCCAGTTTGACTAGTGGTTAAGGTGCTGGACTAGGGTTGTTGTGGGAAAGTGGGAGCATTAAGTATGTATGCTGCCTCAAGTTGACAAAAAATAAAGTGGGTTATAAATCCAATAATACATTAAAGAAAGATGAGCGTCAGTGACTGGGAACAGGGTAGGCTGACCATATTTCCTTGAGGCAAAAACGTTGCCGGACAAAGTGGGCGTACAGGCACGCGTGCAGGGGGGGCGCGTGGGGGGAGGCAGGCGCGCGTGTGCGGGGGAGCATGCGCCGAAGAGCGGGGGCATGTGTGTGCGCGCGCTTCGCCAGGAAACTTTCAAAAACGGGACAAAATTGAGGTTTTTACTATAATGACAGGACGCTCCAGAAATTGTGAAATAATGGGACAGTCCCGTTCAAAACTGGACGTATGGTCAGCCTAGAACAGAGGCAATATAGGCAGAATAGGGGTTGGTAATGGGGACAAGCAATTTCATACTGATACAATTCTCTGGCAGGGAGATGGGTAGAGACCAGTTCAACTCAGCAGTGAAGAAAGGTCCTCATAATTTTTGGATCTAAACTTCAGGGATGCACTCCAACTGAAAATCAGTTGGTTTATTTTTAGCTTGTCCAGAGTAGAAACACCCATTTTCAATGTCACACTGCACATGTACAGGGAAGTTGGCATGTGTCATGATGGCATGATGCTGCTTTTGTTAGACTACCCTATTTGACCCCTCCTGTGGACACCATTGAGTATATGGATTATGGATTGAGAGCATATGACAGCAATACAGATGGTGAAAGACTGATAGCATGTGGTGATTTTGCATCATCTGCAGAGGCTGAACTTCTAAAGTTGAGGGGATTAATTGTTCTAATTGATTACTGTTCTTGTCCTAATTATGTATTTCCTTTCCCAATTGCTGGCCCATGCAATTGGGAAATACTGGAAACTACAGCCTCAACACATCTGGAAGATACTAGGCTGGGAAGGATGATATAGGGCAAAAACGATTTAGAGGATATAGTTTGAGGGTAAAAAAATGTTAATCACAGCTTTGATCTCATTTCTTCTATACTTCTAAACAGATTTGTATGGGATACCTCAAGGATGAATAGCATCTGTAAGGGGGCATTAGGACTGGGGCCAATAGAATGTGGCAATTAATCCTACCTCCCCAGCCATTTTCATAACTAAAATTAAAGATACTTAGACACTTTTAAAAAAGGAGAGAGATATTTTTCATTGATCTTCCATGTCTTAAATAATTTGGGTCCTAGAAATACAGTATCTCTGTATCTCTGTTTTATTCTTATCATTCTGGTATAAATAACTGGTAAGAATATGCAACTTTCTGTGTTAATGTAGAACTCATTCATCAAGCAGACTAGAATGACCTTGAGTTCTCAGCTAGAAAAAGAACAATGATGTTAAACCAATTTAAATATTTGCAATTGCTTTAAACGGATAATTATCTAATCTTCAAGTACAGATGAAACAATATATTGGTTGGCATAGCATAATAGATTACTGCTACTCTGCTCTAAACTGGTTGGCTAAACTGCTAATCTCCATTATTCTGAGCCAGCAGAGTCAATATGGTATAGGCTGACCATACGTCCCGTTTTCCATTTTTCAAACATTTTTCAACCGTCCCGTCGTTTTCATAAAAACCTCAATTTTGTCCCATTTTTCAAACCCAGCGGGAATGGCACGGAAGGAGGATCCGAGCCGCAGTCCGGACCGGGGGGCAGGGTTTGCAGGCGGGAGCCAATTGTGTGGACTGGGGGGTGGGGTTTGCAGGCGGGAGCCAATTTCATGGGCTGGGGTTTGCAGGCAGGAGCCAATCTTGCAGACCGGGGGGGCAGGATTTGCAGGCGGGAGCCAATCGTGCAGACTGGGGGCAGGGACTCCTGTCTTTTTCATGAATACGGAATATTACAAAAGACCCCATCCCGTTTTGCCATCCTGAAATATGGTCAGCCTAATATTGTATGAAGACCTAGGCCATCTAAGGAGGAAAGATCTCAATGAAGACCCTTTGGTGACTTCATATACTTAATAAACTAAGTGCAACCTCCTCTCCTTCTATGAATTCTCCAGTGTCTTACAGGAAATAGAGACGTTAATGTAATGTTAATATTCATGCTGACATGGATTCTGCTGGGAAAGGAATGTCCATATTTGTTCCCTGTGGAATTATTTTACATCTCTAGGTCCTCTAGAAATTCAAAATGCAAGGCCATTATACAACTGAATGTGGGGGTGGGGGTGGGGTTTTTTTCAGGCAATACATGTCATAGGGGGAATGAAGGATGAGAGGAAAAAAATGTTATGCAAAGCTCTGAAAAAGGCTCCTACAGTGTGTTGCCATGGCTGTGTGCTATCTTAACCCTAGTGTGGATTCTCATTTGCTCAGTGCTCCCAGATGGAGATGAGTGCACTGGCCTCGTGATACTCTGGTTGGCCCCCCAAATCACAGAATTCTCTCCGCTTTTGAATATGGCAATAGAGGTAGGAAAACGTCTTCTAAGTCCCTGCTTCCTTAATCTTTCAGGATGAATCCTTGCTATTTTAAGCTGGATGGCAGACGGCAAAAAAGATTTATGCAGTAATAGTGGTGGGGAATTGTTTCCGACTCCGAGGTCTCTGAACAATGATCCATAATTCAGAAATTAATACAGGGAAGCAATGACAATGGGATTTGAAATAAGAGTTAGTGGCTAAGGCAAGAGGAGACTCCACAGGCTTGTCATTTGTGGATGCCCCGCTTCTACACACAGCCAATTATAACTTTAGCCATTATAAGAGAAGCTGACTTAAACCATTATCTTTATTGTTTTCTCCCCCTGTGGAGAGGGTGTGTGTGTGCGCACGCACATGTGCGCACTTGCATAGATGTGGTGAAGGGAGAGGGAAGCGAGAATGAAGCTTCTTTAAAGATATAGAGTTTAAATTGAGCTTTAAAACTGTGACTGAGCAAGATTTAATGATGACAATTAGCCTGGACAAACAGTTAATCATCCTGCAGGCATAATTTATATATTCTCTGTGCAACAGCGAGATTGTCAGCACATCGCCCTACAAATTAGGGCAATAAAAGAATCTCATAACCTCTAACAGCTTAGCTGTCTGACAAAGAGAGATCATTTCCTCACTTCCTCTCTTCTTTCCCTGGCCACAATGAAATCAGTTGAGGCTGCTGGGCTCAAGTATTATATTTTATTTCCCTGGCTGCTTCATATTTAACTTCATCAGTGCTTTCTATTTACCCTTCCAGGCATGATCTTCTTTGTCACACTCCGGAGTTATAACAAAGCCAAGCCTAATCACACTGCAACAGGTTGGATATTTGAGTAGTCTTACCAGATCAGTCCAGACAGGAACTGCTCTTCTTGCATCGATAACCAATTCGGCAGGGAACATTTTTGGTGAACATTCGATGCGTACCTCTGACACTCATTCCAACTGCTTTTTTGCATGACTTGCCACCACTGTTAGACAGAACAGGCATAATGCAGCACAAATTGGGGCAGAGCCTACGCTGGGCTCTTCCTCATATTACCCTAACTGTGGCTTGACAGTGCCCCACCACCTGTCCTTATAGTATATGTCCTCATGTAGTTGCCTTTGGCTCGTTGCTAGCCCACCATGGAGGCAGCTTAAGTGGTGTGTTCCCCTCTTTTCCTGAGATAAGTCTTGTGTCACTCCATTGAGTGGTTTGGGACTGCCTGGTAAAGCAAATGACAGATGTAGAGGGAGGCATCAGTTGTGATGAGAAGTGGGAAGGCTTTCTCTCTTCATTTCAGGGCTGCCGCCCCTCCCATTTACTTTTTTTTCTGGATTTCATTCAGACATGGGTTTTGTGCTGTTCCAGGATAGCACTAATACAAAGTCATACTTAGCCTGTGTCCAAAAGTAGCCCAACTATCAGCTAATATCGGCTAAGAGCAAGGCTCTTTTTTTGACGTATATTTCTGAGAGTGGCGGAGTATGTGAATGGACAAGCTTTGTTTTCTGCCAATATAAGTTGTAATATCTAATATCCACCCACATTCAAACTTTCAAATGTTTCCCTCGGCTAGTTGTTGTTGTTGTTCAGTCATTTAGTCATGTCCAACTCTTCGTGACCCCATGGACCATAGCACGCCAGGCTTTCCTGTCCTCCACTGTCTCCGGGAGTTTACTCAAATTCATGTTCATCACATCGGTGATGCTATCTAACCATCTCATCCTCTGCCATCCCCTTCTCCTTTGCCTTCAGTCTTTCCCAGCATCAGGGTCTTTTCCAGTGAGTCCTCTCTTCGCATTAGGTGGCCAAAGTATTTGAGCTTCAGCTTCAGCATCTGTCCTTCCAATGAGCAGTCAGGGTTGATTTCCTTTAGGATTGACTGATTTGACCTCCTTGCAGTCCAAGGGACTCTCAAGAGTCTTCTCCAGCACCACAGTTCGAAAGCATCAATTCTTCGGCGCTCAGCCTTCCTTATAGTCCAACTCTCACAGCCATACATTAGTACTGGGAAAACCATAGCTTTAATGATACGGACCTTTGTCGGCAAGGTGATGTCTCTGCTTTTTAATATGCTGTCTAGGTTTGCCATAGCTTTCCTCCCAAGGAGCAAGCGTCTTTTAATTTCATGGCTGCAGTCACCGTCTGCGGTGATCTTGCAGCCCAAGAAAATAAAATCTGTCACTGCTTCCATTTCTTCCCCTTCTATTTGCCAGGAAGCCTCAGCTAGAACCTGTCCTTAATCCTGCCATTTCAAATCTGTGACTTCCTTTTTTTAAAAAAAAAATCAGAACCATAGTTAGGTAATATCTTTATTAAGACCAATCAAATTAACAATGAGAATGGAAGCATTCAAGTTCCACAGAGTTTCTGGAGGACCTGAAAGCTGCTTTTATGTTGACCTGATTGAGCCTAAGAAAGATTAACACCTGGCTATGATTGTCTGCCTTTTGGATTTTTTTACTTCACAGAGCAGTGCAGCTATGATTCTTTTTTATGCTCCTTTTTAATATAATGCATAATTAGCCACAATAGAGCCAATATAATTGTTTGTTCAGAACCTGAAAAAGATTTTGGAGGTGATTTTGAAAACAACAACCTACACATTCCTCAGTTATCTCGGAAGAGCCCGCTCAGTGGTTCACAAGAAGGCTATTAATAAAAGGCTGAGAAAATCTCCTCTCTAGCAAACTGAAATATAAATTGAGTTCTAAAGTGAAAAAATTATCCTGTTGCTGAGATTTCCTTTCTTTTCCTTTCTTTTCCTTTCTTTTCCTTTCTTTTCCTTTCTTTTCCTTTCCTTTCCTTTCCTTTCCTTTCCTTTCCTTTCCTTTCCTTTCCTTTCCTTTCCTTTCCTTTCCTTTCCTTTCCTTTCCTCTCCTTTCCTTTCCTTTCCTCCTTTCCTTTCCTTTCCTTTCCTTTCCTTTCCTTTCCTTTCCTTTCCTTTCCTTTCCTTTCCTTTCCTTTCCTTTCCTCTCCTTTCCTTTCCTTTCCTTTCCTTTCCTTTCCTTTCCTTTCCTTTCCTTTCCTTTCCTTTCCTTTCCTTTCCTTCTTTCCTTTCCTTTCCTTTCCTTTCCTTTCCTTTCCTTTCCTTTCCTTTCCTTTCCTTTCCTTTCCTTTCCTTTCCTTTCCTTTCCTTTCAGTTTTGACTCCTGGCAACTGTCTAGACAAGTCTCTGCAGTTTTCTTGGCAAGATTTCAGAATTGGTTCACCTTTGCCTCCTTCCTCGGGAGGAGAGTGACTGGCCCAAGGTCACCTAGCTGGCTTTGTGCCTAAGGCAGTACTAGAACTCACAGCCTCCCAGTTTATAGCCTGGTGCCTTAACCATTACACCAAACTAACTCTCACACAAACTTTTCTTACCTTTTCCAAAAAGTCTTGCTAAAGAAGACTCACTGTGAATTTTATTTTGGTTGAATTGGCTACCAAGAGTCTGACACTCAGCTAGATCTCTTTTTTCCCAAAGGGTTACATTACATGATAACCCAGCAGTATTATATTTCATGCCGTTGCCAACTTCAGTGTGAAGGTGGTGTGTGTTAGACAGGTAAAGAAGGCAAACGTTTACAGATGGGTGGGTGGAAGGGACTGGAGAGTTGTGGAGATGAGAAAATCTTGGAGGCTCATAAGGGCCAGAAATACAAAGACCTGCTTTGTGGTCCCCAGTGGGATCACTGGAGGCATTCAAATTGCAGTTAATAATGACTGGCTTACTTTTGGCTCATTCCTGAGCTTAGAACTTACCTGAACCATTCCACAAATTTGGGTGAAAAACTTCAGTCTCCCGAACTAACTGATGAGCTAATTTGGCAACTTGGAAATTCTTTCCATAAAAGATGTATGTATCATGGTAAACTACAGTTAGTGGAGACCAGAAAAGGATCAGAGAGCATCAGACCCACAGGGACGTTCTTTATGGCTCTGACTCTTTGCCCGTGCATTGACACTAAGATTTGCAATGTAGAGGGAGGGTGGGAGAGTAGGAGCTTATTAGCGTCTTACGAATTATTGCTGTATGTACAGACACACTAATAACATATAAAAGAGCATTCCCAAGTGGTCCTTGAAAAAGCAAACTGTAGCTTGTGATTTACCAATGACAGGTAAAAGAAAATAAAGCCACTTTGTAGCACAAAGGATAAGGGGGAGTGAATATGCATATGTTAAATAACACGATACAAACCAGATATTTGTAGGTTTTATTACTGTAGTTTGCAGTCAGTGAACTGTCAGGAACTAATTTTTACAGCCTGTGTTTTATCTTGTCTACCTGATTCTGTCGATCTCTTCGTACTGTTTTCCCCCCCAAAAATTCCTTTCATTTGTCTGCCTTATCGACACTGGATTGGATTCAGATTAAATCTGTAGTTCTCAGAGAAAGCAGAGGGACTCAAGTAATTACTCTCTTGCTGCAATAATAAGTTCCAGGAAGTGCTTTTCCCCACTTGCATCTATCCAGAGCACAACAGCTGTTTTTCTGCTGTGTCCTCATGACATCCTTTCATCTCATTCCCAATCCATGAGTCGGACAGGCTTAAGTTATTCTTAGCTGCACTGATATTAAAATAGTTTTTTCCCCCTTATTCTGACTCTATCCAAAGGCAACCTTGAGGTATTTAAAATCTGTAAAATCTGTTAGGCTTTATCAGCCATTACCTCGGAGTGAAATCAAGTGACTGCAGTGATTTAAAACAGAAGTAATAAATGCAGGATAGGGATCCGCAGTGGGACACTGCCACACATTTTATGGAGATATTGTAGTTTTCTGTGGACTCAAGGATGGGCAGAGAATATTTCAACTCAGTAGTAAGGAAAGGGCCTCACTCTGAATTATCCACCTAATTGTTCCACCATCAATCTTTACCTTGACTATTTGAGGAACTCATCATGTTATTATATTTAAATTATTCCTACTTTTAAGTAATATTCATATAAATGATATCTCTTCAGAATGACAAAATGCATTAATCTTTTTGGCATAAAGCAGGTTTGACTACACACCAAACTCTTGCACAGGAATAGATGTGGAACCTACAGCTTTCCACATGTTGCTGAACTACAGTTTCTTGCATTCCTTCTCATTGGCTAGGATGATGGGGGCTGCAGGGAGTCAAAATTCAGCAACGTCCAGGGGACTACTTGATCTCCATCCTTATCCAGCAGAGCAACTAACACAGCCATAACAATTGCAGAGTGCCACGAAAATGAACGTATTTAGATGGCTCATACAAACAATTGCAAATCTTCATCTTTTCAAGTACGCATTTTTATTTGTGAACCCTAATATGGGTTTGTTTGGTTTTTTTCCCACTAAATGTCCAGCATGTCTTTAAAGACTGGAAGCAGAGGCAAATAGAGAGTGGTTCAAATGCATGATTTTTAAACTCTTGGCTTAAAAAAATGTTTCATTGTCCTTATTTTATAAGTTAGATATAAGTTAGAAATAATAAATAAATAAATAAATAAATTTTGAGAATAATAATGCTGGGAAAGGTGGAAGGAAGGAGAAGAAGAAGACAACCAGCAGCAAAGCGGATGGGCTCAGTTACAGTAGCGATGGATACACCATTGGGAGACTTGAAAGAACAGATTAGGGATAGATTGTCATAGAGAAAATCTACCTATATGGTCGCTAGGAGTTGAAAACGACTTGATAGCACATAAACAATCAATCAATCAATCAATCAATCAATCAAATAATCACAAAAGCAACTGTAAAATTACGCGTTACATTAATTCCGTAATTCTCACATGTGCAAACCTCTGGTCCCAAATGTGACCATGATGGGTAGCCCATCACAAAGCTAACACTACAGAGGAAGTACAATACAACCACTATGTTCAAGGAAACAACAGGCAAAGACTATGGATTACTTTGGGGCAGATAAAAATGCAACATTAGCTGCAACTCTCCAGATTGTACCTTAGTCCACATGACTCTTGGTGCTAAATAAGTAGTCCTACTTAGCCCAACTTATAATTGCCTTACACTTAGACGTTTTAAAAAGCAAGTAGAAATGAAGGCTCCAGTTACCTAAAGATTTATGGCACATAATGTGCTATTTTTTCCTCCACACTATGTTTGCATAAAATGCTTATTTTACTAGAGTTTCATCAGACCTGAAAATGCAATATGATTCCAATAACATTTCTCTTGAGATAGACAGTAGAGCTGGGGGAGAAAAAAACTCACCTCTCAACAATGACAGGAAAAGTGTTCATTCAGCTGTGTGTCTTTATTAACAAACATGCCAAAATGCATTTCTAATATTGCACAATTTAAATGGAGCCAGTAGGTGGGGGAAAAAATAGCTCACACAGGGTGGCCATCATCCAATCCATCTTTCTATTTTCTAGTGTCAATCTATTGTTTTAAAGATATAATAAAACATTTGGCTGAAATGTGGGCAAGTAAACTGTACCCACCCCCTTTAGAAATCCTACTTACTATGGTTGCTTTAGTAAGAATTTGCTGGGCTCAGATTTTTAAAAGAGCAAATCCTTGACCACCAAACACATCTGAATTAGGAACATTTTAAAGAATTGCAGTATGGCAAAAACTCCTATTACCTAAATTTATCCACATCCTAAGTGTAGTACATCATCTCATGCAGCCCCTTATCAATTTTACTGGAACATTACTGTTTAGTTAAGGTAAAGCTTGTTATTTGGATATTTTGGCGAGACAGCACTTTCTTTCAAAAAGAAGTTGGATTATACTTGATTTTACAGGAACATTCTGTTTCTATCATCACTGTTTTTACAAACAACTTTGTAAAGTTTATACCAGAGGGATACCTGAACTGATATTTAGAATGCTTGAAACCATTTACCACTGTGAAGACTGAAACACTAGAAGCCTCTAGGTGGAATTACTTCAGAATCCCATGGTTGCAAATATTGGATTTCTTCATTGATTGCACTAAAACAAAAGAATAATCTGAAAAAACAAACTCTTGAAGTCTAAGAATTTAAAGGTGGCTGAGGTGGGTTGGGGAAAAGACAGGTGAATAAATAAAGTGTTTTGACTCTCTTTTTGTTCCTGCAGGGAGACACTGATGTTGGAACATTTGCATGTTGCAGTTCAAAACCCCAAGCCATTTAAATATACCAACACCATGGACTGAGCTTAGAAAACAATGGGCAACCATTATAGGCCTATCAGTATTGCTGCAACATGATCTATATTCCATGTACCCATTAGCAGCCCAGCTCACTAAACCTTTGGAACACTTTTCAACTATAGTCCTGTGAAGAAGCCATTACAATAATGGAATTAACAGAGAGTTGCTCCTGGAGCTGAATATAATTGTGCAAACACAATCCTTGTCACTTCCAGCACCAGAAAACCCTAAACTGTACAGAATCAAGGAATGGTCCAAAATTACAATCCTGGAAGTTCAGAATAAACACAATCCAGTCCAAAGCAAATTGAATCCCAGTTCTTGAAGGCAGATTTCCTATTGACCAACAGCATCTCCCTTGTGCCTGGATCTAACCTCAGCGAATTCATCCTCATGTGACCCATTACCAAGCTCAGGAAACATTTAAGATTATGCCAATGATTATTCTGGAAAGAGAATAATCTGGAAAGAGAAGTTGTTGCAGCTGCATTGAATTTGCATGACCTATGAATGTGATATTCCAAACTCCATTTAACATCCGATGGCTGTAAAACAAAGCATTTTTCTTATTTAGGGTGGCACTAACCAAAAGTAAGCAAAACCAGATTAAACAAGGTGATGTAAGGCAAATATGGTAACTGATTTAAAATCGTATACTGTGCATATATTTTAATGTATACTTTATATAACTTCTTTTTAAAAAATGTATATCAAACGGGAATTTTTGATGAGAAACAGAAAAAGAAATGATAAGATCGATCAACAAATGAAATTATTTTTGAAAGTGTACTAAGCCGAGAGCCGTGCCCAATCAGCAAACTTTTACGAGAAAGTTTTCTGTTCCACTAAACCCCCAGTATATGTGGAGCAGGAAGACAGCTACAGCTATCCCATTAAAAGTGCATTTGCCTTTTGGTTTAGAAGAGACCGGGGAAGTTGGGAATGGGAAGAAGTAGCATGCAAAGATTAATGACAAAGGGGGTGTAAGGTGGTATCAGGGCAGCTGGAGGAGGGGGGATAATCACATTTTACACCTGCTAACATTCCAAGATCCCCTTTAAGGCATGAGTGCTAATGAGCCAACAAATTATTGAGATGGGAGGCAAAAAGCTCTCCCTCTGGTTCTCTGTACTCGGAGAGCCAATCAGCGACTGCCGAAGTGGAAAATTATGTGGGTTTCTTCCTTTCTTGTTTTTAAGGGCATTGTTCCAACTGAGGTCTGGGTCCAGCTCTTGTAAACTCTGTATAACCTGAGATTTTCATGAGGGAAGTCACAGGCTGTATTTGAGCAGCTGGATATCCTGTCAATCATCTTGCACATTAATAGCTCAACATCACTACACCTCCACATTAACTATACATACGGCTAAGTAGCTGGTCCAGGGAGAGCGAAGCATATGCCTTAAAAGCAACTTAACAACCTGGGGTGGGGGTGGGGAACGGTACAGAGAATGATGACAGATTGCCCATGCCTTAAAAACCATGGAATAGATAAGCAATTAACTAAAATGACCACTTTGCACTGCTAACCGAGGATGCAATTATAGCTCTTAAAATCTGCTGCTCCGTCACAAATTACAGTGACCCACAACCTAGCTGTTTAAATAAATACAGTTGTGGTATGTGAATGTATAATGGTTAAAATCATCTTTGTTGATATTAGAAGGCAAATACGACTGCCAGGTTGTAAGTGCTGCAGATAGGCCTCCTGGGCCATTCATATTTACTGCTTTGCCCAAATCTCTATCTTACCACATGGCACACTAATCAGATAAGAGGGTTGCAACATTTCCTAGGATATTCACCAACTCCAACTCCCCACGTTCCACTTTTGTACCTGTTTGTAATATTTGTGTCGTGGTTAGGGGAAGAACCACGCTGAACCCAGAATGAAGCTCTAGATCTTTATTGTTCTACCTTACACAGAATCTTGCCAAGCAAGCTGTGCTAACCAGTTCTCTGGAGAAAAACCCCAGGCACTCTAAGGTGGATCTGGCCTGACTTTCTTGGCCTGGCGCCCAAGGTCCTCGACACTCTGAACGCGCTTCTCTCCCTGGAAGATGCCCCCTCCCTCCTCGCCTGCAATCTCCATAACAATTTGCACCACAGGAATGGTAGAATCATTTGGTTTCATTTCTCCCATTTTCTAAACCTAAACTGTATCAGCTTGTGATTTTTTAAAATAAAATCAACACAAATAATACATATTAATTTGGGTGTACCTTTTTTCCTAATATATACTGTACATCTCTGTATACAATTTTGCCTCCAATCTGCATCCTTTACTGTGTTATCACACACACATTCTGGATACATGCGTGATTCAAGGACTGCAGGGCGCAATTTGGAAAAGTAAAACTGCATTTTGGTTCCCATTTTGGTTTTTGAAAAATGAATTAGATAATTTGCATTAAACTGAGAAGCAAACGAATATTTCTGTTATCCTTGATCTAACATAATTAGACAGGGTGCAAATTAAGACTTTTATAAGAAACTAGACAACCCTGTGACCCGTTGGGTCATCTTTTGAGAGAAAGGTAGTGCAGTCTGATGTGACCAGAATGAACATTACATTTTAGTCTGACCATATTTTTCTTACCCCAAGGTTGGATGGTCCTGTGATTATCTAAGAAGTGTATATATCATAAATCGAAAAATAATTGTAGTGGCAAACAAACTTCAATAATAAGTCAACTTTTACTTACCTAAACAGATGAACAGAATGACCACAGGTGGGCAAAAAAGCAGTGGGAGCGGGAGTGACTTCCGACTTCCTGCCGGCTTCCCCATTGACTTTGTTTGTGGAAGCCGGCAGGGAGTGTCAGAAATCACAATCACATGACTGCGGGGATGCTGGGGGGATGCTGCAACAGCCACAACTTTGCAACTAAAACTGAACTGAACATCATATTTCATGAAATGTCAATTCCACAGGAGTGATGGGTCCCGGATTTTTTACACATTCTTTAAGTTAGCAGATTTTAGGTACCTTGATTTAAAAATTGTTGTGGTATAGCATAATGCACTGTTTGGGCCAACTTGAGGGGAGAAACAGATAAACACAATCAGAGATTTAGTAGTATATAGATAATGCAAAATAAAATAATTTGGATACAAACGCCGGCTCATGCATCCTTGACCAATCCAACAGTGATGCTGTCCTTCCGAACCTGCTTCAACTATTGCTGTCTATACAAGGTTTTGAGTCGTCTAAGTCGAGCTTCATCCCTGGTGACTTCCTGCGCAAAACACATCTGTGCTGGTGTCTTCATTTTTTGTTTTTGTTTCTGTTAACAGCACAGAAATGGTTTGCCATTGCCTTTTCCAGAATTTTTTTTCAAGCCCCAGTCTACCTGGATTTTCCTTGTGACCCACCATCCAAGTATTAACTACATCTGATCCTACTTAGCTTTTTCTGGATCAGCCAAAACGGTAACACTACATAAGACTTTGTTAAAAGCCAGGTGTTCCTCAACCTCAGCAACTTTAACATGTGTGCACTGGCTGGGAAATTCTGGGAGTTGAAGTCCACACATCTGAAAGTTACCGAGGTTGAGAAACACTGGGCTAGACACTTTACCAAGTCACAAAGGGAATCATATACATTAAACCACGGCAGGACTTAAAGGCACTCGTATATCTATAGAGATACAAAGTTGAGTCCCTGTTTACTTGCTTTCTTTCTAGCATTTTTTTTCTCCAGGTGGATCGCATTAAATACGATGACCTCTGCAAATGTAGCATGGACTTGGAAGGGACAAAGTGTTATCTTTGTCTGCCTTTCTTGCACATTGCCTAGTAAACTGCCGGTTCCATTCAAAATATCTTCATCTGGATGAATTGTTATCTTTTGTTTACTCATACTAAGATAGTAGTTATAAAAGCCATAGAAAACTAGAAGTCAGTGCACGCTTATGGATGTATGTGACTCTAAATGGTATTCATTACTGAAAAGGTGACAGCAAATCTGGTTTGAAAGGGTATGATCATTTCTTCATATCCATTCCAGAGTAGAAAGAGACTGATAATATGCATATTTTACCATTTTAAAGCCCTGATTATGAGTACTATAATCATCCAAACATTTGCTGATTTCCTGCATATTTTCGGTATGTATATGTTACTGGAGCTTAGCCAGCCAATCCTATTGAACTGACACAAGGCTGAATGAAAGTGAATTATGTGAATTCTTCAGTGGTCCATATTGAGTTGGATGTGTAACAGAATATCTGTAAATTAATGACTATGATTGGAATAATATGATCAGCAATCATAATTACATGAATTTTACATTCATTACAGACAGCGCTTTTGTGCTCCCAACCACCTCAAGCATTCAACAATTTATCATATGACCATAGGAACAACAAACAAAAATGAAGTCTTTTTTTAAGTGAATCTGCAAAATTAGACAGTATCAATATAAATGTAAATATAAGCTTTGTGGGGTAGAAAATGTATACGTTTGAGAGCTGTATTGCATATCCTTATGGAGTTCCTTCCTTCCTTCCTTCCTTCCTTCCTTCCTTCCTTCCTTCCTTCCTTCCTTCCTTCCTTCCTTCCTTCCTTCCTTCCTTCCTTCCTTCCTGTGGTTTCCCAATCAGCCCCCTCTAAAATCTTTTTAGTCACTGTTGTGCAATAAGGAGGAAAACATTTTTCTTGCATCCAATACAACTGGATAAACATGAGCTGTAGAAAATTCCTCTACACCAAATAGAGAATGCAGTATTAAACTAGAACTATTTAATATCCCCTTTTGTGAAAATGCTCTTTTCTTGTCATACTACAATAGTCTCAAACCCTTCTATTTCCATGTGAGATGACCTGGTATGTTCTGCTAGAGTCAAAAGGCCATGCTTTGAGTATTATGGAGAAGACTAATGTGTATGGGTGGTGGGTAAAATTTATCATTAACCAATCAACAGATAACCCCCACCCCAAACACACATGCATTATTCCTAGGGTTTGGGAAAAGACTACACAATATTTAGAAATAATTCACCTGCGTTCTCTGAATTTGAAAAGGCACGATAGAGCAGGGAACAGCAATTCTCTAATTTACATTAGCAGTTAAGAGAACAGAATCAGAGCTTGCAATTTTGTTGAAACCGAGTAGGGTTGAACCTGGGTTTGTAAGTCTGTATATCCATCTACTGCCTGCTGTCAGAGAGGCAGCACAATGTCGCCTCGGCAATGAGAAACCTCCCCGGAAAATCACCAGGCTGCACAATATCGGAAAGGAAAGCTGAAGAGCTCTAGATCACAAAGAGAAACCTCCCTCCCCACTCCCGCTTTCCCTCCCCATCACCTCTGATTTGTAATTACCAAATTAACACATTCTAATGGGTGAAGTACTTGAGCCACAGACTATGATTAATACACATGTCCAATTAGCTGGAGCTTCTTTCCCCGCTAATTTTAGCCCACTTAAATACTGCGCCACAATCTGTAATGTCTCTGAGGTGAGGCTCCCCCTCCTCCAGGACTCCCTCCTCCGTTTAATGGAACCCTGAAGGTTTAACGTGAGAGGTCCCTCGGCTCTGCTGCTCTGCAGGAAACATGTCTCTTGCCCTCCTACCTCTGTAGTGCGGAAGCGGTGTGCAAAAAGCAAGGTTATCTTCAGGGGAATGGAAGTGAGAGTGTTGATGGATGCAAGATCCAGCTGTGGGGCATTTGGTGGTGGGCGAACTCCTCGTTTCAAATTTCACTTTGCTACTGATCAGATTGTTCCCAAATGCTCTCAAAACATTTTCCAGTAAAATTGGTGTTATCTCCAAGAAGGTGACCCCCTGACTTCTTCATAAACTCTTAGAAGGGATTTAGACATCCTCATATCTCTTTAGGACTCTCCTATGTTTGTGGGTTCAACTCTTACCTTTTTTTTTACCTCCCAGAAAGTAGAGCCACATGGTACCTTTGGATTATTAGAATCATGGCCTCTCCTTACAGCTGGGGAAAAGTACTAGCCTCCTGAGTCATCTGGAAACACCGCTGGCATCCTCCTTGGCAGCTCCTATCCTGCCTTTCTTGGCTTGGTTCCCAGTCGCTGCCAGTCCTCTGACTTCCCTCCAGGGTAATGGATGACAAAGCCTAACAGATTTTATGCCTATGGAGTCTGTTGTTGGGCTCTGTTGGAATAAGGGCCTTTCCGCACTTGTGCCTAACCACGGTCCAACCATGCTGTGGCAGCATCCTTTTTCTGTTTCCACCACACTGCCTTCATCTCATGTCCAATCCATCCATGAATGAGATCGCTTTAAGTCATCCTCAGCCTCCCAAAGAGTGTTTTCCCCTTTAAGATAACAGTATCCAATGGCAGCCCCACAGCTTGTAGAATCATTACAAAGGAAGCCAAGTGACCGTTCGTGCGTGGGGTCAGAAGGGTGCTTGCTGGTTATTTCAGATGGATACAGGTGCACCCTCCCCCTGGTCCCCAGTTAGCCTTGTCCACTGTCATTCTGCTGTGGTCTCCCTAAAGAGTTGACCCAGCAGTGCTGTGCCAGTGGTCTATCAGGTGCAAAGGCAAAAAAGCTCTTCAAGGCATGTGGGGTGTGAATGTAGCACCTGTCTGCATCTCCATAAATCAGCTCCAGCATTTCTTGGGATCGTGGGTTTGTCTTACACAGTTGCTGTAGGATCTGAGGAAAAGCACTCCTGGTTTAAGGAAATCCAGACAGGTACTACATGCTTAACTGGGGCGTGGTGGCTCAGCGGGTAAGACGCCAGGCTTGTCGATCAGAAGGTCGCAAGTTCGGAGGTTCGAGACCCAAGCACCACGTGACGGAGTGAGCTCCTGCACTCGCCCCAGCTCTTGCCAACCTAGCAATTTGAAAGCATGCAAATGCAAGTAGATGAATAGGTACCACTTCGGTGGGTAGGTAACAGCGTTCCACGAGCGTCATGCCGGCCACATGACCGCGGAAGATCTTCAGACAGCGCTGGCTCTTCGGCTAAGAAACGGAGATGAGCACCACCCCCTAGAGTTGGACACGACTGCACAAATGTGCGGGGGGAACCTTTACCTTTACTACATGTTTGCCTCATGCACTCCAAAGCACTTTTATGCCTCTGAACCTGAAGTGCTGCACAGCCTTATTAAACACAGTACAGTCAAATCAGAAGTAATCCTGTGGCACACTTTCTTAAAAAATAAAAAATAAAACCAACCCAAACCAGGAGAATCAGCTCCAATAGAGAGGGCATCCTTTGGAGGGGTTAGATGACGACCCAAATATTAGGAATCTGGGAATTTTGGCTATCCACACATTAGTTCTGAGCTTGACAAACTCTGACTGCAGAATACTACAGGGCAAAATTCTTAAACGAGCCAGAATGTATAAGAGAACTTCATTCATTTTAATGCGATTAGCTTTTGTGAACTGCATGGACAGGTAGTACAGGCATTTTATGTTTGTGGTTTTCACGTGTTTTGCATGCAATTATACTGTTTGTTTTGTTTTGTTTTAGAAAAGAATGGTTCTCTAATTACTTCTTCAGTTCAAGTACTGCGTAATATTTTCTGAATCATCAATGTGAGCCTCATGGAGGAAGGATGGAGTTAACAAGAAATGGCTTCTGCTTAAGCATCCAGAAAGTAGCTAGTTTGCATACTTGCTACTGATGGAAATGGTACATCTACACACCTGTATGTACATAAACCTTTTACCATTCCAAACTGGAATCAGGCAAGGATTATAAGATGTCCAAAATCATGACTGAACTAGGTAATTGTACATGTTGGCTTTATTGCAAGTTTACAATAGACAATTTTAGTTTAATTCGATGTAATTTACTATATAATTTAGAGGCTTCCACAGGCCACTTTTAATAATATGTCCTATTTCAGTTTATATTACCTTTCTGGTATCTCAGTATTCAATCTGATAATTTAGGGGAAAGGTAAATAGCAAATTTATACCATAACATCAGAAACATTTTTTTGACAAATTGTTAATTACCTTTTCTTATCCATTGTCCCCACTCCTTTGCTCCCTTCATTCTTATAAAGGGCTTCATTCCTTCAAAGTACATGATCCAGCCATTTTTGGGGGCGGGGCTGTGTGATGCACATTTATTAAGAATAAATAACCAATTTCACTAAGTTCATCTAGCTGACTTTCACATAAAGGTTATTCACTAATTTATTGTATTTGTGCATCCACATCAAACTTTGCTGCATAGGAGAAATGAAAGGCTTCCCCCCCCCTTCTTTTTAAGGCTTGTGGCTTTCTACTTTTCTAACTGTGCCAGTCAGTATAATTGCATGCAATAGTTCATAGCTTGTTTTGTGAAGCAGGATCTAAGTTTTATGGAATACCAAATATTAATACAATTCACCCTTAAAAGTGATGTTTTAGAAAAGATTTCTAATAAAACCTGATTCCTCCAGAGCTTCCACTATGACAAACATCAATAAATATTATGAGTCCCTACGGCTGGATTTGAAGGAATCTTAAATATTAAAGAAAGCACAGGGCAATTATTGAGACAAGTAAATGACTTAAGGAATAATTACATATAATTTTGTCTTATTTATTTTGTATTAATCAGAAGTGTCCATTACCTAGTGTCCCCTGAGGTCTGTTTGGATTGGGTTGAAGGATCATTCATTATTGTACTGTAAGGAAATTTATTCTAGTTTATTACTACTACCACTACCACCCCTCCATCTTTCTCCCAATCCTTCTGTTTTGGAATGGTGAAAGTTCAAAAGAACCATCTCATAAGTACTAGGGATTCAAAGATAATTTAGGTGAATCCTGACTCAAGGGTTAAACCACCAGATTGAGATAAATTTGGAATGTGTCACAATTGAATCATAACTCTTCTGATTTGCTTTGAAATGAATTTGGAGGTCATCTCTGTGGCTCTAAACAATCATTTTTTCCAGTCACCTGAAGAGAAAGGCCTTCACCCACCACTCCCAACCAGTGTATAGGTGAAAATGATGAAACAGTGTGCTACTGGATTTATTTAAAATTTTAAAAAACACAGTGAAAAATAGAAAGCTCAGGGAAAGACAAATAGTAATAACAATAAAAACATTTCTGCCAGGTTTGAAAGCAGGGCTTTCTATTTAGAAGACAAACATTATACCTGATATCCTATTATAGCATTCTTGGTAAAGGTAGCTCTCAAAGTCATTGAAAAGTTTTCTGGGCACTAAAAAAGGATTTGAAAAAAAGAAAAAAAAAGAAAAGCTGCTTGTTGTACCTGCATGCATCTGCATTTTAAATGTTGATACTTTAACTCTGTGTGTATATGTGTGCATATATGTGTATCTAAACACACACACACACACACACACACACACACACACACACACATATATATATATATATATATATATATATATATATATATATATATCCTGAAGTTCCATCCATAGAAAGGAAATGATTGCTTTACTAGAACAGAAAGCTGGGAGGGCAATTCAGCAGTGGGATTGTCCAATGGGACAACATGGTAATCAGCCGTCCAGACTCAAACCCTTGCAAGCTGTTGCCAAAGTGTCTTAAGTCCAGGCAGGATGTTTCTATGCTGGTTTAAGTCAAGCCAGCATGAGCACAGTACAGGAGCAGCTTAAATGGTAAGCACGAGAATACCTTTAAAAAGCTTTGCCTATCTTGACGTGGTTCGTGCATATATAATTAGCACAGGGACATTAATCTAGTTAGATATCCCAAGTAAATGTTTCCAAGAAAAAATAAAACTAACACCAGCAATTTTAAAAGACCAGCAAAAGCTAACTTGGGTGAAAAGAATTATCTTCACTAGAGTCTAAAAAACAACAGGCCACTCACACATCTCTGGGAAGTGTTTTCCATAATTGTAAAGACCATTTCCTTCCTCACCAACCACTCAACCTCTGACGAAAAGAGGGGCAATTGGACACAGATTTAGAGGGCAGGTTAGTTCCCATGTTGACAAGCAGTTGTTGCCTTCCAAACAAACCAAGTGTTGCTAGATCAAAGCCAGAATTTTGAATTATGTTTGTAAACAAATGCAAAGCCAATGAAAATGTTCTAATAATGCTGAGATTTGATCCTGTGGGTGTTTTCCAACTGATGGTCTGGCCACATCACAGTCTGAACCAATGGAAATTAGTTTTCTAGGACAACATCATGTATTCTGAACAATATTACTCTGGAGTAATTAAATCTGGCTATTATCAGCATATGGATAACTGTGACACACACACACACACACAAACTTCTCTTTGGCTGTATTCCACAAGTGACAATACAACTAGTAGACCAAATTGAAATTATTATTTAAAGCAGTGATAGTATCTGCCTGCCTGCCCCTCCCTCCCCCCTCCCCCCCTCTCTCTCCCTATCTCAGCTATATCTTTTGAAACAAAGATTTTCATCCTAGGCAACTGAACATGGGTTAATTTCTAAAACAAAAGAATCAGAGGCTTAATCGTTCTAGGAGACTCTTATTCAGATGGGATGGATGCTAGCTAGCCTTATTCCGTGGTGACACAGGTTAGCAGAAATACACCAAGATCTACCAGTAGATTTTAGAGAGATCTGCAATACATGCAAGGTTTTTGATGCTCAGTAATAACGACTACAACAAAATTACTCCCTTTCCCTCACTTCACTGCTATAAATTATACTGAAGCAAAGAAAATTTGGGAAAGGATTGTGATTTCAGTTCAGTTCTGTAATTCTGAAAATCAAATCCCTAGGATTGGAAAGCTTTAATTTGAAGTTTATGCCTTTTAAAACCAATATCGTTGGCTTTCAGGGGTCTACTTAAAAGCCTAGTTGCTCTCCAAAGTCTCTTCATCCTGGTTTAACATTCTGGTATGATGAAACCGGGGGATATCTAATGAGATAACAGTACGATCTGGGATGCAGAGGGGCGAGGGGAAACTCTGCAAGGTGAAACTAATGAAAAGGAAAAGCACTTGCCTTCGCTTGTCTTCCCCACTTGGCTTTTAGATTAGCAGCCAATCTGCATACCTCTTAAGAAGTATACATTGGATGGTCGGACTGACTCAGCACCTACCCTGACAGTTCTGCTTCTAATGTTGTTTTACAATATACCTGCATAGAACAAGGGCAATAAAAGTTATGTTTCAACAATACATTAGGCAGGATTTGAGAGCTCTCAGGAGCCAGGTGGAGAAGCAAACTCAGTAAAGGACAGACAGTATCGTAATCTTCCAGCACTACTTAATATACGTCCAGGCTGATACTGATGTTTCCCCACCCACCACACATTTGGCAGAAGCCCATTTCTTTTAAGTGATTTTGATAAGCTGATTGATGCAGTCCCTCTTTTTCTCATATGTGTGTGTTTCTCAGAGCCTATTTGCCTGATGCCAAGGGCTTCTATCTAATAAAGGAGCCATAATGTACTTATTTTCCTCAACCACGACTTTCCTCCACTTTCGCCAGCAATTGACTACTATATAGAAATTTAATCTGCTGCTGAAATGTAGTGTATTATTAATGGAGAGGCAATGCCGCATCATACCATAATTAAACTTTAGCGGGTGCACACTCACTCGCTCACTCCACACACACAATGTGTTCCATTGCATCAAGCATTTGACAGAAAGCTGCTGAAGCCGAGAAATTCAAAGATGTCTTGCACTGAAGGTGTCCCAATGTGCATTTGCATGTCTGCATGGCGTGAAGACAGGAGCCACCTTCAACATAAAGTCAGGATTTGGTCAGTGGAAAACCCACAACTGAACATGTTGCTTTCTGTTAATAGTATTTACTCTTTTCTTCCGTCCCAGAGCACATCTCTAAAGCAAACCTCCCCAACTTGCTGATTAAGAATTCTGGGAGTTAGAGCCCCAGCACATCTGAGGGCAATCAGATTGAGGAAGGCTCTACAAAAGCTGAGCAGATGAAGATGCCAACGTAACCAACTCTGCCAATAGCATCTTCTATCTAAAGGGATTATTTTTTCAGGGATTATTTTTGTTGGGATGGAGGTAGTGAGAGAGATAAATCTCCCCTCCCCTACTGTCTAAGCACCTCTCATTCTTCTCTTCAGATGTACTTTGATAAAACATGGACTTTATATCAGTGCAATTAATTTCATATCTAATCTGGATCTTATAAATGGCTGATAATTATATCACGGCTGAATACCTCTATTGGGCTGTAGATGGGAGAATTCTGGCCAAGCCACAAGGCCTTGGCCAGATCTGTGACTATTAAGAGTTTACAGCAGGGAAATAAGTGCTGCGATGAATGCCATCCATAACAGCAGACGTTCAGAAGTTCCACTGGTCTAGATTTATATAATTGCTACCCCTAAACTACTTGCTAAGAATGGGCTATCACTCTGAAAAAATCTTTAGAAATGGGGAGATACCCTGTATGTGAAATGTCCAAGAATTTCAGGGTAACAAACACAATTCATTAGCAAAGAATGATTATGTGTGCATATTTGTTCAGCACATACATTATGAACCTGAGAATAATCATTTGGTCCGGATGGTGTTTTCTTGCCCTCTCTGACACTAGAGCTTCCCATCTCCACTGAAATTCGGAAGTCTAATTTATTGTCAGTTCACTAAGCCAGACTCTGATTCTGGATGAATATTCTGGTTAGTAAACAAAGCATATACAGTAATATACTTCCCAAGCTTCATAAACAAATGTCTTTGTTAGCTAGGGATGATGTGGTTGTAGTTCAGCACATCCCACAAACACCAAACTAAAGATGGCTTGTTTAGGAGTTAAGAAATGCCTCCTGTGCTGCAGTTTGGGGTTTTATAAGCCACAGAAATGCTAAAATTAGCAGTGATGACTTTGCAGCATTGCAAAGCCTAAATTAAGTTTGGAATCAGATTTTATATTCACATTTTGTATTTAATGCAAATTAAATTTAAGGGCTCAGCTCTAGGTTTTGTAAATAATAATAATAATAATAATAATAATAATAATAATAATAATAATAATTGGAACAGCTTACATCCTGTGATGATACCGTTAATATTATTAAACAACAATATCTGCCTATCCCAGGTCCTTGGGAAGGACTCAATAGGTGGACAGAAATGCCAAATCCAGTCTAAACACCTGGCTGATTGAAGAATATTTGAGTAAACAAAAACTAACTGTTCTTAATGATCAACAAAGATTGACACTAAACAATGCTATAACAAAAGAAGAATTGGTAAAGGCTTTCAAGAAAATTAGTAGTAGAAAACCTCCTGGACCAGATGGATTGTCAGCAGCCTACTTTGAGGATGATTTATGCCTACCTTTGCAGAAGACCATGAATTCTATCTTGGAAACAGGAACCATGCCAGAAACTTGGAAAGAAGCACACATAACACTGATCCCCAAAGAGCAACAGGATTTGACATTAACTAAGAATTACAGACCAATATCTTTATGTCCTGTTCCGACTAAGACTGACATGGAAGCGTTACTGAAATAACTTTATTTACAAGATACACAAGCTGCCTAGTTTACACAGTCCTCTTCTTCTTCTACAGGCTGGATAGCAGCGAGTTTGGGCAATACTCATGGCCAGGCAGGAAGGAGCCGAGAGGGGACGGGCTCTGTAGCAGAGTCTGCAGCCGGCGGCGAAACGGAGGTGACAGGCAAGGTGTCCGCGGGCATGGAGTTGGCTGGGCTGTCGGGGCTGGGGTTAGACCGGGGCCTGACAAAAGCAACCCACTGGTGGCCGGCGTCGGCTGGGCTTGACTGCTGATCTGGGCTGGTGGGAGTCTGGGTAGACCGGGGCACGACAAAGGCAGCCCACTGGTGGCCGGCGTCTGCTGGCTCTGGAGCGGCGAGCAACGGAGAGTCGGTGGCTCGGGCAGATAGGAGAGGAGCAGGCAAGGTGGTGGTGCTTACCCCGACGCTGGTTTCTTCCACAGGTAACAAGGACGGAGGTGCGGCAAGCGGACAAGGTTCGGGTACGAGGCTTGGCACGGAAGCAAGCTAAGGCTTGGGTCCGAGGCTTGGCGTGGTGGTGGGGCAAGGCGTGGAATCTGGGTCCGGTCCTGGTGCGGTAACAAGGCTAGGCTCGTTCACAGGGTCTGGGACTGTGGTAAGGCAGGGCTCTAGAGTGAGGTTCGGGGCGGCCGTGAGGTGAGGTGAGGGAGCAGGGTCCGGCGCGGAGTTTAGAGACCTCAGCGTAGAACTATGAGAACGGTTAGAACAGTTGTCTCCGGCACCTGAGGTAAGTCGCGCCGGCTTTTTATTCCGTTTTTCGCGCCTTGGGAGAGCGGGGCCCAATCGGGCTTCGCGTTGCTCTGCCCGCCTCTCTGCTCTCCTTTGGCGCGCCCTGATTGGCGGAGGTGTCTTTCTTTCAGAGTCCCTGCCAATCAGCGTTTCCGGATCTCCGGTTGGTTTCACGCCAATCCTGTCATCTCCCGTGATTGGCTCTTCCTCCTCCTCCAAGCCCAGCATGTCGGCCGGCATCCAGGTAAGTGCAGGGACTCTCACGCTATCCCCCCCGCAGGACCTTCCTCCCCCCGGCTTTGTGGTCTGGGTTTATCCGGGTATTGTTGATGGAATTGTTGTACCCGTAATGGCGCATGGACGTCCGCAGCATCTTCCCAGGAGTACTCATCTGGGCCGTAACCCTTCCAGTCTATTAGATACTGGAGACGGCCGCGGCGTTTGTGCAAGTCCAGGATGCGAGCAACCTCGTATTCGGTCTCTCCTTGGATGATGACAGGAGGAGGTGGTGTCTTCCTGGTTCTGAGTGGGCTGTCAGCTGAAACAGGGACCAGCAAGGATCTATGGAACACGGGGTGTATGCGCATGTGTCCCGGAAGGGTCAATCGGAAAGCAACTGGATTGACTACAGCTTCCACTGGGAATGGTCCCAGGAACCGGTGGTCCAGCTTCCGAGATGGTCGTGCAGAGGATAGGTGTCTTGTTGACAACCACACCATATCACCAACCTTTAGTGGGGGTCCCGTCTTCCGGTGGCGGTCGGCGAAGCGTTTGTATTCCTCCTTAGCCCTTTCCAACTGGTCTTTAAGCACTTGGTGGCTGGCCTGTAGTTCTTGGAGGAACTGATTTGCGGCTGGCACTGCTGAGTCCGGCGCAGTGAGAGGAAACGATCGCAGGTGGAACCCATAATTTGCAGCGAAGGGGGCCATCTGGGTCGAAGAGTGTTGTGCGTTGTTGTACGCGAACTCCGCCAAGGCTAGGAGGTCTGCCCAATTGTCCTGTTGGTAGTTCACGTAACAGCGCAGGTACTGCTCCAGGATGGCGTTCACCCTTTCCGTTCCTCTGTCCGATTGTGGAGGAAATGCGGTGGATAAGTGTCTCTGGATTCCTAGATTCTGGAGGAGTGCCTTCCAGAAATGGGCAGTGAACTGTCAGCCACGGTCTGACACCACACTCTTCGCTATGCCATGCAGTTTGAAAATGTTTTTGATATACAGGCGTGCCGTCTCTTGGGCCGTAGGCAAGCCCTTACACACGATGAAGTGGGCCATCTTCGTCATGGAGTCTACCACTACCAGGATAGTAGTGGCGTCCTGGGACTTGGGAAGGTCTGTTATGGAGTCCATAGAGCAGAGCTTTCCAAACTGTGTGTCGCGACACAAAAGTGTGTCGCCACACACAGTGTGGTGTGTCGCCACACCACCCGGAAGCGGCGGCGCGCGCGTGCACGGCCGCCTCCATGCACACGCGCGCCGCCGCATGCCCCCCGCACCGCCGCATGCCCCTCCCGCGCTGCCACCGTGCGCGCGTGTGCCGCCGCACGCCCCCCCGCGCCGCCGCCGTGCACGCGTGCCGCCACATGCCCCCCTGCGCTGTCGCTGTGCGCGCGCGCCACCGCACGCCCCCCACGCCCCCCCGCGCTGTCGCCGTGCGCGCGCGTGTCGCCGCCGCCGCCGGGTGTGTCGCCAGCAGCGGCACTTTGGAAAGCCCTGCCATAGAGATAGCCTCCCATGGTTGTTCAGGAGTGGGTAGGGGCATTAGGAGACCAGCAGGCTTGTCCGTTTGATTTTTTGCCCTGCGACAGTCTGGGCAAGAGAATACATATTGTTTCACGTCATCCCGTATGCGCGGCCACCAAAACTCCCGGGAGACCAGGTTCAGCGTTTTAAAGAACCCGAAATGGATGGCGGCCGGGTTGTCATGGCATAGTTGCAGGATTAGTTTGCGGAGTTCCCCCGGGGGTACATAGTAGCGGCCTCGGAAGCAGAGCGTCTCATGATTATATGTCCACTGATCGGTCTGACCGACGGGAAGGTGCGCCAGCTCTTGTCTCTTTTTCCTTGCCCAGGGGTTGGCTCTTTGTTGTTCTCGAATCCTTTGGCTTAGGTCACCCTGTACGGTGATGGCAGCAAACCGCTCTGGAGGGATGACAGATTGAGGCGGTGCTGGAGCCTTTAAGCGATCATATTCAGGTTTTCTTGAAAGTGCGTCTGCCCGTTGGTTCTGGCCTCTCAGAATGTAAGTATCCCTGAAGTCGAACTGGGAGAAGAACAGGGACCATCGTATTTGCCGCTGGTTCAAGGTCCTGGCGGTCTTTAGATGTTCCAGGTTGCGGTGGTCGGTTCTTACTTCCACGGGGTGTCGCGCCCCTTCCAAATGGTGCCTCCATGTCTCGAATGCCACCTTAATGGCCAGGAGCTCCTTGTCCCAGATGGTATAAGCCTTCTTGGCCGGGGCAAGCTTCCGGGAATGGTAAGCACAAAGGCAAAGGTGCCGGTCTGGGTGTCGGCCTGGAGTAAGATGGCACCAATGGCTACATCAGATGCGTCTGTTTCTACAACGAATGGCCAGAACGGGTCTGGGTGCCTGAGTATAGGCTCCGTGGTAAAGGCTAGTTTGAGCCTATCGAAAGCGCATTGTTCCGTGTCTCCCCAATGAAACTTGGTCTTCTTCCGGAGCAGATTTGATAAGGGTGTGGTCAGTCCTGTGAATTGAGGAATGAAATTCCGATAGTAATTAGCAAACCCGAGCAGTCGTTGGACATCCTTGGCCCGACGTGGAGGCTGCCAAGTTTGCAATGCCTCCACCTTGCCTGGTTCCATGGCTATGCCAGTGGCAGAGATTCGGTGTCCCAGGAACGCTACGGTTTCGCAGGCAAATTGGCACTTCTCCAGCTTGGCGTATAGATGGTGCTCTTGCAGCCATTGCAGTACTGTTCTGACCTGCTGTTCATGGTTGCTCGGAGAGGAAGAAAAGATCAGAATGTCATCTAGGTAGATTATCAGGTACTGGTCCAGGAGATCCTTGAATATGTCATTCATGAAATGCATGAAGACAGCAGGGGCGTTTGATAGTCCAAATGGAACGACTGTAAACTCATAATGGCCGTAACGAGTGCGGAATGCGGTCTTCCACTCATCGCCCTGTCGGATATGGACCAGGTTATAGGCCCCCCTCAGGTCCAACTTTGTGAATAGGCGAGCATTGCGGAGTCACACCAGGAGCTCTGGCATCAGTGGCAGGGGGTACCGGTTCTTGACCGTGATCTCATTCAACTTCTGGTAGTCACAACACATCCTGAGCTCACCTGATTTCTTTTTCACAAAGAACACGGGGGCAGCCATCGGAGAGGTAGAGGGTCAGATGAATCCCCTCCTAAGGTTGGTGTCAATGAAGTCTTTAAGGGCTGCTCACTCCGGTTCTGATAGGGAGTATATCCGGCCTACTGGAAGCCTTGCGCCTGGAATCAGGTCAATGGAGCAGTCGTAAGGCCGGTGTGGAGGAAGTTGGTCTGCCTCCTTTTCATCAAACACGTCCGTGTAGTCCCGGAATTGTGCGGGAAGCTGGGGTCTTGGGGTGACCAGTTGTAATGCGGCAAGAGTTTTGCTGACGTGGGTGACGCAACTAGGGTGAAAGAATACGACCTTCCTCGTTGTCCAGGTGATTTGTGGTTCTTGCGTCTGGAGCCACACTAATCCCAGTACGAGGGGGCAGTGGGGAGAAGTGACCACGTAAAACTCTAGCCACTCCTGGTGGTTTCCCACACACATTAGTATACGCTGGGTGGCGGTGGTTACCGGAATGGAACGGAGCGTGCGGCCGTTGATGGTCTCGACCACCAGCGGAGAATACACCTTGCATTGGGGAATTCCCCACTTCTCGGTGAACCCAATGTCCATGAAGTTAAAAGTAGCCCCCGAGTCTATCATGGCTTGGGCCCTCAGTGTAGGGTCCGTCGGCACCTGGAGTGTGACGGCGATGGAGAGGTGCTTGGGAGGAGCTGGAATGGGCAATGGTGACTGGCTGGACGCCAGCTCGGCCCAACCTAACTGCCCATTTAGGCCGAGCTGAGTCCGTTTCCCGACAAGGATGCTACTGGAGGCTTGGCGGGGCAATTTGCAGCATGGTGACCAGCTCCTCCGCAATACAGGCATAAGCCCTCCTGGCGACGGTCCTTCTTGGTAGGCGTGAGGCGGGGTCTGGTGCCCCCCAACTGCATCGTCTCCTCAATGGCTCAGGAACGGGGAACGAAGGGTGGAGGCTGGGCGAAGTGCCTCCTTGACCTCCATTGCTGTAATTGTCCATCGATCTGCAGGCACAGATGGTTTCTTCCACAGGAAACAAGGACGGAGGTGCGGCAAGCGGACAAGGTTCGGGTACGAGGCTTGGCACGGAAGCAAGGTAAGGCTTGGGTCCGAGGCTTGGCGTGGTGGTGGGGCAAGGCGTGGAATCTGGGTCCGGCGCGGTAACAAGGCTAGGCTCGTTCACGGGGTCTGGGACTGTGGTAAGGCAGGGCTCTAGAGCGAGGTTCAGGGCGGCCGTGAGGCGAGGCTCGGGAGCAGGGTCCGGCGCGGAGTTTAGAGACCTCAGCATAGAACTATGAGAACGGTTAGAACGGTTGTCTCCGGCACCTGAGGTAAGTCACGCCGGCTTTTTAATCCGTTTTTCGCGCCTTGGGAGAGCGGGGCCCAACCGGATCTCCGGTTGGTTTCACGCCAATCCTGTCATCTCCCGTGATTGGCTCTTCCTCCTCCTCCAAGCCCAGTATGTCGGCCGGCATCCAGGTAAGTGCAGGGACTCTCACACTATCCCCCCCCCCCGCAGGACCTTCCTCCCCCTGGCTTTGTGGTCTGGGTTTATCCGGGTATTGTCGATGGAATTGTTGTACCCATAATGGCGCATGGACGTCCGCAGCATCTTCCCAGGAGTACTCATCTGGGCCGTAACCCTTCCAGTCTATTAGATACTGGAGACGGCCGTGACGTTTGCGCGAGTCCAGGATGCGAGCAACCTTGTATTCGGTCTCTCCTTGGATGATGACAGGAGGAGGTGGTGTCTTCCTGGTTCTGAGCGGGCTGTCAGCTGAAACAGGGACCAGCAAGGATCTATGGAACACGGGGTGTATGCGCATGTGTCCCGGAAGGGTCAATCGGAAAGCAACTGGATTGACTACAGCTTCCACTGGGAATGGTCCCAGGAACCGGTGGTCCAGCTTCCGAGATGGTCGTGCAGAGGATAGGTGTCTTGTTGACAAACACACCATATCACCAACCTTATCCCTTTCCAAGATTGGCTCTTCCTCCTCCTCCGAGCCCAGCATGTCGGCCGGCATCCAGGTAAGTGCAGGGACTCTCACACTTTATTGAATAATGACTACAAGATATTTACAACGATACTAGCAGAAAGAATGAAAAATATTCTTAAGAATTATATTCATCAAGACCAAGCTGGATTTTTGCCCAAGAGGCAAATCCGAGACAATGTCCGAAATATATTAGATGTAATTGAATATTTGGAACAACATTATGATAAACAAGCTGCCTTGATATTTATTGATGCTGAAAAAGCCTTTGACAACTTAAATTGGCCTTTTATGTTCAAAGTACTGGAAAACATGAATTTTGGAGGAAACTTTATAAAATGGATTAAATCAATATATACTCCACAATTTGCCAAAATAATTGTTAATGGAGAATTTAGTAAGCCATGTGAAATTCAAAAAGGTACTAGACAAGGTTGTCCATTATCTCCACTTTTGTTTATATTGGTATTAGAGGTTTTACTTAGAGATATTAGACAGGATGATGGTATCCATGGTATCAAAGTTAAAAAAGAAGTTTATAAACTAAGAGCCTTTGCAGACGACCTAGTCATTACTTTGGAGAATCCACTAGATGGAATTGAAATTTTAATACAGAAATTAAAAGACTTTGGGTCGCTAGCAGGGTTCAAAGTGAATTTACAGAAGACAAAAGTTTTGACTAAAAATATGGACCATCATCAACAAGAGAAATTGAAAGAAATAACAGGATATTCAATGGAAGAAAAAGTAAAATATTTGGGAGTATATTTAACAGCTAAAAATGTTAAGTTGTTTAAGAATAACTATATTCCACTTTGGATGGATATTAAAAAAGATTTGGACCATTGGGAAAAATTGCAATTATCATTATTAGGTAGAATTTCAGCAATTAAAATGAATGTTTTGCCAAGAATTTTATATCTTTTTCAAACACTACCTATATTGGCATCAGAAGAACCTTTTAAACAATGGCAGTGAGATATTTCCAAGTTCATTTGGCAAGGGAAAAAACCAAGAGTAAAATATAAAGTTTTGCAAGATTCTAAAGAAAGAGGAGGACTAGGTCTGCCGGATTTGAAATTATATTATGCTGCTTGTTGCTTGGTTTGGATTAAAGAATGGATAGTTTTGAAAAATGAAAAATTATTGAATTTGGAGGGACATGAACTAAGATATGGATGGCATGGGTATTTGTGGTATGATAAATTTAAAGTTAATGTAGACTTTAAAAATCATTATATTAGAAGATCCTTGTTAAGAATTTGGAATAAATATAAACTAACTTTATGTTATAAAAGACCTTTATGGATCTCTACGCAAGAAGCATTCTATAGAACAGAAGTAAGAATTAAAGATAAATGGTTAACCTACTGTATAAAGATTTTTTAAAGAAAGAACAAGGACAATATATAATTAAATCAATAGAAGAATTGGCATCAGAGGGATATACTTTTCAATGGCTTTCATATATGCAACTTGTAGAGAAATTTAAATCAGATAAGACTTTGAATTTGAACAAACCAAATCAGAATTTGAGATACAATTATGTGAAGCTGATGATCATCTAATTGCAAAAATGTATAAACTATTGTTAAAAGGTGAAATGGTAGAGGAACAAGTTAAAGATTGTATGATTAAATGGGTTAAAAATATTGGTTATAATATTCAAATGCAACAATGGGAAGATATGTGGACTAAAGGACTAAAATTTACTTTGTGCTATAATTTAAAAGAAAATTTTTATAAGATGATGTACAGATGGTATATGACCCCACAAAAACTCTCTAAAATGTATGGGAATGTTTCCAACTTATGTTGGAAATGTAAAAAAAAAAGAGGGGTCTTTTTACCATATGTGGTAGACATGTGAGATTGCAAAGAAATTTTGGACTCAAATACTGTACATTCATTGATGCAAAACATATTACAAATTCGAGTTCCATTTAAACCGGAATTTTTTTTGTTGGGAATAATTGATGGACAACTTGGGAAGCAATTTACAAGAATTATGCAATACATGATTACAGCGGCAAGACTTATATATGCACAAAATTGGAAAAACCAGATCTTGCCTACGATACAAGATTGGATGTTAAAATTGATGGATATGGCAGAGAATGATAAATTGACATGTTTATTAAAAGAAAATTCAAATTATTATTTTCTTAAAGAGTGGAAACCATTAACTGACTATTTACAAGATGCAGGAGGAGCAAAGCTTATATGGGGATTTGAAGATTAATATATATATATATATTGATCTAATAGACAAGAAATGTTCTTTAATGTTTTATATAGACCTAGCATGTAAGATAAAATTGTTAAATTACTATGACCAGAGACAAATCGGAAGTTGACTAATTTCTACGTTTCATCTTTATCTTTTTTCTTTTTGCTTTACTACACTTTTTTACTCTTTCTTTCTTTGATTTGTATTTCCATTTTCTTTTCTGTTTCAAACTTTTATCTATGTAAATTTAAAACCTAATAAAATTTATATATATATAAAAATAAACATCTGGCTGATTGTACGACCAACAATAATATCACCATAACCTATTTCAGGAACCTTAAGCACCGCCTCTTTGTATGGAGAATGGTAGAAAACTGAACTTTTTATGCTAGGCGGCTTTAGTAAGATATGCAGCCATTAGCATCAAATCTCCAAGATTTAGCCAAGGAAATATCTGGGCAGAATATTCATACGCTGCTGTCTCCACTATGCTGTGGGACATGTCAGATGTTGACATCAAACTGCAGGAGGCAGAGAAGGCTGTGAGTTGCTGATTTGAGATTAACCGCATTAAGTGTTCCTTGGTAAAATGGCTCAATCCCTGAGGGGCGTAATGCACAGCGACAGCTAATCTAAGTGACTTTGTTTTTCTGCTGCCCTGCACAGGGTTTCAGGTCAGGAAGTGCAATCCCGGGGAAAAGAAAGGGGTTTACAGTATTTTCATCTTGACATGCCGGCTTCCACTGTAATGAGAAAGTTGAAATTTGTGGTTTTGCTCCTGTTTTGCTGATGGGATTCAAAGAGGATGTGGCATTCTCACTGGGCTAATATTTAAAGCCATTTCAAATCTGTTTAGTGCCACTCGGTTTTGGGGAAAAAAAGTCACTGATTCATTTTCCTTGGTGCACAGAAAATCAGGGAGCATCTGTCTTTAGACTGATACTCCTCGCAGAACAATGTAGATTTCCCTGCATTTGGAGGGGGAACTTCCCATGACGGGGTGAGGATCTGGTGGGTGTGCATATCTGTTTCCATTTTTTAAAGAATCTGTAGCCAACCAATATTGGCTGATCTTAGGAAAGCTAAGCTTGGGGAGATTGGGTTGGTGTTTGGATGGGAGACTACCATGAAAACCCAAGGCTGTTAATTTTACTGGGAAGTTATAACAAAATTGTGGGAGAAGGCTTTGGCAAAATACTTCTGAATTGTCATAAAAAAACACCCCCAGTTGTGTCTATGAAGCCAGCAGGAGTCAAGCCTGACTTGAGGGAGACTTTACTGTGTCCAGACCAGCTCTGATGCAAGAGATTCCAGAATGGATCTCTTTACCCCATCTAAAAACAGATGCAGAGGAGGCAGTATGGAGTGGAGTGGAGATGGGGGAGGGAGGAGGAAATTTCAATAGAGTACAATATTTGTGTGTCAATTATGTTCCCCATGACTGAAGTCACCTGACTTTCCTCCAAGGTGACCAAGCCTCGTAGCTTTCACACACCTTGGGGCTGCCTCTGAATGGTGTCTATTTTAGCACTGGTACAGTGAAGAATGACTTAATCTTTAACTTGAATCTCATCACAGTATGAACATGCCCTGACCACATCCCATGATGTTGCTTTCATCTTGTCCTCAGCCCACAAGTGAGATAGCCTTCAGAGCCTTTCCCCTCAGCTTAAATTGGCCTCCACTCATTCTTGAGCCAGCAGAAAACTATTCTGGTCTAAAAGTTGCTGTCCCCACTGCTGATCCCTATCATTTCTCTATAGTCTCTGTTATGATATTCCACCAGGTGGTGGTGTCCTGATTTCAGGTGTGCAGAGCATTTTAAGCAAAGCCATTTGTAAAAGCCTCTGGCTTTACTGTCCTCCTCCTTTCTGGAAATCATCAGTTGTCAGGAAACCATCTGCCAGCACAGCAGTGCTGGTGCTTGTTTTGAGCATGGTTTCGAGCACCTAAACTCTAAGTCAAAACAAGTCTGCTAGACTGACAGCCATGGAGTAAGTCTCCTGTGGAGTAACTGCTGCTCTACAGGTCAGACTTCACTTGCCATCATTCCCAGACAGTATGGCCAAACCGTATTGTAGAGTCTAGGGACCCTTTTCCTGACAAGTCAAGTGAAGTTGTTAGTGTAATAATTAAGGCAATGATGTCAAGATCTAATGATATTCTTAAGAGGAATCTTTTTGTGATATAGTTGCATAAAATGTTTGCATCTGACAGACTGTTTCACACTATAGGAGGGCAGCCTATTTGGTCACCAGTGGAAAAGGGTTCCTTGAAGCTATGTAAGAATTCTACCAAATGCCAAATCCCTGAAACAAAGTCCCATTTCCCCCCCCCCGCCCCAAGAGAGTGGGAATTAAGAGGCATTATGGATGCAACTCCAACAAGCCCCAGAAAAATTGCCTGCCCTGTAATATATCAGATGAAACCCTTGTGCTTGAAGAAGAAATAACTCTTTCTTTCATTCTCATTATATTGAGAAAGCAGTCCCATAGTAATCTCAAAGGATATGAATTCTCTGCTCGTCTAAGAACTCTCTTCTATCTAGTTCAGGACTGTGAAACTGGATTCTGCACGGGAGCCCTCTCTGAGCCTCTTCCCACCAACATCACCTGGGATCCTGGATGACATCAGGAGCAGGACCTGATGGAATGACATAATCAGCGAGAGCCTCCAAGAATCCATGTCTTCTGATAGCATCAATTTCCCTGTGCCAGAAGTCAGTGGATGCCCCAGTCCTTAGCTTATGTGATGCCCTGTGTATATAATACAAATGGCAAGATTTCCAGGGGCCTGTCCTTCATGCAACCATGACCTCTCCTCTATCATTTCAATTACTTTCAAATGCATCCTTCTGTGGTACCTCTGCCCTAAAAGGTTTTATGACTTCTATCTCTCAACAACTTTGATTCTCCCGGGGAAAAAAACCCTGTGCTTTAGATATATGCAATTCTTGAAAGGCTAACTCCATAGAAAACTAGCAACAGTCTGCAAATGTAATAGCCTTAAATCTTGCTCAACACCTGCTGTTGATACTTATTTATCTATCTTTGTAGCTTGCCTTCTTTCAGTTACCAAAAGATTTTTATATAGTGCGCTTGTGAAGCATGATTGACTAAAAGAGGTCTTTGTAGTCCTATTGACTGTAATTATTTTAATTCAAACACATTCCCTTATAGACTGACATCATAAACGCTGTTTTCTGTAACAAATAGCTGTCAGGTCTGTCAAGCAGATCTGCTTCCTGTTTTATATCATTACTGTACAATATTTAATTTCAACTCAAAGCTCTTCATCAGATGTTCCAAAGGCTTCTTCTTCCTTTGCCAGGAGGAAGTTAGGTTTCTTACTTCTTTAACACAGTCCTTTATGCAGAAGAGGTTGGAGAGAACAAGCTACGGAATGATTTAGGTATGTATCCTAGTATTTAGGTATGTATCCCAGCATGTCAACTAGGAGAATATGCTTTACTGTGACTTTCTGACTTTCATCTTTACAGACTCTAGCAGTGCATGCTGGCTGGGGAATTCTGGATGGAAGTCCACACAGTTTAAAGTAGCCAAGGTTCAGAAACACTGAACTATAGGCTTTCTTATAGATTCCTTCCCAATGTGTTGAACTTCTACACCCATAATCCTCAACTAGCATGATCAAAGGACATGCTGGCCAAGGTGTCATGATAACTGAATTCCATCAAATTTGGCAGATGATAGAGAGACAAACAGACAGACAGGCAGACTCCATCTGGATTTAAATCCTGTATTTTCCTTTATCTGGAGAAATGGATGCACCTGTATATAGATCTACAACCCTGTACATACTTCTTTGGACGTAACTCCCATTCATCCCTTTCACCAAGTAAAACATGTTTAGAAACAGATGCTATCCAAATTCAATGGGTTTGTGATTCCTTGACCTTCAAACGCTTCTTCCTTGATGTCAGGGGTGGGGAACCTTTTTTCTGCCAAGGGCCATTTGGATATTTATAACCGGGGACTGGGGGGGTGGGGGGCGAGGCTTCTGGGATTTCCACGGACCGGGGGCCAGAGTTTGCGGGCGGGAGCCAATCACAAGCACTGGGGGGTGGGGTTTGCGAGCGGGAGCCAATCGCGTGGAAGGGGCGGGGTTTGCAGGCAGGAGCCCTGCGGGCCTTAGGCGGGATCCCCGCGGGCTTTATACGGCCTGCGGGCCTGACATTGCCCACCCCTGCTTTACGTGATGCACTAGGACTGCAGAGACTCAAGTTCAAGTCCGCCTCTAATTATGGAAGGACAATTTGGGCCAATCCTTATCTCTCAGTTCAGACTACTTCACTAGGTTGTTGTCAGAGGTAGAAACTGGAGGAGAGCCTTATGTATAATGCCCTGAGCCTTGGAGGAAAAGCAAGATATAAATCAAAGAAATAAATATGCAGTGAAGAGAGAAAGACTGCATTCATAAGAATTTCATCAGCACTTTTCAACTATTTTGGATTTCTCAATAGCTGCAGAAATGATTAGTCTTATCACTTAACAGAGCAACACACAGGGCTTGCTTAGTAATTAGTAATAAGCACTTCATGATAATTCAGCACTTAACATAACAAGTAGACATGAGTATCCACCCCCAATTGCTTTGGATATCCTTTCTCCTCTGTATTTTACCCTGCCTTCTATACACTGGGCCTTTCGAAGTGCTTCTGGGTAGTACTACTGTGCTTCTAATGCTACAGCAATGGCTGAATCTATATGCGGCATTCAAGAATAGCATTTTTCAGTTTTGAGTTCAGCACAGGCTTCCGCAACCTGGGTGCTTCCCTCCTGATGCCTGGACTTCCAATTCCCTAAACCCATAGCCACCCTGGTCATTGCTAAGTAGAAACAGAAATTTACGCACCTGAAGGTCCCCAGGTTGGGAAGTCTCGACTTAGCATGTCATGTGAACCATTATGGCTTGTCAAACTCTGGCTCATGGCTCAGCATGATGTGCAAATCCAGCCACCCAAAAAATGTAAGGTGCATTCCCCCACCCAATTAAAAAAAGAAACAAAAACCCACCCACTTCTGCCCTCACCAATAGGGAGGAGGAAGCAAACTTAGGCTCCTCCTCCATAGTTTCTCACATGTGCTCCTTTACGTTCCTCCCTTGAAATGCAAGGGTCCCGTGTTCTTCTGAGATATGGATGGAAAGAATGCTGCACTGGGACAGAAGGAGCAAAGTCTGCCTCCTTTGGGGGCATCTCCACAAAGAGGGACCCAGGATTCTAAGCGTTGTTCAACCAACTCCTCACTGTTGGCATTGGTTCTCCACTAGGTTTCATGCAGAAGGGTTTTTTCCTTCTTTTTTCTCCTCCCAGCCTTCTCTGGACTGAAGTCCCCTCAGAGCCTCTTGGCAGTGTAGAAGACCTTTCTCCACAATTTCCCTCTTTGTTGTAATGTTGTGTGTGTGTGCTAATAATAGCAAATAAGAATAGGTGTTGTGTGAGAGAAAGAGAGAGGAGCACTTGTCTGTGCCCATGCATTCTTTTCATACAACCTCATGACTAAGGATGTGGAGACACACAGAGAGATGCACGCACACATTTGTGTGTGTGTGTGTCTACTGCATCACGCAGGGGAGACTTCCAAGAGCAACCCATCCATTTGCTCTGGTGATGGTATCAGGGCTACGGACTGTTCAAAGCCTCACAAACCCTCGGCTACTTGAGGCTTATCATTTAATTAAAAATAATGCTCAGGTTTAGGGGCCAACCTGGTGATCTACAGCAAGCTGCTCAGCTTGCCTCTCCTCCTCTTTGTCTTTGTGCCTGGGGTACATTACTGTAACCTTCCTTTCCAGCAAAAAGCACTATAAACCACCAATAAATTTTACTGACTTTCCATTGACCTTCATGAGGGTTGGACAAGTCACATTTCACACCAAAGATGGAGCTGTAAATATTTTATCTGGGCAGTAAACACAGCCCTGACAGCAGCGTTCTACTCGTTTCCCTGAGACTGCTCTCTGAATCTTGCCACCTGGCTGAAAAAGGGATTTATCTGCTGCTCCAGGAAAACACCTGGCAGAGGAAGCAGGAAGAAGTTGCTCACAGAGGTAGCTCATTGTCTCATTGTTCGCAGCAACCCTTTGCCGCTGGCAACCAAGGCTGCTGTGTTCCGTATCAGCTGTCCTTTTTTGCAATAGTACCCACAATCTGAAGGTGGGGAGGGAGGGAATTCATCTCTGGCACATAACTGTCCACAGCTGTAGTGGATGAATCCAAGTCCAGTATAATATTAATGCACATGCTTAATGCTCAAGGTTGCCAATTGGAGGTTACATGAAGGGGTGTTACTTATTTTTAAAACAGGAGTGGATTACTCTTATGCACTGGAGGATGAATGAACCCGCACTGGTCAGTTTTGGAGTGGCGGATGCATTTATCTGGTGCACCCAATCATCACCAGATCATCACCAGTCATGAGGCATCATTCCTTCACTCATCTCAATTACAGACCTGAGGTTCACCCAGAAAGCATGCTTTTGAAAGCCTGGGGAGTGTCGTGGGGCGGGGTGAGGTGGGGACAGCATATAGAGAGGGAAAACAGAAGGTGGAAGAAGGCTGAGAGCAAATCAAGAGAAACAAAATTTCAGGTGGCAGGCTTGAATGTAATTTAACCTTCAGGAGTTATAGGCAAGCCAATAGATGCTAGATTTGATTTTCGTAACTGGGCTGATATGTGGTATTGGCTTAGCAGTAGAGCTGAGAAAGGGAGATGCTATTTCATATCAGGGATTAGCCACAAATTGTGGAGCCACAAGTGGTTTTATTTGCTGAGCCTTAGGCTCTTGTCTGCAATATAAGGATAAAACACTCCTGCTTCACAGGACTGTTGTGCAGCTCTGTGGGATACATGTAAGTGAATGTTTTAAGCATTCAAAGTGATAAGGGGTGCTCCTCTTCATTATTAGGCCATTGTATTTTCTTTTTGTGTTCTTGTATTTTGTGTTCCAATAATGAAGAACCAAACAAGGGCAGAGAATTAACAGGACCCCACAGATACCTGTAAAATAGGCATTCTTCCACAGATCTTTTGCCAAAACAAGTTTCACCACAGGATGTGATTTAATGTTGAGTCAGATTTATTGTTTTAGTGTTGTTTTAAATGACCGTCACTTTTCTTTTCAAAGATCACTACCCCAAAGAACATTTGTGGGATAATACACACTGCCTTAAAATTTCATTTCAAAATTTGCAATGCAAATCACCCCAAACAAATGAAACCGATTCTGAATGTCCCTAATTTTCATCAGGAAACCCTGTAAATGGTATAAGATAACACAACATAAGGTAAAATTATATGCCCCCCCCAAAAAAAAACCACTCGTCAAAGTGGAATAAAGGTAAAAATGTAAAGGTTCCCCCCGCACAGTTGTGCAGTCGTGTCCGACTCTAGGGGCCGGTGCTCATCTCTGTTTGTTAGCTGAAGAGCCAGCATTGTCCGAAGACGCTTCCACGGTCATGTGGCCGCATGACATGCGCGGAACGCTGTTACCTACCCCCCGAAGTGGTACCTAAAAAAAGTGGAATATCAGTTGTCAAAGCAAATGAACTGTGCATTCACTAAGAACTGCAATTTTCCTAGGAATAACATTTTGTTTCTTAAAAAAATAGCATAGGTATTTAAATAAAAATCTCATGCTACCCATCTCAGGAAAAACCTTGACCAGTTTCTATAAAATTTACTGGCATTCAAAAACCCAGGCTATAAATAGTTGCAAATAATGATTTTTCAGGGTTGGCAATTCAACTTCAAGTCTAATATACGTTATTCTTTGTAACACTTGATTCCATATGGAATCAAGCACCTGCTTTATATAAATATTACAGTATTTGCTGGAATAAATGTAATTAGGAAGCCAGAATATACTTCATCTTCTGAACTGTCATCTCAGCTTTAAAACTAATCTATTTTCCAGGTCTGGAACACGGTTTCTTTTGTTGCTAAGGACAAAATTATAAGGTAAGCACAGCCAACATCTACACCCTTCTGCTTTTTCAGTGTTGCAAAACACCCCAGGGAGGTGGCATTTTTCACTGAAAGAGTGGGAGAGGGAGGAAGTGGGTGTCAGACAACTTTTGGCTGTAAATCTGCACAACTTGCCACCCAAAATTCTACACCCCCCCAACTGCTTTTCCTTAAAAGGAATTTCATACTCAAATATGCAAAGGAAATGTGGGCCTAGAATACTGATAGCAATAAAAGCAGCAGCAACAGTACTACTACTACTACTACTGATGGAACCTTGTGTACCCAACAGGAGCTATATGTAAACACCCTACTTTTTGAATTTGAATTTGTTTGAATTTGGGACAGCACAAGTAGTAGTAGTAGTAGTATTGTGTGTGTGCATGGAGAGAAGATTTTGAGCCCAAAGAGAGGAAGGGTTGAATACTCCTTGCTCTTCCCTGTTCTCTAAGCACACTTTCTAGTAGGACAAGGACAAGATCTTTGGCCTTTGATAGCTGTTGGACTGTCACTGCTTCGTGATGAACTGAAAGTGATTGATAGATTAATCCATGTCATCGCTTAAAATGCTAGAGAAAGCTGTGAATGGGAGATAATATTTTTTATTTCAAGTTCTATAATATTGCTATTTTCATGCTGAGAAAGGGAACTTTGCCCTCAACTCCACTTGAAATTGTCCCAAGAGAAAGCTGAGCCCATACAATAGAACTACTGTTTGTTGTTGTTGCTAATGGCAGCTCAAATCATATTTTAAGGAAAAGGTGGCTCAGCAGGTAAGACGCCAGGCTTGTCGATCGGAAGATTGCAAGTTCGGAGGTTCGAATCCCTAGTCCCACCTGACGGAGTGAGCTCCCGCACTAGCCTCAGCTCTTGCCAACCTAGCAATTCGAAAGCATGAAAATGCAAGTAGATTAATAGGTACCACTTCGGTGGGTAGGTAACAGCGTTCCGCGCACGTCATGCTGGACACATGACCGCGGAAGCGTCTTCGGACAATGCTGGCTTTTCGTCTAACAAACGGAGATGAGCACCGGCCCCTAGAGTCGGACACGACTGCACAACTGTGCGGGGGGAACCTTTACCTTTAAGACATGAAGCGTAGCCTGTCTCTATGCTCCCATGTGCACCTCCAATGGACATTGGGAGAGATGTGGGTGCAATTCCCCTTTCCCTGCTGGAGATCTGCATCATCTTGTATTGCCAACTTTTCTTGCTGTTGTTGCTGCTTGGCTGATGTCCCACAATGTACCAAACTTTATATCCTGATTAACCAAGCACAATTGCTGTGTTCACATAAGATCCTATACCCACAAAATATATGTTAACATGATGGCCAGGTTCACAGAACACGCTGAGACAGAAGCTGGGTTCTTCAGCACATTGAACTACAAACTGCCCAACCCAATTTTAGCACTAGTCAAGCATGTTCTGAGAGTTCAGCTTGATTCAAGGCCTTTTTACTCTTAAAAAAAATGGTTAACCACTTGAGTAGGCAGGTGGAATATAATATAAGTTTGGATAAGCAAACAAATAACCAGTGCCACTGGGTGGGTGGGGCATGCTCTTTGAAATGGAAGGAGGGAAGGAAGGAATTGTGGGGGGGGGGGGTTGTTTGTTGTTCAGTTGTTTAGTCATGTCCGACTCTTTGTGACCTCATGGACCACAGCACGCCAGGCCTTCCTGTCCTCCACTGTCTCCCGGAGTTTACACAAATTCATGTTCATTACATCGGTGATGCTATCTAACCATCTCATCCTCTGCCGTCCCCTTCTCCTTTTGCCTTCAGTCTTTCCCAGCATCAGTAAACTCACACAAATCAGCTGTAGACGCCTGATGCCCCACCTGGAGCTTGGTGCTGTCCCAAATTCAAACAAATTCAAATTCAAAAAGTAGGGTGTTTACATATAGCTCCTGTTGGGTACACAAGGTTCCATCAGTTAAGGCAGGGGTCGGCAAACTTTTTTATGCTAGGAGCCATTTTGACATTTATAAAATTTATATCATCACTCGAGGGCCAGGGGGCGGGGTTTGAGGGTGGGAGCCAATCGCGTGGAAGGGGGTGGGGTTTGAGGGTGGGGGGCAATCGCGTGGAAGGGGCGGGGTTTGCGGGCAGGGGCCAATCGTGTGGAAGGGAGCGGGGTTTGTGGGCGGGGGCCAATCGCGCACAGTTAGGGCCTGCTGCCGCCATGCCCGCTGCCACACACACCATGCCACTGCCGCGCCTGCTGCTGCCGCCATGTCCGCCGCCACGCACACCATGCCGCTCCGCGCCTGCCCCCGCCACTGCTGCTCCCGCGCCTGCCCCCTCCACTGCCGCTCCCGCGCCTGCCCCCGCCACGCCCGCCACCGAAGAGCCACACTCAAGGGGCCAAAGAGCCGCATGTGGCTCGCGAGCCGCGGTTGGCCGACCCCTGAGTTAAGGCATGGCCTTATTCTCCCACATATTTTAACCATTAACTAGCACAGGGTTTCTCAGCCAGGGTTCCGTGGCACCCTAGGGTTCCGTGAGAGGTCACTAGGGTTCCTTGGGAGATCACGATTTATTTAAAAAATTACTTGAAATTTGGGCAACTTCACATTAAAGAGGTAAGTTTCATTCTTTATATTTAGTTTAAGAACATTGTTAATGCATACATACAGGCCTACACATGGAATGAATATAATAGTTTTATAACTTCTGGCCTATATTTGAGTCTGAATGTGCCTGAGGCCTGAATAATATTTCAAGGGTTCCTCCAGGGTTGGAAGGTTGAGAAAGGCTGAACTAGCATCTTCCTTTCAGGATAGGAGGGCAATGAATATACACTGAAGTAATATGGGAGTGCTTCACTGCATCGGTGTTTGTTATCCATGTTCTTAGGACCCAAGAAAAGCTATACTGCTCAGACACTAACTATGTTTAAGGACTACCTGAACACACACACACACACACACACACACACACACACACACACACAGAGAGAGAGAGAGAGAGAGAGAGAGAGAGAGAGAGAGAGAGAGAGATTCCCTCTTCTAACATATAGTTTCTTGGGGGGAAAAGGATGCTAAGGTAAAAGGTAGGGAAAGAGATGACTGTTCAGCTACCCATCAGCAAGGACAGGGTTAGCCCATTGATAACGGTGGAATCCCATGAAATATTTCACACAATCTAAAAATGGTTAGTCCATGAGGAAAAAATGGTTAGTTTTGCCTGGAGAATGTACCTCATCCCCTCATCCTGCCTAATTTATTTCTGCAATTGTAATTAAAGCCCTGACAAACTGCCTTAGCTGCCTGCGCCTTTTGTTCAACTTATTGATTAGGCATTTCTCAGAAGTTCATTACCATCTAGAGGCAGGGAATTGGGTTTGTGTGCACTGGTGGGTCCCCCCGCCTTGCTTTCTTTCTCTCCTTCATGGCTTCATCTCTGACTCAGATGATTAATGCAGCCACAAGACACCCATCGCTATCGAGCAGTTCTGCCCAAGGTCAAATATTCATGCAAAACAGGGATGCCGATCTGCATGTCTAAATCTCATCTGCATGAATTTAAAAGTGGATGCTCTGAGATGGAAAATACGTTGGCAATGTCAAAAGGGATGCCTCCTCGAAAGGTGTAACAGTTTGGTTCCTAAATGATCTGTGTTATTTCAGCAGGTTCTCATTGAACAAAATCATGACAATGGGGAACTAAGCATGAATAAAACTCTTGGAATAAGCATTAGAGGAAGATAGTAGCCTGAACTTAATCACCAGAGGAGCTGTATATGAAATAGAAAACTGGCTGACTTCTTCAGATAAAGGATAGGAGAATGTGAAGAAAAATGGGCATTCTGTCATGTGTAAAAAGCAAATGAAATAAATTGTCCTCTGGCCATATCATTAATGCTTCCCTCAGGACAAATATGGGTTTGCTATGGTCATGTCTCTCCAAGTTGGTCATTTAAAACTAATAACTTGACTTGCAGATCTACTTCCAACTGATCTACTGTAATGTGCCCAGGATAAACAGGGATGCTGTGCCTTGCAACTCTTCTCCCCCAATTGAGAAAGAATCAGTAATGGAGAATAATGCCAGCATAATAAATGCTAGCTAAAGGATCAAGAATCCTTTCTCTTGAGGACTTTAGCACAGCTTTAATGTTGACATTTTTAGGACAGTGATTCTGAAACTGTGGTCTGTGGACTATTGTCCACTGTGGCCTCCTCACATTCGTCCCATTCATGCTGGCTGCCTCAGTCCACTGGTTCACAAAACTGCATCTGTGACTGAAAACTGATTCATTCAAGCACAGAAATAATAATAGAAATAGCACTGGGAGTAAGAAAATTAAAAACAAAAACTAACCATAGTGAATGGGTTTCAAATGCAGTTGCCACCTGTGAGTCCCCATGTGCTGTACCAAGTGGACTTTTGCTGTAGAAAAAACAATTCCCAAAGAAAAGTGTAAAGAGGAAATGTGACAATGAATATTTGGGGAAAAAAACACGTATTTAATTGGAATGGAGTGTCACTTGCCCCTTAATTTCTTAGCACTCAAGAGATTTCAATTGAAGAACATTTTTGACCAGCACATTTTGTTTACAGTTGTTATTATGGCACTGGGTACATACAGTTCAAGTGCTATATAAATACTGAATTTTGGATATTTTAAATCCAAAATTTAGTTGAGAAAGGCCTTTAAAAGATAGAGAATGGGAAGATGTAGAGCCAGTTTAGCGTAGTGATTAAAGCATTAGGCTAGAAACCAGGAGACCGTCACTGCCTTAGGCATGAAGCCACTGAGTGACCTTGGGGCAGTCTCTCTCACTCAGTCCTGGGAATTTATTGAAACTGTGTTGGTGTTTTTTCTTCAATAAAAAATAAGAAAGCTTAAAGATCAGCAAAACCTGGCTGCCAGTCCTGAAAAACACAGCTTGCAAAAGGTCAATGAACTCTACTCAACCACAGGAATATACAAACAACTCACACAATAGATGTGCTAATCCCACACATAACAGCACCACACCCCCTAATCACCACAATAAACCCTCTCCTAATCTCTTGTAAATGACCCACAGAAGACACACACCCTCTCAGCAGTTATAATCACCAGCAGCAACACACACCCTCCACTTGGGCACAGACAGAATCTTCTAGCTGTGCTCCTGTCCTCTGAAGATGCCAGCCACAGCGACTGGCGAAACGTTAGGAACCAAAACTGCCAGAACACAGCCACACAGCCCGGAAAACCCACAACAACCATCGGATTCCGGCTGTGAAAGCCTTCGACTATACAAATCATTGTATTGTTTGCTGAAAAAGTTGCACTCCCATGCTTTTAAAAATAAAGATATTCTATAATGAAGGTGTGTTTTTTTTAATTCGGCAGCCCCCACATTTTTAAAACATTTATCTAGTAGTTCACACCTAAAAATGTTTTAGCATCATTGTTTTAGGGTGACTTTGTTTGTAATCTTGGCAGGGGGGCACAAAAATGGGGTGGCACTACTTCCATTTCTGCTTCAAATAAGGGGTAAATATTTCAAAATACTCGAAAAATCTTCATGGATCTGTCCCAAAAGTGAGGACACAATTTTGGAAGACATATCCTCCTTCAGAAATAGAAGCAAAGGTGAGGGGTGCCCTGTGGTTTCAGGGCAACTTAGCAGCCAAAGCCTTGAGTGCAATCTTTAATACTTCCCTCAAAGTTGGGCAAAATTGCAAATGTTAATGTAACAGAAGGGAGGAATTATTAAAGAAATGGAATTAATAATGGCAACTAAATTTAATTCAAGCTTAAATAAAACTAAATATGGCTATTGTACCTCCAGCACGCCACTCAAAGGCCAAATGGGGCTGTTGGCCAAAAGGGAATATATATATTTTTTCTTTCTTTACAGGCATGTGCATTGCCTACTACTATCCCAAGAGTCTTTCAAATGTAACATCAGACGTAAGCTTTTGTTTTACCTCCCCTCCCCTCACTTTCTGGAGCTATAGGTGCTCTTGCTGTATATCAAATCAACATGCAACTTTGAACATATAAGTACATATTTATTTATTTATTTATTATTTAAATTTGTATCACCGCCCATCTCCTCCACACCTGGGGACTCTGGGCGGTTCACAACAATAGGTTAAAAATATAAAATTACAGCAACAATAATTTACATATAAAATCCAAACAAAAAGATGTTAATAATAAGGCGGGTTTCATGGCACCAGCCACTCCCACGAGGAACTATTGGCATTCCTGTCCCAAGCCAGGCGGCAAAACCAGGTGTTCATTTTTAGGATGTATCCATTTTCTGCTCCTGGCATTTGGGCTAATCTGCCAGCTCAGCTGGATCACACATAGTGTCCTCCACCAGGTCTTTGACAATCAAATGCAAGGACTTGTTGCCAATGCTACTGTCCTCTTAAGATATTACAAGATATCAGTACCCCAAATAAACAATGCAATAAATAAATGCAAAAATGTATCAAGACTGGATGGACAGATCAGCTGCTATCATAAGCCATAGATTAGATGTATGGACAGCATTAATAAGAGTTGGAAGAGGACCAGAAATTCAAAAATGTGGGCCAGATGTGGTCCACAAGCCAACTGCTAAATAGGAATATTTAGATATGAAAGAATGTATTCTCAAACAGGAATTTCACAAACTTGTTATTTTACATTTTAAGTTTGTATTGGCCCAAAATAGCCTTTTTTCTATTTGGAATAAGACCTTGAGGGGATGTTCTCTGTCCCAAGTTGCCTACAGAGAGTAGACAGCACTGCTGAAGGCTTGACCTTCTGTTCTGTTAACCTTGCATGGGCAGAAGGAGTGATGCCTGGGAATTTGGAGGTTCTGTACTATTTGCCAATTAAAGGGCCCATTTTACATGATTCATTCTTTTCTGTGCCTGAAGAGAAGTTAGGAAACCTGAAGACACATAGTTTTGAATAGCTCAGACCACAATATCTTAAATTCCCTAATAGCACCCTAACCTGGAGCAAATATTTTCTTTTCTGACACTATTAGAATTTATGAATTTTCTTCTTGAAATGCGCCATTCTTTGGGTTCCTTTTCTCCCCACCTAGTACCTGGGTTTGATCAAACCAGTCCATACTCCAGGAAATAAAGCCAGACTGCTCACTTGAGGGAATGATATTAAAGGCAAAACTGAAGTACTTTGGCCACATAATGAGAAGACAGGATACCCTGGAGAAGAAGCTGATGCTAGGGGAAGTGGAAGGCAAAAGGAAGAGGGACCAACCAAGGGCAAGATGGATGGATGATATTCTGGAGGTGATGGACTTGACCTTGGGGGAGCTGGGGGTGGGGACGGCTGACAGGAAGCTCTGGCGTGGGCTGGTCCATGAAGTCACGAAGAGTCGGAAGCGACTGAATGAATAAACAACAAAAACCTGGGTTTGAAGTTAAACAATAAATTATTTCATAATTAAATACTTTCATTGCAGATGAATTGCCTGTCATATGGAATGGATAGGACTGAAACACTTGGTGATCAAGAAACTAGACAGATTGATTCAGTTAGGATAAAAGCATAGGTGAGAATGCACAGAGGAAGCTATGAAAATAGAGAAATGGTACTTTCCCAGCCCTTCCAAAGATTTTTTTTATATATTTCTGATTTTTTCCCCTTGCCCTGGAGGCCCTTTCAAGAGACATAATGGATATTGTGACTGAAAATAATAGAATTTATAGCCCAGGCTCAACACTATAAATTTAGCTATTATGTTCCTGATGGGAAAATGAGGAAAGAAATGAATTGAGACAGAATATTTGTCTTAATAAGTGTCTCCTTTCTATAGTGTTTCTGTGTGTGTTTAATATATTTGTGTTTAATATATTTGTATACACACAGAAACACACATGCACATGTGTGGATAGAGAGACAGACAGACTGATAGATATTCAAATATTGTCAAATATATCAACATACAAAAGCAATGAGGAAGATTTAATTACTGTTCAGTATGCTGGAGTAGTTTCCCACTGCAATGACATCCCAATACTTTATGGTATATACATACCAAAAAAATGTAATGAGTGAATTGGAAATATATTTGCCATGATCAAATCAGATGCATATCTGAAAATAATATCTGCAGCACATAGATTTGTCTTGGGCTGAGATCTCTTGTATATGAACTTGCATTAGATTTTTGGAGATATGTAAAGGCCTGAATGATTCTCATGTTAGCTGGATCCCTCCAAGAAATAGCAATGTAAATTAGCTATTACAAAATATATTGTAGACCCAGATTTAAAATGTTACATATCTGTGGGCTCTACAAAATGAAAAGCAATTGGCTTTTGAGACAATTTCAGTTTTAACCAGGAGAGTAAAAGCCAAGACATTGTTTTTCTGGACTAAACTGTTTTCCAGAGCTGATGATTGGCAACTACTTAATAGTTTACACTGATTTTGCCCCACTTTTTCCAAAGACACTGCCCATTTCAATGGCCAACAGAACTGAGTCCTTCTCATATTCTCCCTTCTGAACATCCAAAATGGGTATCTGTGATCACATGTCCATAAACACCAAAGAATGTTTTTCCCAGATATGATCATTTGTCTTCAAAGATAGAGTAGATGATATGAACCATGCCAAACACTGTAATAACTAATTTCAAACATTTATTACAACACAGGAGAAACCTGAAAGCTGTCCTGCTCTTGATTTTAATAAATGCTGTCTTGAAGCAGCCGCTTATCAAAGTGACACAAATTGTGTGGTAAATAGATTATGGCATAGCTGAAATACTGGAAAATGAGATCAGAAATGCTGCTTCTTCCCCATTTAAAGTACCATGAGATACGTCATCTCACAGTGATACCAAGGAGGCGGAACCTGCCAATCTGCTGGAGAGACCAAGTTGCTGCAACATTAGGGCTAAATAAATGTGGCTGTTAATGGTTTATTCTTTCCTGGATCGGAAGATTTCCTTCTGGTGCTTTTGTTGCTTTAAGTTTGTTTATTCTTAATGGGAGAAACCACCAAAGATAGCAGTGAAGTCCAGACAAATAGTATGCAGAGATAGTTTTTACTCCAACATTTTATCACTTTTAGGTAAGCCATGAGGATTAAGTTCTTCCCTGGCAGATGGTTTGGTGAAGAAAATCGCTGCACAAATACAATTGTACATGGAATAAGCATGTGGCAGACTGGGGACCAGTAGGGATGGATGCATTTTCTTCTCCTCTAGTTCCAAAATTGGCTTGACCCTGTGCACTGCAATTCCAGCCTTCTGGCTTAACTTGAAGTATTTCTAAAATTAATTCCAGAACTGATGCACACACTCGAGTTTCAATTTGTGTTTTCTCTATACTAGAATACCATTGTGTGTGGAGTTTTAACCAATGCACAGATTTCCATTGATTGAACGTCCACACGGGGGGGGGGGGGAAATTAACCCTGATGGGATTACATAGGGATCAGCATTTCTTAATCAGCGAATACAAAATAAAGAGATTTTAAAATGGCAGCCAGCATGAAGGGCTGTTAGGCTTTATTTTAATTTGGGTCCAACATATGCAATGTAATATCAGTGCTACTTGCAGAAGTATAAAGTGATATGAAAGAAGAAGGGAGCTGAACAGTCGTTTTGCAGTGCTGACAAAGTTCCCCCAGACTAGAAGCATCTCCTCTAAGATGGAATTAGACAGTGGGTTTCTCTTAAAGGTAGGCATGAGCTGTGAGTAGTTAGGGTAACTGGAAGTTCAGAAATAAATAAAGGAGGTCCTTGTCTCTTTTGCTATAATTATATACTTGGACTTCTGAAATGAAAACATTGTTACTATTATTTAAAAGGAAAAGTAGGGATATTGTGACAGAGGTTGTGTCAGCCTTCCCAGGTAGACCAGAGAGGAAACACAACCAGATGAGCTAATTCTACTTTACTGTAAGGCTACATTAACAGAATCTTGCAAGTCTGGAAGCACAATTCTCCCGCCATCTCCTTTACAGCCTGGGAAGCTAGGAAGGGTCCCTTCTGAGCCTCTTGTTCCTCCCACTATCCAGCTGAGGGCTATGCCCTCTCTTATCTGACTGTTCTCTAGGCAGCATCTCTTTGCCCCGTCTCCCAAGGTCTTTCCCCCATACCATTACATCTAGCATGGCTTGGATGAAGTTAATTTCCACATGGTTAGTGTAGACTACTTTCATAGGATCATTAAAGTAACCTTAGTAAATTGAGGATACAGGGTAGCAGTAGAGAATTCCTCAAAAGGCAGCAGTGGGATGAAAGAAGAGTCATTGACCTCTCACTCCTATATAGGAAGGTACTCTTGTCTAATCAAAGTTGGGCAATTAAAGAAAAAGTACTGGGTGTAACCTTCAGCATATCAGAACTACTACCCAAACAAGATAAGGTAATTTGGCACCTCCATATCCGGGGAGAACATCCAAATCTGTACATTTTAAAGCATTTCTAGCAGCGAGGGTCATGGACTATACTAAGTCATTGAAGTGGGTTGGCAGTAACATGGTAGGTGGGGCTGAGGAAAAGAAAACTCATTTAAACACAGGAAAAATGGGAGGAAACCCACAAAACTACCAAGAGGTGCTACAAAATGTTTTCCCCAAACAGCCCCAAACTGATGATTTAATAATGATGAGGGAATTCCACAAAAAAGCAAACAGACATCTCAAGCCACTGGTCCCCCAGTAACTGGAGAACATAATTCAGTGAACAGAACAGAAAGGCAGTCTCTGCCTCCCCCCACCCCACTCCCCATATAGGATATTCTTCCTTTAATTAATTGATTTTGCACATCAAGAAAATCCAGACCAAAGAATCATGAAACTGGTTAAGATTTTTTCATAGAGGGAAATACAAATAGCTGGATTTTCTGGTTAAGTTCTGAACCAGCTTGCATTGGTTTGAGGGCCAGAAGTGAGCGGGAATGATTTATTTTCACTCTGTATTTTATTTTATTTTTAAAAAGAACCTGCAGCTTTTTTCTTCAATGGTAGACAGCACTGTGATGTTAAGACCGTTTCATAGGCTATTCAATTGCGTGTGTGGGGGGGAAATGCTGCATTTTCAACTTTTGGAAGAAATGGAGGACTCAAGCTGACAAAAAGACAGGGTGGAGGATCCCATGAAACCTTCTTGATGATGGGAAAAAATGATGCAGCTTCTCCCCCCCCCTTTTTTTGAGGGGGGGGGTGGAATGCAGAAGCCCAAGCCTTTCAGCAAGTCAGGGAGTGGGCAAGGGCTGAGAAAGACAGCATGGGGAGGTAGAGGAGAACAGGCATGAAGGCCAGGCAGGACCAGAAAGGTTGGGAGAAGGCACAAGGCCGGGTTGGAGGGAGTCGACAGTCTGCAAAGAGCTGGAATGGGGTTGGATGAAAGCAGCATTTGTAATGACAACATTCACTGTAGTTACTTAATTTCCTTGATGAGGTCAGGACAGAAAAGCAATTATCTTGCTCTGAAGAAAACCCCAAAGCATTCTCCTGTCTCAAGGATGTCTAATACAGAGATAGAATTGTATGGTTCTCTTTAACAGCAGTCCAGCAAACCATCTTCTAACACAGAGCTTTCCAAACTGTGTGTCGGGACACGTTAATGTGTCGGCTGCAGTGTCTGGGTGTGTCGCGGCTGCTGCTGCCTCCAAACCTGCCCCGCCAGGATTCCACGCAGGTCCTAGTGCCTGCCTTGTGCCCTGTTGTAAGAGTGTGTCGCGAAATGATGCATGTCTAAAAAGTGTGTCACCAACATGAAAAGTTTGGAAAGCTCTGTTCTAACAAGATCACCCCCCAAAAGTAACAGGACTGGACTGGGCAGGAAAGGAATATACTGTATGTGACTCATTTTAATGTAATACGTTTGGTTAAATTCCCAGCACTACAATTTTGCCTCTTGACGGTCTTATTCATTTAAAAAGATGCTGCTGCAGAATAGAGCTGAGAGTTTTGAATATGCATAAGAGAATATTTGCCGGCAAATAGTCTTTTGCTTTATTCAAATTATTGTGAGGCTTTCCGTGGCTTTCATGAATTCCAGGAAATGTATTTACAGAATCATCAGCTACAAAGAATTGGATTTCCACATCGCAGCTCAGGGGGGATTTTCAAGGTTTTTGTTAAAATGTAGAGCCTCCAGCCTCACAAAGCCATTTTAATAAGAGAATCCACTGCAATTTCATATTAAAAATCCTCAATTAATAGCAACTGAAATTGAACGAAAATTCATGATGACCTCAGATTTCCCCAAAGTGAAACTAAACAGCTCCTACACATAACTTTCCTTGTGATACTTTTTCTCCCTGGTGATGACCAGCTGCAGAGCTTTATACTGTAACATCGTCCATGTCCTAGGGAGATCTTGAAGACTAGTTCACACATAATAGGGGAGGGAAAAAACATGCTCTTTTATGGTTAGCATTTGAAGGTCATCCAACAAACACAAGCCCATGGAATTAGACAAGTCAAGTGGGAAAAGTTGTCCTTAACTTCATTATTCCAGTATCTAAGTGTGCGGGTCCTGAAAACTGAAATTTGTAATTCATTAGGCATCAGCAGAATGCTACAGAATGTAGCAAAAGTGGGCCAGCGCCTATTATTGCTAGTTTGGAAATAAAACTCATCATGGGTTGGGAATAAAGAAAAAAATGCACATTCAGATCAAATGTTTCAGCCCTAAAACCATACCCGAATACCTGAAATCACATGAAAACAAACACACTAGACCCTGAGTTAATGCTTCCAAATCTGGGCTGCAAAAATCTGGATAACCACTAGGTGGCAAAAACATTCCAAATCTGGGCTGCCATCTGCTGGTCATCTACATTTGGTAGTAACCCCTGCCCCACCCCAGAGACTGTTCCTGGCATACTCTTAGGTACCAGCTCTTCCATGCTCTTGCACCTGCCAAATATCTGCTCCAGAAGACTGGGCAGTCTTTTGGAACAGTCTGGGAGGTGACTGTAGCTGCCAGGTGAAGGGGGGAAATGATCCTCTCCATTTCCTTTCCAAAAAGCCTCCACAGGATCTACATCTCTTCTGCAGATGTGAAGAAGCTCCTTGGGTCCAGCTCAGAATGGGAATATTGAAAACTAATTGAAATGTGATAATTAAGTTTCATAAATACCTTCTGGGGCAAAATTCAAGGGTGATTTTCTTTCTTTTTTTTAAAGACAGTAATTGAGTCCTTGCACACATGGACCCCTCAACAGTTGAAATCTTAGATACCAGATATGCAACTTACAGCAGTGAAAAATGAAAGATGTGTGAACTACAGTTTTAGCACTTCCAATATACTATGGAAGTGACTCACAGATCTCCACCTCATTGATCTGGAATCAATGATCTCACGGCAGGAGAGATTTGCAAATCCTTTTCTCCCTACCCATGCCACCCTCAGAAAGCATAAAAGATAGCACAGTAAATAGTCCATTATTTTTCCTGTGGCTCTTTTTCTGGGGGGGGGGGGGAGGATGTGTGAAACAACCAAGAAACTAGAGGAAACTATTATTTCTATAAGTGGATCTAAATTTGTAAATTTGACTGAGCATTAATTCCCAAAGTAATTACAACTCTTATTTTATTTTAATATGAGTAAAAGGTATTTATTATTTTAATATGAATAGAAAAGACTTTATCCCATTTGCAAATTGGTATGTCTCACACATATCCTAGCCATCCCTTCTAGCACACAGCCACTTTCCACAGCAAATGCAACTAATAATAACACCTATAACATATATGGCAGTTTTAGCTGATAAATTGCAAAATGCTTGGCACACCTGGGGAAAAGGCCATTATTCCCATTTTAGGGGTGAGGAAACAGGGAAATTGACTTGCTTCATCAGAAGATTGATTCACCCAGAAGGGCAGCAAGGGAAGAAAAAAAGAAAGAAAGAAAGAAAAAGGAGCCAGGAATCAAAGCCAGGTTTCTTACTTAAATTCCTGTCCTATACAGTTTTGCCACCCTCCCTGTTTCCATTGTTCTCAAGTAGAAAATAGCACCTCTGCATTTGACAGATCTATCAAGCCCCTGGTGGGTTCACTTTTTCCATACATATTTTCCCCCCATTCCCCTCTCCTTCACCCACCTCCAATTCAAATTACAAAGCTATTTGGATGCTATTATTTGATGCTGCCCCTGCGCTCCTGCCAAGAAGCCGTCCCAAGCATGCCCCTTGCCTGCAATCTCTACTGAGTGCACAGGAGTGATGCTGGCAGCAAAAGCAAGTACTTTGATGAGGAACTCTTTGCACCCTGTGGTAGCCATGGCAACGGGCTTTCACAGAGCAAGAGCCCTATTTGCCAAAGCTGAGGGATTCACCGTTTGAGCGTATGTCTTTTCTTGTCTTAGACATGATTGCATCTTCTAGAAATCTAGACCAAGCTGATTTAAAAACAAGAAAATCTTTTTACTGGGGAGTGAAGGACTGTAGATTGTCCAGGGATGTCCGGTTGTATCCTGGACATCAGGTGACTCCATTTAATCTAACATCTGAGCTTTAAAAACAACAAAGAACAATTGAAAACACATAAACTCATAATTAGGATATCATAGTATTGTAGGATTAGATGGAATCTGAAGGTCATGAGATCCAACCCCTTGTAAGAAGGACAGTTCCATTATATATATATATATATATATATATATATTTATTTATTTATTTTCTATCCCACCTTTATTATTTTTTTATAAATAACTCAAGGTGGCGAACATACCTAATACTCCTTCCTCCTCCTATTTTCCCCACAACAACAACCCTGTGAGGTGAGTTGGGCTGAGAGAGAGTGACTGGCCCAAGGTCACCCAGCCGGCTTTCATGCCTAAGGCGGGACTGGAACTCTCAGTCTCCTGGTTTCTAGCCCATTGCCTTAACCAATAAACCAAACCGGCCTAGCTCAAGAACAACATAGAATCTATCCAGCCAAGTTCAGTTCTTTATTTGCTTACACCGTATAGACAGAATCTTGCCAGACTAAACCTGTACTACTCTAACCTAATGGATATACCTTGGGAGGCTCTAGGGTGTAGCTAATCTGAAACTTCTTCCCACAGTTCAACTCTGGGCTGTGTTGTCTCTCCCCACTACTTGGAATGTGCTCCTTCCTTCCTGAGGGCCACCTGAGTTACTGTAGTCCATCACACTCTCAGATTACCCCAGTAACTCAGATTCTGTTATTATACCCTACAACAGGGGTGGGCAACGTCAGGCCCGCAGGCTGTATAAGGCCCGTGGGGCTCCCGCCTGCAAACCCCGCTCCTTCCATGTGATTGGCTCCCACCCGCAAACTCTGGCCCCCGGTCCATGGAAATCCCAGAAACCCTGCCCTCCCACCCCAACCCCGGTCCCTGGTTATAAATATCCAAATGGCCCTTGGCAGAAAACAGGTTCCCCACCCCTGCCCTACAACAATAGAGTTCCAGTAGTTCTTGGGGTGTCTGTTTCCTGACCTGTCCTTCCTTGAAGGGTTTACATTGATCTCATGGAAGGGGAGAGCAAAGCTTTTTGAAGCTGCTCTTAAAGCTCAAGGAGGTTTGGACAGGAAAAGGTGGTTTGGAAGCAAGTTTGGTCCTAGCTCACAGATGATTCCACCAAGGCTTTAAATTGATTTTGGAAATAAATGGGCAGCTAATAAAGATTTGTCAATATTCAGATCACTTCTTCCAGATATTGATATCAAATTAATTGCCATTTCTTAACTGTTCCTGTTTATATATTTTATGTAATTGCATGCAGAAGGCACTGCATTGGCCCAGTTTGAATGTCTAGTGCCAGCTCTTGTCTTATTTAGGAATCAAGCAAACATGTTAAAGGGATTCCTTCCTTCTGCTGCCATCTATGATGAATACTAGGTCGAGGAGTACCACAGGCTGCTCCAATGGATGAATACAAAATTCATCACAGCCAATTTCTGTTAGTCCAGCTTGAATTAATTTGTATTCATTAGTTCATTATCAGCTAGATTTACATGATCAGGGTGGCTTCCAACAACATAAAAGTTTAAAGCAAGCTCAAAATAACACCTTTATAAAGATAGGATCCATTTTTTTAAAAAAATGAATTGATTTAAAAAGTTAAAACACCTGGAAAAATGGAACCATCTTGACTAGGCATTGGAAGGACTAGGCATTGGAATGAAGGAGCCAGGCCAGCTCCTGGAGAGCCCTGGGGAACTGTAGTACAGCTACCACAGGCGTCTTTTCTACTCTCTGAAGGCATGGACATCCAAAGAAGCTCCTCTGGAACTGGAAGTAGTTTGGTCCAAGGAAGGGAGAAAGAAATGGCCTTCTCTGACCATTCTAAATTTCAGAAGGTGGGATCTGCTATTTGAAAATTGCCATGACAGCTACAGGACAGCTAAAGCCACAGCAGAAGCTCAAATTCCAGTGGGACTGTCGTTCTTCTGCTGGAATAGTGGGACCTAACTACAGAGTCACCACACAAAAGGCAACTACCCAGATGCCATGGACACACCTTCTTGTTACATACAAGGGTGATTCTTACTGTTGATATACCTATGGTATTAATAATGAGGAGGAAGATTTGAGGACGATAAACATAGCTAATAGTTTTCTGTTTCATTTGTGGAACTCAATCATTTTAAGTATCAAAACAGAGCAGTCACTTTGTGTTTTTTAATGTTCAGTTAAACTAAACAGGAGGAAAAGGCATCAATACCATACAAGTAGGAACAGAATCCTTCTGGGATGCCATGAAAGAAGTGATATGATCCTAGATATCTCAGTCTTACAATATTAAATTGTTCTTCCCTGTATTATAGTAGTGACTTTTTTGTTCCTTTTGTATGTGCCAGTTTTAAATCTTTGTGACTGCCTTTTGTATACTTTGAGTGACATTTCCACACACACACACACCTTACCCACCAACCTTTTCCTAAAGTTACCTCCAATCCCCAGGAAACTGGCTGGTTGTGCTATAATACAAAACTTAGCTTAGGACACTGGATTTGATGAATAGCTCTCAAGCAGGTAGTTCTTCTGCTCTTTAGTTTTTGTTCAGTGTGTGCCTTTTACAGACCTTTCTCCAACCTGGTTCAGTAAAGCCACTCACCGTTCCTTCTCTCATAAAAACCACTGTGATTGGTAAGAACAGATTATGAGAGGCTTCAACATGGCATAAGGCAAGTGGTCCCTAAAGGAGGAAGAAGAGGAAGAGGAGCACCAAACACCAAATTAGATGAACATGCCAGGAACTTTAAGGAAAGAAAACACAAAAGGAATGGCTTGCTTAAAATATATGGACAAGGATGGATAGGGGATAGATGTGCAGGTTGTATGCATGGCCCAACAAGAGTTGAGAACAGAAGGAGGAAAGGCCATTGTGTAACTGAAAATCTCATACCTCTCCTGTTCATACAGTAGGTCCATTTGACTTCGCTTAAGTAAACATGTAACAATGTTTGTGAGGAGTGGATGACAATTCTTTAGTCAACTAGAAATAGATGACAGATGATAGATAGATCTCCAGCAAAGGAGATTGTTACCTTCTCATGGTGCTGGAGCTTGAGCACCTCAATGATTCCATGAGCTAAACCGTGAAGGGACACACCAAACGGGAAGGTCATGGCAGAGAGGTCAGACTAAATACGATCCCTGGGGAAGGTAACGGCAACCCACCCCAGTATTCTTGCCGTGAAAACTAAATGGATCAGTACAACCAGAGATATGTTGGTATGCCATTGGAAGATGGGACTCCCAGGTCGGAAGATGGTCAAAATGCTACTGGGGAGGAACAGAGGATACGTTCAAATAGCCCCAGATGTGATAACGCAGCTAGCTCAAACCAAAAAGGACAGCTAGCGGCCGATGGTGCTGGTGGTGAATGACGAATCTGATGTTCTAAAGATCAACACACCATAGGAACCTGGAATGTAAGATCTATGAGCCAGGGTAAATTGGATGTGGTTATTGGTGAGATGTCAAGATTTAATATAGACATGTTGGGTGTCAGTGAACTGAAATGGACTGGAATGGGCCACTTCACATCAGATGACCACCAGAACTACTACTGTGGACAAGAGGACCACAGAAGAAATGGAGTAGCCTTCATAATTAATAATAAAGTGGCTAAAGCAGTGCTTGGATACAATCCAAAAAAATGGTAGAATTATCTCAATTCGAATTCAGGGTAAGCCATAAAATCACAGTGATCCAAATATACACCCAAACCACAGATGCTGAAGAAGCAGAAGTAGATCAGTTCTATGAGAATCTGCAGCACCTACTGGATAATATGCCAAAAAGAGATGTTATTTTCATTACAGGAGACTGGAATGCTAAGGTGGGTAGTCAAACAACACCTGGAATTACAGGTAAGCATGGTCTTGGAGAACAAAATGAAGCAGGACATAGGCTGATAGAATTTTGCCAAGACAATTCACGGTGCATAACAAACACTCTCTTCCAACAACCTAAAAGACGACTTTATACATGGATTTCATCAGATGGTCGACACCGAAATCAGATTGACTACATCCTTTGTAGCCAAAGGTGGCGGACATCTATACAGTTGGTAAAAAACAGACCTGGAGCTGACTGTAGTACAGATCACGAACTTTTTATTGCAAAATTTATAATCAGACTAAAGAGAATAGGGAAGACCCACAGATCAGTTAGATATGAGCTCACTAATATTCCTAAGGAATATGCAGTGGAGGTGAAGAATAGATTTAAGGGACTAGATTTAGTAGACAGGGTCCCAGAAGAACTATGGACAGAAGTTCACAACATTGTTGAGGAGGCGGCAACAAAAAATGTCCCAAAGAAAAAGAAAACCAAGAAGGCAAGGTGGCTGTTTGCTGAGACACTGGAAGTAGCCCAAGACAGAAGGAAAGCAAAAGGCAACAGTGTAGGGGGAGATATGCCCAATTAAATGCAAAATTCCAGAGGTTAGCCAGAAGAGATAAGGAATTATTTTTAAGCAAGCAAAGCGTGGAGGTCGAAGAAGATAATAGAATAGGAAGGATAAGAGACCTCTTCTAGAAAATTAGAAACATTGGAGGTAAATTCCAGGCAAAAATGGGTATGATCAAAAATAAAGATGGCAAGGACCTAACAGAAGCAGAAGAGATCAAGAAAATAGGAAGGATAATAATATTGGGGATAGATTTGACGGTGTGGTCACTGAGTTAGAGCCAGACATCCTGAAGAGTGAGGTTGAATGGGCCTTAAGAAGCATTGCTAATAACAAAGCAGCAGGAGACGACAGTATCCCAGCTGAACTGTTTAAAATCTTGCAAGATGATGCTGTCAAGGTGATGCATGCCATATGCCAGCAAATTTGGAAAACACAAGAATGGCCATCAGATTGGAAAAAATCAACTTATATCCCCATACCAAAAAAGGGAAACACTAAAGAATGTTCAAACTATCGAACAGTGGCACTTATTTCACATTCCAGTAAGGTAACGCTCAAGATCTTGCAAGGTAGACTCCAGCAATTCATGGAGTGAGAATTCCCAGACGTACAAACTGGGTTTAGAAAAGGCAGAGGAACTAGAGGAACTAGAGACCAAATTGCCAATATCCGCTGGATAATGGAGAAAGCCAGGGAGTTTCAGAAAAACATCTATTTCTGTTTTATTGACTATTCTAAAGCCTTTGACTGTGTGGATCATAACAAACTGTGGCAATTTCTTGGTGGTATGGGGATACCAGGTCATCTTGTCTGTCTCCTGAGGAATCTGTATAACGACCAAGTAGCAACGGTAAGAACAGATCACGGAACAACGGACTGGTTTAAGATTGGGAAAGGAGTATGGCAGGGTTGTATACTCTCACCCTACCTATTCAACCTGTATGCAGAACACATCATGCGACGTGCTGGGCTTGATGAATCCAAGGCTGGAGTTAAAATCGCTGGAAGAAACATTAGCAATCTCAGATATGCGGATGATACCACTTTGATCGCTCAAAGCGAGGAGGAGCTGAGGAGCCTTATGACGAAGGTGAAAGAAGAAAGTGCAAAAGCTGGGTTACAGTTAAACCTCAAAAAAACCAAGATTATGGCAACCAGCTTGATTGATAACTGGCAAATAGAGGGAAAAAACGTGGAGGCAGAGACAGACTTTGTATTTCTAGGCACAAAGATTACTGCAGATGCTGACTGCAGCCAGGGAATCAGAAGACGTCTACTTCTTGGGAGGAGTGCAATGACAAATCTTGATAAAATAGTTAAGAGCAGAGACATCACACTGACAACAAAGGTCCGCATACTTAAAGCAATGTTATTCCCCGTAGTAACCTATGGCCGCGAGAGCTGGACCGTAAAGAAGACTGAGCGAAGGAAGATAGATGCTTTTGAACTGTGGTGTTGGAGGAAAATTCTGAGAGTGCCTTGGACTGCAAGAAGATCAAACCAGTCCATACTCCAGGAAATAAAGCCAGACTGCTCACTTGAGGGAATGATATTAAAGGCAAAACTGAAGTACTCTGGCCACATAATGAGAAGACAGGATACCCTGCAGAAGATGCTGATGCTGGGGAAAGTGGAAGGCAAAAGGAAGAGGGGCCAACCAAGGGCAAGATGGATGGATTATATTCTGGAGGTGATGAACTTGACTGTGGGGGAGCTGGGGATGGCGACGACCAACAGGAAGCTCTGGCGTGGGCTGGTCCATGAAGTCACGAAGAGTCGGAAGCGACTGAACGAATCAACAATGATAGATAGATGATAGATAGATAGAGGTAGATGATGGATGGATAGATATAGAGATAGATTTCAGAGATTGGAGGGAACAGACATTATTTATCTCTTATTATATGTATGTCATGCTATTTCCTATAGGGGGGGCTAATAAATCTTAGAAGTAAAGTCTTAGATGATGCAGCCTTCCTCTTGAAAGCAAAGCATTTTTAGACCTCATGGCTGTTGAGAAATATCATTCAATAGTAAAAAAGCTGAATGTAGAAGGTTCTGTCATTGATTTTAACAAATCCAATGTCTAGAAAGAGCAGTCTCAGAACTGTTTCAGGTTTCAGCAGAGATAATAAACCTGGTGCTTTTGCCAGGCAGTAAGCAGTGGCAAGCATCTCTGTGCTGTTGCAGTTCTATCAGAGAAAAGAACAGGAGCAGAGTTGGGGTGGGAAGGCGTTGAAGCTTTGCCCTTACCGTTGCCAGCAGCAGCATCCCTGCCCCCCCTCCCCATCAATTGGTGCTCATCCCTCACTTCCATTTTCACAGGTCTGAGATAAAGACAAACAGGGTCTAATTATTTTCAGCTTGCCCAGCTGAGCCCTTCTGCCTTCTTCTGCCTTACCTGAACGCTCTCATTGGGAGCTGGTTATATATGGCCAAGCCCTACGGCTTCATTTCTTCGGTGGAAGAACTCCTCTGTCACAGCTTTCATATACCTTTTCTTCCATTTCATTTTCTCAAGTGAGAGTCTAATAAAGAATGTTAATTTACTTGGCCTTCCTCTAACAAACCAGGCTGTGAACCAATCATCCCCAGAAGTTGGGGAAGGAAAAGGTTTTACAGAACTAGGAACTTTGTTAGCAATCCTTGCATAGACTTTGAGCAAGATTTTAGTATTGATTTACAGTACATGTTCTTTTTATTTTTTAGCATATCTCTGTATTTTTACCTGGTTTCCCCACAAACAAGCCATAGTCCCCAAAGAACTTGATTCTGCAGGAGAGCTGAAGGATTTCAGTTCAATTACAATGTCCAATGTGTGCGTTTTGAATTCCAGGATCATATCAAAGTACCAAATTCTTGTTCAAAGCAGCTGTCAGTCACTTAAAAGAATGGAATTAGCACAACAGATCCTGATTAAGGGCCTCTACTGTATATTTTCTTTTTGGGGGAGGAGGAATACTTTTGAATTAAGAGAGAATATAAATGAAATTAAATTGTACACCATGTTTGATATTTAAGCAAACCAACTCTTCTCCAAATCTTGTGAAATTTGCTATTAAGCATTTCAAAAAATGATTGATGGGGTAAATGTTGCTGAGAGATCCTGCAGACATATGGGACACAGACACAATCTCCCTGTCTTGCTCCAGAACAGATCATGCTTAACCCATTTTTCCCTACTTTATCACCCACTAACATCACAACTTTGAATGATCACCGAATAATTCAGTCTGAAGAGTCTGGCAATTCTTTTATGTCTTATTATTTTACTATGTTTTAATGAATTTCTAAATTATCTGTTTTTAATACATTTAATTTGTTTTTGAGTTGGGTTGCATTTGCTTTTAGGTTTGATTGCTTTAGAGTGGCTATAAATATCAAGGAGGACTGGATCCACAACTTCAGGGATTTCCAAGAGATTGCCAAAAGATTATGGGAAAGGTAAAGGAAATTCTAGGGGGCGTGGTGGCTCAGTGGGAAAGACGCCAGACTTGTCGATCAGAAGATCCCTAGCCCTACGTGATGGAGTGAGCTCCCGCACTAGCTCCAGCTCTTGCCAACCTAGCAATTCGAAAGCATGCAAATACAAGTAGATAAATAGGTACCACTTCGGTGGGTAGGTAACAGCGTTCCGCGCGTGTCATGCGGCCACATGACCGTGGAAGCATCTTCGGACAATGCTGGCTGGCTCTTCGGCTAACAAATGGAGATGAGCACCGGCCCCTAGAGTCGGACACGACTGCGCAAATGTGCGGGGGGAACCTTTACCTTTACCTTTACCTTTACCTTTACCTAAAGGAAACTCTAAGGGTAGGGACACTGAAATCAGAGAGTATAATACTTCAGCAAACACGATCATCTATACCTCTCTTTAGAAATGAATCACTGGCAGCTATTGCAAGATGAATATCTCCATTGGAAAAATAATTAAAAATCCACACATCTGATGGGCTCACACCTTCTCAGTTATCCAGAATGGAGCCTGAGCTACCATTTGTAATTAAGTTCTCCACGTCAATGATGCAGCCCTGCAAATTCAGATCAGTCTAATTATAAAATACTGTCACTTTTAGTCCTATTGTATCCAATAGCAAATAGCTGCATATGCCTTTAGCTCTAACAGGAGAAGGAGGAGGAGGAGAAAGGAAGAACAAAAACAGAAGAGAATTATTATTTAAAGTATTTATAGTCTGCACCCTATCGAGAGGATCTCATGGCAGGTTAATAATCAATAAACAACAAGATGTCACAATGCAAGCAATTAAAGCAGATAACAAATTAGTTAAAAGAGACAATTTAAAAACACATAATAATAAACAAGTTTCATTAACAGAGAGGCACTTAAGGGATAAAAGGCAGAGTCAGGCTTTTTAAAGAGGAAAAAGCAGGTCTTTATCTGGCACCAAAAGGCAGATTATGTTGGCACCGGCCACAATCTCCCCACCCCGCAGGCATTCTAATTGTGTTGAGGATACCACAGCAAGGGGGCGTGGTGGCTCAGCAGGTAAGACGCCAGGCTTGTCGATTGGAAGATCGCAAGTTCGGAGGTTCGAATCCCTAGCCCCGCATGACGGAGTGAGCTCCCGCACTCGCCCCAGCTCTTGGCAACCTAGCAATTCGAAAGCATACAAATGCAAGTAGATGAATAGGTACCACTTCCGTGGGATGGTAACAGCATTCCGCGTGCATCATGCCGGCCACATGACCGTGGAAGCGTCTTCGGACAGCGCTGGCTCTTCGGCTAACAAACGGAGATGAGCACCAGCCCCTAGAGTCAGACATGACTGCACAAATGTGCGGGGAGAACCTTTACCTTTACCTTATACCACAGCAAAGAGGTCCTTCCTGCATTCTCTCATAACATGCCTCTCCCAGAAGTGGGATGCAGTTCTTAATGTTAGGGAAGGTACAGTATGTACTGGAAGAGGAGTCCCCTCAAATATTAGGGTTCTAAACAATTAAGGACCTTTAACACCATTACTAGAACCTTTCAACCCACCTCTACTTCTGGACTGATGTTATGTGGTCTCTGAAAACTACTCTGAGTGACAGCTTTGCTGCTGCATTCTGTACAAGTTACGATTTCCAAGTCATCTTCATAGGCAGATCCACATATCATGGATTGCAGTTGTAAGGAATGAATCTGGTGAGGCAGGAACCAATATTTCCCACAGCAGAAGGAAATTGTATGTTAATATAGGTCAGGTGCCTCCCAAAGCCATCCAAAGAATAGCAAAGTAGCTATTGATGTGGAAAGTTGGGAGGAAAAAGCCTAGCATTTAAACCCAGCAGCATGTATAACAGCTTTGATTCTTGTGCGCCACAGTGAGCAAATCTTCTGTGTACATATGGCAGCATTTTGTCTGCAACAGAGACTAATCTAGTTAAATCATGTCTATGAGCCTTCTGCTGAATAAGTCAGTCAATGTCTGGAGAGCATTACAGCCATGCCTGTGTGAAGCTTGACAGCTAGATTGTCCACTCCACTATATAGAAACCAAAGACCTTATATGTACTGTATGTTCCTGGGTTTAAATTCTAGCTTTTTATTTCCCCTGTTCCAAATCAATGTATACTTGGCTGATCTCTTGATGACCTTGAAATGCACCTCTCTATTTGAAATAATAGTTCTCTCTGACATAGGAACACCAGTTCCTACCTCACCAGCTTCATTCAAACAAGAGTTTACTGGAGCATAGAGCACTGTGTCCAAGCTATCCCAGCCTAGGAAAGGTTGCATTCAAATGCCATTGATTCAGCTGAATCTGAGAGTAGATCAAGGCTGCATGCACAGCTGCTTTTTCAGGAGGAGTGCAACCCCATGCAGAGCTGAAGATTTACCCAATTACTAGGCCCACATGTTGCCAATCCATAGTATCACTGCCATGTTGGGATTCAATTTCAGTTTACTTGCTGTCTGTGAATACTTGCACTGCCTCAGCTGATTTTGATGTCAAGAAGAAATAAATACCAGAGTACTGATGGTAACAACTGCAGACACTCAATGGCTTCATATAATTGTAAATCAAGAAAGGGGACAGAATGGACCTCTGCGGAACCCTGCAACCTAACATCCACAAGACTGAGCAATCCCCCCAAAGCCACCCTCTGGAGCTAACCATAGAGATAGAAAAAGAACCACTGAAGAACAGTAATGTTATTCCAGCCCAGGTAATTGACTCAGCAAGATACCATGGTCAAAGATATAAAAAGCCATCAAGATATCCAAGAGGATTGATAGAGCTGTATTCCATCTTTCCTGTAGAACTGTGTTCATTAAGCACCCAATGTGGATGGAAGTGTGGGTCAGCCAAGGAAATTTCTGTGTCCAAACCAGTCCTAAATCCCAACTGGAATGGATTCAGATAATCTGGACCCTCCAAGAATGAAGAAGTTGATGACCATCGCCCTCACAAATGCATTGCCCAAGAAGATAGTATTGCAACAGGGAGGTCGCTCTCAAAGTACCTACAACTCCACCTTTGAGACTGCCTCAGTCATCTCTGCCTTATCTCTCAGACCCAACCCCAGATAAATATCTACAAAACTTGTGTTAAAGAAGAAAGGCTTCATTATGAGACGGATGGAAACACTATCAATTACATCAACACTTCCTCCCTTGCCACTCCCCCCAGCTTAGTTTTGTGCTGGACCAGAGCCAACATCAATAATTTAATTATTGTAACCCGCCCAGAGTCCCTTGCATGGGAGATGGGCGGGGAATAAATTAAATAAATAAATAAAATAAATAAATAAAAATCAACCTCATCTATAATGTGACTTGTCTTACATTATGAACTGATGCACAGAGCCATACTCCAGAAGAATCAAAGAGGTGACTAAAAAGAGAACACCACAAAGAAATAACCTTTGGAGGAGAGGCATAATTAGGCCAGAGGAGATAGGCAGTGTCAAAGGCAATTTGATAATTAATACTTATACATTAATGTTTTCTTTGAAAATAGAAGCATATAATCAAATAAATACCTTCAATGAAAAAAACTTTTGAAAGACAAATGTGTGCAGTGCTCTATAGGATAAATGGGAAACACTAGGAAATAAAATTTTATTTAGAAAAAAAATCTACCTGCTTAGTAAATCTGTCTTCTAATATTCTTCATCATCATACAAATATTAAGTTGAATTGGACCTTGAAAGCTACATATTATAACAGCTCTGCTTGTGTTCCCCTATCTATAATTATATAAGTTGCTAACAATCAGATGTTACAACTACATTTGAGTCTTATTTATGTTGGTCTGAAACAAATACTCTATCCATATTCATGAGACTTCCTTGTCTTTGCAGAGCAGATTTGATATCAAATTGAATTTAAAAACTGGTTCGTCAGTTAATTTTTTTTTTACATTCAGATTGTTGACTTTGCAGAACCTGAAACATATTTTGATGGGAACTGTTTGAAGCCCAAAATATCAGGTTTTATTTTGTATTACTGATAGTTAGAATAGCATAGTGAATAAGATTCAGTATAAATGTATTATCTCAACTATGATCAGGAGGCTGGGAATAAACTATACGGTCATACTCCCCCCTCCCCATACACACACACTTCAGTTTCCCCCTTCTATCCTCTGGTTAGTGTTAACTAGGTGGCAGAATTATATTGACAACAGCCCTAATCAGAACTAGGTTTGCAAACCACCTTCTGGTTCTAGATCTGAACATTGTTGATGTTAACTCTGGTAAATAGCAGTGGAAACACAATATCAATTACCATTGGGGGAGATGGGCGGTCATATAAATTTAAATAATAAATAAATAAATAAATAAAATATTGATAAGGTAAAGGTTCCCCCTGCACATTTGTGCAGTCGTGTCCGACTCTAGAGGCCGGTGCTCATCTCCGTTTGTTAGCCGAAGAGCCAGCGCTGTCCGAAGCCGCTTCCACGGTCATGTAGCCGGCATGACGCGCGTGGTACGCTGTTACCTTCCCACCGCAGTGGTACCTATTTATCTACTTGCATTTGCATGCTTTCAAATTGCTAGGTTGGCAAGAGCTGGGGCGAGTGCGGGAGCTCACTCCATCACGCGGGGCTAGGGATTCGAACCACCGAACTTGCGACCTTCCAATCAACAAGCCTGGCATCTTACCCGCTGAGCCACCACGCCCCTTCAAAATATCTGCCAAAAATATTGAAAGTTATCACTAAAAGGGATGGGAATCTGTAATGATGCAGGAATGAAAAGGGAACTCATCTATTCCCCCTACATGTTCCCAATACCTTAATAGAGCTTAGGGATTTCTATCTTTCTTTTTTTGTTTATCATATTTATAACCTACTTGCTCCCAGAAAAACCATCTCACAGCAGCTATAAAATTGTCAGCTATGTAACCTAGGAAGTTCTTAGTGCAAACCTGCTCTCAGTTAAATTCCTCCTGTAAAATGACCTTCGCTGATTGTTTTTTTGTCTTAGCTACCTGCCCCCTAGACAGCTGTACCAAATTGTTATCGGGATAATGAATGTGAAGAACTTTGCATACATAGAAAAAAAGGTATTTGGGTAATGTTAGGTGATGGTTAACTATGCGGGGTTCCAGGCAATGAAGTAATCCAAACAACGTGTTGTAAGGCTAACAATATCTTTATTGATAGCATAAGGCAATAATGGATGTATAGTGCATTATTGCAAAAAGGTAAAATCAAAGCATAAGCAGAGTTCCATCACCAGAAGTGAGGAAAAAAAAAAACACATCATGGTCTGTGCAAAGACCAGGCAAAGACCAGGCATGATTACGGTTCAGATACAAGTACATGCAGATAGCAGTCTACATAAAGAACAGAAGACATGTATGTGTAGAACATAAGTATAAAGGACTACCCATGGTTCATAGCTCACATGTGATTGGTTTAAACATGAGCATCTCTTTTAGTATAGCATTTCTGGTAGTAATTGTACTTACTATAAAGCGTCACACGATGGCAGTGTTGTGTATTGGCCTTTTTTTTTTGTTTTGAGAACGATTCTGATTACGGGTTTATTTTGTCTAGCTAGAGATATCTCAGCACCTGCCATCTACGTCTCAGATGTTTTGAGAACCAAACTTACAATGCGGAAAACAATGTAGATTGTTTTCACTTGTATTTTTCCACTCTCTGGCCAGACACAGTGGAAGAAAATGCCATGCGTTTAATTCTGCATAGAATGCTTTAACCAAATAACCTTAACACCCCTTCCGCATGGATTTTTTTTGAAACACTGTGGGGGAAAAACTGTTATTTCAAAAGCACACAGAGACACAAATGATTTTATTTCAGACACATTTGCTCCAATCCCAATCTGGTTACCATGGTTGTATGTTTTGTTGGAGAAAGTGCTTTCGTGAGAACGTCTGCGATATTTAGTTCAGATGGACAATACTCTAATTGTATAAATTTTTCCTGAATTGCATGCCTCACATTTTGGTATTTTCCATGGATGTATTTCGTGCGATTATTGACATTTTCCGAAGCAGCTAGAGATAGACAGGATTGGGAATCTTCATACATTGTTATTGGTGTATTTATATTTACAGATAAATCTGTAAACAATTGTTTTAACCAATACGTTTCATTGATTGCCTCACTGAGGGCCGAGAATTCGGCTTCGCAGGTAGAAACGGCAATTAATGTTTGTTTTCTTGCTCTCCAGGCAATGGGTGTATTTGCAAACAAACAAACAAAACCACTCACAGACTTTCTGTCTCTCTCTTCTGCAAAAGAGCTGTCAGCATAAATCACAGGCATTTCAGCCTTGGTGGCTGATATTTTGAGACAAAGATCAGCTGTGCCTTTAAGATAGCGTAGGACCCTCTTTAAACCTTTCCAATCCCGCATGGATGGTTTGGCAACCTTACGACTAAGCACTCCAACTGAGTAAGCTAAGTCAGGGCGTGTCCATTGTGTTAAGTGTAGCAAACTTCCTACAGCTGAGTGATACAATGCAGGTTGAGGACAAGGTTCCTCACATGCATCACCCTTTAGGAAATCAAGAGTCATTGGTGTTTTGGTTGGTTTTGCATTTGACATTTCAAGTTGACTCAACAATTGGTCAATTTTTCTTTTCTGACTCAGATAGAACTCACCACTCTGAGCTCTAGTGACTTCAACACCTAGATAGTATTTCAGCTCACCTAGGTCTTTCAATTGAAAGTACTGTCTCAATTGTGTTGCAAACTCTTGTACAAGGTGCAAAGAACCAGTTGCTAGGCAAAAATCATCAACATACGTTAGCAACACTGTGTAATCACTTCCAGAACCTCTTACATACACACAAGGATCAGCAACAGACTTCTTAAACTTTAGCTCTAACAAAGCCTTATCTAAACATTGATGCCAACAACGTCCGGCCTGCTTCAAACCGTACAGCGCCTTGCGCAGTCTGTACACCTTCTGAGAATTGTCACAAGCATAGCCAGGAGCCTGTTTCATGTACACAGTTTCAGGGAGCTCTGCATTCAAATATGCTGTGTCAACATCAAAATGATGGACAACAAGTCCACGCTGTGCAGCCAGAGAAAGTACCATACGTAAAGACTCTGGTCTAGCTGTGGGTGCATATGTGAGATCATAGTTCAAAAACCTCTCCTGTGCAAATCCCTGAGCAACAAGCCTGGCTTTGTACTGCACTGTATTATCAGGAAGAAGCTTCTTTCTGAAAACCCATCTGGAACCAACAGCTTTCTGGGATGGGGGCAAATCAGTGACCTCAAACACCTTTTGACTCACTAATGCCTCAAACTCCTTATCCATCGCTGTGTTCCACTTCTCTTGCTCTTCAACAGGCAGATGCAACATCTCCTGGAAAGACTGAGGTTCACAGGTAATCTGACACACTCTCACCTGCTGAATCACAAATCTGTCAGGCTTCACACCCTTTGTGGAGCGTGCAGACCTACGAGGAATTACCACTGCCTCTTCCTCATCACTGTCCTTTGCCTTTTCACTACCTGAATCCCCCTTCAGATCCTGAACCTGCTCAGGTGAAATTTCCTCTTCCTTCACCTGAGGGGATCCTCTCACCACACTAGGAGACTGGGAACCAGAAGGCAGCTGAACTGGTTGTTGTCCAGCCACAGGAGCATGGACAGTTGGCTGTACACTAGATTGCAACAATACTTCTGAACTAGCATTCAACCTATCCCAACCAGTAGGGTGCTCAAAATTAGCACTTCTAGAGATTACTACACGACCATAGCCTGCAGAAAAACGGTAACCCTTAGATCTAGATGAATAACCAACAAACCTTAAGCGTTGTGCTTTTGGCTGGTTCTTCCTTCGCTGAGACTTAGGAATATGCACATATGCAAATGTTCCAAAAACACGCAGATGCTTCAGCGAAGGGCGCTTGCCAAACAAAAGGAAATAAGGAACTTCATTTACAGCTGAATTCCACACCCTGTTAGTCAGATACACTGCAGTCATGGTAGCCTCACCCCAAAAACGGGCTGGCACCTGGGCATCTAACATCAGGCTATTTCTAATGGTATTAACAACACCAATCTTCCTTTCAGCTATTCCATTCTCAGCAGGAACACCAACATTGGCAAGTCTATGGGAGATTCCTTTTCTACGAAGCCAATTCTGAAACTCATGGCCTAGAAACTCTCCTCCACAATCCGATTGAAATTGACCTACTTGATAGCCATAATTTCTTTCCACCATTGCAACAAACTCCTTAAAGCGAGCAAAAGCCTCCGCTTTAGATTTGAGCAAATAACAAAACGTATAGCGAGTATGGTCATCCACCAAAAGGAACATGAAACGCGCCCCCCCTTCACTAGGAGCATTGGGGCCGGCTAAGTCTCCATGAACCAACTGAAAAGGCCTAGTTGACACTCTGTCACTTTTTCTAGCAATAGGAGCAGCCTTAATTTTAGATTGTTTGCACACAGTACAATCAAGAAAGTCATCACACTTTTTGGATCCTAACTCAGGATACACCTTGGCCAGTTGGGTCAAACTTCCCCACCCGGGATGTCCCAAAACTCTGTGATAATAGTGAATGCATTTGTTATGTGGGGGAACATTGGAAATACAATTTCCTGACACAATCCCCTGCTTAGGAAGCATTTCATACAATTGATTCACTAACTTCCCTCTAGCACATTCTATCCCATCTTTTTCAATAGAACATCCAGTACCCTTGAACACAACAGTATAACCAGACTTTACCAGGGCTGGAACGCTAAGGAGGGAAAAGTCAAGTGTAGGTACACACAACACATTTTGCATATTTATCCCCAAACAAGGAATGTATACTTCACCCTGAAAGGACACATCAGCCATAGATCCATCAGCCAGAGCAACCTGTTGGACGTTAGGCTTGCTTTTTGATAACAACAACTGTTCATTGTTGACAATGATTTGACTACAGGCTGAGTCCAAAAGCCAAGTCTCTGGGGAACGTCTACTCACAGCCGTGAGCAAAGCAGACACCTGGGTACGTTGTCTAGGCGCTTGTTTCCCCTTCTTTCGTACGAACCTCTTTCCACTGGCTCCACCGGCTGGGCGAGGTGGCTGGGGACAGTCTCTCATGAAGTGTTGGGTCGAGTTGCACCGGAAACATCTCCTCACAGCACACGCAGCCTCTGTTCCAACTGGAAAACGCTGAGCTGAAGCCTCAGGAACAGCAACAGATGACTTACTCTGCATCCTCTCCAAATCACGAGCTTGCTGGATTTCTTGCAGGCGATTTGTAAGATAATCCACAGTTAGGTCTTGGGGCCTCAACGTCTGAGTTGCCTCGATGAGCATGTCAAAGCTCTTGTCCAAGCTTGACAGGATGATACAAGCTCTCTGGGTATCAGGGATCACAACATCCCGGTCCTCAAGTTCAAGAAACAAAGTCTTGACTTTATGGAGGTGGGTCATCACGTTTCCACCGGGCTGCAGCTTCAAGTTGTAAAGCTGACGTGATATACCAACAATGGCAGCAGAGGTTTGCTTGGAATAAAGGGCTTTAAGAGCTTCCCAACAGGCATGTGCAGTCTCCAAATTACTGATATGCAGTAGCTGTGATGATTCTAGTCCCAGAATCAAGTTGCCATAAGCACGATCCAAACACAACTGCACTTCTTCAGTAATAGCACCGGTTGGAGGTGCGTCTTTCACATACTTCCACAAACCTTCTTTTAGGAAGAAAGACTTGATCTTCACACACCAGGTCCGATAGTTTGTGCCATTCAAACGCTCAAAGGGCAGACTGGTTAGCCCTGCAGCAGCAGCCATGCTGACCACTCAAAGAAAAACACGTTTACTTCAAAATGCAGCCTTAAAAACAAACCCCGTTGTTACAGCTAGATCCAGCGCAGCAAAGAAAAACACAAAATTCTCTCTGGGCCACCATAACCTGTTAGGTGATGGTTAACTATGCGGGGTTCCAGGCAATGAAGTAATCCAAACAACGTGTTGTAAGGCTAACAATATCTTTATTGATAGCATAAGGCAATAATGGATGTATAGTGCATTATTGCAAAAAGGTAAAATCAAAGCATAAGCAGAGTTCCATCACCAGAAGTGAGGAAAAAAAAAAAACATCATGGTCTGTGCAAAGACCAGGCAAAGACCAGGCATGATTACGGTTCAGATACAAGTACATGCAGATAGCAGTCTACATAAAGAACAGAAGACATGTATGTGTAGAACATAAGTATAAAGGACTACCCATGGTTCATAGCTCACATGTGATTGGTTTAAACATGAGCATCTCTTTTAGTATAGCATTTCTGGTAGTAATTGTACTTACTATAAAGCGTCACACGATGGCAGTGTTGTGTATTGGCCTTTTTTTTTTGTTTTGAGAACGATTCTGATTACGGGTTTATTTTGTCTAGCTAGAGATATCTCAGCACCTGCCATCTACGTCTCAGATGTTTTGAGAACCAAACTTACAATGCGGAAAACAATGTAGATTGTTTTCACTTGTATTTTTCCACTCTCTGGCCAGACACAGTGGAAGAAAATGCCATGCGTTTAATTCTGCATAGAATGCTTTAACCAAATAACCTTAACAGGTAAATGCTAATATGATTACTTATGGACATCTCTCTCTTGACCCTGAATCTATGCAGACCTGATGCTAAAATATCCACTGTCAGATCAAATCTGATGGCTCGGCAAAGCAAAGCCCTCTTTCCTCCAGGAACTGAGTTTCAGCCTGATATATACAGGATTCTACTGACCGGCTTTCTTCAGCACAATAGGATTCTTGAAGCAACCAACTGGATTTTCAATCATGCAATAGGCTCCCAAAGTAAGTGTCTGCTTCATAACTGTTTCCAAACACCTTGACATGACAAATGTTTGAAAAGACATCTGTCTTATTGTTCAAGTATATGGTATGAATCTGTTAGAGGACAAAGGAAAGGGACAGGTTGGCATCCTAAAAGATGCTCCCAGACATCTGCCCTGGAACAAGTCTAGAATACAACTTTCAGCTTCTCTCTCTTGAACAAGATTGAAAAATCTTACCGTTGGAGCTGAAAAAGTACTGGTGGCCATTTGCAGCCTGGAAAATAGGAATTTAAGCAAAAATTCAGACAGCCATATTTTTAACTGATCCTGTGCTTGGCTATGGTTTCATAAGATTTATTCCCTCATTAATCACTGGCTTTCCTTCATCCATGTTAAATATAAAAATGATTAGGAAAGATCCCCATCATGGTTAAAAAAATAATTAGCTGTTACATCATGTTGCACACATTCAGACAGAAAGGAGTGATTAAATTAGGAATATTAAAACCCCATTAATCTGTGCTCAACTTAAGCTCTGCTTGTTCATCTCACTGTGGCACTTATTATTTCTGACACTGAAAGATATTTGAATTACCAGCCGAAACAAGGTCACTATCAGAAAGATGTCAGGTCAGCAATTAGTCAAAGGTGGGAGAAGATCCCTGAACGGAGTCGTGCTTGACATTCTGCAAAGTGTCAAGATCTCTTCACTTCTCACTGTTGTTTGGGTGAGTAGGTCACTTGCAAGAACCCGAGAGCACACAGATAACAGTGCAATCTGGTTATTACAGAGCTCCATTTGACACTAGTTGGCAGGGCCTATGCAAGAACATTTTGATCAAGACACACAGTTTGGTACCTTTGCAGCAGTTCAAAAATAGCTGGCCATGCACACACCAAGAGCTATGGGTGTTCTGCATGTACAACATGCCCCATCAATGTACCTGGCAAAGGCTGATCTGGGGTAACAGATAGGTCAAAGTACAGGGTACTGAAAAGGTTGCTGTGGGGCGATTTTTCAGAAGAACCAAAAATCAACCCTTTGCATACGCAGATATAGGAACAGGAGAGAATATCAAGGAAAACAACTGGTTCTGACAAATCTCAAACAGTTACCAGATAGTTTGAGGGGGATCTAGCAAACACTCCATAGGGTACCTCTGTAAAGGGCCAGAAGGTAAGTGATTGATGGCAATTCCAAGTGCAGTGTCCTTCCTACATTGTAATGGTATGTGAGAAAGACCTTGAAAGACGGGGTGAAGAGATGCTGCCTAGGGAACGCTCAGATAAGAGAGAGCATAGCCTGCAGCTGCATAATGGATGAAGAAAGAGGCTCAGAAGGGACCTTCCCTAGCTTCCCAGGCTGTAAAGGAGATGGCAGGTGATTTGTACTTTCAGACTTGCAAGATTGATGTGAGCCTTCCCAGGTAGACCAGACAGGAAACATGACCAGATGAACTACTTTACTGAAAGGCTACATTAACAGAATCTTGCAAGTCTGAAAGTACAAATCTTCCGCCATCTCCTTTACAGCCTGGGAAGCCAGGGAAGGTCCCTTCTGAGCCTCTTTCTTCGTCCATTATGCAGCTGTGGGTTATGCTGTCTTTTATCTGACTGTTCCCTAGGCAGCATCTCTTCGCCCCCTCTTTCAAGGTCTTTCTCACTTACCATTACATACATACAGGTAACAACTCCTTCTCTGCCTTACAGCAACCCAAGATGGATACGATTAAAAACACTAACCACTCCAAAAGAAGTGTAAACAGGAACAATTGACTGCTGAAGACCTCTGGGCTACTGACAGGTTCTGTCTGAGTGGAATGGGAAAAGGCCACTTGCTCCACAAGGTTTTGTCCTGCCTTCAGATTAAATTCAGGGAAAAGGTAAGAGATCATTCTGAAACACATATTTGGGAAGGATAGTGGGAAGCCTGTAATTGTTCCCTTGGCAGCTGTAATTCTAGTAAAACATTTAGGTGAAAGTACAGGCTTGTGTGAGGAATGGGGGTCACATGTCCCCAATCCCAGCCTCCACATATTCTTGCAAAAGCCAAGAGGCTTTGTGCATAAGCTCTTCATGTGCAGGGCTTCTGATCTGAATGGGATTTTTCTGTTTTGCATGCCACTCTGGGCATCGTGGCCAGTTTACAAAAAAAGTCCCTAGAATTAGACCTTAACAGAAGGTGTCAGAAAGTCTACTTATTTATTTACAGGACTTATATGGCCACCTATCTCATACAATGCCTCTAGGTGGCTCACAACAATCCATAAAACATAGTTAAAAACAAAAGGTACCTTGAAATCCTAAGATCCTGTAAAGCACCATATCCCAAAACACCTCTCTGAAAGCCTCAGTGCCTGGCTTGAGGAGTGTGAAGAGTCATCTAATTTGCACCAACATCATTTTCCCCAAAGCAAAGCCCACACAGTGGTGAAAGAATAGGCTCCCTCCTTCAGCTGAGCTCCTACTTTCTTTGGTCTGCAGCTCTGTCCTAGCAAAACTGAGGTGGGACTGGGAGAGCTTCAGTGGTAACTGTTGGGATTATCAAGAGTCAACTCAGCATTGTCTCATAAGAATAATAGGGGGTCTTTCTAGTAAACGCATCTCTAGAGTGCTTGTGGGAAGTCATATGGGTCACCTGATTTCCACTTCCTCCTTCTTCTTGGTTTGGGGGATTAACGTTCTCCATTATGCTTTGGGCACACCTGCAAGCAGGAGGGCTGCACCATGCAGCTCTAGTCCATTCCATCTCGCTTGCACGCAGATCTACTATGAATCTACTTGCATCCAGATCTACTGAATAAATGTAAGCTATATCTATTTCTTTTTCATCTAACTAATGTGTGAAGACTGAATTTATTTCTGAACGCAATTAAGCTTAAAGTGCAAGTTCCCTGCTGGTTCATGCTTCTACTCTGCAAGATTGTTGTTAGCTGCTTGGAGTTCTTTTATTAACCTTCAAGACTCCATCAGTAACCTCAAGCCATCATGGAGACAAAGGAAGGGGCTCTTTTGCTCAGCCAAGAAACCTACTTTCTGAATGCCTTTATTTTTTACATTTGTCCCAGTTTATCTGCTTCAAAATATGATAAACCCTTTAGCAAAACGTCAGAATGTGGTTCTCACTCGCCACTTTTGAGAAAGTAAGCGATTTCAATTTCAGCCCCTTAAGGAAGAAAGTAAAGGTACTGTATGGATGCAGATGGAAGGAAAGTTAAGTTTCTTCACTACCTTTGCATTACATAAAATCCCTCTCTTCTTTCTGCTCTTCTTCTAGTTATTGGTTAATTTAGATGCATCAGAATTTTCAGAAACAGTGAGGCTAGTAACCGAAAAACTCTGCCACACAGATTCTTATACTGTTTCCTCAATTTCAATGGTTCTCAAGAACTGGTGATAATTGAAGGATTAAATATCCCTCTCCCCTGCTTTTTCCCCTTCCCATTTTATGAAACGATGTTTCTCAATTTGCTACGCTCAGGAAATGGATCCATCCCATCTTAGGATGTCTGTTTCTGGATGTAAAGGAGACTTGATACTAGGGACAATTGGGTAAAACGTATGCTGCAGCACAATTTCTGTGGATAGAAGGCCTTTCCAAGGCCTTTGTGATGATAAATATATTGGGTTTCAACACAGACCATTCCCAGTCAGGATGTTCTTTCATCGGCTTCTGGTGTGAGTCATGGCTGACTGAAGATGTCTCCATGAATGAGCGGAGATGACAACCGCTGTGAAGAACAATAGACCGGCAAGCAAACCAGTCCTTCGAATCTCTCCGGAGAAGGAGAGATTGGGAGATCACCCACAAGTGCTCTGAATGGCAGCTCCTCATGAGTAGACCGTAAAACAGCGGTCTCCTGTGGGTTTGAGTGCCAGGAGCCGAGGGAGATGACATCATCTTTGCTCTCAGCAGTGGCAGAGCCTTTAATAAGGACACTAAATCAGCCGAACTCACTATCTAATCACATTCGGAAATGTTCAATTTAACCACTTTATGGATGTTCAGCAAAAAGAGACCTTCAAAATGGCGAGCTTAATTTGACACCTGGTGAGTTTTACTTTCTTCTTTGGGTTTAAGAAATTTTAAACAGAGACTTAAGAATTAAAAATAATATACAATTGGCAAAGAGCAAAAAAAAAAGATTTTGATTTAAGAAAGTTTTTAATGGATTGGGAGACCAGAGAGATTTAGAATATTGGTTATTTTTGCTGTAAGTTTTGAAAAACAAGTTTATAATTAAATAATATACTCATGGGAAATGACTGAAATGGAACTAAACCCATATTAGGAATTGAGGCTTGATGAAGGTTGCAAATGGACACTAGAGGGAACTAAAGGACCAGGCAGAAAAGAGTTAAAATGGCTAAACCAGCTATAACTTTTTCTTATCTTAAAGAGTTTTTTGAAACATGGCCTGAAATATTAATAACTAATTTCTCAGAAAGGACACAGATTTCAATGGATAAACTTTTAGAAGATGATGAGAAAAACTTTTAAAAACTTTTACCTGACATAGACATTATAGAGTTTGAAGGCATGGAAGACAACAAAATTGAGATTACCAAAATGGGAATACAGAAGACAAATCAAGAAAAGGATCTGGACATGGAACAGCGGCGACGAGAAATCCTGGACGATGCCTCTTTATGGGATTTACAAAGTAGGCTGGTGAAAGCTTTGAAGACTCCTTTTAAATGCCAAAGAGTGATGAAAGATCAAATCCTGTGATGCCATAGGAATGATTTAAAGGTCAAGATTGTACACAGCAAAAAGAAGAAATATAAAGTTGGACTATTTGACCAGGGATAAAATATTTGTTTGATATTTCTGGTAATTCCTAATGGACATTTTGCTGAACTAGGATTGAAAATATGATGATTTCTGGATTGTGTATAGATAAAAGTTAAGCTATGGGGAGAAGAGTTATTTGAAACATGGACTGAAAGCAAAGGCAAAGCATATGTTTATTTATTTGTTTAAACATTTCATAAAAATAAATTCCCCTATGCATTGTACTGTATTATTTAAAATAGAGTTATTATAGTATAAAGTCACAATGAGGATCAATATAGACTATAAAACTGACAGTCTTGCCAACTCAGTATAAATGCTGTGTGTGTGTGTGCACGCGCATGCATGTGTTCACATGTGTGGGTAAGTCTGTGTCTGTGATGGCATAAAATTAAAAGTATAATGAGGCACATGAGTTTTAACTACTCTGCTAAGATTAAAATACTGGATTATTAACTCTAGAATGATTTAAAAGTCTGGAAGAACAAAGTCTTAGCTTGATACTGAAAAGACAGAAGAGTGAATTCACTTCTACGGGCATCCTCTGACCTGCAGAATCCAGAAACTTTCAGGAAGAGCTTCTCCTGGTGACATTAAAATACAGACAGGGGTGAGGAACTGGGGGGGGGGCAAGCTCTACAGAGTTCTATAAGTCAAAACTGCCACTTTGTGTCTGACTCAGAAATGAAGTCCCCACAACAAGAGAGGACAAATGCGTTGCTGTTGTTGTTGTGATTGTGATTTGCCACCCAACTCCCAGCAACTCATAACACATGGCTCCAATTAAAACAAGGGATGCATGAGGATGCATGGCTGCAGAACATTTTTTTAAAGAAGAGAAACATTTCTTCTTTAAGAAGGAAAAAAGAATCGATGGAACCAAATTATATGTGCACAGCACCATGAATACTTCTGAGAATGCTGTGACATGATTTACAGCTCAGAGAATGCACATATGTATTAGGAGGATGTATGCACATAAATACATGCAGTGCAACTCCGCTTTTTCAGGGACAACCTGTCACCACACTTCCACTTGGCCATGAAGCTTATGGGGTGACTGTTGGCAAAGTTGTTAACATTAGAAAATTGTTGTGAGAGTAAAATAGGCAGAGAAAGAGAAGAAAAAGCCCTGAAGGGAACATAAGGTGTAAATACAGCCAAACATTCAAAAGATTATTTATTTTATAGTCGAAGGCTTTCACGGCTGGAATCCAATGGTTGTTGTGGGTTTTCCGGGCTGTGTGGCCGTGTTCTGGCAGTTTTGGTTCCTAACATTTCACCAGTCACTGTGGCTGGCATCTTCAGAGGACAGGAGCACAGCTAGAAGATTCTCTCTGTGCCCAAGTGGAGGGTATGTGTTGCTGCTGGTGTTTATAACTGCTGAGAGGGTGTGTGTCTTCTGCGGGTCATTTACAAGAGATTAGGAGAGGGTTTATTGTGGTGATTAGGGGGTGTGGTGCTGTCGTGTGTGGGATTAGCACATCTATTGTGTGAGTTGTTTGTATATTTCTGTGGTTGAGTAGAGTTCATTGACCTTTTGCAAGCTGTGTTTTTCAGGACTGGCAGCCAGGTTTTGCTGATCTTTAAGCTTTCTTCTTTTTTATTGAAACTGTGTTGGTGTTTATGTATTTCAATGGCTTCCCTGTATAGTCTAACATAGTGGCTGTTGGTGTTGTCCAGTATTTCTGTGTTTTCAAATAAGATTTGGTGACCAGTTTGTTTGAGAGCATGTTCAGCTATTGCAGATTTTTCAGGTTGCTGTAGTCTGCAGTGTCTTTCGTGTTCTTTTATCCTGGTGTGGATGCTGCGTTTTGTGGTCCCAATGTATACTTGTCCACAGCTGCAGGGTATGCGGTAAACTCCTGCAGCAGTGAGGGGGTCCCTTTTGTCTTAAAATCAGTTAAAATCAGCAAAAGACACACCCCCTAATCACCACAATAAACCCTCTCCTAATCTCTTGTAAATGACCCGCAGAAGACACACACCCTCTCAGCAGTTATAAACACCAGCAGCAACACATACCCTCCACTTGGGCACAGAGAGAATCTTCTAGCTGTGCTCCTGTCCTCTGGAGATGCCAGCTACAGTGACTGGGAAACGTTAGGAACCAAAACTGCCAGAACACGGCCACACAGCCCGGAAAACCCACAACAACCATCAGATTATTTATTTAATTAATTAATTTATATTTCGCCTTTCTACTCAAGCCAGCCATCTCTGACTCCCTCCCCCGTCACATGTGTGCCTGCCTGTTTTCTAGCATCTGTAGAAACAGACACCTTCAAGTGGAGAACAAAGAGAAAAATAATCCCTCTTATCCCAAATCTAACTTTTAACAGATTTATCAACATAGTTTGGAATGTTTAATCAGTTGAGTCCCAAACCAGTAGACAATATGGAGTGTCATTAGACTTTTCAGTGGGATATTTGCAAACCTCTGTATATATTTAATCATCCCCACCTTTCCTCCACAGATGGCAATGGGTGTAGCTGATCCCTGTAGAGTGCAACTTCCTTTACTGCCTTTGTGGCAATGAAACTCATCATGAAGAGCATCCATATGAGAGAGGAAGAGGGAAAAGGAGCTCAGCCATTGGCAGCAGCATCTGCCTTCTTTGTTCCCTTTTCCTACAAGGATATTTACTTAGACAGCTACCTCACTGATATGCCTTCTCCCTATGGTGGTAGGGAAATCACACGAGTGAGATCCCTGCCGGGGTAAGCATGGAGGATACGGCACACCCCTTCTTCCAAGCCTGTTCCTGAGAAAAGGGCAGCCTGTTCATATGCTAATGCTGGAGCGAGAGGAGGCCAAGAACAAGAGTGGGGTTGATTGGCAGCTGGGGGGAGTGATGTGATGCACTGGAATTTTCCAGCCAACTGATTGGATATGGACCTGTCAGGCAAATGTCTTTTCTCTCAAGAACCTCCAGCAACTGATGCACCATCATGAAGTCTTGTGCTTCAATCTATCCTTGACATCGTAAACATTCCTTGGTCCGTGGTGATCATTTCCCTGTCAGTAAAATGTCATGTGTGAAGGGGTTTTGTTCTTTGTTTTAACTTTGAGAAGACAGAAAGATTAAAGAAGTACCCTGCTGATCGTCATCCAAATAGGCCAGTTTCTCTTATTCACTTCCAGGGTCCACGTGTCACAGGGGGTCCAATGGCAAGGAGGTATCCCATCCCCAGCCATGGAAGACGCTCACTCAGGAGCCCAGATTTCTAACTGGGAGGCCATCTTTTGACGCTATTAATGGATGGGTCTGGCGTTCCTGAAATTGTTACCTTTCAGAGCACCTCCACATAATGCATAACACAGCAGGGTGCTATAATTTTTCTCCCCCACACCCCCCTCCACTTCCTTAAAATCCATTCCAAGTGAATGACATTTGCTGAGTGTATTTATGCAGCCCTTTCTAATCCCTTCAGAATATTAAGACTGCATTACTTTGTCTTTGGTTACATTAACTTCAATTTTCCTTATGAGTAAGTATTTGGTGAAAAATTAATATACTGAAGTTGAAAAGAATCTTTATGATGGGAAAAGACTAATTTTGTCTCGTGGCTGCTCAGATATCGGAGAACACTGGGGTTAATGTAATTAACTTACAATTTTATCCTGGGTTGTGTACATACACTGAATCTCCCGGCTGGAAACAAGATTAGATTTTATTACACTATATATCCTGGTTATCTTCACCATGCCTCCAATATTACTTCCCTCAATGACTTCAAGGCTCTTTGCTGCAATGAAAATGCAGAGCCATCTGGTACTGAGCCCATGCAGTTTATTTAAGGATTTAATTAAGTGCTCTAAATGGAGAGCTTCTTCGAATTAACATTTTAAATGTGACTTATTGCAGGTTTAATATTGTCTTAATGCCAACCTGGGAAACTCCATAGCCAAGTTGTTGACGTTTAAATTGAATTCATTTGGGTGGCTCCAGGGGGACTCATTAATTAATCTAAACAACTAATGGGGATTGGTTCTGACTTTTGATGAAGAATATTTACAGAGACAATTTGCTGTGAATAAAGAGTCACAGTAGGCATATGTTTAATTGATTTTTTTAAAAAAGGACATCTCATTGTATTTAATATCAGGAATGCATCTTATGAACAAGCTTTGAAATGCCATGCAAGCAAGGATGGCTAGAAATTTCCTCTCTGAGTGCTAATAACAAAGGGAATGGGTAATTACATTTCCCTACGAACTATATTGTAAGGGACTACGGGTCTGTCTGTTTAATAGCTTAAAGCAGCTTTCTCCAACCTGGTGCTTTTCAAATAACCTAGCCAGGCTGATTGAGGGCTATGGGAGTTGAAGTGCAAGACATGGGGAGGGCAAAATGAAGGAGAAAGAATTACGGTGGATAGGCAATTTTGCATAGTATTCTATGTTATTTCCAGCTTCGTGTCTTTAGCTACAGTGATGAAGTATAAGGCTGGAAGAAGTGTAGCGAACCGGGAATAGCCCAAACGATGATGGAATCCAGCTAGATTGAATTCAAAACGTTGGTCCCTGGGCTAAGAGGCAAGAGAAGAGGCAAGGACAAGCAAGGGAGGCAAAACAGAGTCCTGAGAAGTCACATGAGGAACCTGCTGTGGTGACTCCTATCTCCACCTGTGCCAGGTAGCACTCCAATCTATTAATGAATGAATTACTGGGGGGTACTTTTGGTGATTTTGGTACAATTACTGAATTGTAGTGTGTATATGAGGGCAGACTGAATCCCTCTATCTCTGTGATTATGTGGCACAGCACATAAAATATCCAAATGCATTGGCTGTGTCAAATTTGGCTTGCTTTAGATCAGGGGATCTAAAGGAAGGAGCTGGTAATACTAAAGTTAATCTATGCTGTGACATGGATAATATCTAGTGTTCAGGCCTGGTAAAATTGACTGGTACGTAAAATTTTTCCCCTTTTCCTACAAGGATATTTACTTCGTGTCCAGCTCCTGATTTATCCATTTACTTCGTGTCCAGCTCCTGATTTATCCATTTGTACAAATCTCAGCCTGCATTCAGAATATCAAGAAGCATAAAGATGAAAAGATCATTAATAGAACTACAAAAGGTTTTCATTTCATAACAAAAAAGTTATTATTGGAAATATAAAGCATTTGAAATATACAGTATCATGTATAAATGGCAATGTAAAAGAAAATTGGAAAATACGCTTTCATAATTTATTAGGGGTATTTGTGTGTGTATATTTGTGTTTGTGTGTGTAGAAATACACACATTTCTGTCTAGATGCTCTCTTACATTGGCACAGAGGTGACATGACTGTATCACAATATATTCAGTATTTGCTGGATATGTCATAGAAGGATGTGTACAAATTAGGTAAGAAAGTCTGTACATTATACAGTTTGGATAGTTAGTTAAGGAAGGAGGGGATTACAATATTTCTATTCTGTTTCCCACTAAAAGAAATATTGGAGCAGTTTATAGTTTTAAAAAAAACAGGCTCTGAAATTCAGTGTAGTCCCCAGCATTGTTAAGGATCTTCAAAGGGCAAGTTAAGTGACTGTTAAAGGTAAAGGTTCCACCCGCACATTTGTGCAGTCGTGTCCGACTCTAGGGGCCGGTGCTCATCTCCGTTTCTTAGCCGAAGAGCCAGCGTTGTCCAAATACGTTTCCGCGGTCATGTGGCTGGCATGACACGCGCGGAAGGCTGTTACCATCCCACCGAAGTGGTACCTATTCATCTATTTGCATTTGCATGCTTTCGTAAGTGACTGTTACAGGCCTATTAATTACTCGCAGCAGTTCATCATTAGCAAAATCAACTCTTGGTCACTAGGAAAAAAATATTTTTTTTTCAGACGAAAAATAATAATTCAGCAACAACTTTTCATCAAACCTGGCTTTCATTCAGTATTGAAATGGGTATAGACCAGGCAATTTGGCAGTCATTAATGAACTCAGAAGAAGGTTCCAACCTCAAATTGGTATGCTAAAGGATGCTAATGGACAGATAGTAACCAATTTAAAGGAAATCAAACTAAGATGGAAGGAGTACACTGAAACTCTGTACAGTAGAGGTGTCAACATCTAAGATATCTTAGAGGATATTCCCTACTTACAAGAACCTCTAGAACTAGAACATGAAGTTAGATCAGCACTCCGTTCATTACCAAGCAGGAAGGCTACAGGAACTGATGGAATACCCACTGAAATATGGCAAGCAACCGAAGAAGAATCAGTCAAGTTTCTAACCAAGCTATACCAGCAAATCTGAAGAATGACACAGTGGCCAATAGATTGGAAGAGATCAATCTACATTACACCAAAAAAGGAGACTTGACAAAGTGTGCAAACTATTGTACAATATCCTTAATTTCACATGCTAACAAAATAATGCTTAGAATTATCCAATGCAGATTAGAGCCCTACATGGAAAAAGAGATGGCAGATATTCAAGCTGTCTTTAGAAAAGGCAAAGGAATGCAAGACATTATTTCTGATGCACGCTGGATAACTGAGAAAGCCAAAGAATACCAAAAATAAGTTACTATGTGCTTCATTGATTATAGAAAGACCTTTGATTGTGTTGATCATGTCAAACTGTGGAATGTGCTCAGAAAAATGGGAATCCCAGAACATCTGATTGTCCTCATGAGAAACTTACTGTATATACAGGTCAGGAAGCCACAGTATGGACAGAACACGGTGAAACAGACTGGCTCCAGGTTGGCAAAGGAGTGTGACAAGGCTGTATATGCTCCCTTTATTTATTCAACCTATATGCTGAATACACATTAAGGGAAGCTGGATTGGAAGAAGAAAAGCATGGTTTTAAAATTGGAGGAAGAAACAACAGTAACTTGTACTATGCTGATAACACTCCCCTGATAGCAAAGACCCAAAGGATCTGCAAGCTCTAGTAACAAAAGTTAAGGAGCAAAATGAAAAAAAGGGGACGAAAATTAAATATAAAGACAAAACTAATGACAACAAATAGAACAACCAGCCTTAGAATTGGCAATGAAGATATCAAAGTGGTGGATAGATTCTGCCTTTTAAGATCAATGAACAGTAAAGGTACAAGCAGTCAAGAAATACACAGCAGACTAGCACTTGGTAGAGCAGCCATGAAGGCCTTGGAAAAAATATTCAAATGCTGTGATGTCTCTATACCTACAAAGATCAGAATCATGCAAGCAACTATATTCCTTGTGACACTCTATGGAGCCAAAGTTGGAGTCTGAAGAAGCAGGATAGGAAGAATATTGATGCTTTTGAACTTTGGTGTTGGAGAAGACTTCTGAGAATACTGTAGACCAGAGCTTTCCAAACTTTTCATGTTGGTGACACACTTTTTAGACATGCATAATTTTGCGACACACTCTTACAGCAAGGGATCATTTTGTGACACACTCTTACAGCAGGGCACAAGGCAGGCACTAGGACCTGCGCGGAATCACAGCAGGTTTGGAGGCAGCAAGGCACAAGGCAGGCACTAGGACCTGCGCGGAATCCTGGCAGGGCTCGGAGGCAGCAGCAGCCGCGACACACCCAGACACTGCAGCCGACACACTAACGTGTCCTGACACACAGTTTGGAAAGCTCTGCTGTAAGTCAAGAAAACAAACAAATGGATCATCAAACAAATCAACCCAGAGTTCCCACCTGAGGCACAAATTACCAGGCTCAAATTATCCTACTTCGAACACATTATGGGAAGACCTAGCTCTCTGGACAAGGCTATAATGCTGGGAAAGGTGGAAGGAAAGAGAAGAGGATGACCAGCAGCAAAGTGAATGGACTCAGTTACAGTGGCAATGAGTGCACCATTGGAAGACCTGAAAGACCAGGTTAGGAACAGATTGTTATGGAGAAAATGTTTGTGGTTGCTAGGAGTCGAAAATGACTTATGGCACATAATCAATCAATCAATCAATCAATCAATCAATTGTGTCCTTTCTCCTTTACAAGTACCATATCAAGATATTTTTAAAAAGCTATTACTAAAAATCACAATTAAGAGTTAGTTACAATTAAAACCCACTCTTTCCTGTTTTCTTATTACTGTTGCTGCTATATTATGAAAAACTGCTACTGCTGATTTACTGTTTCTCTGAGAATATAACAATAAATTATAGATTTTTAAAATATATATTTTACTTTTAATTTAGAAGTGGCATTCATGCTGGCAGCAGAGATAGTTAAAATACTCTGCATAAAATTTCCTCCTCTATTCCACTGGTGGAGAGGAGAGAGGGAGAGAGAAATATGGAAAATTTATTTGCTCCTGTTTCTCATATTGCAGCTGCTTTAAAAAAGGGAAGTATGATCCCTGTCCAAGAGGACGACCAGCAGCAAGGTGGATGGACTCAGTTACAGTGGCGATGAGTGCACATTTAGAAAAGCTGAAAGTCAAGGTTGGGGACAGATCATCATGGAGAAAATCTATGTGGTTGCTAGGAGTCAAAAACAATTTGATGGCACTCACTCACTCACTCACTCACTCAATCAATCAATCAATCAATCAAATAATTGCATAATATTTGTTCTCTTTTATAGAGATGCTTGTGTAAAGCTGTAAAATGAACAAAATGTGGTCCTCCTAAAAAATAGTTTCTGATTATTGTTTTCAATTGCTGATTATAAAACACCCAGTGTCCACAATGAAAATAGAAAGCAGCAAGAACAACACACAACTGTTATAAAAGCCATTCTGGATAGGAATTCTGGGAGTTGGAGTCCTCAAAAATCTTGAGGGCACCAGTTTGAGGCAGATTGACTTGCATGGACTAGTGACTACTTGCATGCCTAATGGCTCACCTTAATTGGCATGAATCTTGGACATACACCAGAAAGCCCAAACCTCCAAATTCTGTACATGCCTGTTCTTATTAAAAGGGGTTGTGACCTAAGACAAGAAAACCTCTACTTTTTTACACTAAAAAGGGTGCACATCAACAGTATGCTAGTGGAAGGAAGGATTGATAGGGAGGGTCCTCTCATGGAATTCCAGCAGCCTCCCCTTTATATGGTGACGGGACACTACAAAGAAGGTTGTCAGATTAGGCTGAGATCCACAAAGGATCTCTTTTATGCAAAACACCTCCAGTGGTAGCTTTTAACTATCTGGCAGAATGGTTAAAAATTATACATTCAGTGGGGTTTCCAGGAGAGAGTTATTGTGCAGTACATCTGAAGCATAGTGATGATGCTGGAATATTTCAATGATCATCATCGTCATGGCAAAAAGGAAAAGAAAGAGATAATTTACCATTGTCATCAGAAAAAAGGCAGCTCTTGAAAGGACATCAATCAGGATCTTTTAGGAGGTCTGGAAACCATCCTTCTGGCACCTCACTGGAAACAGAGGGTAACATTTTCTACTTTGATGTAGAAATGGCTTAAAGAAAAAGTGATTGTATCTCTGTGTGTGTCTGTGTGGTGTTTTGAGCTACAATTGTGTCAAAAGGAATACAGGCTCTTGTTCTAGAGTAGCCTTGCCTGGATATATGGGGCTGCAACTTCCATTGTTCTCTACTAGCATAGTCAGGATGGAGCAATTTTTTACAGTACTGTAAGCATATGTAATTTGCTAAACCAGAACAGAACATCTATGTCCTGAGATACTAGGCAATCTTTTCACTGAACTATTTCCTATCATGTGTCCATGCTACAGATGGGTCACTCTGTGGAATTCCCTTAAGGAGGTTAAGGCTAAACTTTCATCACCAAGGCTATTCAAAATCTAATTATTTCTCTATAATACATATTATATTTATGCCAAAATCAATATCATACAAATGGAACACTAATTGCTCACCTAAGAATAAAATACATAACTCATATCAGTTCCCTTCTCATGAAAACCTCATGGCAATCAATATAAATTAAATTGTCTTTTTGTATAAAACTTGCCGAATACATATTAATATTTTCCCACTCTGATAGTTTCATATAAAGGCACCTAAAAGCACCTAAAAGCACAGTTCTTGAAAAATCCACCATGTTTGTATAAATCCCTTCAAAAAGTTTATGTAGCCTTAATTAGTATGCTGTGAGTTATGAAAATCCCGTCATTTAAAAAAAAAATCAAATTCTCCTTCTTGTTCAAAATATTTTGATTATACCTCGGCTGCTGTTTCTTAGAGAAGGAACTTTGGTTTCCAAATAAATATTGACTGGAAAGGTGCAACAATTAAATTATATAGAGCAAATATGGAAACTAACCTTTTTGTTCTCACAGAGAGCCTCGTTTTCTTTGGTTTTAAACTCACAAGTAGCTGTTTCCATGTCCTGGGGGGAAAAAGGAGTGCCTTCCCATTATTGTCAAGTATTGAAAATCTCATATTGAAAACTGAGTTGTGATTATGTGGCAACTAGAGAGCTGTTTGCTACTTGGGGCCTTTTGTTAAGAGATCAAGAATCCAACTGTCAGATTTCAAAAGATTAATTCATCAGTCAAATGCCATTCATCTCTATGTATAGCATGACTTAATTGGGCATTGCTGGACTCCACATAGAAATGCATTTATAACAGTTGTGGAATGGATAATACTTCATGATTCAAATTATGTAAGTCAAAGTGTGACACAGAGAAAATCCAAGGAACTAGCCACTATTGATGTTACTCTTATAGACAAAAAGAATAATCACCCATTAATCACCCATTTGGCTAAACTGACATTCACACCAAAATACTTTTTAGCATATAACATGTGCTTGTACTATTACTTTTCATCTAGGAAATGAAGATTGCTACAAAAGAAGACAAATAAGCGAGCAAGACCCCTGGGCGTGTTCTACTTGGATTTCTATTGTTATAAATCCTTCCTTGAATCTCAGGAAATAGGTGGTATATAAAAATGTGTTGGATGGATGGATGGATTCATAACAGAACACTCATCCCAGGTAGAATTCTTTTTATTATTGAATTATGGGTATTCTATTATTGATATTGTACTGGTATTGCTGCTTGTGAGCCTCTTAAAGTTATACTCCCATAAAAGCATGCATAAAAAATAAAAATAAATACATATGGTTTGGACTATATTCCCCATTGGGAAAGCACAGGGAGCTAATGGAAAGGGTATGTTAGAAGTATGAGCTATGCTCTAGAAGTCCCTAATTCAAATTCAGCTATGTATGACCTGGGTCAGTCCTCTCAATCACAGCAAATCCTTCCACTGCTCCTCTGAACAGACAGATACATGGAAATGATAATTACTGCCTTCCCTCGTGGTGGTTATAAGGATTACTGATATACATATACAGTATGAACACTCAGAAAGTCTATATAGACACTGAATATCACCCTATGACAGTATCTATAAACCAGTAAGGTTAAAGGTGTCTTCCTATGATACATTTCCTTGGTTTCACTAGAGTACATTGAATGCCACTGATAAAGAGAATTTGGGGGAAAATATATAGATGAATGTAACACACTTTGGCCAGTTACTTTCTAAGGCTCCTTGTTGGTTCCACTATTGCTGTAAGTCAACACCCAACATTTTTAAAGAGGTATGCAAAATATTTTGAATTTGATACATTCCAAGCTTAACATGGCTTGTTCCAACCTGATTGGAAGTGTTCTGACAGTGTTCCAGCTTCACTGAAAATCTTCTGAGTACTCAGTTTAAGGGAAAGAAGGCCTTCAAATGAAGACAAGATATAAGAAAAAATATAGCAAGCTTGCCACAATTTCATTTGATTAACGTGCTACATTCCCAAAAGTGAGTGACCCTATGATTATTTAAGAAAACAGGCTGTATTATTATAATTGGAGTTTCCTAACTTCATCCATTTCACTACACATTCACACAGTTACATTAATTTTATTAATAGGGGGTGGGTGTTCATTATTTCCACAAGATGTAAGAGCAGAGCTTTCCAAACTGTGTGTCGGGACACGTTAGTGTGTCGGCTGCAGTGTTTGGGTGTGTTGCAGCTGCTGCTGCCTCCAAGCCCTGACAGGATTCCGCGCAGGTCCTAGTGCCTGCCTTGTGCCCTGCTGTAAGAGTGTGTTGCGAAATGATGCCCTGCTGTAAGAGTGTGTCGCGAAATGATGCATGTCTAAAAAGTGTGTCACCAACATGAAAAGTTTGGAAAGATTACAAGATCTGCGAGATTACAAATATCTGCGAGACTCTGTATCTTTTGAAAACTCTTACAGTTGGGATACAAGCTATTAATTGCTTATTACCAAATTATTTTCAGTTTTGAGCTGGTCAACTTGAAAGCAGAATTTTTACACCCACCTCATTCCAATTCGGCTATCAGCTAAAATAGATACAGTACATGTTGTAATAAAAGAAGAGCGAGGCAAAAGTCAGATTCTTCCCATCTGTCTAAAAGATTTAGCAGTGTTGTATCTGACTGGTTTTGAAAAACAGAACAGTATTCTAGATAAATAAATGTATTGACCAATGCAAATATACTTAAAATGATGGCTCAGTTTTATGGGAAGTTGGTAAAAAAATTAAATCCCTTGGAAGTCACATGAGCAGTTTGAGAAAAAGGAAGGAAGGAAGGAAGGAAGGAAGGAAGGAAGGAAGGAAGGAAGGAAGGAAGGAAGGGAGGGAGGGAGGGAGGGAGGGAGGGAGGGAGGAAAGAAAGAAAGAAAGAAAGAAAGAAGGAAGGAAGGAAGGAAGGAAGGAAGGAAGGAAGGAAGGAAGGAAGGAAGGAAGGAAGGAAGGAAGGAAAGGGATCCTTAGCTTATCTTGGGCTGCTTCCAGATAGTTGGCTCCCTATAAACTGCACCTGGAGTTATAATGGATGTATTACACTATGGGTTTACTTTCTCTATGTTCCTCCTACTATGTTCCTCAGTAGTTATGGTGGGGATGGGAAAAATCCTATTCAACTGAGTAAATTCAACAATTTGGGGGGAAAAAACCCTAAATAATCCTATATTATTTATTTATCTTACCTGTGATTGCTTATTACAAACCATGATTTTTTTTTAAATGGATCATCAATATAGATGTTTAATTAGGGAGAAAAATACTAAAGTGGTGATTAGAAAAGTGTGTGTTTTAATTAGCACCCTAGTGTTAGAAAGCTACAACGCCTACAATTTAAGCAGGGATTCATTAAAATTTGAACATTTTTTTTTCAAATGACAGCCAAAAACAAGTATTTAAGCTCTAATTAAAAGGCTGGTTTTAAAAATTAATGGGGTTGTTCTTATGGCTTTTTAACTATAGGACTGCTGCCGCTGAAGCATTCAGTATATTGGCTGAACCCCAATATTCTCCTGGCATGGACGTGAGAAAAACAACCCAAAACCACAGAAGAAGATTGCATGGAAAATAGACCCAGAAAGAGAGCTGACCTAAAGAGCATGTCTTTTTTAGCTGTGTATCCTTAATCCACACTAGATCAGAGTGCCAGTGACATGCTGGATCTTGTGAACTTTCACATAGCCATCAGCATTACTCCCAGCTCTCCAGATCAGTTTGTTGCCAGGTAGAAGATAACTGGGGGCTGGGAGTAAAGCCTTTCTACTTCAGAAGGAGTCTGGTAGCACCTTTTCTGATCAACAGATTTTATTAAAAGGCGTAAGCTTTTTTTTTAATAAGAATTTTATTAAGTTTAAGAAAAAGATAAAAACTGCAAAAAAATAAAAAACTACAAAAGGAAAAAAAGAAAACTAAAAAGGGTGTGAAACACAAGAAAAAAGAATTTTAAAAGATTATATAAAGTGGTGAATTCCGACTTTGAACAGTAGGAATATATAGCAATTTCTCTAATCAATCTCTTACTCTATATCAAACCAAGATCACATCATTTCTATAAATCTTTCCATTAGCACATATACAAGTCACTAATGCAATTGCTCCTTCCCTTATATCAGAGCTTTCCAAACTTTTCATGTTGGCAATACACACCAACGGCGGTGGCGCAGCCTGTGGTGTCCTGGTGTGTCGCACGCAAACCCGGAAGCACTGATGGGGGGAACTGGAAGAAGTGGCACCCCTGCCAATCAGCGCAGCGGCGGCGGCGCTGATTGGTGGGGGTGCCACTTCTTCCAGTATCCTCCATCAGCGCTTCCGGGTTTGCGCATGACACACCAAGACACCGCAGGCGACACAGTAGTATGTCACGACACACACTTTGGAAAGCTATGCCTTATATAAAGAAAATGTATGTATGTGTGTGTGTGTGTGTGTGTGTGTGTGTGTGTGTATATATATATATATATATATATATATATATATTATTATTATATATATCAATATATAAATCAAATTATAAATACATATAAATTGTCTGCTTCTATAATCAATAATACTACAATAATCTTAACTCTATTAAACCTAAAAATCTAACAACTATTATTATATCTTATAAATATCTAATAAATCTTGCAAATTAAACAGATCTTAAAACAATTCCATTATATCTTAATCCAGATCATTAAAATCATCATAACCTTGTTATCAATCCAGTTATACATTTTAAATTTTTTACCCTACTTCAAAATAAACTAAGACAGTTACATATCTCCCAGTTACGCCCAAGGCATTTTTCTTGTAAAAATCACAAGGACCAACTGCCCCCCTTAAAAATCCAAACTTCTCAGTAAAAAAAACTCCCACATAACATATTGTTTTCTTTCCCATAGCAATCCTTCAGAAAGATATAACATTTCCCCAGAAAAACAAAACTCTTTATAATCTGCAGTTCAGACGGTCGTAACCCCTTCAGTTCCAAGATGTAGTCTTCGCCTGGCATAGCTTCAATTTCACTGACCACAAAAGCATCTCCCTCTTTGGCAAAATCTTCATCTTCTTCTTTACTATCTTCAGCCAGATGGCATAGTTTAGAAATGATCTCTTCCCCAATATCCCATATATTCTGCAGAATAACTTGACTGTACTCTGAAAGGGTCTCTTTAAAGGACTGCTTAAGCTCACAACGAAACTCCAAGAAAATCTATTTAAAATCTTCCATTTTCAGGCAGTAGATTATGGCACACCTTAGCTGCTTAACTCACAGTAAATAGGAGTTAAGAAGTTAATAAGTTGATACAAAGTTTCTGCATGAAATTGAATCAATACTAACAAGCAGATCTCAAGGAAAGTGGACAGAAAACTAAGAATTAAAAATGAGAAATCCAACGTGTAGGAAAATATTCAATCCTTCAAATTCAGCACAAAAACAACAAGAGAAAGGCAACCATTTACTCTCAATCCTCCTTAATCCTTAAACGGGAAAGCAAGGCAAAACTTTAAAAGATTTTCAAAAGTAATCCAGAAATAACGCTAAGCACCAAGAAAGTCTGTTTCTTCTTACTGTAGAAAGCCTCTCTTAGGGTTCAAAACTTAAAAATATAAATTGGATGTTTTAGAAATGAGAAGGCAGGACTTACTGTCCCTTTAAAGAGGCTGCAGTGTGGCTTGGAAAAGATGAAATTCCAGCCTCCCGGTGAAGTCTTTACCGTCAATTGCGCACTCTGTCCATGATCTTCTGGCTACAACTTGCTGTCCGGAGGATGAATGGGTCGATTCCAAGCTTTTTCCTTAATCTGGAAAAAAGCTCTGGGCTACAGGAGAGACTAGCCTGAGCCTGAAAAAAATGCCACAAAGCCAGTTCTGCTCACGGATCTTGCAGGCACAGCTGTTCAGTTCGCCATGTTCTCACTGGAAGTCAAAAGGTGTAAGTTTTCATGAGCTGAAGCTCCTTTCATCACATGCACGGAGGGGCTAGGCTTATGCAGGGTCTACACTCGGATGAAATGGGGAGGGAAGGGAGGGGAGGGAAAGACAGGCTGGTTATGCATATGCAAATTACATGAGAGATGTTATCAATTAACCATTGCATACACACCCAATATATATGGGAGAATACACATACACAGATATAAAAGTATGTATGCTCAGGAAGACCTGCCCATAGGAAGAAAGGTGATTGGTTATTGATTTCCTGGAATAGAAAGGTGGGAGGGCATAGCAATAGGGCAATTGTCCAATAGGAAGACGTGGTAGCCTGTGGTCTGGATGGAATCCCTTGCAAGCTGTTCCCAATGTGTCTCAGTCAGGGCAGGATTTTTTTTAAAAAAAACAGTTTAGAGTCAAACCAGCATGAGAATAGGATGAGAACAGCTTAAAAACTAAGTGTGGATAGAAGGAATCTGTTTTTGCAATGACAAAAAAGAAAGCTCATAGGAAGAATAGGGAACCCTTCTGCTCACAAAGATAATTGGAAGCAAGGTATAGAATGACACCTTGATTCCAGTGGGGAGGGAGGAGATCCAAGGAACCAGGATGTGGTAAGAGTTCCGACCAGTGGAGAATCCCCTTCCCTGCAACTCCAGAGGAAATGCTGCAATGTTATCTTTATAGCATTGCCTCTGGAGCAGCTGAGCTCAGGTTAATAGGTCCAATGGCAGAAATGCTCCCTAGGGCAAAGGCCCTCTTGGGAACACAACTGTTGTCAAGACAGACAAGTAGCATTAGAATGGGAGAAACAATTATAGCAGCTCTGAACAACACCTTTTTATTATGCCTCAACTTGTTGCATTTCCTATTCCTCAGGTGCTATTGCTTTTCAACTCAAATGAGTTCCAAGAGATAGATTGGCAATGATGAAATACTATGTATTAAAATGGTCACTTCACCTTTTCAAATAAAAATTCAGATTGCTTAGTCTGACTTTGTTTCAGTTATTGCTCCTCAACATCTTGATCTTTTGGTCAATCCATCCAGAATTTTTAAAAGAGCAATTTTAGAGCCCTAACGAATGAATTCTGAATTTGTTATATAATTTATAAGACTGCCCCTTTGTGTTGGCTTAAATTCCATGTTCAGTCCTTCCTAATATTAAGTATTGTAGTCTTTCCAACACTGTTGGGAGGAGGGAACTCCATCACTTCATTTTTCTCCTCTCTAACAATCCAGAATCCCCAGGGAAACCTAAGGGCATTTTTTAAATTAGCTTCTTTAATTCTCCACCGTGGGGCTAAGGAAGCAGCTCCAGAAAAACTGGTTGTCTCCTCTATGATGCACACTGGCTCTTTCAGGAAGAAGGTTTGCAGTGAGATATTGGGCCCCGGGCTTTCAGAAGACAGGGTTTATCACAGCTCTCAAGGACTCTGCCTTGTTTTAACAGTTTAATGAGGAGTTGAGATATGGAAAGATGATTAACTTGCTCAACTGCCTTCGCATTTATTAATTAAAATATCCACCACTCACATGAAGCTGGCAGACACCAATTTCTTTTCAACAAAATTAGATCTTGCAAAAAATTTAAACATAGGAAAAGAAAATAAGCTGCTGCTTTTCCAAATAGGATCTCACTCCTCATCATGGCAAGACCAACCACTGCATAAAAATGCTTTTCATCATTTGCAAAAATTTGATGCCCAAAATAGCCCCTTGGTTGCCTTAGCAACTAGCATTTATTTCTCCTCCATTCCTTCCTCCCCCCCCCCTCTTTGCATATTGCTGCATATTTCTATCATCTCTTTCCAGGCACAGTTCATAAACACGGCTGCATAATAAAGAATGTTATCACCAGTGACTTACAGCCCAGCTGCTGCAAATAAGATATGAAGTGGCAGGGAAATACAATTTCATGCAGCTAGGACAACAGATTGATAGGGTGCCCTTCAAATTTGATGCCACTTCTTTAAGTCTGTCCAAATTAAAAAAAAAAGGTGGTTTGCTCTCTTCCTCCCCCTTTCCTGGTAGCAATGACAATAAAGGCAAAAGATAATTCATAAGGATTTTCATTAGTTTGGAGCAACCTTGCCCTGAGATATGGACGATTCAAAGAGATGCACGTCTCTTTGCCCCTTGGCCCTGGTTCTCCAGCTCTCCGTCACCAGTGAAACATTTCTCCATCTAGTTTGTGGACCTTTCTAATTTAAATAGTCCCCTTTCGAATTATTATGCAGGCTCAGATTTCTTGGGGGAGGCTTACCACAGACAGAGATAAAATAAAGCCTTCAGCTCCCACCTTCAGAGATTGATTTGATTCAAGAAATATGGAAGTTGGGCTTGTTTAATGGGAAGAGATCTCAGGGACATTGTCTCCATCAAAAAATGAGAAGAGATTGCTTTTCAAGGATCCCTTGTGGCAATTGCTTGCTGATGGGCTGACCTCAGCATGAGGCTTGGACATTGATGAGAACTGGCAAGACGGATTGCCCTGCCCTTTTATGATAAGATCATATGGCTGCTAATGCCACCAAATCTTGCAGCTGAACCTGCTGGCATTGAAGGCCTGCCCCTAGGCCATGCCAGGACTGAAGATATGTTACACAGAAATAATTTGAAGGATCTACAACTGTCAGGGAGATAACTGGCGAAGAAGGAGGGGGCTCCCTCCAGGGGGGAGAAATGCATGCGTAGTACTGAATCGCTTTGCTTTCCTCCCAAGAGGCTAAAGAAGGCCCCGCCCTGATTTCTTGGACCCTTTCTCTGAGCATTACTAGTTCATTTTAGTTTAGCTGGATTCTGTCTAGTAGAGTAGGACAATAAAGCACAAGAGCTTCAACTCCAAGTCTCAGAGTGTTTTCCTTCACTCGAAGTCAGGACAACAACCAACTCTTTCATTTGGAAGAAACTTATTTCTAGTGAAAATCACACAGCTGATTAGCCGACCTAGAGAAATGTCAAACACATTGTTTTGCTTCAAGTAGAGCTGCCTGATTGCCATTCTAGGTAGATTCTGAAGACATCTTGTTGACCCCCCACACACCACGGTAGAGATGGGCGGGGATAAATCCAAATAATAAACAAATAAACAAATAAACAAATAAATAAATAAATAAATGCAAAGAAGCTTAAGGCTTGCAGTAAAACAGTTTTGGTGGCAGTACTTGTTCAAGGTCAAGAGCCAAGGGGAAATCACATATCAGAGTTCTTATGCACCACAGCTGTTACATGAGAGAGGCCCAGGAACTGAAGGCCAGCCATCAATCCAGTAATCAGCAGACTCACAGTTAAGTTTGAATTGTTAGAGCTCCACAGGAAGCTTCATTGCAAGTTATCAGAGAAGCCTTTATAGGTTCTTACCTAACTTTAGTCAACAGCTTACTCACAAGGAGCCCTGCTGATGGCTCCTTAAACTGGCTTTTCAATGCCTGGCACTTAGCTGAAAACTGACATGTCTATGGGCATGTCCACACTTATCATTTCAGCTGCTCCTGTCCTTAACTCATGATGGCTTAACTCTAAATCATCTTAAGAAAATCCTGTCTGGACTGAGATACTTTGACAACTCCATGCAAGATGTCCAGTCTGGACTTCTGGCTCCCATCCTATCTTTCTTTTCCAGGAAAGCAATGGCCAATCTCTTTCCTTCCTGAGGGCAGATCTTCCTAGATACTTGTTTGTGATTCTGTGTGTGTGTGTGTGTGTGTGTGTGTTGTGAGTGTATATACATATCAGATAAAGAGAGGATTCAATTTATGTTATTAGCTGTTAGGCTTGTTATTACAAAACACTGGAAAAACTAATGTATCTATATGGATATATTTATATCTATCTTCAGATCAGTCTCATTTAACAGTGTGGGAATTTGCTCTGCCTGAAAAATTTACGCACGGAGCTTATCCTGCAATTAGGAGAAGGTTTATATAGATTTGATCACCATTTCTTAGATATATTAACACTTTTTTCCAAACAGATTAATTTTGTCTATACAGAAATCCTTCTGAACTTCCCAATACCTTTTTTTTAATTTAAAGTTCAGCAATTCATTGTTTTTTCCCAGTCATTCCTAGTAGAGGGTTTTCACCTTCAACACCCATATAATCTACGGGCTATTTGGGAGCTTGGAGTAAATATTTTCTACGTCAGATGACTGGAAACATGATTAAATGGTGTGCTGCTAGATTTCTTCCCCCCCCCCTCTCCACACACAGGGAAAAGTAGGAAGCTGAGGGAAAGAAATAGAGTATTTTTTAAAAAATCTCCTGGTTTTTAAATCAGCAACCTTCAGTTTATAAGGCAAGTATTATAACCCTTGTGCTAATACAATATTCATGGTGAAGGTAGCCCGTATTAGAGACTATGGTAAACATTGACTCAGTTGAAGGGGTGCTCTGGCCTCTGCAAAGTAGTCAATAAACAGTTAGCCTCCCACAAACTGATGAATGCCATTCAAAATGGACAGACACACTTGAGGTGACATAATATGGGAAAGTCGACCTTAGAAGAGGAGGAGAAAAATGCCTTGGAGATAAATGGGGATTAGTAGGGGGAGTTGATGTCCATTTCTGCCTTCCAGAAATGATTTCCAGCCTATTCTGGTGACAGAGCAACTGGGCAATGCAGATAAGCTTTAAGACAGGTGTTTCAGCAGGGAGCTTTTCGTTTCTACCTCAGAATTGGGCTAGAAGGAGGGTCTATAGATCCTGGAAAGATGGGGTGTTTATCTGAAGAAGAGCCAATCTCTCAGTGCTTTATGATCTTCTCCTGAGACCCTTCCTCAAGCAGTTCCTTTATGTAGTCTCAAGGGAACAGGACTTTTCAACAGTGGCCCCCGTTTCAGAATGTTCTGTCAAGAAATAAGTATAGATCCCGCACCGCTGCAGGAGTATACTGCATACCATGCAGCTGCGGACAAGTATACATCAGAACCACAAAACGAAGCATTCACACCAGGATAAAAGAACACGAAAGACACTGCAGACTACAGCAACCGGAAAAATCTTCAGTAGCTGAACATGCTCTCAAGCAAATGGGACACAAAATCCTATTTGAAAACACAGAAATACTGGACAACACCAAAAGCCACTACACCAGATTATACAGAGAAGCCACTGAAATTCACAAACACCAGCACAATTACAATAAAAAAGAAGAAAGTCTAAAAATTAGCAAAACCTGGCTACCAGTCCTGAAAAACACAGCCTGCAAAAGGTCAACGAACTCAGTCCAACCACCAGGACATGGGAATACTTCTCACAATGAACATGCTAATCACGCTCATCAGCCACTCGTTAACATTTCAACAAAACAAAAAACCCCACCTAATCTCCTATAACTTAGCTCTATAAATAGAAAACAAACAAAACATTGCCACTCTACCTGGGCACAGAGATTTCGCTTCTGTCTGTGCTCCTGCCCTCTGAAGATGCTGGCCACAGATGCTGGTGAAACGTTAGGAACCACAACTTCCAGAACACGGCCACACAGCCCGGAAGACCCACAACAGCCATAGATCTTTTATTTGCAGTCTTTTAAGCACAAATATCTTTATTTACCCAGGTATTTTGTTCTTTTGAAAATCCTAGTTTTTTTTTCAAGGACTTGATCTGTCATTTTATTATTGTTATTTTGTACTACTGCATTAATGTCCATATATACAGCTTAAAATCTAAAGAAAATATAAGGCCATATATTGGTATTTTAATATATATACATCAAGGGATTCATATTGATGCTCCGTAATTTGATGTGGTGACAGGTTTCCAGTAATAATGGAAGTATTTTTTGTTTCCTTATGATCATGACAAAAATTGTCAAGACTACAATTAAAATTCAGAAAAGAGCCCCTGAAAAACCAAGAGCTGTGAAACAAATGGTCTTGCCTCCTTAAAAGCTCATCTAGCAACTACAACCAGTTATCCAAGAAAATAGTTTTCAAACAACTTAATCATATACTGTCTGTAGCTTGAATCATGTCAACTGGATTTCTATTTTCTTAGTGGAAACGTTTCGCTCCTTATCCAAGGAGCTTCTTCAGTCTGAGCAAAATTGGTAAGGGAATCCTAATATGTTCCTAGGTAGCTGTGTGACCTTACACCTGGGGCTAGGTCATATTGAGATGTAATTTTTAAGTCCTTTTATCATCTAATGGAGGGTCGTTAAAATCACCATGCTGCTGCTGTTGAGCTTCTGAAATGGTCTTAATCTTCCTAGGCACAGAAGACAACACGGGGAGGAAGATGGGCGAGAGTTTGTGCCTGAGGCCCCCACCTCTATTCAAGGAAGGATTTTCCAAGTTGGCATAAATGGATTCCTTGACCCCTCTCTAATAAAATAAAAATTTTATATTATATTATATTTTATATTTTTATTATATATATTATAAAAATTCCATAAAAGGAATCCATTTATGCCAACTTGGAAAATCCTTCCTTGAATAGAGGTGGGGGCCTCAGGCACAAACTCTCGCCCATCTTCCTCCCCGTGTTGTCTTCTGTGCCTAGGAAGATTAAGACCATTTCAGAAGCTCAACAGCAGCATGGTGATTTTAACGACCCTCCATTAGATGATAAAAGGACTTAAAAATTACATCTCAATATGACCTAGCCCCAGGTGTAAGGTCACACAGCTACCTAGGAACATATTAGGATTCCCTTACCAATTTTGCTCAGACTGAAGAAGCTCCTTGGATAAGGAGCGAAACGTTTCCACTAAGAAAATAGAAATCCAGTTGACATGATTCAAGCTACAGACAATTCCACCTGGATGACTGAGAACCTTCATAGACTTAATCATATACTGTAAACACATGCAAGACAGGGTCAGACAATTCATATGCTTATGTGGAAAGACTATGTGATGGGAGGGTCTTTCATGGTTATGAAGGCTGTTTGCTGCTACAGCTGCAAATTGTGCTTCCTGCAGGTTTGGTCAGTGTGCAAGAGCAATACATATCCATCGATAGTTCCTTCCTTTGAGGGAGAACTGAGAAGGCTCATTTATACATACAGAACATCTCCTAGTCCAGCTCTTCTATTTCTTTGAATAGCTTTGTCTGACCCTTAAATAAACAAGCTAATCCTTCCAGCCATTCTGTTCTATAAATGTCCCCCTAATATGCAATATCTTAAAAATACATTCCTCCCTCCCTCCCTCCCTCCCTCCCTCCTCTTTTGCTAAATCTTTAAACTACACTGATATCATAAAACATCAGTAGATGTCTGGCTATGATTGTCTGCCATAATCAAGAAGAACATTAAGACAAGTGAATTGTGCTGAAAAATGACACCTTATCTCTTTCCTCCCCACCCTTGCTCTATATCCCATTTTTGTCATTTCAGGTCATAGGCCCGCTCCCTACTTTATAATACAAAGAAGTGTTAAATGCATGAATGAACAGATTACTGGAGGCCATTTCAAACTGGAAACAGAAAACCTCACTCAATTGCCAGCCTTTGTCCTGAAGAAAAATAAAATACCTATAGTATGAATTTGTCTCTTTTTTCCCCCTCCTTTGTGTTCTGGGAAGTGATTGATAATCAAGAAAGAATCCACATTAGAGCTCAAGGGAAGTTAGAGATGAAGTTGCCTTCCCTGCTTTTCAGGGGCAAGAGGACAACTTACATGAGATGAAGTTTCCCATAATTGACCATGACCTCATCTTGACTTCAGTGTGAGATAGATGATAAATAGATATAGATATATGTAGAGATAGATGATAGATGATAGATGATAGATTTTATTATTTATTTATTAATCAAATTTATCACTGCCCATCTCTACCGCAGTAGACTATGGGCCGTTTACAATAAAATGTTAAAATTAAAAAACCTATAAATCATTAATGATAGATATATGTGTGTGTGTTTCCTGATACAATGTTTCCTACAAGAATGTCAAATAGAAGATTCAAAGGCATCATCATATTATTTAGAGAATACCCAATGTATCCCAGTTTCCTGTGTATTTCATTTCACACAAATTATTGAATCATTTGTAGCTATAGGAACCATATGACTTTATTAGCTGACATTCACAGCTGCTTTTGTACACAGAACAATGTTATGTACAGTATGTGTGATGTATAGGTATGCACAAATTCATTATATTTTTATTAAATTCTAGAAATGTTTCAGAACAAATGCATTGCTATATTTTTATTACTTTTAGTTTCTATAAAGCTATATTAGTTGGTATTGATAGTTTGAACCAAGACATGTAGAAATCCCCTGACTGGGAACAAATTTGGTGTTGCAACCCATTTGATGGTGCTACCCTATCTCTTCTATAATTCTGTTGCTCATATAAGTCATTTTTGGTTGCAGGAATGACTGATAACATCACACACATGTCCAATTTCCTGCCAAATTTCATGCAAGTGAAAAAGATTCAAGCAGACAAAAGATTATGAGATCAAAATTATAACAGTCATAAATGTAAACATGTATAGGAAACAGCACTTTCTAAATAGACTCAAAGGTCATGTATGTATGTATGTATGTATGTATGTATGTACTGTACGTATAAAAAAAATTCCCTTCTCACCCCTATGGGTGGTATGTGTCTTCCTCAACCTCGGGTCCTCTACCAGAGGCCTGGGAGTTTGAGGGTTCTGCGCAGTATCTTAGCTGTTCCTAGCATTGCACTCTTCTGGACAGAGAGCTCTGATGTTGCTCCTGGGATCTGTTGGAGCCACTCTTCCATATTAGGAATTACAGCCCTGAGTGCTCCTACCACCACTGGGACTACTTTGGCCTTCACTTTCCACATTGTCTCTAGTTCCTCCTTCAGGCCCTGGTACTTCTCCAACTTCTCATACTCCTTCCTGATGTTGCTGTCACTTGGCACTGCTACATCTATCACCACCGCTGTCTTCTGGTCCTTGTCTACTACCACAATGTCTGGTTGATTGGCCAGTACCTTCCTGTCTGTCTGGATCTGGAAGTCCCACAGGATCTTAGCCCTGTCATTCTCAAAGACCTTCTGTGGAATCTCCCATCTGGACTTCCGAGGCTCTAGCCCATACGCTGTGCAGATGTTCCTGTACACGCTGCCAGCTACTTGGTTGTGCCATTCAGTGTATGCTGCTCCTGCCTGCATTTTACACCTGCCACTATGTGTTGGACTGTCTCTGAGGCCTCTCTGCACAGTCTGCACCTTGGGACCTGTCTAGTGTGGTAGACCCCTGCTTCTATGGATCAAGTGCTTAGTGCCTGTTCTTGTGCTGCTATGATCAGTGCTTCAGTGCTGTCTCTTAGTCCAGCCCTTTCCAGCCACTGGTAGGATTTCCCAATGTCAGCCACCTCAGCTATTTGTAGATGGTACACCCCATGCAGGGACTTGTCTTGCCATGGTACTTCCTCTGCTTGATCTTTCTTCCATGTCTGCTGCTGCCTCAGGCATTCTCTCAGCAGCCCCTTTAGGTGCCATCTTACTGATGTACTCCTGGATGCTCTGGGTCTCATCCAGGACAGTGGCTTTGACACTCACCAGACCCCGCCTGCCCTCTTTCCGGCTGGTGTACAGTCTCTGGGTGTTGGACTTGGGGTGAAAGCCTCCGTACATGGTGAGGAGCTTCTGGGTCTTCACATCAGCAGCCTCCATGTCCTCCTTTGGCCAGCTCACTATACCAGCAGGGTATCTGATGACTGGCAAGGCATGCATGTTGATGGCGTGGATCTTGTTCTTCCCATTGAGTTGGCTCTTCAGGACCTGTCTTATCATTTGGTGGTACTTGGATGTTGCTGTCTTCCTTGCCTCCTCATCGTGGTTCCCATGTGACTGTGAGATACCAAGGTACTTCTAGCTGGTCTTTATGTCTGCTATGTGGACTGCTGGTAGTTCCACCCCATCAGTCTTAACTACCTTCCCTCTCTTTACTACCATCTGGCCACAGTTCTCCAGTCCTCACTGTAGATCCGTGTCAGGTGGATCAGTGAGTCGATGTCTCGTTCACTCTTAGCATACAGCTTGGTGTCATCCATGTAGAGGAGGTGGCTGATGGTAGTTCCACTCTTGAACTTTTATCCGTATCCAGTTTTTGTGATAATCTGGCTGAGCCCATGCAGAACAGCAGTGGGGCAGTGCATCACCTTGGTATATGGCACACTTGGTGGCCACTTGTGCGAGCTGTCTTGAGTTGACTTCCAGTGTTGTCTTCCACAGTCCCATTGAGTTCTTGAGGAAGGTCCTGAGTGTCCTGTTGACTTTGTATAGTGCCAGGCATTCACAGATCCATGTGTGTGGCATTGAGTCGTAGGCTTTCCTGTAGTCAATCCAGGCTGTGCTCAGATTGGTCTGCTAGACCTTGAGTCTCAGGCGACTGCTCTATGTATGAGCAACTGGTGTTTGGAGCCTCTGGTGTTGTTCCCAATGCCCTTCTGAGCTGTGCTCATGTACTGGCCCATATGGTCCTGCAGCTTGGCAGCTATGATGCCTGATAGGACTTTCCATGTTGTTGGGAGGCAGGTTATTGGCTGGTAGTTGGACGGTGTTGTTCCCTTGTTGGGGTCTTTCATGATCAGCACTGGAACCTTGTGTTAGCCAGTCTGGGTGGGGGCCTGCTGCTAGCAGCTGGTTCATCTGTGCTGCTAGGCATTCATGCAGTGCTGTTAGTTTATTTAGCCCAGGGCTTTCCAAAGTTTTCCCGCGGTGACACACCAACCGCTGTTGGTGTGTCGCCGCGGGAAAACCTGGAAGTGCCACCGTTGCGGCAGCGCGCAAAAACCCAGAAGCGCTGCTGCAGCTTTCGGGTTTTTGCGCGCTGCCGTTGGTGTGTCGCCGCGGGAAAACCCGGAAGCGCTGATTATGATCAGCGCTTCCGGGTTGTGTGGCGACACACCAGACTGTGTGTGGTGACACACTTTTGTGTCGCGACACACAGTTTGGAAAGCTCTGCTTTAGCCAGTAGGTGTGGATTGTGTCTGGGCCAGGTGCTGTCCAGCTCTTCATGTTCTTGACCCACTGTTGGATGTCTGCTACTGTGATGGTGACTGGTTCCTGCTCTGGGAGATTTCTATGGTCTGCTCTCAGGTCCTGCAGCCACTTTGCACTGGTGTTATATGTCTTCTCTTTCTCCCATATGTTCTTCCAGTACTGTTCTGTTTCTGCTGTTGGTGGCTCTGCTGTTACTGTGTTGTTGCACTGCAGTTGGGAGTACACCTTGGATGGTTCTTTGGCAAACAGGGCATTTATCTTCTTGGACTCTGCTTCTCTAGTATATCTCCTTATCCTGGTAGCCAGTGCCGTGCACCTTTGTTTAGCAGTCTGTAGGGCTTCAGATGGAGTCAGGCCCTTGTATTTTTTTCAGTAGCCAAGTCTTATCCTTAATCTCCACACCCTTCTGTAGCTCCACCAGCTGACTAACTTCTCTCTGAGTTGCCTTGATCTTAGCCTCCAACCTCATTTTCCAGGGGGGTATGTACTGCTGTTCTTCTTGATCATGTAGCCAAGCATCTCCAGGATTACAGCGGCTGTAGCATATACAGTATGGGGCGTGGTGGCTCAGCAGGTAAGACGCCAGGCTTGTCGATCGGAAGATTGCAAGTTCGGAGGTTCGAATCCCTAGCCCTGCATGCGGAGTGAGCTCCCGCACCAGCTCCAGCTCTTGCCAACCTAGCAATTCGAAAGCATGCAAATGCAAGTAGATAAATAGGTACCACTTCGGTGGGTAGGTAACAGCGTTCCGCGTGCGTCATGCGGCCACATGACCGTGGAAGCGTCTTCGGACAGCGCTGGCTCTTCGGCTAACAAACGGAGATGAGCACCAGCCCCTAGAGTCGGACACGACTGCACAAATGTGCGGGGGGAACCTTTACCTTTTAGCATATACAGTACCAGTTAATTGGTTTGAATTATAGTGGTAGTAGGGATTGTTGTGAGGGCTCTGTTGGCATCTTCTAGCATACTATCTGATGGTACTTCTCCACTGAGCCTTGGTAATTGGTCTTGAGAGTTGACTGTAGCTAGTTTATCCATGATGTTTTGCCTCATATCAGCTGTTGTGCTCTGTAATAGAGGGTGTGGCAGTTACGTTCCAGCTTCAGGTGTTGGCTGCACCTCCAGTTGTTCTTCCAGGTCTTCTTGAATCTGGGATATAATGTGTAGTTGGTCTATCTCAAGTTGTGAAAGCAGCTTCCTCTTCACTATGTTGAAGCGTTGGGTAACTAGCTGTTTCTCAGTTAGTGTGGATGCAGGTCTTCTGTCCATCCAGTAAATGTGGATACATAGGGTGACCATACGTCCCGTTTTGAACGGGACAGTCCCATTATTTTAGCATTTTTCAACCGTCCCGTTTTTTTGATAAAAATCTCAATTTTGTCCCTTTTTTAAACCCGGTGGGAAGGAGGACAGGAAGACAGGAAGGAGGACTGGAGCCGGACTTGCCATTGGAGGCAGCCCGGAAGAGGCCCTATCAGCATGGCAACTGGAAGCCCAGTTGCCACGTGCGATCCCAGCAGCAGAAGCAGCACCACAGTCCAGGTTCCTGCCTCCTTACCTGATCCTGAGATTGTCTGCCCAGCAGTGGTGAGGCCAGGGAAAGCAGGCACGGGAAGGTTGTGGAAAGAGGGTGCGTGTGTGTGTGTGTGTGTGTGTGTGCATGCACGCAGATTACTTGCTCAGTGTAATCGCGCACACACACACACACACACACACACACACTAGGCCAGGGCTTTCCAAACAAAAACACGGAAGTGCCGGTGGCGGTGCTTCCGGGTTGCCGCTGCTGCCACTGCCCCTTCAAAAGGGCAGGCTCCGGGGACCCCGAAAATGCCCTCAGTTCTGGCAGGGAGGCAAAAGCCTCCTCCCCGCACGCACACGCTGCCCTGGAGCCGGGGTGGAAATTCTCCCCGCAGAACAGCTGAGCGCCGCTTGCGCGCAGCCTCCCTGCCTAAACTGAGGGCATTTTCGGGGTCCCCGGAGCCTGCCCTTTCGAAGGGGCAGCACTGCTGCTGCTGCTCCCGCTGCCCCTTTGAAAGGGCAGTCTCCGGGGACCCCGAAAATGCCCTTGGTTCTGGCAGGGAGGCAAAAGCCTCCTCCCCGCACGCACCCTGTCCCGTTTTGCCATCCCCAAAGTCCCGTTTTCGTCTGAAGGAAATATGGTCAGCCTATGGATGCAGGTCTTCTGTCCATCCATAGTTCCCTCATACGTTTCATATATCCCCTCTCATTAGGTCTACTGTTGTAGTAGCATTCCATGAATTCCAGGTTCTCTTGTCTCATCCATGTATGGTTTGTTCCAGTAGCCCACTTATTGTCAGATTGTCCTGGTTCCCCAACATCTGACTCAGACTTTGTTAATCTGGGCGACATCTGAGCTGGCATGACTCTCTTAGTTCGTGTCACTCTCATATTTGAGGTAGGCAGGTGAAGCATTAAGGGGTCTTTGCCCAAGGATATATACACACATACACATACACATACACATACACATACACATACACATACACATACACATACACATACACATACACATACACATAACATACACATACACATACACATACACATACACATACACACATATACACATACACACATACACACATACACACATACACAACTAGAAAAGGCAGGTGGAGAGCAGGAAATTAGGAAAATGAGAATATTGCTGTGTCCACCAAGGTATTTTTTAGAGCAAAGCCATGAGGCAGAGATATAATTAGGACCCCAGATCCAGGAAATGGCCATCTTTCTATAGCTTCACATCATACATAAAAGAAATACTCTACATGAATCTTCTTTTGTAATGTGTGAAGCATTCATAAAACATACAGCCTTGTGCAGCAACTTGTAGACCTTTAGAAGAACCATATATGGAAGTTGAACTACATTGATTGATTAAGCCTCATTTCTTTTGAAAGTATAAATGAATTTTATATTCTTACTGCCTTGAAATCTGTCAGAGTGCAGCATTCAAGATTAAATAGAGTCTATTTGCTTTGTCTACTGAGAATCAAGTATCAGTTTCATAGGCCGTATTTGATTAGTGTTATTATATTTGACCTAGAAAGATTGTATCTGACCACTTACTTCTAACATTTTGATATGCTACCTTGGTAATGGATGCCAGTTTCTGTCCAGACCAGTGGCTAGCCAAAAATATCAATTTCATATTAAAAATATCTAACATCAAATGTTAAATTTTAATATAAGTCTAATTACCTGAAAGTAAAAAATACTTTATTTCAGATGTGAGCAAATATCACTGATCCCCACTTGCAATGAGATATAGACTTTGGTTGTGAATGCTGATTATAAAAGAACCTGGAGTAAGAAGTTCTCACTTGAAAATAGACTGTTCCAGCAAAGTATTAAAAGACAACCACAAATATGTGACTGGGATGCACAGGTGTTCCAGATTTAAGTGACAGGACTGAGACTGTGAACAGAAACAAGACGTTTGCCCAAACAAAAAAAAAATGGTCAAGAGCAAACCTGTCCATTGTGGGGGTCAAGAATTAGCAGTAAGCAGCTATGGAGACTCAAAGGACAGAGTGTTTCATTTGCCCTCTTTTGCCATACCCTCTACAGATGCCCATGAAATGATCTTCAGAGGCAGCCTCTACTGCACATTGCAGTAGTCCAGTAGTCTTGGCAAGAGAAGGTTTATGTACAAAGGAACCAGCAGCATTGGCCACTTAGCTTCTGTAAAACAGCCTCACAGACATCTCTCTGTAGTTGGTTACTGCAGCTATGAGTCCTGCAATTTTGTATCATCTCAAGGATAGTTGGCCAACTGATTCATTGCACATACAAACCTATCTCTAGGGAATTTATTAACTCGGGGCAATTAGAGCTGATTGCATATCAAAACGTGTATAAAAAATACATTATTGAGGTAGGTTGTCTTTTCAGTAGTTAGCGGAAGAGTCTAAATACTTGAAAAACACCAAAGCTACTCAAATGGATTTAGGATTGTTTAGTTTTCTCTTCCAAGGCTGGAGACAGAAGCTATAGGATGAGTTGGTTCCCACACTGCCAAGCTCGGAGACAGCACTTTGAATCTGGAAAGGAAAAATCTGATATTGATTTTCCCCTCCCATTTCCCTGCCAGCAATCCAGAGGTCTCTCTGTCTAACATGTGGAAACCCTGAACTTTGGGAAATCCCTTAAGGGGTTACAGAAAGATATTGAGGATCAGAAGGACCTTAATCCTCCCAGCCTTCCACATCCTTCAGCTGGTAACAAATTTCGGTAACTGAAATTTGTTGGAGCAATCCAATTAAACATTTGGATTTCTCTGTTAATGGAGGAGAAAATGCTCCTTTCTACCACGGAGTGGCTCATCTTCATGTCAGTTGTTTACAATGCTTTATGGGGAAATAATCCTATGCTACTTTTATCATGTGTTATAGACTGAACAAGTAATGATTACTTAAACACTAGTGTTAAGGGACTAGGCTAACTCCTAAAGATATGAGAAAGATTTTTTCCTTCATATACACAAGCCCAGGGAAGGTAAATTATTACTGCTACCGTTGTCTTCATTAAACAACACCAATGTGAATCTCCTTTGTAAAAATCAAATCCCTATTTACCCTTTGCACCTGACTTCAGCATAAAACTTCCCCTGATTTACACAAGCTCACTCCATAAGTCATTCTCTTCCCAAATGGATCCTATATCTTGATGACCTTTTAGAAACCAATGACTGATTTTCCCTTGTTATCCATAATTGGAAAAGCACTGGAGATAAGAACATTGATGTGAGAAAGTCAATAAAGAATATCAGGCAACAGGAAAGGGAAAGATGATGTGAAAACACACTCTACCTGTACATGTATGTAGAGAAGGCAGAGTGAAATTTCTGTTTCCTTTACAAAGAAAGATGCATACAATCTACTGGCCCTGCCACCCACAATTAAAATTATCCAGCCATTGAAAGACAGAGATGGAAACAGGCACTGGAGGGAAACTGCCTGTAGCTAACTGCAGAACCTTTGAAGCAGATCTGGAGGAAGCATTTCCCTCTTTGTTGCAATTCATCTATTGTCCTGATCAACTGGGCAGCAGTAACTTTAAACTCCCTGCCATTCTTCTCAGCCCTCTGCTGCTGAATTGACTGGCAAACAATGGAACAATGATGAATACAGTATAGATAGCTGTTCACGCTAGTAATATAGAGTAATCTTTTCCTTCTTCACCTGCATAATTGGCTTCCATGGTTTTCTACTTGATTGATAAGATTATTTAAAATTAATGATTATTGATTTATTTAGTATTATTTCTACCCCACATTTCTACCTGTAAGTCACTTAAGATGACTACAAGGATTTCTGAGTTATTATTTGGCCGAGGAAAGGTCCCAAGACAACTTAGAATTCAAGATTTTAAAATAATTGAGAAACTTTAAAAATCCAATACAGGACAATTAAGAACAAGAGAAAACTGATCTTTTACGGTCAAAGTGTGGGGCTAATAAACTTCCAGTCACTAAAAATGGAACAAGAAAATGGAAAAATGAAACAAGAAACATGTTAACACGTCACTTAAAACAAAACATAGAAGAAGCTCTTCAATGCTTTTGAAGGAGGGGGGAGATTTTCACAATCAGAGCACTGTCACAGAGGTCTCTGCTCTGTCCTCCATCCAGGCCTCATTGGTAGGACATATAGAGCAAGTAGTCTTGATGATATCCAGACCCTGAGCCATGTAGGGCTTTCAGGGGGATAATAACTAACTCTTTGAATATCACCCAGAAGCTGACTGGCAACCAATGTAGCTTCCAGAGTAACAGCTTACAAGGGCAAATTTAGGTGCATCTATACTATTTGGGCACCATATGCTGAACCAATTTAAGCTTCTAAATGGCCTTTAAGAGCAGCCTCACATAGCATCCCCAATTGCAGCTCCAACTACAATAGTCCAACTATGAGGTAATAAGAGCATGAGTGACTATGTGCAATACTTCTTGGTTCCGGAAAGGACACATCTGGTACACAGGATATAATTGTGCAAATGCTCTTCTGGTCATAGTCTCTACCAGCCCTGGAGAACCCCTAGGTTATAAATCAGCTCCATACAGGGGAGCATTACCTCATCCATGGACCATCTCTTGGATTCGAAAGGCCTTCCTATCCACAGCCATTCTGGATTCAGCCTGTATTTGTTACTCCCCATCCAGACCCTAATTGCCTCCAGGCACTGGGTCAGGACTTCTACCAGGTCACCAGGCTTGTGGTAGAGAGGTAGAGCTGGATATCATTGTCATATTGATGGTACCTCACCCAGTACCAAATAATGATTTCACCCAGCAGTTTCTTGTAAATTTTAAAGAGTAAGGGAGGCAATCAATAAGACAGCAAGGACAGAGAGGGATCATCTGTTACTATAAGGGATGATTTGCAGGGAGACCAAAATGCTTGTTTACAAAGCCATAGTACTACCAACCCTTCTGTACGCCTGTGAAACTGGACCCTCTACAAACGCCACCTCCAACTTCTTGAAAGATTCCATCAACGCTGCCTCCGAAAAATTCTGCAAATTACTTGGGAAGATAGGCGGACTAATGTTAGCGTATTAGAAGAAGCGAAAACCACCAGCATTGAAACAATGATCATCCAACATCAACTTCGCTGGACCGGCCATGTTGTTCGAATGCCTGGCCATCGTCTTCCAAAGCAGCTACTTTACTCCCAACTTAAAAATGGAAAACGGAATATTGGTGGACAGCAAAAGAGATTCAAAGACACTCTCAAAGCTAATTTAAAAAAATGTAATATCAGCATTGAGAACTGGGAAGCCCTAACTCATGAGAGTTTCAATTGGAGGTCAGCCTTTATTAAAGGCGCTATGGACTTTGAAGAAGCACGAGTACAGGGCGAAAGGGAGAAACGAGCTAAGAGGAAGGCACGTCAAGCAAACCCTCATCATGACCGTCTTCCACCCGGAAACCTATGCCCTCATTGTGGGAGGTTGTGCGGATCCAGAATTGGCCTTTACAGCCACTTACGGATCCACTGTTAAAATTTTACCCTTGGAAGACAATCTTACTCGGCTACGAGTGATCGCCAATGAATAAGGGATGATGATGATGATGATGATGATGATGATGATGATGATGATGATGATATGATGACTTCCTGGTCCAAGTGAATGAAAATGCCCACAGGGTCAGTTGGAGCCATTGATTTAGAGATGAAAAGATGCATGGAAGATGAAAGAAAGGACAGTTCATAGCATCACCCTCTTTTTGCAGGCATCTCCTACAGCTCTTAAAGAGGCCCTGGAAGAAAGCTGTTGACTTTCCAATGTGGAGCAAGTGTTTGGTGAAGGCAAGCTACCTAGATGGCATTTAAGGCTGCAATATGCAACCTCAGAGAAATCATTTTACAGATGGGAGAAAGTAAGATGCCCTAGAAGATAAGGCATGGACAAGAGTGTTTGTCTCACAGGGGTGGTTGTCAGAATGGATTAATGTTGAAGCTGACAGAAGGAATATGAGGTGAGTGGGAAAGTGGAAATCTCATGAACTCAATTTATTATTCTACCTGAATTGGAAATGTAGAGCTTGTAGCACACTCCTGAATTGGCTGTCCAAGTGAAAATATATCCTGCAACACACTCTTAACTCTTGAACACACAAATGTTTTGTGAGAAAGACAAATTATGATTAATACCAAGGAGCTTTTTGGATTGGGGTATGGCAGGCATCCACTGCATTCATGGCGGTTTATGGTCCCTATCAGGTGGATCCACAGGGTATGGTCAAAAATGTCAGGATGGCAGCTGAGACACTGTGATTGAAGTTCTGTCTGTTTTGTATGTGCATTGCATGGGGACAAACATAAAAAAGCAGGTGGAACTTAATCACACTGTTGTGGCCACCATTTTGACTTTTCAGAGCACATCCTGCAAAACCCCCTGGTCCCTATGATGGTTGAAAAAAGGTGCTCAGAGTTATTTGTAGACATGACTTCTCAGTGCAGAGTAGCTAAAGAAATAAGATGACTTAAATCTCCATAGTTAAATCCAAAATGACAAAACTAAAACTGCAAAAGAAAATTAACTGCATTCCTTAAGAAACTGTTGTAGATCTCAAGCCTCATCTGCTGCCTGACTTTCAGGAACTTGTATTTTATTGTAGCCATCTTTCTAAAGTCCTTTTTTGCTAAAATCACTTTCAGACACTTTCAGTAACTTGTTATTGCAAAGACATTATTCTCTAGTTCTTAAAATCAGCACTCTAGTCTGACTCTAACACTATCTGCATTTGAAGATTATTGCAAAGTATGGAGGTCAGGATTGTAGTCAATGTCAATCATATACTTAAAGAGCCATTAGATAAAAAAGGTTATAAATTGTAAAACAAAAAAACCTGACAGCTTCTTCACCTTCTAAAAGAGTTACTATTTCTTTGTGCAAAAAATAAAATTAAACCTCTCTGCCAGCATGTATGAGGAATACTTTTTATAGAATTTAAGGTGCTACTTTCTGTTCCATGGGTTTCAAACATAAGATTGGGCTGTATCACTACTTTTGAGGCTTTGCATTACAGACTATGACAATCCTTAGGTTTTCCATGCTATAAATATTCAAGAAGAGTTGACTTACTGGAAGTACAAAAAAATAAAACCTAAATTTTAGTATTTTAATGGTATAGTATTAAATGTAGTGTAATATTCAGATAAAATTGATTTTTTTGAAAAATGAAGAGTTATGAATATAACTCAGATAGATTTTCTGCATGAATAATTTGGTTCTCCCATCACTCTGAATTTGATATTCCTGCTTTATGAGTTGTATCTGACTCTTTCTTCTTTCCATTAAGCTCATGGTAACTAAAAGGGGAATCTGACAGGAAACTGGTTAGATGTGTGTGGATTCCAAAGGTCTGTGAAATGCATGACAGTAAGGCTAGAGCCAGCCATTATGCATATTGTTTATGTGTTGACATGATTAAACCAACTATGTCCTATCCATTTGTAAGTAGTGGGGTTATTCAGTTCCTCATTAAGAATGCAACTAAAATAATTCTTGCTACAGATGAAATCTCTGTATCCTTTCTAAAATCTTAATGCTTAGCAAATACGCCTTTTGTTTACAGCAGGGGTGGGCAACGTCAGGCCCACGGGCCATATAAGGCCCGCAGGGCTCCTGCCTAAGGCCCGCGGGGCTCCCACCCGCAAACCCCACCCCTTCCACGCAATTGGCTCATGCCCGCAAACCCCACCCCCCAGTGCTTGTGATTGGCTCACGCCCACAAACTCCGGCCCCTGGTCCGGGGAAATCCCAGAAATCCCACCCCCCACCCCCCCGGTCCCCAGTTATAAATATCCAAATGGCCCTTGGCAGAAAAGAGGTTCCCCACCCCGGTTTACAGCAAAACTATTACACAAAGTTTTGTGCCATTAGATTTTTACTTTCACTGCTTATGTACATACAGAATAACAAGATTCAAGATGAATTGTAATTCAAGAAATCACAAGTGCAAAGGAAAAAGAAACCAATGAGGAAAACCAATTACAAAGCTTTGGGGTATCATTAGATTAGCCTATCCAAGATGGGGTCCCTCCAGATGTCTTGAAATACAAACCTTATCATCCCAGGCTCCCATGTAGTACTACTGAAGTTGTTGGCAATTGTGGTCTAACACAGTGGAGAGCGTCAAATTAGAAAAAGCTGCTTAATTATTTACTGTTTGCATATCATGGAAACCAGAATAGTTTCCATGGCTTAGTTGGTGTAGTGTGTTATGTGCTCAAACAATAATTTAGGGTTTAACATGTTGTGTAAACCCAAACAATTGTGGAATATTTAATAAGTTAAACAAACCTTGTCTTTAACATCTCATAATCAACCTACTTGACTGGATACAGGAAACACCATGGGGAAAAGAAAAACTAGTTGACAAACTGCTTCTTGTGCAAAGCCTTTCCAATTCTCTAGTTGCTTTTATTTATTTGTTTATTTATTTATTTTATTTATTAAATTTCTATGACCGCCCATCTACCCCTCAAGGAGGGACTCTGGGCGGTTCACATCCACAATAACATCATTAAAATACAATAAAAACACAATAAAATATAAATACAATAAATATAAATTGAAACCAAGTGGCAGGTGGTTCATACAGTGACGCTGAACATATTTAAAATATTTGAGGCGGCTCTAAGAAATCAGCCATCCCCAAGCTTGACCACTTTCCCTCTTGCCCCAGGCGAGATCACAGAGCCAAGTTTTTAATTTTTTTCTGAAGTCCAGGAGTGAAGGGGCCTGTCTTATCTGTGGGGGAACGATGTTCCATAGGGCAGGTGCTGCTGCAGAGAAGGCTCGCCTCCGAGACCCCGCTAGATGGAACTCTTTCATAGAGGGGGTCCGCAGCATGCCCTCTCTGCAAGATCGGGTAGGACGGGACGATGTAATGGGGGTGAGGCGGTCCCTCAGATAACCTGAGCCTACGCCATGTAGGGCTTTTCTTAGTACTTATTTAAATATGACATTTAAAGCTTCACAAAGGTTTTTATCTGAACTACCCTATTTACCCTATGCTTTCAATGGTTTGGGAATCTGCCCCATGAATCTCATTCAGTGCTCTTTAGTTTCAGAAGATCTCATGTGCAAATAACAAACAAATCTTCATATTCTATGTGGTTTGGAAGAAGTATTAAAAAGAGAGCTGCTTTTAAAAGCTACCATGCTGCTCTATTAAAGGCAAAACTGAAGTACTTTGGCCACATAATGAGAAGACAGGATACCCTGGAGAAGAAGCTGATGCTACGGAAAGTGGAAGGCAAAAGGAAGAGGGGCCGACCAAGGGCAAGATGGATGGATGATATTCTGGAGGTGACAGACTCAACCATGGGGGAGCTGGGGATGGTGACAGCCGACAGGAAGCTCTGGCGTGGGCTGGTCCATGAAGTCACGAAGAGTCGGAAGCGACTGAACGAATAAACAACAAATGCTGCTCTCATTCTGTATTACATAGGCATCATTAAAGATTGATTTACTTTTATTATCAACTAGGGATACACATCAACCACAAGATTTGATTTGGATCTAGATTTCTGGGATTCAAACAATTGCTCAATGTGTTTTATTGGAAGCTTCCAATTCAACTTGTGACCAAAAGCCAGACCTCCTTATCTCATGCTGCCTTTTATTGGGAAACTACAAAGGCATTTTTAAAATGAACGGGAATCTACCATGCCACAATCAGCATCTTCAAGCATAAACTACATATCCCATAATGCCTTTAATCTTAGAATGACCCAAAAGCTTTCTTTATTTTTTTTAAATAAAATAATATGGTGGGGAGGCTACATCCCAGTTCTTTGTGTGAATCCACTAAAGCAGCCTTTCTCAACCTTCTGACCCTGGAGGAACCCTTGAAATATTTTTCAGGCCTCGGGGAACCCCTGCACATTCAGGCTCAAATATAAGCCAGAAGTTACAAAATTATTATATTTGGTTCATGTGTAGGCCTGTATAGATGCATTAACAGTGTTCTTCAACTAAAAATAAAGAATGAAACTGACTTCTTTAATGTGAAGTTTCCCGAATTTGAAATAATTTTCTAAGTAAATCATGATCTCCCAGGGAACCCCTAGTGACCTCTTGCAGAACCCTGGTTGAAAAACCCTGCACTATAGAAATCATTCTGTAAGAGGATTCTTAACTAGGACTGCCGTATCTCAATAACCACAAGGTGGCAACAAAGAGTCTGATTTTGTTATTATTCCTTTGCTTCCATCTCATGGTTGTCCAATTTTTTGCAGCCCAGATATGGCATCTCTACCCTGTCTGTCCATTCTTGCAAATCATTCTTTCCACTATGCGATTGCACCATTTCAGACAACGTAAATGCTAAATAAAGCATAATATTCCAAGATAAAAAAGTGTCCTGTTCCAACTAAGACTGACACGGAAGCGTTACTGAAATAACTTTATTTACACAGATACACAAGCCGCCCAGTTTACGCAGTCCTCTTCTTCTTCCACAGATGGGATAGCGGCGAGTCCCTTGGGTGACCCATGCCAGACAGGACAGGCCAGGGAGGACGCAGACAATCCGGAAGGTGAGTCAACTGGCGGCGGACTGGAGTTGACAGGTAAGGTGACCGTGGCTGCTCCTTGTTTGCCTGGACAAGAACTTGGTAATACAACCAGACACTAATACATTTATTTTCTACTTGACTGCTTATTCACTCAAATGTTAGTACATGGGGAAAAATGCCTGTTTTGCCATTGTGGGATTTGGGTAATCCATGCACAGTGACTGATTTATGAAAAAAAGATGACTCAGGGAGAGCCATCTGATGCAGTTTGGGCTGTCCAAGATCGATGGGTATCTCTGCTCTGGGCTCAGCGCCAGGCTCTAAGCTCAAGCGTCAGATTCCCCTTATTTTCCAAGAATGTGCACAGCTGTATTTCTGGGCAAGACACGTGTGATGAACATAGAAATTCTTGCCACACCAAGTAAAGGATCTTGGGGTTAATGGCTAAGGAAAGCATGCGCCAAAGAATAAGGAAATGATTTGGCCGAATAGGGTAGATGGTTCTCTTTCTCCATTGAAAAAGCAGATACCCAACTCCACTACTTGCAGGGTTCCAAATACATTTGCTTAACAAATAGATTGTTTATTTATTTATTTATAATTAAAATTTATCACTGCCCATCTCCCCCAATGTTCCACATTACTTTCTCAACCTGGGCATTTATTCCATCCCTTTGACGTCATTTTTTTAAAAATAAAAGCTTCAACAAAAGATCTTTCCAAGCTGGGTTTATATCATTTTTACTAGCACCGCTTCCTTAGATTTCAATGCCGTGTAGACTTTGAAAAGCAGACGAAACTCAGCCTTCCTTTTCAAAACAGGGAATAGTGTTCCAGGTCTAGTTTGCTGTATTGCCTCCTAGGGTATTTCTTCTGGATCTTCAGTCACCCACAATTCTGCTAAGGCTGAATCCCTGACTGGAGAGGCCAAAGAGGGCAGCTAAATCGTTCAGGTCTCCTGGAGATATGAAACCTGCCCATCCTCTTTCATTCCGCTGGGCTGTGTCTATCTGAGCTGAGCTGAGCTGCAACAAATCTGACACTGCTCAAGGAGGGCAAGGAATGAGGGTTTTCAGTACATCTTGATTGCCATCGGGTGGCCGTCCAGAGTTATGCAGCCCATTTTATGCTTGGGAGCCATTTTATATACTAGGAGCCTTCAAGCATCTGGCTGACATCCGAGCAATGCATTCTGGCAGACAACAAGAATGAGCCCCATTGCATCTCATATCAAATCCAAAATATGAACTCTCCAAACATCCCTGCCTTTCGCTGGAAAGAACGAGAGGAGAGCAGGGCAGTCATTTCTTACTGAAAGGTGTTCCTGGTGTCATCTCCTTTTATTTTCTGACATTGCCGAGCTTTGGAAGAGTGGTGTGGTTACCAAGGAAACTAGCAGAGAGGTGTACAGGGCTGCCACTTCTCGAAGTGAGGAAAAGGCCAGCAATCCACAACCAAGCTCATCGGGCTGGCAGTCTGCCAATTAGTGGCAGCTTGACTGTGTGGCTGGTAGGACAAAAGAACATGTTGTAAAGAGGGAGGCCTGTGTGTGTGTGTGCATGTGCGTGTTCATGTTAGTACGGGAGGGATACAAACCAGCAGCCTCAACATCTGCTTCAGTTAGGGGCTTCTTGGCTTTAGGACAGCAGCCCCAAGGTTATGTACTCTCAGAAACACCTCTGTGTTGGGGTCGGGATGTCAATTCACCTGAAGGTGGGAGTGAAGGACAGCCAGGCATGCTGCCTTTTCTTTTGACTCCCATTATGAGAATTCTATTAAGGCTGGTAATTTGCAACAATCAATCTGAAATCACAGTTTGGTTAGTTAACGCACCTTTGGTCAATGCCTCATGGGAATTTAGATCAGTAAGGATGGCTTGCTCAAAATACGTATATATTCTTAAGTTTTGCCTTTCGATATATCTTGCAGCTGCCACCACAGATGGGTAAGTACAGTATATTTATATAAGTTTTCATCACTCACAAGAGAGTGGCTCTTAGCCCTGGAATGGTTCAGAGATCTTGGGCCACAAAAGAAGTGCCTGCCAGACTAAGAAGTGGGATGTAACATTGGGATGAAGAATCTGGCTTATAACTCAGAAAAGCTTACTTAAACCAGCCAATCAGCCGTCCCCAATCTGGTGACCTCCAGAAGGTGGATTGTAACTCTCGCATTCTTGGCTACCATGGGAGTACCCCTACTCCACTAAGGGAGCTAGAGTCCCATATAACTCCAGCCTGCCATTTAGAAACACTAAACACTCTTAGAAAAATCACCACTTCTTAACAACTCTTCACCATTCAATATATAATACATATATTACATATATAGACTAATAAGGGCTTAGATACACTCTGCAGGATTCTTGTAAGCATGTTCAGATAATATCAGCCTGTTACGTTCTCAGACTTTCAAGGTATATATTGTATTATGAATGGGTATGCTTTGAATGATCTTAAATGTGTGATCAGAGATATTGTTTAGGCAGCTGAAGTGCCATGCCTGGGTTCCTTGTCCACTACTAAATCTCACATTCATCTTAAATGTTAGATGCTTAGAGTGACCAAAAGTTAGTGTGCCATATGCAGAATAGCTTTGCAGCAAGGGGAACAGGTCAGAAGAAAAACGAGGGGACTGTTGCTGTATTCATAGATGAGGCAAGTCTCTAGATATAAATGTTAAAGGTAGCAGGATCATGTGAAGATTCATTATAGGTCAAAAGATGTTTCATTCCTTAAGAATAATTTAATGTTCTTTCTTAAATCTAATATAGTAATGTATGTGCAGGTTTTTTTAATACTCACTTTTCTCATTTCATTTTTAAGCCGCAGTGTAGGTCCATGACAGGAAGAATGGAAGAATACAAAAACATACAAAAACCTCTGAATGGGGTATCAAAATCCCTGACTGTATTTCTTGCTTCAAGGATACTTCCTCATTTGACCATTTTATACTAAAAGTTTATAGGTGGCACCCTCAGTGCATTACCCCACTAGCTTTATTAAGACTGCATTCATGCTCGTCTTCTTATGTGGGCAGACCGAATTCTACTCAGATAAGTGGAAAACTAGAGTACGTCCATGTTCCTCCCAGCCTCCCTACCAACATGTATGACAGTGTGGAGTCCTTGGTGCTCTCTGAGCCTTGTTGCTTTCTTGCAGACATCTCATTGCCCGACTAGGCAACATCTTCAGTGCTAGCAATGAAACGTCTGCAAGAAAACAACAAGGCTCAGAGAGCACCAAGGACTCCACAGTTCAACCCTGAGCTACAGATATTCTCTTCGATTGGTATGTTTGAAAGTCTTTTACTTGAATTTCAAGGTGTGTTCTCCCACAGCTCAGTCTTGCCTTGGATCTTTATTGGCAAGAAGAGCTTGAAAGAAAGAGAGAAAGAGAAGGGGGGGGGGGGGGGAAACCCAGGTATTTCATTTAAAGGTGGGGAAGTTCATTTCAAGCCCCCATAACACAAGTAAATATTTTTCAGGAGGAGAAGCCAATAAATTAAAAAAGCAAATATTTCTAAAAAGAGAAAGAGATGATCTTGCTGCAAGTGGTGCTACCTGGCAAAGTAATTAGGAGTGATTATTTACAACCTTGCTACTGTTTTAATGTTGTTTTGCATCTGTTCGGTGTGCACTTAGAGAGCAGCCACAGAGGGGAACATCTGTTTTCATCTGCAGTCAAATGCAACATTCCCCAGCCGGAGATCTCCCTACTGTGTCCGTGGGCTTTAATTATGTCTGCTTCTGTACCCGGGGTCATCTGCCCTGCTGTAGACAAACAGAAGCTCAGGCTTGGCGGGGAGCAGTTGACATAACCTGGTGCTGTTCCACTTGCCTTTCTTCCTCCTTAATCCCCCTGTCCACGAGAGTAATGTGCAAGTGATGTGCAGATGTCACCTCCACTTTCTAGAGACAGACAGGCACGGCAGAGGAAAGGAAAAGACACCACAAAGGAGTGGGAGAGGAGCACTGTAATCAAGGTCTTATCTCAGCTGACAAGGTAAAGTGTATAAGGGGAAAGAAGGGTCCTTATGAATGAAGAGGCAGCCCGCAGGGCCTTGTCAATTCCACTCACCAATAAAATCTCTATAGAAAATCTGTCAGAGAAATTTGGCCATGGCTGGAAGGAAGCTTTGCAATGGTGTCGCTGACTCTTTCCCAGTTTGCATACCAGGATCAATGCTGTCCTTAAAGTGAGGTCATTAGGTTGGGGAAGGGGAAAGAGAGGGGCTGGACAGCTGAATGACTGAAAGGAAAAAATGTCCCTCGCTGAAACCTCAAAGCTCAAGCAATGATTGCCTTTAATTCCTCATAGATACTGTACAGTCCTGGTGATCTTTTCTCTGATAATTAGATTAACATTTGTTTCTGAAGGATGGCCTCCTGCAATGAGATTTATTTATTTGCTGCTATGTGGTTTTTTACTGAATAAAATAGCTCGATTTTGTTTGTCTCTTGTGAAACTGGTCTATCTCTCAAGGAAGGGTTGAAACCTCTAGAAACACACCTCTGTGCATGATAGGCTGCATTACAAAAAATATTTCATTCCCCCCACCCCGCCCACCCCATTTTTGCCTTTTTAATTGCCAGTAAGCATCAACCCTTTAAAGTAGACCAGACTAGGAAACGAAAGTCATGCAGGCTAATGCTACTTTTATTATAAGGTTACAGTAACAGAATGTTGCAAGTCTAAATGCACCTCCCTCCTTTTATCTTCATGAGAACTAGGGAGGGTCTTGTCTGAGATACTTTCTATCTAGTAACCACACCACTCTTCCAAAGCTCGGCAATGTCAGTTTACAGTTCTGCCCCAGACTCAGGTTTCTTTTATCTGACCATTGTCTTGGTAGCAGCTCTTCTTCCTGTCCCTCAAGGCCATTCCTTCTACACATTAAAGTAAGGCAGCACAAGCTGTCACTCTTGATGATACAAGTTGTCAGCACAAGTTGTGCTGTGAAAAGCTATATAGTGTGAAGCTTATTCAGTTGCACCTAAGGAGCAAGAATGGAGATTAGTGGAGATAAGGAGGAGTGCATACATTCAGTCTCTCCTCCCCACCAATCACCACCGACTTTCCAGTCTCATTTCTTCCTCTAACCTTAAGTTTTAGAACCTTGGAAAGTCAGAATTCTAAAATCTTACGGAAGACCAGCATGAAGTTTTCCTTTGTAGAAGATCGCCCATTATGTCCAGAAACAATGCAGGAGGAGAACTTTGCAAGAAAGAAAGAAAGACTGCATAAGGCAATATATTGGCCATTTGGCAATAAAGTTATAAGAATGGATGTGGCCCTTTTTCATTTGTGGGGAGTGGGAGTGGGAGTGGGGGGTGATTAAAGGGGAAGAAGGGGAAGGCCTCTCAGAGGTGCCCTGGTCCTATTCCCAACCTTAAAGTCATTCAATCCCCCCAAAAATGCGCCCAAATCACATTGTTGGAATACATCCATTTTGCCCCAGAATTTCAGCAGCACAATCTCAAAGTGCAAGGAGAGGAGGGGAAAAACAAGGTTTCTGGGGCTCATTCTTGGAATAGGCACTTGTGGGGATGGGGTTTCTGGATTTCCCCCCCCCCCTTTCTTCCTTCTAAAATAGGATATATAATTAAGAGGCTTTTTAAAAATTCTCCTGGCATACATTCCTCTTCCAGGATACTTGTTATAGGATTCATTTTTTTAATGCTTGAACAATCTTATTCCATCTTCTTTCCACTCCTACGTTGAGTAGTCCTTTTTTCCCTTTATAATCAGTGCCTTGGGATTTTGCTCATCTGGGAACTTCACCAGTTCTTAACCAACAACTGGGTGGTGTGTGTGTTATTTTTTTAAAAAGTACAAATTTAGATACAGAAACCCTGTCTTGTTTTTTTGTTTGTTTGCTTGTTTCTCTGTCCATTAACACTTCCAGCTTAAACGGAGCTGACACTCAAGTTTACTGTTACAGGGAATAATGTTAATAAGAGTAGTAGTAGTTGTTGTTGTTCAGTCGTTTAGTCGTGTCCGACTCTTCAAGGTCAGTTTATGTTCCAATTCCAAAGAAAGGCAATGCCAAAGAATGTTCAAACTACCGTACAATTGCGCTCATTTCACATGCTAGCAAGGTTATGCTCAAAATCCTACAAGCTAGGCTTCAGCAGTATGTGAACCGAGAACTACCAGAAGTGCAAGCTGGGTTTCGAAGAGGCAGAGGAACTAGAGATCAGATTGCCAACATTCGCTGGATCATGGAAAAAGCAAGAGAGTTCCAGAAAAACATCTACTTCTGCTTCATTGACTACGCTAAAGCCTTTGATTGTGTGGATCACAACAAACTGTGGCAAAGTCTTAAAGAGATGGGAGTACCAGACCACCTTACCTGTCTCCTGAGAAACCTGTATGTGGGTCAAGAAGCAACAGTTAGAACCGGACATGGAACAACCGACTGGTTCAAAATTGGGAAAGGAGTACGACAAGGCTGTATATTATCACCCTGCTTATTTAACTTATATGCAGAGTACATCATGAGAAATGCCGGGCTGGATGAATCACAAGCCGGAGTTAAGATTGCCGGGAGAAATATCAACAACCTCAGATATGCAGACGATACCACCCTAATGGCAGAAAGTGAAGAGGAACTAAAGAGCCTCTTGATGAGGGTGAAAGAGGAGAGTGCAAAAGCTGGCTTGAAACTCAGCATTAAAAAAACTCAGATCATGGCATCTGGTCCCATCACTTCCTGGCAAATAGAAGGGGAAGAAATGGAAGCAGTGACAGATTTTATTTTCTTGGGCTCCAAGATCACCGCAGACGGTGACTGCAGCCATGAAATTAAAAGACGCTTGCTCCTTGGGAGGAAAGCTATGGCAAACCTAGGCAGCATATTAAAAAGCAGAGACATCACCTTGCCGACAAAGTTCCGTATAGTTAAAGCTATGTTTTTTCCAGTAGTAATGTATGGCTGTGAGAGTTGGACCATAAGGAAGGCTGAGCGCCGAAGAATTGATGCTTTCGAACTGTGGTGCTGGAGAAGACACTTGAGAGTCCCTTGGACTGCAAGGTGGTCAAACCAGTCAATCCTAAAGGAAATCAACCCTGACTGCTCATTGGAAGGACAGATGCTGAAGCTGAAGCTCAAATACTTTGGCCACCTAATGCGAAGAGAGGACTCACTGGAAAAGACCCTGATGCTGGGAAAAACTGAAGGCAAAAGGAGAAGGGGACGGCAGAGGATGAGATGGTTAGATAGCATCACCGATGTATTAGAGTAGAGTGAACAGTAAATAAAAGACCTCCATGTTACATGCACCATTCATTTGTCAATAATAAGACTGGTAACTATACCTTCTGTATCTTATGAAAAAGCATTATGTGGAAGCCTTGATTGACCGAAACCATGATGGGCAGCAGATGGCCCAATATATATGAGCTCATTGGATGATAATCATGGCATATGGAAGGCTACTACCTGGAATGTAAGAGGTATGAGTTATAAAAAGCATGAATTAATGAACTGAATTAATGAATGAATGACAGAAAAATAGATATATGTGTGGTTGTGAAATTGAGAGAAAGGAGAAGAATGTAATAGATCTGTAGTCTGATTTTGTGAAGTGGAGGTGATGCAGGGGAATGAAGATGTACATTTAATTATGAATGAAAGGAATAAATTAACCATCAGAAAGTATGAATTGGTATAATCTGAGCTATTGCAAGGAATGAATGTTTGTTGAAAGAAGCAAAATGACTGCATATAAGAGTGTGCTTCTGCCCACTTTGTTATATGGAAGTGAAAGAGAGAAATGTGAGGAGAAAGAAAAGTAAGTTGAATGCAGAGGAAATGGATCTTTCATGAAGAGTGTGTGGTTAAACACAAAGAAATAGAGTCAGGGATATATGGGTGCCAAATGAATGCATACTGAATACAAGAATGAGTGACAGTACGAAAGAAGCACAGTGAGCCGATTTAATGATATAGAAAGAATGAATTATTGATGTTCAAAACAAATACATAAAGGAAGTGTGGATAGATTGAGAAAAAGAGGAAGATCAAAAAAGTTGTGATTGGGTGGAATCAATGAGAGCTTGAAAAAGAGAGAGAGCTGAGAAGTTGAAAGAGGAAAGGGCAATGGATGAAGCAGTGTATGGGCATGGGGGAAGCAAGGATAAAAGGGCATGAAGAAGCATAGGGAATGGTCTTCGCATTAACAAGATTCAGCTATATTTCCTTTTATTTTTTCCTTCTTTCATGCCTATAATGTCTTTGGCTCACTATTTCTTACTAATTTTCTATATTTTGCATAACATTGCTTACCCCAAAAGGAAATTGTATGACAGGTGAGTAGGTAGGTAGGTGGGTGGGTAAGAGTACTCCATCCATCAAGACTGTAAGCCTACTCTGCTCTTTTCCTACTGAAAAAAACTGCAGTGAATAAAAGTGAATGAATAAATAGCAACTATTCTATAGTACACATCGAAAAGGAAAGGTCTCCCTGTTCCCTAATTTTATATAATAACCTAGTACCCCTGAGATATCTAGAATTATAGCTCCCAGAATTCCTAACTGGGAATTATCTGAGGGTATCAGATTGGAAAAGTTTGACTTAGAAAACAGAAACAGAATTAGGAAAAAAAAGATTATTATTCCAGCAAACGTTTCAGGAAGAAGGAAAAAGGGGAACTAAATTTTAGGTTTCACTAGGTTTCTGGCTTTTAAAAGCTTACAAACTATTGATGGTGCTACTATTCAAAAATTGTTTCTTCACTTCAACAAATTATAAGAAGATTGTCACTGTTAATATGAAATCAGTGGTAATAAAAATGAATATTTTAGTAAGAGTTGGCATGACAAATATATAATCATATACAGTACTACAGAATATTAATCCTCACAGGCAGTATGCACCTTATCTGTATCACTAACTCAAGACACCAACTGGCATTCAAGTTTCTGGTGGACCCCCTCTGGCACTACTCATCATCATTGGCGATCACTCGTAGCCGAATAAGATTGTCTTCATTAGAACCAGACTAAAATCTGTCCATCAGGCCAAGGAATTATATTATAACCCACCTCCATAGTTTTCCCCTACTATCATATTAACAGAACAGAGAGAGGAAACGCATGTCCCTTTTGAAATAAACATTTTCACATAAATAATAGTTGGACTTTCTGTAGAAATATCTTCAGAAAAACAGTGACAAGGTAAATAAGTAGAAATGAGAACAACACCTAGAACCCTTCAAAAGCTCCATTGGCTGTACACACAAAATCAATACAAACACCTTTCCCGTGGCTTTAACATTCGCCACAAGATGGCTCCCTGTGCTCTACTTTTAACAGCCAATTTACTCTCTCCAGGTGACTAAACATGCTGTCTCCTGAAAGAGAAGTCAAAACTGTCTGCCTGTCTCAAAAACAAGCCTGGGAAACAACTGATTTTTATATGTTCAAAAATGAGGGCATCAGTCATTATGCCATTTTCTCTTTAAATACAGTTATAGCATGACACCTACATAACATGGCTACAGACGTTTCTGGACAGGAACATATAATCCTAGGGTCCCTTCACATAGGGTCCCCTGTGCATTGATAATTTCATGCCTTGATTATTATAACATGCTTAAGGTGCCTTTTCAACAGCCACATGCCTAAAAAGTGAGAGATCTATGAAAGGGAGCAGAATAAACAGGTCAGGAGCCAAATATTGTTTTTATCATTCCAAGACTTCTAAGAAATTTATAAATGCAGATTTGAGGTGGCAGCTATTTATTTCTTATTGTCAGGAAGAATGATATTGCCCCGATACAAAGTGCAAAGCTAATTCTACTCTAAAGCCCTTGAATATTGTTTCATTTCTTAAAAAATAGGGACGGTCTTAGTTGAAAAGCTTGAAAATAATGTTTAAAATCAGTTATACTTAAACTTCTACACTCATTTTATTTATATTGGCTACCTTACCTAATGCTTGGATTTTCAGAATTAAATCTAAATTAAGATACAGTTCTTTATAATGTATAAAACTGAGTAATGGGCAATGGAATTGGGAATGTTTGCATCCAAAACAGATTCTTTGGAAGAAAGTCATTTTAACTGCAGCTATTCTACTGAACAGAAATCCTGAAAGCAGTTGCCCTGATTTAAATTCCATTTTAATCTCAAGCAGAAGCATGTCATAATTACTGTATTTAATTGGTATCAGTCCTCTTTAATAATTTCTTCTAAATCCACCTGGACTAATATGAAGTCCAGGAACTTCTTTGAGATGTTTTGTGTGATTTTTATCAATATCAATTAGTTAATTTATTAAAGGATAATCTATCCAAATTAACTTCTAACCCTCCAGCTGCATGAAATTTATTTATTCATTTATTTCATGCAGTTAAGATAAATCTCTGACTAGATTTTAAAGAAAAATACTGTAGATATATCATCTACAAACACATTAGTTATATGTTGTTTCTAGTTTTACATTAAGAACTTGAATGTTCTTATTTTTCCTAATATTCTGTGCTAATACTTCCATAATAAAATTATCCCAAATTGTTGGGTTTTGTTTGGAATACCTATTTATTTGGGGGGGAAAGTCTTTATCTGATCAATTTATGATAATTACAGTTTGTGCTGATTAACATTACTGATTAATTATAGAAATAGTATTAATTATTGTTAATATTGTGCATCAATCAGTAATATTCATCAGCACAATTATTTCTATATTAAATATAGAAATAATATTATATTGAAATACCATGTCCAATAACACATTTTAAAGACTCTGTGCAGTATACAGCAAAGCATACAAACAAAAGAAAATATAGAAATAAAATATCACCAATATACAATAGCATACCATTACTTTTGGTTGCCCATAGTCAGACCAAATCAAAGGGTATGCTTCAACAGAATGGTTTTCATGGTTTTGTGAAATACAAGAAGGGTCAAGCCCAAATGAGGAAAGTGTATTCCAGACTGTGAGGGTTACTAACCTTCTCAGAAAAGGTCTGTCTTGGAGACTTCCGGTGGAGGAAAATGGCGGAGTGACCGGTCCTACTGAATTTCGAGGTTAGGACCGACAACACGGCGTTTGCCTGGCGGCTCAGGCAGGACCTTAGAGCCCCAAAATATTCTCCAGGAAAGGAGAATTCAAGGAATTATTCCCTGTGCCCTCTGGACAGCTGCTCCTTGCCGGAGGATTGCAAAACAGTGTTCCAGTGACCGAACGGTGAGTGATCAGCTGAGAGGCGGGATTGCCATCTCTTCCAAACCATGTTGAAGCCAAAAAACAGACATTAACTCCGACCACCCCACTTCTAAAATCACCCTTTTGCTTTTAAAGTATTGAATTTAAAGAGGCTTTCTCCAGTACAGAAATATTGATTCTCTTGGTTGATCTTTCATTATTTTGGGGACTTCTTTTTTGTATGTTTAACTGTTTTAAAGGATTACAGTTTGAGCAAGGAAGCTGAAAGTTGAACTGCTTTACAATTTTTTAAAGGGAATAAATGTGTGTATTTTCTATTTTCTATTTTTTTATTTTTAAAAATTTTTTAAGTAAAAGATTTTGTTGGATTTGTGACTGGTCTTTTTTAGTCGCTGTGGGAAAGTATTTGCTGCGGTCGTTTTTTCAAGCTGGGATTGGTTACTTTCTTTAAACACTGATAAAGAAAGAGTTTCAATTTCAACTTGTGGCTTTGTAACTGGATACTTTGTAATTGGAAACTTTCTCCCCCCTTCAACTACTTTCTGTTACTGGAGTCATCTTCCATTATAAATACTATTGTTGGTCACTAGAGCAGAGCTTTCCAAACTGTGTGTCGCGACACGTTAGTGTGTCTGCTGCAGTGTCTGGGTATGTCACGGCTGCTGCTGCCTCCAAGCCCTGCCAGGATTCCACGCAGGTCCTAGTGCCTGCCTTGTGCCCTGCTGCCTCCAAACCTGCCCTGCCAGGATTCCACACAGGTCCTAGTGCCTGCCTTGTGCCTTGCTGCCTCCAAACCTGCTGTGATTCCACGCAGGTCCTAGTGCCTGCCTTGTGCTCTGCTGTAAGAGTGTGTCACAAAATGATGCCCTGCTGTAAGAGTGTGTCGCAAAATGATGCATGTCTAAAAAGTGTGTCACCAACATGAAAAGTTTGGAAAGCTCTGCACTAGAGGGAGCCAAAGTATTAAATTTTAAAGCATTGAAGCTTTAAATCTATCTATCTATCTATCTATCTATCTATCTATCTATCTATCTACCTACCTACCTACCTACCTACCTACCTACCTATCGATGGATGGATGGATGGATGGATGGATGGTGGGGGGGGATATAGAAATCATGGCCACTAGAAGAGTACAAAGATAAGCCTCTGGTGAATTTGTGGGACTAAAGAGCATGTTTGAGGAGTTCACGGCTAAATATGCAGTCTATTGCCCAATCTTTTGAGGTTCTTGAAAAAAAGGTGGATACAAGATTTACTGAGTTTGAAAAAAGATTGGAGCAGAAATTAGAGAAAACGGAAGGAGACGTGAAACAAGTAACTAGCAGAGTTGATGTATTGGAAAGTGAAAGGGAGAAAGAGCTTGACAGAATTGCACTGCTTGAATTAATGGATAAAGAATTTTGCTTAAGGCTCAGGGGGATTCCTTAAGCCAAGGAGGAGAGTCTTAAAGATAAGATTTCACAAGCTCTGTCAGCTTTAATTGAATGGGAGGATGACAAAATGATGGAAGAAATAGAAAAAGTCTTTCGCATTAACCTGAGGTGTGCAAGTATAAATAACAAGCTGAGAGATGTTCTGGTCCAGTTTGCTAGGAGGAAAACAAGAGAATTGGTCCTATAAGGTCACTTTGACTTAATATTGACAAAGTGGATATAATTGTACTGAAAGAAATTCCTGTGAGAATTTTAAGAAAGAGAAAAGAATATACTTTCTTAACTGATGTTCTGAAAAAGAATGGGATTCCTTTTCATTGGGAAAAATTGGAAGGGGTAAGTTTTACTTACAAACAACAAAGGTTTAGACTAACTTCAATCCCTAAAGCCAAAGATTTCCTTGTCAAGCATGGAACTAAGTTGGAGCAGTATGCAACTGAAAAGGTTGCATCTGGAACTAAACAAACGGATTCCACAATACAAGATGAAGAGATGGGTGCTACATCCAAAGACTTTGGTGGGTTGTTTCCATAAAAATGGCCTTGAACTGTCTTACATGGAATATAAATGGGGCAAATGCCCCTCAAAAAATAAGAATTTTGTTTCATTAGTTGAAAAAATTGAAACATGATGTGATATGCCTACAAGAAACTTATATAAGGAAAAAAGATACAAAATATTTGATAAATAAAAATTTGGGACAAAAATTTATTTGAGCAGGTTTAAAGAAAATTAATGGCCTTGTATTATATGTTAAACCACATTTGAAACCACATTTATTATTAGCTGATGAACATGGTAGATATGTAGCAGTTGAAGTGCAACTTTATGGACTTAAATCTATTATTGTGGGAGTATATGTACCAACTGAAGATAAAAGCAAATTTTTATGCAACTTTTTTTTAATAAGAATTTTATTAATTTTCCAAATATAATTAAAATGCAAAATACAGAATATAGAACAGATAGAGTACAGGTCTAAATAAAAAAGAAAAACTATAAAAGTGCAGAACAGAGAGAGAGCAGAAACAGAAAGTGACTTCCGACCTTCTCCAATACAGATATGAATACATTTACAAGTATAATCTCTTACCATTAGTTAAACCTTAGTAACATTATTTCTATCAAGTCAAGCCATTTAATCAATGGCAGAAGGATATCTCTAAGTTCATTTGGCAAGGCAAGAAACCAAGAATTAAATATAAATTGTAACAAGATGCCAAAGAACAAGGAGGTCTGGGTTTACCTGATTTAAAATTGTATTTTGATGCCTGTTGTTTGCTTTGGATGAAGGAATGGATAACTTTGAAGAACAGGAAATTACTGCAACTTGAAGGACATGAATTGGATTTGGTTGGCACGCCTATTTGTGGTATGATAAAATTAAAGTTAATAAAGATTTTAAAAACCATTTTGTAAGGAGTGCCATAATAAGAGTTTGGAACAAATATAAAGCAAGACTGTCTCCTAATGTATCATTGTGGTTGTCACCTCATGAAGCATTTGTTAGAAGAGAAAATGTGGGGGGAACAAGTTGGTTAAATTATGAAGATTTGTTAAATTTTGAAGAGGGTGAACCGAAGCTTAAAACAAGGGAACTGTTAGAGTTGGAAGGTTTTACATGTCATTGGTTTTCATACCTACAATTGTTAGAATGTTTTAAAGTGGATAAAAAGAATTTCAGATCTGTTAATGAAACAACTCAATTTGAAATGGAACTCTGTTTAACTGATGAACATGTTATTACAAAGATGTATAAAATGTTGCTACAGATGAATTTAGAAGATGAACAAGTTAAAGAACGTATGATTAAATGGGCTAAGAATTTTGGATACAATATTATGTTGGAGCAATGGGAGAAGATGTGGAACAAAGGTTTGAAATTTACTTTGAATTATAACTTAAAAGAGAATTTTTATAAAATGATGTATCGTTGGTATTTAACTCCTGATAAGTTGTCCAAAATGTATAATGGAGTAATGAATGTTTGTTGGAAATGTTCTCTTGGTGAAGGAATTTTTAATCATCTTTGGTGGACTTGTGAAAAGGCTAAAAAAAACTGGGACCAAATATGTGCTAATATTCAAAAGATCCTTAAAGTGGACTTACAAAAAGAACCAGAACTGTTTCTCTTGGGTCTGATGGAGAAGCAGCTCGAGAAACAACATGGGACTTTGCTTTTATACATGATTACAGCAGCAAGACTTTTATATTTATTTATTTATTTATTTATTTTATTTTATTTATATGCGCAAAGATGGAAAGATCCAGAAATACCTTCAGTGGGGGACTGGATTATTAAACTGATGGAGCTGGCCCAAATGGCCAAGTTAACAACGCTGATAAGAGAAAATACTGTTTCTGGATTTGTTTCTACTTGGCAACCACTTTTAAACTACTTGCTTCTGTAAGAAAAAAATGTTTTGATTTTGGGTTTTAATGATTAAATGGTTTGATTTGATAGAAATAATGTTACCAAGGCTTAACTAATGGTAAGAGATTATACTTGTAAATGTATTCATATCTGTATTGGAGAAGGTCGGAGGTCACTTTCTGTTTCTGTTCTGGCAATGAAGGGCTTTATAAGTAATAAACAGCATCTTGAATTGAACCTAGCGCCAACTGGTAACAAATGCAGCTCACGAAGCAGAGGTGTTACATGAGTGTGCCATGGCATGCCCATAACTACCCTTGCCACTGCATTCTAGTCCAGCTGCAGCTTCCAAGTGGTTTTCAAGGGCAGCCCCATACAGAGCAAATTGTAACAATCCACGTGTGAGGTGACAAAAGCATGAGTGTCTATCTAGAGGGCCTCCTGGTCCAAGTAAGGGCACAATTTGCTCGCAAGATGAATTTGTCCAAAGGTTTTCCTCCCCATAGCTGCCATCTGATCCTCAAGCAGGAGCTGTGAGTCCAAGAAGACTCCCAAACTGCACATCAATCCTGAAGGGAGAACACCTCTACTCCTGAATGGCCCAAATATCCTCAGCCATTCAGTCTCATTAGGGTTGACCCTGAGTCTGGTCCTCCCCATCCAGGCCCCCACAGTCTTCAGACACAGGACAGGACTTTGACAGTATCATCTGGTCTGCCTAGAATCAAGAGGTACCACTGGGGATCATCAGCATACTGATGGCACCTGACCCCAGACTGATGGATGACTTCATTCCGCGGCCTCATGTAGATGGTAAACCTTTTATATTCTCTTTAATACTTTTACATGTGTATACTACCTGAAGATGTCTATGTGATGGGCAGTATTAAATATTTTCAGTATGTGAATAAATAATACTAGTCCTGTTCACTATGGTTGAATCCACAGAATTAAAGTCTAATACATCTGGAGGGCACCATTTTGGAGAAGGCATCATGTTGAGGTAAGCCATTTAAATATGTGCCTCCTTGGTTTACCATCTACATGAGGCTGTGGAATGAAGTCATCCATCAGTCTGGGGTCAGGTGCCATCAGTATGCTGAGGATACCTATATTCCTTCTCCTATATTCCTTCTTAGAATCTGACTGTTCCTGATTTCACCACTTGGATGGCCTCATTTTTATTGCTTTTCATAACACTTTGTTCAGTGGGGAGTATATGGAAACATCAAAAACTTGTCTACAATTTCTTTTTCATGCTTTTGTTGACCCTAACAAAGGTATTGCCTGACTTTTTATTGTGGAATTTATTTTGAGTTTTAATGAGATTGTCTCTTTCCAGGACATGTAGCACACAGAAGATAGCTAACAGGACCTTCTTGGAATTTTCCTTGGAACAACTGGCTGACCACTGTCAAAGACCCAAATGTAACTTTGGTGTGATCCAGAAAGGAATTCATATGACTTTGTCATGTGTCTTTATATAGTAACCATAGAAATGCACGTGAACATTTTCTCCAGCATTTCTCCTTCCTTGTTCAGTCTTCTTACAATATTGCTATTCACAAAGGCAGAACAAGCAATAGGAAGTAAATCCCCAATAATCAAAATCTCCAATGGATATTTTCTTTAATCAGGCAATTGGGATAGTGTGATGGTAGAGTTAAGACTCAAAAACCAACAGTGAAAGGGATACAATGGAGCTGGAAGACTGAATGAGAAGTATGCACAAGCTCTAAATGTGGACAAGTTTAAGACAGGGGCCAATGATTTCCTCCTAAACAAAGCACAGCTTATGCTTAGTCACCTTTCTTTCTTTCTTTCTTTCTTTCTTTCTTTCTTTCTTTCTTTCTTTCTTTCTTTCTTTCTTTCTTTCTTTCTTTTGGATTACAATAGTAAAAACTAATGCAAACTAAACTTAGAGAAAGAGAAGAGGATGGAAAGAAAGAATAAAAAGTCCAGGAAAAATGAAAAAGAAAGAAGAAAAAGAAATGAAAGAATATAATAAAAGAAAAGAGATATATAAAGAAGTGACTTCCAACCTTCATCACAACAAGTATAGACAAATTTAGAAACTCTTCACCCCCTATAAAGTTACAAACAGATATTTCTTCATCCCATATCCCATCCCTTATCTATAAGCAAATCCATAAAACATCAACTTTTCAATCCTGGTATCAGCAAAAAGTCCATAAAGGGCTGCCAGAACTTTGCAACAACAAAAAAAAGTCTTATTTTAACCTTGATCAAACAAGCCAACTTTATATTCCTTTCTTTTACTTCTAACAGTCTTAATCTTTAATTCAATAAAATATTGTCATAGGATTTGATTTCTCTTCAATTCTTCTTTATCCTATCACATGGATTTCTTCAAGAGTTTAATAAGCCTCTTTTGTAGATCCAATAAGAAAATATTTTCCAGGACATTCTCTTAGTTTATAATTTGCATTTCCCTTTTAATTTTTAAAACTTCAGCCAGTTTCTTTTATAAATCTAGTAAAGCATCCTTTTCAAAATTGTTCTCTTGGCCTGTCATTTGTAGTTCCACTTTTGGTACTTTTTCTGTCTTGTCAAATAAAGTTGTTCCACATCTGTCATTCCTTCATTAACATCTTTTGGATATAGTCTATCCATAGAAGCAGACATCACTACTGACAGTGTTGATATTGTAGTTACTAATTTCTGGCTCCATTCTTCAAAGATCTCCTTTAATGTTTCTGATGTTATAACATTTTGTGTCATTTTGTAAGTCCCAGTATTAACTGACATCAAGAGCAGGCTTGTATTTTTTTCCTTCTGCTTGGAATCTTTAGTCCCCTCTAGTGTCCAGTTCCTACAATCATAAAGTGACTTATCTTTTGTTATGACTTACAATATCCAGGAAAGCCAAAATAAGTCTGTTTCCCACAAGACGCTATTTATTGTATAGTTACTTCCAAAATCTTATAGTAAAAGTCAATATTCCAAAATTATCTGGACCCTATTTATAACTTTTTATCTGGACCCATTTATGGGTCTTAGATTGATTTTATCTGGACCCATTTATGGGTCTTAGATTGATCTTAGATCAAAATCTTATTTAGCTTTTTGCTGTTTATTTCAAATTCTGTAAGTTCTTATGTTTATAACAAATTTTTCTTTTGTTCAGAGTTGAAGATAAACTCATCTGATGACTTTTCAAACTTGTTCCAAAGGTCTCTAATAGCTTAGAAGTAGTTAATGAGTGATTGCTGAAAGTAATTAGAAAATGAGGTTTATGAACTTAGTGTCCTTTAAAAGGCTCCACCACAGTTGCAAGCAAGATGGCTGATCCCTTCATCTCCCGTACTCAAACCCACAGAAAACTGCTGTCCTGCAGTCTCCTCATGAGGAACAGCTGTCTGGAATAAATGTAGGTGGGCTTCTGTCCTCTCCTTGTCTGGAGAGTTTCTGAGGAACCGGTCTACTCACCAGTTCCTCGGTCTTTGCCACAGTCATCGGCTCCACTTTGGGGGAGACGTCATCAGTTCGCCATACCACCTCCAGAAGCCCTCACCCTTCTTATTTTCTAAGGATGTTTATAAGGCCTATCTGTAGCATAAAGGTACTCTTGTACATAAAGGTGATGTGAGAAAGGAAGAATAGAAGTCAAAAAGAAAAATAAAGGCAGCTAAGGCAAGGAATGTACCAGGTACCAAGGGAAATTTTTCTTGCCAATTGTTTTGGAACGAAGAAACAGTGGCTGACCTCCCATCCTGAAAATGCACTGATTATCTGTATCTCCTTATCTCTCACCTTTGCCAAACTGCATAAGAGGACCAGAACCTTCTTACTTCCTCAGTCACATGACTTCCTTTAAAAAGGGTACAGGGGAAATATAAAGTGTAAAGTGTTTTGTTTTTTGTTTATAGAAAGCCAGATTTGCATAGTATTGATTTGCTCAACCAAAACAGCTACATGTGGCTTGTGGTATGTGAGTTTTACAAACTACAGTTGTTATCAACCCTTAAAATAAGATTTGATTTCTATGAGTTGTGAAAATATTTGAAATATGAAGCTTCAAAATGCTGTAAAACCTCCAGTGGTCTGAGTTTCAGATCTAACTTTTTCATTATCCAAGTTATTTTTTCATCCCTCCAACTAGCTTGGTTTCTTAACTACCATATCCTTCAGTTCAAATATCTGGCTATCTATGTATTTTGGATGTCTCCCAAGGCTTTACAATAAATGAAAAACATATTATGTATATATGTATAATCTTGGAGCCCATAAAGTTATATTTTTTATCATTGAATGCACATGATTCATTGTATAATTAAAAATGTCATTACAAGTTCTAAAGTTTCCAAAATCTAGTAAATAGTATCTCAGCTGAAGAGACAATAATTTAGTAAGGCTGCTAGGATTACAGTCAACAAATTCATACAAAAGGGAAGTTGGAATCTATCCAATGTTAGCTATAAATTCTGAGAACATCAACAATAGATCTGAATGCAGAAAAATGGTCTAGCTGGAAATCATGGCATCTATTTTCTGCTGTAACAGAGAATTGAACATCCATGGCATCATCATCTTTCAACAATGGGGCAAAACTGGGCTATAATCCTAGTTCATATAATTTGTTTTACCTGGCTAGGTTGGGCTGCAGAATCTTTGATGCTGATTTTCCCACGAAAAGCCATTCAAGCCCATCCTCCATGAAGAACCTCCTGGAGATTAGTGGCATTCCTGTGTAAGGAAAACAAGACTAGTTTAAACAGTTTATAAGGAGGAGTCCTGACTGATATTACATCTCATGCTAAATCATAATGTGGTTTCTTTGGTTTAACATGATAAGATGTGTGAACCCACTTATTGACCAGTTATCCTAATTTGTCAATGGAATCATATGTGAATCCAGACAGTCTCATCCCCAGAACATCGACCCATCCCACCTGATCAGTCAGAGAGGGCTTGCTACAGACCCCATCGACTAAAGAGTTCCATCTAGCGGGGTCCAGGAGGCGGGCCTTCTCTGCAGTAGCGCCCGCCCTTTGGAACATCTTACCCCCAAAGCTGAGGCAGGTTTCCTCACTCCCGACCTTTCAAAAAGATTTAAAGACCTGGTTCAGCCAGCTTGCCTGGGAGGGAAATGCCAACAGTTCCTCTTGGGGATGGCTGGTCCCATGAAACCCCTCCTGTATTACCATTTTTAACATCTTTTATGCTTGGATTTTATATTATTTATTAATATTGTAAATTTTTATGTATGTTTTTAGCTATGTTTTATTGTGAACTGCCCAGGGTCCCCTAATGGGGGAGATGGGCGGTAATACAAATTTAAATAAATAAATATAAATAAATAAATCATGGTTTATTTAACAAAGCGAACCGTGGCATATCTCATTTATAAATTCCTCTGTTCCATTTTTTTTTTCATTTGGATTCTTTTTGGATAAATCAGCATAAACATAATCATTGACTATCATGAAGTTGCAGAGAAAAATTGATGTGAGTTGTGTTATGGCTGGATGGTGCTTTGGATCCGATTTTAAAAATATGCTTTGGAGTGCCCGGGGGCACAAACATAACACTGTTTAAAAATAGCTGCATCTTTTTCTGGGATCAGGTGGCAGAGGGAGCCCTTTGGGGAATGGTCCAAAGAGGACAGTGAATGGAAGGAGCAGCAGAAAGCAGGGCATCTGCCATTGGACATGTGCAGCTGGGACCAGTCCTGTTTGTCATTGTATCTTTTCTTCTCTTCAGGTTTAAACCTGGGTTGACTGGACAAGAGTGTATACGGTTACCCAGGTTCAATTTATTCATTCATTTTATTTCAGTTTTACTTTTAAAATATATTATCCATTTCTACTGTGACCCAGTGCTGACTCTCAAGTAAATGTATTATCAAGACAGGAGAAGCAAACTCCATTTTATTTCTGTCCTCATGATGATGTGATAATTTAAGTGAGCTTAACTTAGGAAATGGTACAAGAAATTGGCAAATAGTGTCGGTGTATGTTTGGATTCACCCACCACTCCAAGCCATGCTGTATTTAATCACAGTTTTTTGAATAAACCATAATTGAATGGGTCACACACTGCACTAAATCAAAACCAAAGAAACCTTGGGATGGCTTAATGCTGAAGAGTCTATTGTACATTCTAAAACAGTGTTTCTCAACCTCAGCAACTTTAAGCTGTGTGGACTTCAACTCCCAGAATTCCCCAGCCAGCATGCTTAAAGTTGCTGAGGTTGAGAAGTACTGTTTTATAAACATACATCTTCAAGTGGCCAAGGTTGAGAAACACTGCACTATATTACCCATTGGTTAGTTCTCACTTCAAGTACTACAGTATGTCCAATACTGTATAACCCCTTTTAAAGAATAGATTCAGAGAAACCGGAAGAGGCACAAAGAGGGAAAACAAGGATTATCAGGGCACTGAAAACCCACAACCACTGCTCTTGCTCCTCATATTCTTTGCAGTCTTGTTTTCCTGAAAAAATGCCTCCACTGCTAGCCCTCCATCCTGCATGTAGCCCACCAGCACACCCTCCAGTTGTTCAATAGAAGAGTGCAGAACAGCAGCAATATTATTTGGAGTCATGGGGAAGAAGAATTAGAGAAATTCCTGAACCACCTCAACAGCATTCACCCGAATATACAATTCACCATGGAAAAAGAAATGAAAGGCAAACTACCATTTTTAGATGTCATGGTCATACGCAAACCGGACCTGCAATTATGACACAAAATCTACAGAAAACCCACCCACACAGACTGGTATCTACACAAAAATCCCAATCACCACCCACGACAAAAAAGAGGCATCATCAAAACACTAGTGGATCGCGCAAATCAGAACTGTGAAGCTCAATTTCTCAATTCTGAACTCAACCGTTTGGATTGGTCCCTACAGGCGAATGGCTACTCCAAGAATGAAATCAGGAATGCTATCAAACCAAAAAAACAGCACTCAACTGAAGAAAAACAGCCCCCCACAAGCAAAATATATCTGCCCTACATTAAAGGAGTCACGGACCGCATGGAAAAACTAATGAAAAAACATAACCTCCAAACAGTCTTCAAACCCACCAGAAAAATACAACAAATGTTAAAATCAGCAAAAGACAAAAGGGACCCCCTCACCGCTGCAGGAGTTTAACACATACCCTGCAGCTGTGGACAAGTATACATTGGGACCACAAAACGCAGCATCCACACCAGGATTAAAGAACATGAAAGACACTGCAGACTACAGCAACCTGAAAAATCTGCAATAGCTGAACATGTTCTCAAACAAACTGGTCACCAAATCTTATTTGAAAACACAGAAATACTGGACAACACCAACAGCCACTATGTTAGACTATACAGGGAAGCCATTGAAATACATAAACACCAACACAGTTTCAATAAAAAAGAAGAGAGCTTAAAGATCAGCAAAACCTGGCTGCCAGTCCTGCAAAACACAGCTTGCAAAAGGTCAATGAACTCTACTCAACCACAGAAAGATACAAACAACTCACACAATAGATGTGCTAATCCCACACACGACAGCACCACACCCCCTAATCACCACAAAGAACCCTCTCCTAATCTCTTGTAAACGACCCACAGAAGACACACACCCTCTCAGCAGCTATAAACACCAGCAGGAACACACACCCTCCACTTGGGCACAGAGAGAATCTTCTAGCTGTGCTCCTGTCCTCTGAAGATGCCAGCCACAGTGACTGGCGAAACGTTAGGAACCAAAACTGCCAGAACACGGCCACACAGCCCAGAAAACCCACAACAACCATCGGATTCCAGCCGTGAAAGCCTTCGACTATACAATTATGCTTCACCTAACTGAGGCATTCACCCCTCACAGAACCAATTACATTTCTTTTTCTAGCATGGAAGCAAACACTTATTCTCATCCTTCCAAGATCTTGTCCCTGCAGCCTGCAGAGTATTATGTGCATTACTCTCCTGGTGCTTATTTCAACTGACCTTAAGAATAAGAGGTTTATGCACATGTACAGAAGCCTTGTCAGGGCCTTGAGTTGGCTGATAGAGGCAGGGGGCATGTTGTTCTTGAAGTAGCTTTGAAGGACCTCTTGAAGCTTTCTTAGTCCTATTAACTGTATTGCCCAGTTCTGCACCACCTATAATCTTGTTAAGCATTCTCTCCTGCTTTTCATCCAAATTATTAATGAAAATGTTGAAAAGTATTCAATAATAAAAACCCACTTAATACTTCATTCCAGTTTGATGAAGAACCTTTGAACTATTATCCTCCTTTGAGTGCAATTTTCAAACTTGCTGAGGACCCATCTAACAGGTATATCTTGAGGCTAGAGCTGCTTCATGATTGGGCCATGTTTCTGCCTAAATTTTGAATTCGGCCAGTTTCACAATTCCTTTGTGGGCTCCCTAGCTGGGGAGGTGACTTAATAATCAGCAGGCATCTTCATCTTCCAGAAAAGCTATACCTCATCTCTGCAAATAACCAAACAATGATATAAAAATAAACAGAAATAGAAAAAGTGTCTGATTTAAATAGTATACTGTATCAGATGCTTCCTCAGATCAACAAGTTAAAGATTGTATGATTAAATGGGCAAAAAATATTGGTCATAATATTCAAATGCAACAGTGGGAAGATATGTGGACTAAAGGATTAAAATTTACTTTGTGTTATAACTTGAAGGAAAATTTCTATAAAATGATGTACAGATGGTATATGACCCCACAAAAGTTAGCTAAAATGTACGGGAACGTATCCAACTTATGTTGGAAATGTAAAAAAAAAAGAGGGGTCATTTTATCATATGTGGTGGACTTGTGAGATTGCTAAGAAATTTTGGACTCAGATGCATTCATTGATGCAAAATATTTTACAAATTCAAGTTCCATATAAACCAGGATTATTTTTATTGGGAATAACAGAAGAACAAATAGGAAAGAAATTTACAAGAATTATGCAATATATGGTTACAGCAGCAAGACTTATATATGCACAAAATTGGAAAAATCAGACTATACCTACAATACAGGACTGGATGTTAAAAGTAATGGAAATGGCAGAAAATGATAAATTCACATGTTTATTAAAAGAAAATACAAATTATTATTTTCTTAAAGAGTGGAAACCATTAATGGACTATTTACAAAATGCAGGAGGGGTAAAGCTTATATGGAGTTTTGAAGATTAAAATATATATAAATTGATATATTAGACAGGAAATGTTCTACAATGTTATATATAGACCTAGCATGTAAGAGACTATTTTTTAAATTACTATGACCAGAGATAAATCGGAAGTTCTAATTTCTATGTTTCATCTTTCTCTTTTTCTAGTTACTTTACTACACTTTTTTCTTTCTTTCTTTGATTTGTATTTCTATTTCTTTTTCCTTTTCAACCTTTTATCTATGTATATTTAAAATTCAATAAAATATATTAAAAAAAAAGATGCTTCCTCAGATCAATGGAACTGCTTCTCCTTCTTAAGATAGAGGGTGTGGGGCTTTGAGTAAGATGCCTGCCAGGACACCATACATGCTCCATCTCCCTGGTTTCTTCTCACTTACTCTTCTCATCCTCACTAGACAACAAGGGATGTCTATTTGTCTATGTTACTTGATTAAGACAACTTCACATAAGAATGCTGCATCAGTTGAAAGTTAGCTCCAGATCACTCTGATTCCAGACCACACATTTTCAAAATTCCCCTTTTCATTTTCTTCAGTGTTCTTTACTGAGTTTACATGTAACCTAACTCTGTATCCATTGTTTTACTTCTGAATCAGTGACTGTCTTCAGTAGCTGGTGGTATAGGTTTAGTAACTAAAATTTTAAAATGCAAACAGGGTGCATGAAATGCAGCACACCCTCTATTTATTCCCACATTCTGCTCCCCCCACTCCCCCTGCATTACCCTAACCTGGTTTCCAATAGTCATTTCAATGTAAGTGAGTAGCATCTTATTCACAAGCTGAAAAAAGTTCTCAGTTCTACCTTCTGATTGAAAATAGCATGTTGCCCCATCTTCCTTTAGATTTGTGTACTTTTTATGTGTTGTTTTGCATAAGATGATTATTGTGGTATTCTTTCTTCCTGTGAAAACTGTGGTCACTTTTAAATGTGGATGTAGAATATAGTGCTTTTGGGTGAAGTAAAATGCAAAAAAGCTGTTTTCCGCATTCCCAATTTCCCTTTGCTCTGAGAAGTTGTTGGCATTGTGCTGCCTGGGTTTGATTTTTGGGGAGATAAGTATAGACCAGAGGCCTGCTAAATTATTTAGAAATATACAAGCAGATGTTCAGAAGAGACTGGAAACATGCATGAAACAGTGTCAGATCCCAGAGAAGGGTCCTGCTGAATTCAAAGATGCAAGCAGTGAACATTCAGCACATATTCATATTTGTGTGTGTTTGTGTGTGTGTGTGTGTGTGTGTGTGTGTGTGTGTGCTTATGTGCATGCAAACAGAGAGAGGGGGTGGTTCATACATAAACATATTCCTTCTGTTTCTTCCAAAATGCTGACTTTTTCATGCATATACTGTACAGATTTGGTTTTTCCCTAGCTGGTATGCAGATTTATATCACCTTCCACTAGCTATGATAGATATTTCCCTCTAAAGGGCAAATTGTAAGAATTATCCCTCATAAGAGATCCTTTTGCTGTCCTGAATGATGTATATATATTAATAGGGTATACTGTATTTTTTTATAGAGATAACATAAATTCTGAGGTTTCAATCAGACATCTGCCTAATAAAGGAAAAGGTGGTTATAAAGGCACACATGTGCATGCACACACAGGCACACACACATTAAGGCTATGCAGTGTTCATTCTCTAAAAGGTGCTTCGAAATGTACAGGAGGGCAGAGGCAGGATGTCTCTGGGATACTTTAGAGCAGGGGTGGGGAACCTTTTTTCTGCCAAGGGCCATTTGGATATTTATAACTGGGAACCGGGGGGTGGGGGGCGGGGTTTCTGGGATTTCTGCGGACCGGGGGCCGGAGTTTGTGGGTGGGAGCCAATCACAAGCACTGGGGGGCGGGGTTTGCGGGCATGAGCCAATTGCATGGAAGGGGCGGGGTTTGCAGGCGGGAGCCCCACAGGCCTTAGGCGGGAGCCCCACGGGCCTTATATGGCCCCTGGGCCTGACGTTGCCCACCCCTGCTATAGAGCAACTGTGCCCATTCCCTCACGGATACCTTTCACAGCTACTTCACAATCCTGGGAAAGGGTTTGGCTGCTTTAAGATGAGGCAGCCACACTTTGGCACTTTCCAAGGCATTTTTTGGAGTTTGAATCCGAAGTTCTGCACAATCTACTGTATGTGCGAATATAAATGTGTCTGTGTCTCCCAATCCCTTCAAAGTGAATAAAATAAGGGAAAAAGAATGTGGATTACCAGAGTTGAGGGAGCATAATGCTGTAAACTTTGTTTAACTAGTAGTAAAACCTCACAGTTGAACTTTAAGATACAGGTAGTCCTTGTTTAGCAACCACAATTGGGACTGGCAACTCTGTTGTTAAGTGAAACCATGACTGTGCTTATGATCTTACTTCAGTTTTCCTTTGTTTTACAGACCTGCGAAGTCATAAATGTGAGGATTAGTCACAAAGTTACTTTTTCATAACTGTCATAACTGCAAACGGTCGCTAAACAAGACAGTCACTAAATGAGAGCTACTGTAAACAGGGGTAAATACTTTCCCCTTACTGATTCATAAGGCTGGATAATAATAATAATAATAATAATAATAATAATAATAATAATAATAATAAAATATATATTACCACCCATCTCCCCCATCGGGGACCCTGGGCGGTTCACAATAAAACAAAGTTAAAACATAAATATAAAGTTAAAATATAATAAATAATATAAAATCCAAGTACAAAAGATGTTAAAAATGGTAATACTGGGAGGCTTCATGGGACCTGCCATCCCCAAGAGGAACTGTTGGCATTTCCCTCCCACGCAAGCCGGCAGAACCAGGACTTTAAGTCTTTCCGAAAGGTCGGGAGGGAGGAAACCCGCCTCAGTTCTGGGGTAAGGTATTCCAAACGGCAGGCGCAACTGCAGAGAAGGCCCAAATCCTGGACCCTGCTAGATGGAACTCTTTAGTCGATGGGGTCCGCAGCAAGCCCTCTCTGACTGATCGGGTGGGACGGGTCGATGTTCTGGGGATGAGACGGTCCCTCAGGTAACCTGGCCCTATGCCATGTAGGGCTTTAAAGGTGATAACTAACACCTTGAATTGTACCTGGAAGCAAACCAGTACCCAATGGAGCTCGCGCAGCAGAGGTGTCATATATGCTGATCTTCTGGCCCAAATAACTGTCCGTGCAAAATATATAAATAGCAAATATATAAATAAATAAATAATATAATGTAAAGAAAGGGAGAAAAAGAATGATAAATATATATAAAGTAAGAAGAAAAAGAAAGGATTAGGTTAGAAAGAAAAAGAGGATAGAAAGGGTGAAAAGGGAAAGAAAGATAGGAAAAGAAGATAGAGCAGAAGAGAAGAGAGAGAAGAGGTTAGAGAGAGAAAGAGGGAGTATGAGAGAAGATATTAGAGAGAATGAGAAGGTCAAATAAAAATAAAAAGAAGAAGAAGAAGAAGAAGAAGAAGAAGAAGAAGAAGAAGAAGAAGAAGAAGAAGAAGAAGAAGAAGAAGAAGAAGAAAGGAATGGATGAAAGGATAAAAGGAAGAATAAAAATGAAAGATAAAGGAAAGGAAAAGAGAGAGATGGGAGGGTTAGAAAGAGTGAGTAAGGTAAGTGAGAGAAGAGATTAGAGAGAGAGAGAGAAAGGGTTAAAAAAGAAGAAGGGAATGGATGAAAGAGAAAAGGAGTTAAAGGAAGAATCAAAAGGAAAGGAAAGGGAAAGGAATAGATAGAGAGAGAATAGGTTAGAAGAGATTGAAAGATAAAGGAGAGAAAAGATTAGAGACAAAAAAAGAAGGATACATTGTATTAAATATAATAAAAATAATTATATAAAATCAAATGTAAATATATATACATAAATGTAACCATTGTTATGTGTTATATATGATCATTGTTATGTGTTATATGTTTTGTTTATGTTTTATGTTGAATGTAATAAAAAAAAAAAAAGGAAGACAGACAAGGATGAAATCTCATATATTGAGGGGCATCTGAGACCTACCTGCCTAATAACATTAACTTTACATGTTGAAAGAATTGAACTCTTCCAATTAGTTGAAATATTGTTATAGTAATTTTATTAATGATTATAATTATAACAGTAAAAACTAATACAAACTGAAAAAAGATAGAAAAATAAAAAGAAAGAGTAGAAGGTGCAGAAAAGAAAGGAAAAAGGAAAAAGAGAAGGAGAAGGAGAAGGAGAAGGAGAAAAGAAAGAAAAATAAGAATACAGTAAAGAAAAAGAAAAAAAATATAAAGAAGTGGGTGGTGACAAAAAAGAGGCATCATCAAAACACTAGTGGATCGAGCAAATCAGAACTGTGAAGCTCAATTTCTCAATCTGAACTCAGCCATTTGGATTGGTCCCTACAGGCGAATGGCTACTCCAAGAATGAAATCAGAAGAGCTATCAAACCAAAAAAAACCAGCACTCAACTGAAGAAAAACAACCCCCCCACAAGCAAAATATTTCTGCCCTACATTAAAGGAGTCACGGACCGCGTGGAAAAACTAATGAAAAAACATAACCTCCAAACAGTCTTCAAACCCACCAGAAAAATACAACAAATGTTAAAATCAGCAAAAGACAAAAGGGACCCCCTCACTGCTGCAGGAGTTTACCACATACCCTGCAGCTGTGGACAAGTGTACATTGGGACCACAAAACGCAGCATCCACACCAGGATAAAAGAACATGAAAGACACTGCAGACTACAGCAACCTGAAAAATCTGCAATAGCTGAACATGCTCTCAAACAAACTGGTCACCAAATCTTATTTGAAAACACAGAAATACTGGACAATACCAACAGCCACTATGTTAGACTATACAGGGAAGCCATTGAAATACATAAACACCAACACAGTTTCAATAAAAAAGAAGAGAGCCTAAAGATCAGCAAAACCTGGTTGCCAGTCCTGAAAAACACAGCTTGCAAAAGGTCAATGAACTCTACTCAACCACAGAAATATACAAACAACTCACACAATAGATGTGCTAATCCCACACACGACAGCACCACACACCCCTAATCACCACAAAGAACCCTCTCCTAACCTCTTGTAAATGACCCACAGAAGACACACACCCTCTCAGCAGCTATAAACACCAGCAGGAACACACACCCTCCACTTGGGCACAGAGAGAACCTTCTAGCTGTGCTCCTGTCCTCTGACAGGAGCCACAGCTACTGGTGAAACGTTAGGAACCAAAACTGCCAGAACAGGGCCACACAGCTCAGAAAACCCACAACAACCAAATGATTTCTTATCCCATCACTTATCTATAAACAAAGCCATAATGCATTGTCATTTCAGTCCTGATGTCAGCAAAAGTCCATTAAGGGTTACCTTAATGTTAGAGATAACAACATATCTATTTTAACCTTGAACAGATAAACCAACTTTATATTTCTTCCTTTTACTTCTAACAATCTTAATCTTTAGTCCATTCAAATAATGTTATTGTGGATGCTGTTACAACCATTCCAAAGAAAGTATTTGAAGGTATCTTGTTATACTCTGCCCAGCATAGAAGTATGGGCAGAGATACTTTGTAAACCGCCCAGAGTCCCCCGTTGGGGGAGATGAGTGGTGATAAATTTGAATTATAAATAAATAAATAAATAATGTTGTAGAACTTGATATCTTTTCATTTTTTTCTTTGTATCTTCTCATAAGATTCTTCAAAACCTTAACAAGCTTCTTTTGTAAATCCAATATAGGAAAATTTTCCAGGTCACTATCTTGGTTTGTTGTTTGTGTATCCTTTTTAATTATTAAGACATCAGCTGGTTTCTCTTGTATGTCCAGTGTAACATCTTTTTCCATGTCATTCTTGTAGCCTGTCATTTGTAAATCCACTTTCATCTCAGTCTCTTTTAGACACAGTCTCTCCATAGAGGCAGACACTATTAAAATTAACTTCTGGGTCCATTGTTCAAAAATATCCTTCAATATGTCCAATGTTAGAATATTTTGCTTCATTCTGTAATTGTAAATCAAATTTAAGTGTTCTTCCCCTTTAACTGTAATCTCTGGTTCCCTCTAGTGTCCAATTTTTAAAATCTTATCTTTTTTTTTAAATTCAAAACAAAAGCATTTTCCCATGGGAAGGATTCTTTATAATTAATTTCAAAATCTTATTTCAAATTTATCTGGACCCTTAGTCTGTTTGTAACTTTCTAAAATCAAAGTTTTAATCACCCTTTTGCTGTTTGTTCAAAAAAAAGTTTTTAAGTTCTTAAACTTGTAATTAAAACTTAATTTTGCTAAGGATTGGAGGAAACTCACCCTGTGCTGTCAAACTTGGTGATCCAAAGGTTCCTAATAGCTGAAAAGTGATTATAGAAGGAAGTATGCAAACTTAGTGTCCTTTCAAAGGTTCTGACTGTGGTTTGAGCAGGATGGCTATTCCCTCATCTCCCAGCACTCTAAACCTGCCGGAGATGACTATCTTGCGGTCTCATGAGGAGCACTTGTGGGTGAGCTCAAGTCCTCTCCTTGTCTGGAGAGGAATTATCGAAGAGCCAATCTACTTGCTGGCTCTTAATTCTGCCACGGTCGTTGACTCCGCTTTTCGGAGCCATCTTCAGTCTGCCATTTCTTCCTCCAGAAGCCCAATTAGCTGAAACATTCTGAAGGGTAATTTGTCTTCTTCATATTGCATTTAGGAAATAAAGGCAAGATTTTATCTGTTGATAAACTCTATGTTCAGATAAGGAAGTATACTGTGGGAAGGTACCACTGATGTGATACCAAATTATAGAATTCTGTCACAGCTAAGTGCCATCTGTTTCTGTCTTTATGCTTTTGGTAGGGAGAGAAAGGATAGGTCCTTAATACTGTTTAAATGGGATGTGTCCCTGAGTCCTTCTGGCAAAAAACCCAAAGCATGAATAGGCAAATAATGATCTTGATCTTCAGTGCAGCCCACTGAAGTTTTCTTTTTCAGAAAGACTACAGGTAGTCCTTTATTTATGACCATTTGTTTAGTGACCGTTTGAAGTTACAACAGCACTGAAAAAAGTGACTTATGACCGGTCCTCGCACTTACAACCGTCGCAGGGTCCTTGCAGTCACATAATCAAAATTCAGGCACTTGGCAACCAGCATGTATTTACGACAGTTGCAGTGTCCTGGGATCATGTGATCGCCATTTGCGACCTTCCTAGCCAGCTTCTGACAAGCAAAGTCAATGGGGAAAGCTGGATTCACTTAACGACTGTGGCAAAAAAGGTAGAAAAATTGGGTGTGACTCACTTAATGACCACCTCACTTAGCAACACAAGTTCCGGTCCCAGTTGTGATTGTAAGTTAATGACTCCCTGTAGTATCCTACATATGTTATATTGGTTAATGTCTGTTGACAGGGGGAAACATAGTGTGATAGATCTTAGGTCAGTCATTCTCTCTTTCCATGGCTGGGTGTTTTACAGATGTATTGGGATTACCATCACAGAAATCCCAGGAAGTGGGACTATTGGCCACATTGCCTCAGAATTATGGGAGCTGCAGAATGTGGAGGGCATCAAGTTTGGAAAAGCTTGTCTGCTCGATACCCAGATTTCAGTTCCACACAGGCCTGTGTCATGTAAATGATTATCCTCGTGTTAAGTCTATGGTCTACTTCCTCCTTTTCTTCCTCAAGTAGATGTGAATGGAAGGGAAAACAGAGGTTTGCTTGTCCTCTGAGCATGGGATGGATTGAGAGACTAGCTAACTTTTCTTTCCTTATTTTCCTCCTCCTCTGTTTTTTTCTTTCCCTATCTCCTTGCTGATGACCATGTTCCCAGAAAAGGGAACAGTATCCAGCAAGGCATTTTCCCTTTTCTTAAAATGGAACTTCTTCCAGTCCGAGCCTTGACTAATAGGAATTTTAATCTGTAATAAATCAGCAGAATACTTTATAAAAATTAATTCTGTACCCTAAACATTATATTATAGGTTTTGAAATAAATTGGCTATAGTTGGTGCCATCTTGGTAACTAGATGACCAGAGAACATGGTGATATTTCCTGCCATTTTGTTTTTTGTAAACTCTTTTCCTACCTAAAAGATGTATTTATTTTAATTTATCTTATCAACAAATGCCTACATTGGTCTCTGAGATTACTGTAAGGGGGTGGGGGTGGGGGATGACCATTATGCTTTGATTATCCAATACAAGACTTGCTGTGAATTTATTATTATGGCTGTGCAGTGCTTTGAACTTGGTCTCCAATATATGCTTGGGGGGGGGGGACTTGAGCAGAGCACCTGTCTGCAACATCTTAAAGCAGCCACGGTTGCTTTAAGAGAGGTGTTATGTTCATCTTCCCACATACTCTCAAGCATCTTTGAGAGATGAATCTGAAATACTGTCAACCCAATTTCTTATATTATTTAATTGGATGGGTTTATATATACATACAAAAATGCTTGATCAGATCAACATAGTAGCCTGTTACCTGATATTCCTCAGTCATCCCTGTCTACTTCCTTCTGCAGGTACAACTCATCTGGTGTGACTTTTAGGAGAAATTAGAAACATGGCAAATCAGCCAAGGCTAAGTGAAGCAGTATGGGAGTGCCATATGGAAAGCTTCTGTAGCAGTTGGAAGACGGTGTAATGAGGAATGCATGACACTCTCACTGGCTGCTACAAAGCTTGATTAACACATAGCACCTGCTGGCTTCTTCCTCTGTTTGCCTGTTACAAGTCTCAAAAAGGGAGGGATGATTTTACCCTACCAGGAGGGAACCTTTCCTTCTTTTTTAACATATATTATTGCCTTTTAACCTACAGTCATAAATGATAACATAAAAAGCAAAGCAAAATATACCAGAAAATAAGTAAAATATAAAAAAACCAAACAATAAAATAATAATAAAATAAAATAATAAAATAAAATAAAATAAAATAAAATAAAATAAAATAAAATAAAATAAAATAAATAAAATAAAATAAAATAAAATAAAAAATAAAAAAATAAAAAATAAAAAAAAAATAAAATAAAAAAATAAAATAAAAAAATAAAATAAAATAAATAAAATAAAATAAAATAATAAAATAAATAAAATAAAATAATAAAATTAAAATAAAATAAAATAAAATATAAAATAAAATAAAATAAAATAAAATAATAAAATAATAATAAAATAATAAAATAAAATAAAATAAAATAAAATAAAAAAAATAAAAAAATAAAATAAAAAAATAAAATAAAAAAATAAAATAAAAGGGTTTTTAGGTTTAAGAACTTCAAGTACCTTTTCTACTGATACTATTTGTTTAGAAACTTCAGATGCTATTAAATTGTACTATTAAGAGATGTTTTAATTGCAGAAATTGACACTGTGTAGACTTAGGTAATCCATTTTGTTTGTACAAAATGTCAAATGTTTTGAAAAATGACAAGAGTAAGGTGGTCTAAAGCAGGGGTCCCCAACCTGTGGGCCGCGGCCCAATAGTGGGCCACGGCCTGTTAGGAAGTGGGCCGTGGGGCTCCCGCCTGCAAACCCTGCCTCCCAGTGCGTGCGATTGCCCTGCCCCAGTGCGTGTGATTGGCTCCTGCCTGCAAACCCTGCCCCCCGGTGCACGTGATTGGCTCCCGCCTGCAAACCCCGCCCCCCTGGTGCGCTTGATTGGTCCCGTCTGCAAACCCCACCCCCCCGGTCCGTGGAAAAATTTTCTTCCACGACCAGTCCCTGGTGCCAAAAAGGTTGCGGACCGCTGGTCTAAAGTATTAATGCCTCTTCTTTTTTGCCCATGAACTTCAGTAAAATCATTTGTCAGCAGTCTTTAAGTCTTCTTCCCAATCCCTTCCAGCTCTTTGATTCTTGGGGTATTATAAAGAAATAAATACACTAGACTATCACAGTCAGTCTGAACCTTCTAAAGCACTCAAGTCTATCAAAGTGGAGAGTTTTTTGTTCTTCTGCCAAGGAACTGTTCCTTCAGCCCACTTCTAGGAAAAATGGAAAGAGATGCTTTGGTTCTTCCTTTACAGAGCCCAGAAATATAAACCTTAATGAAATCCAAAAACAGAAGGGATACCTGTGCAACTGGGAAGTCTTGCATTTGGGCAAGAATTTAATGAGAAATGTTTTAAAACAATAAAGGTAAGCCTTGAGGAGTTTATTGGGAAAAAAGGAAACATAGGGGGGGAAAAACCTATGGAAGGCCACAATCATGCCTACAGAAATTCAAACCTACATTCAGTCTAAATATGGTGTGGGGTTTAGGACATGTTCATAATTTGGTGCAGAGAGGATTATCTTCCCTTTTGTTTCTTCTTGCTTCTTCTGTTGAGCAGTATTTTTATAATTGTATACAGTACTGGGATAAATGAGAGTCAAACTATTGTTTTGTCAATCAAGAAACATGTTCTGCCTTCGATGCCATGCCTCTAGCCAGCAGCTCAGAAAGTTCCCTGGTGGCTGGACTTATTTGTTTTATAATAAAGACACTGCCCAGTTTTAATGGATAATCTGTTGTATAGAAAGGGTTACCTTAGAGAAAAGGAAAACAAGAATTTAAACCTATTTAGACTTTCCAACATGGGAACAACTTACCCAATGATCCAGGGGCACAATTGTGCCATTCCAAAATGTAGGGTATGGCACTTGACCAAACAACCTATGCATGTTGTTTGAGCTCATTATGCATTCTGCTGAAATTATCCATAAAAATATTCTATTTTCCATGGTTAGAAATATAAAACATGTCATGCAGTTAGCAAACATACTTAAGAATAAATCCGCAGCTCCGTAATTTAAGAGTTGCCTTAACTAGGGGAATCTGAGTTGCAGAAACCCAGATGACCACCAGATGGAGGCAGGGATGCAAAACATTTGCCATCTAGTGGTCATTTAAATTTCTGCAGCCCAGGTCTAGTAGCCCTAATGAAAATTGTGGGTGCATTTGCGCTAAACAAGATGTATGGCTTCTATCATTATGAAAACATTGTCACTGACACAATAGATTTCAGTGCAATAGCAGCCTGGAAGTAAACATAGGAGAATATAGAATATATCAGGCAGGTTTTAGATGGACTTTGCAAGAGTGAACAGGAGCTTGCCCACTTTTCTTCTATTAAACTCATAGTTTTGAGATGACCACCTTAGATTCATACAGCTCTCACACTAATGATGAACAGGAAATCATTGAAAACTTGGTTTTCTGCTGGACCTTGAGACAGGGTGGTTATGGAATCCCCATTAGTTAATTCTAGTTTTTATAGCTGGTTATATTGCTCTTCCAGTCAGCTATGGTCTTTTCTATAAACATGTATTATTCTCCTTTTTTTATTTATAAACTGCCCAGCAACACTAAGGAGTTGGGTGGCCTCAAAATTGGATAAATGAATACATCTATTTCAATTACACAAAGCAGCCATCAACAGACACATAGAGGTAAACAACATTTACATACCATTCATAAGAGACAATAGAAAAGCCAGAAGACCAGAAGACCTCCTTGCCAGCAATCAACAACCAGATAGGCAAAGATTAACAGCAAGATTAGCACCAGAGGAGCAATCAAACAACACAATAGACCCTAATCAAGGAACTATTAACTCAGTCAATCAACCAAGCAGCAAACAACACCCCAATCAAGGTACTACCAAGGAGAGTACACCCCCACCAACACAGGTAGGACAAGCGAGGGTATATACTGTAAACAGAGATCAAGTTCCACTCCCTTTTCGCACTGAAGATGTTGCCTAGCCTGGCAATGAAACGTCTGCAAGAAAACAACAAGGCTCAGAGAGCACCATGGACTCCACATCTATTTCTTTTGTTTAAAAGGTTAAATTAGGAATCAACACCTGGAGTCTCCAATCCAAACTCTTAAGCAACCTACCAAGCTGGGCAGTTGTTAACCCAGAAGCAAAAGAATGGTTTGATTGAAATATCTACAATAATAATCTTTCCAAAAGGCCACTCTAAGAAATTAAGTAGTTGGGAAATGTGTGGACTGAGAGCTAATTGAAATGGAATTGAGTTGGGTAATGATCTTGGAGAAAATTGATTTGGGATGATCTTCCTATTAATTGGGGAAAACAAATTAATTTCAGAGGAAATTAATTAGAGGTAATTTGAGGAAATTACTTGGGTTGGTAGAGCAGGAAACATGGAATCAAAAGAATGATTCTGTATTTGGTGGCTCTGATCTCATCTCTATCTCGAACTCAGGTTCTTGGACAAATTGCTACATTCCAAGGATCATCTATTGGCAAGTATATCATCATTGGCGATCACTCGTAGCCGAGTAAGATTGTCTTCCAAAGGTAAAATTTTAACGGTGGATCCGTAAGTGGCTATAAAGGCCAATTCTGGATCCGCACAACCTCCCACAATGGGGGCATAGGTTTCCGGGTGGGAGACGGTCATGATGAGGGTTTGCCTGACGTGCCTTCCTTTTAGCTCTTTTCTCCTTTTCGCCCTGTACTCGTGCTTCTTCAAAGTCCATAGCGCCGTTAATAAAGGATGACCTCCAATTGAAACGCTCATGAGTTAGGGCTTCCCAGTTCTCAATGCTGATATTACATTTTTTTAAATTAGCTTTGAGAGTATCTTTGAATCTCTTTTGCTGTCCACCAATATTCTGTTTTCCATTCTTAAGTTGGGAGTAAAGTAGCTGCTTTGGAAGACGATGGTCAGGCATTTGAACAACATGACCGGTACAGCGAAGTTGATGTTGGATGATCATTGTTTCAATGCTGGTGGTTTTCGCTTCTTCTAATACGCTAACATTAGTCCGCCTATCTTCCCAAGTAATTTGCAGAATTTTTCGGAGGCAGCGTTGATGGAATCTTTCAAGAAGTTGGAGGTGGCGTTTGTAGAGGGTCCATGTTTCACAGGCATACAGAAGGGTTGGTAGTACAATGGCTTTGTAAACAAGCATTTTGGTCTCCCTGCAAATGTCCCGATCCTCAAACACTCTACGCTTCATTCGGGAGAAAGCTACACTTGCAGAGCTCAGGCGATGCTGAATTTCAGCGTCGATGTCGGCTTTTGTAGATAGATGGCTGCCACAATATATGATGTTATGTTGACTTAACTAGATGGTTTGGTATTTGCCTTTGTGACTCCACCTCTTCTTGTGCTCTTGTAATGCCACTGCCATGTGTGAAGTGGATGTTTCATTGCAGTAGGAAATTTAGCAAGTGCCCAAATCCTCTTGAAACTATTTTTCTTTTTTTAATTAGAATTTTATTAAGTTTCAAGGAAAGATTTAAGCTACAGAAAAACAAAAAAACTACAAAGAAAAAAAGAAAAAACTAAAAAAGTGTAGAAACACAAGAGAATTTTTTTTCAAAATTACAAAAAGAGGTGACTTCTGATTTTAACAGCAAGGATATACAACAATTTTCCATAATCAATCCCTTACTCTATATTAAACCAAAATCACATTATTTCTATAAATCATTCCATTGGCACATTATAAAAATCATGAAATACAGTTGCTCCCTCCCCTTATATTAAAAGTGTGTGTGTCTGTGTCTGTGTCTGTGTCTGTGTCTGTGTCTGTGTCTGTGTCTGTGTCTGTGTCTGTGTCTGTGTCTGTGTGTGTGTGTGTATATATATATATACATACACACAAACACACACACACACACACCTACCTCCTAATCAACTCCCCCCAAAGATAACATTTATTTAAGAATTTTTTTAAAAATTGATCCCAAAAATAATGATAAGCACCAAAACCCATGCCACCGCCATGCACGTGCGCTGCCGCCATGCGTGCGCGCCGCCACACGCCCCCCCACGCCGCCGCCATGCATGCCCCCTGTGCCGCCGCCACGCGCGCGCGCGCGCCCCGCCACACTGCTGCCGCCGCCGCCGCTCATGTGTCGCCAGCGGCGGCACTTTGGAAAGCCCTGGTCTAGTATTTACTGTAGATAACACTATCCTAATTAAGTAATATTGAAGTCTGTACACCACAAAAATATTGAAAGTAAACCCATGAAATACAATTTCTATAAAGACTTATACACTTCAAAACATTATCAAGTACTTATATGAGAACAAGACACACTAGGAGAGACTAGAAAATACACAACAATGCAACTGATTGTTTTAACAGGAAAACTTATTTCTGAAATCTTTTTTAAAAAAGAGTTTTGGGTTTCATCAAGGTCATATTTTTAAGGTACCTCAAAAGTAGAAGAGAAACCAAGATGAATCATCTTGAAATCACACAGCTTTGTCCTGAATATCTCTATGTATCTAAATGCTATGGTCTAGTATTTGATAATTACTAAGAAAGGAACTTAAACATTGCTTTTTTTTAGATTGTATTTTTTAGATTATATTGCTCATATAATCAAAATTCCCAAAGCTTAATATATTTTAAATGTTTGCTAAGTACTTCTAAACAATAGCTGAGATCTCTTTCATTGATCATTATTGTATTTGTATTCAAATACAACTGCTCTGAATTCTTTCACATCTCTCATTTGAAATTTTTGTTATTCCCATTCAGCCTGAATTTTGTGGGGAAAGCGCCGACTTCCTTTAGAATTTACATTAACAGCAGTAAGCTAAAAGAGCAGAGGAAAAAATACAGTGAAGAAATAGGTATTGACTATATTTTCATAATTAATATATTCAGTAAGATACTGGGGACAGGAATGATAACTAGCAACAGGTTTTGCAAACTGAAACAACCTTTACGAAGTCACAAAATGCTGGAAAAAGAAAGCTCAAACAAGGAGGCAAAAGTGAACTTAAGAAAAACAGCAAGTGAAGTCCACCTTTCTTTCCTTTACATTCAAGTAGAGCCCACCTTGCTTCATTCCGATGCTGATTGCTGTTCTCCACGCTAAACAGATGGAGTCAAAACAATGGTTGAAGGTGCCAGGAGGCATAAAAGGAGAGGATTGCCCACAGGTTACATATCAAGCAAGCTTATTTGCTTGAGGGTGTTGCATGACAGCCACTCGCAGCTGACAAGCACCCTGCAGACCAAGGACCTAACAATGCAAATTATTGACGGTGCAGAAGAAGTGCCAGAGGGGCTCAGGAACAGTCATGTCCAAGAGATCCAAGGAAGTTCTCAGAACAGCCCAGTGAGCAGAGTTCTCTTTGTCTTCAGCAGAAGGATCCCTCCACTGAAGTGTGTCTCATAAAGCTCTCTCAGGTTAGATGACCTCCCATTGTGCTTGTCCTTTGAAGTGCCACTTAGCTGGGCTGGGAACACACTGATAAAAAGTTGATTTCTGTTTGCCGTTGCTTCATAATTGGATGAACATGAAAGCAATTAAAGATTAAAACATACAAACAAATAATGAAGTTGCCGTAATTAGCCCAAGTTTGATCACTGTCATAGTTATTTAGGAGGGGATGATATGTCTCAGCAGGTGACATTTTAAACACCCTTGGATGCTCTGGCTCTGCCTTCAGAGAATGCTGAATCATGGACCTGGGATTTAATTAAACCTCACTGCAAATCAGTGGTGATGACAGCCACACGTTGGAAGGAAAATTAGGCCACAGGGAGAGATGTTAATGAAACAAGCTCGGCAATGTTTAGCTCCAGCTTCTGGAACCAGTAGTTCTGGGCCAGCTGCACAGTGTCTGAATACTGTGCCAGAAATCACGTCTTCCACTCCCTTAAAATCTTCTCTCTCTGCAAGGCATTTGAGAATTTCTGTTTTGATCCTTTAGGGTGTCTTTTTGAGTTTGCTCTACTGTTGCAGTTTGGTAGAGATGTTAATGTACTTGGGCATAGTTGTAGGTGGCCTTTGTTTTTGTTGCACATTTAGTTGCTCTATTGCTCTTCAGCCTCCCTGCTCGCCCACGATTCAGCATCCAGAAGAGCCTCCTTGGAAACTGATGACTTCTTTCTTTAAAGCATCTTGCCCTGGGGTTTAACTGAAAGGGGAGAATCCAGGGAGGCTTCAGTTTTCTGGAAAGATGATTGGTGCAACAGCCCTGGCCACCTTTTTGCTTAGGTAAGGGCAAGGTCCTATATATCCCCTAGTCATAAAAATGTCACCGATGTTTTGTTTCCAAGTGGAAGAAAAAACAAAATTTTCAGTGAACTGAACAAGCACGTTAAAAAAAGGCAGAGGAAAATGTCAGCACAGTACTACTGTGGATTTTCATCTGAAAGCGATTTGCTTCAAATCTGGTCTGCTGCAGCACATTACAAATATCTTGACTCTTGGGAAAGGGAAATGCAAATCCATGAGGAAGGTAGCCTTCTCCAACCTGGTGCCCTCTAGCTCTATTGCCCCTCCCATCATTCCCAGACAATATAGCTGTTCCATCTGGCAAATAAGAGGTTAGAAAGGGCTGAGGAGACAAAGAATGCTCATCCTTGCAGCCTGCATTGTACAGTAATTGCTTGTTTTTAACTAATGATATGATAGTGGAACCTTTTGTGAGTGTTCATTTGCTGCACCATAGGAGACGGAGTCTGAAAAATGCCTGCTGACTCCATCGTAATACGGATAACATTTTTTCCCCTTGAGCACTGCTTAGAACAATCTTTTCTAACCACACTCAAGATGTGTTACTCTATGACTCCTAAAATTCCAAGATATCATTGTTCTTTCCCCAGGAGGAAAATCTCCATTGCTCTTTTCCCAGTTCTTGAATATTTCAGTGCAATTACACTGAATAATTGAATCAATCTGTCCCTCTGTAGAGTGGCATTAGTTTCAGTACAAAAGTCTAATTCAGGGTTCTCCAGAGTGGCCAAGGGTCAATGGGACTATCCAAGGGCTCATTGCATTGTTGTTGTTGTTATTTGTAGTACTATTGGTTAAAGAAGCATTTATTAAATTATTTTCATATAATAAATGTTTGGGGGTCAAAGAGTTGAAGAGTTTGAAGACCCCTGGGCTAATTAGAATGCATTTATCTGACCAGCAACAGCTGACCAACATTGCCCAAAGAAGAACAGTGTGTTGATCATAATAACAGTGACTTTAATACCCTGCTTAATGAACCAAGTTAAATGCCAGAGCCGGCCCAACTATTATCTATCTATCTATCTATCTATCTATCTATCTATCTATCTATCTATCTATCACATTTCTGCACCGGCCATCTCGCAAGTGATTCTGGGTGGTTTATAATTCAATTAAAATAACAAGAGATTAAAATCATAAAAACAAGTACATCATAAAGATATAAATATAAAATATAAAAATATCTAAAATGTATATAAAATATAAAATCCTCGGGGCCACATCACGGTGCCAACCACCCCCATGATTGACTATCCCCTCTCCCACCCCAAGGGAGGTGGCAAAGCCAGGTTTTCACTCCCTTTCAGAAGGCCAGAAGAGTGGGGGCCTGCCTTACCTCTGGGGGTAACATGTTCCACAGTGCAGGGGCCACGGCAGAGAAGGCCCTCCTCCTGGACCCTGCCAATCAACAATCTCTCATGGACAGGGTCTGTAACATGCCCTCTCTGCCTGACCGGGTGAGACGGGTCGATGTAATGGGGGTGAGGTGGTCCCTCAGGCAACCTGGACCCATGCCATGTAGGGCTTTAAAGGTGATAACCAACACCTTGAATTGGACCCAGAAGCAAACTGGCACCCAATGCAGCTCGCGCAGCAGAGGTGTCACATGTGCCGACCTTGGGGCACCCATAACTGCACGCGCAGCCGCATTCTGGACCAGTTGAAGCTTCCGGATACTCTTCAAGGGTAGCCCCATGTAGAGCGCATTGCAATAGTCTATGTGGGAGATGACCAGGGCATGAGTGACTGTACGGAGGGCATCTCGGTCCAGGAAAGGGCGTAACTGGTGCATAACATGAAGTTGGGCAAAGGCTCCCCTGGCCACAGCTGCCACCTCCTCTTTGAGCAGGAGTTGTGAGTCCAGGAGAACTCCCAGGTTCCACACATTATCTGTTTGGGCAGTGCAACCCCATCTAGAACCAAGGATGGTAAATTCCTGGATGCTGAGGAGCCCCCAACCCACAGCCACTCCATCTTACCAGGGTTCAGCTGAAGCCTGTTGTTCCCATCCAGACCCCTACAGCCTCCAGGCACCTAGAGAGGGTGGTCACAGCATCACTTAAGTCACCCAGGATGAAGATCGAGATGACAGGTGGTGGCATTTACAGTCTGGAGGATCCTGTCCACTTCCTCGGGTCCAATAGGATCAAACTGTTCCCAGATAACAGGGCAAGTACATTCCCTCGGCATCTCCACAGGCAATGCTTCATGCTTGGAGTCCAACTTGGAACGGATCCAAGCGATTTTATCCTGTAGATGTTCGGAAAACTCTTCCAAACAGCCCTGTAGGTGGGCCACTGGGCCCATCTTCCCGAAAAGGGATCATGTGATCTTAAACAGGGCCGTCGGGCAACATTCTGCGGACGCAATAAGAGCGGAGAAATATTGGTGTTTCACTGCTCTTACCGCCACAAGGTAGGCCATAATAGTGGCTGTAGCTTGTGTTCCGTCGGATTCGGTCTTTGTCTTCCTCCAGCGATGCTCTAGATGTCTCTTAACCCTCCTCAAGACCCTCAACTCCTCCTTGAACCACGGGGAGTGTCGGGTTGGATGGGGCAAGAGAGGTCGCACAGGTGCGATTCTGTCCAAGGCCCCAGCCGCCTCCCTATTCCAGGCAGTAGCCAGGGCCTCTGCTGGACCGTGCAGCAGATCCTTGGGTATAACCCCAAGCTCACTTTGGAAACCCATTGGGTCCATCAGTCACTGGGGAAAGACCATTCAAATGGGTCCTGCCTCCCTGTGGAGTGGGGCAGCATAGGAGAATATCAAGGCCACCATGGCATGATCTGACCATGACAAAGGGGACAGATTTAACTTTCCCCTCAGATCACATTGCCACTGCTGCGACAAGAAAACCAAGTCCAGTGTGAGGCCACTGTCCCGAGTCAGGTCCTGAATAATCTGGGACAGGCCCATGGCCACCATGGTGGCCATGAACTCCCGAGCTGCCTCTGAGGCTCACCCCAGGGACAGCAGGTTGAAGTCCCCCAGAAACATAAGCCTGGGGAACTCAACTACCAACCCCGAGATGGCCTCCAGCAGCTCAGGCAGGGAGGTTGCTATGCGGCACAGAGGCTGGTACAATAGCAACAATCCCAACTGTTCTCGGGAACCCAACTTCAGGAACAGGGTCTCACAACCGGCCACTTGCAGAGCAGTGCCCCTGAAGGCCACCAGAGATTCCTGGATGACAACAGCCACCCCTCCTCCCCTGCCCTGGGATCTCAGCTGGTGCCATACCATAAACCCAGCCGGGCACATTTCTGAGAGGGATACCCCCCTTCAGGGCCCAGCCAGTTCTCCGTAATACACGTCAGGTCTGCCCCCTCCTCAGTGATCAAACCACATATAAGGGGGGCCTTGTTGTTAACTGACCTGGCATTCAAGAGCAACAGCCAAAAGCCAGGGCCTCCATGGGTCTGCTGTCCAGGGCCTGGGTCTGAGTGCAGAGGGCCAGAACACACTACCAGTACCAAACACCGGGGGCATCTTCCCCAAAGATGGCCTGCCCTCTGACTCCTGCCATAACACCCCCGACCCATCACCACCTGAATGGAATTGCCCGCCCTAAATCTCCCAGAGCTCAAGGTGGGTGAGGAGGGATCTTCAGGCACCTAACAGACATCCCCCTTAACCTGGCAGCCAGCGTCGGCTCCTGGTTGCCATCTTGGATCTATCCATTAGGCAGAGTTACGTGGCTCTTTAGGCAGCAGATGGTTATACATTATATTTTTACTGCAAGGTATGTTTTAGGGATAATACCCAAGCTTGTATGCTGCCCAGTTCATTATAGATTATAGGCAGCTTACATCCAGCAGAATAAAATACAAATTAAAAACAGTCACAGTAACCAGAAACATCATCTTGACCTTTGATAACTAACCACCTCCATCCGCCAGCCACTGCTTTCAGACAATTGTCACCCCCTGTACTGAAGGCTCTTTGGACCAGTTCTGCTTTACTGTTGAGAGGTTTGAAAGTGGGACTTTCTGCCTTATGCCCCAAAACCTGGCTTTGATACTATGTGGCCTGAATAGGGGGAGTTAAAGAGGAATAGGAACCATTTGTGTCTCAGGTAGCAAAATGTCTTGCTTTCCAAGATTTTGCAGAGCTCAAAAATACACACAAAAGGACTCTCTGTTTAATGTCAATATATAATGGACCTTTCCATCTAGAAAAGTTAATGAATAGCCCTTAGTCACACAAATTAAATTGTAATGACTGTGTTAAGACCACAGCATAATCATTAAGATTAGGGAAACTCTATTTAATAGGTCTGAGTTCCTCAGGATACAAATATCCTGGTGGTCTCTTTATAACAGAGACCTTGAGTGAACCGTCTATTCCCATCCAGGCAAGCGGCAGTGGGTTGGGTCCCTTACTGTGTGAGGTACCCCCCCCCCCATAGGTCAGAGATACAGGGTGGGAGCCAGGAGTGTTTGATTGTGTGTAAGAGTACTCCCTGAGCGTAGGTCAGAGGGGTAGGAGTGATTGAGGTGCCCCTCCTCTGCCAGTGAGAGAAGTTGATGGGGGAGCACCGTAAGAGTGGAAGTATAGTGTGGATGAGGGTGGCGGTTGGGAACCCAACAGTGCCATGAGTGGGAGCTGGTGCACTGGGGGGCCCACCACCGCCCAGGTTTGAATGTGGTTGAGAGGATGATTGCATGGGGTAAGGCAGGGGTTGGCAACCTTTTTGGCACCAGGGACCACTTTAGTTGGAAAATTTTTTCCAAGGACTGGGGGGTGGGGTTTGTGGGCAGCAGCCAATTGGACGGACGGGGGGCGGGGTTTGCTGGCGGCAGCCAATCAGACATATGGGGGGTGGGGTTTGCAGACGGCACCCAATCGGATGGATGGGGGTGGGGTTTGCAGGCGGCAGATAATCAGATGGAAGGGACACCCCGGCAGGCATGGGGTGCACTTTTCCTCCCCCCCACTTTTGCTCCCCGTGGTTTTTTCATCCCCTACTGGGAAGCTAGAGCGTGCCTCTGCTTCCCCACTGCAGAGCTGATTGGTCCCACGGACTTTGCTATTTTTGCTAGGCATACGGGCTGCATATACTCTAAAAACACAATCAGGTGGCATAAAACCTTCCTTCATCAATTTTTAGTTAGAATTCTGTGGAATTGGGACCATACATATCCTTATTCTCCACCCTACTCTTTCTTTCCAATAAACATTTTTAATTATCTGTTCATTGGTTGCATTCTTTTTTTAAAATCAATTTCTTTCTTTTGTTGTTGTTGTTCAGTCATTTGGTCGTGTCCGACTCTTCGTGACCTCATGGACCATAGCACGCCAGGCCTTCCTGTCCTCCACTGTCTCCTGCTAGAAACTGACTAAATTGTGTTTCTCTGCCATGTTTCTCTCTTTCTTTACTATTTAATCTCACCCAACATAATCTTTGGGCCGGGACCATTCTTCTACGAAGTCATTATTATTCCCTTCCTGAGAAGCTGGGACTAGATTATAAGCAATCAGCATTTAGTAATAGTGGTAGTTTAAAAAAAAGAGAGAGAATCAACCCACAAAAGGCTAACAACCCCATACTACATTTTATAACTCATTCTCTCTTAAGGGAGTTCCAGTATGTCTTCATCAAGATGTGATCTGTCTCCACAGCTGATTTATATAAAACATCATAAAGCTGTCAGTATCCAGAATTTATTCAGAGTCACTGACAGAATTTCAGACCATATTTAGGAAGTTACCTTTTTTAAATACTAAATATTTTTCTAGAGAACATCCCTGAACTCTTAAGTCAGAGCTTTCCAAACTGTGTGTCGCAACACAAAAGTGTGTCACCACACACAGTCTGGTGTGTCGCCACACAACCCGGAAGTGCTGATCATCATCAGCGCTTCCAGGTTTTCCCGCGGCGACACACCAACAGCGGCGCGCAAAAACCAAAAGCGGCAGCAGCGCTTCCGGGTTTTTGCGCGCTGCCGCAATAGCGGCACTTCCAGGTTTTCCCGCAGCGACACACCAACGGCAGTTGGTGTGTCGCCGCAGGAAAACTTTGGAAAGCCCTGTCTTAAGTGATAAAGAAGCTTGGTGATCTGACCACAGTAGCTGTGTTGCAGCGCTCAGTGCCCTATTGTTCAGTTTCTTGCAAAGAAATGAGTTTATGGTTTCAATTTTCAAGGGTTGTGATATAACTTATTTCACATGATGTGAAAGCCTGACTTGCCATAGTTAATCTGTGGTGTGCCAGAGACCTAATGGCCTAATGTTCAGAAGATATGGGTCTCTCATTTACAAATACATATAAGAATATATACATTTCTATGCGCACATTCACATGGGGGGGGGTTGTAATTAACTTTATCTAATCTTATAAATAGATCCTAAATCCAGGCAAGCCCAGGGACCAGGTATTAACTTCTTACAGACAGGGTTTGTCAATCCCAGGCTAACAGGACTGTGTTAGGCTCCTGCAGAAATGCACAGAACAGCAAAACAGGGAAGATGCTTGCTCAGCAAAAAGAGTTCAGTGTACAGGGTTTTTTTTCCTAGCGCCAAGATTAACAACATGAAATTAATTAGAATAAAAGTCATGCTAATGCAATAGGTCCAGACTAACCATGAAAAAGGAACCAATACTAGATATTACCTCAAAACCAGAACATACAGGGATTTACTAGAAATTGTGTGATGTTAATATCTGTGCAGGTTCAGTAATGATCAGTGAATATTAACTTGATTCAAAGAACAATAACAAGGTGGGAGGTCAGCTACAGCCTACATTTGTACTGCCCCACACGTGGTATAGTCTCAACAGGTAACAGCACCTAGTCGACTCTGTCTCAGCTCAGAAACTAAGTGGGGCTGTGCTTGGTTAGCATTTGGTTGGGAGAATGCCAGGGAACCCCAAGGCTGGAGGAGGGGGGTAGAGTCAGGAAAACATCCTGGAACATAGCTAAACGCACCTGTAGCCTGGTCAATCAAACTACACTGTTGGGTTCATATTGGTATCAGGAAGTGAGCTTGTCTTGAGGGCAGCTTTACTTCCTACACGGCATAAATAATAGGATACCACGTGAGGGGAACAGGGAAGGGTTTTAGATGGTGGGGTTTAGATTCTTTTGGGAATCCAGGGCTTGAGAGAAAATCTTCAGGTTTTATGGGAAGGTTGGGAGGTTGGGGAGGTTGATGAGGTGTTTTTTATTATTATTTGAAGCAGTTTCCATATGGAAGGCATTCCTTGATACTACTACCATCAAGAGGGTGTCTTCTAAGAAACTTGTTTCTATAATCTCACCATATGTTATATTTCCATTTTCTACTGAAGTTTGTAGGGGAAGGGCATTATCCAGCAAGGAAGAATCTCCGGAAATATACTATACTATTTAGATTATATTGGCTATTAAGGAAGACTTTAGAAAGATCACTTTTTGATGTTTATAAGAGTTGCAGTGCCAAGGTGAATTCCAGGGACTTGGAATTCCCATTCTTAACTATGAAGTCCAGTAAATCAAGTAGTAGATCTATACAGCATCTCTAAATCAGCAAGCAGAAGGATCTAGATGCAGAGGCAGAACTAGCACTCAGACTAGCACTCGGACCAGTGTTTCTCAACCTTGGCAACTTTCAGATGTGTGGCCTTCAACTCCCAGAATTCCCCAGCCAGTTGAAGTCCACACATCTTAAAGTTGCCAAGGATGAGAAACACTGACTCAGACTATAAGCTAAGCAGATGCTTCCAGGAAGCTTACTAGAAGGGACTGGATGGCAATAACCTTCTTTGGCTGCCAGCAGCTGGTGTTTAAAGGATGCTATCTAGGCTGACCATATTTCAGGATGGCAAAACATGATGGGGTCTTATGTAATATTCCGTATTCATGAAAAAGACAGGGGTCCCGCCTGCAAACCCCGCGCTCCGGCTCGGATCCTCCTTCTGCGCCATTCCCGCCAGGTTTGAAAAACGGGACAAAATTAAGATTTTTATGAAAATGATGGGACGGTTGAAAAACGGGACAAAATTGAGATTTTTATGAAAACGATGGGACGGTTGAAAAATGCTTAAAAAACGGGACTGTCCCATTCAAAACGGGACGTATGGTCAGCCTAATGCTACCTGTTGCCACTGAATTCATCCATTCCCTTTTGAAGTGTTGTGCGCCATCACCACCTCTGATGGCAGCAAATTCCATAGTTTAACAATGCACTGTATGAAGAAGGACTTTCTTCTGAAACTTCCTGCCTATAGTTCCAGTCGAAGACCCAAGTTCTAATATGGTAAGAGAAGGGGGAAAATCCCTCTTTCCACACTATCCATGATTTTACATACTTGTACCAGTACCATGACTGCAGTTCAGATCACAAACTTCTTATTGCAAAATTTAGAATCAGACTAAAGAGAATAGGGAAGACCCACAGATCAGTTAGATATGAGCTCACTAACATTCCTAATGAATATGCAGTGGAAGTGAAGAATAGATTTAAGGGACTAGATTTAGTAAATAGGGTCCCGGAAGAACTATGGACAGAAGTTCGCAACATTGTTCAGGAGGCGGCAACAAAAAACGTCCCAAAGAAAAAGAAAACCAAGAAGGCAAGATGGCTGTCTGCTGAGACACTGGAAGTAGCCCAAGAAAGAAGGAAAGCAAAAGGCAACAGTGATAGGGGGAGATATGCCCAATTAAATGCAAAATTCCAGAGGTTAGCCAGAAGAGATAAGGAATTATTTTTAAACAAGCAATGCGCAGAAGTGGAAGAAGACAACAGAATAGGAAGGACAAGAGACCTCTTCCAGAAAATTAGAAACATTGGAGGTAAATTCCAGGCAAAAATGGGTATGATCAAAAACAAAGATGGCAAGGACCTAACAGAAGCAGAAGAGATTTAGAAAAGGTGGCAAGAATATACGGAAGATCTGTATAGGAAGGATAATAATATTGGAGATAGCTTTGACGGTGTGGTCAGTGAGTTAGAGGCAGACATCCTGAAGAGTGAGGTTGAATGGGCCTTAAGAAGCATTGCTAATAACAAGGCAGCAGGAGACGACGGTATCCCAGTTGAACTGTTTAAAATCTTGCAAGATGATGCTGTCAAGGTGATGCATGCCATATGCCAGCAAATTTGGAAAACACAAGAATGGCCATCAGATTGGAAAAAAATCAACTTATATCCCCATACCAAAAAAGGGAAACACTAAAGAATGTTCAAACTATCGAACAGTGGCACTTATTTCACATGCCAGTAAGGTAATGCTCAAGATCTTGCAAGGTAGACTCCAGCAATTCATGGAGCGAGAATTGCCAGAAGTACAAGCTAGGTTTAGAAAAGGCAGAGGAACTAGAGCAGAGCTTTCCAAGCTTTTCATGTTGGTGACACACTTTTTAGACATGCATCATTTCGCGACACACTCTTCCAGCAGGGCACAAGGCAGGCACTAGGACCTGTGTGGAATCCTGGCAGGGCTGAGAGGCAACAGCAGCCGTGACACACCCAGACACTGCAGCCAACACACTAACGTGTCCCGACACACAGTTTGGAAAGCTCTGAACTAGAGGAACTAGAGACCAAATTGCCAATATCCACTGGATAATGGAGAAAGCCAGGGAGTTTCAGAAAAACATCTATTTTTGTTTCATTGACTATTCTAAAGCCTTTGACTGTGTGGATCATAACAAATTGTGGCAAGTTCTTGGTGGTATGGGGATACCAAGTCATCTTGTCTGCCTCCTGAGGAATCTGTATAACAACCAAGTAGCAACGGTAAGAACAGATCACGGAACAATGGACTGGTTTAAGATTGGGAAAGGAGTACGGCAGGGCTGTATACTCTCACCCTACCTATTCAACCTGTATGCAGAACACATCATGCGACATGCTGGACTTGATGAATCCAAGGCTGGAGTTAAAATCGCTTGAAGAAACATTAACAATCTCAGATATGCAGATGATACCACTTTGATGGCTGAAAGTGAGGAGGAGCTGAGGAGCCTTATGACAAAGGTGAAAGAAGAAAGTGCAAAAGCTGGGTTACAGTTAAACCTCAAAAAAACCAAGATTATGGCAACGAGCTTGATTGATAACTGGCAAATAGAGGGAGAAAAAGTGGAGGCAGTGACAGACTTTGTATTTCTAGGCGCAAAGATTACTGCAGACGCTGACTGCAGCCAGGAAATCAGAAGACGTCTACTTCTTGGGAGGAGAGCAATGGCAAATCTTGATAAAATAGTTAAGAGCAGAGACATCACACTGACAACAAAGGTCCGCATAGTCAAAGCAATGGTATTCCTTATAGTAACCTATGGCTGTGATAGCTGGACCATAAGGAAGGCTGAGCGAAGGAAGATAGATGCTTTTGAACTGTGGTGTTGGAGGAAAAGTCTAAGAGTGCCTTGGACTGCAAGACCTTTTTATTGTACATTTCCAGTTCTATCACAGCTTTGATACAGTGCAATAACCAGAACTATACAGAGTGCTCCAAGTGCAGTTTCACCATAGGTTTATAGAAAGGTGGCATAGTCTTCTGCAATGATATACATGAATCTAGCTATGTAGGACCCACTTGAAAATTGTTTGCAGATTCTATTATGGTCATTGATTGTCTCTTGATCCATTGTTATTTCCTACAAACTATTTTAGAAAAAAAATTACCAAAAAACCCCACAAAAGTATTTTTTTTTTAATGTTCACTACTTGCATTCACCTAACAGACTTTCAGCAAACTGTTTTTGGAGTGTGAGTACTTCCAAAAGCCAGCTATACCCTGGTGTGGAGGTGAAGAAAACAAAGCTCAGGATGACATGGCTAAAATAGTTTTCAAGATTGAGCCAAACTTGGAATTAGAGTTTTGAGGAAATAACTTTGCACAGTGTAGAAGCAAAAGGACTGGTTTGCAGTATATTTGTGAAGAACAGCATTTGTGGTAAGCCTTACAAAAGGAGTGTTTAGTACCTTTACATCCTAGAAAAAGGCAAGGGCAAATCACCTGGAAATCCCAGGGTTACAGACTAGACCAGCCTCTCTCAACCTTTTGACCCTGGAGGAACCCTTGAAATATTTTTCAGGCCTCGGGGAACCCCTGCACATTCAGGCTCAACTATAGGCCAGAAGTTACAAAATTATTATATTCGTTTCACATACTGTATAGGCTCTATATACGCATTAACAGCATTCTTAAACTAAAAATAAAGAATGAAACTTGCCTCTTTAATGTGAAGTTGCCCGAATTTGAAATATTTTTTAAAATAAATTGTAATCTTCCAGGGAACCCTTTGGGACCTCTCACGGAACCCTAGGGTTCTATGGAACCCTGGTTGAGAAACCCTGGACTAGACAATGAAGTTGGGGGGAAAGAAAAAGAAAAGACAGAAGACAATGGCAAGTCATTTCCTATTGCTGCCAGCAAGACTACGTAGATGTGTCCATGGAGTCATCTAGAGGCAAAGTCAACTTGAGAAATTCTTTCCCTTTTGACAAGTATTCACTGGAAAATGTCAGGCTGGTTATGGGTAGGGATAAATGAAGAGAGTGAATGGTGCATGTTTTCTTCTCCCATTTTAAAAAAAAGTTCTGAGAACATCCCAAGTTTTAGGTCCTGTCTGATTTAGCTGTGTCATCATAACCTACATCTCATTGTCATTCACTCCAGTTTCTTTTTTGTGCATTAATCACTCTCCTCGAACACCCCAATTTTTGCATTCAACTTTCTTCTAGGATACAAAAGCTATCTGGGCAATCGAAAGGTTAAAAGCTCCGCAAAGAAAGGGAAGCGAGGAAGTAGGCCTGCTCATGCTAATACTGGGAGAAGCTGCCATTAGCCTCCTTGAAGTCTGTATCCCCTCTTCCCTTCTGCTTGTTAGAGATTTCGGGTTTCAACCAAGCACGTCTCACACAAGCTTGAAGGAGGAGGCAGCCTCTGCTGTAACCTAATCCTACTTGTGTTGTGTGGGAGGGGCTGAATCCCGGTTTCCTGTTTCCTGTTCCCTTCTCTTTTCTCTTTCTGCTCGAATCTCCTACCAAGGAGGATGGGTCAGCTATGGCTCCCATGTTACTCATACTTCCATCCAGGTGGGCCACATTAAGGAAGCATGTGGGTCACGTCAGAACCAATTGCTCACACACATGGACCACTTCTACTAAGGAACTGTGAGTTACAATAAAATTGTAAACTCTTTTTTATGTTACTTTACATTAATGTGTGAAGTGTGTTTATTTTGTGTTTTGAACTGATTAAGCCTTGTGCAAGTTTATGGGAACGCTTCTACTCTGCTATATACTAATAAGAAGCTGTGCGGAGTTCTGGTACTACCATCCCAGAATTCCTACACTGCTTTCCCTGCTCTGTGGAAGAGAAGGCTTCTCAACATGTGGTGGCAGAGATGCCAATGGCTGGAATGACTGAGCTGTGGAGGTTGGCAATGTCATATCTGCAGAAATGAAATACCTGTGGAATTTGTTACTTGCCAGCCTTGAGGGAGATATAAGCCTTGCCTTGTCAATCAATCGGCATCTCAGCCTTTCCAATCAAGCCAATTTTTGACTATATCTCATCGTTTACCACAGATGGAAAACTCCAGGGGCTGTGATGGCATCAGAGGCAGCGCATGTTTCTTCATTACCTTGAAGGGCCCCGTTGAGGAAAAATGAGGCAAGAAAACCCAGAGTCCTGTACATCTTTTTAAAGTAAACTTCAGATCTCCCAGGCTCAACTTCCAAACTGTTTCCCGTGGAAATTATTCTGGGCAAACCAAATGAAAGAGTCCCCTGTGCATCTGGCTGGGATTTGCTCGTTTTCTCCTCCTCCTCCTTCTCCCTCCTCCCCACATTCTTCCACCGCCCATCTTGAGGTATAAAAATCTATAACAGCAGAGCCAAGGAAGAGAACTTGATGAGAAATGCGTATGCCAGCCTTCCAACCACTGTAATTTCATTCTGCCTTTGTAATTGCCTGATATTACATTGTTCCCTGCCGGAAGATTAATTAGCTAGTCTTACCCTCCAACATACCATCCCTCTGAAACCCTCAAGGAAGCTGGCATGGTGCCAAGTCTTGCAGATTTGCTATGCAGGCTGGCAGCTGCTTCTCTTCTCCCTTAACAACAGTTGCTGTGCCAACATACCCCCCCTTTCCCCTCCCCAACCATCCGCCAAAGAGGTAGCGAAGTTTTAATGCCATCGGCTGGGCAGGGATGGGGGGTGGGTGAAGAAACAAAAACCCAAAATGATACAACAGCACACAACCCGAAAGTCTGATTGGCATAATTACTCACACTCATTAAGTATGGCTGCACGGCATATGCAAATCGGGCGACTCAAGTACACGAGGCGCATCAAGCGGCTGGAGCATCAGCAATGCCTTTCAGATTCCTCAGCCCTGGCTGGGGTGGTCGGGAAGAATGCAAGCGAGATGGCATCTTGCAGGGATGATGTGCCGGACTGACAGAAAGCAGCCTTTGCCTTCAAGCTCAAGACCTATGACGTTCCAGAGAAAGAGCCTTGAGAAGGAAGGAAGGAAGGAAGGAAGGAAGGAAGGAAGGAAGGAAGGAAGGAAGGAAGGAAGGAAGGAAGGAAGGAAGATCAGGGGGGAAGAAGAGGAAAATGGGGCAGAGGAAGTTGAAAGTGGGCAGTCATGGGGGAACATGACCAGCCATTTTGGATTTAAAGAAAACAGTGGGGCAAAGATAAGGCAAGATACCAACCTGTCCAGATACGTATTCTGTTCTCATCTTCCACCCATCCCACTCTCTGCCCATAACAAGTCACCCTCCACAGCAATCAAGACATGGTGGGGTTTCTTCCGCAACAACTATTAGCTAAGACAATGGCATTTTGCACACACACTGAAACCGCGTATTGTGAATTCACTTGGCAAAGAGCCCGATCCAGCACTGAATATCTCAGCATGCCGGGCACCACATTTGCTGCTTTTGTTTGACTCAGTCTTTGTTTTGGGCAAAGGGTGTTTTTTTTTAATTAGCCTTCCTTTCCGCCTCTGTTATTTCCACATTTTTATTTTTTAAAATTGAGCTCGGTCTGTTTTTGATTTATTTGATGGGTAGTAAACAAATCTCCCAATGCAAAAAAAAAAAAAAAAGGAGGGGGGTCTTTTGAAAAGATATGGTGATTTTTCTCTCCAATCAACTTACAACTGCATTTATAATCAATTAAAAAAAAACCTTCCTCCCCCTCCCCTTTGTGACTTCTCTTATACCCTGTTGATAAATGAATTGCTACAAAATATTGGGGGGAGGAGATGGGATTAATGAAATGAGAAATCACAATATACATAGATCCTAATGCTCTCGGTAGACCAATGCTAATTAAACGACAGGCAATTAGTTATCTTGAAGATTAGATGGGCTTGCTGAGAGTCTTCGAGTGGCTACGCCTGTCTCTGAGCGCTCCATATTGGTCAAGGCTTGGGGTTTTTTCCCCTTTAAAAGTTCATTTGTCTTTGCTGGAGTGCAGAGGTGGTGAAGAGAGATGCCCATTCATTTCCCCCTTCCCACAGGCATTCTTGCTTTGGCCCAGGGAACTTGAGATTTTTATGTATGTATGTATGTATGTATGTATGTATGTATGTATGTATGTATTTTTCAATCGCCGAGTAGCTGCTGCTTCTGAAAGTAGGTGATTTTTTGCTGTTGTTTATTTGTTCAGTCGCTTCCAACTCTCTGTGATTTCATGGACCATATATATAGTATATATATAGTAGGTGATTTAAAAACCAGGAAAAGGAGAAAGGACTCCCAGCAAGACCCACATTAACAATAACTAGACATATTGGGGGCTTGTTATAGCCTGATTATACTTTTCACTTATTTCTGCAAGATGCTACATCCAGTTACCGCAGGGAAGTTGGCAGACGCTACTTTGCCCTTTGCGACACCCGCTCGCCTGTTCCCACTGGCAGTCAGGAAGGTTTTGGAGCAACGTTTTGTCGTGCCCTTGCACGCGCAAAGGCAAACTCACCAATTCTGGGAGGCAGTAGTGATTGTCAGATCCAGACTGGGAATGGTAAAGTATTTCCCGAGCACATGAGGTAAGGATTGGAGATAGTGATCTAACAGTATCCCGCGGTCTAATTAAGCTCTGCCAAACTTCAGGCTGAAGCCGAGATAGAATACTGAAGCCAAGAGGTACCACTGCCAGGCATTGCGTGCCCATTTGTTGTCCCCCTCCTGGCCATTGCGCATCGTTGTGCGCTGCATGAATTACATTCTGATGAATGTGGCATTAGTTAATTACATGAAGATGCACATGGTAGGGAAAGGGAGAGTGGGCTATGCAAATGAGCCAAGGATGACTGGCTGTAAATTTGTTTTACTCTGCAACCTTCCCCTCTTGGTCCACATGGCTGACTGACAAAAGTGAGCACTAATAAGGCAGCACGCCTAACCTGCAGGCGCCAAATTGGCATCCAGGAGATTTACAGCCATCTGTGTCAGGATGACAAGAGGAGAGGCAGGAACGGTGTCACTCCAAGGAAGAGAGGAGAGCTTTCGCAGTCAGGGATGAGTGCCGCCATTTTCTTGTGCTTAAGAGGAGAGGCAAGGAATCGGTTGTGCACCTTTGAAATGGCTGTTTGAAAAGGGAGTGCCCTCAGATTTCATCCTAGTTCATTTTCTGCAGAAGAAACGTTGCCATTTTATCATTGCCTGCTAAGTTGCTATTAGTGAATTACACATTTTTATAGGAACGTATGAAGTGCCTAAATGAATTTATATTCAATTCTTTATTAGGGTCACAGACCAGAATTATAAATGCAATACATTAAAATACATTAAAATACAAAATACATTAAATGAAATGAGCGAAGCTTAATAATATATTTGCAATTGGTAGAGTCGTCAATGGGCAGTCAAAGTCTGCCTTATTTTGCAGACTGTATAGCAAAATTTAGCTACAGTACATTCAGGGAGACTAAATCATTCTGATCAGTTAGCAACAGTTGGACATAAAAGGGATCAGAATTTCCTGGATATTTTATCAAATGAGGAGTTATTAAGTGGGTTCGTGAGTCCTTATAATATATACAGTATAACAGGACATGTGCTATAGTATCAATAGCCTAAATGAATGTTTCTGATTATTATTATCAGGTGGGTTGCATCGTTTGTCCTAGGATAAGGACACTGAAATACCCAAAGCTGCAACCATGGCAGCTGGGAATGATGGGGAATGTAGTTCCAACAACTATATGGGGAATAGATTGGAGAAGTCTGCCAGAGACCAAAGAGTGCATGCAAGCTTTTCTCACATTAGCAGTAGAATATACTTACACATACTGACACAGATAGTTTTTTCAGTCTTAATGGGAGAAAGGAATTATATTTAGCCTTCTCCAACATTTAATATTTTCTTTTCATGCAATATTTGGGTTACAGTCGACCAGAAAAGTGCATCATCCTTTACTCAAGCTCTGCAAACTTAGAAATAAAAAATAAATAAATAAATAAATAAATAAATAAATAAAATAAATAAATAAATAAAATAAATAAAATAAAATAAAATAAAATAAAATAAAATAAAATAAAATAAAATAAAAAAATAAATAAAATAAAATAAAATAAAATAATAAATAATAAAATAAAATAAAATAAAATAAAAAAATAAAATAATAAAATAAAATAAAAAAATAAAATAAAATAAAATAAAATAAAATAAAATAAAAAAATAAAATAAAATAAAATAAAATAAAATAAAATAAAATAAAATAATAAATAAAATAAAATAACTGGGCTGTCAGTTCTTTTGTTTAGCATTCATATTGTTCTATCCAGTTCAAGTGCCGGGTTGTTTGATGACTTAGCAGTAGTTCCCCTGTTGCCCATGTGCAGATCCCTCTTTTGTTGCCTCTGAGCATGCTTAGGTTCTGGGACTGACGCACCCACAGAACTCCATGTTCCTCTACAAAAAGACAAGAAAGTAACTTGTTTTGGATTTGCTTTCATTCCCACCCACCCACCAATTTATTTCCAAGTAGAATTGACCTTCCAAACCATGGAGTGATCAAACTGGATATCTCTCAAATGATTTGGATAGTTCAAATGCTTCTGTGCATGTGTAACACCATGTTTTTCCTAATAAATGTGGAAACCCACATTGAATTAATTTGACGGTTTCATTCAAACATCCGAATTGAGTTGATTTTCAGAATTGGTTCACATTTTTGAACTGGAACAATTTTCTGAACAGAATCATCTATTCAAATTAGATTTTGTCTGATTTGTACAGATCTACTGGCTAGCTAGTCAGATGATTAAATGAAAAACTGAGGAGTTGAAGTTTTTGTTGGATGGAAATGATATGGTGAGGAATCACAGAAGTGCGGACAAATTTGGAGAGGTGACAATGCTGAGGAAGCACTCCCATGGGGTCAGGGCAGGGGGAAGGTCACTGAAAGACTACTTTCATAAGAAGTTGTAAACTTTCCTGATGTTGCAATGACTGTAGGAACTGAGATCGTGTATGTAGAAAAACTGCTTTTTCTATGATGGAAGAAAAAGTGACACACTGAATGTTTGGATTGATTCCCACTGAATTATGATGGTTAAAATGATGGGGGTCACACAGGTGCTGAGAAGAGCTCTTGAAATGGTCTCACCATGGCAGCTGCCAAGGACCAGAAGCAGAAGGAATGGTTTTAATATAAAACTCCACAGGCTGCTCTATTACTTACTGCTTGCTGGCTTTGAGTTCTCTTGGTCACAGACTTTTCTTGCATTATAGAAGTTAATACTCTTTTCATCTCAGCCACATTTTAGAGAAGTTGAAGTAGAAGGAATGTGTTAAAATGGCTCTTCAAAACAGATGTGCGCTTGCAGTTAAAAGAAGCCATTTTCCCCTTTCCCCTCGCACCGGTGCCTCAAGGTCACCTCACAGCCAATATTTTTGGCTGGAAAGTTGCCAGAAGAGATAATTATTGCAGTTGTCAGCTGTTACTCTCCAGATCTGGCCTCCAGCAGTTAGAGATATCACCTCAAAATGATGCCTGTCTGCCATTTAAAATTCTTCAAAGTGCTGAGAGAGCATGCAGCCACTAGGGTTCCTGCACTACCGCCATGTGTCTCTTCACCCATGTTTCTCTGCTGCGCAAGTTGAGAGGGAAAGAAAAAAGGACAGGGCTGCCAATTCAGATTTCAACATTCAAGAGGAAAGAGAATTTTAACATGTGGTAAAGGGAGGTGAGGTTCAGAATAAGGTTTGTTCTGGGAGGCATTTGAGATGGGCAGAATAATCTTGTGGAACTGCTGAATTCTAGAGGTGCTTCATACTAAACATTACAATTCCCAAGAGAAGAGAAGAGAAGAGAAGAGAAGAGAAGAGAAGAGAAGAGAAGAGAAGAGAAGAGAAGAGAAGATTGATTGATTGATTGATTCCTTTGCTTGTATGCCATCCATTCCTGCAGGCTGTAGATAGTTATCAATATAAACATATAAAAATATCCCAGAAAACCCCAAATACACATACATGTAAAAACTCAGGGACATAAACACCTACAAATACAAATGCAAGGTACCTCCACACCCACCTTTAAATCACAGAACATCCTCCTTCTGTTCAAGGCAGAACATGTAGATTTTCAAAGTTTTCCTGAAGCCTAAAAGGGATGAGGGTAGTAAAATTTCAACTAGGAGGGAGTTCCAAACAGTGGACGTGGCTACTGAGAACACCCACTTTCAAGGCCCCATCAAGTGACAATCCTGTAGTGATGAGATCTGGAAGGAGATGACCCTCTTTGATCTGGTTGGATGGGCAGATGAATACAGGAGAAGGCAGTGCCTCAGATAACTAAATCCAAAGGGCCTTAAAGATAACTAGCAGTGACTTTCAGTGAGTGCCATGGTGAGCTAGACGTCCCTGCCGAAGCGGGACAACATTTACGGTGGAGATCGACAGCTGGATGCTGGATCCTGGCCAGCAAAATCTCTCCGGAGAAAGGAGAGATTGTGAGATTGCCCATGTGCACTCCGGAAAGCTGCTCCTTTGAGTAGACCGCAGGAACCAAAGTTTTGTGGTTGGCTTATGAGTCAAGCAGCTGGGGGTCAAGGGATACCATCTAAGCTCACAGTCTTAATGCAGCATTTTATGGACAAAAATCTTGACTGAGCCACATTTATCAGTCTTGGGATTATTTTTTACAGCTTTGGAAATGGGGAATAGATTGGAGAAGACTGCCAGAGACCAAAGACTGCATGCAAGCTTTTCTTGCATTAGCAGTAAAATATACTTACTCATACTGACACAGATAATTTTTCCAGTCTTAATGGGAGAAAGGAATTATATTTCAGACCTTTCAGAATGGCAAGTTTTTATTGCATTCACTGGGTGAGTCTCCTTCTCCTTAACAAAAGAAGTTTTAAATACAATTTTTACGGATTTGGAATTATTTTTTTGAATAAACAGCAAAAGGGTATTTAGAGTATTGATTTTGGAAAGTTAAAAATGGACTAAGGGTCCAGATGGATTTCGAATAAAAATTTAAAATTAATTATAAAAATCCTTCCCATGGGAAACTGTGGTTGTTTGGGTTTTTTGGGAAAAAAACATGATAGGATGGGACTTGAAGGTTGGACACTAGAGGGAACTAGAAGAAAATAAAGATTACAATTAAAGGAGAAGAATACTTAAATATGACCTTTTAACAAAGAATGGAACAAAATACTTTAACAGTGGATGCTTTGAAGGACATTTTTGAACAATGGACTCAAAATTTTAAGAATGTCTGATACCATAGATAAATGGTGTGTTAATGATATCACAGAAGAAGAACAAGTTATACTGGATAAGACTGAAATTAATTTGGATGTGGATTTAAATATGACAATTACAAGAATGATATGGAACAAGATGATATACTGAACATACAAATGAAACCGGTTGATGTCTTATTATTAATTATTGTTTAATTATTAAGGGGACATACAAGTATCAAACCAGAAGAGTAATTTGGATAACCTTTTCTTACTGGATGTACAAAAGAGATCTGTAAAAGACTTGAAGGATTCTCTGAGAAGGGACAAAATGAAATGAAATGAAATGAAATCAAGCTTTAGGACATTATTTGATTAAAAACCAAGATTGTTAACAGTACAGGGAAGGAACATAGACTTGGTTCATTTGATCAAGGTTAAAATAGATACGTATTTATTTCTGGTAATCGTTAATGGACTTTTGTTGATAAGGAATTAATGATAAGGCTTTTGGATTTTGTTTATAGTTAAGAGATGAGATATGGGATGAAGAGAGTATCTGTTGTATTTTAAGAGATAGTGATAAATTACTAAGATTGTTCATACTTGTGATGAAGGGGGAAGTTACTTCTTTCTATACTTTCTTTTTTATTTTTCTTCTTTTTTTCTTTTCTACACTTTTTCTTTTTTCTTTTTATTCTTATATTTTTTGTAGTTTGTATTAATTTTTATGTTTTCTAATTGTAATCTTTAATAAAAATTATAATAAAAAAGATAACTAGCAATTTGAATCTCACCCAGAGTCAACTAGTAACTAACACTTCAGTTCCAAAGCTGGTGGGGTCACCAGAGTATATTAGGATGCATGTATCACTGCACCACTGCACTGCCATCACATTCTGCACAAATTGTAGTTTCCAGATATTTTTCAAGGACAACCTTCTGTAGATCCAGGCTAATTTCTTAAAAATCCTACTAGTGGTTCAGAATTATATGCCAAGTATATTCCATCTGGAGTCAGAATAGGCAAAACAGAGGTTAGAGTCTGAAAGTGTATTTTTTACTTAGATAATCTGTCTTTTTCTTCATCTGGCCTGATGCTTCTAATTCAACAGGATAGCTTCCAATTTAACTGAAAAAGAGTAGCATAAAGAAATCTCAGTGCATAAGTTTTGTTTCTGACTTTGTTGTTGCATGAATCTAAGGCAATGATTAGGCAATTAGGTAACATTGACTTGCAAAGAGATTAGAGTTGGAAGCTAAATATTATAGTCTAGGTGGTCAGAGGAAAAGCCCTGCCACACTAGATGACCTCATTGACCTTACCATCCCTGTGGCCAAGCTGGGATGGGGGTGGTGCATCCATCTTTGTGCTTCTTGATCTCTTGGCAGCTTTCAATACTGTCGACCACAGTATCCTTCTGGATCAGCTCTTGGGGCACTTTTCCACAGTTCCAGCTGCTGTTGGTTGGTGTGGGAGAGGTCGGTTCCTAGGCCCCTCCTTTGTGGTATGTCTCAAGGCTCTCTCCCCTCCTATGCAACATCTACATGAACTTTCTGGGTGAGGTCATCCACCAGGTTGGGGTCCAGTACCATCAATATGCTGATGATATTCAATTATAGGCTGACCAAGTGAGGCTGTCAAAGACCTGTCCCAGTGCTTGGAGGCTATCCTTTTTTTTTTTTGGTTTAAACTTTATTAATTTTCAGAGTATAGCTAAAATACGAAATAGAAAACACAGAAAAGCAAGAAAATAGGACTAAAGAAAAAAGAAAAAACTATAAAAGTGCAAATAGACAGAAAACAAAGACGGAAAAGTGACTTCCGACTTTCTCCAATACAGATATAGATAAGTTTACAAAAATAATCTCTTACCAATGATTAAACCATAGTAACATTATTTCTATTAAAATAAACCAATTAATCATTAAAACCCAAAATCAGAACATCATTTTTTCTACCACAAGCAAGTACTCTAGAAGTGGTTGCCAAACAGATATAAATCCAGAAACCAGATGTTCTCTAATTAATGCTGTTAATTTAGCCATTTGAGCCAGATCCATTAATTTAACAATCCAATCTTCAACTGTAGGTATCTGTGGATCTTTCCATCTCTGTCCATATAAAAGTCTTGCAGCTGTGATCATATATAAAAGCAAAACTCCATGTTGTTTCTACAACACCTTCTCCATCAAACCCAAAAGGAACAGTTCCGGCTTTTTTTGTATGTTCAGTTTTAAAATCTTTCGGATAATAATGCATATTTGATCCCAAAATTTCTTGGCTTTCTCACAGGTCCACCAGAGATGATAAAAGGTTCCTTCTCCCTGTAAACACTTCCAACAAACATTAGTTACACCATTATACATTTTTGATAGTTTTGCTTGGAGGCTATCCTTAATGGGGAGGAACCATCTTCAGCTCAGTCCTACCAAGACTGAGTGGCTATGGTGGTTAGGGCCCCTAGATCTGGGGAGATTCCAACTTTGACCTTGGGTTGGGTTGCACGTCCCCACTTGAGGGTGGTGTGCAATCTGAGAGGCTTGTACAGCTTCATTCTGTGTGCCAGATGCACCCTTTCCTGGATCGGGAGGCCCTTCAGACAGTCACTTATGCCATTGTCATCTCATAGCTCAACAATTGCAATGTGCTGTACATGGGCTTCCCTAGACGACCACTCAGAAGCTTAAGCTGGTCCAGAATGCAGCAGTGCAGGTGGTATGCCCATGTGACATCTCTGCTCTGTGAGCTGCACTGGCTGCCAGTCTGCTTCCTGCTGCAATTCAAGGTGCTGGTTATGACCTACATGACATAGGGCCTAGTTATTTATTTTTTATATGATTTGTATTGAAACTTAAAAAAAAAGTTAAAAATTAATCTAAACTAATATAAAGTAAGGAAGAAGAAAGAAAAAGGAAGAAATCAAAGAAAAAGTAAAAAGTACAAGAAAATAAAAAAAAGTTTAAGAAAAATAGAAAAGAAAGAAAAAAGACACAAAGAAGTGGCTTCCGATATTCTTCACAGCAGTTATAAGTACAATTATATTTTAACCTCTCTCTCTAAAGTTACATCATAATACTCTTCCTCCTATAATCTATTCTGTCTAGTCATCAAAACCATAAATCACAAGTTCATTTTTTTCATTTTTACACAAAAAGTCCATAAGAGGTTTCCAGTCACCGATAAATGTAGATAGTGTCTTTTCTCTAATCAAAGAAGTTATTTATCCATCTCAGCAAGATCCGTCAATTCCACCAACCGTTCCTCCGTAGTGGGTAGTGTCAAATCTTTCCAACTCTGTGCATATAATAATCTCGCTGCAGGAACCACATATTGAAATAATCTTCCATGGCTTTTTTCTTACTGTTTATCCATTACTCCTAAAAGAAACGTTCTGGCTTCAATTTAATATTAATCTTTAAAATCTTCTGTATCAAAGTATGTGTTTGAATCTAATTTTTTTTAGCTTTTTTACATGTCTACCAAGCATGATAAAATGTCCCTTCATGTTGTTCATATTTCCAACATAAATTTGAAGTGCCTAGATAATTCTAGATAATTTCTCTGGCGACATATACCAACGACACATCATTTTATAAAAATTCTCTTTAAGATCATAAATGTAAATTATAACCAAAATTCTTAGCCCACTTTGTCATACATTCTTTAACCTGTTCTTCCCCTGTTTTAAATTTCAACATAGGGCCTGGTTATCTGAGGGATTGTCTATCTCCCATGGTGTCTGCCCGGCCAATACGAACTGACAGGGTTGGCGCGCTTTGGGTCCTTTCAATTAAACAGTATCATTTTTGGGGACACAGGAGACATGCCTTCTCTGTCCCAGCACCTGCCCCCTGGAATGTGGGTGATTCCTATCCTGATGGTGTTCTGGAGGGCCTTGAAGACCTGGCTCCTCTCTCAGGCTCTGGGTTAGGGTGGCTGGGTCCCCTTTTGAGTTCTGTTGCTGGACGGATTTGCCATCTTATTTTTTTATCTCCTTTTACTTATTAGTTATTTGCTGGTTATGTTTTTGAACTGCATTGTATTTCATTTTCATTGTTATACTGTGAGCTGCCCAGAGTTGGGCGGTGCCTAAATCAAATAAATTAAATTAAATCCCTAGGAGACAGGCTTTTAATAGGATCTATTTTGCTTGAGTGAGCAGATTGTGTCAAAGCCTCTACATGATATGTTTGCATCCATGTGGTGGAGAGGGGATGGAAAGGGCACCCCACTGAGAACTCAGGGGCCCTCTTCATGTGCCACCCCAAAAGGGCAATGCTGGTAGCCAAATTTTGTACTAGTGACTATTGAATTCCTCAAGTAATGATTAAGTAAAGGTAAAGGTTCCCCCCGCACATTTGTGCAGTCGTGCCCGACTCTAGGGGCCGGTGCCCATCTCCGTTTGTTAGCCGAAGAGCCAGCATTGTCCGAAGACGCTTCCACAGTCATGTGGCCAGCATGACGCACGCGGAACGCTGTTACCTAACCACCGAAGTGGTACCTATTCATCTACTTGCATTTGCATGCTTTCGAATTGCTAGGTTGGCAAGAGCTGGGGCGAGTGCGGGAGCTCACTCCGTCACGCAGGGCTAGGGATTCGAACCTCCAAACTTGCGATCGACAAGCCTGGCCACCACGCCCCCCAAGTAATGATTACATCATAGTAAATTAGATCTTTTATTTTCAATAAAACAAAGTCAGCCAGCCTTGGTAAAAACGTATATTCACTGTTTCTCCCTTTGCATTTTTTAATGGTTTTGATTAATTATCATAATAAAGTGTGTTTGTCTGCCTAAGACCTTGGGGTAGCGCTGAGCCATTAACCAGAAAATGAAAGGGAAAAGAACTTTTTTCCCTTTCTAAATTTTTTAAAAATATTGTTCTCTCCATTTTTTCAGTGGGAGAGAATGTAACTCTGCCAGCTATATGTCGGATCTGAGACTGAGCTTCCCATAGGCTTCAAAGAATTGGTTTTAACTTTTGAAGTCTTCCATGACATAGCACCAAGGTACTTACAGGACTGGCTTCTCCAGTCAATGTCAGCCCATCCAACTTGTACCGTATGTACTAGGAGAACTTGCTAATGATTCTCCATTTATGAGAAATGAGGTGAGGGAAGTTCATAGTAAGTGCTTTTTTTGTTGCTACATCTGCGCTCTGAAATATCCTCCCCTCTACACACACACAAAATTGATCAGCTCCCACATTGCTAGATTTCCATAAGTCATTAAAAACTAATTATTCCAAAGAACATTTGGTGTATGAAGTACTGCCACCAATTTTTATTGGTTTAGTAATTATACTGTTTTTAAGTTTTGTTTGATTTTGTACTGTGGATGTTTTATTGCACTGTTTTATAGAGGCATTGTAAGGCTGCAAGAATCTCCTTAATTGTGGTAGGCACAAATTTCATAAATAAATAACAGTTCCCCACCCTAGATTCTAGGAGTATATCCAGAGAAGGGGGATATAAATTTAGATGGCAGGCCATTGAAATATTCCTTCCGGGATTCACCTCTATAGATAGCACCCTTTAATGTGACTGGACATCAGGCCACAACATGGGAACCAACAGGATCCCACAGCTCTGAGACCTTCTCATTAAATTTAAGAACATTTATTGTGGCCAATATTTATACCTCATAAATTATACCATCTTAAAATCGATGGCCGACAGCCACGTGGGCGACCAAAACAGAGATGGCAAGACACCATCAATAAGGACATGCAAATTGATGGGCTACGCCCTGAGGATGCGGATGATCGGGCAGAGTGGTGTTTCAGGATCCGAAAAGCAGACCCTGCGAAAATAGCGGGAAAACGCTAGGAAGAAGAATTATTTATACTTCATAACAATAGTATGTGCTGTTAGTATCTTTATTATTAAGTATAACATAATATATGTAATTTTCATGAATAATACAAATGGCACTTGAAATACAAATGCGAGGTTTTCCCTTTGCTCTGATAAATGTGGAAGTAGGCACAGCAGATCCCACAGATCCTTTCAGAAGCACCATATTCAGACAGCAATCCTACCCACCCCTGCTTCGAGCTCTTTGAAATACAAGAGACTCCTTTATTTCACGAAGGCCTGTCAACCTTCCCACAATATGGGAGTGCCAATGCCAGAAAGGCCTATAGGCCCAGTTGCCTGCTTGAAACAATGAAAAGTCCCTCTTGCTCTTAGGTACTCTGTGTGGTTTTATTTTATTATCAATCGGCAGAAGAGATCCAGGTCGGAAGAGTGCAAGGATTCTGCATTCGCCATATTCCTCTACAGAACTCTTCTACACCAGCAGTATAGCACCAAGCATAAATAGAGGTTCACTTCTAAATGACTGGTTAACTTGACTGCTAGGCCTGAAGGAATCACCGTTCTGAATACTTGAACCTGTGGGAAACGCTATTGAAAGGAATAAATACAAGTTACTGAACAGCAGGGGATAAAACATTGCATTTAACTCTCCTAATACCAACTCTCATTAATTACACTTCATTCCTCCTGCCCTCCCCGCCAACATACCCGCTTCAAGGTAGGTAATAATTAATGACATTGTACAGATGGGCTGTGTGGGAGGCTCCGAGAGCTTAAGGTGACTTCCTGAAGGTTACACAGCCAACCCACCCTCCCATCTCCCAAACCAGACCACCAAGGACTCTAACCAAGCCTCTCAGTTTCCAGGCTGTTGGATTAATTGTAGCATTTCTTTCCCTCCAGCCATTAGGATAACAGCCAGCGCTGAGTGGGTTAAAGGCAGCTTATCAAATTAAGCATTAAACTAAGTGGAGAGAAAGCACGGATAAGAGTTTGTACAAAACCATTCAAATTGCAAGTGTGGGTTACAGTAATTGCTAAATTATAGTGTGGCTGCTTCATTGCACACAACCCTGACCTCCCCCCCAACTTTAATAATAGGCAGGGGCTGACTCTGGCAGACAAAACCCAGGGAGTCCTAAGTTATAGTCTGACACTCTTATTATGATGATTATGATGATTATTACAACTACATTAGCACCTAGAGGACCTAGCCAAGGACTATTGTGCTGGGAACAGCACAGTTACAAATAATAAAAATGTTAAATCTGACAATTTAAGTAGTCACGCGAGATGGAAGGACTGGAGAACTGTGATCTGAAAGTAGCTTGCCTTGGAGCACTGCTGTCAATGTTGGTCTCTGAGAATAAGGGTCAAGTGGCAAGCAAAGTGCAGCTACCTTGATACACATTTTATGACCAGTTCTTGACAAACGCAATTGCAGCAGACCTAGACTCCTCTGGTTGCCCATCATTTGACAGGTCTAAAAACTTGCATGTGTAAATGGACCACCAGCAATTGAGTTCTCCTATTCATACCTCCTTAAACAGAACAGTTGTTGATGTCCACATGTTCAGTGACTGGATAACATACGTTAGTCAAGGCTAATGACATCCTTGGGTTCAATCTGCCCAACATATCCCACAGAAAAGCCTTCTCCAACTTGGTACTCTCCAAAGTTCAGGTTCATTGGTGATGCTGGCTGGAAGTTAAGGGAGTTGACATCTAACACATCTGGAGGTCCTCAACTTGGCAAAGCCTACCTTAAAAGTACCATATACAATGTGTGTTATCATAAAGTGTATTTTCTACTGCAAGGGACAAGATTTCATTCTCAGAGGGCCCTGTGATACCAGAAGGCAGTTTAGAGTTGGAGATTTATTGACGATTTGTTGGCAGGTCTAATTTCAATGGTGTTCACCATCAGACCGAGCTAGTATGAAAAGCTACATCCAGGGAGGCAAACCTAAAAATAATCCAAATGCTGGTTCTGAACTTTTAGACTAGGTTCACATAACCTGATAAGTAATGGTTTGTTTTAGCCATAGTTTGCTGAACAAACTACATATGGTTGGGCCATACACTGCAGTTTACAAACCATAATTGGGTGGGTTCACATGCAAAGCTAAAACCAAACTACATTCCAATTTAGTGAATGTGTGAACCCAGCCGCTATGTAATAGGTGCCAGACATGGGCAAATCAGCTTCATTCAGTTGAATTGGAGATCAAGATCTGAACATGGAAGGATTCAATTAAATTTTGCAATTTGGGATTAGAAAGCAAACTGAGTTGTTTCAATCTGCTTCAGGATTTGATTCAAATAAAAGATTCAGCCATATGCTATCGTGGGGAAGCATAGAAATGTGTGCAGCTGCTTCATTTTTGGCCAGTGTGAGCTGAAAATAGCAGCAGTGGGGGATACTTTAGAGGACATTAACCCTGCCAAGTTTCAGCAGGATACCTTCAAGGGGATCATCATAACAAATTGTTGAAATATCCCCTCTGCACTTTTTTTTTAAAGGCAGAGATAGCAGGAATGAGGAAAACACAGTGCTGCAGCTTTCAAATTGCCAGCAAAAAACCTAAATTCTGTTGAATCAATGCAGGAAGCATTCCACTCAAAGTTTAAAATAGTGTGGTTTAAAATATAAGCTCTTTTTTCCCCCTTGCTTTTCTGGGGTGTCAATCTTGGTGTTACATTCAATCATGGATGTCCCCAGGGTATGGTCAAAGAAGTTGTACATAAAAGAGAGGCAATGGCACAGAAATAGACTGCCATAGAAAAAGAAGCTGATACAATGAAAATGTCATTCCTAACCTTTCCATCCCATTCTAAAAAAAAAGTAAATGGCTAGCAACATCTGAAATGTTGGTCTGAGACCCATTCGCTCGATGTAAAGCCTTAAACCCAATCCAAACATGCCAAATTTAAAATTAAGATCTGACCCATGAGTGCCTGTTGGATTGGTTCTCCTGGAGCCCATAATCATCATGCTGCAAGTTGAAGACTTGTTGTGTTGGAAGGACCTGTGAAGAAGTATCAGAGATTGCATAGTTAAGGCTTATGGCTGCCTTCAGTTAAAAGAACTGAGCGCTGAGGAAGGAAATGAAGCCCAACACAAGGTTAGCCTCACTGTCCCAAAGAGCTTTGACAGGGAGAGGGTTGAATGAGATGCTCACATCTCATTGGCCAGCTGCTCATGTCCATTTCAGAGAGCCCACCCCCCCAATCAAGACTCTCCCCCGCTGCATTCGCCATATAAGGAAGTGCTGGTGCAACAAGAAATATTGGCTTTATAACTCCCCAAATAGCAGAAATGTCTTCAAAACAGCCATGTGCTTTGCGAAACTGAAGTATTTCACAGTCCCCTGATTCAACTTGCTGCACCGAATTGGGTCCCCCTCTCCAGTTCCTGGTTCTGTTTCAATGGGGCGAATTCAATCAATTCTTCATTGCATTGAAGCTTCCCTTCAGAGCTTCACACCTTGTTGATAAGACTGTCACTTACCTTCTTGGAGTGCTGAAGGATACTAACCAAAGGTTATATTCAAGGGTAACATTTTTATATTCATTTTCAAGGGGTTGACTGATTAGATGGTTGCAGCAAAAATGATCTTCTGGCTCTTGAAAGGCTAACCAGTTTATTATGCTTTAAGCTTTCATGGAGTACAGGTTGACCTGATATGATCACTGTCAGGTATGTATGTATGTATGTATGTATGTATGTATGTATGTATGTATGTATGTATTTATTTATTTATTTATTTATTTATTATGAAAACAACATTCCTGCTGTACTATAACTACATTGTCTGAAGCCATGACCACTGTGGCAGATGGCTATTCCACTGCAGATGCCAGTTGTGGGGGAGAAAGCAGCTACATCCCCCTGCCCCCTCCAAAGTCCAGTCATTCTCTCTCAGCCCAACCTACCTCAGAGGGTTGTTGTGGGGGAGATGGGAGGAGGTGGCCCTTACATGAGCTGCTTTGAGCTCCTGAAGGAAAGGAGGGGTATAAATCTAACAAATAAATAAAGCGGGAAACAGAGAGTGCTGCTTTAATTGTTATTTGTGCAAGTTTATTTCTGGTGGGAATGCATAGTTTCTGTTGAAAACGTTTGGCGAATATTATCCCAAGTGGAAGTCAGTGAATAATTTCTCTGTTGGTATTGCTAATAGGTAAACTCCTTTGGAGCACAAAATTGGACCTCTACATTGCAGCATTATAAGAGAAATGAGGTGAGAGGCTTTGTCTGCATATTAGTATAGTCTCCATTAAATCAAATTACCTTTTTCAGGCATGATATGATAAGGGGAAAGAGATGGATGCTATTTTAAACCAGTCTGCATTTTTGAAATGGCTGAGCCTGTGTATTACAATAAGGGGGAAATGCCCAGCACTCTACACGTTCACTGTGAAAGGCCACCAGTTATACCTTAGAGAAGAGTGGGCAACAATATGGCCAGATATTGCTGAGTGATAATTCTCGACATCCATTATGACTGACCCGATTTGCTGGGATTGCTGGGAGTTGAAATTTAAGCAACCTGCACTGGAAACTGGATAGGTATTGTGTGGCCCTCTCCGTTCTCCTAGACATTTGATACCATCAGTCATGGATGGTGTGCAGGATTGGGCCTTGGGTTTCAGTAGTTCTGGTTCTGTCAGACCACATGCAAGACAGATTATGATTCAACAACTGGGCTGCTGACGTGATGTTCCACAGGGTTTCTTCTTGTCCCCTGTGCTGTTCAGCATCTATATGAAACCAATGGAAAGGTCATCTGGAAGTCTGGAGCGAGGTGCCATCAGTATTCTGGTCATACCCAAACCTATTGTTTCTTACTATTTAGTAATCTGTGCTCTTGAATATCACCAAAGCTAGATAAGAGTGAAAAAGCTGAAATTAAATCCAGTCAAGGTGGGTGTGTTGTCAGTAAATAAGAAACTGAGCCCATGATTACACGCCTCCTGAGAAAGGGGGGTCTGAGAGTTCTCATTGTTTCTAAGCTCTTCCTGGGCCATAGACATAGCTATGAGGAGGAGCTCATCAAGAGAATTACGGCTAGTGTACTATGACCCTTCTTGAGCAGATTGGATTTGGCAACAGTTACTGTAGTTGTGTGTTGCTTACCTTCTGTCTTAACTATGTGAAAGTATCCTCTATACAGTACCCTTAAAAAGTGACCAGGAGTTGGAACTAATGCAAAATTCAGCATCTAGTACAAAGTCCATTGACCGCAAGACACTATACTGATTGCCAGTTGCCCCTGGTCACAGTTTGAGATGTTATTATGAACCTTTAAAGCTCTAAATGTCTGAGCAACTACTTCTTCTTTATGTCGATGAAGGTTCTCAGTCATCCAGGTGGAACAGTCTGTGGCTTGAATCATGTCAACTGGATTTCTATTTTCTCAGTAGAAACGTTTCACTCCTTATCCAAGGAGCTTCTTCAGTCTGAGTAAAGTTAGTAAGGGAATCCTTAAATATGTTTCTAGGTAGCTGTGTGACCTTGCACCTGGGGCTAGGTCATGGTTATTTTGAGATGTTTATTTCTAAGTCCCTTTATCATCTAAAGGAGGATCGTTAAGATTACCCTGCTGCTTCTTTACAGATTACCTTTGCTACTTCTCCTTTACAAATCTATTCTGGAGTGACCATCTTCAGAAAGGCCTTTCTGAAGATGCTCTTTTGATCAGAGGCTGATTGGACACAAGGGAGAGCATTTTCTCCACCTTGTTCCCAGGTTACAGAATAGCCCTCTTCAGTGGTTGTTGCCCTGATTCTCTGAAGATAAAAAAGAATCAGTTAGTATTGTTTTTAATGTATATTTTAACTTTCTGGATTTTTTTAAAAAATGTTGATTGTTTGGAATATTTCCTTCAATAAAAACATGAGATACAAATTGAATAAATAAAATTGGATTACATGATTTATTTGATGGATCTCATCTTCCACCAGATTCTGTTTTCTACACTAAAGCAGAAGTGGTTGAAATACTGAATGTGGTTAGAAGAAACATACAGCATCTGAAGACCCTTAAATGATTCAGATACAGCCATGCCTTAATGAGACATCGACTTTGGTTAATTTCATAGTTACAAATCTTAGCTCTCTTGAACCTGCCTCAGGCTTCCCATTTGTTTAAGTTTGCTTATTGGGAATAACTGCAATTTCGAAATGTAATCTCCAAACTTCTTACAGTCATTCCTTTGCTTTACCCAACTATACTTGTATTGAGGATATGGAATAAATATTTTTTCCCTCAAAAATTATTTATTTATTTATTTATTTATTAGATTTATCACCGCCCAACTCCCCACAAGGGGACTCTCTTAATTCTGTTAAGTTGATTGGAGCAAGATGAATCTGAGAAGTAGCTATTTCCAAGAACAAGAACATTTTGGGAAACATTGATACACATGACTAATAAGTGAGCTCTGTGCTTTGTGTATAAAGCTCTATAAAAGTTGAGCCAACCATAAAAAAAATATCTATTAACTATTAAGATAGGGCATGCCATCATCAAATATGAATGATAAATGGGGATGGAGGTAGGAGAAGGGAATGGGATTGAATGGAATTGTTTGTGCAATTTTAGTTGTAGTAATCTGCTGCCACTAATAATGAGTACATGCATTATTGATAGCAGTGTTTGTTCTTATAAACCCAATAGAGCAAGTTAATATTTAATTCAAAATCTATACACATGTCATCCCACTCAACCTTTTCCAGTGCGGCACTCTTTTTCCTTTAAAAGTATTTTAGATGTATCTATCTATCTATCTATCTATCTATCTATCTATCTATCTATCTATCTATCATCACTACACTTATGCTTACACTTGCGTCAACACGATTTGAACCTCAAATCTACTGTGCCCTTGTTCATGTTGGTAGGAGTATGCTATGGGCACTCCCACACAAGGGTGTCACAGTGGAAGCATTCTCATCCACAGACTAGCTGCCATGATGGTCCTGATGTCACAAAAGACTCATTCACCAGAAGGCCAAATCAAGAGAATGTGTTGTCCTAGTGTGTTCCCACTCTAGCTTACAATTGTAGGTTTGTTTGTTTGTTTTCTGGGCAGATGGTTGTTGTTGTTCAGTCGTTCAGTCGTGTCCGACTCTTCGTGACCTCATGGACCATAGCACGCCAGGCCTTCCTGTCCTCCACTGTCTCTCGGAGTTTATTGTTCTTTACAGCATCGGACTTTCCTTCCACTTCGACACATCCACAACTGAGCGTCCTTTCGGCTTTGGCCCAGCCGTTTCACACTTTCTGGAGCTACTCGGAATTGCCCTCCGCTCTTCCCCAGTAGCATTTTGGACACCTTCCGACCTGAGGGGCTCATCTTCCGGCGTCATATCTTTTAGCCTTTTGATACTGTCCATGGGTTTTCTTGGCAAGGCAGATGGACATGCCTACAAACAAAGCACTGTGTTGAAACCATCCCCCGTCTTGATCTTCCAGGAGTGCAGGGTCCAGCAACATATGTGGAAATGATAGTGGAGGTTGGTGTTTTGCTTTGCAGAATTGCCCAGAACTCTTTGATTTAGCATCCTTGACATGCATCTATTGAGTCTGTACAGGATTCTAGCTGTTGTAAAGTTGGCTCAGACTTTCTGCTTTCCTACTCAAATATCCATGCCTGATGGAGTTGGGAGTGTCTTGCTGCCCCTCGCAACTCTTGGAATCCACTCATGTGGTTTTCTAGCCTGGAGATAACTGGGGGCAAAAAAGCTTAATTTTTTAAATACTTCATACCAATCATAGCAACAGAGTCAGATCTTTTTTTTAAAAAATGTAACAATTCTTCTCAAATCCTCAATAATTAGGTAAAATAATTTCAGCAGGTCTAGCTTTTCTTTCCACAGCTTTCCAAACACCCACCTTATATGCATCCAAGCTGTCTTCTCCAGCTTTGTGCTTTCCACTGGATCTCCAACTCTCATGTTCCCTAGGAGATATAATCCCAGCACATCCAGGCAGCAGCAGTTTAGGGAAGGCTATATTAATTTGGGACTTTGTTCTCCCTTACACAAGAGAGTTCTTCGTGCAGAGGTAGTCTCAACACAGATCAGAATGGGCCTTCAATCTCAGTATTTTGAAGTAAATCAGCAAGGGGTTCCAACTGGATGATAAGCTTTGGGTGGTAATGTGGGCACCACACTACCACTCCTGGTTTCTCTGTAGCCAGTTAAAGATCTGAATTAGACTACTGGGATCCCTGATTTGTAATAACTCTGATGCAGATTAGTGGATTTATGTCCCCCAATTTCCAGAACCACCATCTTGGACCTAGCTCATTTACCAAAACTGGAGTTCTAGTGAAAACAAGTCAACCCCTCAGACTGGATCTACCATCTCCTGCCCTTAAATTTCAAGCCATCTTAAATGACAGTGGTTTAGCCAGATAATTTCTTTTTGTGTCACTCCACCACATCGCAATTTGACACCCTTTTGTTCTGATGGTGAGAATACCGCTGGATGGGTGCCTTTAAAAACTGAAACCCTGGATCCTAGATTGTTATTTCTAGTGAGGATTTATTGCACTTTGGGATATGACTCCAATGAAGTTATTAATCAGAGAGATGGAAGAGTCAAGTCCAGTTTATTGTCTGCAAGCGATAAAAGATAATCCTGAATACTGATGTCCTGGATAGTGATTAGGAGATGGAAAGATCTGGCAGGAGGCAGGGGGGAGGCAGGGGGAGAACAGCACCGTGGGTAAAGATATGCAATTTCTGGTGATGATTACCTTCCAAGTAATTAGTTTTTAAATCAGGCAGACGTTTTGGGAGCCACTTTAATTATTTATGTTTTCTTTTATTCTTATTATTTATCACAGATTCTCTCATACAGGCACAGTGTGGTGCAATGGGGCCACTCATCCTGAACAGAGAACCATCTCCATGACAAGTAGCCCTCTCTCAGAAATTTTCTTTTACCCCCGCCCCCCATTGGCAGTAGCCACAGGGTAGGATAGGAATTCTTCGGCCACATTTTTCCTATGCTATTCAGCCCCTCCTTTGGGACTTCCACCCAGGCCTTTATCTGCATTCGCTTCTTACTTTCTCCCATTCATTATAGGCAGCAATCAGCAAATTGGGGCTTCCCTCCCCCCCCCCTGCAGCTGGTTTCCTTAAATATATCCTTAAATATTTCAACCAAATCGCATGGCACTCACTTAAAGTAGTTTTCATTTTGTGAAATTGCAGCTATAGAAAAGGGGGAGGCAAGAAATGACATGAACAAAGTTGTCCCTGGGGGTGGGGGTGAAAAGCACTTCTGGAATTTACTGGATTCTCATCCTAATTTCATTTATGGATTGTCTTGTGTGTGCTGTTCCCAGCATCTGCTCAAGTGCAATACGAACACCATTTTTACACAAACTTAGCAGTTTTACTGTAAAGAATGTAATGTTCTGTGAAATTTCTGTTGGCTTTCAACCGCTTGGATGGTTTGCCCTGATGTATTTATGTATTTATTCAATTTATATAGCTACCTTCATGATTTTGAGAAAAGCAGTTTAAAATATCCTAAATGAGTTTTAAAATTTTACCTATGTCAGCAGACATTACACAAAGCCAGCGAGTGCAGTAGGGATAGTGGGCTGGGAGACATCGTTTCTAGTCCCAAGTCAACCATGGAGTTCACTGAGTGACTTTGGGCCAATCACTCTCTCTCAGCCCCATCCAGAGTGTTATTGTGGGAACACAATTAGGAAAGATAATCAGGTTCATCATCTTGAGCCCTTCGAGAAAAGGTGGAATATTCATTCATTCATTCCTTTTTCCTAGTGTCTCATTTGTATACCATCATTTAGTCAATCCCCAGTTTAAGAACAAGTTCTGTTCCCAAGGTCTGTCCTATATTCAAATTTGTATGTAAGCTGGAACAGTATTATTGTATAATATTGTATAATTAATTCAAACCATTGTGTATTTAACTTGAATTTTGCTGCAATAGGCTCCATTCTTAACTATGGGTCATCCGTAAACTGGGCGTTCTTCAGTAGATCAGCCTCACCTTCCTGGTGAGGAAAAGTTCAAATAACACAGCCTATAAGTGATGAGGGGCGTGGTGGCTCAGCAGGTAAGACGCCAGGCTTGTCAGTCAGAAGATCGTAAGTTCGGAGGTTCGAATCCCTAGCCCCACGTGACAGAGTGAGCTCCCGCACTCGCCCCAGCTCTTGCCAACCTAGCAATTCGAAAGCATGCAAATGCAAGTAGATGAATAGGTACCACTTCGGTGGGTAGGTAACAGTGTTCCACGTACGTCATGCCGGCCACATGACTGTGGAAGCGTCTTCGGACAACGCTGGCTCTTCGGCTAACAGACAGAGGTTAGCACCGGCCCCTAGAGTCGGACATGACTGCACAAATGTGCGGGGGGAACCTTTACCTTTTTATAAGTGATGATAGTGAACATTTTTACAGTTCAATATTAAGTACAAAATATGAGAGCCATTGCTATTCTAGAGCAACCAACACTTTCTCCCTTTCTTGTGGGTAAGTTTAGGCTTCGAGGCTTGTGAGCGAGGTGGGGAGAAGGCAGGAATAGATTTTTCACACCACCAGGGTGGCTATGGTATATTCCATGCCATAGCAGAACGCTACCTCTAGGCCTTACAGACCATCCCATGCTTCCACCACTCACATCTTGGTATCACAGGGGAAAACATCTTGTTGATCACCAAAGCTAGACTTTAAGAAAATACAAGGAATTCAGAGCAGAGCCACAAGAAATCAGTACAGCTCAGTAGCCCGAAAAAATGACTTGACCTGAAAGCGTCCAGCACTAGGGGGCGAGCCGACAAACCTAGCTGTCAAGATGGATTGATTAGCTATTAAAACTTAAAACCTATATTGATCTTATTATGGAATTTTGGCAGGACGATGCCATTGACTGAAAAGCAACATCACAGAAGGTTGGTTACTCTGTTGCAGGAAAAGCAATCTAGTGGTTTCATAAAAGACTGACTGTGGCATAAACTTTCATAGACCAGTCTACTTTGCTGACGTAGTGGGTGCTAACTCAGAAAGAAGCATGCCACAAGAAAACTGTCAAGATTTTAAATGTACCACAGGATCCTCTGCTGCTTGTATTAATCATGAAGGGATAAACACAGTCATTGATAATTATTCCTGGACATTTGAATGGTTCAGCTCAAGTCAGCAAGAAAAGTTCTACAGCATTGCAAATAAGAACATTCTGGACATCTCTTCTAAACTTTTCCTGTGGAGGACAAGGATACCCAGAAATACAGTGGGACCTTACTGTGATAACTAAGGCTCTGTTTGGCAGCTTTATCATTTGGCTGTCTTCTGAATTTAGCTGAGCTGGGTCTATTGACCTATCAGATTTGTAACCTTGGATTCTCTGTGGTCTATTAGCCAACCCTGGAATCATGGGGTGTGCAATTCAAATTCAGACTTGGCAACTTATTCAGGGCACTGTGATCTTGAAACTATAACTCTTTAAACTGGAACTGGATATCCCATAAAGCCAATGGCTTACTGAATAAACAGCAGTTGGTTGGATTTATTTCTGTGGAGCGAGGAGGATCTACAACGCCTTCTTCTGATCATCCTGAGAGTCAATATTCCTTATTTTATTCAAATAAGAATATGTAAGAGATCATCTGCTCTGTACCCATGTGCAAAATATAAAGCACTTCCAGCATTCTCTTCAGTTGAGGCCCTGTTTCCTTTAAAGGCTGACTTCTTTCTAACACAATACCATGGTCGTATACCTGAACTAATCAGAATGTAGAAATGTTGGGAGATAAAAGGATTTACATGTATACTCTTTGGGTCTCAGCCCAACCTCCCCCTCCCCCCAAAAAGCCTCATATGATTATTTCCATTTGAAACATTTATTTTTGGAAATACATATTAAACACTATTATTTATACAAAACAGGACTAAATTTATCATAATGCATACTGTTCTCAAGAAGGCCATTTTTAATAATTTGGATGAACTTTTTTGGTTTTACTCAGTAAACACTCCCCCAAACATACAATATAAAAGGAGAAAGCTGTTTTAGTCCTGCTTTTGCTGGCTGAAATACTGGCAAACATGATATGATGATACAAATGCTTTGTTTTTGTTTTAATGAAATGCATGGGAGTGGGGGTGGGGAGGTAGGGAGACTTTCTCCATTTCTTAGTTATCCATTTCATAAACACTTGAAATATATATATTTTTATATATTTTAGATAATGCACAATTTTTATTTTGCTAAAATATAGCAAGTCAGCAAGTAAAAAAAATATTTTTCCTCAGCTTAACACAGCTCAGTAAAGTTTTTCCATTTTTCTTCTCTTTTGACTTGGGAGGGACAACTTAAAATTTAAAAAGGGCAGTTTAGATTTACTTGCAACACCAAATGTATAACAGCCTCAGAGCAAAGAGTACTTGAAGACATATTCACCATGGGGAGGAATGACAAATGGACAAGAACATCTGACAGTCTGGATTCATGGGGGAAAAACATTTGCCCTGGGCAGGATGGACACAGCAATGGCTCACAAGAGGTCTTGGCAGAAGACGACTTTATACGCTTAGAAGACCTGCATGAAGACGTGTTCATCTGCTAGCATCCTACAGATGGTGTTTGATGTCTTGTCCTGAGGCATTTCTGCCTGTTGAGAATGGCCGCACGGGTGCCCAAACGAGCAAGAGGAAACCAGAGCATTTAACATTGGAGGAAGCCAAGAAGCAATATGCTGTTCTTTCCAGAGTGTTCCACAAGAGGGCAGTATTGCTTTCTAGTTTCAAAAAGGAGCAATTAGGAGTCTAACAGCATGTGGTCTTTCAGAGCTGGCTCTGTTCAAACAAAATAATGCTATAACCTATGGACTTCTTGATTAATCATAAATACTGAGTGAAGTCTGGATCAAATTAGCATTCAGTTCTCACCCTGTCTTCATTGTTATGGAGAGGTTGCCTCTTCCAGCTTCCTCAAACGAAAAGGACAGAAACCTTGTCCCCACTTGGAATATAGTCATCCCACCACTGCGTAAGTACTGGTTGGAGAATGTGATTGAATTCTATATTAGAAGAACTTCTCAGTAACATTCGGCATACAGTATCTGAGAGATCCTGGACTCACACATTTTTGCACAGCCTTTCCTCCAGATGTGTTGGATATTCAGCTTAATGGTTAAACCTTGGAGTTATGGGGCCTGAAACCCAACATATCTGGAGGGTACCAAGCCAGAAAAATGCAGAGCATGGCTCTTCAGACTGAGATGAACATCCTACATGATACACCTACGGATGCATACCCAGGATGCTTTAGCTGTAAGTAGAAAGGTTACACTCAAAAACTGAATGCAGAGATAATTTAGCCTATCCAGACCTCAAGAATGTCTTCGGTATTTTGAAGGAAAAAAGAGCTGAGCACAACCACATTAATGACTGGGGTCTTCTCCGCTGGCTTTGCACAAAGCATATGAACTTCTACCGCAGGAAAGCCTACACTATAAGTGCTTGTACAGAAGCCTGAATCAAATGTATGAACCCCTTCACTTCTGGAAAGTCAGCAGGTTTTGGGGTTTCAGCCTTGATGAAGGCAGAGATGGGGTCGAGGAAGATGAAAGAGGAGCCTTTTTAAAGAGTCGGGATGATCTGTGTTTCCCAAGAGTGGCTTACTCTTAAAATAGAGTTGCCATACTATCCCACAGTAGATCACCACTTCTATTGAGTTTGCTGGCTCTCTATTATTGTTGTCATTTTAAGGGAAAGGGGAAGAAATCAGGCATGCTGGAGTAAGAAATGTATAGTGCTATGTAGAATTGTGCCATGCGACCATCGTACACCTTCCTATCACTCTACCATTTCTTTAAAAATGTATCTAGTCATTAACAATCTTCACCTGTAATGGATGGAGTTAGATACATAAAGCGAAAAACACCCACACTGGAAATAAAACAAAAACAACTCCCTGCCCTTTCCAAGATTTATAAAACAAACAACTTTGGCACTAGATAAACCAAGTGGCTTGCAAAGATTTCTATGGATCTGAGTCACTGAAGCAGAGAAAGCAGAAATAGGCTTTTCTTTAATTCTCTTCTACCCATATAGTGAAGGTGATCCTGTGGCACATTCATCCAATCCAGCTGCCTCATCCAGATCTGATTTTGCCCTTTCAACATTGTCCCGATATGCCACTGCTCAATTGGGAATACAGCTGCTTGGAGACAGTAAGAAATGCACAGCACCCTCTTTTCCCATTAACACAGCCATGCTTCATATTTACTAGATTGGCACAGTACAAGGAACCCCTCCAAATACTTGGGCCAACCCTACTTGGCTTAAACAGTATCACAGGGATCTATGAAAAAGACAAATTGATTCCTGATTAACAGAAAGAGAAAAGATCAATCTCTACTCATCTCAGTTTCAAGAGACTCAAGCTGCCACAATCATAGGGCGTCTCTCCCTTAGCTCCAAGAAAGGAACATGGACCAGTCCTGGTCAAGGATCTTGCTCGAGTGGTCACCATAATATCAAAACTCAAGAAAAGCCCCACCTGTTGAGTTCATCCTGAACCTGCTGTCCCTATAACAATTCATTACTATATCCTAAAAGGAAGGACAGGAGAGATGTTTCACATCACAGAGACTGGAAAAGAGCAAGATACGATGTTTGTTATGGAAAGCGCTGTTATTTGGTCAATTAACATCAGCAGCCTGGATACCACTGGCAAAGAGGGAAAAAAGAACAATGGCACCAGCAGAGGATTTATAGGGTCATGTTTTAAAGAAAGTAGGGGGGAACAGGGAAGGGAGAGGGGAAAGTGGGTCCTAGCTTGGGCACGGAGCATTACATTTCATTGGCCACCAACTCTTCCTTGTCAACCACACCATTGGAGAGTGCGTTCTGGCCTTCATTTAAACGCTTAACTCTGTAGGCTTCAAAATGGATGCTGCTAGTAATGTCTTTGATGTTTTGCATGTGTGTCCTAGGAAAAAGAGAAGAGAATATTTTTAAAATAAAGGAAGGGAAGAGAGAGAGATCTTCATGTCTAAAAGTTGGACGTAAAATCAACAGCAATTTTATACTGGAACGTAAAAGAAGGACTTTAATACAATAGTAAAGCATATGTTTTATACACCCAAACCCCAAGTTTTAATCTTGTCATTTCCAGGAGATGTGAAAGTTAGATGTGTTAGACTTTGCTGTTTCTTAGAATTGGCAAGACTGCAATAAATTGACGAATGGTCTGACTCTGTAGGAGTGAAAGAGCTGCAGCACCAACCACACTTCTGCAAACCTTGACTTGTTCACACACTATATTAAGTCATGGTTTAATCAAGATTTATTGAATAAACCACTGGTTAGTAGGCCATAAACCATGGATGGGAATGCATACAAAACACTCATGCAAAACCAAATCATCACCAACTATGGTAGGAGCACCACCAGACTGGAGGGTCCCTGATGTACTCACAGAATGACAATTCTAGCCCACAATCCCAGTCTGAAAAGGAAATTGCCTTGAAGCATGCCAAATTGCCTCTTAGGAAGTTGACACCAACCTGATCAGAAGATCTCTCAAGTAAGCAAACTCGCAGTGCGTTGTATTCTCAACTGTCAATGCAGAAGACAGAACGAACAATTAGCATAAACTCATACCTGCTAAATTCCAGAGTACAACAGGGTTCCAAAAGCCATTCAGTTCATGAAGAATCTGCAGCACTAAACACAGTGCAGTACCCTAGTTCTAATAGGCTAGAATAGTAGGAGGAACTTTTCTCATAGTGGTCCAATTAAAGTGTCTTATGTTCTGGCTTTACTCTCTGTATTCCTCTGTCTGGGATGCTTCCAAAAACACTTGATCACAAACTTCTGCCTTCCAACACCCTCACTGTTTTCATGAGATACAAGAACTGGCCACAGGGGGGAAGCAGAAGGCTTAAAATGGCTTTCCTTTTTCCTTTCTTTTCTTTCAAGAAAAAGTACTTCATTAAGGAAGGGAATGTCTTTTCAGTGCCAGGTTGCTTGTCCATTCCAGCCCTCTGATGTAGGAAATCCTTTTTGCATTTCAACTTTTTCTCCCCTGGGGGGAGATGGGTGGTGGCAAAATTTGATGAATAAATAAATACTGACGTACAAATGCTGATAAAATGGGCATCAACAGCAACTGCTGGAAAAGCTTCTACTAAGCTAAACAGGCTTAGATATTTCAGCAAACATGCCTCTGCAATCTTGCCCTCGTAAAACTGTTTCAAGGGAGATGCAAAACTATTATATCTCAAAGATTCAAGGAGAATTAACAGATAGATATATCTGCTCCTGTACATGTGAGATAGTGTCATAATAGAATCACAATCCAGTTGAAGAAAGTAATAAAACAAGTAGTACAAAAAATACAGACTAAAGCTCTCTTTCTCTCATTTGCTTTATTCTCAGTGAGGTGGGATCCCAGCTTTCTTTGTATTAGTTGCTACAGGGAATGGGATCACTGTAATAATGTTTACAGTCAATAATAAGAGAGCAAGAGGTAAGGGATGCGCCTCCGAAACATTTCCTTCAACCCATTTGGTTCCACAGCTGCCAGTTTTAATATATTAAAATCTCTACAGGGCATGAATTAAATCTTACTTATGCGCAGCTAATAGTCTGTGTAGCACTTCACAATATAGAGGGAGAGGTCTCTGCCCTGAGGAGTTTGCAATTTAAAATTCAGCAGAAGGGAAACAGAGGAAGGGGAGGGAAGGGATGAGGAAAGGAACAATCTGGAGTTCTTAAGTCAGTTGCTTAAGAATGCTTAAGCTCAGGGACAGTAAGGCATGGCAAGTCTTCACAGAAAACTTAATGAGGGAGAGGAAAGAAATAAAGAAGGGAGAAAGGATTGGAAGAAAGGGGGTATCACACAGATGCCCTGGGGAACAACTGCAGACATGTCTGCTCTTTTAATAATTCTGCTTGCTATTCTGCTTGCTCTTTAAAGCAGTATTTATGGAATCATTCACAGCATAATACCCTAAAGAGCTCCTCTCCTAGACTGGATTAAGTAAGATCACTTTACCACCTTGCTGCCATATTTATATTTATATTTATATTTATATTTATATTTATATTTATATTTATATTTATATTTATATTTATATATATATATATATATACACACACACACACACACACACACACACACATACACACACACATACACACACACACACAAATAAATAATTGTGTTGTCCACTGAAAGCAAAATTTTATGTTATCACTTGGTTTTAGATTGCTGAGATTTATACCAGGTAGTGTGTGAACAACAACAGAATGGATATAAATGTTTACAAACATGCAGAATGATTGCCACTTGCAGTTAACATACATTGATGAAGTTACAACCCACAACTATCTTTCCTCTAGTCTCCAAAGACTGCTACTGCCTCTTGCTTTCTTAATCAGTGATAAATCACAGGAAGACATCTGTGCTTTCAGAAAGTCTCAGGATGCTGCCTCATTTCACATTGACATGAAGCCATCTTCCTTCAACAGATTTGGGCCAGACTGAGATTCTGGAATACCCTCTTTTGCATCTTGCATTTCTGCAACTTCTAAAGACTGAGAATTTGGGTGGAGATGTAGAATTAAACTTCAGGCAATGGAGCTTTCTGAGAAAGCAACAAATCAAAACTGCTTTCTCTTACTATCCCTGACAATTCTTTGAATGCTAGAGACCAACAGGAATTCTTAGTCAAGCTAACCACAAAATGTGACTCTTATTCTGTCCAGCAGAGGGCAGCAAAGCACACTGTCTTGCAAAAAGGGATGCATACATTGCCATCTTTGCACATTCAAGATGTGACTTTAGCAAATCAAAAGCCACAATAATGGCAAGAAAACAACAAACATGAATTCTTACCTTCGATTGTGCCCCATTTTGTTTTCCTTCCCAGAATTCGCCTTCCATTAATCTGGTATTCTTGGTCACTGCCCACCACAGCAAATGGAATCATTTCCTACAATGAAATTTCTGGGTCAGAATGGAGGGTGAAACAATCCAGCTCTTTTTCATTGCAAGCCATATTAAACAACTGAAACAAATGGTTTTATGTCCCTCCCCCACTTTAGTTTTGAGACTTCTTAGATTCGGTCCAGCGCTTCTGCAAGATTTGCTCCACATCTGGGGATTAACAAAAGCCCAGAGGTGAAGAAGTCATAGCCAAATCAAATATAAGGGTTTTTTCCAGAGACTAGCTTTTTGTTTGTGAAGTACTTACAAGGAATGGTAAATTCTAGACCATAGCTTTCCAAACTGTGTGTCACAACACTTTAGTGTGTTGCGAAGCGGGGGCGTGCATGGCAGTGACGCGCGCGGTGGTGACAGCGGCAGCATGCCATCAGCGCTTCCACGTTTTAACAAGGCCGCTGCCGCCGTGCACACAGCCGCCGCCACGCACCCCCTGCGCCGCCGCCGTGCACGCCCCTGCCCCTGCACCGCTGCCACTGTTGGTGTGTCGCCAACGGCGGCACTTTGGAAAGCAGTGTTCTAGACTTTCATAGAAAACCCATCTATCTTCCATATCCTATTATTTTCCAAGGCTTAACAATCTGAGCAGAATATGGCAGCAAGACTGTTAATCAGAACCAGGCATTGTGGACAAATTAATGACAGTCTTTTTTCACCTGCAAGGTGCACCATCTACTTCCAGGTCTAATTTAAAGTGATGTGTTGCTTTTAATTTGATTTCTATTTGTATAGTTTAATCCCAATTGCATATTGGGAAGTTGTACACCATTTAGAGTCAGCTGATTGGGACAGTCCCAAAGCCCCATAAATAAACAAATTAATAATGTACAGGGCAGAGGGAATGCCCATGAAGGATAGGAGGAACAGCCACTACCAAGGCAACGATCAGGTAACAGGGGCCTGAGCTCACACCAAGAATGCAGTGTGAGTCAAGTCTTAGACAAGCCCATACCTAGGTCACAGGGAGGGAGGGAGGGAGGGAGGGAGGGAGAGCATTCAGACTTGTAAGATTCTGTTATTATAGCTTTACAGTACAAGTAGTACTGGCCTACATGGCATTGATTTGCTAGTCTGGTCTGCCTTGAACGGCTGACACCCCCTCAACAAAACCTGTGAATATGACTTCTAAGGTCTTCCCTGATGCTTATTTTAGTGTGTTTCAAAGCTAGGCTTATACATGTTTATTTTTCTAGGCCGTTTAAAAATCAAATTAATATTAATTACGTAATTTTATTGGCTGGTTTATTTTTTGGCATGGGGATGGAGGATGAGGGTTGTTATGGAAACTTTTAGAAGACTTTTCCTGATACTGGCATTTTCCTTTTACCCTTTGTGTTAGATGTGAATGAGTTTTGTTTTATATTTTGCAAGTTGCTTAGTAAAATGGTTGCCAACATGCCCCCAAGTGAAGTGGGAGTAGAATCCTAAGGTGGTTTCCGACCAGCAACCTTATATGGGAATGGGCACGTTGACGTCTTTAGAAGTCTACAGAGTTCACAGAGCCAATTGCCAACCAGAACTTGCTCTTCTTGTCCATTCGTTGCTCATTTGCTAGCCAGTGAGAAGACTCTCATCCTACCTCCTCAATTGTGTGTCCGAAAGCAAACTCCTTCCCCCTCAAACAAACAAACAAACAAACAAACAAACTAGATGTTTTGGGGAGCTCCCCATTTGCCAAAAAACACTAAAACTTTAGCAGGAAGATGTTGAAGCACCGTGGGGAGCTTGGTTTGATTTACTGTTGCAAATGCATCCCTAACTGAAAGAGCCCTTAAATCAACATCAGTTTTACATCAAACTCAAGGAAATAGGCTAACTTGCAGATTTTTTTTAAGTGATCAGGAATCTAACAGACAAAAATAATTAAACATTATTGAGAAGAATTCTTGAAGCCCACACTGAAAGTCTGCTGTAAACCTCTGAACACAAACAAAATGAGTATTAAAAGAGATCTACACACTTACTCTAAATTTTTCATTTATTAATCGGTCTTCAGAATCCTCATCAAACTGTTTCTGGGGGTATACATCTATGCCATTAGCAAGGAGATCTGCTGTAATCTAAGAAGAAAAAGACAGTGAACATAACAAGGCTGTGATTAGGCAGACATGCCAACAAAAGGTCCTTATTGACTGAGCTATCAATCGAAGAAAATATTTGTAGCTCAGGGTTGAACTGTGGAGTCCTTGGTGCTCTCTGAGCCTTGTTGTTTTCTTGCAGACATTTCATTGCCAGGCTAGGCAACATCTTCAGTGCGAAAAGGGAGTGGGACTTGCTCTCTGTTTATATACCCTGGCTTGTCCTGCTTGTGTTGGTGGAGGTATTGTTCTCCCCTTAGGAGTTCCTTGATTGGGCTGTTGTTTGCTGCTTGGTTGATTGACTGAGTTAATAGTTCCTTGACTGAGCTATACAAGAAGGAATTGCAGTGGTCTTTATGTCTGGTCACATTCTTATCACCCACTGCTAACCTGCAAGGCATGGACTAAGGCAACTTTGCTGAAGCTAAGAAGGTGTGAATCTAGACAATGTTTGAATGGCCTGGGAAGCACATTGCAATCCAAAAAAGATATACAAAATGCAGTAAAGCCACCAGCCAATCAACCATTATTATTTGTGAATATGGTTAACTAGATAAACATGGGAAGTAAACATACAATAGTCATAGAGATCTCAGTACATGAGAAGTTTCCTGTACGTCTCTTGGATTCAGATTGTTCAAAGCAGCTTTGTGCAGTCCTTGTGCACTGATAGAACTCTGCGGCTCTTAAGCCACCGGCTCAAAAACAGCAGTGTTGGGGAACTGGTCCAAAGACTCAACTTTCTCCTGCAAGGAGACAAACTAATTCATTTGCAGGCTGATCCAACATAGAAGTATCTTACTGTAGGCTGTCAAGTCAATGCAAAATACTGAAAACTAGCCAAGTTATTTTTGGCATCTGTGGAAGAAACCTGCAGCCATCTTTTTTCCACGTTCATAGGAAAAATACAACAATTAAACAAATCAGAAGCCCTTTAACAGTATGACATGTTAAAGCCTTTCAACAGCACTTAACCCACCCCCATTAATGGTAGGGTCAAAACAAAACAAATGAAGACAGTCAGGGTGGTTAACTTCAGCAGGATGAGAGCAGAGATATATCCCTCCAAACAAGGCCGGACATGTGGGTGTTACAGTTAAGCCATGAGAAAAGCTACTGACTACTCTCGAGTCACACAGAGCAAGTTTCTGTTTTCAGAGCCATGTTAATAACAGGTCTGTTTTTAAAATCCACCTGGAGCAAGATCTGCAAAATGGAGGTGGCAACTGAGTTTATTTCCCCCCACCCCGAAGAGAGAGCAAGCCAAGAGAAACAGATATAGTGCTTGGAAACTGATGAAGTCCTTTCCTCTTATCAGACAAGATTGCTCTGAACTGTGGCCCAAGGAATGTGCTGGGTCCCTGGATCTCAGGGAACGGTGTGGGAGAAGGAAAGAAGAGACTCAGAAAAGTCAGAAAGGGCCTTGTCCCAACCCGTCCCATCCCGCTTACCCTTTGCTTGAAGGAGTCCCTCTCCTCCAGGGTTAATGTGTCTGCTTTGGCGATGACAGGCACAATGTTAACTACTTTGCTCAAGCGTCTCATGAATTCAATGTCAAGCGGCCGGAGGCTAAAAACAAGACAGAGGAGAGATTTCTTAAATGAGACCAGGAAAGTGGAATCATTCTGGCTTTCCTCTGCTCTTCAGGAACACAGAAATGCCACAAGGAAATGGCTCCCTCTTCATAGGACACTTAAAAGGGGGGCTGAAAAGTCAACAATCAGGTTTGAATGTGAACATAGGCATTCCTGTTTCTGATTCATCCATTCAACATCCATTCAAGGTCTCATAAGGTCATGGAGATGCCTAAGGAAAGACCACAATCAGTGCAACAGCAGTAGTTCATGTTCCTCAAGAACTGATACCCAGGGGCAGGCCACCTAGGATACTGAAATAAAATTATCCTGACTATGAGCTATTGGCAGCAAGGTGTTTCGCGAATGTCTTTAATTCCATTTTAAAGTTGTCCACATCAGAAGCCAGAATGACATATTGATAACTCTCTCAGGCCAGCTGATTGCAGCAGTTTAGCAAGTGGGATCAAACAGCTAGTCCTTGGATGCTGCCCTCAACTCTTTGGAGGAAACCTACAACTACTAGACAATCTCATGCAAATTTAGCTTCCTATGTCCCCTCGTTACCCAGGACACATCAGCACTCTGTATATATATGTGTGCGTGCATGCACGTATGATACAAATACAAAAAATGTGTGCAAAGCAACGTTATTGTGTAAGTATCAGCAAAAATAGAAGGCAGACAGGTCTTCTTTGGTCTCTGTGTGTCTTAACTTTTATAGTGTGGTTCCCAGCTCAAAAATCAGATACAAAAATGCATACAGCTGCATGCAAAAGGAATTTTTAAAAATGTTCTTAACATTTGCAAATGTATATGGAATTGGATAGAACAGACATGGTTGAATAAAATATGGGAAACTGACTGATGGACCCAAACCAATCCTTAGTTTACAGTGATCTAGGCCTGGTGGAATGAGAGATTAACTTCTGGCTACAAGGGTTATGCTATTTTCTTCCAAATCAAAGAGGGTTTGCCTTCTGGTGAATGGCAGATCTAAGTCCCATGTGTTTTTTCTCCCCTCATAAAAAAAGAGCATGTACATTTTGCTCAGCTGCTCCCCTACTCCTGCTTTTCTTTTTCTTTCTTGTTGGGATGGGGTCTGTTTGCTTGTTTTCTTGGTCTTCAAGGCTTCTGTATGTCACCAGGTAATCTGGGCCAAGGGAAAAAAGGTTGCTGTGTTCTACTAGGCTATTAAGTTATGTTCTATTAGACTAGAGCATAGCTTTCCAAACTGTGTGTCGCGACACTTTAGTGTGTCGCGAGACAGAGTTTAGTGTGTTGCGACACAACCCGGAAGTGGACGTGCACGGCGACGGTGCGCGCGGTGGCATGCATGGCGGCGGCAACAGTGCACCATCAGCGCTTCCGCATTTTAGCGGAAAACACGAGGCCTCCGTCGTGCGCGCCCCCGCCCCCATGCGGGCCCCCGCCACTGCCGCCGTTGGTGTGTCGCCAACAGCGGCAGTTTGGAAAGCACTGGACTAGAGCATAGGTTATTAGGATACGTTTTACAAAATGGCAAGCAGGGGAGGCAGTGAGGTTGGGAAAACAGGAATATTGTGAGAATATGCTCCATAGAAGCAGCCAGGAGGGAGGAGTTTTGGACGTTCTGACTTAAGTCCATCTTATGTCAAACAAAGAGAAAGACGGAGCCAGCTTCTCATTGAAGTGCACCAGATCAGGGATCACTCACCTCTTGCAAAACGAGCTTTTAAAAACTTTGAGGGGCTTGAAGTTCCCAGTTAACTGTATTTGGCTTTAATGAACTGAATAGCAGCTATTCTGCCAAGTGGTTCTTAGGTATTTTATATTTTAACACTTGTTTTCTCCCTTGGGAACCATGTTCTGAAAGGTGGGTTATAAATCTTCCTAGCAATATAAAAAAACAAAATGTTAGGAAGCCCCCATTTGCATTCTACTACCCATGGCAGCTTCCAGCCCAATTGCTGTGGTCTATAAAGAAAGCTGTGGGTATCTTGACTGATTTCAGCTTTAATCACTGTGATATTTAGAAAGTATATCTATGATACACTCTTTTGTGACACAAGATACTCTTGGTTAAGCTGATCATTTGCTCTTTAAGCAACTGTAAGCTATGTTTCTCATGTTAACTTATTACATTCATCCTAAACTAGAATTTCATTCATTCATTGTGTATACAGCAGGGGTCCCCAACCTGTGGGCCACGGCCTGTTAGGAAGTGGGCCGCGGGGCTCCCTCTTGCAAACCCCACCCTCCGGTGCACGCGATTACCACGCCCCCGGTGCGTGCGATTGGCTCCCACCTGCAAACCCCCCCCCCGGTGCGCGCAATTGGCTCCTGCCTGCAAACCCCGCCCCCCTGGCCCGTGGAAAAATTTTCTTCCACAACCGGTCCCTGGTGCCAGAAAGGTTGGGGACCGCTGGTATACAGTAAAAGGACAAAGCAAATGGGGCAGATGGATTCGCACAGTCTACGTGAATTATTTTCAAATGGTTGCTTTTGTTTATCAGTCTTTTTTATCAGAAACTATCTATCCTGAGGCACAACCCAAGTTGTCTTTCAGCTAGAGAAATCAGTACTTAACCTCATGGTAAAGTTATAGGGACAGAAACCATGTTGCTTCTCATTTTGTTATCAACACCCATATGCAAATATGAAGCATAGACATCCAAGAGAAGTCATGAAGCAGCAGCAGCAGCAGCTTGAAATGGCAGCAAAAGACTCTCCCAAAGCATGAAATTCTACGAAGTAAACAGTGAGAGTGCTTCATCTCTTGCCAGTAAGCAGCTTTCTAGACCTTGCTGGGTCAAAAGAGAAGACTGGGTGGGGATGCCAGGAAGCTAACTAATGGTAGTGACCAGTGAAATAAGATTTGCTCAGCATACTCAATGTAGATTACACTCATGGTTATTTAGCTCTTCAGTTCAACCACACAGATCACTTGCTTGTTCCTTTCCTAGAACAGGATTTGGGATGAGTTGCTGGCAGAGATTTTGCAGGCAAAATCATTTGTGTTCATTCCAAGTTAGAAACCACAAGACAGAGGTGCCAAGGGTAACATCTAGCAATGTTTGATGGGAAAAGTTTGATCCTGAGGAAGCAGACAGAATCCTTTGGGAGATGAGCTCTGTTACTTGTAGGCTTGATCCCTACATTGCCAGGGAGAGGCTGGGAGGCTGGGTGGTTATGAAACCCTACTGTGGGAGAGTGGAGATGTCAATGTACTTGAAGAAGGCTTTGGTGCAACCATTCCTTAAGGAACTGGCCCTGGACCCAGCTGTATTGAACAATATACTACCCAATATCTAACTTCCCTTTTTGGGGAAAAGTTATTGAGATGGTGGTGGACCATCAACTGCAAAGGACTCGGGAAGACATGGATGATCAGAACCTTTCCAGTCCTGATTCAGGCATGGACGTGGAATGGAAATTGGCACTGGGTGCTCTTGCTGATTACACATGGTGGGTCTTAGATGGAAGAAGCATGATCCAGCCTTCAATGCCATTTATGGTATCTTTCCAGACTAGCAATGAGGGCTAAGAATTGAGAGTGCCTTTTTGGGTGGTTCAGTGCCTAAGTGTGCAGGTCCAGTCAGTGTGTATGGGAGAGGAGAGGCCAAGCCCTTGGGCACTTCAATATGGGATGCCTCAGGGCTTGATCCTTTTTCCCATCTTCATGCAGCATCTACATGAAACTGTTGGGGGAGGTCACCCATCAATATGCAGATGATACTCTGTTATACATCTCTAGTCCAGTCTATGTGGGAGACACAGTGGAAGTCTTGTCCCAGTACCTAGAGGCTTTAATGGTCTGAATATGGAGAGACAGGCTGAAACAATCCTTAAAAGATGGAGTGGGTGTGGGTTCAGAAACTGACTGACTCTGGGACAATACCAACCACTGGGGATGTGGTTGTGCTCTCCCAGAAAAAAGCTGCTGCACAATCAGGGTGCTCCTGGATGCCCAGCTCATGCTGGAACAGCAAGTGGAAGCTATTGCCAGGAGGAGCTTTGCCCAGCTTCAGCTGGAACACCAATTACAGCCTTTATTTATTTATTTATTTATTTATTTATTTATTTATCCATCCATCCATCCATCCATCCATCCATCCATCCATCCATCCATCCATCCATCCATCCATCCATCCATCCATCCTTCCTGCCTTTTTATAAATAACTCAAGGTGGCAAACACACCAAATATTCCTTCCTCCTCCTCTTTTCCCCACAACAGCAACCCTGTGAGGTGAGTTGGGCTGAGAGAGAGAGACCGGCCCAAGGTCACCCAGCCGGCTTTCAGGCCTAAGGCGGGACTAGAACTCTCAGGCTCCTGGTTTCCTATTGGCTCCTTCCCAGGGCTGAGAGAGAGTGACTGGCTCAAGGTCACCCAGCCGGCTTTCATGCCTAAGGTGGGACTAGAACTCTCTGTCTCCTGGTTTCTAGCCCAGCACCTTAACCACTAGATCAAACTGGCTCTCATTCATGGAACAGAAATCCCTCATTATGGTTGCCCATGCCCTTGTCACACTGAAGACCATCTGGAAACTGCAACTAGTGCAAAATGTAGCAGCCTGCATATTAATCAGGACAATCTGGTATTTGCCATGTAACACCAATATTTCAGGCATTGCAATGGTTGCTGGTTTGTTTTCAGGATTAATTCAAGGTGTTGGTGATCACCTTTAAAGTCCCCCATGGCTTGGAATCTAGCTATCTTTGAGAATACTTGCTCCAGATAGAATCTGCATAACCAAGGCATGCCTGTAGAGAGTGCTTGCTGAGTTTTCACTCATAAGGTGCAACAAGGGGACTTGAAGGTGCATGTATGATATATTCTCTGCATGTATGATATATTCAGGCGGCTTTTAAAAACATGCCTCTCAATGTACATTTGGGAAGAATGGAATTGGTATCTGATCTTGGGATGAATCTGGTTGTTTTGATTATATAGGGTTTCATGGTTTTTGTAACTGTAGTATGATTTAAACTGATTGATTGCATGTATTAGTGTGATTGTTTGACAATTAGTTAATTACTGTAATGTATATTGTCGCTTAGAATCAGATAATAATTTGCTTAGAATCAGGTAACTAAAACGGTATAAAAGCATCTGTAATCCACACATGCATAAATAAAATAAGATCTCCTATTTCCATCTGGAATTATCACTTCACCTGCTTTAATTTACACCTCTAGCAATTAGGTCAAAGATGGCAATGTAAACAGGAAGTGGCACATTTTTATACAAGATGGCTCAGCCATCAGCCCAACAGAACGGTTGAGTTTTTAAGATGTCCCAATTCACAGCCACTTTCCAGAACAGAAAGAGGAGCCTATTTTCCAGATGTCAGAACGGTGCTCCTTGTGAATGTACAGGGTGGCAAATTAATTTCTGTATCTTTTTCTTTGCTCCAGTATATGGTAAAAAAACGTAAAGGTTTTCCCCTGCACAGTCGTGTCTGACTCTAGGGGCCGGTGCTCATCTCCGTTTGTTAGCCGAAGAGCCAGAGTTGTCCGAAGACGCTTCCACGGACATGTGGCCGGCATGACACGCGCGGAACGCTGTTACCTACCCACCGAAGTGGTACCTATTCATCTACTTGCATTTGCATGCTTTCGAATTGCTAGGTTGGCAAGAGCTGGGGCTAGTGCGGGAGCTCACTCCGTCACGCGGGGCTAGGGATTCGAACCTCCGAACTTGCGATCTTCCGATCGACAAGCCTGGCGTCTTACCCGCTGAGCCACCATGCCCCTTATGTATATGACACACTGCTAAAATGAGGAATACTGCACTGTTGCAGAAGGGCAGGGAATATTGCTCTTACTGCAAAGCAAGATCAGATAGATGGTCAACCATGACAAAAGAGAGAAGCATGTGGAAGTTGTCAAGTGATTTTCACTACATTTTTCTGTAGAAAAATGAAAAGTGGAATAAGCTTTTTACTAAGTCTAGCCAGTTCCGAAATAAAAGAAAGCTAGCAGTCCATCCATTGAGGGCTGTAATGAGATGGGACAATACCTCCAGCGTAGAGGCTGAAGCAAGGGATTCAAAAGTCTTGTTAAGCCATTTGGAACTTTTCTGTTCTCACCTAGCTTGGTATATAATAAATATGTATGACTGTTGGAAGAAAAAGAGAGTGAGTGAGTGAGTGAGTGTGAGAGAGAAAAAACCAAGCAGAACTGAATATAATCCAAATTCCAATACCGCACTGCAAGCTGCTTTCCATGTCCCAAAGCCGCTTAAGTTTAACTTATAATATGCTAACCATGGTAAAATGCATGTGCTGCAGATAGAAGGTGTCAATATCTTTGGGTGACTTAATTAGAACTGAAAGAAATCTAGAATATGCCTAGATCTTATTGGCACATTGGGGTTTTGTTGGTACTTGTAAATCTTATGCTCTACCCTCCTGATTGATAGGACACAAAGAATAATGTGTTGGCTTACAAAGTAGTCTCTAGGTTAGAGGTCCTAACTTGTATAAAATAGAGTTAGCTTGGCATAAAACCTGGGCTTTTTTTGTGCTTATGGCATACTGGCTCAAATGTGTCAGATGTCCTTACAGTTAGCAGGCAATTCTATGTATGGCATGGGGAAGATTAAGGCTAGTAACCAGTCTACATCTTCTTTTTGTTACTAAAAACATTACAAGAAAGCTTCAATTGACCAAAGCCACAATGGGCACCAGAAATCAGTATCTATGGGCCCATCTGGTGACTATCATGGCATATGGAAGACTGCAACTTGAAATATAAGAGGAGTAAATGGTAAAGAGCATAAATTAGTGAATGAAATGAGAGCAAGAAAAGCCGTGGGTCAGTAAAATTAAGAGAAGGGTGAAATATGTAATAGATTTGAATGAAGATGGTCTGATCTTGTGGAGTGGTGCTGATTAATGCATAAACGAAAGGGAAGATACAGGTTTAATTATGAATGAAAGGGATAAAATATATGAACTGATGCTGTGGATGTGTATAAAAGTACAAATTTCTAAGATGGTGATAGCAGCATCTTACACACCAATGAATGGTGATAATGAAAGAATCAGGGATGAGTCTGGGAGAAAATTGCACAACATTCTGAATAAACATGATCTAGAGAAAAGTGTTATTTTGCTAGGTGACATGGATGGATGAATGGGAATGCAATGAACAAATATAGAAAAGCTGATTGGGCCATTCAGAGAAACAAGAATGAATGATAATGTTAATTGACCAGTGAGTATCTGCTTAAAAATAGATCTGTTTGTTCTGAATACACTGCTTAAGTATAAGTCTATTAATGAGTACATATGTAAATGGAATGAATATAAATGTAAAAACATGATTGATTTGACAGCTTATTAGAATTAATGAAGAATACAAGGGAGATAAGAGGGCCTGAATATGAAAAGGACATTTTAGTAGTGTCAAAGGGGAAATTTGGGGGGGGGGGGGATTGCGTTGTGCTAGAGGAACGGCTGTACAAATAAAAATTTTAAGAGGAGAAAAAGTGAAAGAAACGAAGGTAGAATGATTGCACTCCCAACAGAATGGATACAAAGTGGGAAAAAGGATGCATAAGCTGATTGGCACAAAGTTTGTTGAGTTACACTAATGGGAAGTATGAGAAAGGATGCTTGGTGGAATGATAAAATGAAAGTGATTATGCATCAGAAAAAATGCAGGTAAGAGAATAAAAAACAAGAGAATGATAGTATAAATGTATATGGAGATATAAAAAGAGCTGCAAAGAATATAATCAAAGTTACCAAGGAACAGTTAAGTTTAAAAAAGGCAGAGAAAATGCAGGGCTATTTTGATGGAAATAAAAAAAAAAGTTCTGCAAGTGGGTTGTTGTTGTTGTTTATTCGTTCAGTCGTTTCCGACTCTTCGTGACTTCATGGACCAGTCCACGCCAGAGCTTTCTGTCGGCCGTCACCATCCCTAGCTCCCCAATGGTTGAGTCCGTCACCTCCAGAATACCATCCATCCATCTTGCCCTTGGTCGGCCCCTCTTCCTTTTGCCTTCCACTTTCCCTAGCATCAGCTTCTTCTCCAGGGTATCCTGTCTTCTCATTATGTGGCCAAAGTACTTCAGTTTTGCCTTTAATATCATTCCCTCAAGTGAGCAGTCTGGCTTTATTTCCTGGAGTATGGACTGGTTTGATCTTCTTGCAGTCCAAGGCACTCTCAGAATTTTCCTCCAACACCACAGTTCAAAAGCATCTATCTTCCTTCGCTCAGCCTTCCTTATGGTCCAGCTCTCGCAGCCATAGGTTACTACAGGGAATACCATTGCTTTAACTATGCGGACCTTTGTTGTCAGTGTGATGTCTCTGCTCTTAACTATTTTATCAAGATTTGCCATTGCTCTCCTCCCAAGAAGTAGACGTCTTCTGATTTCCTGGCTGCAGTCAGCGTCTGCAGTAATCTTTGCGCCTAGAAATACAAAGTCTGTCACTGCCTCCACTTTTTCTCCCTCTATTTGCCAGTCATCAATCAAGCTAGTTGCCATAATCTTGGTTTTTTTGAGGTTTAACTGCAACCCAGCTTTTGCACTTTCTTCTTTCACCTTCGTCATAAGGCTCCTCAACTCCTCCTCGCTTTCAGCCATCAAAGTGGTATCATCTGCATATCTGAGATTGTTAATGTTTCTTCCAGCGATTTTAACTCCAGCCTTGGATTCCTCAAGCCCAGCATGTCGCATGATGTGTTCTGCGTACAGGTTGAATAGGTAGGGTGAGAGTATACAACCCTGCCGTACTCCTTTCCCAATCTTAAACCAATCCGTTGTTCCGTGCTCTGTTCTTATCGTTGCTATTTGGTCGTTATACAGATTCCTCAGGAGGCAGACAAGATGACTTGGTATCCCCATACCACCAAGAACTTGCCACAATTTGTTATGATCCACACAGTCAAAGGCTTTAGAATAGTCAATAAAACAGAAATAGATGTTTTTCTGAAATTCCCTGGCTTTCTCCATTATCCAGCGGATATTGGCAATTTGGTCTCTAGTTCCTCTGCCTTTTCTAAACCCAGCTTGTACATCTGGCAATTCTCGCTCCATGAATTGCTGGAGTCTACCTTGCAAGATCTTGAGCATTACCTTACTGGCATGTGAAATAAGTGCCACTGTTCGATAGTTTGAACATTCTTTAGTGCTTCCCTTTTTTGGTATGGGGATATAAGTTGATTTTTTCCAATCTGATGGCCATTCTTGTGTTTTCCAAATTTGCTGGCATATGGCATGCATCACCTTGACAGCATCATCTTGCAAGATTTTAAACAGTTCAGCTGGGATACCATCGTCTCCTGCTGCCTTGTTATTAGCAATGCTTCTTAAGGCCCATTCAACCTCACTCTTCAGGATGTCTGGCTCTAACTCACTGACCACACCGTCAAAGCTATCTCCAATATTATTATCCTTCCTATACAGATCTTCCGTATATTCTTGCCACCTTTTCTTGATCTCTTCTGCTTCTGTTAGGTCCTTACCATCTTTGTTTTTGATCATACCCATTTTTGCCTGGAATTTACCTCCGATGTTTCTAATTTTCTGGAAGAGGTCTCTTGTCCTTCCTATTCTATTGTCTTCTTCCACTTCCGCACATTGCTTGTTTAAAAATAATTCCTTATTTCTTCTGGCTAACCTCTGGAATTTTGCATTTAATTGGGCATATCTCCCCCTATCACTGTTGCCTTTTGCTTTCCTTCTTTCTTGGGCTACTTCCAGTGTCTCAGCAGACAGCCATCTTGCCTTCTTGGTTTTCTTTTTCTTTGGGACGTTTTTTGTTGCCGCCTCCTGAACAATGTTGCGAACTTCTGTCCATAGTTCTTCCGGGACCCTATCTACTAAATCTAGTCCCTTAAATCTATTCTTCACCTCCACTGCATATTCCTTAGGAATATTAGTGAGCTCATATCTAACTGATCTGTGGGTCTTCCCTATTCTCTTTAGTCTGATTCTAAATTTTGCAATAAGAAGTTCGTGATCTGAACTACAGTCAGCTCCAGGTCTTGTTTTTACTGACTGTATAGATGTCCGCCACCTTTGGCTGCAAAGGATGTAGTCAATCTGATTTCGGTGTCGACCATCTGGTGAAGTCCATGTATAAAGTCGTCTTTTAGGTTGTTGGAAGAGAGTGTTTGTTATGCACAGTGAGTTGTCTTGGCAAAATTCTATCAGCCTATATCCTGCTTCATTTTGTTCTCCCAGACCATGCTTGCCTGTAATTCCAGGTGTCGTCTGACTACCCACCTTAGCATTCCAGTCTCCTGTAATGAAAATAACATCTCTTTTTGGTGTATTATCTAGTAGGTGCTGCAGATCCTCATAGAACTGATCTACTTCTGCTTCTTCAGCATCTGTGGTTGGGGCGTATATTTGGATCACTGTGATGTTAAATGGCTTACCCTGAATTCGAATTGAGATCATTCTATCGTTTTTTGGATTGTATCCAAGCACTGCTTTAGCCACTTTATTATTAATTATGAAGGCTACTCCATTTCTTCTGTGGTCCTCTTGTCCACAGTAGTAGATCTGGTGGTCATCTGATGTGAAGTGGCCCATCCCAGTCCATTTCAGTTCACTGACACCTAAAATGTCTATATTTAATCTTGCCATCTCACCAATAACCACATCCAATTTGCCCTGGCTCATAGATCTTACATTCCAGGTTCCTATGGTGTGTTGATCTTTAGAACATCGGATTCGTCGTTCACCACCAGCACCGTCGGCCGCTAGCCGTCCTTTCGGCTTTGAGCTAGCTGCGTCATCACATCTGGGGCTAGTTGAACTTATCCTCTGTTCCTCCCCAGTAGCATTTTGACCATCTTCCGACCTGGGAGTCCCATCTTCCGATGGTATACCGACATATCTTTGGTTGTACTGATCCATTTAGTTTTCATGGCAAGAATACTGGGGTGGGTTGCCATTACCTTCCCCAGGGATCGTATTTAGTCTGACCTCTCTGCCACGACCTTCCCGTCTTGGGTGTCCCTTCACGGTTTAGCTCATGGTTTCATTGAGGTGCTCAAGCTCCAGCACCACGACAAGGTAACGATCTCCTTTGCTGGAGCTGCAAGTGGGTGAAGAGGGCTAAACAAAAAGCCTCCAGAAGCCTGAATGACAGTAAGAATGGAAGCACTGAAATCATTTAGAATGAAACTGAAATTAAAAAAACGAAAGAAAGAGTATTTTAGAGATCAGTATGTGGGTGCTAGTGATATCTCGAAGAATAGAATTAAAATGAATGCCATAGACATTAGTGCCCAAGGACAGAATGATGAAGGGGAAGTCATAGATACTGTGAGAATACTGAAAAATGTTACGGTTGCAGCTGTTGATGGTGTTAATCAATGGATGTGATGGAATGGCTCTGTGACTTGTATAATGCATGCATGAAAAATGCATCCATGCCTAATGACTGGAAGAATGTTATTGTTCCCTTCTACAAAAGAAAAGGTAATAAGAGCAAATGCAAAAGCTATAGGAGGATTAGTTTCTTAAGCATGCCTAAGAAAGCGTGTGGCAGGATTCTCACTGAATTCTGATCGAAAGCACCGTGTGGTTTTCTGTTGGATGGGGAATGTGCGGGCCAAATTGTTGCTCTTTAGCAGGTCATCAGAAATCCATGAATGTGTACAAAGATGTTTACTACACATTTATTGATTTAGAGAAAGTCTATGATAGGCTTGAATTATGGAATATTTTGTATGAATATGGAATTGAAGTTTATTTATTTATTTATTGAATTTCTATAACCGCCCATCTCCCCCTCAAGGAGGGACTCTGGGCGGTTCACAGCATAATCTCAATAAAATACAATAAGAACAATAATAAAAATATAAATACAATAAAAATACAATAAAATCCAAGTAGTAGGTTCTTACAGTGACGTGGAATATATTTAAAATATTTTAGATATTTAAGGCGGCTCTAGGGAATCAGCCATCCCCAGGCTTGACCACTTTCCTTTTTGCCCCAGGCGAGATCACAGAGCCAGGTTTTTAATTTTTTCCTGAAATCCAGGAGTGAGGGAGCCTGTCTTATCGGTGGTGGATGTTCCATAGGGCAGGTGCTGCTGCAGAGAAGGCTCGCCTCTGGGACCCCGCTAGATGAAATTCTTTCATAGAAGGGGTCCACAGCATGCCCTCTCTGCAAGATCGGGTGGGACGGGATGATGTAATGGGGATGAGGCGGTCCCTCAGATAACCTGGTCCCGTGCCATGTAGGGCTTTAAAGGTGATAACCAACACCTTGAATTGGACCCGGAAGCAAACTGGTACCCAATGCAGCTCATGGAGCAGAGGTGTTATGTGTGACGATCTTGGTGCATCTAAAACTGCCCGTGAAGCTGCATTCTGCACCAGCTGTAGCCTGCGGATATTCTTCAAGGGTAGCCCCATGTAGAGTGTGTTACAGTAGTCTATATGGGAGACAACCAGGGTATGAGTGACCGTTTGAAGGGCCTCTTGGTCAAGGAAAGGGCGCAACTGGCGCACTACACGAAGTTGAGCAAAGGCCCTCCTGGCCACGACTGCCACCTGCTCTTCAAACAGGAGTCGTGGGTCCAAGAGGACTCCCAAGTTACACACCGGGTCTGTCTGGGGTAGTGCAACCCCATCCAGAACTAAAGATGACAAATTCCCAGAAACCGAGGGGCCATTAATCCACAGCCACTCCGTCTTACCAGGGTTCAGCTGAAGCCTGTTTTTCCCCATCCAGACCCCTATAGCCCCAGGCACTTGGACAGGGTGGTCACTGCATCACTTACTTCACCTGGGATGGAGATGTATAACTGGGTATCATCGGCATATTGATGATACCTTAGCCCGTGGTGATGGATGATCTCGCCCAGCGGTTTCATGTAGATGTTAAAAAGGAGCGGCGAGAGTACCGAGCCCTGTGGGACCCCACAAAGAAGGGCCCATGGACTGGCTCTCTCGCTCCCTATCAACACCGACTGGGACTGGCCCTGGAGGAAGGAGGTGAACCAGCGCAAAACCACGCCGCCCACCCCCAACTCCCTGAGCCGTCCCAGAAGGATACCATGGTCGACGGTATCGAACGCCGCTGATAGGTCAAAAAGAGCGAGAATGGATGCACTGCCTCCATCTTGCTCCCACCAAAGATCATCCATAAGCGCGACCAATGCAGTTTCCGTCCCATGACCCGGCCTGAAACCTGACTGAAAGGGGTCCAGATAATCCGTTTCATCCAGAATCCTCTGGAGCTGCAACGCCACCACCTTCTCAACCACCTTCCCTAAAAAGGGGAGGTGGGAGACTGGACGAAAATTATCCAGTATAGTAGGGTCCAGCAATGGGTTCTTGAGGAGGGAGAAGTTTGGTCACTCAATACAGTTAAGGGTAGGACACAAGGGACATAAAGTATATGTGACGACTCACTCCTTTGATCTTAACTTAGAAACTTTTAGCACAAGCCATGACAGGATATGAAAAAGTTCTTTTATTAATACAAGTGAATAGAATTAATGCAAAGAGCAAACTAAAAATTTTCGCGCGCAAACATATTTTAAAACCTGTCAGACTCTCAAGCACCCCTCATCCACCCCTCCCCTCCTGACTCACTTCCCATAACTTTACACTGCCTTTGATGTTTCCAGATGGATACCCTTGGAGCCTGGTTCCTCTCTTCCCCCCCTTAACGCCTGCATGCCATTCCTATCTCTAATGCAGTGCTTTCCAAACTGCCGCCATAGGCGACACACCAACAGCGGCAGCGGGGCGGTGTGCACAGCAGCAGCAGCCGTGGCCTCGTGTTTTCCGCTAAAACGCAGAAGCACAGATGACGCGCTGCTGCCGTCGCTGCCGTGCACACCACTGCCGCATGCACCCCCGCACCCCTGCCGTGCACGCCCCCGCCGCCGCTTCCGAGTTGTTTCACGACACACTAAACTGTGTTGCGACACACTAAAGTGTCGCGACACAGAGTTTGGAAAGCTATGCTCTAATGGTTGCTCTACTGTCTGGCAAGCACTCTAGCTAATTACTACAGGCTTCACACTATCTAGCTACTACAAATCCCATCTATCTAAAGCAGACAACCACTCTAGCTAATTACTACAGGCTTCACACTATTTAGCTACTACAAATCCCATCTATCTAAAGCAGACAAGCACTCTAGCTAATTACTACAGGCTTCATACTATCTAGTTACTACAAATCCCATCTATCTAAAGCAGAATGACAGGATGGCATCCTGACAGTATGTGTGAGAATAAGTAAAATGCTAAGTTAATGGTTCAACATTGAGTAAGGGATAAGGAAATTGTGATTTTATGTACTTTGTATAACACTGCTTATCCGGAAAGGCAATAGCGTGATGAGCATGCATGCACGTTATACTGCTCATATCTGCTATCCTCTTGTAGAAACTTACTAAGGAAGAGTCATGTTAAACCTTTCGGAATAAAAAATGAAATCCCTGTCCACATATTAGCATATTTCTTTCTATAACTCAAAGAACTGAAATGTTTAATGATAACAAACTCTTTGCTATAATGTGTAACCATCCTATTTGCCTTAAATAAAGATGCACTAATTGGAAGGTCTAGTCATCTTAAGGTTCTGCCATCCAGCTCCACAGATTAATGTGCAAAGTGTCATCTAAACAGAGAACCATCCCAAAACAAATTAAATTGTGTTAGCATGTGTGGCAGAACAGCTGACCACACCAAACAAATAAGAATCAAGGAAGGAATCAATGGAAATATAGTCTTTGGTGAGATTTAAGAGGGGGAGTTTACTGCACTCTCTAGGACCTAGTGCACGCCTTTCCAAACTGTGTGTCGTGACACAATACTGTGTCGCCTGCGGGCCCAGGTGTGTCGCGTCAAAACCTGGAAGCGCTGATGGTGCGCCGCCGCTGCGCGTGGCCGCAAACACGGCGGCGGCGGTGGGCCATCAGCGCTTCCGGGTTTTCGCACGACACACAAGGACACCACTGCCGCCACTACTGTGGCGCGCGAAAATCTGAAAGCGCCGCTGCAGCGGTGGCACTTCCAGGTTTTCTCGCGCACCGCTGTTGGTGTGTCGCCACGGGAAAAGTTTGGAAAGCCCTGACCTATTGGAATTACCCTTACTACTCATTTTAATGTGGAAGAATAAACTCAAGGGGACAGGTGAAGTAACATACAAGTGGGGCATGGGGGGTGGGGCGGGAGAGAGATTTCTCATCCTCTACAACAGGGGTCCCCAACCCCCAGGCCATGGATCGGTACCAGTCCATGGCCTGTTAGGAACCGGGCTGCACAGCAGGTGGTGAGCAGTGGGCGAGCGAGTGAAGCTTCATCTGTATTTACAGCTGCTCCCCATCACTTGCATTACTGCCTGAGCTCCGCCTCCTGTCAGATCAGCGGCGGCATTAGATTCTCATAGGAGCGCGAACCCTACTGTAAACTGCGCATGCGAGGGATCTAGGTTGTGCGCTCCTTATGAGAAGTCAGAATCCAACACTTATTTTAGTCTGCGTGTGGCCCGCCCATTATTTTATTTACCACTTCCGATGGTTTCATCCCAAAACCATCCCCCCCCCCCCCGGTCCGTGGAAAAATTGTCTTCCATGAAACTGGTCCCTGGTGCCAAAAAGGTTGGGGACCGCTGCTCTACAGAGGAATTTCGCTCTGACCTTGAGAAGGGAATGGGAGAAGACAAATGGTTACTCAGCTCTGGGAAAGGAGAAAGGGTGAAAAAGTGCTCCAAATAACACCACCTTGACCTTGTTGTCCTTAAAAGGGGGGCAGTGAAGGTTATGGACATGTGTTCCAGATTCTGTTAAGACACCCTGCAACAAGAAAATAGCATTCCTGGAATCCTGCAGTGTGTTTCTTGACATAGCCAACCTCAAAGGGCTGACATCCCCTAAAATATGGCTCTTGAAACTTCACCCAATAGATTTCACTACACTGATGCAGTAGAGCATATGCAAGCAGGGTACTTCCTTGTGTGCTTAAAGATAACATGAAGGGTCTTGGATGGAGCTCGGATAGTGGTAGGAAAGTTGAGCTTTAAAGGAAAGTAGGCCAAAGAGCAGGCTGATGCACAAGAATAGAGAATTACACTGCAGACACTGCCAAATCAGTTTAAAGTGGAAATGTGTGTGTGTGCGTGCGTGCGCACGTGTCACACGCTATACATGTTTACAGATAAGCGGAGAATTTAAGGTGCCAAAAATACACCCCAAAAATTGGGTTCAGCTTATCTGCGGATGGGCAGATAAGTATATGCAGTAATACTTTTTTTAAAGTGCCTGTATATTCCGTATAAAAGGGGCGTGGTGGCTCAGTGGGTAAGACGCCAGGCTTGTCGATCGGAAGATTGCAAGTTCGGAGGTTCGAATCCATAGCCCTGCGTGCGGAGTGAGCTCTCACACTAGCTCCAGCTCTTGCCAACCTAGCAATTCGAAAGCATGCAAATGCAACTAGATTAATAGGTACCACTTCGATGGGTAGGTAACAGCGTTCTGCGCGTGTCATGCGGCCACATGACCGTGGAAGCGTCTTCGGACAATGCTGGCTCTTTGGCTAACAAACGGAGATGAGCACCGGCCCCTAGAGTCGGACACGACTGCACAAATGTGCGGGGGTACCTTTACCTTTATATATTCCGTATATACTTGTGGATAAGCAGACCCTCACATTTTAAACCAAAGTACCATGAAAAATGCGCCACCCACGGATAAGCCAATTGTGAAAATTAAAACACGGAAATTTTGAGGGTCGGCTTATCTGCGGGTGGCGCATTTTTCATGGTATTTTGGCTAATATAGGGTCGGTTTATCCGTGGACAGGCTTATACGCAAGTATATACGGTGCTTAGTTAGACTTGAAAGTCTTCTCAAAAGCCATACAACTCCATTCTACTCATACTCTGCTGCCACTGAGTACAGTATCATAAACCAGAAAGACTTGGAGTGTACCAATAAGCCCCAGGAGCAAATACGGAAAAGTTTAAAAAGGAAGGGGGGACAGAGAGAGAGAGAGACAGACAGACAGACACGGACTGGGGGGTATCCATATTTTTTCCTGACTCTTCCCACATCCTTTATAACCTGCCTGCAAACTGCAACCTGACTCTTCCTATAAACCTGCTAACTCTTGCCAGCCCCCTTCCCTCAATCCACATCTCTCTCTTTTTTTGACCCGGGACAGGAAAACAAAGCCCTAGAATGAACTGTCTGGGGCAGAGGCCCAAGGAACACCTAGGCCTAATCTCCAGCAGGGATATCCAGCTACAGGAAAGTCAGAAATGATGTGTCTCATAGCTTCAAAACCATAGCCTTATATTGGAAACACATGTTTCTGGGAAAAGAGGAATACACCAGGCAGACTTTTAGGCACCGCTTACCACGCCAGCAGCAGGGTGAGAGGCAAACAATGGGGCGCAATGAGAAAGCCTCTCCTGGGCAGTCTAACGTTTCAATGGCTGTAGAGGGGAGGAACTGACCTGCTGGAGTATGTTGGTTCTCAAGGAAGAACAGGTCTCCTTGCCCGACAAGCTGTGAATCAGCACCTATGCCCAGCCGCAACTGAAAAGCCATGTTTGTGTAACTTGCAAGGGGGGGGGAGGAGAACAGGGCTAGCAATGACGTAAGGCTTATTTGAAGGCAGGGACTGAGCGAGCAAGTATTTTCTTGGGTGCCTGGTTCCAGGGGAAGATTGCAATCTGTGCCACCTAGCTGTCTACAGAAAATCAGGGGCTATAGATCGGAAGGAGCATACGTACGAGTGGCCGGTGGCAGGGATGAAATATATACAGCAGTGAACTCTGCTATCCGGGATCTGCTTCTTCCGATTAATATTCAGTTCTTCCTGGAGATACTTCTCATACTGGTCATTGATGAACTTCATAATGGGTTGCCAACTGTGCAAGGAAATAAATAAATAAATAAATAAATAAATAAATAAATAAATAAATAAATAAATAAATAACACATTAGAGACAAATGTCTCTATGCAGGGATTCCCTACACACACACACACACACACACACACACACACACACACACACACACACACACCATGTGCCCTATGCACTTTCTCAAGCTTGTAAGCATTGATTGATTGATTGATTGATTGATTGCCATGGTAATTTTCGACTCCTAGCGACCACATAGATGTTCTCCCAGTTTTTCTCTTAAGAATACCTAGTTTAATAAAAGGAGAAACTCTTGGCTAATTATAAATGTTTGTTTGCTAGCACTTTCCAGAAAAAAGTCCGTGGGCAAAGGGTCACAGAACCAACTCACAACCTGCTTGAAGTATACTGTTATGAATATTAAGGAATCCTTACAAAGGTAAGCCACTTCATTTTGACAGAGTTGCTAGGAAGGCTAACATTTCCATTTTGGACTTTTTCAGGAGGCAGAGTGGGTCATCTCTTGCTGGCAGAGGCACAGCACAGCCAACCAGTGCTGGTAAACAGAATTTCTCAAGAGCTGGTTATGAAGAGTATATGACAAGTTAGACAGGGTAGATACACTCCAGGTCCCCTCCCTTAAATGTTGTCATCCGATGGGACCTTGGAGGCGTGCCTTCTCAGTGGCTGCCCCACCCCATTGGATCAGCCTCCCACCTGAGATTCAAGGGATCCCTACTACCCCTTTAGCCTTCCAGAGGGCCATGAAGCCCTGGCTCTTCCCCCAGGCACTGGGCTAGGATGGGGGTTGAGCTGGGAGGCTGTTTGGTCTGGCACCTAGGGGGAAGGACACTTCTGTTTTTAGCTATGTTTTTATGGATTGGTGTGAGCTGCCTAGAATCATTAGATGAGGTAGGCGGCCATAAAAGTCCTGTAAATAAACAAGCAAACAAAGGCAGCTTCCTGAGCATGCAGTGTTCAGCATCAGGAACTTTGTATCGCAGAAATATCCAGCCTTCATTTCGCAGATTTCTAGCTCTCCCTTGAACCTCTATTTACGTTCTTTGACAGGCAGGCCCTTAAAGTTAAGAGAGGAATGAAATCTGAAGCCAATTTGCATTTGCTGTATTTGGAGACATGCCACCATTGTTTTGTTGACTTTGGAACGTTGATGCCATTTGATATTCCTTATTCCAGATGATCCCTTGCAGAATAGTAAGGAAACAGTAAAATGCATTCTCAACGGTCCTTTCCTCCCCTCATATAAATCCACATCAACCATGGAGGTGACCCTTTGCTAACGGTGCACCATGGCATCACATTTTCCTACACATTACAGAAGGAATTCCATCATAGTTCTCTTCTGAGTAACTTAATTAGTAAGACAATCCTCATGAGAAAAGATGTATAAGTAACTGCAAATCTCCATGTCTGTAAAGTACAGTTTGGTTTAGCAAATTTGCTAGCTTTTAGAAGAATCAAGAGATTTTGGCATATCTTTTTGCCCTTTATCATCTAAAGCAGAGTAATCCCATTCCATTCTCCTCTCCTCCCAGGTGAAACATATTCTTGGGAAGTAAGCAACAATACTAACTTCAACTCAAAATAATTCCCTTATTTAATCCAGATTAAATTCTTCTCTTTTTGCTTCATAGCCCAGAGACAGAAAAAGTTTGGTCTAAATTGGTTTTGCACCAATCAATAAAAAAAAAAAAAAAAAAAAACCAGTAGGCCACATTGTAGGAATAACTAGAGTTGAAGTACCAAGTTCCTCTTGTCCTAAGTGCCAGCTTTTTCAAGCATGGCACCCTGGTACATTTCCCCACTGATAGCCCCTTACCAGTTCTCGTTATTAATGTGATCCCCAAATCCTGGGGTGTCGATGACAGTCAGCTTCATACGAACACCTTTTTCCTCAATATCTGAAATGGAATGTGAAGAAATAAAATAGCAACATATCACTTCGGGATGAGCAGAGTGAGCATGTGGGAAATCCCTCTTCATGTGCATGTTTATCTAATATGTTTTTGATAAAATTGTTTAAGCATTTAAACATTTCAGGAATCTTCTATCCTAGTCAATCAAAAGACAGCTCACTGAACCCTCTTTCCCTGGCTGCCAGCTTTCCACAAAAAAACAGGCCGACAATGTCTTGGCAAGGCTCACCATGTGTGATGGACTTGATTTCAATTGTCTTGGGAATACGCTCTTCAGAACTTGGTTGCACTGATTTGCGACTGATCTTCGATTTGAAAAGGGTATTGATTAGAGTCGATTTTCCCAAGCCGCTTTGACCTGAAAGGTAGCAGGAGACAAATTTCAGAAAGCCACATTTCATTACTGAAGCCACCCCATGGCTAGTCTGAGCACATCCAAGCTATCCCTGGATAACATGTGATGATACACACAAAGATAGCTACTGTTAGATTTCTGACTGGGTTACATTTTATGACACTTATTTTGCCCTGTTTCATTGACAGAATGGTTGTTTCCACAGTCAGAAGCATTAGGGAAAACTGTATGTCACATATAAGGTATAGGAATTACATATATTAAGACCAGCTTGCAAGCAGCTCTTTTTTTCATTTTGCTTTAAATGCATGAAACAAGCTAATATAAAAGAATAATTAATAAGTAGTGGGATAATTAAGAAACAAAAGAGGGACTATTTTTTATAATACATGCTTAATTTCTGGTCTTTGCCTCTGCTTACAACCTGGTTTATTCCCTTCTTTCCAACCCTGTAATTTGCATGCCTGTCTCCAACCCAATTTTCTAAGAAGCAAATAATATTCTCTCCAAGTCTTCTTATATTAGGGAAAAATTATTTATTTTATTTATTATTCAAATTTTGCTACTGCCAATCTCCCCCAAAAGAGGGACTCTGGGTGGTTTACAATAAAATTGACATTATAACAATAGACATAAAAATCATCTAAAAATTAAAAACCATTTACAAATATAAATATAAAATATAAATAAATATAGAATCCAAGTGGCCATAAAAATCTAATATGGTGAGAGGAGCTCTAAGGCGCCAGCCACCCCCAAGAATGACTACTCCCCTTCCCGCCCCAAGCAAGATGGCAGAGACAAGTCTTCAGGTTCTTCCGGAAGGTCAGGAGTGAAGGGGCCTGCCTCACCTCCGGGGGTAGGATGTTACAAAGGGCGGGAGCCACTGCAGAGAAGGCTCGCTTACTGGACCCTGCCAGATGAAATTCTCTTACAGATGGGGTCCGTAACATGCCCTCTCTGCATGATCGGGTGGGACAGGCCAATGTCATGGGGATGAGACGGTCCCTCAGGTAACCTGGACCCATGCCATGTAGGGCTTTAAAGGTGATAACCAACACCTTGAATTAGACCCGGAAGCAAACTGGCACCCAGTGCAGCTTGCGTAGCAATGGTGTCAAATGTGCCGATCTTGGGGCACCAAGAATTGCCCGTGCAGACACATTCTGGACCAGCTGTAGCTTCCGCATACTCTTCAAGGTTAGCCCCATGTAGAGCGCATTGCAGTAGTCTATATGGGAGATGACCAGGGCATGAGTGACTGTTCAGAGGGCTTCCCGATCCAGGAAAGGGCGTAACTGGTGCACAACACGAAGTTGAGCAAAGGCCCTTCTGGCCACAACTGCCACCTGCTCTTTGAGCAGGAGTTGTGAGTCCAGAAGAAACCCCAGATTATGCACCGGGTCTGTCTGGGGCAGTGCAACCCCATCCAGAATTAAAGATCACAATTTCCCAGATGCAGAGGAGCCATTAACCCACAGCCACTCCATCTTACCAGGGTTCAGCTGAAGCCTGTTGCTCCCCATCCAGACCCCCACAGCCCCCAGGCACTGAGAAAGGGCAGTCAACACATCACTTACCTCACCCGGGATGGAGATGTATAACTGGGTATCATCAGCATACTGATGATACCTCATCCCATGGTGACAGATGATCCCACCCAGTGGTTTCATGTAGATGTTGAATAGGAGAGGAGAGAGAACCGAACCCTGCGGCACCCCAAAAAGGAGGGGTAGAGGGTCAGATCTCTTGCTCCCTATCACCATTGATTGGGACCGGCCCTGGAAGGAGGTGGTGAACCAGCACAAAACCACACCGCCCACCCCCAACTCCGTGAGCCGCCCCAAGAGGGTATCATGGTCGATGGTAAGTGGAAAGCCACTGAGAGGTCAAGGAGAGCCAGGATGGATGCACTGCCCCCATCCCGCTTCTGCCAGAGATCATCCATAAGTGCGACCAATGCAGTTTCTGTCCCATATCCGGGCCTGAAACCTGACTGGAAAGGGTCTAGATAATCCGTTTCATCCAGAATCCTCTGGAGTTTCAACACTACCACCTTCTCAACCACCTTCCCCAAAAAGGGGAGGTGGGAGACTGGATGAAAATTGTCCAGCATAGTAGGGTCGTGATGGCTTCTTGAGGAGGGGGTGCACCAGCACCTCCTTAAAGGCAACCGGAAACACCCCGTCTCAAGGATATATTAACCACTGCCTGGACCCAAACACATGTCACCTCCCAGGCTGCTTTCACCAGCCAGGAGGGGCAGGCATGGATCTAGATGACAGGTGGTGGCGTTTACAGTCTGGAGGATCCTGTCCACTTCCTCGGGTTCAATAGGATCAAACTGTTCCCAGATAACAGGGCAAGTACATTCCCTTGGCATCTCCACAGGCAATGCTTCATGCTTGGAGTCCAACTTGGAACGGATCCAAGCGATTTTATCCTGTAGATGTTCGGAAAAATCTTCCAGACGGCCCTGTAGGTGGGCCACTGGGCCCATCTTCCCGAAAAGGGATCGTGTGATCTTAAACAGGGCCGTCGGGCAACATTCTGCGGACGCAATAAGAGCGGAGAAATATTGGTGTTTCGCTGCTCTTACCGCCACAAGGTAGGCCTTAATAGTGGCTGTAGCTTGTGTTCCGTCGGATTCGGTCTTTGTCTTCCTCCAGCGATGCTCTAGATGTCTCTTAACCCTCCTCAAGACCCTCAACTCCTCCTTGAACCACGGGGAGTGTCGGGTTGGATGGGGCAAGAGAGGTCGCACAGGTGCAATTCTGTCCAAGGCCCCGGCCGCCTCCCTATTCCAGGCAGCAGCCAGGGCCTCCGCTGGACCGTGCAGCAGATCCTTGGGTATAACCCCCATCTCCCTCTGAAACCTCACCAGGTCCATCAGTTGCCGGAGGCAGACCAATCGAGTGGGTCCTGCCTCCCTGCGGAGTGGGGCAGCATAAAAGAATCTCAGGGCCACCAGGATGTGACCTGACCATGACAATGGGGATAGATGCAACTCTCCCCTCAGATCACATTGTCATTGCTCCGACAAGAAAACCAAGTCTGGTGTGAGGCCACTGTCTCGAGTTGGGTCCCAAATAATCTGGGACAGGCCCATGGCTGCCATGGTAGCCATGAACTCCCAAGCCGCCTCCGAGGCATGCCCCAGGGACGGCAGATTTAAGTCCCCCAGAACCATAAGTCTGGGGAACTCCACCGCCAACCCCGAGATGGCCTCCAGCAGGTCAGGCAGGGAGGTTGCTACGCAGCAGGGAGGCTGGTACAGTAGCAACACTCCTAACTTTTCTCGGGAACCCAACTTGAAAAACAGGGTTTCACAACCGGCCACTTGTGGAGCAGCGCACCTGAAGGCCAATAGAGACTCCCAGATGACAACAGCCACCCCTCCTCCCCTGAGGTCTTGGCTGGTGCCATACCGTGAACCTGGCCGGGCACATTTCCGAAAGGGGCACCCACCCCTTCAGGTCTCGGTAATGCACGCCAGGTCTGTCCCCACCCCTGTGATCAAATCACATATGAGGGGGGCCTTGTTCACTGACCTGGCATTAAGAAGCAGCAGCCGGAGACCAGGGCCCTTAAGAATCTGCTGTCCAGGGCCTGGGTCTGAACCTGGAGAGCCGGAACATGCCACTGGTAACAAACACCGGGGGCGTCTTCCCCGAAGATGGCCCGCCCTCCAGTTCCCATCGTAGCATCCCCGTCCCGTCACCACCTTGATGGTGCACCCTGCCCTACAGCCCCCAGTTTCCAGGCCCATTCGCCTCCAGTCCTGGACCTCCAGAATCCCTGGATCGAAATAGGGGTCCCTTCCCCCACATCCTCCCAGTCAATCAATCACAGGGCGATGGCAGGACCCCCAGCGCACCAACTCACGCTCTCGGCACTGCTAGAGCCTAACCATCGCCCATACACTCTCCCTTTGCTCCCCCGCCTCTCTCTCTGGTCAACGGGGGCACCTCATCCGTTCTTACCCACCCCGTCTCTCACTCAGGGGGTGAGCACTCTTACACACAACCATATGATCCCGGACTCCCGTCGCGTGTCCCACACCCGGGAGGGAGTACCACACTCACACTGGAGGGACCCTGCTAGCTTCCTACCATCTCTGGGCAGGTTGGGAGGGGATGACCAGCACCCAACTCCAAGCTTGCCACTCCTCACTGCTGGGGCCTACACGCCGAGGCCCGTCATGCCTGCTAAGTACCTTGTGTGGCTAGGAACTGCCGACTGAGCCCCCCTCAATCCCCCTCATCTAAGGGGCTCCGGTAAAGGGCCTGAGACCATAAAGTCTCGCCACTGCCAAGGTCTTCGTCCAGGGGGGCTCTGGCACAGAGGCCTAAAGTCTACAAAACTCATTGCCCCGTTGCCGAGCTGATATTTTGGTTACGCTGCCCTACCGGCTTTACCACCACTGTGCCGGCTTGTCGTGCTGGGGCTCGCTGGAAGATGCCACGCCGCCGGTCATACCACCAGGGTCCCTACCAGCATCCTCAGCCAAGGTCAGCTTGCGTCAAAATCCACCATGCCGCCAAGGCCACCCCAGGTCCCGTGCGCCGCTCGGCCGGCTTGCTGCGCCGCTGAGCCTACTCCGCAGCGCCACCAAAGCCGGTCTTCCTCACCAAGGGCTTGTTGCCCTGCTGGTCCACCACTCCACCAGCCTCGTTGCCAGGACCCGCGCTGTCGGGCCCGGAGCCCAGAAAACGCCAGGCCTGTCACTCCATGACGCAAGGCCGCCACGTCCCCCGAGCCCACTCCACTGTGCCGGGATCCGCTGCACTACTGAAGCCAGCTCGTGTCGTCGGACCAGGGGCTCAGAAAACACCAGGCCTGCCGCTCCATGTCACCAAGGATGCTGCTCTGCCCGGCTCCAACACGCTGCCAAAGTCTGCTGAGATTTGCTGCAGGAACCCACCAAAGCACGCCGCGCTCCACCGCTCCATCCGGGGGACTCCTTCTGACTCCAACACCAGCCCAAGGTATTTAGGCCAGGAAACTTTCAACCTTCTCTCTCCCCAAACCGCAACTAACAGGGGCGGGGGGTTGGTGGTCAGGGCTCAGAAGAAGCTCAGAAGCAGCAGCTCAAAAGCTCCAAAGAAGCTGGGAGCCTCCCCCTCTCAGAGCAGCAGCAGCAGCAGAGAACATCTGCTCCCGGTCGCCATCTTCAATCCTGTCAGTTTTCACATCTCTTTATGAGAACAACTTCAAGGAGGAAAAAATACATGGTTCATAACTCAGAAAAGGGGAAAGTTTCTGTCTGGGTTATATCTGCATGCCTTCTGCTATCTGAGAAACAAAAAGTGGCATTTTTAACCACACCAGAATTGGTCATGCTAACTGGAGCTGTTAGTGGTTCTTCAGTAACAGTTGGAGTCCAGAGGTTTCCTGGTCCAACTCTACGGACTAATTTTAGATGACAAACAGTAAGGACAGTTTGTCCTAAACTAAGCGGGTTGTGCTTAATTCCCAATTATATCAGTAAGTTAAAATCACAACCAGTTTTTCACGGCATTTCAATGAAGCTCATGTTCAACTTGGTCTTCCTCCAATCCAGTATCCCACCTTCTTCATAAATGAGTATCTTTTCACTTCCAAAACTTGTATGCCACTGTCCCACACTGGTTGGCAGATATTATTTTCTTCTAATATTGACTATGTATGACATATAGAATTTTTACAAGGGAAATCTACAAAATATTGTAGTTTATTCTTGCCTTTTAACAGGAATTACAGCCAGCAAATTGTGTGCCACCCTGTCCCCTATTTTTCTTTTCCAACTTGGGACTCCACAGTACTCCATGTACACTGTGTATGCTCAGTATTCATGAGATATATAATTCCCTTCCTTTAATGGAAATCTGGAAATTTTATGCAAATCCGGAGTGCACCCAAACTTGCCTGCTGGCTTCAGAAATCCCATCCTATCTCTGTTGCTATTGGCATGGGAGCACCATGCTTGTTCTTAGAGGAAATAATATGCATGGATGAATGAGAAATGAACACATCTTATTTTTCAGAGAACGAGCTGAGATGGGTGATGAAAAAAATAAGCTGTCTTCAATTTTTAGGAAGAAGTTTGAGCAATATTGTTTTCCTTCCTTTAGTTGATACCCTGCTTGTATAGTAAACCAGTGCTTATAAAGATGAGAGAACACGGCTCACGTTCCTGAAAACTATTCATGAATTCTGTTTTTTATCAGGCTGAAAAGGACAACTGTTAGACCAAAATGCTAATGCTGGGTTTGAAATGGAAGTCCAGGAGTCCTTTTAGATGGATTCAGCCAACTTCTGCAGCCCCAGCTCAAGCCAAAATTCAAAGAAGCTAAAAGATCATAAAATGTCAAGTGACAAAAATACATGAGCATGCCATTATTTAGGTAAGAGGTGTTTAAGGGGATTGCCACAGTGGTTAAGTCTTATACAGAACACAGGAAATGTAATCCACATGTATGAGTTACAAAAATCTCATCTGCCAACTACTTTTAACATCAAAACCAAGACTGTATGCAGAAGCATTTTAAAATGCCTCTTCCTAACCTTCACTTCTCTCTCCTAATTTAAAAACAACAGCAACAAAAACAAAATGAGTGTGTACTACCACACCTTGATAGGAAGAGCCAATGATCTGGAAAGATGTAGGTGGAAGAAAGCTGCTTTTATTATCTGTTTTTCATTATTAGGACATTAATGCACAGACACGGAATCCTAGTATACAGGTAACACAAAGGAAGTGTGTGTGGGGGGGGTGTTACAAGAGTATAGAAACATCTGGTCTAATATAACCAACCATATAAATATGTCATACTTTAACTGACTGCACAAGTTTTATTTTACTATTAAAGGGGGTGGGGAATGAAGAGTTCAGAATGGTGAGAACTGCCTCAGTCACAGCAGACCGAACCCTGGAGTGGGAAATAAGGAAGATAATAGATGCATGAGCAATTGAAAACATCACTGAAGCAACCCGTATGCTTGCAACACATGAGCCCAAGATCTGTGGACATGGGACCATCCTGTGTGAAAGCGTGACACAGAGAGGATATAAAATAAATGAAGGTCCTATTAGGAATAGCAGATTGACTATTTAATCAAAGAACTTTATTTTTCATCCTGCTAAGTTGCAAAGGCCAGCCAATAAATCACATGTTGTTTCTAAAACTGTAACATACAGAATTTGTTCCTGCCACGCCAGAGTGAAGTATAAATTGCTATCGCCAGACAGTCATCTTAAAAGGGCCAGCCAAACTCTTAATTCTTTTGGAGACATCCTAGGAATAAAGTACAGCCCAAGGCCAATGTAATGAAGCTTCATACTTTAACCCAACTTAGCTGTGAATCTGAATTGCAACCTTCCTCCTGTATTTATATTTATATTAATTTATTTAGAAACTTATATGGCTGCCTATCTTATGCAAGATAATCTAGGCAGCTCACAATAATAATAAAAACAGAATAAATAAAACAACCCAACCCCACGACACCACCACATATCCCAAACACAGCACCACAACATCACATAACCTCCCCATGCTCTTACATTGGCTGGGCCCCGTTCTACCCTAGCCCAAAGCCTGGGAGAAGAGCCAGGTCTTCACAGCCCCCTGAAAGGCTAAGAGGGAGGCCCTCTGAATGTCAGCGGGGAGGCTGTTCCAAAGGGTCAAAGCAGCCCCCAAAAGCTGCCCTGACACAGAAAAGCCTGTTCTAATATACATGTGTGTAACAATATGGTACACAGAGAGAGGTTTCCAATGAAAAAAATGCTGGTACAAGAATTGCAGTGTTTTAGTTTTGCACACAATTTTGTTCATCCATAAAAATAAGCACATATGCACACATGGGAATGAATCCAGTCTTCCTCAGGAATATTAAAAATGCAGCATGAACAGGAATGAAAAGTTTATGGGTGCCGAAGAAACCAGGAAACCAGACATACTGCTCTATGTCTGGCACTGCCTTCCAAACAGCCACAAATAAAGACTGAAAAATTCTGCGCTGAATGCTTCACTTCCTAAGCATATTGAGTCAGCTTGAGCCAGGACATGTTGAGATTTTATTAAAAACTGTGCACCAACCCCTTCAAGGAAATGAAACGAAGTATTTTTAACAGTCAAGTATTCTGTTAATGTGAACATCAAAACTTCAGTTTTAACCACCTTCAAAATAAATGTCAATGGTCTACATTTGTTCATCTGCTAACCATGTGGAGCTCAATATGTGTTGAATGGTATGTGCCCACAGTCTGCAATAAAACCCTAGAAAAAGAAGAAATAAATGAAAAAATATGCATTACAACCTTTTTAGAGAATTCTAGAAAGATGGCACTGAACTGTTGGGCTCTGAAAGGGCTGAGGTTGGGGGCACAAAGCAGGTCATTTTAGTTGTCTTTCAGGTTTACATTAAACTTGAAATGACTCATTTCTCTGATAACCCAGAGTGAGCAGGAATTACCAACAGGCAACCAGGCAAAGCAGGATTGTAGGCACACTGTTGACTTATGAGTTTGGAAATGGCACTCTCTCCTTCTGTTTCCCTAGAAAGCAAATTTAATTATTTTGTAATGGAGGCTGCAGCTCAGCTGTCTCCCTTCCCTGCCTTAGCCTGCTTTCACGAAAACATTTTCATATGCAGTAGCCACAGTTCATCATAGTACTTCCACTGGGCGTCCCCGGATCATTGGCATGCTTTAGCCTCCATTCCATGTTCTATCTCTCCTTTCTTTTTGGTTTAACAATTTCATCCCCCCCAAAGACCTGGTATGGCCAGTCACAAAGCATCAATTTACCAGAAGAAAAACTAATGAGGGTGCTCCATCAATCTGGCCCTCAAATTAATGCCAGTTTCTCCTGTCATCATTTTAATCATGACGTTTGAACAAAGTGTCACTGTAACATGTAGATGTCACTTCAGAAGAGTTTTTTTTTAAAGCAGCTATCTTCTGAACAGAAATTAGAACTGCTTAGGGATTAGATTTTTATCCCGCCTTTTTTATACATAACTCAAGGTGGCGAACATGCCTAATTTTCCTGCCTCCTATTTTCCCAACAACAACAACCCTGTGAGGTGGGTTAGGCTGAGAGACTGTGACTGGCTCAAAGTCACCCAGCTGGCTTTCATGTAAAGGAGGCCTAGAACTCAGTGTCTCCTGGTTTCTAGGCTAGCCCCTTCACCACTATATCAAACTGGCTCTCTATCACTCACAATCAATCAGTCAAGGATGTAGCTATTTTACTGTTTCTGACAGAGCAAGGACTCTTTTTATTTGTTCATATATCAGTGTGGGAGAGCAGGCTGCCGGGGTAATCACAGGAACCTGTGCTGCCTCTCTCCCTCCTAAATCAAATCTCCTCCCAGCGTCAGGACTGCAGAGTGGCTGATAAAAAAGCCTCAGCTTTGTAACAGCTGGAGAGGAGGCGAGAGGAAACAGGAGGAGATTGCAGAGATGGTGTGTTTGGTGATCTTGCAGCAGCCAGAAAAAAAGCAAGCAGCCAAAGGAACAGAGAAGTGTTGTTTCCCCCACAGCAGTGCTTTCCAAACTGCCGCCGTTGGCAATACACCAACGACGGTGGCGTGCACGGCGGCCTCATGTTTTCCGCTAAAATGCGGAAGCGCTGATGGCACGCCGCTGCCGTCGTTGCCGCTGTCGTACACATCCATTTCCGGGTTGTGTCGTGACACACTAAAGTGTCGCAACACACAGTTTGGAAAGCTATGCCCCACAGAGACTTTGGAGGTCCCAAGGAAACAACATGAATTAGCAAAGTCCTGCAGCAAACCAGTGAGAAGGGGCAAGTGTTGTGCAAACTGCCCAATAACAGAAGCTCTCTATACTAGCTATAGTAGCAGTAGGCTAGCAGTAGCAGCAGCAAAATAACAATAGGTAGATTATGTGTATTAGTATAGAATAGAAGTAGTTGTATAGAACATAGTAAAGTAAGGACAGAAGAACATTGTATAGTATAATTCCATTAGTAATATAGGTTAATTAGTATTAAGCTAGGATTGTTAGATATTAGCTAGTCACATAGTCATATAGTACACACTTTTATACTGTAAATAGTTTGTTTAAAATAAAAACACATCTCCAACCTATAAGGGGAGATATAAAAACTCTAAGTGTTGTAGAGTGCAGTGCTTTTTGGGATATCATTTTGAGCCTGGAACAATCAAACTCTGGGTTTAAAAAGAACCCGTGACAATCAGTCCTTAATTCAAAGTTCAAAGCAGTGAATGCAGAAGTGGCACATTTCCTCCCCCTCTCCAAAAGTGTAAGAGGTTCTTTGTTCTCATGGAAAAAGATTGGAAGGAAAATCATTTCCCTGAACTAAGATATACAAATGGGGGGTGATGCTATACTTAGCTGGCCAGAACAGTCAGTGATGAGCAGATTCTTCTTCAGCAACACTCACTCTTCCTACTTTGTGAAACCTAACTATAGAGTTACATGCAGAAATTGAGGGGTGCCTTTATTTGTCTTTTCTTACCTTTACCTTCCAGACCTTTTCTGTCATTAGTCTTTGGTATACCCCTTAAGGAATATGTTTCAACCTGTTATCAAAGCATCAGAGAAAGAACTAGCTGCAAGCCACAACCTCACCAGGAAGTGGAAATAAACCTCTGCAAGGAGTGTAGCATGCTATCTTCAAGAATCACAAGTGCTAGATTTGCTAGATTTTGCAAGCATTTTAAAATTCAGGTTCACTAAACACACCCATAATGTTGAAGGAGATGGAGCACAAAGAGAAAGAAAAGGGTATGTGGGGGTTAGAACAGAGTGGCAAGTATGAACTCAGAGCTACAACTGAGGGTCAACAGAGTTGCATCTAATGAGAGCTAAACATTGGACTAATTTTCCACTCTGATTGGCTAAAAGGGGACCAAAGGAAGTGGGTCATTGTTTAGGTAAGAGCTGCTCACAAGCTCACAAGCAGTTTTTTTAACAACCTCTGTTACATTTAAGAGATTACATGGTGATTTTTTATTTGATTTCTTCCAAAGGATTATAAAGCAGCTTCAAATAACCTTGAAGAATGGCACAGGCAAACAGAACTGTTTTTTTTGTTTTTTTTGTTTTTAGTGGAAGAAATTCAATCACAGAATGCCAGGTAGTATAGCTGCTTATCGAAGTTGAAACGGCTTATTAAAGGCCACATGTACTTGACTTTTAACACTCCAGTCAGGACAAAGAGGCTTATTAGAGAAAGCACATGATCACCTTGACATTCAGACTACAAAACATCTGTTTTATTAATCAAGAGAAGAATTTACCAAATTGCATAAGTTAAGAATTCACAAATGTTAGTAGTTGTTGTTCATACAGATGGGTGGAAAGAAACCAATCAGGAGTGGACAGGTTAAAAGACAATAGGTGGGATAAAGGGTACATAACCTTGATGCCCTCCAGTTGTTCTGGACAACAACTCAGCAGCCTTAGCTAGTATGACCAATGTAAGAGATGTTTGCCTACACAGACACACCAAGGTAAGAAGACTTACCAACAACCATGATGTTGAACTCAAAGCCTTGTTTCATGGCTTTCCTTCGCATCTGTTCGAGGATGGCATCAATCCCAACATAGGCAAAGTCAGCGGCTGGCTTCTCTGTCCTTGTTGGTGCAGCTTGCTTGAGGCCAGCATCTCGAGTGGCATCCATCATGTTGCTGGGATAACTGGGAATGGTCTCTAAACCTGTTAGTGCAAAACGAACCAGCAATCAATCAATATAATATATTCACAGGTCTATTAATCCCCAGTTTCTGATGCTTCGCCTCTAGCCAGTTTGCCATTTCCTGCCCTTCAGCTCTCTTCAGATTGATCCTCACACTGCTGAACAATGCTAAGCCATATTTTGATTTGAACCTTGCCAAATAGTTTGGGATTCCCTGGCAATGCTGGTGGTGAATCCTACTGCAGTCAAGCTAAGCTCTATATTGGTTCCCAGTAGCCCTTGCACTGGCGATGGACATATTCCCCCAAGTTTAAATTATATGGGGGGGGGGGAACCTGATTCCTCTTTCTCCATGTGTATTTACACATGACTGTAAAAATAAAGGGCTCTTACTGCAAAATGACATGGTACTTTCAGGTTTTTAAAAAGTTAAGTCATGGATTCAGCTAACATTATTATTAGTTCTTTTCCCCTTTGTTGGCAAGGCCTCTTTGTCATGATCTCATTTTCTTCCTTTATAAAAGGGTTCTTCTATTTAATAAAGCTTTGGAAGACTTGGCCCCTGTAATATCTTAAACAGGGCCATCCATTACAGCCACTAGGGATGCGAGAAATCTATAAGCCAACAGCATGAGTTTAGCACCCAAGGTTTCAGAATAAACTATGTATAAAATAAATGACTGTATGGACATCCTGCCAGAATCCACCATTAGGAGGAAGAAATATATCACTGTCCTTAGACATAGTAAGGATGCCAACACATTTACAAAATGCTCCATATCCCCCCCCCCCCCCCATCAAAAGCCACTGGCAAAGGATATACATTTGGGAACACAACCCTAAGCATGTTTATTCAAAATTTCCACATCTGATAAGCCTTTCTCCCTTACCAGTGTGGTTAGGACTGCAGCCTTGATGTAATACATGTACAATCAATCTTGAGCCTTGGTGAAGCGAGTCTACTGAATCGCTGTCCCAAACTGAGAAACTGACCATTAGCTGTTCATCATTGGTTCATGTAACTTCTAATAGCATAGTTAATCCAGGCTAGAAGTAGTACTGATCTCACATTCAGAAGCTTTGAAAAACTATGCGGGATCAGATCAAAAACCTGTTGGAAACCTGCGAGCTGTCCTGTGGCACAGAATTTCAATTTAGCAACTTGATGCACAAATAAAAACTTCTGTTTTATCTCTTCGGAATCTCCCACTCTTCTGGTTCATTCAGTGAAGCTTCATGACGCACAACTTTTTAAACCTCTCTAACTTATACTGGCTTCTGAGAATGGGAAGGTGATATCCGCAAGCATCAATCTGCCCCCAGGCATTTCTGTTGGTGGCCACCAGGCTCCCTGCTCCTCTTTACCAAGTTTACCTTAATTAAAAATAATTAATAGAAAGATGGCATTTGCAAACACCTGCCTTTAGTGTCATTTGGACCCCTCTGGGGGTGGTGGTAAAGAGCATCCCAGGGGCTACTTTGCATTCTGGCCAATGGGTATTTTATGGCAGCCATTTTCAGAGCATCCAAACCCTCTGAACATTTCAGATGTGCCTCTGGCCCTAACCTTGTCTTCCTTGCTATCCCCCAAAGGTTTCCTTTCATGTGGAAATTGCTCCAGGAACCTGATCACTTTGGATGGGTTCACATAATTAATGAAGTCAGTTAAAGACCTAGTAGTTGCATACACAAACTCTGTAAAAGCTTTATTAGTGTTAACACTGGTTAAGGGTTTGTGCATGTGTGTGCTTTTTGCTCTACCCTCCCTACATAATCTGGTTTGGTTGGCAAACTTGGCCATCTTCCTGCTCCTTCCTAAGTCCAGATAATTTCTGAACAAATTAAAAAGCACAGGCTCCAATAAAGATCCCTGGGGAACTCTACATTTACATCTATCTGTAATGAGAACCATTCTTTTATCCCTACTCTTTGCTAGTTGCTGGTATGTGTCTCCATGAAAGTGTTGGATAAACATTCATGCATAACATGAAAAGACAAGGGGGGAAGTGGTTTGTATTCATATCGCTTTTTATTTTTATCTGAGCCTTTTCAGAACCTGACTGCAAAGAACAGAAGAATAATGATTTCTGCTGAAAGTTCCAGGAAAAACTAGGCCAAAACAAAGTTAGGCCATTTAGGCCAAAACTGAACCATATTTTAAAAACATGGCATCCATTCAAACCTACTTAGATTCCCTGATTTCCTCCTGGGAAGTCAGCTATGCAGGTAACTATCCAGAGAGGTCATAAGCAAGAAGTGAAATGCAAAAATTTGAAACAGATTTAGGAAATGATGTAACAACACTCCAACACTGACACTCAGGAGACAACAGGGACATCCATGTATGTACCATCTGAATGCCACCATGTGGGACATGTGGAGCATTTATAGCCTAATGCAGGGCTTTCCAAAGTTTTCCCGTGGCGACACACCAACCACCAACACCGCCGTTGGTGTGTCGCCGCGGGAAAACCCGGAAGTGCCGCCATTGCGGCAGTGCGCAAAAACCTGGAAGTGCTGCTGCTGCTTTCGTTTTTTGTGCGCCGCCATTGGTGTGTCGCTGCGGGAAAACCCGGAAGCGCTGATGATGATCAGTGCTTCCGGGTTGTGTGGCGACACACCAGACTGTGTGTGGCGACACACTTTTGTGTCGCGACACACAGTTTGGAAAGCTCTGGCCTAATGTCCGTAGCTTGAATCATGTCAACTGGATTTCTATTTTCTCAGTGGAAATGTTTCGCTCCTTATCCAAGAAGCTTCTTCAGTCTGAGCAAAGTTTGTAAGGGAATCCTTAAATATGTTTCTAGGGTGGCTGTGTGACCTTGCACCTGGGGCTAAGTCATGGTTATTTGAGATGTTCATTTCTAAGTCCCTTTATCATCCAAAGGAGGATCATTAAGATTACTTTGCTGTTGTTGAGATTGCGAAATGGTCTTAATCTTCCTAGGCACAGAAGACAAAGCAGGAAGGAAAATAGGGGAAAGATTGTGCCTGAGGACATTAATGTTCACATTTTAGACAGGGAAGATAAGTGGTTTGAAAGAGGGGTCAAGGAATCCATTTATGCCAACTTGGAAAATCCTTCCTTGAATAGAGGTGGGGGCCTCAGGCACAATCTTTCCCCTATTTTCCTTCCTGCTTTGTCTTCTGTGCCTAGGAAGAAATGAACATCTCAAATAACCATGACCTAGCCCCAGGTGCAAAGTCACACAGCCACCCTAGAAACATATTTAAGGATTCCCTTACAAACTTTGCTCAGACTGAAGAAGCTTCTTGGATAAGGAGTGAAACGTTTCCACTGAGAAAACAGAAATCCAGTTGACATGATTCAAGCTACAGACAATTCCACCTGGATGACTGAGAACCTTCACAGACACTCTGGCCTAATGGCACAAAAACCTCTTTCTCAGAATTAAACTCAGTTTAAATGTAATTTCTCATGTCAGCAAAACCTTATTTTATGAAAGACAGACCCTGAAAGCCCCCAAATACAAGTACATTTCTCTGCCCACTGGTTCAATGCTATATCTGTTGCCATGGATGTAACCTCCACATTGTACCAACAAGACAGTATCTTTATAACAGGCAGGATTCTCTTGTTGAACTCTCATCCATTATTGAGGAGTATTGTATTGAGGAGAATGCTTTTATGTGACCTATTGAGGACTGCCTTACATTACATTATGTGGAGCAACTACAAAGTACTTCCATGTAGAGGACAACTCTGAGTCTCAAGAGCCTTGATTAAATCCCTTGCACATAGGATACTCAATGTTCAGAAGAAGGAGTTCTCCTTAACTTGCTAGTTTTCTCTATGAAAGGAATGCTGGGAAAGAGAAAATATAGAGGAGTACTCGGTCATATGAACAAAGCACTGCTTGTAGGCCTGTAATCCAGGCACAGGATTAATTCAGAAGTTTGACTTAGGGTACTGCAAAAGGATTATTAGCAATTCCAGCAGATACACATATCTTTCCTTCTTTCCATCACATACATAACACACTTGAGACATCAGCAGCAGAAATCGCTGCTCAGGGAAAGACTGATTCCAGCTGGCTAGAAGAAAACATTCCATCAGAAAGGAAAAGGGCAAGCAAGAAAACCTTTCCATATCCTGCCTCTAAAATGTTGAACCTACTTTGGATTCATTATCAAACTACAGGGAAGATTTTAATGCAATTAGTTTAGTCTTTGCCACCATACGTTCACCAGTTTGTGATGGAAAAAATGGTCACTTGAGACATCTCCAGCTTATTAAAAAATAAATAAAAGTAGATGGCTCCCCATCTCAGCTGATCATCAGTTCCCATGCACCTTCCCCAAGGGGAAGGTCTACCTCATCTGGACATGTTTCTACAAGCAACAAACGTGTGTTCAATAGTGTGGCCTGTCTGGAAGCTGATTATTATAAAGTGAGTGGTGTTTTTTAAAAAAGAAAAAGAAAAAAGCTCTGCAAAAAGCAAAGAAAATTAAATCCTTATAAATGTTCCCAGTTGATGGTGGAATTTCTCTTCCCGCCCCCATGACAGGAACTCATTACTAACTAGCAGCAGCCTCCTACTTACAACAGGAAGTCCCTGTGGGAATTTTCTGTCTCTCTCTCACCCCAATTTTATAAGGAGCGTATACACATCCTTAGTCTCACCCTTCCTGCAGGGTTGGAGCTCCCTGTTGTTCAGCTAAGATGTGTGAGCGTGAGAAAAGTGGGAATCGGGGAGGAAGGCACACTGCAACAATCATCTGAGGAGAGATGATGCAGATGGAGAGCACATGTTGGCCTCTTCCACATGTTTCCCCTCAAAATTGTGGGATCTGATTGGATCTTGGAAAATCGAGCTGACTAACTAAGAAACACTGCAGAAGTTGCTTGAAATGCTTTCTCTGGAACTGTGGGGAAGGGCAATTTCCCATTAACAGGAGCTTCTGCTCATCCCATCTCCTGGGACTTGTACCTCCAACTGCAGCCAAGTGCCATAGTGGCTTGCCACTATCCTCCCCCACCCTTCTCAGCCGCTGCAAGGAACAGTGTTACCACTTCTTTCAACTGGATTTCTTGGAACTTTTGTTCCTTTACTACAAAAAGCAAACGTTGTCAGGACACAATTGTGGAGAACAGGAGTACCAGCTGGTTGCTAGTTTCTGTACCCGCCTACCCCCACTGGCCAGCCAGAGGGACCGCGGAGGACGGTGTAGGGACATTAGCACAGAGGCATGAATCTGCTGATGAAAAAGGTATGGGGGGCAAGGAATTTCTTCCACCAAAACCAAATTGCCCACTGGGTTGGTGAAACTGAACAGCTAACAGGTTGCAATGTAGCAAAGCCACAAACTGAATCAAAGAGACTGACTACAAGAGCATTTGTTCAAAGAAACTGTAGTATGAATGTGTTCTCTTCGATTGGTATGAATGTGTGTATGTACAGATTTTTATATGCAAAGGCATCTACAGGATCCAGTGTTTTAGTCAAAGTGATGAAAGCAGGGTTGTTCCCTCACAATGCACACTTCACTCCTTCTGTACGTGCACACACCACCACAGTACATATACAAAAGAGGTGGAGCTTGCATTGCATCTGCGCAATAGAGTACTGCTTTCATCATTTGCTCTCTCCTGGTCTCTCCTGCTGATGCCTCTGTATGAATGTATAGGAGAAAGGGTCAACTGATTAGCACAGTTAACACCAAAACAGTCCTTTGAGTCGTCACAATACAAAACCCCTCCTTTACACTCCTTTTTCTCCAACTTGGTTACAACTTACTGCCTAAAAAAGACAAACTAAACAATGCCAGTTACATACCTGCTCAGGCCTTCAACTCAAAGGCTAAAGATGTACCACACGTCAAAGACCACACAAAAAAGAAAAGGTTTCTTCAAATTGAATGTGACTTGGAGACTTCATGAACAATCTATTTAATCTACTTAACCTTCTGAGATCAGCTAAAATCAGGCCAGGTATTGCCAGCTTCAAAGGGGTTCCTTTCAACCCACAATAATTAGTGCACCAACTAATGATTCCACAGAAAAGGCAAACCACAGCATATCAATTAAATAAACAAACGTATTTGGTGATTACATCCCAACCCCACAATTGCTCCCATTTATCACTGCTGCCTATTTATTTAAAAATTAAGCAGGGAACACATTGCAACAAACCTGTTTCCCTGACCCCTTGACTCTGGATTTACTTTAGTTTCACTTTCTCAGAGAACAATAGCCAGAGCATGGAAGTAGGAGAAAGAATTGCATCATGTGGGCAGACACTATTCTCCATCCTCCTAATTTTCTCCAGATTTTGAGACACAGCTTGGAGTGAGAAAGTCTGTTTACTGGGTGTAATGAACATGTAAATCCAGAGTTGAATTCTGGGAGTTTAAGTCCACACATCTGAAAGTTGCCAAGGTTGAGAAACACTGGTCTGATGTACACTGGTAGAGAGCTCTTGTTCAGAGTTCCTACCCCTTGGGAGACATGGTGGGAGGGAGAGAGTGGATGTTAAAAACTTGGCTATTTAAGCAGACGTAGGGAGATAGATTCTTGTCATGGTGCTGGAGCTTGAGCACCTCAATGATGCCATGAGCTAAACCATGAAGGGACACCCAAGACAGGAAGGTCATGGCACAGAGGACAGACTAAATACGATCCCTGGGGAAGGTAACGGCAACCCACCCCAGTATTCTTGCCATGAAAACTAAACAGATCAGTAGAACCAGAGATATGTCGGTATACCATAGGAGGTCGGAAGATGGTCAAAATGCTACTGGGGAGGAACAGAGGATAAGTTCAACTAGCCCCAGATGTGATGATGAAGCTAGCTCAAAGCCAAAAGGATGGCTAGCGGCAGACGGTGCTGGTGGTGAACGACGAATCCGATGATCTAAAGATCAACACACCATAGGAACCTGGAATGTAAGATCTATGAGCCAGGGCAAATTGGATGTGGTTATTAGTGAGATGACAAGATTAAATATAGACATTTTGGGTCCCAGTGAACTGAAATGGACTGGAATGGGCCACTTCATATCAGATGACCACGAGATCTACTACTGTGGACAAGAGGACCACAGAAGAAATGGAGTAGCCTTCATAATTAATAATAAAGTGGCTAAAGCAGTGCTTGGATACAATCCAAAAAACGATAGAACGATCTCAATTTGAATTCATTTAACATTACAGTGATACAAATATATGCCTCAACCACAGATACTGAAGAAGCAGAAGTAGATCAGTTCTATGAGGATCTGCAGCACCAACTGGATAATACGCCAAAAAGAGATGTTATTTTCATTACAGGAGACTGGAATGCTAAGGTGGGTAGTCAAATGACACCTGGGATTACAGGTAAGCATGGTCTGGGAGAACAAAATGAAGCGGGATATAGGCTGATAGAGTTTGGCCAAGACAACTCACTGTGCATACCAAACACTCTCTTCCAGCAACCTAAAAGATGACTTTATACATGCACTTCACCAGACGATTGACACCAAAATCAGATTGACTACATCCTTTGTAGCCAAACGTGGCGGACATCTATACAGTCAGTAAAAACAAGACCTGGAATTGACTGTAGTTCAAATCACGAACTTCTTATTGCACAGTTTAGAATCAGACTAAAGAGAAATATTCCGAATGAATATGCAGTGGAGGTGAAGAATAGATTTAGGGGACTAGATTTAGTAGATAGGGTCCTGGAAGAACTATGGACAGAAGTTCGCAACATTGTTCAGGAAGTGGCAACAAAAAACATCCCAAAGAAAAAGAAAACCAAGAAGGCAAGATGGCTGTCTGCTGAGACACTGGAAGTAGCCCAAGAAAGAAGGAAAGCAAAAGACAACAGTGACAGGGGGATATATTTCCAATTAAATGTAAAATTCCAGAGGTTAGCCAGAAGAGATAAGGAATTATTTTTAAACAAGCAATGCACGGAAGTGGAAGAAGACAATAGAATAGGAAGGACAAGAGACTTCTTCCAGAAAATTAGAAACATCGGAGGTAAATTCCAGGCAAAAATGGGCATGATCAAAAACAAAGATGGCAAGGACCTAACAGAAGCAGAAGAGATCAAGAAAAGGTGGCAAGAAAATACGGAAGAACTGTATAGGAAGGATAATAATATCGGGGATAGCTTTGACGGTGTGGCCAGACATCCTGAAGAGTGAGGTTGAATGGGCCTTAAGAAGCATTACTAATAACAAGGCAGCAGGAGACGACGGTATCCCAGCTGAACTGTTTAAAATCTTGGAAGATGATGCTGTCAAGGTGATGCATGCCACATGCCAGCAAATTTGGAAAACACAAGAATGGCCATCAGATTGGAAAAAATCAACTTATATCCCCATACCAAAAAAGGGAAACACTAAAGAATGTTCAAACTATCGAACAGTGGCACTCATTTCACATGCCAGTAAGGAAGGAAGGAAGGAAGGAAGGTTATTTATTTATTTATTTATTTATTCGACTTTTTCACCGCCCAACTCCCTCAAGGGACTCTGGGCGGCTTAATAGTAATGCTCAAGATCCTGCAAGGTAGACTCCAGCAATTCATGGAGCGAGAATTGCCAGATGTACAAGCTGGGTTTAGAAAAGTCAGAGGAACTAGAGACCAAATTGCCAATATCCGCTGGATAATGGAGAAAGCCAGGGAGTTTCAGAAAAAACATCTATTTCTGTTTTATTGACTATTCTAAAGTCTTTGATTGTGTGGATCATAACAAATTGTGGCAAGTTCTTGGTGGTATGGGGATACCAAGTCATCTTGTCTGCCTCCTGAGGAATCTGTTTAATGACCAAGTAGCAACAGTAAGAACAGACCACAGAACGGACTGGTTTAAGACTGGGAAAGGAGTACGGCAGGGTTATATACTCTCACCCTACCTATTCAACTTGTACGCAGAACATATCATGTGACATGCTGGGCGTGATGAATCCAAGACTGGAGTTAAAATTGCTGGAAGAAACATCAACAATCTCAGATATGCAGATGATACCACTTTGATGGTTGAAAGCAAGGAGGAACTGAGGATCCTTATGACGAAGGTGAGAGAAGAAAGTGCAAAAGCTGGGTTGCAGTTAAGCCTCAAAAAAACCAAGATTATGGCAACCAGCTTGATTGATAACTGGCAAATAGAGGGAGAAACGTGGAAGCAGTGACAGACTTTGTATTTTTAGGCGCAAAGATTACTGCAGATGCTGATTGCAGCCAGGAAATCAGAAGACATTTACTTCTTGGGAGGAAAACAATGACAAATCTAGATAAAATAGTTAAGAGCAGAGACATCACACTGACAACAAAGGTCCACATAGTTAAAGCAATGGTATTCCCCATAGTAACCTATGGCTGTGAGGGCTGGACCATAAGGAAGGCGGAGCGAAGGAAGATAGATGCTTTTGAACTGTGGTGCTGGAGGAAAATTCTGAGAGTGCCTTGGACTGCAAGAAGATCAAACCAGTCCATACTCCAGGAAATAAAGCCAGACTGCTCACTTGAGGGAATGATATTAAAGGCAAAACTGAAGTACTTTGGCCACATAATGAGAAGACAGGATACCCTGGAGAAGATGCTGATGCTAGGGGAAGTGGAAGGCAAAAGGAAGAGGGGCCAACCAAGGGCAAGATGGATGGATGATATTCTGGAGGTGATGGACTCAACCGTGGGGGAGCTGGGGATGGCGACGGCCGACAGGAAGCTCTGGCGTGGGCTGGTCCATGAAGTCATGAAGAGTCGGAAGCGACTGAATGAATAAACAACAAGGGAGATAGAGGATGTGACAAGTAGACATCTAGTGTGTGCATGAGGCTATTTATTAGAGATTATGGAGATTATGGTTGTGATTGATAGGGTTCCATGAGAGGTCACTAGGGTTCCCTGGGAGATCATGATTAAAAAAATTATTTCAAAATCAGGCAACTTCACATCAAAGATGTAAGTTTCATTATTTTTAGTTTAAGAACACTGATATATACAGTGGAGTCCTTGGTTCTCTCTGAGCCTTGTTGTTTTCTTGCAGACGTTTCATTGCCAGGCTAGGCAACATCTTCAGTGCGAAAAGGGAGTGGGACTTGCGCTCTGTTTATATACCCTGGCTTGTCCTGCCTGTGTTGGTGGGGGTGTTGTACTCTCCATGGTAGCTCCTTGTTTGGGTTGTTGTTTGCTGCTTGGTTGATTGACTGAGTTAATAGTTCCTTGATTAGGGTCTATTCTGTTGTTTGATTGCTCCTCTGCTGCTAATCTTGCTGTTAATCTTTGCATATCTTGTTTTTGATTGCTGGCCAAGAGGTGTTCTGGTCTTCTGGCTTTTCTATTGTCCCTTATGAATGGTATGTAAATGTTGTTTACCTCTATGTGTCTGTTGATGGCTGCTTTGTCTGAGTGCCAAGCTTCCAGGAATTCTCTAGCATTTTTGGATTTGGCTTGGTTTAAGATGCTCAGAGTTTCCCAGTTGAAAGTATGGTTAAGTCTGTCCATGTGTTGTGAGATTAAGGAGTTTTCATCGTGTCTTCTGACTGCTAGTTGGTGTTCGTGGATGCGTTCTGCTAGTCTCCTGCAGATCTGTCCTACATAGTGGCTGCTACAGTCCTTACACTGTATGTTGTAGGTAACTCCTGTTTTTTCTTCTTGGGCTACTGGGTGTTTTGGGTTACTTACGATGTTCTGAAGTGTTTGGGTTGGTTTATGTGCTATGGTGATGCCATGTGGTTGTAACAGTCTATTAGTAGTTTCTGAGATGTTTCTGATGTATGGCAGTGTAATCCTTTTCATAGCTTCTGTTGGTTTTGCTGTGGTGGGTTGAATGGTCAGGCACTTTTTGATAAAGTTGCGTGGGTATCCATTTTGCTGAAAGATGCTATATAAGTGGTCTGTTTCCTTTTTCTGGTGTTCTGGGTTGCTGCAGTGCATTTGTGCTTGTCTGAATAGTGTTCTTACACATCTCCTCTTGTGGGAGGTTGAGTTATTGCTTTGGTAGTGGAGCACTTGGTTAGTGTGGGTAGATTTCCGGTAGACTTGTATTTCCAGAATGCCATCATTTCCTCTACTGGTGAGGATGTCCAAGAAGGGTAATGTGTTGTTTTCTTCTTCCCTTGTGAATTTTATTCCTTTGAAGATGTTGATGGTTTCATGTGTTTCCTCTAGTTGTTCCTTTTTTATTATGACGAAGGTGTCATCTACATACTAGATCCACACTTTAGGTTGTATGCGTGGGAGTGCTATCCTTTCTAGACGTTGCATTACAATCTCTGCTATGAGTCCTGAGAGTGGTGATCCCATAGGTCAGAGCTTTCCAAACTGTGTCTCGCAACACAAAAGTGTGTCGCCACACACAATCTGGTGTGTCGCCACACAACCCGGAAGCGCTGATCATCATCAGCGCTTCTGGGTTTTCCTGCGGCGACACACCAACTGCAGCGCGCAAAACCCGAAAGCGGCAGCAGCGCTTCTGGGTTTTTTCGTGCTGCCGCACTTCCGAGTTTTCCCGCGGCAAAGCACCAACGCCGGTTGGTGTGTTGCCACGGGAAAAACTTTGGAAAGCCCTGCCATAGGTGTTTTTTTGATTTGTTGGTATATTTGTCCATCAAACTGAAAGTAAGTGGTGAGGCAGAGGTTGATGAGGTCCATGATTCTGGCTATGAAGGTTCTCAGTCATCCAGGTGGAATTGTCTGTAGCTTGAATCATGTCAACTGGATTTCTATTTTCTCAGTGGAAACGTTTCGCTCCTTATCCAAGGAGCTTCTTCAGTCTGAGCAAAGTTGGTAAGGGAATCCTAAATATGTTTCTAGGTAGCTGTGTGACCTTACCCTGGAGCTAGGTCATGGTTACATTGAGATGTTATTTTTAAGTCCTTTTATTATCTAAAGGAGGATCGTTAAGATCACCATGCTGCTGTTGAGCTTGTGAAATGGTCTTAATCTTCCTAGGCGCAGGAGACAATGCGGGGAGGAAGATGGGGGAGAGGTTGTGCCTGAGGCCCCCACCTCTATTCAGGGAAGGATTTTCCAAGGTGGCATAAATGGATTCCTTGACCCCTCTCTGATCCCTCCATGATTCTGGGTATTTTGATCTTGGTGTATCTAGTTAGGTCAGGTGTGTTGCGTAGAACTGCTTCCATGGATTCAATTGCTAGTGCTTGGTCTATGGATGTAAAGAGTGCAGTGACATTTTATTTATTTTATTTATTTATTATTTGGATTTATCCCCGCCCATCTCTACCGTGGCAGACTCTGGGCGGTTTACAACTAGAATATAAAAGATAAAACCTAGACATTTAAAACTACTATAAAAATAAAAAAATAAAAATCCAAAAGATGGTCTGTTCTTAAAAGGAGGAAACCACTAAGCCAACCACCCCCAGGAGGAACTATCATTTCCTTCACTCCAGGCACGGCGGCAGAGCCAGGTCTTCAAGGACTTCCTAAAGGCTAGGAGCGAGGGTGCCAGTCTCACCTCAGGGGGCAAGTTATCCCACAGGGCGGGTGCTATTGCAGAGAAGGCACGCCTCCTGGACCCCGCTAGATGGAATTCTTTTAATGAAGGGATCCGAAGCATGCCCTCCCTGCATGATCGGGTGGGGCGGGTGGATATGGTCGGGACAAGACGGTCCCTCAGATACCCTGGTCCCATGCCATGTAGGGCTTTAAAGGTGATAACCAACACCTTGAATTGGATCCGGAAGCAAACTGGTACCCAGTGCAGCTCACGGAGTAGCAGTGTTACATGTGCCGATCTAATAGCATCCAGAACTACCCGTGCAGCTGCATTTTGGACCAGCTGAAGCTTCCGGATACTCTTCCAGGGTAGCCCCATGTAGAGCGCGTTGCAATAATCTATATGGGAGATGACAAGGGCATGAGTGACTGTTCGGAGGGCCTCCTGATCCAGGAAGGGGCGCAACTGGCGCACCACACGAAGCTGTGCAAAGGCCCTCCTGGCCACGACTGCCACCTGCTCCTTGAGCAGGAGTCGTGAGTCCAGGAGGACCCCCAAGTTTCGTACTGAATCTGAACGGGGTAGTGCCACCCCATCCACAGTTAAAGATGACAACTTCCTGGAAATCGAGAGGCCATCAATCCACAGCCACTCCATCTTACCAGGGTTCAGCTGAAGCCTGTTGTGCCCCATCCAGGCCCCTACAGCCTCCAGACACTGAGAAAGGGTGTCGACTGCAACAATTACTTCACCCGGGATGGAGATGTACAACTGGGTATCATCAGCGTACTGGTGATACCTCATCCCATGGTGACGGATGATCTTGCCCAGTGGCTGCATATAGATGTTAAATAGGAGAAGAGAGAGAACTGAACCCTGTGGCACCCCACACAAGAGGGGCCGAGGTTCAGATCTCTCCTCTCCTATTACCACCGATTGGGAACGGTCCTGGAGAAAGGAGGCGAACCAGCGTAAAACAACGCCACCCACCCCCAATTCCCTGAGCCGCCCCAAAAGGATACAGTGGTCGATGGTATCAAAAGCTGCTAAGAGGTCCAAGAGAGCAAGAATGGATGCACTCCCTCCATCTCGCTCCCGCCAAAGATCATCCATAAGCGCGACCAATGCAGTCTCTGTCCCATATCCCGGCCTGAAACCTGACTGAAAGGGGTCTAGATAATCCGTTTCATCCAGAATCCTCTGGAGTTGCAGCGCCACCACCTTCTCAACCACCTTTCCCAAAAAGGGAAGGTGGGAGACAGGACGAAAGTTGTTTAAAACAGTAGGGTCCAGAGAAGGCTTCTTGAGGAGGGGGTGCACCAAATGACACTGATATATACAGGCAAATGACACAAATGACATCAAATGACACTGATATATACAGGCCTACCCATGAAACTGTTGCATATATTTTTTATGTCTTAAAGAAATATGGAAGGCTAGTTTAAAAAGCCAAGCCTTGAAGTTTCTTTTTGGGCTCTTGGGGAACACGTGTTGGCTACCTTCCTCAGGAATGTTAATTTACTTTGGAGCCAGCTAGTCTGATAGTTCTGACCAATCAGAATTACCTGTTTAAGCTTTGCTCATATTGGGAATCTGTTGCCTAGGTGTTTGGTCACATGCCAGATCCTGTCCACTCAGGTATGGCCAAGTTGCAATTGTAAAAAGCTTTAAAAGTGTTATCTCTGCTTTTGTTCTCTCTCTACTCTGTTCTGCTATCTCAATGTAAATAGCTTATGTTAATCAGCCATGTGCTTCTCTTCGGCTGAAGAAGATGCAAGGCTCATCTTGTTCTTTTGTTTTAAATAAAGCAACGTTTTACTGCAAGCTTTCAGTTTGCTTGTCTCTCAATATTTTCCATAACTCCGATCACAAATTTTATAAAACAACAAAAGAAACGAATATAATAATTTTGTAACTTCTGGCCTGTATATGAGCCTGAATGTGCAGGGGTTCCCCAAGGCCTGAAAAAGGGTTCCTCCAGGGTCAGAAGATTGAGAAAAGCTGGGCTAGATGCTTCTTCAGCTTGTTAGTGGGCTCAAGAAACTGTATTTGTAAGTGACAACTTATTTCGTTCATGAAGAGTATTAGATTCATGTTGGTTTGTAATATTCTGTCTGAACAGAAACAACTGATAAGATAGACACACAGAATGAAAAAATGATTAGAATGTTGAAGTCATTAATTGAGCAGCAGCTATGGAGTTTAAAAAGAGAATGGGTGGGTGCAGTCCGTCCAGTTCTGCCTCATAGGGAACAGATACAAGCTAAGCCAGAGAAAGATTCATAACCATGGTTGGAATATCTAGAACAGAGCTTTCCAAACTGTGTGTCGGGACACGTTAGTGTGTCAGCTGCAGTGTCTGGGTGTGTCGCGGCTGCTGCTGTCTCCGAGCCCTGCCAAGATTCCACACAGGTCCTAGTGCCTGCCTTGTGCCTTGCTGCCTCCAAACCTGCTGTGATTCCGCGCAGGTCCTAGTGCCTGCCTTGTGCCCTGCTGTAAGAGTGTGTCACAAAATGATGCCCTGATGTAAGTGTGTGTCGCGAAATGATGCATGTCTAAAAAGTGTGTCACCAACATGAAAAGTTTGGAAAGCTCTGATCTAGAAAGAAAGTATTGGACTGGGCAGAGAAGGGTAGAGAGAGAAGCCATGGCTGGGAAGGCTACTAAATGGGTTTTACTCTCTCTACTTCTCAGGGTACTGCTCAAGGAAGGAAGGAAGGAAGGAAGGAAGGAAGGAAGGGCATGTGGGAAGAAGAGTTAGAAAGCAATCAACATTATTTTGGTTCTAATTGAAGAAAAGTCACAGACAGATTTTTTTTTAATAGGAAAAGTAAAAGATGGTACACTTCCATCACGCTGATTCAGGCCTCCGCTTCAGAATGTATCAACTTCAGGTAGAACCTCAATGTTTCAGAAATGTAATAGGTTGTGCTGGAATCATTAATATTAAGATGCTGCCCAAGCTTTCTACAACGCAGACCCACCCAGTTAACTTTATTCATGAGAAGGCATGGATTTCAGAGTTTTGTTTTGGTCAAGAGTGGACAGCTATCAGTTCACTGATAGAAGAGGTTTGGGACAGATCAGTTGCTGAAATTCTTTACATAGGGCACCCAGTTACCTCAGAGTGGATTGAAAAGTAGAGTTTAAAAAAAAATCTGAATTTTCCCTGTGGAAGTGTAAAGACCACCAAAAAATAAAAAATGGGGAAAGCGAAAAATGGGGATAACCTCAAAGGAGGACTCCTTGCCTTTCTTAGAACTCCCGCAACATTTCTATATATTTATTTCTGCCTGTACCAGCAGAAGTGCTGATCCACTGGTGTGCCTATCTTTAGCCAGCACAGAGGCCCTCTCTTTTTCTCTGCCAAGGACACAGACAGCTTATTCATTCCATGGTAAACAATATGGATCATCTAAGCAAGCCTTCAACCATAGGGGGTCAGGGATTGGGAAACAAAGGATCTTCTTATGGTACTGGAGAAATTAATTATATGGACAAGGCAAGGACAAAAGAGATGGAGCTTAAGTACTCGCCTGTTGGACCTCATGTGTAACTTGATGGGTTTTGTGTATGACATGTGACAGAAAAGCATTGAATGCTTCCCTCCATCTGGGGGTTTGCTACTGGGAAGAATTCCAGATCAGCATTCAACCCACTGATCCAAATTAATATATATTGTGCTGTTCTTTAATGTGGACTCTTCTTTTACAAGCAGAATTATCTCAGATACATAGAAAATGTACACAAGATAGACAGGAAAAAGAAGATTCTATCAGCCTGATTTGGTTTCTATTTAGATAACTGTATACTGTCACATCATATACTTCGAATGCCTGACCATCGTCTTCCAAAGCAGCTACTTTACTCCCAACTTAAGAATGGAAAATGGAATATTGGTGGAGAAACAAAAGAGATTCAAAGATACTCTCAAAGCTAATTTTAAAAAAACGTAATATCAGCATTGAGAACTGGGAAGCCCTAACTCATGAGCATTTCAATTGGAGGTCAGCCTTTATTAAAGGCGCTACGGACTTTGAAGAAGCATGAGTACAGGGCGAAAGGGAGAAACGAGCTAAGAGGAAGGCACGTCAAGCAAACCCCCATCATGACCGTCTTCCACCCGGAAACCTATGCCCTCATTGTGGGAAGTTGTGCGGATCCAGAATTGGCCGTTACAGCCACTTACGGATCCACTGTTAAGATTTTACCCTTGGAAGACAATATTACTCGGCTACGAGTGATCGCCAAGAAGAATACTTCTGATTATCAGGTATGCCCCAGATCCATTACCTAAGGCTTCTTATGTCTGAAAAGATGAGAGGTATTAGAACAGGGCTTTCCAAAGTTTTCCAGTGGCAACACACCAACCGCTGTTGGTGTGTCGCCGCAGGAAAACCCGGAAGTGCCGCAATTGCGGCAGCGCGCAAAAACCCGGAAGCGCTGCTGCCGCTTTCAGTTTTTGCGCGCCGCCGTTGGTGTGTCACCACAGGAAAACCCGGAAGCGCTGATGATGATCAGCGCTTCCGGGTTGTGTGGCGACACACCAGAATGTGTTTGGCGACACACTTTTGTGTCGCGACACACAGTTTGGAAAGCTCTGTATTAGAAAATAGTTGACAAACTTGCTTGAACTCCCCATTTTTGACAGTTCTTTGTATCACTCATTAACCTCCCATCATATGGTGGAAAATGGACCTCACTGACCCAAACTCTGCCAGAAACTGGCCGGAGGGCAAGTTCTTTTCCTCTAGACATCATTTCATTCTTCTTTTGTCTGGGGTGATTGTTGAGATAACTTCTTTGGTCTGGGGTGATGGCTGAGATAACTGGGATGGTAATGGAAAATTGCTGAGCTCCAAGTTAAAAAAACAACAATACTGCAATGGATGAATATTGAGCTCAAAACTCCCAATTCTAAAAATTGCAAACTCAGCAAGTCACCCTGACTTCTATAACAATGGAAATAATAAGGTTAAAAGGGACAACTAAGCAAAGATAACAGTTCAAACTAGGCACTGAATAGTGTATGGTAAAATGCTGCACACTGGAAATTTTTGCACTTTTTAAGCTCCCTGAAAGAAGTGTTGCTATTAATAATAAAAGTCTACAGAGAGTGGCAGACAAGTTCCATATGTTATTTCCACACATTTGCCTACAGAGGATCACACTTCAAAAACAGATTACAGTACCATTAAGATATCAGTAAATGTGTTTCTTTAAATTCTGTGCTATTGTGAAATCAAACTATATAAACATACCACTGCTTGCAGTGGAACAGAACACAAACACTTCTAAATTCTTACCTACTACCAGTCCCTTTAGCATCAAGTAGCTTGTAACAGGTTTGCCACCATGCATTTCTAGAATTGTTTTTTCATTTAAATAATTCATCATCCTAGCCTTGATTTTTAAAAAATCAGTACCATGCCATTTTCTGCTGCTCCCATTGCATGAATCAAAGAACAGGTCACACATATGTACACATCCTCAAGGCTCTCTACATTAAACAGAAATACAGTACTGTATCTACAAGATCGTTTTGTAGCAGATAGACTAATTCATATGTATAATTCTGAATTGTCTGCAAATTCAAAGTAGAAATCATCTTGCTCATACAGAGGAAATGTAAAATGATTTATGGGTTCTACCTACAATAGCTTTGAGAGAGGAAACTTATAAAGGGATAATGGGTAATAATTCCCAAACAGGTTCCTTTATCTCTTCTGGAACTAGTTCATCTCTGTATGTTGCCTGAGCATGAACATGCGTTCACAATCTGCTCAGCAAAGACTATAACACCTTGATTGGTACCAATTAATATCAGGTAAGAGACTCTCAAAAGGTGTGATACACATCTTGAAATTTTCTAGAAGAGATCCAACACCCTGTCCTAGCTCTTGAAGGGTCAAATAAGACTTTATGTTTCTCCATTATTTTAGAATATGAAACTTTTTTTATTGTTCTACCTCCCCACCATAACATTGGGCTGGAGTGGATGGCTATATTAAATCTAATTAATCATAATAATTTTTGAAATAGCAAAATTGAAACAGATGTTGTATATTCAACAATAAGAAGCAGCCAAGGATACCCTATTAAATTGCATCCCTGGCTTCTTATTAATAACATCCACCATATTATTCTGAAACAAATCAGGATCTAGGATCACATTGCTTTCTCTGGATTTACCTATATATTGGAAATAATGCCACTATTAATCTTGGGGTTTATTGGCTTTATTAAGCATTATCCAATGCTGTTATTGGTTGCAAGGGCTTTTCCCAGGGCTGATAGGATAAAGAAGGAAACTGTGACTGATACCCCAGTGCTGAATGCATAAAATCCAGCTATTACTTTGAAACGTCTCCATTCTCAAATGAATTTTGTTAGCCTCCTTGAAGGCTGGTCAGAGCAGAAATCAAATAACTAAATGTGTACATAAACGAGTTGCTAGCACAACTCCTCTGGTAATATAATGTAAATGTTTTATATTAACAAAGCTGGAGATAATCTTGGATGATATACCAAATAAAAAGTCAGTGATTTTTTAATACTTACAAAATTGGGAGATCAAACATTTACTTACTTTTCTCAGCTGCCCTTGAGGAAATACAAGATGCAGCCTATCTTATCTGCACCAGATGATTTAAATGTCTGCAATTCCTTAGTCCATCCATATCAATAGTCCAAACTAGATGACTTAAACATCAGGCTCCCCCCTGCTTTCATTACCATCTTATTTCATGAAGACCTTTGGAGAATTTGAAAGCCTGAGAAATCAAGTTGGCCTTGTGAATGTTGGCCTACTGTCCTTCATTCGAAATGTAACTATATTTCAAATATTCATGGGAATTTTGTTTCTTTAGCTTACATAATATCTCAACAAAACTATGACTTAGTATTTTTATTTTTACACATATCCTGATCTTTATTCTATCCACGCAGAAGTAAACCTTACTCATTTCACCTCAGTAGGCCTCGAATGAATTTACTTGGAAATCTTAATGAGCTAAGTAGGGTTCTTACGTCTCGAGTCAGTGAACGCCATCCAACAAATAAATGTATGGTCAAGATGAGATTTGGACACTAAATTCAGGCACACCACTATTTCACTAGGTTATCGCAAATGAGTTGGGTCAGTACACCATAGCTAAGTGCCACAAACTGTCTTACTCTTTCAATATTCAGAATTGGTGTTCCTTCTCCACGATGAACTGCTGTTAGCTGTCCTATTTCCCATGCCCACCCGGTGCTCTACTTTGCACTCATTAAAAATTTGGGTCAGCTCAGTTGTATGTTTTCCTTTCTGTCATTCTGCTGCCAAGAGCTATGACGTTACAGACTTGTCATTTCTAAATAAATTAAATAGGAAAGATCTTAGTTTCTCAAACAATAAGGAATCACATACACAACAAATATAAAATTCACTGCCACTGTGCTGTGAACCAGACTGGAAATCCAACTTCAATCTGGCCTGTTGGCAGTGCAGCAGCAAGAATTGTTTCAGAAGGATTACAACCTTCTGATTTAACAAACTTTATCCACTACAATGGGCATTAAAATTTGTAATCTTCTTAATCTTGGTGAAAATCCTCCACCTGATGCCAAATATGAGACTTGCCTACAAGCAGCTGGTCTCACTTCTTTCCAGACTTGGTTTAGGTCAAGCAGGGAAATAGGAGCTGGTGAGCCAGCTTTTAAGCTTGCTTACATTTGACCAGCCAATCCAATTTATTTATTTCGTATGGCATTTTTCTTGCTGGGAAATCCCTTGTGAGGTCCAGCAGCCGGATGTGTAGACTATTTAGTCGTGACAAGTCACGTTGCCCAGGGTGCACCACGAGGAGGCTAGTCTACATTGCACCCGCTGTTACCTTCCTGCCGAAGCGGTACCTATTAATCTACTTGCATTTGCATGCTTTCAAATTGCCAGGTTGGCAAGAGCTGGGGCGAGTGTGGGAGCTCACTCCGTCACGCAGCGCTCAGGTCTCGAACCGCCAAACTTGCGACCCTCCAGCTGACAAGCCTGGCATCTCCAGCTGACAAGCCACCACGCCCCCTGCCAATCCAATAGGTTCTTGCTTGGCCAACCATCAGCACAAAATAGCTACTATTCAAGAGTCTCATATCCTACCACCTACAAGCTGCTTATTTTGCTGAACTATGGAAATAAATGGGCAGATAATCTGTTTTATGGCTGGTTCCAAAAACTGGATTCCTTCAACAGTCAATTATGCTATGGGAATATTGTTCTTCCACAATTATAGGCTCTGTACAGACACTAGCTTCCTTTTGCATTATGCCATCGCTTTTCTATGTTGTTTTGTTTTATTTGTGGGGGGGAAATCACTTGTTCCTGCTCTGTATTTTATTTCAAAGGCATCTGCAATAACTCATCCATATCAGTAAGTGGATCACAGCATACTTAGACTTACATGCTTGTCCTGTCCATACCAGCCTCTCTTCTCTCCACTGTCCATTTCCCTCCTCCCAAACAAAATCATTAAGAACATGTATGCTGCTGTTTTACTGAGGGCAAGCATGTCACTTTCATTATTTTACACTGGATTTCAAGAATTTCTAAAGTAGAAAATATTAATCTATAACAGCACCATTTTATAAAATGACAAGCATATATATTTTACAGTGTTTTTTTTAAAAAAAAACCCACAGGGATTCATGAATTGTGAAGTACAGCTGTGGTGCTAATTTTGTTTAATTGTTTCTTTACTGAAATTCTGTACAAAACGCCAGTTTACACAGCTGAGGATGTTATATTTTTAGTTGTTGCCACACTGGAACTCTGAAACCCTGAAGCATAAAATCACAGTTCATTGCTGATTAGAAAAATAAAGCACCACTGCTGGAATTCAGTGTTATGGGAGTTCATCTCCACATGTGTATAACACAACTTGTATCCCCATTTTTCTCTGTAGCCCTTATGGAGATTTTTCAGAGCAGATTTTGAGGGCGCACAAGTAGGAATCACTGCTTTCACTTTACACTGGGTGAAACCATCTGCTTCACAAGATGGAGAATTTTGATTTTACCACCCTTACAAAAGACCAATTGTTTCTGATATTTTTTTTAAAAAATGTGCCTACAGGAAGATTTTCCATTTCAGAATTGACAAACAAAAATGGGTCTTAAATGCTTAACTAGAAGAATGAACAGATGTGAGGTGAGGTGAGGTACAGGGTTGATTTCGAAACTTTTGTACTATATTTTAGCATACAGTACTGGAAATCCTGTAGGAAAAATAATATTGACATGCAAATATTGACATGTGAAATACTTTTTTCACATGTTTCAAAGTATATTAGTGTTTTGCTGAGGAAAGAAGGGAAGGGAAATGCACGACACTGTTGATGTCAAAGCTATCAACCTCCCCAATGCCTGTAGTACATCTGTACTTTTGGAGAGTTGTACCTTTGGTCTTTCTGCCTAAGTGGCCTGTCCCTGTTCAGTGGAGAAAAATGGACCAAAGAAAAATACAATGTGGGCTAATCATTAAGAAATAACATCACCCAGAGGCTCTATAACACTGACAAAAAGAACACACTGAATGCTAAAAAATCCATCTGGAACAAACTACAGTTGGTTTTATTTTGTCCCATTCCATAGATATATACACCACAAATCGGCCTATCAGGCATTTGTCCACATTCACGAACACTACAATTTTGACAGAGAGCTTATGTTAATATTTTCAAAAACAAGCAAATGAACAGCTGTGATTGCATCTCAAGTATTCATTAGTTTTTGTCTTTCACTTCAAATTGTCAAAGATTATGAGTCCTCTAGAGTCAGTCATGTTTGGTTTCACATTTGTTGTACTGATTTTTTTTATTAGTTTTATATTTTACATTCTCACCACTGAGAGATTATTTTTAATAAATATCTTAGAAGTATTTTAAGTAAAAGAATAAATAACACTGGAATCAATCACAAGTCATCAAGATGGAGTGGTTTATGCAACTATCACTTCTGGGCTGACACACTGCCATAATTAATACAAACCTTAGTTGTAGAAGCTAGACTCAGGGTTTACATAAGACTATTATTTATTTATTTATTTATTTATTTATTTATTTATTTATTTAATTTATATAACCGCCCATCTCCCCCAACGGGGAACTCTGGGCGGTTTACAATAATAAAATTAAATAAAAGCATAAAATATAAAATATAAAAACCAACAATTTATACAATTACTATAATTTAAAATAAAATCCAAGTGGGAGATAGTATTAATAAAAGAAGGGCATTATAAAATTACGGGATTAACCACCCCCATGAGGAACTATCGTTTCCTCCCTCCCATGCCAGGCGGCAGAACCAGGTCTTCAATTCTTTTCTAAAGGTCGGGAGGGAGGGGATCTGTCTCAACTCTGGGGGCAAGATGTTCCATAGTGTGGGTGCTGCTACAGAGAAGGCCCGCCTCCTAGCCCCCATCAGATGACATTCTTTAATTGATGGGGCTCGTAGCAGGCCCTCTCTGAACGATCGGGTGGGGGCGGGTCGATAATATGGGGATAAGACGGTCCCTCAGGTATTCTGGTCCCATGCCATGTAGGGCTTTAAAGGTGATAACCAACACCTTGAATTGTACCCGGAAGCAGACCGGCACCCAATGCAGCTCGCGGAGCAAAGGTGTTATATGTGCGGATCTTGGCGCACCTAAAATCGCCCGCGCAGCTGCATTCTGCACCAGCTGTAGCTTCCGGATAGTCTTCATGGGTAGCTCCATGTAGAGCGCATTGCAATAATCTACATGGGAGATGACAAGAGCGTGAGTGACTGTTCGGAGGGCATATTATCTGCCCATTGTAGCCAATAAGCACATCTATCATTCTGCTAATAAGTGCTTATTTTTGGAACAAAAACACACACTCACCGAACCAGTAGTATTTGCCTTTAAGGTAAGAAAATAACAATACTGTAAAGTGATTGACTCATCCAATAGTAATGAAATTGACATTACTGTACTAAGATTAGTTTCATAATGGGACTAAGCTTGTACCTTGAACAACTTTATTGACTTATTATGCTGCTACTTAAATCTATTTTAGCTGTCTCTGTTTTATTTTAAAATAAGACTGGGAAAAGAATCTGTACTTTAATTAACTGGAGTTTCTAGCCCTTATATCTGCTTGCATCCTGCCTCTAAGCATTAAAGGAGATGCACTTAAGTTAAAAAAAAAGTATTTCTCTGTGACCGTTTCAAGCTTTATCTCCAACTATAACCTAGGAAGAAATTTTAGGCTTGAATGCAGATACTTTCCTCTGGGATTCTACATTGATAATAACAGCAGTACTTGTTTTGAGATTCTTGATTCTACACAAAGTATATTAAACAGCACTGATTCTCCAATCTTTAATCTCTGTTAATTTCAAGCAAATTATCTCCTGCTGCATCCATGTTTTCCTAATATTATGATCACTTCATAATTTCTTTATTTACACTGGACTTCTATTGCAGGGTTCCTGCCAATTTATCTTATGGGACACCCAAGTGTGCATGGAATAAACTCTTTCAAGTGAGCTAATTAATTATTGCCTTGAAAATGTGCAAATTCTGATACTTTTAACTCCCAAATGCCTCTGTGGCACCTAAACTTTGGGTGAATGAATGATTTGTCACCTTGGGCTTCACATGCTCTAAGCCATCCAGATAATAGTTAATGAATATTTCTACCACTTTGTAGGTCAGTGCTTTCTAAAGTGCCGCCATTGGCGACACACCAACAGCGGCGGCGAAGCGCGGGGGGTGCGCGTGTGCTTCGCTAAAACGCGGAAGCACTGATGCCGCGCCGCTGCCGTCTTCGCTGCTGCCGCCATGGACACGTCGCCGCGCACGCGCTCCCGTGCCGCCGCTTCGCGACACACCAAAGTGTCGCAACACACAGTTTGGAAAGCTATGTTGTAGGTACTCAAGCTATCTGCTTTCTGCAGAATCTCAATGTTCAAACTTAGCTGCAATATTTTAGATCAATGGTGGCTTTTTAAGGTCCTTCAAGGGCAGCCCCATCAAGAGTTGACATCAGTCATTCTGGTTCCAGAAAAGGTTAGATGATGCACCAGATAAAGCTGAGACATCAGAACACCCAACCAGCCATTATATAATAAAGTTAGGTCAAGAAGTTTCCCAAACTGATTATCCAACTCTTTAAGTACAGCACCATCTAGAGAGAGATAAACCGCTAAAGCTGGATCAAAGAGTACCCCCTACCATACCTGTATTTAACTTCAGTTTATTAGGCCCCATCCAGATCATCACTGCTTGCAGATATTACTTCAGAATATTTATACCCCCTATTAGGGAGTGGCAAACCATTCAACATCACAGTGATCCAAGTCTATGCCCCAACCACTGATGCCGAAGAAGATGAAGTTGACCGGTTCTATGAAGACCTACAACACCTTCTAGAACTAACACCAAAAAAAGATGTCCTTTTCATCATAGGGGACTGGAATGCTAAAGTAGGAAGTCAAAAAATAACCGGAATAACAGGCAAGTTCGGCCTTGGAGTACAAAATGAAGCAGGGCAAAGGCTAATAGAGTTTTGTCAAGAGAACAGGCTGGTCATAGCAAACACTCTTTTCCAACAACACAAGAGACGACTCTACACATGGACATCACCAGATGGTCAATACCGAAATCAGATTGATTATATACTTTGCAGCCAAAGATGGAGAAGCTCTATACAATCAGCAAAAACAAGACCTGGAGCTGACTGTGGCTCAGATCATGAGCTTCTTATCGCAAAATTTAGGCTTAAATTGAAGAACGTAGGGAAAACCACTAGACCACTCAGGTATGACCTAAATCATATCCCTTATGAATATACAGTGGAGGTGAGGAATAGATTTAAAGGATTAGATCTGGTAGACAGAGTGCCTGAAGAACTGTGGATGGAGGTTAATAACATTGTACAGGAGGCAGCAACTAAAACCATCCCAAAGAAAAAGAAATGCAAGAAAGCAAAGTGGCTGACTGATGAGGCTTTACTAATAGCTGAGGAAAGAAGGGAAGCAAAAGGCAGGGGAGAAAGGGAAAGATATAAACAACTGAATGCAGAATTCCAGAGAATAGCAGGGAGAGATAAGAAGGCCTTCTTAAATGAACAGTGCAAAGAAATCGAGGAAAACAATAGAATGGGGAAGACTAGAGATCTCTTCAAGAAAATCGGAGATATCAAGGGAACATTTTGTGCAAAGATGGGCATGATAAAGGACAAAAAAGGCAGGGACCTAACAGAAGCAGAAGAGATTAAGAAGAGGTGGCAAGAATACCCAGAAGAAGTATACAAGAAAGATCTTAATATCCCTGATAAATACGACGGTGTGGTCACTGACCTTGAGCCGGACATCCTAGAGAGTGAAGTCAAGTGGGCCTTAGGAAGCATTACTAACAACAAATCTAGCGGAGAAGACAGTATCCCAGCTGAGCTATTTAAAATCCTAAAAGATGATGCTGTTAAAGTACTGCACTCAATATGCCAACAAATTTGGAAAACTCAACAGTGGCCACAGGATTGGAAAAGGTCAGTTTACGTTCCAATTCCAAAGAAAGGCAATGCCAAAGAATGTTCAAACTACCGTACAATTGCGCTCATTTCACATGCTAGCAAGGTTATGCTCAAAATCCTACAAGCTAGGCTTCAGCAGCAGGTGAACCGAGAACTACCAGAAGTGCAAGCTGGGTTTCGAAGAGGCAGAGGAACTAGAGATCAGATTGCCAACATTCGCTGGATCATGGAAAAAGCAAGAGAGTTCCAGAAAAACATCTACTTCTGCTTCATTGACTACGCTAAAGCCTTTGATTGTGTGGATCACAACAAACTGTGGCAAATTTTAAAGAGATGGGAGTACCAGACCACCTTACCTGTCTCCTGAGAAACCTGTATGCGGGTCAAGAAGCAACAGTTAGAACCGGACATGGAACAACCGACTGGTTCAAAATTGGGAAAGGAGTACGACAAGGCTGTATATTATCACCCTGCTTATTTAACTTATATGCAGAATACATCATGAGAAATGCCGGGCTGGATGAATCACGAGCCGGAGTTAAGATTGCCGGGAGAAATATCAACAACCTCAGATATGCAGACGATACCACCCTAATGGCAGAAAGTGAAGAGGAACTAAAGAGCCTCTTGATGAGGGTGAAAGAGGAGAGTGAAAAAGCTGGCTTGAAACTCAACATTAAAAAAACCCAGATCATGGAATCTGGTCCCATCACTTCCTGGCAAATAGAAGGGGAAGAAATGGAAGCAGTGACAGATTTTATTTTCTTGGGCTCCAAGATCACCGCAGACGGTGACTGCAGCCATGAAATTAAAAGACGCTTGCTCCTTGGGAGGAAAGCTATGGCAAACCTAGACAGCATATTAAAAAGTAGAGACATCACCTTGCCAACAAAGGTCCGTATAGTTAAAGCTACGGTTTTCCCAGCAGTAATGTATGGCTGTGAGAGTTGGACCATAAGGAAGGCTGAGCATCGAAGAATTGACGCTTTCGAACTGTGGTGCTGGAGAAGACTCTTGAGAGTCCCTTGGACTGCAAGGAGGTCAAATCAGTCAATCCTAAAGGAAATCAACCCTGACTGCTCATTGGAAGGACAGATCCTGAAGCTGAAGCTCAAATACTTTGGCCACCTAATGCGAAGAGAGGACTCCCTGGAAAAGACCCTGATGCTGGGAAAGACTGAAGGCAAAAGGAGAAGGGGACGGCAGAGGATGAGATGGTTAGACAGCATCACCGATGTAATGAACATGAATTTGAGTAAACTCCGGGAGACGGTGGAGGACAGGAAGGCCTGGCGTGCTATGATCCATGAGGTCACGAAGAGTCGGACACGACTAAACGACTAAACAACAACAAATTAGGGAGTGGGGGATGAGACGTCATCTTCATACTGATGACAACCCACCTGAAGCCTCCTTATCATTCCCAACAAGTTCGTGTAGATGTTAAATATGTATGATAAATGATGGATTGCTGTGAAGCCAAGGCCATTTCAGTATTGAACAAAGGACTGAATCCTGATGGAAATAAATCCACATAACCAGTTTCATCCAGAAACTCTGGGAGCTGTGATGCTATCACATGCTGTATGAACTTGCCCCAACAAGAGAGATCAGAGACAGGTTGGTAGTTATTTATCCTGTCTGAATTTAAGTTGGGCTTTTTTTTTTAGCAAGGGATGAAAAATCATCCTTCCCACCCCTAGCTGCTTTCATTGGCCAGGAAGGACAAGGGTCAAGCACCCCAACAGTTGGCCTCACGAGTTCCAAGAGATCTATCTCTATCCTCAGATTCAATAAACTGAAAATAATCACATAAGAATGGAAAGAGGTAGCCATTATCATCATCATCATCTCAGGTTTGGTTCAGAACCACAACTTTCTGATATGAATAGAAAACCTGGGCTTCCTGACTATGGATTTGGCTTTTGCCACTTGTCTAGCTGTTTTCATTTGCAGTGACAAATTAGTTGTAAAAGGTTTCCTGTTTATGGGGCAGACGTAAATGCTGAATTTGTGCTGTCTTGAGTAAGACATTTCTCCCACCCAGTTCCTTACTAAGGACATGCTTCCCTGGGAAACCAATATATACTGTCCTTAACACACTTTTGGTACAGAAGCAAACATCTCCCAGGACTGGAGGATGGATCATTATTATAGGGCCCTGACATTGGGATCCTCTTTCTCCTCTCTGAAATATTATTCACAGATGTACAAAACACTTGAAACTCATCGTGTGTCCTGACTCTTCGGATTTATCCTTTTGTCCATTTTTCTTTTAATTTTTATCCCCCTTTATTATTTTTTATAAATAATTCAAGGCGGCGAACATACCAAATACTCCTTCCTTCTCCTATTCCCCACAACAACCCCCTGTGGGGTGAGCTGGGCTGAGAGAGAGTGACTGGTCCAAGGTCACCCAGCCGGCTTTCATGCCTAAGGCGGAACTAGAACTCTCTGTCTCCTGGTTTCTAGCCCAGTACCTTAACCACTAGACCAAACTGGCTCTCAAAGGGTTCTAAGATAACCTCTCCTAACTTGGTAGCCAGCCATATTCCCTAAGGATAAATATAGTCCAACATTATTTATTATGACGAATAAATAATAAAAAATAATAATAAAGGATCAGCTGAATGTGAAACACATGAAACCATCAACAACATCTTCAATGGAATAAAATTCACAAGAGAAGAAGAAAACAACAACACACTACCTTTCTTGGACGTCCTCATCAGTAGAAGAAATGATGGCATTCTAGAAACACAAGTCTACCGGAAATCTACCCACACTAACCAAGTGCTCCACTACCAAAGCAATAACCCAACCTCCCACAAGAGGAGATGTGTAAGAACACTATTCAGACGAGCACAAACGCACTGCAGCAAACCAGAACACCAGAAAAAGGAAACAGACCACTTATATAGCATCTTCCAGCAAAATGGATACCCACGCAACTTTATCAAAAAGTGCCTGACCACTCAACCCACCACAGCAAAACCAACAGAAGCTATGAAAAGGATTACACTGCCATACGTCAGAAACATCTTAGAAACTACTAATAGACTGTTACATCCACACGGCATCACTGTAGCACACAAACCTACCAAAACCCTTCAGAACATCGTAAGTAAACCAAAAGACCCAGTAGCCTAAGAAGAAAAACAGGAGTCATCTACAACATACAGTGTAAGGACTGTAACAGCCACTATGTAGGACAGACTGGCAGAAGACTAGCAGAGCGCATCCACGAACACCAACTAGCAGTCAGAAGACACAATGAATACTCCTTAATCTCCCAACACATGGACAGATTTAACCATACTTTCAATTGGGAAACTGTGAGCATCTTAAACCTAGCCAAATCCAAAAATGCTAGAGAATTCCTGGAAGCTTGGCACTCAGACAAAGCAGCCATCAACAGACACATAGAGGTAAACAACATTTACATACCATTCATAAGAGACAATAGAAAAGCCAGAAGACCAGAACACCTCCTTGCCAGCAATGAACAACCAGATAGGCAAAGATTAACACCAAGATTAGCACCAGAAGAGCAACCAAACAACACAATAGACCCTAATCAAGGAACTATTAACTCAGTCAATCAACCAAGCAGCAAACAACAACCCAATCAAGGTACTACCAAGGATTGTACAAGACCCCCATCAACACAAGCAGGACAAGCCAGGGTATATAAACAGAGAGCAAGTCCCACTCCCTTTTCGCACTGAAGATGTTGCCTAGCCTGGCAATGAAACGTCTGCAAGAAAACAACAAGGCTCAGAGAGCACCAAGGACTCCACAGTTCAACCCTGAGCTACAAATATTCTCTTCGATTGGTATTTGTATTGTATCTGTATAATTGATTTTTTAATTTAAATCTCAGCTGCTGATTGTCTATTCATTTTGAATTTTTTGTTCTCGTTTTTTCTAGGTTTTTAAAATTGTTAGTTGCCCAAAGTAATTTGTTTGGGATATGTGGCCAATAAAAATCGAATGAATATATTCTTATCTTTCACTTCTAATCTTATTTTGCAAGACCTGAAACTGCCAAAAAAAGACAGCTAGCTAGTAGCCCGCTTCCTTTCTGCCAGATTACAATAGAGTTCTCTCTCACTTTAAAGCCCAAAATGTGATTGTGAATTTACTACTACAGCTTTTGTGGACCTCCCTGCAGTTGTCATTCATGTTCTCATTTGGAAAATTCTGCCTGAGGCTCAAAGCACATCTGTGATAAGTCTTTGTACATCTCAAGCCTCTTTTTCGGTGAACAGTTTACAGTGTGTGTTTGGATCTTCGGGTTGAGAGTTCCAACTGAGATGTAATGAAGGAAAACAGAATAGCACTATTAGCTTACATTTCTGCTTGTAATGTTTCCATCGCATTCCTGCTTCATATCCACACTGTGAAACGAAGAAATACATAACACTGTACTTGCATTTTCACCATATATTAATTCCATTTTTTCTACTTTAATTTTGTTTGTTTCCCTTTCTAGAGCATCATACTTTCATGTTTAATATTTTGCTTGTGCATTTTTTTTAAAGCACACAAAGTAAAGGATGGGATAACTGAAAACTGCTCATGACAGATACTGGCCTTCATTTACGGAAGTAGCTTGCCACTTCCTTTTTAAAAACAATTTCTCACTCTAGCCTAGTGTCGTGGTATGTCCTGGGGGATGGTGTCACATTCAAGTATGTACTTGCTCCAACTCCACTTAGCTTTTCCAGATCAACCAAAGTTGTGCCACTTATCTGGACAAAGAGGAAGATTCAGCTCAACTGTTGGTTGCTACATGGATACATCCATGCAGTTCATTTGGCAAAATACAGAAGTGGTTTCCAATGCCTTATTCTGAGATTTTTTAAAACTTCCCAGTCTACTTACAGTCCCAGGATTTTCTGATAGCCTCCCATCTAAATGCATTTTCAACTCTGCTTAGCTTTTCTGAGAGCCCATTAAGATTGGCCAAGTGCTGTCACTGGGAAGTAATAACATTTTGCAAATATATATATATATATATATATATATATATATATATATATATATATGGCTCTAACAGATCCCAGGAGCAACATCAGAGCTCTCTGTCCATAAGTGTGCAGTGCTAGGAACAGATAAGATACTGCACAGAACCCTCCAACTCCCAGGCCTCTGGTAGAGGACCCGAGGTTGAGAAAGACACATACCACCCTTAGGAGTGAGAAGGGAATTTTTTTATATATATTGAAAAGACAAGGAATGTATTTTCTTAACATCATTAAGTGGGTGTCTTCTTACATCGGGATTAGTATTATTACTTTTGCATACTTCTAGTCAGATAATCTGAATCTGAATACAAATTATTATTCTGGTTCTCTCCTCACACTAAATAATGCCAGGTTATCTAGTTTGCAAGCATCTTCAACAAGAGGGCCCTGGGGAAAGATGTATCTCTTTAGATGTCTGTAGCATGCTTACTCAGGAATAACCCCACTGTGTTCCTGTAGGCTGAATTAAATATACACAACTTATAAAATCCTTGATAGAAGGTACCACCATGCACCAATCACTTTCATATGCTGAAGCATATGGTATTTCCTGGCACAACCTCTTCTAGTACAAAGTACTAGAGTTAGTCCCTGCAAAAATTATGCAGGAAGCACATTGTGGGCATTATGCTATTTGTCTTTTTACGGAGGCGGCTTTCTATGACCTAAAGAACCTGCCACTGCTCTTTTGCTACAGTGAGTTTGTAGTTATACCTGTATGCTCCAGTCATTGAACTACCCTTAAACCAAAGCTTTGAGATTAGCATATATATAAGTGCAACAATAATCTTGGAAATACTGTATTGCCCTTGACATGCTTTACTTTGTCTCTCTTCCTTGTTCAGAGGCCTCTTCACTCAAGACGCAGTTTCCACATACACAGAAAACTGGAAAGCAAAAGTGCACCTTCAGTTTCATTAAAATAGGCTTGAACTATCATTACACAAAAGAATTATTCTTTCTGCAAGGTCTGGGACCTACTCAGAAATGTAATTCAAATCTCATGAAATCATAGAAGTCAAGAGTAAGAAAGCTAATATTTATTCCATTGAAGCATACTACCTAAGAAGAATGAGCTAACTACTGCTTGCAGGGCTTGAAAATCCAGCATCTTAAACTATAATACATGCCCCTCTCCTCAGAAGGGGGCAAATGGTATGCAATATCTAGAGTGTGGAACAGCTATATGAGGGTGCCCCAAAAGAGTATTCTCTCTCCAGTGGTATTTTTCAGAAACATTCTACAGCTTTGGAAATACAAGTTATGCTCTGGCAATCAAAACACTTGGGCAAATTATGGATGATGAATATATCCATATGACCTGCATCTCTCTAGGACATCCCACGTTTGTACACTAAATATATGTTTCAAAGCCCCAAAGATCTTGCAATCAAGATCTTGAAGTGCAGGGAGGGAACAAAAAAGTAACTGTAATAGAGTCAGATATTGACCTGAGCAGATGTTCAAGATTTTTCTTTCCTTCCTCACCCACAAGATTTAAAACAAAGATACTAGTTTTTTTACACCAGAGAAGATCTGAGTAATTGATTCAGAAACTCTCCAGATGAACTGCAAAAGGTTTTTAAGACACACATCTTACGGAACTATTGAAGGTGTTCCTCTCTGTGCAAGTGACTGAAAGTGGCTGCAGAATGTACCCACAGGACAGGACAGTTATATCCCTTTCCATAACTTCAGTTAGCACATTCTTGGAAATCCCAGATTCCCTTGCTTCTGGACCTTCACCTCAGAAAATAGAGCATTTTGGATTTCTTCGCACCTTATGCTGCTGTACAGTACACTGTATGCCCTCTTCTCAACTCTGCACTTGCAAAGCCAACTATTACAGCTCCCATATTTTTGTGTAGTCCATGCAACTATCAAGGACTAACACAACTACCAGCATCAGCATCACCACCATACCCAAAGTTAGGAAGCAGATTTTGAGGTGGAAAGAGAAAGAAGGTGAGTTGGCTGATAAGAATCCTGCCCCTGTACTCAACTAGCCTACAAGAGGCCTTATTATTTCCTCAAGCATTAGATTTCACTGTAAAGTTTACTCAGGACAAAATTAGTTCTGTAAAGGTAGTATACTTTCTACACTGTTTGAGAATATATAACTGGCACAGAAATTGTGGCATATTAAGCTGATCCCCATTCAAACAAAAAGGGATGTTGAATGTACTCTTATAACTATATAATGCCCTACACCACAGTATTACAGGAGGATGAAGCTCAATAGAAATTTAGGGCAAACACCTTCCAGTGTCCCTTACATGAAATGTTATTTGCCTTCTTCCTCCCCCAAAACCACATTCAAAAGAAAAAAGGAAACAGCCCTGGCTCTATTTCATGAAGCCCCCAAAGAAAGGGCAAAACCACAGCTCAGTGGTGAAAAAAGCTCATAGAGAAACAGAATTTAAAAGCCAAGATGTGTAGAAGTCCAGGGCTTATGTTCAACAAGAACTGGAAAAGCCAGGCACCCATAGTGTTGTTTTCTCAAGCCAGATGGCTCACTACAGTAATAAGTAATAAAAGGGAGGGAGAGAGGGATGGTGGGGGAATTACAAGACTTGTCCCTCCTTTTTGAAATACAACATACTGGGCAGAGAAGGGGAAAGCCGAGAAAGAAAGAAAAAAGCAGAAATTAGCACACTCTATTGGCTCTATTGGCCAAATATTTACAAAGAGATAGCTGTGAGGCACAAAGCCCTTTTCTTGCTTCAAAAAGAAATCTGGTCAAGACATGGAAAACTGCCTTCTCCACACCTTGTCTCTGGATACAGAGTCCCAAGCATGAGGCTCATACGCCTTTCTGCTGGTGCAATTAAAGCGTAAGATCCTCTGCATACCCTCAGCCCAGACACCCCTCACCCTGAATGGGAAAGAATCTAGAACCTTCCCTTCCCCCACAGCAATTGCCTTGTCATAAAACAGCCCACGAAACACAAGGATTTCTTCCCTCGCTCCAACCCAGCCCACCCTTCCTGCCCACCCCTCCTTTCCCTTGCACAAAGCCAGAATGGCAAAGCAACCTGAAGCCAGAGAGGGGAGGAAAAGGCTAGCCGAAACTATCTGCAGCAGATTGCAAGGGGGGAGCAGCAAAAGTTTGAATTCTATTTCAAAGAACAAAGGCAGTTTTGAGGAGACTTACCCAAGCAGCTGAAACTCTCTATTCTCCGGACTATGTTACTACCGAAGACCCGCCCCTTGCAGGGTCACATGGTTCAGAATGCTAGTCAATGATCAAAGGAGCATTGTCATTCTGTGAATAATGAGCATCCCACAGTGCAAAAGAGGTAGGCAGGAGCTGGAAGAGGGGATAATTACTGCCCAGGGGTGCAAATGGCAACGCAGCACCAGTTAAAGGGCAAGCGGGGGGGGGGGAGAGAAAGGAGGTTTAGGCTGTTCAAAAAGAAATGGCTGTAGAGCAGAAGTTGTTCCAAATGCAGCAGAGTATGAGGCTGCTGCCATTAAAAGATTTCCAGGGCTGACTCAGAAACCCTATCCTGGTTTCAGACACTTTTACAGAAAATATAAAACTATGCAATCCTATGCACATTTTAAGAAACTCATTGGGGCTTGCCTGTGAGTAAACATGCTCAATATCAGAAACCCGTACTTCAAAAGTCTGAGTGATAATTCAAAGCAGAACGCTTGTAAAGACAAACAGCAGGTGTGTGTGTGTCTTGCTAAACACAGCAGGGACAGGAATGAAAAGAAACCAGTGAGTGATAAAAATTGGTAGGAGTTGGGTTTGATCAAGGAACCCCGGACTGAAAAAAAAATGATTGCTGGCTATTGATTTGGAGCAAATCATACTCTGATAATGACATTACCTAGTTGGGTCATGAAATGTCTGCAAGCAAACAACCAAGCTCAGAGAGCACCAATAACTCTACAGTTCAACCCTGAGCTACAGATACTCTCTTCTACATTCTCTATTTACATTTACTTTACAAAGTGGTTTGTTGTAATGTTAGATTCAGCTCGGAATACTCACCATCATACATTGTAAATGCACTCGTGACACCCTTTGCTCTTGCACATAAAATATTGGTGCTTAATTTAAAAAAAACCCACTCATAAATTTCAACTGTGCATAGCCATGGATACAAATCCCTCAATATACTAAACAGTGAACAAAGCAAGTGTAAAACAACAGAGGCAAACTGAACAATTTGGGGGGCAACTAGGCTAGCTGGCAGGCTGGCATTCAGGAAAGTGAATAGTGAGGTGTACTTCCATGTACAAGCACTACCTCCAATGGCCTGTGAACAGGTTTCCCTTTGTGTCAACAAACCATCATCTAAAATATCTCTGAAGAGCCCCCCAACCCTCCAGACCAGATTTTGAGTAGATGCAGGAAATGAATCACCTGCTCTGCCAAATACAGGTCCAGCCAGTTGTGGCTGGGACCACAGGAATGCACTTCTAGCACTACCCTCCACAGAGTTTTGTGTCCCTCAACTGTCTGATATAACTGGGATTAGGCATGATGAGTTCCACATAAGATCAGGCGGATCTTATTAGTTCACAGGGAAACTCTTGAAATCAATGTAACCGCTTTTCTAGCTACTGTATTTAGCATAATGTTGCAAGCATACTGAATATGAAGAAAAGAGCATGTAAATGTGTATATTATGAGGAAGGAGTACTAAAATTGTACAATTTGTTTTAGAAGTCTTAAACTGAGGTAAAAGCAGAATGAACTGTATTTAAGCCTGGGAAACTCAAATAGGAGGAAACAGAAATTAGTACTGTTAAGTGAGCTTTAAACAAAATGGCTGCTGCTGGTGGAGGATAATAAGTAGGTTATTTAGTGGTTCTGAGAAAAAATTAGTTCCCCAATACAGTATATTATTACAATTTAGCTGCTCACAGTCAACAATTATCAAAATGGGATCTCAAAGCTCCTTTTGGATTAATCTAAATAAATTCCAAACAGGAATAATTGTTTAATGTTGTTACCAGTCTATTACTAAGATGGAAACACAAGCTAAAGAAGGGAAGCAAATAACGTAATAACCGCCCAGGGTCCCTGATAGGGGAAATGGGTGGTAATATAAATTTAATAAATAAATAAACATTTGAAGTTTCTCATTTTGTAAGGTTGCAGTTCATATCAGGCAGGCTGGTCCCTTTCATATCAGGTTTGATGGATTTTTCCCTTAGGTAAGATCCCCCTTATTTTCAAAACTGAATGAATAAACAACAAAAATGGGAGATAAAATTCAACAGCTGAAGCTTGTCCTAACAGTGCCTCTCCACACTTCGAGGCTGTTAAAGAACAGAACTCTGACAACATAAAATTGCAACCCATTTATCCACTAGATAGACCCTACATTATTTGGACATTGGCTTCGGAGGAATATAGTACCAAGCAAAAGGTGGAGAATCAGCTATCCTGGCACTTTAAGACATTTAAAAGGAATGTGACCAAACCATGTTCTTAAGGAAATTGTGGGCACAAAACAATAGGGTTTGAAAATTTTTCAATTTCCTAGTATTCAGTCCTTTCACATCATAATAAGATGGCAATGAAGAATATGTAAACAAAGAAGATCCACCAGCTATAAATTGAGGGAATGGCTGCAGTTAGTCAAACAGTGTTTCAGCTTCAACAGCTTAATTGAGGGATCAAATAGTATTTGGGTTTTTAGAGGAAGGAGAGAACTGAGAGGGTTAACTGATAAATAAGTCAAAGGCCATTAGGCCAAACTATGAATGCCATTATTCAGCTTAAACAGGAAATGATCTGCATTTTGATCTATCATGGTATGCCATGGGTTGAGATGTTCCAGAATCAGCACAGCAGGCAGTTAACATTTGGGTTACATTTAGAGATAGTTACAAAGATAGTAGGGAGCTTCAAGGAATGAACAAAAGGGTTTCTAAACCAGCTGTTGTTGTTTACCTTCACTTATCAAGTCTATAAATCAAATGGGGGCAGTAGGTCAATAGTAGAGCACATGCTTTGAATTCGAGGTTGCTAGGCTCAATATTTCTCTCCCATCTCAACTAAAAGAATCCAGGCAAGAGAGCTGGGATAAACTTCTCTTTCCCTCGCACACCAGAGACCTGCTGTCAGTCAAACAGACCAATCAATATTAAGTACTTTGGCTGGATTAATATATCACACTAAGCTGTAAGTCCTGTTCAGACAATATTTGCACGAAGATCTGAACTTGTCATCAGTAATGAGCAGCACCTCCCTTCTCCAAGTTGTGCTGGAGATATCCCTGAATAGCTGGTCTCTATGGGTACCGCATGATGTCTGCAAGAGACAACTCCTGGTAGTACAAAACTCCACCTCGCACAGAACCATTTGCATTATATGTGTAGAGACCAGTTCTTCAGTGGCATCCCCAGCAAAACTTGGGAGTGAGGTGGGGGGAAGTTGCTTATTCCTGTTTGCATATTCAATTTTAAGATGCATTGGGCTTGTTTTTTGGCTTAGTGTAATGTTTGAACATAGCCAAGTTTGGCATACACTAACCAAGATTAATAAAACAATAACTTAGTGCTTTATTGACTTGAAATGACATTTGCACCTAATTTTGTGCCTCAAAATGCTGCTCTACATTAGAGATCAATCACAGAAACAATGCTTTACAGACCATTAAAATACTACTTACATTAAAATATTTGTAAAATGTTTTACAAAGCAGCATGCAAAATCCAAGCAACAAAAGGTTCCCGCTTTTCCCCCCGCCCCACAAAATCTCCTCACAACCCAGATGGCACAATTTGGAGATTCAGATGTAAGACATATACTGTATCTCTTGCCAGTTTAGCCCAAAGAAATGAATTCACTCAAATTACAGACATGAGTTATTTCCCCTGACCCTGGAACCAGAGTATGTTGCCACCTTGCCTCTGAGCCCTCTAGCTCCCATTCACAATCACCCTTTCAGCCATTTTGTTTTTTTGGAATATTCTATCAACATTTTCTTTTTGTGGTGATAGTAATCCCTCAGAAGATATGTCTTCCTTATCGGATTATATCTTAAGCTTCAAGAAGTTAAATGTAATATTTCCAAGAGGAATAGAATTCCACTAGTCCAAAAACTCTGAGTTTTTTCCATTGATAGCCTTCTGCTTTTTCACAGAACCTTTCAAGGAGGTTTCCTGATCCAAAGGATGTATTCATTCTTTCTCTAGTTGTTGTTTTTTAAAAATATTTCTCATTAGATTTGCTGTATGGAGGAGTTTTCTTCCTCAATGAGGTTTATACTTAAAATATAGCATCAATAATGCTTCCTAGTAAGTTACTCTACTGGCCTTTTATTTCCCAGGTCCTCCTGGAATCTTTTTCAAACACTGATGTGACTGTTCACCTTCTACTGTCTTCAGGTAAGAACTTTGATTTTTAAATAACATTTTAAAAAAGGTTTCAGCAATTTTAAATTTGAGTAAAGAATTGTTGGAACAAATTGCCTACCATCAATTTACTTGTTATATCACTTGGTTTCTTTTGAAAAATAATTGGAATTGGAAGGTGGAGAGTGTCCAAGAGTAATGGAATACTGTTGTCAAAACCAACATCAGTATCATTCATCTATAACTATCCCACCTTTCTGCTTCTAGGAAACATAAAGTGTTTGTCAGTCAAAATAAGCAAAAACAACATAAAAAATACTACTGAGGAACAGTTAGGTAATGTTAGGTCATTTCCTGATTAGTGAATTATACAGTCGTCATTGCATCACCCAACCATCAGTAAGTGATATAAACGGTGTCCTCACCCAACAATGGGTGGATGACTCTAGGAGATCCTTCTCTTGTGGGGAAATGATCTTAGAAATTAAACTTAATGCAAATTTCACTTGTATGGCACCATTCATCTTTGTCCATGCTATGACTATGTTAGCTGGTAATTCTGGGATGTGCTTTCCCAATGCTGTTAGAGATTACTTGATTGGGGAAGACAGACTTCTTGATTTTCAGAGAAGGATCTTCTTTGTATATGATTTATTTATTTCAAAATGTGACCAGGTAGCCCTGTTGTCTTTAGTACCCTTTATGGTATTGTTCTTTTCAGATTTGTGTCCTTTGAGCTGATATTCCAAACTTTGTAAAGAGAGAAAATTCACTGATGAAATTGTAAAGTAGTAAGATAATGGTTGCCAAGAGCAATGTTTCTTCTTATCTCATCTTTCTTTCTACCATCTTTAGCCTGGAAAAAATGAATGGTATTCTACATTATATCTACAAATTTGCCTCCAGAATAACACATGTCAAAATTTAAACTAGTTTATTATGGTAACTTGTGGATAAATCTGTAAACAGGATTAGGTGTATGATTTGTAACTCCTCTCCTCTCATACCTCCTAGATAGATATACAAACAGGCCCACATCGTGACAGTCTTTTCCTATTCATCTTTGATTCTCACAAGCTACCTTTTTGTTTTCTTTTGCCAGCTGCCTTTTTTTTTAGTTTTAGTTTTAAATGACTTTAGAAAAACTTTAAAATTGTTCAGTGAGGGGAATCATATGGCTTTGTCATTGACTAAGGACTCATAAATCAATGTTGATTTTAAAAAGGAGGGAAGAAGCTTCATGACTAGATAGCAAGGCCAACCAATCAATGCTGTACAATCGAAGTAGGGATGCAAATTTATTTTGGCAAAAAGACTGTGGGCATAAACAGCCCTGAAGTTTTCATCCTAAATGAAGGCAATGCTGTATCATGCCACAAAAGCTGCATGGATATGGGCATGTACTGTAAGTCATTAAGGCCTGACTGGAAGGCAACGTTACTATTTATGGAACCATAATAGATTTTTGTTACAAAACAGGAATCGTTCAACAACCAGCACTTTCTAGGTACATTATAAAATATTTTAAAACATTAAATATCTCTAAAGTGTTGTCTAGATTGCCATCCTGTAATTATTTTGTAATTATTAAATTGATGTTATTGTATCCTTATTTACTTTTTGTCCTTGTGTCGTATTTTACTTTGTGAGCCACCCAGAGTTGATTGAAGTCAGGTGGCCTTAAAATTCATTTTCAAAAACCAGAAAAACCAAACAATGAAAAATAGCACTAAAACAAGCAAAGCCTGTGGTGCTCTAGAGAGTTACTCTAATTTCATTCCATGTACCAATGAAAAAAATGTTTATTAAGGTAAAGGAATTGTGCATATTCCTTTCAGATTTCTATTCATGGAAATTTCAAGTGATAAAAGCTTGCATCAGTCATTCTGTGGACTGAGGAGCCTATGCCACATTTTCTTGGAATGTGCACTGGATCAACAATCATAACATATATATTCTATTTTACTGTGGGCTTTCACATTCTTTCCAGGCCTGGGTTCTTCCAGGGTACAGCTTCAGAAACTCAAAATGTATCTTTTCCTTGATTTTCTCTCATCAGGGTCTGGAGGCAGCATATCAGGGAAAGTTGATTTAAATTTATAGTAAACATGCCATGGAAGCTGGAATATTATATATCTAATACTTATTATTTATTTAGCAGTTTGTCTATTTAGCAATAGCTATCTGTGGAGGAACGTGGAGGCAGCGACAGACTGTATTTCTAGGCGCAAAGATTACTGCAGACGCTGACTGCAGCCAGGAAATCAGAAGATGTCTACTTCTTGGGAGGAGAGCAATGACAAATCTTGATAAAATAGTTAAGAGCAGAGACATCACACTGACAACAAAGATCCGCATAGTCAAAGCAATGGTATTCCCCGTAGTAACCTATGGCTGCGAGAGCTGGACCATAAGGAAGGCTGAGCGAAGGAAGATAGATGCTTTTGAACTGTGGTGTTGGAGGAAAATTCTGAGAGTGCCTTGGACTGCAAGAAGATCAAACCAGTCCATACTCCAGGAAATAAAGCCAGACTGCTCACTTGAGGGAATGATATTAAAGGCAAAACTGGAGTACTTTGGCCACATAATGAGAAGACAGGATACCCTGGAGAAGATGCTGATGCTAGGGAAAGTGGAAGGCCAAAGGAAGAGGGGCCGACCAAGGGCGAGATGGATGGATGATATTCTGAAGGTGATGGACTCAACCGTGGGGGAGCTGGGGATGGCGATGGCCGACAGGAAGCTCTGGCGTGGGCTGGTCCATGAAGTCACGAAGAGTCAGAAGCGACTGAACGAATAAACAACAAATCTGTGCTCTCTTTCATGCACTGACAAGACTAAGAGTGGTTTAGCTTTTGCAAGAAAGCTGGCACCTAGTAACTGTCTTTTACAGAGTCTGAATATTGGCCATCTACTCCAGTGTTACCTATGCTAGGCAGCAGCAATTTCAGGTTCTCCTAGCCCTATCAAAAGACATCAGGGATTCAACTCACATTCCCTCCACTCTGATGCCCACTTTCTTATATTTGGCTGTATATTATGTACCTATTAACTATTGTCTGAGATGAGAACAGATACTGCTCATGTAAGACGGCATCTAAATCTACTGGGTAGAAAGACACTGAATGAAAAGAGCCATTAAGAGTCCAGCAGTGTTATGTGAATGGTTATCTAAAAAGTCTACATGGTTATAGGTCAGCCAGTCAGGATAGAAAGTCTGCAGGAAAGAATGAGATGTATGCAATGCTGCTAATCAAGAGTGCATGACATTCTGCTTTGCATTGTTGCTTTGTTTTTTTGCATACAAAGCTAAGATTGCTTAATACCTTTACATATTTACATGAATAATTTATAAGAGGCAGAAGGGATGAGTAGAACAGTTGCTCTGAGCAATTAGACTGGCGAAACCCATACTTCAATCTGGCTTCTGTTATTTTAAATAGTGGCAGCCCTTAGCTAACTTGGCTGATCCTAAAAATCAAAGCAGGGTCAGATCTGATGAGTATTTGGATGGGAAGGTGCCAGGAAATGTACACCACACTGGGAAGTCAATGGCAAACAATTTATGGGTGGTTGCCAAGACATATACCTGGATACGTCCATTAAGGGTTCCTCAACCTCAGCCATTTTAAGGTATGTGGACTTCAACTCCCAGAATACTCCAGCCAGCATTGCTGGCTGGAGTATTCTGGGAGTTGAAGTCCATACATCTTAAAATGGCTGAGGTTGAGGAACCCTGCATTAAGTCATTAGAAATTGAGCTTGTTTGTTTGTTTCTAGATCAGAATTATATTTCCCCTTTTGTGCAGGTGTGTAAGGCAGCAAACACAGCACTCCCTCCCCCCATTTTTCCAACAACAACTCTGTGAGGTAGGTTGCTCAGTTTGCCCATTACCACTTTCCATTTCCCCCATCCCAATGATGCTCCACAGAAGAGCAATTTTCACCCAGTAAGCAGCTAACATGTTAACAGGTACAGAGCAGAATAGTAAATGAAGCTTGAAATGCAAGATTTCTGTTATACCAAGCCTATATAATTCAATTAAAATGTAAAGTTCTTATCCAATATAAAAGAAATGGGAGAGACACTGAGATGATCTGAAAACCTTTAATAAAACGAAGTCAAATTACGAACAAGTCAACAGTGTAATTCCATTATACGTCTGCGGGACACAGCTAAGTTAAGTATGCTTCTGCAAAGGTTAAAGAAAAATTAAGTATGTTTATGAACTAGACACCCTGTCACCTCCAGAGGGCAGCTCAGTTCTTCCTTTCTGTTCCAATGGAGTGCCAAGTTTGTGAGCTAGAGGACAGCCTGGTTTCCTGGAATACTGGGGAATGTTTGAAGGAATAAATGGAGGGGTACGAGGTGAGCAGGGTCTGTATATACAAAGACTTCCTTAGTTTCAGAAGGTATACAGAGTTTCTTTATCCTGTGACTGTCCAGCATCTTGAAAATCAGCATGTTAGCCTTTGAGAGAGAGGTTCTGTTTACTTGCTTCTAACCATGTTCTTTCTATTCACTTCAGATTGGAAAATTCCCTTTCCAATATTAGTAAGGTCTGGAATGCTCCCACTGGAATTTTGAATTAGGGATAGCAGAAGGCTTAAAATATTAGTCCTGTTCAAGGAGGCTGAAGAAAAGAAAGATACTATAGCTACGTGCTACATTATGTGATTCTATATAGTTCTGATGCCAATGTCAAACTGGAAATACTGGAAGATGTATCTGATCTTTCCTCCTTTAATACAAAGCTGGCACAGGATTATCCTGAACAAGCAAATTGATCACTGTGAGCTCCAATGCCACAGAAATCTATGAAGTTCATGTTCCTTGTTAAAAAAAAACCTAACATAAATAAATAGATAAAACCCACAATCTAGCTTTTCTACTTTTCACATCAATGACCATAAAGTATAAACATTAAATTTGCTCAGTGTGGTTCTACTTTCACTCACTATGAATTCTTATCGATTAGAATTGATTGAATGCTGTTGACAAGATTTTCAATAGTGTCATGTCATTTAAGATATAAAAGAGCGAAAGGGTTTCTTTTCATAAGATCCATGTAGATATGCCAGAATGCCATCAAGTGTTACCAGTTATTTAATACGTTAATTTCTACCAGTAGGAGCTGGCATGTTTTCTGTTCTAATTTAACAACAGAAAATTCAGTTTAAAAAAGATAATTATGTTTTTAAAATATGGGAAAGACAACTGAGAGCCCTCTAATGTTTTAGGTAATGACACTGGTGGTGCTTGCTGGAACTTATCAGAGTTGTAATAAAAAATATGTGGGCCACCCCCAGGTTAACACTTTGCTAAGGTAAATGATGCTAAAGTATCTTAAGCAAAAATCATCAAAACAGCACTCAGAAGGTGCACTTATCCCATCAAATCTCTCTCTCTCTTTTTTTTTCAAATTGCACAAATCTCAGATTTTGAAATCCTCATCTGAGAATTCATGAGATTTGAGGGATTTTTGTTTCAGTTTGTTTTTCATGCTATGAGACTAGAAAAAGTTTTATTTGTTTACAGACTTTAAAAACGCTTGTTCTCAATTACTCTGGGCACTTTACACTATAAAAAGCTAGAATAATAATGTAACAGAACAAAGATGTGCATCTAGAGAAAGAAAAACCATATAAAAAAACCCAAATCTAACAGAGCTCAACATTATCCTATCCAAGGTCTAGGACACAGCTTTCCAAACTCTGTGTCGCGACACAAAAGTGTGTCACCTGCGGGGCCCAGGTGTGTCGCTACAACCCCCCCCCCGTCAACTTTATATAAACTACTCCTCTCTCAGCGCCAACTTCCCAGCTGCAACGTGGAGTTCGTTATTAAGATGCACTATATACATGTTAAGTATGATTATTAATTTAATGACTGGACGTGTTTCAGTCCAGCCAGCAGCTTGGGTCTGAGACAGGATCTGAGCTGTGGAGAGAGGTAGAGGTCAGCAGTGCTCTACTTCTGGGGGTTTTAGTTGCACAGGAAGGATATAGCTTCCTTCCTGATGCACTCTGGTTATAGCCAAAGGCAACATTCAGTTCCCAAAGCAAGGCTGCAAACTCTCGGCCTAATGCTTACAGCAGAGTAGCCAGATGGCTCTTATTTCCAAGGGAACCTTTTCTTGCAGAGTACCAAACCTGATTCCCAGGGCATCGCAACACCACAGGGCCTAACCGATGTAGTCCTGAGTCCACAACGTTTACAGCTTCAAAGCCAACACAACGCAGTTCCCCAGGACTCGCTTTTGACCAGGGAGCAGCTTTAGTGTGCAGTGAAACAGTGCAAGCCCCATTCAACACCTTCAATTTTTAAATAGAAAAACATTTTTATAAAATGATGAGCTAGCTTCAGTTTTGCTGGCTGATAGCAATCCTGTGGCTTGACAAAGTTTTTCACCACTTCTCTAGCCACTTTAGGAGACAGGTCAACACAAAGAAATTCCTCCCTTCCTTACCCCTTCTAAAATCTCCACTTCAGCATATCAAGTGACTTCAAAGCTCTGCTACCTAGTTGCATAGCCAATAGTTCCTATTTGGCCCACATAGTATAACGTTGAGAGCCAGTTTGGTGTAGTGGTTAAGGCACCCGGCTAGAAACTGGGAGACTGAGTTCTAGTCCTGCCTTAGGCACGAAGCCGGCTGGGTGATCTTGGGCCAATCGCTCTCACTCAGAAGGAGGCAAGGGCAAACCACTTCTGAAAAACCTTGCCAAAAAACCTGCAGAGACTTGTCCAGGCAGTCACCAGGGGTCAAAAATGTACTCAAAGGCGCGCGCACACAAACACAAAGTATAAGATTAGAGAACTATTTTATTCTATTACGAAAGAAACTACGCCACATTCCTGGCATTGACTCCATCTTAGAAATAATTAACATATCAGTCAAAAATCTTGAAAGGGTCTAGAAGTTTTAAAAAGTGGCCTTTGATCATTTGTGTGCCCATGTGATGAACCATCAGTAGAAAAAACCCTTTAAGTCTTACTTTATGGTCTCCAACAAAGTAGATCAGTTAAAAACATGTTTTCATGCTATACTTGTCTCTTCACTGTGTATATGAGTGTATGTGGGAGAGAGAGAGATCAGGGTCTTTGCCTAAGAAGATGCTTAATCCTGTGAGACAGAGATCATTTAAGTGCTTCAGACAATACTGTAATATCTGGATGCCCAAAGAGGTATCTATGGGTGCCAGTGTTCCCTATGATACTTCCACCAGGTTCTGTGTCCAATCAATTTTTTTTAAAAATACATATCAATTAAAATTTATTAATAGAAAATCACGTGGTACAAAGCTGATCATCCTCTCTGGCATCATTTTTATTTCCAGTCATGTCACTGGAAATAAAAATATCATTGAGGCATCTTTCAAAAATAAAATAGAGCTCCGCAGCCCAATGCTGTGTTTAAACGTTGCCCAGGAAAAAGGACGAAGGTAATCAGCGGAGGGAAGAGGTATCCTGAGAGCCTGGAGAGGGTTGATGGAGAACAATCTTACCAGTTTGTTTTCTAAGAAAAGGGGTTTTATAGCTGACCATACTTACCATTGCTGCCATTTTGTTAACTAGTTACAAAAAAAAATATTAAAATTCCAATGTGCCCATCCACACAAAATGGTTGGGAATTCCAACTATTATAGTACAGATCAGCTGCCAAAAATATGATGAACCAGTTTCAGTCTGTGCAACTGACCAAAACAAGTAAACAATACGTGTAGCATGTGATGGCAAAATCGGTGGTGGAAAGATCAGCCAGTCCAATATGAGGGGCAGGTCGTCTTGGATGCAAATATATAGTTCTTAATTTATATAATTTATCTCCACAGAGTCCACAGGAAAACACACTTAAGTACATACACTCCTTTTCTGATATTAAGTTCCAGTGACTTTGTGCAGGCTTAAAACACAAAGCTAGAATTCCATCTATACCACTGTATCCAGTTGTCCTGACAAAGTAGCTGTATCCTAATTACCATGTGACAAGTAACGAACAGGAAATCCATGGTGCAACATGACATAGTGCACACCTAGGATACCCAGAGAAGCAATGTGTTAAAATTATCAGTAGGAAGCAAGATGATACTACTATACAGGGCAGTAATATTAGTAAACAGGAATGCTCAGTCACACGTAGAGGAGATATGACCTGCTTTGCATCTTCAAAAACATGTAGATCAGAAGACACTTTTTCAATCCTGCACTGCTTAAAAATTTTATGTGCATTTTTAGCATAAAAGAAATGCAAATCGTCATGCACAGGTCCCCCAACACTACCTCAATTTGGATTTATGCTGACATGGGCTGAAAATAACGCCATCCATCCATGCATCCATCCATCCCTACTAGAAATGAAATTGGACACTGAGCGGGGGGGGGGGGGGGAGAGAGTATGAGAGCAACTTAGGCTGTAGCTGGGAACAAGTTGTTAAGCCTGAGCAGTCACTATAACATCACAACTAGCCCATAGGAACATCTGGACCTTAGTTTACTGCCTGAGTCACACAATTTTGCTGAACTCTGTGCATCAATATGGAAGACATGGAAGTGCATCAGAGAACAGCCTTTGGAATTTATCATCTCATTAAAGGCTTTAGCTCTAACAAGCCTGGGGCTTGGTAAAGAGGATAGATAATCTTACATAAGTGGAAAGGAACTTACCCTCCTGATATTAAGTAATACATTTAGAATTTGAATCTGTTATTTATTTTTGAAAAGTCTCTATAACCTAAAAAGGAGAAGATGAAGCAATATGTTTACATATGATCTAGATTTAATGATAAGCTTAAGGACTGAATTAATTCCATATTGGTGCTGAATTGGTATTATATGGATCTTTTTTTTAATTAGCTTTTTTCTTTTTCTTTTTGTTACATTTAGTTTATTTCAATCACTATAATGTTGGTTGTTTTTTATTGTATAACCACTACTTTGTTTCTGTTTGTACCATTGTTCATATTTCACTGTTTTTAAAAAAATATAATTAAAATAATTAAAAAAGAAGGTTTGTATCAGTGGATAGCTGCCTTAAAGAATGTGAATGTGATATCTTTGTATCTTAAAATCAGGCTAATGCAACAGAAACCTCTATTCTGTGTATACTGGATGCCTCAAAGAATGTTTAATAAGCTTTGGATGCAATTGACTTCTGCTGGAACACTGAATCAAAAGGTTTGGACGTGTCTTACTCTTGGCACATTTTGGGCTGAAATCCACAGGATTGTTAACATGATTTTAGATTGATTACTGCTGGTTAAAGATGCATATGTTCTGCTTGGCTGTTTCCCCAGCATTTGGAATCTATTTAGACATCAAGAACTGTGAATCTTTCATACATAGGGGATGGCCAAAAGAATTATTAAACAATATTGGAAGAACAAATCTATGCCAGGCATTCAGCAGTGGATTGCTGATAGGAGTGATCTGTCAATATTTGAATTAGGGTTGGAGGTTTTCAAGGAAGCACCAGAGAAGAATACTTTCAAGCAATTTAATTAGTTTTTGGAGTTACTTTGCACATGAGATAAATATCTAGGCATTATCCACCCCCTTTCTTTTCTTTCCTGTAGAGTTCAATATTATGGGATTTTTTAATATCGGGATTGTTAAAAACCTAAATTAGTTTGATGCAATCAAAAAGAAAAGACTAGAAGTTGTAGCATTCCGTACCAACCTGTTTCTAAACAGTCATAAGAGACAGCCACAGGCACAAAACCACATTGGCCCTTAATCACCAGCAGCTGAACAGGTATGAATGTTGTATTTTTTTTTCAGTAACAAAAGTGAGAACAACACCTTAGCAGACCTAGATAATCTCTTTTGCTTCTCCTTTTCCCCATACCCCATACCCCAGTAGGAGCTGGTCTGAAAGTGGATTCATTGCTCAGGATTTGTATAGTCATCCACTGTTATATTTGTAAACTGGTTTTCTTTGTTTTGGAGGGAGAGGGAGTGTTGTACTGTTTTGGAAATCTGAAATCCTCAAGCAACAGAAAGACAAGAAAAATAGGCCTGCACATTATGGGAAGGGAATCACTTTCCACTCTCCTAAGAGCAATGACTTCCGTTTTATCCTTATTAGTAACTCTTAATTCTTATTTATTCTATGCAATTTATTACTACACTTCCCACAATTTGGAAACAGCCTGCTGGGATACTTCACTGAATTGATTTATCCTTTCTGATCCCAGCTGAATTTTAGAAGTTATCAGCCAGTCCCCCAACTTGCATGCTCATAATCGCATTCCTATCTACAAACTTAGCAACCTCCTTCACTTTGGGATGGAATAATATCAAGGTACTCTGCCAACCTGGCAATTCGAAAGCATGCCAATGCAAGTAGATAAATAGGTACCACTTCGGTGGGTAGGTAACAGCGTTTCGCACGCATCATGCCGGCCACATGACCGCAGAAGCGTCTTCGGACAACGCTGGCTCTTTGGCTAACAAACGGAGATGAGCACTGGCCCCTAGAGTCGGACTGTGCAGGGGAAAACCTAACTCTTGTAAGTGTGTGTCTCTGAGCTTTTATTTTCAAAAATGCAGATCCTGTCTGTTCACATGCAAATGACACTAAGCCATAAAAGCACAAAAGGAAAAGAAGATGATGGCATTTAGCAAAGCAATATAATTTTGAAGACAGTGGTATTTGAACTTTTTTTGTGAATTGCCAAGAAAAACTGGTTTCTGCAAAAATGAATTCAAGATGAGTACCACATCAGGAAGCAATATAAACAATTTCTTCAGCAGTAACACAATTGTTCTCGAGCTCTATCCCTTTTACAGTTAAAATCACAGACAATATTTCGCAGCCCAGAGCACAAAAAAACTTTATAGAAAACCTGGGTTAGATCTGCACATTTTCAAAACTGTCAGGATTCGGAAGCATTTTTTTCCAGAAAAAAACATTGCTTTTCAGAATGAGGGCAAGGGCCACATAATCATAATAATCAGATGAGCAGGACCAGTCACAGGAATCTCTTCCATTTTGTAAGAAAGCTCCCTCTCATGCAAATGCATAATTCAGACTCAGCCCCCAGACACATGCTCACTGTTTCACAGAAGAAGAAACTCCTACATAACTATATGAAGATGAGGTTCTATTTCAATCATAAAAGGTAAAGGTAAAGGTACCCCCCGCACATTTGTGCAGTCGTGTCCGACTCTAGGGGCTGGTGCTCATCTCCGTTTGTTAGCCAAAGAGCCAGCGTTGTCCGAAGACGCTTCCACGGTCATGTGGCCGGCATGACGCGCCACATTTCATCAAATTTCAATCATACATGCTGTAAAACAGGCTTCCGTGGGAGGTTTGGCAAACTGAAGATGTCTCCGCGAAAGTGGAGCAGACGATTGCAGCAAAGACCAAGGAACCAGTGAGTAGACCAGTTCCTTGGAACCTCTCTGGATAAGGAGAGGATGGGAGATCACCCACATGTGCTCTGGATGGCTGCTTCCAGCAAGAAGAACCACAGCACAGCAGTTTTCTGCAGGTCTGAGAGCCGGAAGACAACAGGATTAGCCATCTTGCTTGCGGCAGAGACTTTTAAAGGGCATTAAGTTCACAAAATGGGGCGTGGTGGCTCAGCGGATAAGACACCAGGCTTGTCTATCGGAAGATCGCAAGTTCAGAGGTTCGAATCCCTAGCCCCGCATGTCGGAGTGAGCTCCCGCACTCGCCTCAGCTCTTGCCAACCTAGCAATTCGAAAGCATGCAAATGCAAGTAGATGAATAGGTACCACTTCCGTGGGTAGGTAACAGCATTCTGCGCGCGTCATGCCGGCCACATGACCACGGAAGCGTCTTCGGACAACGCTGGCTCTTTGGCTAACAAACGGAGATGAGCAACGGCCCCTAGAGTTGGGCACGACTGCACAAATGTGCAGGGGGAACCTTTACCTTTAAGTTCACAAACCTCACTTTCTAATCACTTTCCGAAATTGCTTATTAACTACTGTACTTCTAATTAACTATGTTCTAAGCTATTAGAGACCTTGGAAAAATAAGTTTGAAAATGCGGGGTGAGTCTGCCTTTAATCCTGAATGAAAGAAAACTTTAATTATAAACTTAATAATTTAAAGAATCTGAAATAAACAGCAAAAAGCTACATAAGATTTTGATCTTAGAAAGTTATAAATGGACTAGAGGTCTAGACAAAATTGGAATATTGAAACTTTCACAATAAGATTTTGGAATTAATTATAAAGTACAAACAGCTTATTGTGGGAAATAGATCCTGTTTTGGTTTTTACAAGACACAACATAAATAATTTCATGATTTCAAAAACTGGACACTAGAGGGGACTAAAGATTTTAGGTAGAGGAAAGACATACAGGCCTGCAAGATGGTTAGGACAATAAAAATATTGAAGGAGACTTTTGAAGAATGGAATCTGAAAATAGAAGCCAATGTAATAGACAATATCAACAATGTCAGTAATGATGTCTGCTTCTATTGATAGACTATGTCCAAAAGATCTTATTGAAATGTCAGATGTAGAACAAATTTCATCTGACAAGATAGAGTTGAAGTTGAGATCATGGAGGCTGCCGATGTGAAGACCCAGAAACTCCTCACAATGTACAGAGGTTTTCAATCCCAGGTCCAACACCCAGAGACTGTACACCAGCTGGAAAGAGGGAGGGTGGGGTGTTGTGAGTTTCAAAGCCCCTGTCCTGGACAAAACCCAGAGCATCCAGGAGTACATCAGTAAGATGGCACCCAAAGGTGAGCTGCAGAGAGAATGCCTGAGGCAGCAGCAGACATGGGAGGAAGATCAAGCAGAGGAAGTGCCATGGCAATACAAGACCCTGCATGGGATGTACCATCGACAGATAGCTGAGGTGGCTGACCTTGGGAAATCCTACCAGTGGCTGGAAAGGGCTGGACTAAAGACAGCACTGAGGCACTGATCATAGCAGCACAAGAACAGGCAGTAAGCACCAGACCCATAGAAGCAGGGATCTACCACACTAGACAGGACCCAAGGTGCAGACTGTGCAGAGAGACCTCAGAGACAGTCCAACACATAGTGGCAGGGTGTAAGATGCAGGCAGGAACAGCATACACTGAACGGCACAACCAAGTAGCTGGCATTGTGTACAGGAACATCTGCAGAGTGTATGGGCTAGACCCTCCCAAGTCCAGATGGGAGATTCCACAGAAGGTCTTGGAGAATAACAGGGCTAAGATCCTGTGGGACTTCCAGATCCAGACAGAGAGGCAGGTACTGGCCAATCAACCAGACATACCACCCACAGGGGTGAAAAGGGATTTTTTTAAAAAAAATACATGCTGTAAAACAGAATAGATAAGAATTACTGGGTGATCATTCTGCCTACCAGACTTGCTTAAGAACATGTAATAGGATTAGGATGAGTAAAGAAGTATTAACTCCCCTAGAACTAGAGAAGGGGGATTGTACTCCATCAATTTAGAAGACCAAGTTATACTGCAAAAAGTTCCACAAAAAAACAATTGCCCATTTTTAGCATTGGGTAGGAGCATTGGGTAGCATTGGGTACATATTACATATGTAATATGACTACAAATTAACTTTAAAAAAAACTTTGCCATATAATCTTGAATCTCCTTGCCAGCATCAGTGCTGCTCCTGGGTACCATCTTCCCAAATCTGAGCACCCACTGGAGCTTCTAGCTGTCCCCTATCTAAATCGTATTCCAAATACCTTCTGATCTTACCAGTGGCCAATCAGATGTAAGGAGGAGATGAAGACATATGTCTCTTCCCACTGTTATTGTCCTTCAACTGGTATTTTTAAAGCCATTCAACTTAGTGGCCATAATGATTATAGAGGTAAATTATGCATCACTACATAGATATGTCCAAGTTGTTTTATTGGGAAACAATATAAAAGTGGCTTGCCAGGCAATTTCAATTTTATTATCCCCTTTGTCCTAATAGGAGTATTTTATCCCTACCCTTGAATCAGAAGAACAGGTCACACTTGAGATAACAAAGGCTCAGAGATGTTAAGAGGTTTCTTCCATTTTCATCAACATAACGAAAGCAGTGTGCCACAAGCTCAGCCCCTTTTGTGCATGCAATGTCATAATGCACATACGAAAGGAGTGGGATTGGTCATGACAATGTGATGCAGTACTGTTTTCATCAGACTGGCCTGTTTGACCCCTCCTGCAGACATTGCTGCCTGTACCCCTTTGGCACATCTGATATTCAAAAAGATTCTTGGGCAGCCCTAACACTATAGGATTAACAAAGTTGCCATCAGGTTGAATGTTGCCTTTGTTGATTTGGTATTTAATCTTTTAAATTCAGATGCAAAACCTGCATTTAAACAAGCATTTTTGTTTTCAATTGAAGCCAGTAAGGAAAAAGACTCTGCTAACATTAAGAATAATTCTGAGAGTGCCTTGGACTGCAAGAAGATCAAACCAGTCCATACTCCAGGAAATAAAGGGAATGATATTAAAGGCAAAACTGAAGTACTTTGGCCACATAATGAGAAGACAGGATACCCGGGAGAAGATGCTGATGCTAGGGAAGGTGGAAGGCAAAAGGAAGAGGGGCCGACCAAGGGCAAGATGGATGGATGATATTCTGGAGGTGACGGACTCGACCTTTGGGGAGCTGGGGATGGCGACAGCCGACAGGAAGCTCTGGCGTGGGCTGGCCCATGAAGTCACGAAGAGTCAGAAGCAACTGAACGAATAAACAACAAAACATTAAGAAGAACAAGTGATATTGAGTGAACATCAAAGGGACATTGATCCATCCCTTATTATTAAACATGAACTAAATATAGAAGTGCCATCTAGTGAAGCCAGCATGTTTCTTTGCAAATGGAAATAGAATGGAATGATGTAGAAAAGGAAAAAGAAAAATAATAAAATCTGTTAATGAAAATTTACAATCTAAAAATATCTTCCTGCCTTCAGTCTCTGAGATTAAATCCACCTTGGATATAGTAGGGTGGCCACTAAAATGCTTAAAGCAGAAGCTTATATATCTGGCAATGAGTTGTAACATACCCTTATGTATCATATGTTTTTAGCAATCCATGAAAATAGCAAGTTAAAATATTAATACTGCATATATTAAAAAGACAATGCACTGAGTATCTACTATTTGTCCTAGAAGTCCACAGAAGTATAGATTAAGGAGACATTAGATTTAGCCTAAAATGTACAGATACCTAGTTAGGTGGAAGCACCTAGCCATCCTTGGCTGATCTCAAAAAACTAAGCAGGAGAAGACGTAGTTGGCATGTGGATAGTCCACCAGGGTGTAGACTAGATTTTGCGTGTGTGTGCTTTGAATGGGCCTTGACTCCTGGCAACTGTCTGGATTAGTCCCTGCAGTTTTCTTGACAAGATTCTCAAAAGCAGTTTGCCCTTGCCTTCTTCCTAGGGCTGCCGAGAGAGAGTGATTGTCCCAAGGTCACCCAGCTGGCTTCATGCTTAAGGCAGGACTAGAATTTACAGTCTCCTGGTTTCTAGCCTGGTGCCTTAATGACTACACCAAACTGGCTCTTGTAGACTAGATTGCAAAGTCAAAAAATCATCCCAAAAGAAGACAGTATCAGACCACTTCCATTCTCTTGCCATTTCTTTTTACAGATACCTATAGGCTTTCCTGCAGGCCAACTGAAGTGGGTGGGGTGCTTTCCCAGTGTCATTTTTCTATTCCGAATCCCACCCACCCACCTACCATAGCATGAGATTTTATGAAAGGCCTGACCACTGACCCTCCAAGATTGATTGATCGATTATTTATTTATGTATTTAAAGAACTTATATGGCCACCTATCTCACACTGTGATCCTAGGCAATAAAAACAAGAATGAAAGCAAAGACCAACCAAACTATTAGCCTGCTGACTCAAACCTCATCCGACCCCAATGCTTGGGGTAGATTACATCTACCCTGTTGATAATTAAGGCCATAATTATTATCTTTTTTCTGGCAGAGTTGCTATCCTTTAATGATTTCATGCAAAGAACTTCAGCTGGTCCAGAATTTCCTATTACTGCATCTTAAGGCTGGGAGTGATCAAATAATCTTCTGAAGCTAGTCATGAAGCTAATAAAATATTGGACACCTGCATGCACAAAGTACTAGTTCTACACGGTGACAGTTTGCTTAAAATATCCACTGTCCACATGTATTATACAGTCACCATAATTGTTGAGACATGACTATTAGGCATAAACCAGATCCTTTAAAAACACTGAATTTTGTTTTATAACATTTTTTACTGTTTTTAATCTTCCATTTGCTGCAGCAGTTTGATGATAATGGAACTACAATTTGAGCCAAATTGATTAGATTATATATGGATTTCAACCTTGCTGAACTATTTGCTTATCTATCACAAGAATGAACTAAACAGGAGTGAAGTAATTGAGTCACATTCCTCCACAACTGTTGAAACTCAGCTCACATAAATATCCATAAAGCTTGTTTTAAATAAAAAGTTCCTTTATACACAAACACCTAAGGAAAAGACATGCTCAGAAAACACATGAACCTTTCTTACATAAACACTAAGCCCTTTCTTTGCCTATTGGTTTTATATGAAACCAAATTCCTGGACATTTCTGGAGAGTTACCATCTCCAGAAACACCAGAAACACCCAGGGCAGAATTTCTCAACCAGGGTTCCATGGAACCGTAGGGTTCTGCAAGAGGTCACTAGGGGTTCCCTGGGATCACGATTTATTTAAAAAATTATTTCAAATTTGGGCAACTTCACATTAAAGAGGTAAGTTTCATTCTTTATTTTTAGTTTAATAACACTGTTAATGCATACATACAGGCCTACACATGAAACAAATATAATTATTTTGTAACTGCTGGCCTATATTTGAGCCTGAATGTGCAGGGGTTCCCCGAGGCCTGAAAAATATTTCAAGGGTTCCTCAAGGATCAAAAGGTTGATAAAGGCTGACCCAGGGACTTAATGAACCAATCAAAAAAGGAAAAAAAAAAAAGCTGCCGCCGCCACATCATCATCATCATCATCATCATCATCATCATCATTATTTTTATTATATTATTATTATTATTATTATTATTATTATTATTATTATTTTATCATTAAAAACCTATGTACAAAGCAAGAATGATTGGTCCCAAAAAGTTTAGTTTGGGTTCATTCCAAGAAGATTTATATCTTCCACTTATAGATATACTGAGTCTAGATGTGTTGCAACATCCCACCACTAGGAAATAAATTGTGACTATATGTGTGGTTTTAGAGGAGGATGAAAAGAAAAAGAAACCTAGAAACTGGCTAATTGTCAAGGTATCTTGTCCAATCACCATGAGATTTGATGTTCCTGGAAACAAAGCAATCTCTGTGCAATCTTAATCCACTGCTTTAACTCCTTTCCCCTGATTTATGGTGTTTGCATGTTACCAGTCTCTACCCCTATTATATCCTGGCCAAAAACATTGAGACATTGTGCTGAGGCAGAACCAGATTTGTATAAACAGTTTGAAGCACAGTGTTGTGACAAAACCATCCCTTTCTTGTTTTCTATAAACGACAAAGGAATGTATTGAATGAGGAGCAGGACACCATCAAGGCCTCACCTAGGACACCAAGCTGCAATTTAAGGCTTATAAAAGGGGACTGCGTAATTGAGACAATAATCTCCTCACCACCGCCACCCACCAAGAGAAATAGGGCAAGACTAAGTTATCTTTAAGTTATAACTGTTGACAATGTATGTTAGTTTAAAAACAGAGCAACAATAATTTAAAAATCTTGAACACTCCAATTCTTGTACAGGTAGAAATCCTGGAAAAAATGGTTAGTGATTACATGGAAACCAATTATTAAGATTATCTATCCATCCATCCATCCATCCATCCATCCATCCAACAATCATATTTATATGGTCGCCCATCTCACGTGACACAACTGTGGGTGGCGTACAAACAAACCATAACCATTTTAAAAACATTCAGGAAGTACAAAAATTAATATTATTATGAAAAGGCTAAGAGACAGTGTCAGATTATGAACAATGGAGCCACCTCATCAGATAACCATTCCCTTGCGAGCCCCAGGACTGTTGACACAACCAGTTTTTAAGGGACTTCCAGAAAGTCGGCAGGGATGGGGCAGGGGAGGTTGCCAGGGGCAGCCCTGGCGTGGTCGAGAAATTCCGCCTTCTTCCTGGGGTGCCCCTGCTGGCCTACCGCACAGCCCAGCAGCTCGGGGGCTGCTCCAGGCAATGGCGGTGGGCCCCCTGGAGCATCGGAGTGATGGTACCACTCTGAGCCTCCCTCCGTCTGGAGTGAGCGCCGGTGAATCAAGCACGGCGGGTGGGAAGAGGTGCCTCTGCAGAAGCGCTCGGCTCAGCTGCCGGGGCGCGCCTGCATAGAGGCAGGCTGGGATTGAGGGCAGTGCTCGATGGACGTGGATTGACTGCAGCCTCGGCCAATGGCGAGCGTGCGTGAGAGCCGCTCGGCCTCCTCGGGGCACGGGGCAGGCCGGCCTGTCTCCATACTGCCCCGCAGCCAATTACTGCCAGCGGGGGCAGTCCCCCACCGTTGCATGCTGCACCCTATTGGTGATCGTGCCAGGAAACAGTCAGTATACAAACACTATTTTGTCATTTTGGTGCCCCCCCAGCGCAGTTTGGTGCCCCCCCATGCCCAGGGCACATGCCCCACTTGCCCCCCCCCTAGTTGTGGCCCTGGTCTCTTCTCTTGTTTCATTTCCCTCAATTCCTCCATAAATTATGGGGAATGACGGGATCCATAAGAGGTGAGAGGTCGCATAGGTGCAATCTGATCCAAGGCCTCAGCAGCCCTCTTATTCCAAGAGGCCACCAGATGGGCCATGCAGCAGACCAGCAGGAACGGCCTCCAGCTCCCTCTGAAACCCATCAGGGTCCATCAGTCACCAAGGATGGACCGATCTAATACGACCTGCCTCCCTGCAGCAGGTAGTGGCACCGAAAATTCCAATGGTAATCAGGACGTAGTCTGACCATGACAAGGGGGAAACTAAAAGCTCCCCCAATTCCAGATCACAGTGCGATTGCTCAGACTGGAAAACCAGATCAGGTGTGTGACCACTGTCCTATGTTGGGCCCTGGATGACCTGGGATAGGCCCATGGCTGTCATGGTAGCCATGAACTCCTGAGCTGCCTCCGACCCCACTCCCAGGGAAGGCAGATTGAAGTCCCCCAAGACCATAAGTCTGGGAAACTCCACCGCCAATCTGAAAATGGAGTCAAGCAGCTCAGGCAGGGAGGTTGCTACACAGCAGGGAGGCTGATACAGTAGCAACAACCCCAACTGATCCCGAAAGCCCAACTTAATGAACAGGGTCTCACATCTGGCAACCTGTGGAACAGTGCCCCTGAAAGCCTTAAGAGATTCTTGGATGACAACCGCCCTCTGGAACATTCTCCCCCCTGAAATAAGATTAGTTCCCTCTCTCCTGGACTTTAGAAAAAACCTAAAGACCTGGTTTTGTCACCTTGCTTGGGGTGGGGAGGGGAATAGCCAGTCTTGGGGTTGGCTGGTTTCTTAGATCTCCCTTGACCAGCCCTACCAGCTCATGGGATAAGACCTACCATTGCCTGGATCTGATTGTAACTATGTATTTTAATGATTATTTGTATTATTTATGGTTTTTATTGATTTTAAACTATTTTATTGTGAACCGCCCAGGGTCCCTCCTTGAGAGGGAGATGGGCGGGATATAAATATGATAAATAAATAAATATGATAAATAAATAAATAATAAACTGCCACACCACCACCCCTGCCCTGAAATCTCGGCTGATGCCACACCCGAAACCCATTTCTGAGAAGGGAACACACACCACTTCTAGGCCCAGCCATGTTTCAGTAATTCATGGCAGGTCGGCCCTCTGATCTCTAATTAAATCACAAATAAGGGAGGCCTTATTACAGACCAACCTGGCATGTAGTAGCAGCAGCCGCAGGCCAGGGCCTCTGACAGTCTGCTGACTGGGCACAGGAGTTGAGTACAGAGAGCTGTAATGCAGAACCAGTACAAGACATCGGAACCGGGTTCCCCAAGAACAGCCTGCTCTCGGTCTCCCACCATACCTACCCATGCCTGTCATCATGTTGTGATGTTCCAATCTGCCCTACCATCCCCTGAGACCCCAACATCCCCCACTCCAACCCTCCTGGTGTCCAAGGCCAGGGATCTCCACCTGTCCTCTGCAACATCCATCCCATCCCAAATACCTCCAACATCAAAAATCTATCCAAATTCCATTTGGGAGTACCAGACAGAGTGGATGATAAGGGCAAACAGAACATACTGTTTGTTGGTTTATTTATTTATTATCCCGCCTTTATTATTTTTATAAATAACTCAAGGTGGCGAACACACCTAATACTCCTCCCTCCTCCTATTTTCCACACAACCACCACAACCCTGTGAGGTGAGTTGGGCTGAGAGTGTGTGACTGGCCCAAGGTCACCCAGCCGGCTTTCATGCCTAAGGCGGGACTAGAACTCTCTGTCTCCTGGTTTGCTATTGGCTCTTTCCTAGGGCTGAGAGTGTGTGTGACTGGCCCAAGGTCACCCAGCCAGCTTTCATGCCTAAGGCGGGACTAGAACTCTCAGTCTCCTGGTTTCCCATTGGCTCCTTCCTAGGGCTGAGTGAGTGTGTGACTGGCCCAAGGTCACCCAGCCGGCTTTCATGCCTAAGGCGGGACTAGAACTCTCAGTCTCCTGGTTTCCCACTGGCTCCTTCCTAGGGCTGAGAGTGTGACTGGCCCAAGGTCACCCAGCCGGCTTTCATGCCTAAGGCGGGACTAGAACTCTCAGTCTCCTGGTTTCCCACTGGCTCCTTCCTAGGGCTGAGAGTGTGACTGGCCCAAGGTCACCCAGCCGGCTTTCATGCCTAAGGCGGGACTAGAACTCTCAGTCTCCTGGTTTCTAGCCCAGTTTATATTTATCAAGAGAATTATTCTGAAATAATCAAGTAATCACTGCTGCGTTAAGTATACAGGGAGCACTCGGTTAAGAAAGTTGACTTTTTCATCAGCCCAGTTTCCCACCAATCTCCCCCTGTTCCAATTGAAATTCCTATTGTCCCGTCCCGGTTCTCACGCCTTTATGCCAATCAGCATCTCATTCTTAAACTTTTCTATCCTTTATTCCACAGTTCCCAAAGGTATGTGAAGTAGCTTCCTGGACTTGATATCCAGGCACCTTATTGTCACTAGACTAGTGTTTCTCAACCTCAGCAACTTTAAGATGTGTGGACTTCAATTCCCAGAATTCCCCAGCCAGCATGAGTTGCTGAGAAACAACTGAGTTGTTGCTGAGGTTGAGAAACACTGCACTAGACTGTTATGGATGGCACATATGAAGGGTGGAAGGGAAAGAGTTCTACAATCACCACCCCCACTTTGACCTCTACACGTTGATAAACTTTTACCTTACTCTGCTCATAGCTTGGCTTTCTGGAAGGAAACTGAAGATCAACTTCCACATCTTTCACCCTCATTCCTCTATGATCAGTTTGGAAAGGACTACCAAACTGCATGAAGATGTACTTTCTTAGCCAAGAAAGTATGAACTACTGATTTAATTCCACTATTCCAGATGATACCATTACTGTGCAGCTCCTGTTACTTACAATGCAGCCATCCAAATTCCTGAGGGGCCTTCTACCAAACTGACAGGTCAGTCTGGGAATTTTCCAAATGCTTTTTGAAATGGGACCTCACTCACATCATACAGATAAGAGCAATTGGAACAGGTGTGCTTCAGCTGAAATCAAAACAGTGAGGCAAAAAAACCCCCAACCCACATCACATTTCCCCACCAACTCATCTCCTCACCAGTTCTGCCTTGGCTCATTCCATCTCTTTCCAAATTGAAAACACTGCAAGTTTCCCCCCCCACCCCAGTTTACCACATATTTGGCACCTGCCTTGCCTGCATAGAATCGGACTGTATGTTCTGCCTGCTCCCCCTATACCACACACACACACTTAGTCTCTCTGTGTATTAGCATTTCAGAGCTGAAAGCTCTTTCCTGCTTAAAACAATATCAACACACATAATCTAGCCCAAATGTGTCATCTGGTTTTAAGGAAACATTTCCCAAACAGCTTTTAGTTTCTCAGTGCAATTAAACTGCTGAGTTGCTCAGGGAGTTGGAAAGGATTACTCACTGTTAATCCACAGCTTTTTGCCTGGTTTTTATTTTGGTAAAACTTGTTGTGTTTATTGCCTTTTAAATCTCTTTAAATTCCTGGCCACAGTTAAGCAATCACGAGTGAGCATCAGAAGAAAGGGTCCAATGAAGCCTTGGAAAATATATCCCTGAAAGTTTGATCAGCATATTTCATTCCCAACCATCAAAAACAACCTTTCTACCAAATAATCTCACTCTCTTTCTCTCTCCAGGATAAGAAAGTTCTCTTTCCTGGACTTCCTTTAGTGCAATTCCACTTTAAGATCTTTCCCTCTACTGGCAGAAGATCATGCTTCACAAAGGAGATAGCCAGGTAAATGCTTTGATTCCAGTTCACACCTGTTGCATCTCTTTCAGCCAATTTTCTTGGCTCCTGATATTAGTGCTTTAACGGAGTGAACAATACAAAATGGGAGATGTTAGGAAGAGGACTGTCAAAAGATCAGGAAAGACATTCCATGTACTGATACTTTGATGTGTCCGTGCATGTCCAAATCAGATCAGCTTGGAGAAATCTCCCAAAATGAGAAAAGGAAAGCACAGATAATATGTTATAATTGTGAATGGATATACTTATTATATAATTAAAATGTATCAGAAGAAAAGAGTTAGTGAGCAGAGCCTGTGTGGTATAGTAGTCAGAAGGATATAGTAGCTCGATTATGAATGGGGAATCCCAGATTCAAATTGCCTTTGAATTATTTTGGAGTACTTGTTAGCTTAACCTCATATGGTTTTTGTGAGTGTCAAAGTGGAGGAAGGATCAAATGAACTAGAAGCAGCACATAATCCCTTTCTCCTGGAAAAGATGGATATAAAAAGAATAAATTAATAAACATGATTTAGTATTCCTTATTACTATTATTTTAGGGGGCCTGGTGGCTCAGCGGGTAAGACGCCAGGCTTGTCAATTGGAAGATCGCAAGGAGGTTTGAATCCTTAGCCCCGTGTGACGGAGTGAGCTTCCGTTCTCGCCCAGCTCTTGCCAACCAATTCGAAAGCATGCAAATGCAACTAGACTAATAGGTACCACTTTGGTGGGTAGGTAACAGCGTTCCGCGTGCATCATCAGAGTTCCCCGTTGGGGGAGATGGGCGGTTATATAAATTAAATCAATCAATCAATCAATCAATCAATCATGCCGGCCACATGACCGTGGAAGCATCTTCGGACAACGCTGGCTGGCTCTTCGGCTAACAAACAGAGATGAGCACCGGCCCCTAGAGTCGGACATGACTGCACAAATGTGTGGGGGTAATCTTTACCTTTTTTATTACTATTATTAAAGCATTCGCCAGCTATGCCCCTTCCTGGATCAGGAGTCCCTCCGAACAGTCACTCATGCCCTAGTCATCTCCCGCATAGACTACTGCAACGCGCACTACATGGGGCTACCCTTGAAGAGTATCCGGAAGCTACAGCTGGTGCAGAATGCGGCCGCGTGAGCAGTCTTAGGAGCCCCAAGGAGGGCACACACAACATCATTGCTGCGCAAGCTGCATTAGGTGCCAGTTTGCTTCCGGGTCCAATTCAAGGTGTTGGTTATCACCTTTAAAGCCCTACGTGGCATGGGTCCAGGTTACCCGAGGAACCGCCTCACCCCCGCTACATCGACCTGTCCCACCCGGTCAGGCAGAGAAGGCATGTTACGGACCCTGTCCATGAGGGATTGCCGATTGGCAGGGTCCAGGAGGAGGGCCTTCTCTGCCGTGGCACCTGCCCTTTGGAATAAGTTACCCCTGGAGGTAAGACAGGCCCCCGCTCTCCCGGCCTTCCGGAAGGGGGTTAAGACATGGTTGTGCCACCTTGCTTTGGGTGGGAGGGGAGATAGCCATTCATGGGGGTGGTTGGCACCATGATGGTGCCAATGATAAGATCATTATTTCGCCATCTTGAATATTTTATATTTTATATTTTATATTTTATATTTTATATTTTATATTATATAATATATATATATATATATATATATATATATATATATATATATATATAGTATTGTTTTAGTGATGTTGTTCTTCTGTTTTTAATTGTCTGTAAACCGCCCAGAGTCATTATATACGAGCAGTAAAGAAATATGATAAAAAACAAAACAAAACAAAACAAAACAAAACAAAACAAAACAAAACAAAACAAATAAAATAAAATAATAAAAAATAATAAAATAAATAAAGCTTTCTTTACAGACCATACCACCACAGCATAATTGTAACATTTTAGTCTGTATGGTGTTTTGTTCCATCTGATAAAATGGAACAGGGGTAAAAACACTCATGCACATACATACATACATACATACAGAGAGAGAGAGAGAGCATGTTAATCTCTCTGCTTTGTCTATTATGACGTCAGAAAAGCCAACTACAATCAAGAAGCCAGATCTGTTGCAACAGCTGCCAGGCTGCAGCATTTCAGAAACTATCTCCAGATATGGCCTTAGTATAACACAAAGCATGGAGGAAATACTGCTTGTGGACTGTTTTGTGGAGCACATGGGCTTAATGCAAGAGAAATGAATTGCAAGGGCAGGAAGATCCCAATAATGTGTGAGAGAAAACTATTCAAGAATCCCTTAGTAAATATGGCTGTTTGGGAAATACCACATGTTGGAGAATTTTCAAACTTTCAAATTTTCAATCAGGAAGCCCTTTCCATACTTTTCTTCAAGAAAATTCTACATGCTTATCTGCGTATTAAAGAAAATTTGTGGGTGGGTGGTCAATTGTCAATTCAAGTAGCAACTCAATGTTGCTTCTATGATATGACAAAGTACATCTTAGAACATACATGACAATTTCTTGCAGCTATGCATTGCAGATTGATTCTGCCAAATAAACTACCTTGTTAAAAATCAGGAGGATTCTGATAGCATATTTTCCAATTAACAAATTTTATTAAAAGGCGTAAGTGTTGCATCTCACATACATTTATGCCTTTTAATAAAATCTGTTAGTCAGAAAAGGAGCTGCCTTCTGATTTTTGGCTAGCATAGACTAACATGGCTCTCCTCCTACAATGTAAACTATCTTCTTGGGATTTAATTTTACTGATTATTTGATCAAAAAGCCCCAATAGTATCTATAGTTTCTTAAAACAGAGTTTCTCTGATAGAGAACAGTAGGGAAGATAGACACTTAAATAATGGTCATGCTGAGAAATTAATTCATCTAACAGAGGTGGGAATTACTAGGTACATCTTCATAAACTGATAAGGATCTTCTTAAGACTGAATGTTTCAGGGGAATCAATGAAAGTAAATGGGTTCGATCCCTTGGAGGGTATATTCCTAATTCCAGTTATTGATAAATGTATAATTTCATATCACAGTAGGCTCTATAACAAGCAACTGCTGCAGTACGAAATGAAAAGACACGTTTCAAGTACAAGTTCTCATGTAATGCCAAGACAAGACTTTTCAAGCCATGTTTTACTGAAGAACCTGAAAGGTATAATGGACTGATTCACACAATTGGCTTTGCATATCATGGCAAGTTAGATTTAATCAAACCATAATATGCTTTAGTGTGATGTGTGAAGCCAGACAATTAATGACTCACAATAAATAGAAATTGCATGTTAACACTAACAGAATGTTTTCCTCTCATTAGACAACAGACAAAAAGAGAAGGCAATATGGAGCAATATGCTCCCAAACCCTTTCAGCCACATAACTGCATGATATTATAGTGTCCCAATCAGCAGATCATTCTTTGTCCTCCTTGATCTTGATCATCAACTATGGACTGGGTATCAACTCTGCTTCATCCCCTGTCTTTTCTGAGCACATTCACCACAAAGGCAATAGAACTCCATGATATTTTATTAATGTGATTCTATTAAAAATTAATAAAAACAAAGTAGCAGGCAACTGGAAGCATGTTAAAGAGACAGCAAGTACCTGCATTTGCTGAGGTCATAAATTGTCTTTGCTCTTGTCAAATATCTGCTGGAAGAAGCCAAAGTAATCATTATAGTATGAATACTATTCCCTTGAATTCCATGTCACTTTAGACCCTGGGAGCTTGCTAAGCCGAGGAAGCAATTCCTTGCTGCCACCACTGTCAAATCAAATCAAATCTAGAGATCACCCTCGGGACAGAGCAACAACAACCAGAGTTTTCTGTGGCAATGATGTTGCAAAGGATTTTTTAGCTGAACTGCTTAATTTGAAAGTATAGTATTGAGAGACCTGCCCAAGCCAGTTCTGTAGGCTTTATCATCACTGGTCATGTCATGTATGCATTAAACCAGTTTGGTCTAGTGGTTAAGGCAACGGGCTAGAAACCAGGAGGCTGTGAATTCTAGTCCCGCCTCAGGCGTGAAAGCCGGCTGGGTCACCTTGGGCCAGTCACTCTCTCTCTCAGCCCTAGGAAGGAGCCAATGGGAAAGCAGGAGACTGAGAGTTCTAGTCCCGCCTGAGGCATGAAAGCCGGCTGGGTGACCCTGGGCCAGTCACACTCTCTCAGCCCAACTCACCTCACAGGGTTGTTGTTGTGGGGAAAATAGGAGGAGGAAGGAGTATGAGGTATGTTCGCCGCCTTGAGTTATTTATAAAAATAATATTATTTATAAAAATAATAAAGGCGGGATAGAAAATAAAATAAATAAAAATAAAAAACCCCAACATAGGCTACTTAAGCTGCAATGTTAAATTCATCCATTGTTCTTGTTCAGTTGGATTGTTTCTACAGGCAGATGTTGAACCAGTATACATTCACATGTGAAAAAAAAAGCATCTGCCAAGATACCAATCTTCTGTTCAATTATTGTTCAATGTGACAGGTGAAGCTGCAGTTAAGGTGCCCTGAGAATTTGGAAAGGACCACAACACTGTAATTTATGGGGTAAAAATATGCCAGAAAGCTGGTTGCATACTTTAAAGAAATCCTGTAGAAAAAGTGACATGCTATACAAATAGGCTTAGAAACCAGGACAGATTGTGCCTGTCACTTTATAGGACATATAGTTATAATAGAAAAAAAGAAAAAAGAAAGCTGCTACATAAAGCATTTGATGGATTTCACTGGGATCTTCTGTACAAGATTTTGTCCCTCCTGAAAAGAAAAAAGTTGAAGAAAAGAAAGAAAAAAGATATAAAGAAGTAGCTTCCGATATTCTTCACAGCAGTTATAAGTACAAATATATTTTAACCTCTCTCTCTAAAGTTCTTTTCTATTTTTCTTCAACTTTTTTCTTTTCTTGCACTTTTTTTTCTTTGATTTCTTTCTTTTTCTTTTCTCTTCCTTACTTTATATTAGTTTGTGTTAGTTTTTATCTTCTTGTTCAAAAGTTTTAATTAAAAAAAAGATTTTGTCCTTCCCAAATCCTTACATAGGGAATAGGCTCTGACATATGTTCCTACTTGAGTTAGGATAGTTATACTCACACTGATGATGTAATGGTATGTGGGAAAGACCTTGGGAGATGGGGTGAAGAGATGTTGCTTGGGGAACGGTCTTATAAGAGAGGGCGTAGCCCACAGCTCGATAGTGGGTGGGGCAAGAGGCTCTGAAGGGACCCTCCCTAGTTTTTGGGCTGTAAAGGAGATGGCAGGAGAATTGTACTTTCAGACTTGCAAGATTCTGTTAATAAAGCTTTACAATAAAGTAGAATTAGCTTATCTGGTCATGTTTCCTGTCTGGTCTACGTATGCTGGAGAGGCAGAAATGATGTTGCCATTTTCAAAACATCGCATACACATACAGTACACAAGCTAAGGGTAGTGTGGCTGTCCCAAGTCTGGAAATCAAGTAAATTCTTCTTATAGTTATGATAGCCTGTAAGCTTTTGTTAACTGGATTATCTACAGTACAACTCGAGGTTATAATAAACAATTTACAAGCAAAACTGTTCCTGCTGGCTTCTTTCGATAAAGCTCTGTGTTATATGAGATCATTATTGAGTCATTAGCCTGTGCAATTAGACAGTCTAGGAACATAAAAAGCTTCAAAATTCAAGATTAGTTTAAAATTCATTTAAACTAATGCTCAGTGCAGAGAATATGCTATTATTTGCTCTCAAACCCAATATTTACTGAAACTGATAACACATTTTAGTAAATTCTCTGTAACTGAGAAGAGGAAAATAATTCCCCAGTCCTAAAACATAGAATTGATCTGTGGAGTCCTTGGTGCTGTCTGAGCCTTGTTGTTTTCTTGCAGACATTTCATTGCCAGACTAGACCAGAGCTTTCCAAACTGTGTGTCGCGACACAAAAGTGTGTCGCCACACACAGCGTGGTGTGTCGCCACACCACCCGGAAGCGGTGGCGCGTGCGTGCACAGCGGCGGCGGCAGCCGCTGCCGCCGCCGCCATACACACATGCGCCGCCGCACGCCCCCCCGCGCTGCCACTGTGCACGCACACGCCGCCTCATGCCCCCCCGCCGTGCACGTGCGCCCCCCCCACCCTCAGGTCACTTTGCCATTGCTCTGACAAGAAAACCAAATCCGGAGTGAGTCCACTGTCTCGAGTCGGGTCCCAAATAATCTGGGACAGGCCCATGGCTGCCATGAACTCCCGAGTCGCTTCTGAAGCACACCCCAGGGACGGCAAGTTAAAATCCCCCAGGACCATCAGCCTGGGGAACTCCACCGCCAACCTCGAGACGGCCTCCAACAGCTCAGGCAGGGAGGTTGCTACGCAGCAGGGAGGCTGGTACAGTAGCAACACTCCCAACTGTTCTCGAGCACCCAACTTGAAAAACAGGGTCTCACATCCGGACACTTGTGGAGCAAGGCCCCTGAAAGCCACCAAAGATTCTCTGATGATGACTGCCACCCCTTCTCCCCTACCCCGGTATCTCGGCTGGTGCCACACCTGAAACCCGGCTGGGCACATTTCCGAGAGGGCTACCCCTCCCTCTGGGCCTAGCCAGGTTTCAGTAATACACACCAGGTCAGCCCCTCTCTCCGTGATTAATTCACTTATGAGAGGGGCTTTGTTGTTTACTGACCTGGCGTTGAGCAGCAGCAGTCAAAAACCGGGGCCCTCAAGGATCCGCTGTCCAGAACCTGGGGTTGAACTCGGAGGACCGGAACGCGCCACCGGTACTAAACACAGGGGGCGCCTTCCCCGGAGATGGCCTGTCCTCCGGTTCCCGTCACAATATCTCCTGCCCGTCACCACCTCAATCAGATTGTCCATATTATAGTCCCCAGAGTTTCCTGACCCGGTCGCCTCCACTCCCGGATCCCTCGAAAACCTGGGTCTAAGCGGGGATCTCTCCCATACATCCATCCATTCACTCCCAATCTTCCTGGCCACCAGGAAGGGAAGGCCACCAGCGCAACCAGCTAGAGCTCTCGGCGCTGGTAAGCCCCAACCTCCCCTTACACTCACGATCCAATCACTCACTATGCCCCCTGTGGCCTCTCTCACTAGCCACAAAGGGGCAGAACAGTCACTCCTACCTACCCTGTCTCTCACTCAGGGTTTGGTACTCTCATAAACACATACAATCCTGAACCCCCTCCCGGGACTCTCACTCTCGGGTGGGGGAACCACACTCACACCAAGAGACCCCGCAATTCTCTGCCGCCCTGACACCGGAGGTGGTTTGTCTTGTCTTAATAATCTGTAGTCCATAAATCCCGACAGCATTATTATGCTTCCACCAGTCTATAGCAAGGGTCAGTAGATCGTCCAGACGTTGCTGCGCCCACAGTTCTGTTCTCAACAGTCAGAAAAGTTATTAAAACTCTGCCAGGCGCTGGGTCAATCCACTTATCTCAAAGCCGACCAAGTCCCACTGGTTCCTCGGGATACGTCCCTCTGTCTTCAGCTAGTATGTAAAGTTGTTGCCTTACCGAAATGGCCCACAACTCTAAATATTTTCCAAATAAGCATGTCATTAGTTCCTTGTCCAGGCATACCTTTGTGTAACCTGAGACCTTCCAAAACAATATTCTAATCTAATTAAAATCCAGAAGAACTTCTTCCATTTCCATATTAAGATGGAATTAAGATGGAGGTAAATGAAAGGTTCTCTTACAAGTAATGTGTAGGAATCTGCAATATTGTAGAAGGAAATTGTACATCTCCATGGGCTGTGACTACAGTGCTGGTACTTACCTAACTGAACTTCAGAAATTGATTCTAGCTATTAAAACCAAGGACCTAATTCAGGTTGCATCTTTTTCTCCAATAAGCTATGTTCCATGAAATTAAGGAATTGTTCCACAACTAACTAGATGGGAGCTAGATGGGAAGAAGATGAGGCAAAGAAGATGAGGATTTTGGAGTCAGGCTAACATTAGTGCCTTTCTCTTCTCAAGCTGGTTCTCACCAAATGTGTTAAGGCAGATGGCGTGGAGTTCACCTCAAGACATTTATGTAGAAGACACCAAGTTAGAAAAGGCTGCTAGAGAGAAATTAAAATAACCCTGCTCTTTCTGTTCCTGGGTTATAAATTTGAGCAGAGAAAGACAGATAAAGGGGTGCAAGGACAATCTTTCATGTCCATTTTATTCTTTGTTCTTGTATACAAGACCTCATTAGAACTGAAAGCCCTCTTTGTTATTGATTGCCCTGAATGTGGCTGTCTCATGCTTTAAATCTCCCAACAGACAACTGCTTTCACTGTTCAAGCCTTACACTCAGCAGCTGTCCCAGGATGCCAGAGTTGGTTTTAAATCAAAATCTCCCCATCTTCAGGCAGCTGTTACTGACTCTAGAACTCAGGCTCTATCTTGAGTCTTGAATGAGCAATGGTGCTTATATCAACCCTGGTGGTAACTTAAGTTGATGGTTGGCCTCAGATTAAATTAATTTTGTCTCCATGTAGTTTGTTAATTTATAAATAGAGATGATGAACCAAATGCTTCCCTGAATAATTTTTTAGGCTCAGAAGTAGGGGAGGCACATTTTTTTTTAAAAAAAATACCCCCTTAATTCTCCTCCTCTTCTGGCTGTTTGGCTCCAACGTAATGTATCATGTGAGCAATTACATCCCCTCCTGTATGTTGCTTCTTTTGAGAGAATACAGATAATCAGTTGTAATATGATAATATCACATTGCTACTGTAGCCAATTAGATTATTACAATGGCAAATGTCTTCCCTTTTTAGGGAAGACTGTTGAGAAGGTGATCGTGCAACAGCTTCAGAGGGTCCTGGATGAAGCGGATTATCTGGACTCCTTTCAGTCGGGTTTCAGGCCTGAGTATGGGCCTGAGACAGCATTGGTTGTGCTTTTTGATGATCTCTGGCGAGAGTGGGATGGGGTAGTGCGTTCATCCTTGCTCTTCTTGACCTCTCAGCAGCCTTCGAGACCATGGTATCCTTCTGGACCGGCTTGGGGGCGGAGTGTTGGGAGTCAGCGGCACTGTATTGAGCTGGTTCTCTTTCTTCCTCAGTATACAGTTTCAGTTAGTGTTGATTGGGGGCAAGAGATCCAGCCCTCAGCTCCTAAATTGTGGGGTGCCTCAGGGTTTGGTACTCTCTCTGATCCTGTCTAACATCCACATGAAGCCACTGGGTGAGCTCATCCATAGCCATGGGGTGAGATATCATCAGTATGCTGATGATACCCAGCTATATACCTCCGCTCCTGGTGAAGTAAGTGATGCTGCCAACACCCTGTCTCGATGTCTGGATGTAGGGGTTTGGATGGGGAACAACAGGCTTCAGCTCAACCCTGGCAAGACTGAGTGGCTTTGGGTTTTGGGGCCACCTGGATCTAGGAATTTACCACCTTTGGTGCTGAATGGGGTAGCACTTCCCCAGACAGACCCGGTGCGCAATCTGGAGGTCTTTCTGGACTCATGACTCCTGTTGGAAGAGCAGGTGGCAGTTGTGGCTAGGAGGGCCTTTGCACAGCTTCAAACTGTGTGCCAGTTGTGACTATTCCTGGATCAGGAGGCCACTCGTGCCCTGGTCACCTCCCGTATGGATTACTGTAATGCATTCTACATGGGGCTGCCCTTGAAGAGTATTTGGAAGCTTTGGTTCATGCAAAATGAAGTGGCGTGGGCGGTTATGTGTACACCTAGATCTGTGCACATTACACCTCTGCTCCACGAGCTGCATTGGTTACCAGTTTGCTTCCAGGTCCAACTCAAAGTGCTGGTAATAACCTATAAAGCCCTACATGGCATGGGCCCAGGTTATTTGATGGACTGCCTCTCCCCAGTGACACCTATCCGTCCCATCAGGTCCAGCAGAAGTGGCTTGTTGCAGGTGACGTCCACTAGAGAGTGTTGTCTGGCAGGACCCAGGAGGAGGGCCTTTTCTGCTGCTGCACCCGCCCTATGGAACATCATTCCCCCCAAGGTCAGGCTGGCCCCAACCTTGATGGCCTTCCCGAAGGGCCAGCCTGGGGATCAGAGAGTGGTGTGGGGCCCATAAAATGGCTGTACAGTTCTTGAATGGCTGTGCTCTCCTAGTGATTGTACTGTATGGCTTTTAATTGTTTATTTTTTTTAAAAACGTTTGTATGCCTGTATTATTTGTGAGATTTTTTAGTACTGTTTATGTTTTAATTGTAAGCCATCCAGAGCCACAAATGTGAGAAATGTGAAAAATGCCATTAGTGGACAAAACTTTATAGTCTATCAGGGATAAATTACTAAATAACATATTTGCATCAATCCCTAAAAAGTTATTTTAAAAGGTCCTTTTTATGCTAAGGAAATGCTTTTCCCCACCTCCTTTCAGCTCAGTTTTAACGTTGTTATTATTTTATTTGTTGTTCTGTTGCTTTCAACTCTTTGTGACCTTATGGACATAATTTGGCCAATCAAGATTACTTTAAAGGTAAAGTAAAGGTATCCCCCGCACATTTGTGCAGTCGTGTCCGACTCTAGGGGCCGGTGCTCATCTCCGTTTGTTAGCCAAAGAGCCAGCGTTGTCTGAAGACGCTTCCACGGTCATGTGGCCGCATGACACGCATGGAACGCTGTTACCTACCCACCGAAGTGGTACCTATTCATCTACTTGCATTTGCATGCTTTTGAATTGCTAGGTTGGCAAGAGCTGGGGCGAGTGCGGGAGCTCACTCCGTCACACGGGGCTAGGGATTCGAACCTCCAAACTTGCAATCTTCTGATCAACAAGCCTGGCGTCTTACCCACTGAGCCACCACTTTATTTTAATCTTCTACCAAGGATCTCCTTTTCTTACTAACTGAAAGAAATAGATAAATAGGGTATTCCTGTCTCAGTTTCACACGTTTCAAAGCTTTGGTTTTCCTGACTCCAACTTGTTATTCCTGTGGACACAATTTTAACCTTTTCATCAGCTACCCTTGCTAGAATCTCAGCAAAGCCTATGGAGATAAAGAATCACTTTCAAAACTCTGTCTAAAGTGATAACCATATCCTTTGAAATGCTGTTCCTTCCATAAATCTTCTTAGTAATTCTTGTTATGCACAGCTGCTTAAAAGGCTGAGGATAAAAAAGCAGTATTATGATGACCATTCTGTGATGGGAGCCTGGATGAAATCAGGTTTTGCCTTCCCACTTTAAACAGATGCCTTTTTAATTGTACACAATGGTATATAATCCTTTCACATTGTGCTTTAGCAAAGGTATGGTTTGAAGAGTTCTGTTATCACACAGATTTATTAGTGACACGCATCTCCAATTCCAAATGTATCATTGATGAGAAAGGTTCATGAGCTATGAGACTTCAAGAGTAGCCACAACCAAAAACTGGAAGTTGGTAGTAGCCCATGCTTTTTAGGGCTCTTCTCATGGCTGTGTTATTGTGCATTCCTCCAGTCCTTGATTCGGCAGAAAAATATGCCAGCATAATTTTCAGTGCCCCAACGGCTTACCTTTAATTCACCTTGGTAATAAGTCTTGTAACTTACAGTTTCACTGCAGGACAATTTAAGGGCAGTGATTCCCCTCGCTGTTTCCTTTCCCACCCAGCATCAGCAATCAGTGGAAAAAGCCACACCCAATCATGTGCCTTAAAGTATGTTGGGCTCTCTTGGGTGAATGTGGGTGGGTGCCTGGGACTTTAGCCACCTTTCAAAGTGCCCAAATGACAGGTAGCCAGTGAGGAAATGCTCTGTGTCAGTAACCTGTCACTTGGGCTACTTCTGAACAAGGACCTCTGAACAAGGACCTCTCAGTTTGCCAGAAGATGTGTAGGCCAGTGTCCAAATATCACCCAGGTTGGTGGGGCAGAGGAAGGATGTGGGAAGAAGCAAAAAGGAGCTTGCACAGCATATTTGAGATATTATTAAATAAATAAATATTTGAGAGACCATCTTTCCACTTCATCCCAGCTATCTTCTACCCCACCAACCTTTTAGCTAGATTATTTTTTGACAGAGGCTTACCAGTCTTCCAGGACACCAGTAGACAGGTTTACTGGTCTTTCTGTTCCTGGGTCTAAAGGAAGAAACTGGCAGACCTCTTGTCACTTATACCCCAGCTCTCAAATACCCCAAATTGGTAAGTGTTGCAAAAGGATGGGGATGCTGACAACCTGGCGACAATTCAAAGCACCTGGAAATATCCCACTGAGATTGCAAAATGGAATTAGAATAGCAAAATGAAATTGTCTTCTTCCCAAAGTAATAAAAACAGACGAAAGCATGGCCATTTAAAACCCTTTGTTAGCAGGAGCAGCATAAAACCATTAATGTGCTCATTTGAGAAAAACCCTTTTGTCTTCCAGAATACCACTGTACCACATAAACCTGCATATTGCCTGAATGGTGCTTTGCATAAAGTGTGCACATGAAGATGACTCAGGAGAAACCAGGTGTCCAGTTTCTTCTGCACAGAAGCTGAAATGACCCTAGTGGGCAGTGCCTAGGGAAATCAGCAGATGCCAACTCCTGGCAACGCCATCACCAAGATGGTGTATGAGACATCAGAGATCATTTATATGCCTAAACTGGACACTAGAAGAGAGAAAAGTACTACTTTAGAACTAGAACAGATAAAGACAAATTTAGGCTGCCTCCACACTGGGCTGGAAATGAGACAAAGGCTGAGTCATGAGGACGTGTACTCTAAAATTGGATAGTGGATGTCTCTGAGCTATGGTAAACAGTTGCTGCAGAGGAGCCCTAAGTACTGCTAAATCAAGCTAGCCATAATCTAAGCTATCCTGTGTATAAGAACTGAGATGGATATTTAGCACCGTGCAGTTTCATTTGTATCTCAAGAAGCTATGACAATATGAGATAAAAACAGGCGGACACTTTGCAAAGCTATCTTGAGTGCCAGGAACATCATTCAATAAAGGGAAGAAATAACTGGATATTATTGAAGAGTCATTTCTACCACGTGTGTTTAAGATCTTACCAAAAGCTCCAGCCTGCCCTAGAACACATAGTAGTGGAACCTGGAACATGAAAATATATGACAAGCTTGGCTTGATCAGGCTAATGACATACAGTGGCTGATCTAATTCACTCAGGAAGCTCACAACATGGACAAGAAAAGTGATAACCCTCTTCCACTGTTACTTCCTAGCCACTGGTATACCAGGTATATTGCCTGTTATTCTGAACTTACTAAGCATCCATGAAAACCATTCACCATTGATAGAGCAACATGATTTGGGCTCCTTTAAAAACCTTCTAAACTGATACTCAGTGAATTCTATTATTTTATTATACACTATATAAAGAGGTACTTCTTCAGCACCAACCCTATCTTCCACTTCAGTGAATGACCCTAAGTTTCAGTACTGCAAAAGAAGAAGTAAAACTATCCATATCATGCATGATTTTATATATAGCTGTTCATGATCCCTCTTACCTGTTCTTTTTAATAACTAAAAAATCTGAAACACTATAGTGTTTTTCCATAGAAGAGCAGCTTTCTAATAATTTGAGTCTACCCCTTTTCTTAATGTTTTCCACAATCTCTTTTTTGAGTCAGCGATCAGACCTGTGCAGCAAAGCAGAACTGCACACAGAAATCCTGAGGGGAAAGTGCAACAAAAAGTAGAAATCTTCTGTTACCAATTTACATTTAACATGGGGAAGAGTAGGACCTGATTAACAGAAGGAGGTAGAAAAGAGAATCAAGTCAAAAGTGACTCAAGGAAAGTTCTCTGTGTTAGAAACAAAAAACAAACAAACAAAAAAACACTATGGCAACATTTTTATTAGGGCCAACAAAAATATCTGCAAATCAAAAACAAATAATAGTGCTATTACAATTGGACCTTGAAGCATTAAAGAAAGTCTTGTAGAAGAAAATATGAGATCTTCAAAGAGGAGAATAGGAGATTGAATTCATATCAATTCACTGAAAATGAGAAAGAACAAAGGCAGAGCAAGGAAGCAACTGAAAAAATGCTTTCATCAGGATTGGGAGCAAATGGTCCTAATACTGCATGTGATCCCAAGACCCTTTTTGTGACACCAAGACCCTGCTCTGTGCCATTTTATTATGGCAATATAAAAAGCAACATGTTTTTCTACTACTTTAAGGTACAAAACACAAAAAATAAAGGTAGACTCAACACCATTTAAAGAACTAAGGAAGACTCCCCAAATCTTTAAAAAAAACCACCCCATCCCCCAATTTGCAACACTCACCTCTTTAGCACTTATCCCTCTAGGGAAAATTAAGTACAGTCCCCAAATACCTAAAAGTTGCTTTTGTCTGTAGTTAAACCATTACTCTTCAGCTGCAAGAGGCCAGAAAGCCAGGGATCTTGGATCTTGTTAAACAGACTGTTTTTATTTGAGTTGTTTGTCACTATAAAATAGTTCTGCATACCAAAGCATCATAAAAAAGGGAATGCAATGCAGAGCATATGCACATCACAATGTTTTGATTGAATGCATTCCTTCACAGTACAAAAAAATTAAAAAATAAGCATATCCATGAAATCCCCTCTTTGGAAGGTCAAAACATGGCAAATGTAATACCAGAAATGCTCTCATCCTGTTAAGCTGCAAAGTTGTCTCTGAACTGCCATCTGAGAGTCAAGATATTCAAGATCTCAGTCTCATGCCTGGCACCAAACAAAGTACCAGCATAGTTAAGATAATAATTCATAGTACTAACTGTATACAATTGTAGGTAATTTTAAAATTCTGACTTACTAGTCAAAACAAGCTGGACAGATGTAATGGGAATCTTTCAAAAAGTGTAGGTAGCTATGTGGGTGTGTTAGGAACCAAAAACAAAAACCACACTATGGTAACATCTTTCTCAGGGCCAACTAAAATATCTGCAAATTATAAGCAAATAATGGCACTATTACAATTGGGTCTTGAAGCATTAAAGATTTCCAAATTTAGCTCCCCACACCTTTTCTATCTGGACATGAGAGCTCTTTGAACAAGGACTTTCTTTCAAAGCTAACACACATACTTTCACTGAGCACCAGTCCTGAGCATCACACAAGCTATTTTGTACCTATAAATGCAGCTTGGTTGCAATTCTGCACATTTTCTGCTTGAGTTGCCTGTATGGGGCCACTTAGCAAGGCTTAGTACAGAGCTTTCCAAACTGTGTGTCAGGACACATTAGTGTGTCGGCTGCAGTGTCTGGATGTGTCATGGCTGCTTCTCCCTCCGAGCCCTGCCAGGATTCCGCGCAGGTCCTAGTGCCTGCCTTGTGCCTTACTGCCTCCAAACCTGCCCTGCCAGGATTCCGCGCAGGTCCTAGTGCCTGCCTTGTGCCTTGCTGCCTCCAGACCTGCTGTGATTCTGCGCAGGTCCTAGTGCCTGCCTTGTGCCCTGCTGTAAGAGTGTGTCTTGAGATGATGACCTGCTGTAAGAGTGTGTCGCGAAATGAGGCATGTCTAAAAACTGTCACCAACATGAAAAGTTTGGAAAGCTCTGGCTTAGTACAAGGCTCAGGAATTGCAGTCACAATTTGGGTAATGCTATTGTCATATGACTTCACTAGAAACTATACTGTGCACAAGGATCATACAATGTATCTAGCTTATGGAAAGTTCATGACAGAGAATCTTCCATTTTCAAAATGGAAAGATCCAGTGAATTACTTTGGTAAAAATGATCTCAAACCAGATGAATGTAATGCATTTGCTATGTCCATTATAAGCTATAAAATTCAGGACTATGTAACTGCAAAAAGTAAACCAACACAGAAATCCAGTGCCATGCCAGAAGTACATAATTCATCCACAATAGTCAAAAATAAATACGAACACAGCTTCCATCCCACAATGAATATAAAGCAATGGCAGTGGCGTATTATTTTAAAATATAGTAACCAAAATCTTATTGCTACCCATCACTACCCCAAGAAAATAAAAAGTAATCCAGACAAATAATAAAGAGCCAGTGTGGTATACAGGTAGTCCTTCCTTAATGACCGTTCATTTAATGACTGTCCAAAGTTATGGTGGCCTCAGAAAAAGTACTTTATGACCTGTACTCACACTTACAACCGTCGCAAACCATTGCACCACCCCCGCGGTCATGTGATCGCAATTCAGGCACTTGCCATCCAGTTCGCATTTACGACCAGTTGCAGCATGTCCTGCGGTCACATGATCGTGATTTGCATTTTTTTTGCTGGTTTCCAAGCAAAAAAAAGGGACAGCTAGGGAAGCTGGATTAGCTTAACGATGTGATTTGCTTAACGACCTGTGATTCACTTAACAACTGCAGTAATTTGCTTAACAGCCATTATAAAAAATGGTCATAAAATTGGGTCCGGTCACGTGACTCACTTAACAACCGCACCACTTAACAACCAATTTTCTGGTCCCTATTGTGGTCATTAAGTGAGGACTAACTGTAGTGGTTAAGGGCTAGGAATGAGGTTTTACTCCACCCTCAGCCACGGATGCTCCCTGGGTGACTTTGGGCCCTCTCTCTCAGCCCACCATACCACACAGGAGGAGGGAGCCTTATGTATGCTGCCACCTTGAGCTCCTGTACAAAAGGAGGGATATAAGTCAAATAAATAAAATTAAGCTGAGCTATAACTGAAATAATACCCATGAACCAATATGCCAATTTTATTTTTTTTCAGAATAGTAACCGATTATAATCCTGGTGGCTGTCAAAAGATCTCCCAGAGGAAGACACAGGCAAAGAGCTAAAACAGGGGAAACTGCTCATCTGCTTACCTTCTGGGCTTTTGTGTGGCACTTCAGTCACTGCTGGCTGTATCTTTGGTTCTGGTGGCAGATGCTGACTGGTTGAAAAAAGCTCCACATTTTCAGTCTGCCTGACTGGTGGCACTGGAACCTCAGAACATTTTGTTGCCTGGATTTCCACACGTTTGGTAGCAACATCAGGCAAAGGTGGACTAGTGGCTTCAATTCTGCGCTGTGTTGGTTCAGGGATCTTTGAGGGGACTTCCATTCTGCGAAGTGCTTGGTCCTGGGGCTTACTTATACTGATCTCAGTCCTTCTGGGAGCAGTCTCAGGAGGCTTGTGTCCCAACACATCTGTTCTCTTGAGGCCAAATCTTGATGCTCCTGAGGTGGAATTTTCCACTTGCTTAGATGATATATCAATGGAGATTTCTGTTCTTCTGGACACTGGTTCAGGGTGTTTTGGCCCAGAGATCTCAACTCTCCTTAAAGAGGACTTGGGAGATCTTTGTGCTGGAGACTCCCCATGTCTGGAAGGGGTCTCTGAATTCCTGGCCCCAAGATCTTGGAATTTCTGTGTGGAACTGGACACTGTGGACCTAACAAGAGGATTGGGTGTCCGCCTTTGTGGAGTGGAAGAATTTGAAGGCTGATCTACTTCTTCAACTTCAAAGGATCTCTTCAAAGCTGAAAGATATTAAAAAATAATCAAATTTAAACAACACGATCAGAACTACATAGTTATTGTCCTTGAGCTGTCAATTATACAGCAACATTGTACTTCATCGTAGGATATCCCTCAAACCAATGATTTTGACATTGTATGATATCCCTCAAACCAAATCATATTCTTAGGAAAGGGGAATGACTTGCTGAGACTCTGGATCTTTAGGAACTTGCGTTGAGTCTTAGGAAATTTAATCCTCTCTGATTTTCAAGCATTCCCAAAGACAGCTCAAAAATAAGGAAAGACCTTGCTCTTCTTGGCAGTCTGAAGGTGGCCAAGGACTCTCACAAGATTCCTAGATTCCTGTGTAAAAATGTATGCCACATAAAGTCCCTTCCTCTCTTTGAAATTCTTAGCTACAGTTACTTTGGGATTTCTTCTTGAAATTTGCTTTGCTCCCACTCACTACATTGATATAATGGCATGAGAGACACCTAGAATGCCACTGGAGGAAAACGAAGAGTGAACCTGATCAAACATGGGTAATAGCCTTTCTTAAGGATTACCTTGTGGCGATAAGGGCAGTGAGATTTGTTATTTCTCGGCCCTTATTGCACCTGCAGAGTGGGTAAGGAGGGGCCACAGGAATACTGCAGGACTGCTGTGAGGACCATTCGAGGCATCTGGCAGATGAAGTCATTTATAGTTGGAATCTGGCTGTATGGGTCCTTGGGAGTTGTCTGAGACAGTTATCTGGGAAGAGTTTGAACCCATTGGCCTGATGAAGTGGACAGAGTCCTCAGTGCTGTGAGTTCAGCCACCTGTATTTAGATCCCTCTCCCTCCTGGCCAACTAAGGTCTCCACGAGGTGACAAGTGGTTGGGTCCAGGCAGTGGTAAATGTTGTTCTGTGGGAGGTTGTTCTGCCTGCCCTGAAGGAGGCAGTTGTCTGACCCCTTAAGAGAATGTTGGTGGACCAAGGGATCTGGACAATTTTCACCCAGTCTCCAACCTCCCCTTTTTAGGGCCCTAGAAAAAGCGGATTATCTGGATCCTTTCCAGTCAGGATTCAGGCCTGTTTATAGTACTGAGACATCATTGATTGCACTTGTTGAAGACCTCTGGTGGGCTCAGGGTGGGGGTAGGGCATCCATTATGGCCCTCCTTGATCTCTCTGTGGCAGTCAATACCATTGTTCATGGTATTCTTCTGGCCCAGCCTCTGGAAGTGGAAGTGAGGGCACTGTATTACAATGGTTCTCCTCCTTTATTCAGGGCTAGTTCCAATCAGTGTTGGTAGAGGGGAAGAGGTTGAACCTGATACCCCTGCTTTGTGGGGAGCCCCAGGGATCTAGTCTCTCACCATTCCTATTTAACATCTAAATGAAGCCATTGGGCAAGGTCATCCACCAGCATGGGGTGCAGTATCATCAGTATGCTGACGATTCCCAATTGTACATCTCTACCCTGGGCTGACCAAGTGATGCTGCTGAGGTCCTTTCCCGATGCCTGGAGGCTTTGAGGGTCTGGGTGGGGGAGAACAGGCTCTGGCTCAACCCTGGCAAGATTGAGTGGCTGTGGGTTTTAAGCCCTCACCCCTCCCCTGGCTCTGGCCTTGCACACGGTAACTCACATCTTAGTCATCTCCCGTTAGGATTCCTGTAACACACTCTACATGGGGCTGCTATTGAAGAGCATTTGGAAGCTGCAGCTGGTCCAGAATGCAGCAGCACAGGCAGTTTTTGGAGTTTCGCACTATGCTTATATAACACCACTGCTGCTCTGGCTTCCAGTAGGCTTCCAGGTGCGATTCGAGGTGCTGCTTATCACCTTGTCACCTATAAAGCCCTACATGGCATAGGTAAAGGTAAAGGTTCCCCGCACACATTTGTGCAGTCGTGTCTGACTCTAGGGGCTGGTGCTCATCTCTGTTTGTTAGCCAAAGAGCCAGCATTGTCCGAAGATGCTTCCACAGTCATGTGGCTGCATGATGCATGTGGAACGCTGTTACGTACCCATCAAAGTGGTACCTATTAATCTACTTGCATTTGCATGCTTTCGAATTGCTAGGTTGGCAAGAGCTGGGGCGAGTGCGGGAGCTCACTCCAACACGCGGGGCTAGGGATTCGAACCTCCGAACTTGCGATCTTCCGATCGACAAGCCTGGCGTCTTACCCGCTGAGCCACCACGCCCCTCTACATGGCATAGGGCCAGGCTATTTGTGGATCTGCCTTTCTCCCATTGTTTCTGCTTGCACCACCAGATCTAATAGATTGAACATGCTCCGGTCCCCCCCTATCAAACAATGTCATCTTGTTGGACCCTGGAGCCGTGCCTTCTCTGTGGCAGCATCTGCCCTGTGGAACAGCATCCCCTCAGAGATCCAGATGGCCCTGAACCTGTTAGCCTTTCACAAAGTTCTGAAGACCTGTCTGTTTCCCCAGGCATTTGGGCCAGGATGTTAGGCGAGCTCTGCTGCTGATGTGGTTTTATGATTGGGATGTAATGTTTATCTTGGGCGTCGTGGGTCATTGCTTGTAGCTGTTTTTTTAATCCTTGCATGCAACCCAGAGTCACTGTTGTGAGATGGATGGCCATATAATTTATTGAAATAAATAAATATAGTCCCACAATGTCTGAATGGAGAACTGATGGGGACAAGATACAAATGTTATGGCTTATTTGCTGAAACACATACATGCAAGTATTGCAGATATCCAGGGTTGTCTTCTTATTGAAATATCAGATGTCTTCCAAAACAACAAAAGCCCTCAAAGTCTTCTAGTCAAATTATCAAAATAATTGTAGGGCACTGTCTAGAAAAATAGCTCAAGACCAACATCTTTAAAACATAGGCAGGATCAGGCACAAGTCTGACACATCAATTTGTCCAACTCCCAAGAGTGAGTTGGCTAGACACATGGCTTAGATTCACTGACTACTTGGCATGTTTCAAAAACTGCACTGTCAGCCTCTTCCTTATATTTCGCCCTTTTAGGTTTTATTAGAAAAGCAGCAAAGGGAAGCATCTCTTTATTAGGTCAGTCCAGCTTTCCACGCAGCACAAATTTCAGTAGTGCTCAAACTACTCAAACTAAGAAAACATTTCAGTATGCTTTGGAGTGCAGTTACTAGCACAGGGCTTTCCAAAGTTTTTCCCGCAGCGACACACCAACCGGCGTTGGTGTGTCGCCGCGGGAAAACCCGGAAGTGCGGCAGCGCGCAAAAACCCGGAAGCGCTGCTGCCGCTTCCAGGTTTTTCACGCTGTAATTGGTGTGTCACTGGTGTGTGTGCTGATGATGATCAGCGCTTCCAGGTTGTGTGGTGACACACCAGACTGTGTGTGGCGACACACTTTTGTGTCGCGACACACAGTTTGGAAAGCTCTGTACTAGCACATAGAAACTTACGATAATCAAATCATTTACAAAATCCCCATTCTAACACTGGGGACACATTACAAGATGACCTGTAGGTCAGTGCCCATGTTTTAAGACATTACTCCTGAGTAGCCAATAAAATCCTACAAGAAATTATATCTGCAGCTAAAGCAGGGTTTTTCAGATTGTGTTCTAGGGTTTCAAATTGAACCCTAGGGTTTCATGAGAATTTGATGTGGTTCCATGAGAGACTACAGGCACCAAAAAAAAAAAGTTCACTCAAGGTTCATAGCCAGGAGCATCTGTAGAATTTTTTCCTAAGGAAAAAATCCTAAGGAAAAGATCCCAGTCATTTGACAATGATTAATTTGGTTAAACTCCCAGATAATTGTGAAATGCAAGTTTTAATTTATCAACATTGGAAACATTTTGTATTTACAATAAAAAGCTTACTTTTTAATATTTATCACAAATGGGGGAATCTTCTGGGACAGTAATTGGGGCATTTTTTTGTGAAATTCAAATAAGGTTCATATATACATTTCCATAAATTACAATAAACACATATTTCATCTTATTGTCAGTTTTCTGTCATTAGAGTTTTATCTCTTCTGGGAAAAAATATTTTTAGGGTTTGGTAGCCTGAAAAAAATTGAGACTCCTGATCTAGTGAATGAGGAAAGAATGACAGTCGGGTGGCAAACAAGTTTAATGAAAAACAACAACATCTGCCTATCCCAGGTCCTTGGGAAGGACTTGAGAGGTGGACAAAAATGCCAAATCCAGTCTAAACATCTGGCTGACTATGCAACCAACCATAACAATAATAATAATGGCAAAGAGTCCTTGCACATGTGAACGGCAGCAATACAAATTAGCAAATTGCTGAGAAGTGGCTCTTACAGTGGTGCTTAAAGGTTTGAGAACCTTTTTGAATTTTCAGTATTTCTGCATAAATATGACCTAGGACTTCTGTGGAGAACAGATCACGTTTTAGGTCATATTTATGCAGAAATACTGAAAATTCAAAAGGATTCTGAAGCTTTTAAGTACCACTGTACATATAACTGGATCACCTCAAGAACACCTTCCCAAAGAATGGGTCTCGGGGATAGGATCAGATAGCATCTAGTGGATACAATCTTCACCTGACTGAGAAGTATTCTCTCCACAGCAATATGGTGCCAGGCACAGCATAGAACACAGAGCTTTATCTACAGCAGGGGTGGGGAACCTTTTTTCTGCCAAGGGCCATTTGGATATTTATAACCGGGGACTGGGGGATGGGGGCGGGGTTTCTGGGATTTCCGCGGACAGGGGGCCAGAGTTTGCGGGCGGGAGCCAATCACAAGCACTGGGGGGCGGGGTTTGCAGGCAGGAGCCCCGCGGGCCTTAGGCGGGAGCCCTGCGGGCCTTATGCGGCCCGCGGGCCTGACGTTGCCCACCCCGATCTACAGTATAGTGGGATGGGGAGCCAGTGCCTCTCCAGATATTGCTGATCTACTATTAGCAGCACCTTCTACCGCTGGTTGTGTTGGCTGAGGCTCCTGGGAGTTATACTTGAGCAACATCTGCAGGGTCACACATGTGTTTTGTTGATGGTATACAAAGAAGCAAATACAGCCCAGTGTGATTATGCATCTGCCACAACACTGTTTCAACATTTGTGTGTATGTGTAGGGCAGAAAAAGAAATCTGGGACATGAAATTGCTGCTCCAGTTGTTTTACTTGGGCTCTGTTTAATTATGAGTTACTTTACTATTACAATTCAATTTTATTCAATTTCACAAACACTTGGAGGTCTGAAGATTGATTCAGGAAGGCTGAAAGACTTGGTATGCAAGATGGCATCTGCTACACTGACAGCAAGGCTGTTATTCTAAGATGCCAATGGCATGTTGCTGGCACCAGCAGCACAGCCACTGCAGCCTGCAAACATCATGGTGTGCTTGCAACATTATACTTAACCTTCCTGCTTTGTGCATTACCACCAATTAAGATAAATAGCTGTTTACATACTGTAGTGCATTTGTTAGGTAATGAGACGCATTATCTTTTGAAAGAGGTTAAGTGTCTGCTCTGTTAAAACTAGCACTCAGAAAACATCAGATCTTTATTGCTGTCAAATGAAGACAACAGTACCATGAGTAACAAGAATTTCAAAAGCACTGAGCAATAAACTCAAAAGAACTCCAGAGACAAGCAGCACAGAACTCAAACAAACAAGGTAATGAGGCAAAATGGTACTGCGTACTCTTACAGAGTAGAGGTGAATAAACCTAGCCTTGCAAATCAATCCTAGTTATTCCAGTTAATTTTGAAATTTAATCTGATCATAGAGTTCAGAAGGGGAAGGATAACATACAAGTGTGATTTGCAATTGTGGGTGGAGTCTCAAGAAAGAATAGCTTTGGCAGCAGATTCCCCGAATTATCTGGCTGGCTGGGAAAACACCTGGAAGATGCCAGATTTGAAAAGACAGCCTTAGAATCTTGGGACCCCTAGAAATGTCACATTAGTCCAAAATGAAATGGAAGATGAGAGAAGTTATGATAGAGGGCCAATGGTTTGAAGAGTTGAGTAAATGAGAGGCCGAAAAGGAATAGGAGAAAAAAATGTATGAAACAAGCTGCAGAAAATGATGTAAAGCCTAGTACAGAATGTGCAACTTCAGAAGATCAGCAAAGACCTTGTCTTTTCAACCCAACTCCTCACCAAAAAAGTTCTGATTGATCACATTCCCTTGAGATCTACTCTTTTTAAAGTTAAGTCTTGCAATGCATATGCGTGACAGTCTAGTGGTCCATAGCAATGGTGGTCTTAGTACAGCTCTCACAGAACTGGATTTACCTCACCATGCATGACTCCTTGATTAGTGTCCAGATAAAATCTGCACTTTAGCAAGCATAAGCAAAAGGGATATACTTTTGTGATGGATGCACATCTTCTAGGTTCAGGCAGACCACAAAAGGAGGTGGGAGAATACATAATTAACCCTGGTTTGAGGGAGGACAGGAAGGGGAAAGAATCCCCAGCTAAAAAATCTTGCAAAGACTTTTTTAATCTCTTTGCTTTCTATCTCCCCAAACTGAAGAAAACAATAAAATGAAGGAGATTTTTCTGACAGCTAGCAGAGTGAAAACACAGACAAATCCCAACCAAAACCTCAGGGAAAACCAAGATTATCTTTAGTTTAGGGTTACCTCAGCCTCTTGAGCAAGCTTTTCCTTCTTCCAATTTTCTGTAACTCTGATAAATTTAGGTTTCTCTTGTCCTAATCTTATTCTCACCTGCTGTTACCTTATTCCAATTAAGAGAAGTTCAGTAAAGATGACTGACGGAAGAACATAGTCTAGAAGTAGTCATCTAAATTGAGAATAGGGAGTTACAAAATCACCTAATGTATCTTGAGCCAAAGAAAGGGAAATAAATATTGTGTGATCCAATACATTGTGTCTGTCCTTGACTTCAGCATAGGAACTGTTCAACTCTGCAAAACAAGACACTGTTCTGTCCTGTTTGATCCTGAGGCCACCATGATAGTGGTGATGATTCTGTTCCTGATTTTTCAAATCAAGGACAACAACAGAGTCTCTTTAAAAAGGGGGGGGACTGTCCTTGGCTCTACACATGGGAAATATTTAACCCCTAGGCCACTCAGAATCTTAAAAAGGCCCAGTAGTAAGAGATGACTGGAAAACAGAACTTCCACTAGGATGGATGTGATTTTAAAAATATTATTTATATTATTCCATCTTTTTCAAGTCCATTCCCCACCCCCACAACTATTTGCCCTAAAAAGCAAAATATATCTTAATATAGAAAATAAAAGTTGAGTTTGAGAAGAGACTACTGAGACATGCTGAGTTTCTCAGCATGGCTAAAGGACAGAATTTTCTGGTTGCTATAGATTAGGTGTTGGTGATGTCTGGCTCTTCAGATGTGGTTTGATTTAATTCCCACAATCTCTCACTTTAGACCATGGTGGTTAGGGCTCATGGGAGCTCAAGTTCAACAACATCTGCACAACCACTTCTGGTGTGAAGCAGGCTGAAAAGGAACAATTTCAACAACTATCTCCAAACCAAAGCAAGAAGAAAGCTCTTCAAACACTGTCAAATGGAAAACAAACAAACAAATCTATGTGATTGAAGACTGCCTGCTTTATTGCTTTTCAAGAAATATAAAACTACAAAAAAGCCAAGATATCTGTGTCTGTCTGCAAAAGCCACTTTAATGATAATGCATGGAATGAATAAATCAAGACAGAATCGACTCCAACTATTTCAGGTTGTTGAATGAACCAGCTTCCTTTGCAGTACAATCCTATAAATATCCACTCATAAATAGGTCCAACTGAGTTCTATTGACTTTACTCCCACATAATTATGTGTAAGATTACATGACTTTACCATAATTATAAAGGCAAGCTTTTTAACTGCTTGAATGTTAGATAAATTTCTTTATAATTACTGAATGTCTACTACAGATTAGCAAACTGAGCTACCTTGATTTAATTACCAACTTTGCCTCCCTTGAAAGAAGACATCTCAAAATGTGCTAGCGTTTTAAAAAACTGATTTCTGAAAGCTTAAAGAAAATTACTTAACATCTTGCACCACAAGTTTAACCTGTCAGCCTTTTCTAAGCTTTGTCCATTTACAGCAGAATCAAAACAAAGCTGCTTCTTCAAAGTTATGACTTTTATTTAGTCATGCATACTAACAACAAGCTTCTGTGCATCCCCAACCTTAAAGTTATTATTTTCCACCAGTAAATGCCAAACCATTGCCAAATTTCATTGGGAACTATCTTGAAAAAGTGGAGTTCCAATTAGGAAAACTTGAGATGAGTCCAGGGACAGATTAAATGGGGTCTCTCTATTTTCTATTAGTTGGTGTGAGTTTTTATGTTCTCTTTAAAACTTTTAATAAAATTTATTTTAAAAAATAGTAAGAATCTTTTTTTTAAAAAAAAACACATACTGAACTATTTCAATTTAACCTTGTATTGGGATGGTAGCAGAGAATCTTTTAAAAAATAAGTTTAACATGAGATACAATTTTAATACAGTCATGTTGAAGTAAAAAGTATTTCTTAGGACAATATCCAGAACTTTTTATCAAACACATTGCCTTCCATCAAGCAAGTTAAATGCTGCTGCTGAACAGAAGCATGAAATAGTACACATTAGATCAGTTTTCCCCAACCTGGTGCTTTCCAACTCCAGTTCTCTAAATTCCCAACCAATCTGGAGAAAGTTGCATTTTACCATACTATATGGATCTCTCTCTCCCCAACACACACACACACATTTCCCCACATTCTAATGATTCTTAAATGGCTGGGCTAGGAGAAGACATATACACCAAAAGGTTGTATATTCATATAGAAGAGATATGGACTAATGAAACCTTGATTCAAGCACACTACTGACTTCCAGACAAAGCCTTCCATTTTTTCACAGGATGCAAAATTGGGGAAAATTTCTCCGTCTTCAAACATGAAGTTGAAGTATCTGACACTCAAGGAATTTGATGGCAATCATGACAAAGGCCCCCCTCTCAAGTTTAAATTAAATTCAAATATTTCCTGTCTGTGTTATATTTTGCTGTAAGCCTTAAGTTCCCAAGAGAGTCCTTCCATCTGTTCAAGCTGGGTCAAATAAAACTTGACATTACTCTCTTTATTAACTTGATTGGGAGAATAACTCTGGCTATAATCCATAGAGAACAAAGGAAGCTGAGTTTGTAAAGAGTCCACTTAAATGATGTGGACACAATAACACAAGGAAGTTCCTACAGGAAATCAGTGATAAAAAATAGAGGAAGGGGAACTTACTTCCTACAAAACCTAAACTATGCATATACAGAATAAGAGGACTACTGCTTCATCTGCAACATCTCCCACTTCATCTGCAAATTTTTGGAACATTTTGGATTGTTTTGCATTCATGAGAGAACACTGAGAATGATTCCCAAGGATAATGTACAGTAAGTAAAGGGCAGGATTTTAGGTTAGGGCTGTTTTGTAGGCAGCTGCCAGAGATGCATCATGGGCCAAAATTTAAGCCAGGGAGGAGGAGCCATTGGAACAGGGAGGAGGAGAAACTGTGGAGCAGACCAGAAATGTGGAATAATAATTCAAACTAAAGGACCATCAAAACACACAGAGATACATGAGAGCTCATAGGACCTTGCTGATCAGACAAGGTTTGATTCAAAGAAGAAACCCTTCCATGTAATTGTGAGCTTTAATGGAGAGAGCTAATTCAAGGATGTGAGGGTACCCACTTGCCCAAGCAGATTTTCCAGCCAGCAATTCTGTTACTCATTACAAGGATCAACTACACAGAAGACAAGAAGATTCCCATCTGAGTCCTAGTCACTCCTGTCAGACCTAGGAATTTCTGCTCAACCATTAAGCTCATTAAGTAACCTCTGGCATTTTATTACCTTTAGAAGATTGCCATAAGGATACATATCCAAAGGGTAACAACTGCAGCAAGAATGACAATTTTCTATCACAATCTTTAAAAAAACCTGAACCATGTAGGAACCTATTCCACTCATCAGCCACTACACCTTATAGTACAGAGTACCCTGGACCCCAATACCTGCAATCTCAATAGAACTTCAATTCATTTAGAGGGCACCAGACTGGGGAAGGCTTTTGCAACAGATACAGATATACAGTAGAGGGATATGAACGGCAGTTCCTCAAATCCCTAGATTTACACAGAGCTCTTCTGGCTCCTGCTTCTCCAGGGGAAATCCCGGTGAAGCTATGCATTCCCAAGACAGCTTGATCATAGCAGCATTAAAATATAAACATTCCCCCACAACATTTGACAGCTTGATAAACACGCTTTTAGATCATTCTCAGTAACAGCAGCAACATTATAGGAAGACAACTATAGTTCTCTTTGCTCCAGAAAGGATGGGGGGGAGGAAAGTGAGAGCAAGTGGCTGGCCAATCACCAGGGCCATCCCCCAGCTGCAAGGGAAAGGAAAGGTCAGTAGGACAAGGGGGATCCATTGCAAGCAAGCAAAGTTCAACAAACACAAGCAGTGTGATGGGCAGAGAGTCCTAACAGGAACAGTCATGGGAAAAGAGTCATTCCTCCTGTCCCCCTTCACTCTCCTGCTCTTTCAAGTACAACTTTCACATGGTGAACTCAAGAGCTGTTTCACAAGGAAAGGCAGACCCAGTTTCAAAAAAAAATATCACCTATTTTGCATAGGATTGCTGTTGCATCTCTCATCATACCCTAAAACTATGGGGATGTCAGAAGGGTGGAACATCATAAAAATGGGGCTGGGCATGCAGGGCAACCACTCAGAAGGCACCCACTTCATGAATCTTGACCTTGCAATGAGATAAAAGAAGTACCTTGGCTTACTATTCTTTATGCTGATTGCAACACCTGGGATACTTGCAAGCTTAGTAGGAAAGGCACATGTGATGTCAGACAGACATGTCTTTTGCTATCTCTTGTTTGTCCAAGGCAAGTAACAATTTTCCTGGGTAAAGTCATTGTAAAGGCATCTGGCCCAGATACAGCCCCTTTCAGCTGCCTAAACCGGGAACGGCAACTAGGAATATTGCACAACTCTGGCCAGCTGAGTGTGTAAAGGTGACAAGTAACTGGGGGAGTACACTATCAGAAGGAAGAGCACAAGCAAACCAAGCAGAAGGCAAGCAACCAGCCCCTAAAGTACTATCAGTTCCCAGAATTTCTCAGTCGCAGTGAATTCTGGAAGTGCAGTGCCATAGTGGATTTTGAAGATTCCAGGTTAGGGAAGGCCCAACTCCAGACCTTCAATATTTTTAGGCAATGGGCTGAAGCAGAAACCCCCAAACCACCATGTGATCCTAAACTACCATACAGTGTTCTGAAATATCTCTCTGGATCTCGTCAGGCTGTTACGTGCTAGACATACAAAGGACTTTTAGCATCACAAAATAAATTCAGCCACAAAGGAATATGTTTGTGACTGAAGAAGCAGGCACCATCTCCCTTTTATAATCTGCAAAGCAATCAAGAGAGCAAAGAATGTAAGACCTTAAAATTTTTTCCATTCTTCCCAAGGAAGCCTTTATTGTGCAATTTATCTTGCTTCATTCAAAGACTTTTATAGGGCAGGCGGATGTCATTGTCTTCCCTTTGTGACACTTCCATGTTTTCTGATTGCTTCTTCTTTCTTTTTATTTCCAGGGACAAATAGTAGTTTAAAAAAAAAAGATAGACTACCTACAGACTTTTCAGTAATAGTGGTTGATGCCATCTGTCCATCTGGGAGCAGCTTTCTAATCAGATATCCCCAGCCCCTAACATAATCTATTCTGAGAGCCAAGCACTGATCTCCGATAGTGAAAATATAATTACTACAGAAAATTGAGTCATAACAATTCAGCAAAACAAAAGGTCATTATTCCATGTAAGGCCTTTTAAGATCAAATCAAGACTAAGAGGTTCTTTTGTTGTTGTTCAGTCGTTTAGTCGTGTCCGACTCTTTGTGACCCCATGGACCATAGCACGCCAGGCCTTCCTGTTTCTCCCGGAGTTTACTCGAATTCATGTTCATTACATCAGTGATGCTATCTAACCATCTCATCTTCTGCCGTCCCCTTCTCCTTTTGCCTTCAGTCTTTCCCAGCATCAGGGTCTTTTCCAGTGAGTCCTCTCTTCGCATTAGGTGGCCAAAGTATTTGAGCTTCAGCTTCAGCATCTGTCCTTCCAATGAGCAGTCAGGGTTGATTTCCTTTAGGATTGACTGGTTTGACCTCCTTGCAGTCCAAGGGACTCTCAAGAGTCTTCTCCAGCACCACAGTTCGAAAGCATCAATTCTTCGGCGCTCAGCCTTCCTTATGGTCCAACTCTCACAACCATACTTTACTACTGGGAAAACCATAGCTTTAATTACACGGACCTTTGTCGGCAAGGTGATGTCTCTGCTTTTTAATATGCTGTCTAGGTTTGCCATAGCTTTCCTCCCAAGGAGCAAGCGTCTTTTAATTTCATGGCTGCAGTCACCGTCTGCAGTGATCTTGGAGCCCAAGAAAATAAAATCTGTCACTGCTTCCATTTCTTCCCCTTCTATTTGCCAGGAAGTGATGGGACCAGATGCCATGATCTGAGTTTTTTTAATGTTGAGTTTCAAGCCAGCTTTTGCACTCTCCTCCTTCACCCTCATCAAGAGGCTCTTTAGTTTTACTCTCTATCTTTTCCCCCTTCATCTTTGCATTTCTTTTCAGCCATTTAAGCTTTAGCCCATTGGGACAACAACAGGTATGGCCTACTGCACTTGAACTTTAGGGAATGACTACTAAATTGGGGTGTTGGCGCTTCTATGGGGATGATGATTAGACAGATTACTGACAACTGAATTCATACACATTTTGTAGCATTTATCCTCTGAAATAAATATTCCCCACCACCACCCTTGGGACAGTGCCACTTTAGGACAGTTTTACAGATTACTTGTATTTCATGAAAAGGGACATTGTGCAGGACAGTCTTTCTCAACCCACCCAGTTGTGTTGGACTATAACTCTCATACCTCCTAGCAGAACATCAAGTGACATTCAGGGATTATTGGGGCTACAGTGGAATACATCTGGAGGCTGACAGGATGGAGAGCACTGGTGTAGGAAAACATGTGAAGATTCTGCTGGACTCAGCTACATTACTGTTTTATCCCAATACATCTGGTTTACAGTCCCTATCCTTCCTCTGTTTCTTAACACGCGCACACTCACATATACACAGCACATCTGTTTTTCCTCCTCACATGTGCAGAGCCAAAAGAACTTCAGATCACTGCAGTTCCTTTTATGTTATCATGTTATCATACACTTTCCATGGTGGAAAATATAATGTGTGAAATATCTCTTGACTACCAGAAAGTAAGCATTTAGTGGGAGTTAAAAGTTTAAGACAGTGGTTTTTGTCCAGATCTTCCACCCACCTCTGATCTAACAGGAACCAGTTTAAATGTTTTCAGCTATGGTACTATTTTAAATATTAAAATAATATAATTAAATATTTAATTATATTAAAGGCAAAATTGAAGTACTTTGGCCACATAATGAGAAGACAGGATACCCTGGAGAAGAAGCTGATGCTAGGGAAAGTGGAAGGCAAAAGGAAGAGGGGCCGACCAAGGGCAAGATGGATGGATGATGTTCTGGAGGTGACGGACTCAACCATGGGGGAGCTGGGGGTGGCGACGACCGACAGGAAGCTCTGGCGTGGGCTGGTCCATGAAGTCACGAAGAGTCGGAAGCGACTGAACGAATAAACAACAAAAGACCACTGGCATGAGATGAGTTGCATCTCACAAGGATTGGGATTCATTCATTTAGGATGTTCATGGCACAATGCTCTTCTTAGTTTGCTGCCCTGTTCCCATCCCCACCAATAATCTATTATGACATCCTATCTTCTACCAAAGGAAGATAGATGCTTTTGAACTGTGGTGTTGGAGGAAAATTCTGAGGGTGCCTTGGACTGCAAGAAGATCAAACCAGTCCATACTCCAGGAAATAAAGCCAGACTGCTCACTTGAGGGAATGATATTAAAGGCAAAACAAAAGTACTTTGGCCACATAATGAGAAGACAGGATACCCTGGAGAAGAAGCTGATGCTAGGGAAAGTGGAAGGCAAAAGGAAGAGGGGCCGACCAAGGGCAAGATGGATGGATGATATTCTGGAGGTGACGGACTCAACCATGGGGGAGCTGGGGGTGGCGACGACCGACAGGAAGCTCTGGCGTGGGCTGGTCCATGAAGTCACGAAGAGTCGGAAGCGACTGAACGAATAAACAACATGGTACTATTTGACTCTCTCTTTTCCTCAGAATATATCTGCACCAAAGACATAATGTTTTAGGAATCATTCCTTTTTGTTGGAACTATATGTTTGGAAGGGAGCAGAAAGAAATTCTTAGGAATCTGTAATACCCAAACCAAACTACAAGGCTTCCGAAAGAAATCTTGAAAGTAAACTGACATAGCATTATTATGTTCTAAATCTATATCAAGTGGCATACTCTCAATGCCACTTTGCTTCTCTTCTTCAGTCCTTCTATTTCTTTCGCTTCCTCTCCCCCAACCCCGAAGTTGCTTTTTTTGATGGGTACCACTTGTGCAATCCACCTCAGGTCAGTCTGGAATCCTCTTCTGAATCTTAACTCACTAACTGAAGACAACCACAGGCAAAGCTATCATTAATTAAGCAGCCAACAGTTTAAGCGAGCTGGACAGTAAAAACGAATTAAAGGCAGCACTGCTATAGAAACTTTGTAATAAACATTGTACACTTTCCAGCTTCACCATCATTTTTGCTGCCACAGTAACATATCTGTCCCTTTGGAAACTATGTAAGTTCCTATTGTATTAGGTAAAGTCAGAGATCGGGAGATTCCTTCAATACTGACTCAAGCAAACAGACATAACAAAACAAATTAGGCATACTTTGCAGCACGCGTTCTTCAAACGGTTCCTTGGCACATGCAACTCAGTCCAATTTTAATTCTCTTGTGATAAACAAAATGTTCCTTTGAGAATGTTAGATACGTTACTGTTATGGTTATTGCATTATAACACAAGAGGCCCTTTCCAACTGTGGCAGAAAAGATTCCTTCCCCCACTTTACAATACTTACTTAGAATTAAGGGAGAAGTAGAAATGTTCAGCAGTATCCATTCTGATCAAAAGTATAGCTCGCATGCTTCATGTTGAGGGTGATAGTGGTGCTGGATTTTAAACATAGTTTAATGAACTGTGGACACACAGAACTCTTATTTCATCAAAAGGTGTGGGGCCAGAACAGCCATTAGATAAATTGTTAAATGCAAAGCTGAAATCTTAAATACTCCAACAAGTGGCTTCAAGTACAAAAGAAAAGAAGCACGAAAGAGAGTGAAATGTACCTCCTGCAGATGGGCAAAAACATTTTTCAGAATAATGAAATTTCACCTGACAGCTCACCATATAGCAGAGCTTTCCAAACTGTGTGTCGCAACACAAAAGTGTGTTGCCACACACAGAGTGGTGTGTCGCCACACCACCCGGAAGCGGCAGCGTGCGCACCGCCGCACGCCCCCCCGCGCCGCCGCCGAGCGCGTGCACGCTGCCGCACGCCCCCCCGCGCCACCGCCGTGCGCGTGCGCGCTGCCGCACGCCCTCCTGTGTCGCCGCGCACGCGCCCCCGCACCACCGCCGTGCCGCCGCCGCACCGCCACTGGCGTGTCGCCAGCGGCAGCACTTTGGAAAGCCCTGCCATATAGGATTGACAGAAGGGTTCCTGATTCACTTCATGGAGGCTTATAAGTCTAGGGCAATCTTACCTAACAAGGCACCCCCCCCCCCAGAAGTACTATACAGCAATTCCCCAATTCCTTACTAGCCTTCTGACTGGGAAGGCTGAGAGCTGTACATTGCCTTCAATCATCTAACCACACATTTCAGAGGAAGATTAGCCCTTCTGGCTGTTCACTGATGAATGTGGGAAAGAACTGCAAAGACATGAAGGCCCAATCACCCAGGTGAGGCCTCCTCTCCTCTATTGCAGCAGTGTGGTTGGGACAGAAGCATCACCAGAGATAGCTTCACACATTTCTGTGGCTTCTACCGGCATTCCTAAACGAATGGCTGAAAAGAATTATTTTCTCAGAGTAACATCTGGCAGTTCCTCCATTATGTGAAGCAGGAAAAGAGATAGGAAATACAAGGAGAAAACAGCATAGCCTTCACATGGTCTGTCTCTCCATCCAGCTGCAGGCACCCTGTCTCACCACTGCACTGTCATAGTAGTTATATAAATATTTGGAATGGTTCTGAGGCCCCAAGACTTTGTTTTTCTCTTTGAATTCATAGCATGTTCCCAGTGGGACTTGGTGTCTGCTACCCAGCGGAAGGAAGGAAGGAAGGAAGGAAGGAAGGAAGGAAGGAAGGAAGGAAGGAAGGAAGGAAGGAAGGAAGGAAGGTAGGTTCCCCTTCCAGCAGAGTGTGTGTGTATGTGTGTGTGTATGTATCTTAAAAAGAGAGGAGTTACCACTCTGGTTTACCTTCTTTTAAAATCACTACAATTTGTTTATGATCCTTTCCAGATGCAAGAGACACCTGCCCTTGAGAACCCCCACAATACCATGGTGCTTCTGGTGATCTCAGAAAGCCACAAGTTAATTGGCTCAGTTCTTGCTTCAGAGGAAATGCTATGACAAAAGTTCTGTAGTGCTTCCTGTGGAGTCCCACCTCATCCTGCCTCCCATTTCAAGGATTCTCAGAATGGGCTTGTTCCTCCCATGCTTCCCCTCAAAGAAAGGGAAAGAAAAGGCTGGGCGTTTGTGCAGCAATGTAAAAATTATGCTTACAGTTAAGCCAGAGGCTACGTGGAAGGATAGCTATGTTTTCCAGTATCTCTTCCAGCACACTATTAGGTACCATGGTGGGGAAAATAACACCCCACCTCAATTGCATAGCATTAACATGTTTCTGCCCAGAAGAAGTTTACAGAATTTGTTAATGCTTTTAGACTTCTAACCTTTTTATCTTATAAACATGCAATCCATTGCAGTTCATTGTATTAATTACACATTATTAAAATACCTTTTTAGAAAGATGAAGTAAACCGCCTTGCCTTCAGATTTTCGAATCTGAAATTTTGAATGAAATTATTTTCATGTCTGTTTATATTGTATTTTAATGGTGTTTTATTGTAAACCGCCCAGAGTCCCTCCTTGGGGGAAGATGGGAGGTGATACAAATGTAATAAATAAATAAATAAATTTTGGTTTCTCAAGGAGAAACCTGCAAACTTGACCAAGGCAGCTCTTAAGGCCACTGCCCACTTGCATCTGACCACACAGCAGTTCCTCGTTGTACAAAACTGACATGCTTCCACTGACCATTCTGTTAGTGGAACAGTCAAGTGACCTGTAGGAATCAGTCCCGCACCTTCTGCCCCCTTCAAGCTGGTATGGGCATGCCACCGTTCTTGAAACCCTCGAGTGCTCTCCTCAGCTGCCATTGTGCTTTCCTTCCCAAAGAAAACAATGCACAAAAATGCAGGGCCACCAGTGTGTTCAGCAGGTTCGTGGAGAGGTGAGTTTTGAAAGATGACCAGATCTAAGCCCTCCTACAGAGACTATGGCTCTAGTCATCTTTCATCTTTCTATTTGTTCTTTAATTTAAACTTCAAAAAACATATAAATAACAGTTTTTAAAAGTTAACTACAATATTATATAAAAGCTAAGTAGTAATATAATAACTATATTACTATTTATAATAAAACTATATAGTTTAGACTACAGCAAAGGAGATTGTTACCATGTCATGGTGCTGGAGCTTGAGCACCTCAATGATGCCATGAGCTAAACAGTGAAGGGACACCCAAGACGGGAAGGTCATGGAAGAGAGGTCAGACTAAATACGATCCCTGGGGAAGGTAACAGCAACCCACCCCAGTATTCTTGCCGTGAAAACTAAACAGATCAGTAGAACCAGAGATATGTCGGTATACCATCGGAAGATGGGACTCCCAGGTCAGAAGATGGTCAAAATGCTACTGGGGAGGAACAGAGGATAAGTTCAACTAGCCCCAGATGTGATGACGCAGCTAGCTCAAAGCCAAAAGGACGGCTAGCAGCCGACGGTGCTGGTGGTGAACTACGAATCTGATGTTCTAAAGATCAACACACCATAGGAACCTGGAATGTAAGATCTATGAGCCAGGGCAAGTTGGATGTGGTTATTGGTGAGATGTCAAGATTAAATATAGACATTTTGGGTGTCAGTAAACTGAAATGGACTGGAATGGGCCACTTCACATCAGATGACCACCAGATCTACTACTGTGGACAAGAGGACCACAGATGAAATGGAGTAGCCTTCATAATTAATAATAAAGTGTCTAAACCAGGGCTTGGATACAATCCAAAAAAAACGATAGAATGATCTCAATTCGAATTCAGGGTAAGCCATTTAACATTACAGTGATCCAAATATACGCCCCAACCACAGATGCTGAAGAAGCAGAAGTAGATCAGTTCTATGAGGATCCGCAGCACCTACTGGATAATACACCAAAAAGATGTTATTTTCATTACAGGAGACTGAAATGCTAAGGTGGGTAGTCAAATGACACCTGGAATTACAGGCAAGCATGGTCTAGGACAGAGCTTTCCAAACTTTTCATGTTGGTGACACACTTTTTAGGCATGCATCATTTTGCGACACACTCTTACAGCAGGGCACAAGGCAGGCACTAGGACCTGTGCAGAATCACAGCAGGTTTGGAGGCAGCAAGGCACAAGGCAGGCACTAGGACCTGCGTGGAAGCCAGGAGGCAGCAGCAGCCGTGACACACCCAGACACTGCAGCCGACACACTAACGTGTCCCGACACACAGTTTGGAAAGCTCTGGTCTAGGAGAACAAAATGAAGCGGGACATAGGCTGATAAAATTTTGCCAAGACAGTTCACTGTGCATAACAAACACTCTCTTCCAGCAACCTAAAAGACGACTTTATACATGGACTTCACCAGATGGTCGACACCAAAATCAGATTGACTACATCCTTTGTAGCCAAAGGTGGCGGACATCCATACAGTCGGTAAAAACAAGACCTGGAGCTGACTGTAGTTCAGATCACGAACTTCTTATTGCACAATTTAGAATCAGACTAAAGAGAATAGGGAAGACCCACAGATCAGTTAGATATGAGCTCACTAACATTCCTAATGAATATGCAGTGAGGGTGAAGAATAGATTTAAGAGACTAGATTTAGTAGATAGGGTCCCGGAAGAACTATGGACAGATGTTTGCAACATTGCTCAGGAGGCGGCAACAAAAAACATCCCAAAGAAAAAGAAAACCAAGAAGGCAAGATGGCTGTCTGCTGAGACACTGGAAATAGCCCAAGAAAGAAGAAAAGCAAAAGGCAATAGTGATAGGGGGAGATATGCCCAATTAAATGCAAAATTCCAGAGGTTAGCCAGAAGAGATAAGGAATTATTTTTAAACAAGCAATGCACGGAAGTGGAAGAAGATAATAGAATAGGAAGGACAAGAAACCTCTTCCAGAAAATTAGAAACATCGGAGGTAAATTCCAGGCAAAAATGGGTATGATCAAAAACAAAGATGGCAAGGCCTAACAGAAGGAGAAGAGATCAAGAAAAGGTGGCAAGAATATATGGAAGATCTGTACAGGAAGGATAATAATATCGGGGATAGCTTTGACAGTGTGGTCAGTGAGTTAGAGCCAGACATCCTGAAGAGTGAGGTTGAATGGGCCTTAAGAAGCATTCCTATTAACAAGGCAGCAGGAGACGACAGTATCCCAGCTGAACTGTTTAAAATCTCCCAAGATGATTCTGTCAAGGTGATGTATTCCATATGCCAGCAAATTTGAAAAACATAGGAATGGCCATCAGATTGGAAAAAAATCAACTTATATCCCTATACCAAAAAAGGGAAACACTAAAGAATGTTCAAACTATCGAACAGTGGCACTTATTTCACATGCCAGTAAGGTAATGCTCAAGATCTTGCAAGGTAGACTCCAGCAATTCATGGAGCAAGAATTGCCAGATGTAGAAGCTGGGTTTAGAAAAGGCAGAGGAACTAGAGACCAAATTGCCAATATCCGCTGGATAATGGAGAAAGCCAGGGAGTTTCAGAAAAACATCTATTTCTGTTTTATTGACTATTCTAAAGCCTTTGACTGCGTGGATCATAACAAATTGTGGCAAGTTCTTGGTGGTATGGGGATACCAAGTCACCTTGTCTGCCTCCTGAGGAATCTGTATAATGACCAAGTAGCAACGGTAAGAACAGACCATGGAACAACGGAGTGATTTAAGATTGGGAAAGGAGTACGGCAGGGTTGTATACTCTCACCCTACCTATTCAACCTGTACGCAGAACACATCATGCGACGTGCTGGGCTTGATGAATCCAAGGCTGGAGTTAAAATCGCTGGAAGAAACATTAACAATCTCAGATATGCAGATGATACCACTTTGATGGCTGAAAGCGAGGAGGAGCTGAGGAGCTTTATGACAAAGGTGAAAGAAGAAAGTGCAAAAGCTGGGTTGCAATTAAACCTCAAAAAAACCAAGATTATGGCAACCAGCTTGACTGATAACTGGCAAATAGAGGGAGAAAACATGGAGGCAGTGACAGACTTTGTATTTCTAGGCGCAAAGATTACTGCAGATGCTGATTGCAGCCAGGAAATCAGAAGACATTTACTTCTTGGGAGGAGAGCAATGACAAATCTCGATAAAATAATTAAGAGCAGAGACATCACACTGACAACAAAGGTCCGCATAGTTAAAGCAATTGTATTCCCTGTAGTAACCTATGGCTGCGAGAGCTGGACCATAAGGAAGGCGGAGCGAAGAAAGATAGATGCTTTTGAACTGTGGTGCTGGAGGAAAATTCTGAGAGTGCCTTGGACTGCAAGAAGATCAAACCAGTCCATACTCCAGGAAATAAAGCCAGACTGCTCACTTGAGGGAATGATATTAAAGGCAAAACTGAAGTACTTTGGCCACATAATGAGAAGACAGGATACCCTGGAGAAGATGCTGATGCTAGGGGAAGTGGAAGGCAAAAGGAAGAGGGGCCGACCAAGGGCAAGATGGATGGATGATATTCTGGAGGTGACGGACTCGACTGTGGGGGAGCTGGGGATGGCGACGGCCGACAGGAAGCTCTGGCGTGCGCTGGCCCATGAAGTCACGAAGAGTCGGAAACAACTGAACGAATAAACAACAAAAAATATAGTTTAGATACCTAATACATTATAAAGTTTAAAAATAAGGTGAAGGAAAAAAATAAAGTGGAATGCTATAGTAAATTATCTAAAAAAGAAAAAGGAAAAAACCCAAAAGATGAAAAAAATCTGACCCTAAATTAAAAAATCAAAATAACAGGAAAACATATCTCTCTTTCCAAATATACTGTATGTATATAAAAGCCAATACAGGTAGTCCTTGCTTAACAACCATTAGTTTAGTGATGATTTGGACTTACAACGGTGCTGAAAAAAACGACTTACAACCGGTCCTCACACTTATGAGTGTCGCAGCGTCCCCACAGTCACGTGATTACGATTTGGGTGCTTGTCAACCAGTTCGCATTTATGACCATTGCAGCGTCCTGTGGTCATGTGATCACCATTTTCAACCTTCCCAGCTGGCTTCTGGCAAGCAAAATCAATGGGGAACCACGTGATTGGCGACCACATGGTTCTCTTAACGACCACCGCAAAAAAGGTCATAAAATTGGGTCGGATTCACTTAATGACCACTTTGCTTAGCAACCAAAATTCTGGTCACAATTGTGGTCGTTAAGCGAGGACGATAGATAGATAGATAGATAGATAGATAGATAGATAGATAGATAGATAGATAGATAGCAAACTAAATAGTTTTCTTCAATGGTTTTCTTCAATTTTTTTCAAGTTGTGATTCATTTTTAAACAATGAATTGAAACTAAACTGTACGGAATCATATTGTCCAGTCTTGCCTCTTCATCAATACAAAGCTTATTCAAAGGCTGAGCCTTGACAAATTTCATTAAGAGTTGCAAATGCAGACATTCTTCCATGAGCACATAACCACCTTTTTTGTCACAGTCCAAGTGTGATATATCCAGAGTACTTGATAAGATTGAATGATTCCAGATTTGGGGGATATAATTTGAATTGACATATTTAATCTTAACTGCTTTTGAAGAACCTGTTTCTCCATTGCTAAAATATCCAGCCAATATGGAATTACAGGTGGACAAGTCTGATAGATAGATAGAGCTGTGTGCTATGGTGATGCCATGTGGTTGTAACAGTCTATTAGTAGTTTCTGAGATGTTTCTGATGGTATATAAACAGAGAGCAAGTCCCACTCCCTTTTCGCACTGAAGACGTTGCCTAGCCTGGCAATGAAACGTCTGCAAGAAAACAACAAGGCTCAGAGAGCACCAAGGACTCCACAGTTTAACCCTGAGCTACATATATTCTCTTTGATTGATATGAGTATACTTTCCAGAAAAATGTACTGCCAACCATTTTCAAATAAGAATTACTCCAAAGTGTTAATTTATCATGAGACAAAAAAATCATATTTAAATGTTCTACCCAATGGGGTCCAGATATGCCTAACTGCTTTCAATACTGGACAAGTAAACAAATTCCTGCTGTACTTAGTTCCCAGCATTTGCAAGGATACTAAATAATAGCTCTCAAGCTGAGCCTAACATGGTACATACAGTATTCAACATTATTTCCATTCTAATACATGGTTGAGATTAACAAAGAAGCCCAATGATATTGTTTAAAATGAGGAAAATGAGAACCACCACCATCATAAGAGTGCTGTCTTTCAAAATGTGTCCTTTCACCAACCCACCGGACAAGCGGAACAAGTTTTAGAAGAGCGCTAAACTCTTGGTCTCCCGAGAGCATGGTACGTATAGCAGGTGAGCGTCAAACCCCACCACCTCCTGACTCCAAGACTCCTCAACAGCAGTCCACTGGGCTTTAGAATAGGCAAACAGACCTTTCCTCTCCTGCTTTGCCACATACAGTCAAGCCTAAGAATATGGGTCAAGACCCCTGTCAAAGCTCACCTCCCTCCCCAAGGCCCATCCCCACACTGTGGTCATGTTCAGCACATGGTTTCATGCTGTCTGAAGACATTTGCAAAGGGGGAGGGCAGCAAAGCTGAAGGGTTTAGCCAGTTGCTTTGCTTAACACATCTTGGACACAGGACACCATAGATCTGCAGCAAGCCAAACCTGAGGCAGCAGATGCAGGATATGGATCAGGAATAGGGACTACATACTTGATGCCATATATTATTCATTCAAGTAGTAATTATTCTCATCCCCTTTCACTGCCATACCCTTCAATGAAGTCTGGGCTAGCAGAGGGTGCTTGAGCAAGAGAAGTGGGTTGAAACAATAGAAGGAGCTAAGGCAGAACGAAGTTCACTTCTCTGGTGCCCTCTACATACAGTATGATGAACCATTTTGGGAGGCACTAATTTAAGGAAAACTGAAATGTAGGGACATCTCTATTCCAATCATTGTCTATTCAAAAGTAATTAACAGGGAAGCAAGAGATACCAGATCCAAGAAAGTGGGAAACCAGAACTTGTCACTGCAACACTTAAAAATCAGAGAAAGATGAAGGAAAAACAAAGACCTTGGCAATGTTTCAGATGGGTGGAAACATCTGTTATCTCTGCAAAAATGCTGACATTGGATTGCTACTGTTTACAGCAGAGCACAGAAAGCAGCAAAGCAAACAACACTGACACAATATGGAAGCATATGCACATTGTAAGGCACTTTGGGGGAATGATGTCAGAGGAAAGGAGAAAACATCCACCTGACACCATATACCTCCTAACTTCGCACCACATTCTGTGGGATATGGTACAGAAGGTCATGAGTTCAAATCAACTGTTTCCTTCCTTTCTTTCCATTATACCCGTCTCCCAGTGCTAGGACACGCAATAACTTCCTTGGACTAATCAGCAGATAAGAAATATATGGAATATTACAGTGGGAAGAGAGTTTGCCTCCTAAGTGACAGGTTTACATGCCTAACTAATGGCTGGCCTTATCCAGGGGACTCAGAGACTGCAGATTTTAACTCATGCACTGCATCAGAGTAGGAGAAGCTAAGGTTATCCCTGCCTTGCAACAGAGGAAGCAGCTTCAAAAGGCACCATGCAGGAAAGGAGTTGAATGCCTGATACTGGAAGACTTTTTAAGCACTGGTCCTGCGAGACATGGACACAATCTGGCCTTCATGCTACAAACAGCTTTCCTGAGATAAGTGATATAACATGCAAAGCATCCATTTCTATCTGAGGGAGCCCTAAGAGGCCTCTGATTTACGTAGATAAGCAACAACATGTATCTTTGGCTTCTCAGCTGCCATTCCCTCCTATCCTGCATCTCAGAAATAATATTCTGCGTAAGATACAAGAAGTCTATGAAGGTTCTCAGTCATCCAGGTGGAATTGTCTGTAGCTTGAATCATGTCAACTGGATTTCTATTTTCTTAGTGGAGTCCACTAAGAAAATAGAAATCCAGTTGACATGATTCAAGCTACAGAAGATACAAGAAGCTGCATCGCCTTTCAATTCCGGCCCATCCCACATTCTCATCTCTTCTCCCACACGTACTGAATTTGGCCCTCTAGAGAAATATTTTATGTATGAACAAAAGAAGGAAGTGGTGTACAACTTTTCTGCTATTTTTCCTCCCTTCATTTGCATTGACCATAGAAGTTCAGACCAGCCAAACAGTTATCACCCTTTTTCCAGGGCACTTCCCTTCCCCTTCCTTTGGCATGATGGTTCAGGGATTTTATTTTGCAACAGAGTTACTAGTTTGGGGAAGGGATGGTTTTCAGTATGGTGCATGCTGCAGAACAGGGAGGGAAACTTTACAGCCCAGCAAAGATTTCAGTCAAAATGCCCCCCCCCCCCCCCGTTTCCATTTCCTCAAAATGGAAAAAGAAGTGTCATGTGTCATAACAATGGGACAAGGACTTTGGAGACGTCTTCATCTTAAATTGAGTACAAAGTTCTATAATGGCTCTTCCCCATCAACTCATACTGTAGGCAGGAAGTTGGTAGGGGAAGGTTCTCAGGCACAGACAGCCTGGTTCAACCGTTCCCTCAACCCCATTTTTGAAGTCTCAGAAAAACAAATGAACAAGTGTTGATAGCATGAATATTCTGAATAAGATCCAAGACGCTGCAGTGCTTGCAACAGTAGCTCAAGACTCTTGTGCGTGCAGTTTATACCATACATATTAACTGTGAACAGCTGCTCATACCAGACCAAATTAGTACAACAGCCTTTTGCCATTGATGGTAGTGACTAAGGGCAGCTTCATCTTAATGACATGTAACGCAGTCTGAGGCAATGAGTGTGCAGATGGTCACTTTAAGTTGGGAAGCCTGAGTTGTTTTCACAGCATCTACGTGAAGCATGATCAACATTACTGACAAACCTCTGAATGCAGGAATGATATCCAGAAATCAGTACAGTGATGTACAGGAAATCCAGTTCCTGCATCATGCAGGACTATGGTTATTTCCAACTGGCTAAACCATGCTTTGCTAAAGAGGACACAGTGGTGGAGTGCAGATTCTGCTAAGCCACTAACCATGGGTTACAAAACAAAATGATAAGCTGTATACAACATCTAAGATAAAACCAAAAAGCCCATATGATGACTAAGCACAACGCGTAAATTCAGTCAGTATGATGAATCAATCCTAATCTTCCAGCCTTGGCAATATCACATTTGGATTACTGAGATCAAAGCCAGTGAGTGCACTTTTGATCTGAAAGCAGGACTTCGTGAAATTAACTCCTACCTTCTAGAATCTAGATAAAGTGGCACAAACAAAAAGCAAGGGACAGCTACAGTTGATCAAATCTGGAATAAATTCCTCATTCTGCAATGGAGACAAACTTCTTAAACAAGAGTCCCAAGATTCTTTCTAAAGTGCTGTCTTATCTATAGTGTGGTGTACACACATGTGTTTTTAAAGCAATGCATAGTTACAGTTAATGCAACATGAAATGTAGCCCTGATTATCTTTTCAAGGTCTTGCCAGGTTGCTAGATTTCTGCATATTATCTCCTTAATCTATGCTTCTCTGATCTTCTAGGGCAAATAGTGAGAATTCTGTGCCTTCTGTGTTTTCTGTATAACCAATTGTGTAACTTATTGCATCCAGAGGCTGACAAAATATATGAGGGCATGCTTAGCCTAGTGAAAGCTTATATAATTGGCTAAGCATGCCCCCCCTATATTTTAAATGATTTAGTAGTCATGGAATTATAGCCAAGGTGGATTTAATGTAAGAGAGTGAAGGCAAAAAAGAGTTGCTTGGTAAGTGGGCAGCCATATAAATTGAAGAGAAGAAATAAATAATTTGAGAATGTAATGTTTCATTATCAAGTAACTCTGGGATATCCTAATGGTCTTCCATCCAAGTTTTAAGCAAGTCCATTTTTTTTTCTTGTTCCTTTGAGTCAGTTTTGACTCCTGGTGACTGTCTGGACAAGTCCTTGCAGTTTTCTTGGCAAAATTTGGGAAGTGGCTTGCCCTTGCCTTCTTCCTAGGACTGAGAGAGTATAACTGGCCCAAAGTCACCCAGCTGACTTCATTCCTAAGGCAGGGCTAGAACTCATAGTCTCCCAATTTCTAGTCTGGTGCCTTTAACCACTATACCAAACTGGCTCCAATTATCATTAGCTTTTTGAAATTAATCTGCAGTAAAAAGGAGAAAGAGGATGGGGAAAAGAGAAATAGTTTGCAGAGCATATATCACTTCCTCTTGACATATAGCTTTCCAAATTTCCACTGCAGAGAAGATATTTGCATCATACTTTTTAAATAACACAAATGAGTATCTCTAAAGAAGTTTAGCCTGATTGCACCAGGATAGTGAAGAAACTGAATTTTGTATCTTTCAAAACACTTTCTGCTGAAAACCTGTAATGCTGAAATCAATTTATTAGTATGTGAAGAATGTCCCATTTCCTTTTCCAAGAGTGGTAAGAAAGTCTCTTCCGTTCTATAAATGCATGCTGACTCTGTAGGAGTGAAATGATTCAAAATTTGGGGTAGCTTTCACTTCCTTTCTTAACATCATACTTTGCGTCATAGAAAATTCATGTCCTCCTGCCCACCTAAACAATATACTCTCCCCACAGCATTGAAATAGCTAATTTTAGCACATGGGTGATATAGAGAACCTGAAGCACTGAATCAGCAGCTGTTTTCTTCATGTAGCAGATAAGTGGGAAGAGTACACCAAGGAACTATAGATCTACATGTCTTCAATAAAACTCCAGATGATTTGCTTTAAACTGCAACACATTTTAAGGAAGGGAGTGGGTGGGAAGCGGAGCAGGACACATGGTCCTGAAAATAATATACATATGGTTACTCTATTGACTCTCATGGGTCATGTTTAAGCCTGGACTAAGGGCTTTTTCACTGTACACTCCTGGCTTCTGTGCAATAATCTGCACATATAGACACTTGTGTTCCTCCTCTACTATTATTACATGACTTTGGTTTTTGTTGTCATCACACAAAGCACTGTGGTTTTAAAATATACGACACCTACAATTTGGGAGATGCTAAGTCAGTTCCAATTTCAGGATCAACTTTATCAGGCACCCATGAAGATCCATGTCCTGGCAAAGGGACTCTCTCCCTAGTTTTTTACAATGGGACTTTAGCTCAGCCACCTTTTCCAATTTTCTCTCCTACCCTTTTCCTCTCTGGTTTTTTTTTTTTTGGGGGGGGGGGGCTGTGTTAAGGAAGATGCCAGAAAAAGTTCCTTACCTACCTTCCCCAACCCGGATGCCCTCCAAGTGTGTGGATCTCCATTCCCAAAGTTGTCAGGATACTAAGGACCTTAGGACTTGAAGACCACACATCTGGATAGTTTCCAGGTTGGGGAAGACTACTTTATGTGCAATCTTATGTGGCGGTAGCAGGTCTTCTATCTCAGGCTCTCTTCTCCCAGTAGGTTCAGATAAAGACAGCCTGAAGGCAGACAAGTAAACTATGGCTGCTGCTCCTCCTTAACCCTATCCGGCTGATCCAAAGAGAAGCAAGCAGAAAGACTAAAATGGACCCTGGCTGAGCTGCAACAAAGACACAGATGGATAAGCAGGACTATTTCTAATGCTACTATTACGCTTGCTCAGGCCAGGGGTGTGACGATGTAGCATAGTTTAGGAATAAAGAGCAGAACCGGTACTCAGAACTGAGACAAATATACAAGGAAGGAAAATCTTAATACATGAGGAAAAAAATCGGAAAAGGAATGTAGGCATATGAGTATGGTGACTGCTGATCACGTAAGATGAATGCACTTAAAATGAGCTCTCACGCATGTATTACCTTCTGCCACTAATCCAAAATGTTGGCAGTTCATACGAATGATTTATTTACCTGAGCAGCATAACAGAGAAGAAAGAAAAGACACATAGTATTAGAGATCATCTTTCATGAGCAATATGCATTGCCCTGTGCCAGTGGCCAATAATTAATCAGCCCTGAGCAAGTTGGCATCAAGAGTATACCTGATAAATCTTTTAGTTATAAACTTTGCCTAAGAGGAATATGTCAGAATACATCACAAGTTTGGAAGGTTAATCAGAAATGCTAGTTTATTTGAGTGGGAACAAATCTCAACATACTGTAATAGGTCTATATGAATTCATTAGTGCAACCAAAACTTGACAAACATTTGTATTCCAAGCTGAGGCTGCAGCAGTTCCTCACCTTCCTGCTTTGCAAAGAGATGAAATGGTGCCAATGTGAGGCAGACTATCCAAATAAAACTCCATGTCATGCTGTCATAGAACTTTCCCATGCCATGTTGCAACTTATTTTTAGGATGTGGTTGTCTCCTATATTTCCTGTTTGGTACTTAATAAAAATGGAACCAGAAGGGCAAGATGCTTCCACAGAGTTAGAACCACTAGTGTCATATACATTGTCCCAAATGGCTAAGGAACCAGGAAACAAATCAAGATCAACAATCTAGTTCTGTTTTATTACACTGGCATTTCTCTCTCTCTCCATTTCTGATAACATCTTCATCTGCATAGAAACTATGATGCTGAAGTGGCCACATGAATTTAATTCTGATTTCAGTCATCTCATTAACTGTTATTCAAGTTGACTCCTTTCTGAGGCATCACCAGAAGATTTGTACTGGTACAAATTCAGCTGAGCTATGCTTTATAGTACCAGCAATTTCTCAGACACTCTCAAAATATATGCTGGCTATCGGAAACACTTGCCATATATCTTTTAACCTTGGATGAACGGTGTAGCTGTGGCATAAGCCTGGGATTAGACTGATTATCCCTACAATTGGCAATTCTTAAGAAATAAAATGACATTAGAGTAAATACAGTATTTCTATCAATAGTGGTTCAGTGTTCTAATACTATAAGATTATGCATCTGGGTGTGCCACTAGCTATGCAATCAACAAGATTTACCAGGATTAATACCCCATATAAACTGGTTCTCCCTTTTCAACAGGATGGTGCAATGCATATTCAAAGGAATAAGGAAACTCATACACATCCTTGACGACAAATATTAAGCAACCCAATACCATGCGTTTTCCTTAGACATCCTCTCCAACTTTGCTATTATATGTAAGTGGACCTACATTTGGACCCTGCATATCCTACTTCAAATACCATCATGGAATAAAAAAAAGATACGTACAAATGCACTTCACATATTATAAGCTGGTTACTTGGACACAAAATCCTAGTCACTAGTATACATTTTTTCTGGATAAAGGTACACTGGACTACAGCCTCTCATTCCCAAGGCACCCAACTGAGACTGATATGATTCTGTTGTATTTATACTGAAGAATCAATTAACAGAGACAACCATGAGTTTTGGCCCAGGAAAACCACAGCCTATGACTTCAGGGAGAAAGAGGACAGAGAGAGGCTCATTCTTGTAAATGAAAGTTCCTATGCTGCTACTCAGGGGAGGTAAGGGAGGAGAATCTTGCATATTTTTCAAAAACATAAGGATCCCTCAGCATTGGAATATCTGAAACAACAAGCATCTGTTATTTTTTATGGAACATGAACAAAGTTCCTGGAATCTCTATGTACATCCCAAACTCGTGCAATATATCTCTTCATGCTAAGCCACTTGCAGACATTGAATTTCAGTTTTCCCCAGTGCATGGCTAGAACAGAAGAGAACATGATTCTGACATGATATGCAATGACTTTCCAATCAGGAGCTTTGGTGTGAATACCAGCACAGGGAAGAGCTAAGCTAATGTGAAGGGAAATGCCTTAGAAGCCTTGCCATGCCCTCCAACTTCAGAAAGTTGGAGGAAAAAGAGAGATGGCCATTCTTGGCCAAGTTGGCAAAGGAGAGTCCAAATTAGCCTTCCTCAATTCAGGGATCTTCAAATGTGCTGGACTACCACTCCTACCATCTCCAACTAGTATTTTCATTAGGTTTATTAGTTGGGAATGATAGGCCCTAGAGTCCAACGCTAAAGGTCCTGGATCGAGAATTATAGTTCAACATAATCTGAATAGGCAATAGCTACTGTATGTTTTCATTATAACAAGATACTACCACATGTAGGCAATACAGTAGGTGGGTTGAAGTGTGGCAGACTTAATACTCGGCAAACAGCCCAGTTCTCAGCCCTGGGACAAGTTCTAAGCAAGCCCATACTTCAGAGATTAATAGGCTGCATGTAGGAGAGCACAAGAGAAAGGGTTTTTATTTCCAGTTTAATCCCCCATTAGCTAGTTTTATTTATTTATTTACTTATTTGGTTAATATTGCTGTTCTGTTTCCAAAGCGTGATAGGATTAGGAAGGCCGCTTCTGAAAAAAATGGGGAAAATCTTATTGCACTTCAAATACAGCAGCCAAAAGGCACTGCAGGAAATTGTGGAAACAAGATTAATTTTCTCCAGTAAAGTGTGTTGTTGTTCCTCAAATTCCTATCAAGCTGTTTTGAGGATATCTTTACATTGCAGGGTGAGAAACAGCAACATATTTTTATGGCCAGCCAACTGTTCAGCTTTACATGTACAGCTGAGCTGGCATGACTGGATTCTTACAACCTAACCTGAATTTATTCTTACCTTTTTAAAATCAGTCCCCCTCCAACATGAGCGCATCTAAAGAGTAATTTCTTGCAGATTAACATACTAAAGAAATTTACCACAGCTAGGGTTACCAGATGCATCAACATGAAATTATAGTACATATCCATATATCATACAATCAGGCCAAGTTTCTACTTTTATAATCAAAGCCAATAACCAGTAGTTAATGACAGACTCTCTGCTAGAAACTGCAAGGAAGGAAGGAAGGAAGGAAGGAAGGAAGGAAGGAAGGAAGGAAGGAAGGAAGGAAGGAAGGAAGGAGGGAGAATAGTGACATAGTAACAGATGATAGATGCTAGGGAAGAAGAGGTGGCAGAGACATCCTATGAGCTATTCTAACAATCAGGGCTAATTTGCGTGGAAAAAATCTACAGTTCCCCCAAAACAACTTGCAGCATCCCTTACCACTGTCCACACTGGCTAGGGCTGCTGGGAGTCATAGTTGTGTAAACATCTGTAGGACCAATTTACTTCTGGACTAGATTTTAAGATTATAAAAACATATGAAGATAATAACCCATGCACGTTGTCCAATACTTCAAGTTTCACATTCAGTCTATTCCTATATTGAGCAATAGTGCAACATGAAGCACAACATGAAAGTTGGCTACAGAGTTCTGAATCAGAATATATAGTAACTTAAGTGAGTAGTCAGTGCTGGACAAAATCGTGCACTTCTAGGTTAAGAAAATAATAACATAATTCAGTTCTGATTTTATCTAAATGGAAAATAATACGCCCTGAACACTGCTGAGTTGCCAAAGGGATGTGAGGTGGTGGCCAACCACCTCAGTTTTTCCAGCTTCCCTTGCTTCTGCTCCCATCCTCCAGTGCAACTGTAACAAAAGGAATGGTGGATCTCCTGGGCTCCCAAGACAAAGGTCAAATCCTACTCACACCTGCCCACTGAACTTCTGAGTAAGAGAGCTCCAGTTGTGGCCAAAAGCCATGCTTCAATGGAGATGCAGCTGTTTCCATACTTCAATAATCTCCCATTGTGTCGATGAAATAAAAAAAATCTGCTCCACTCTTCTGAAAACAGAGCATACCGCACTTGCAGCACAAAACCTGGCAGGGGGTGGGCCAAAGTCTGTGACCCAGCGCACCTTCCGCTTTGCTTCCAGGACAAAAGCAGCAGAATACTGAGAGCTTCCAATCAATGCTGTGCAACCACCCGACTGCTTTGCACTTTTATCATTCCACTTCATTATGGAGCTTGTCACTGCTAGGATTTTACTTTCTGTTCCTTGCAGCCAGAGAGAAGCCTACCAATTTGTACCTAGGCAAATGCATAGTCAAAATCCTCCAAATACTATGCCCCCATCCAAACAAGTTTTGCAACAGTGAAACAGAAGACGAAAAAAGAAAAGTGTAGAATCAGAGGCTATGACCTATCCCCTGACTTCCTGAATGAGGCCCAACTATACAATTTTGAAATGTAAAATGTTAGTTGTAGCACTGGGAATGAGAGAGCCCTATCAATGCCCCTGCTCTGAATTTCTTTGTACCTTCATGGAATAGGAATGAATCAGTAATCCTCACATGTTTTTGCTGGCTATCTGGGAGGGAGAGAAAATGCTAAAGGACCAGGCCATTTATCTGCCCAGGACAGAATTGGATTTCTTGGCCTTTTCTAATTCCCAGCTGCAATTGTGCTAAACAAATATATGATTTGTTTGACTAAATGTGATGTTTGGTTTGTAAACCTCAGTTTAGAGCTTCATGGCTAATCCCAATCAGTTGTAGATTATTCAATAAATGATAGATAGATAGATAGATAGATAGATAGATAGATAGATAGATAGATAGATAGATAGATAGATAGATATTATTCATTATGGTCATTGATTATTGCAAAGTAGATTAGGTAGACAATAGAACAATAGGATCCATCTACTCAGACAAGATTGGAGGTTCAAATCCCTAGCCCCGCGAGATGGAGTGAGCTCCCTCACTAGCCCCAGCTCTTGCCAACCTAGCAATTCGAAAGCATGCAAATGCAAGTAGATGAATAGGTACCACTTCGGTGGGTAGGTAACAGCGTTCCGCGTGCGTCATGCGGCCACATGACCGTGGAAGCGTCTTCGGACAACGCTGGCTCTTTGGCTAACAAACGGAGATGAGCACCGGCCCCTAGAGTCGGACACGACTGCACAAATGTGCGGGGGGAACCTTTACCTTTACTTACTCAGACATTAGCTCTGAGTACCTTTGCTAAATTTTACAGACTATAAAACAAAACTTTGTAACATTTATGGAAAGGGATATATTTCTGTTGGAGAATAAATAATTCAAATAAAACAAATCTGAGGCCCCTGAAAATTCTGTTATTAAAGAGGTTATAAGGCAGAAGCAGATAACCCTGTAAAACTGACAATATACAAGAGCTGTGGTTCCAATTCTCCAGCACTACAAGGGCAAAGTTTAGTTGCATATGACATTTTCTTAAACTTCCTCTCTATGATGGTTGTGGGGTGAGTGTTAAAGCAGCCACAGGATAAGGCCCTTCTGAATTGTGGTACTATAATTGGATATAAATGTCGAGTTGGTCTAATCTATATAGATTGATGATTTGCAAAAACATCTCCAGGCAGGGATGCCTCTTCCATTTGACCTTCCATATCTTGTACCTGTTTGTCTGAGAGAGTGGTGTTTGTGAGCGAGTCAAAAAGTCAAGATGGTGGTTATGTGAGGAAACCCCACCCGTTTTGTACCTGTGTTGCAAACATGCAGGGTTTCAACCACATAGCCATGACCACCCTCTTGACCCTTCTGAGCCCCCCTCACCTGCATATGCCCCCCTCTTCCACATGAGCCTTGGTATTCTCAAAAGCTAGAGAAACCATTGTAATTCAATTTCTGACAGAGTGATCTTTTCCATTTTGAGATGAAGTTGTTGATTAATGTTAGAAACCAGACTCATGTGGGAAAAGGATAACCTTAACCAATAAGCAAATATATTTTACCAAGACTGGTCTCCACCTTAGTGATCCCAGCTTCCTGATGGAGTACTATTTTTGGTATATAGTAGGAAAATTGGAAAATATTATGCAGAAACATGGATTGCATGCCCTCTAAAGTGGCTGTGTTGTTGTATGAACCCCATATGGTATGAGCTTTAGCTGTGAATAATTTTAATAAGCCATGGTTAAAACATACCTTAGCAGAATGTGTTTTCCTGGTCCAAGTTTGGATCTGATTATCTGCTGTTTGGAGATCTCTTGGTTGTATCAGTGCAGGTATGTGAGATATGTGGCCTGAAGTCCAACTGTCCCATGGAGAATCCCCAATCTTGGTGCTCACTAGGTGTGACTATGCTTGCTGTGAATTCTGGGAGATGATTTCAACTCCTAGTCTAGGTTGAGAATTCCGGCACTGAAGGGCACAGCTGAATGATGCCCAAGTTGGTGAAGTCTGTCCTACCGCCCACTAGCTTGTTCCCCAGATCTGCCCTTTCCTAGACTTTGCCCTTGTCCTTGGATCCACCCTGTTTTCATCTGCAGGCCTAGAAAAGAGAAAGCCTCTTATTGCTTATCAGCAGCTGTTTGAATGTGAGTTTTTCCTGCCTTCCCATTGATGGCAGGGCATGTGGTTTTAAATACTCGTAGCATGGGGAGAACATTTTTTTAACATGGAAAGACCATTTCTAGAAAGAAATAAGCCTGCCACCCTTCGTTTGTCAATCCTCCTCAAAATAATCTCCATGTACTTGAACAAGGCTATGCAATAGTCTCAACTAACATCAATGGAAGCTGTTTTAAAATCTCATTGCCCTGTAGCAGTGTTTTCAAGGGAAAGTCTCCCTGCTCATGAAGTGACTCCCGTTTTTAAAAACTCACTTGACAAGCTGCGGCAAGGCTTTAAAATAACTTCTACAAACCCTGATAGAGGCCATTTTTAAACTGCACAATAAGGCAGGGTTTAAAAAAAAACAATGAGAGGAAGTAGCAAAAGATTAAGACAATAAATGTAGTAGAGTGGCTCCAGGTAAACCTGACAGGACAATTTGCCTGCAGTAGGTAGCTGCAATCAGCTCCGCCTTCTCTTGGAATGCACCCCCTCCCCACAAAATGTTTCCATGGGCTGAAATACATTTCCAATTCCTTGTATACTATAATATACTAAACATGGAACTGTGTGCAAAATTTCTATTACTATACAGATGTCTGCCGGAAATTTGACCAGTATGATCAGATTTACTCTCATTACAACTATGGCCCTGATTCTAAATAACTTCATTGGCTGCATGTTTGCTTTGTAGTCCAATTTAAAATGGTAGTAAAGAGGACCAGCCTGCCTTTAGCTGCAAGAGGGAAGGACTTACTTTTTCTAGCAGTGTCTCCTGAAAGACAATCATCTAGCACCATTGTTGCACTTCTTTTAGTACTAGCTACAAATATTTTTATTGACTTAAGGCACTTCCAATTCTCTATTTAAGTCTTGGCTTACACAGTGCTTTTAATTGTTGTCTTTTCTCTTTTTATTACTATTGCATTATCATATGCTGCATTATTAATATTGTTATATACTGCATACTATATCATTATTATGCAGAAGGGCCAAGGAAATGAAAGGTGTTATATACATTACTTACATTATGAGTGGGGAACCTATGCCTACCGAATGCCAAACTGGAGCCACCTCAGCTACCAAGGTCAGTATAGAGGGATGCTGGTAGTTATAGTTTAGCAATGCCTGGAGAATCACCAGTTATCCAATCCTGGTTTACATAAACCAGTAAGGAAAAGGACCTGCTCTAAGAGCAGTTTTCCATGGTCTCAGTGGAGGCCTCCCTCATCATCTGCTACTTCAGCTCCTATTCACTGGAAATGACAAGGTCTGAATGCTGGACCGTCATGTGAAAGGCTGCACCCAAAGTTGCAGCATCAGAAACGGCACTGCCAATGCTATCATTTTCCATTCAGCTCTATGGCTTCAACCCTTTCTTTCAAAACTGAGGTTTTCAAGATACAAAATACTATATCCTCTGCAGGAACAGCAGAGGCCCTGAAATTTGTATAACCGGCTTTTTACAATCAAAAGGGGGGGGATATGTTTTTTCCCCCCTTCCTTCTGTGGTTTTGATTCTCAAGTTAGCACAACAGTGTGAAAGCAACAGTGCAGAAAAGTACCGGGCAGACATGACATGGCTCCCTGCAGACAGTAAACAAAAGAGGCCATTTCTGGGATTGGGACATATTTAAGGTATTTTCCAACCTCTGGGTATCAAAAAGAGAAAGGAAGCATTTACATGGCTCCAATTGTCCTAATAACACAGCAGAACACTGGACTGAAGCCAGAACATAACCAGATTTTAAGTTCTGACAACCATCCAACATTACCTCCAAAGCACTCAGAAAGACAGACAGACACAAACTTTCTAGAGGCCTTCCTGATTCTCTGCCTTGGAAAATAGAAGCCATTGGACAGAACAGGGAAAAATACACACACGCACAGACACATATGAACACACACCCTTGAGCCTTGATTTTCAGAATGGGTGGGCACGCGCCAAGCAAAACAAAGGGGAAGGGGAAGGGAGGAGGAAGGGGCCTTCCAGCCTCATTTTGGTCCGGACCACAACAAATTACAAGGCACTGCCTGGCAGCTACAGCTTTGGGGTTTTTTTTGGGGGGGAGAGGTCCCTCTCCTCACAAACATCCTGAAACAGACACTAGGGTCACACTCCCAAGAAGTTCATGCACAGCACACACTCTTTCAAAGCCATACAGACATTTATTTACCAGGTGAGACGCATGGACACGCGCCTCGGGACAAGTGTACCTCATTTTCCTATCTGTAAAATAGGGCACGCACTGCCTTTGGCCAAGGAATACCAAGGGGAAGAAGTTAGGAAACGACTTTCCTGCTTAACAAATCGCTTTTTTTTTTAGTTGTAACCCTGGGAAAGTGGAAGCCAGCGCCAGGCCCAGGTCTCGCCCCGGGGTGAACAGGACCCGAAGGGGGAAAAAAATGTGTCTCACTTTAGACATCTTTAAATTAAAACTCCATTTAAAAAAGGAAGCATTACCTGGCCAAAATAGAACCAGGCAACTCACCCGCCTTTATGCCCACCAACCCACATCTACGTCACTTTCACCAGAGCTCCCTTCCTGCCGCAATCCCAACATTGACTGACCACATCCCGCCGGGGGATCGGCCCCGCGATCCGACCCACCATCCACACGAATACCATCAGCCTCTGCTCCGGGTGTTTCCCGCTGGCTTGTAGCCACCACGGGTGAGGGGATGTTGTCTTGGATCTGGCAACACACAAGGAAACGAGCGGAAAACGGCGCCCTACTGGCAGCGGGAGGGGGATCTGGGCTTGATCCCGCTTCCTCCTCTTCCTTCTACCTACCTCCCTCCCTCCCTCCGCGATCTACCTACCCTCGAAGTCGGAGATGATCCCTTCCAGGTGCGCGTTGACCGCCGGATCGGACATTGCCCCGCTCAGCTGTCGCTGTGCGCTTGGAAATGCCGCCCTCTCCCCTGAGGTTCTCGGCAAGGCCGGAGCGCGGCGCGGAGAGAAGGGCGCCCTCGGACGGCCCCCTAACAGCGAGAGGGGTGGGCGAGAGTTGGCCGCGAGGCGCTCGCCGGCAAGAGCCCCCCGCCCCGTGGGTCCGTCCCGCTGAAGAGACTCGAATGAATGGAGGAAGGAAGGGGAGCCACGGCCCTCCCCGCCCCTCCGCACTTGGCAGCCCCGCTTGCGCACAGGCTGCGGCGCACGCCTGTCAAGCTGAGCCGCAGCAGGGCAACGCCGACCAGAGGCTGGGCAGAAGGCGGCTCGCCTGCCCGCTTTCGACAGTCTTTGGCCCGGAGGGAGGGAGGGAGCTCGCTCGCTCAGTCCTAAGTATCGCCGGTCGCTCCGGTCCGTAAAACGGTCAACCCGGGGGAGGGGACTTTCGTCCTGCCTCCAAAGAGCCGAGGGCACCAAGGAACAAATCAGGTCACTCCAACCCTCCGCGCTGCGGTAGCCTGGAAGAGTTTCTGAGAATACGCAGACTACCCTGCCCTCCTGCACCGAACTGAATATACCCTGTACCCACATACCCAGGAGAGAGGTCGTATGTTGGGGGATATTACGATCACAGTAAAGTATTCCAAAATCCATTCTTTCCTTTCTCTATTTTACCTCCACCATAGGTAGTAAATTGGACACCTATTGTACAGCTAAAATGTTCAGCCACAGTGTTAGCAAAAGGGAGCGTTTGAACTAATCTTCGCTTAGCCCCAGGACCAAATTCGACACTCGGCCCACCAACAGAGCAGCACCGTGTTGTTCCTTAAGCAAACCGTCAGTCTCCTTTTCATCTCACCCTCCCTTCCAGGAAATCAAAGCAACGTTACCGGGAGCAATCCGTTGTCGCCATTAAAACAATCCTGGGAGGGAGGCTGAAGAACTAGGAAGCCTGGAGAAGCAAAGGGGTGGGGGTGGGGGTGGGGGGCAGTAAAACCGAGTGAACAGGCCTTGAAGGCTGGGCAAGGAATAATTGAAAGAACCTTCAGGCCAATGGATGGAGTGCTGCTGTAGAAAGACAATCTGGGCTAGTGACCAGAAGTGACTGCAGCAGCCTCTCTATCAACCCCTCCCCCCCCACATACAAACACATACCTGTGGTGCCATTCAGGTGCCCTGGTCTACACTTTCCAGACAGAATGGCTACCCCAAAGGGTAGAAAAGCTATCAGAATAGTGCCCTCAGCAGGATAGGTAAGGATCCAGGAAATGGGGCTTCACAACACTCTTTCCCAATTTGGTGACCCTCCCGGATGTGTTGGACCAAGACCTCTGGCCAGGAATGAAGAAACTCGTAGTCCAACACATCTGTAGGGTGACAGCTGTGGGAAACCTGCTTTATAGCACAGCCACTCTGTCCTTGTCATTCCTCTTCTGACCTATGCATTTCCTGGGCATCTTTTTATTTTACAAGAAAGATCTCTGCTTCCTATGGCAAATGGACAATTGCTGTTGAGTCAGACTCGGCTCCTGGTGACTTCATGGACTCACCCGTGCTGTTTTCTTGACAATACTGCAGACGTACATGTAGCTTTATTCTTCATTCATACCCTTAGCTCAAGTACCCCCACCTTCAACCACCAGCTTGCTACTTTTCCCTTCATGTTTAAAAGTGCCATTTCTTTATCACCACAATTACCAATTAATGAAAAGAGTAATAGAAGTAGTAACCTATTTCTGAACAGTTTTAAAAGGACGTCACATGAATGTAAGGTGTTGACAAAAGACAAACCTTTTCAAGTGTTTAGAGTGACTGGACTACAGCTGGGGAAATTCAGCTGCAAATCTGCCTTCAGCCATTAAATCCGCAGGATAACACTTTCTCTCATCCTAACCTATTTCAAAGATGGTGGTACATTGCCTTGAGCTCCCTGGAGGAAATGTGGCTATAAATGTAATAAATACAAAAAAGGAAGTTAAATCTTTATGGGTATAAAGAGCCACTGTGTATGCTCTTTTAAATAGAAAAATAGGATAAAATATTTTAAATAAATAGTTACAGAATTGAAACAGATACTTAGGTTGCTTTTTGCCATGTTCTAACATGCTCTAACAATCTGTGGCACCTTCTACTGATAGGGCAGGGCTTTCCAAACTTTTCCCATGGCGACACACCAATGGCGGCGTGCGAGAAAACCCGGAAGCGCCGCCACTGCAGCGCTTTTGGGTTTTTGCGTGCTGCCACCGGTGCGACACTTTCGGTTTTTTGTGCACCGCAGTGGTGGTGGGAGCAGTGTCCTTGTGTGCCGTGCGAAAACCCAGAAGTGCTGATGGCCCGCCGCTGCCGCTGTGCGCACAGCGGCAGTGCACCATCAGCGCTTCTGGGTTTTGACGCAACACACCTGGGCCCCGCAGGCGACACAGTATTGTGTCACGACACACAGTTTGGAAAGCTATGTGATAGGGTGTTGAGTTTCTGTTACATGCTTATGCACGTTTCCAACATACTAAGAACATCTGTTCATTATTTATAAATTACATATAAATGTTAACTGAATGTGTTTCTGAGCTCTCTATAGTGGCACAATCTTTCCAGCACCGGTGAAACCTTCCATGTTTAACAGTCTGTTTTTATTAACAGCATGACACAGAGGATATTTCAGATGAGACAAAACTGTTTCTTTAAAAGAAAAGCTATCAGAATAGTGCCCTCAGCAGGATACTGTTTAATCTAAGTTAGGAAAAAATGTGTCTGCCATACTTTATAAGATCAAAAAGAGCAATAAGGGAACTTTGCCTGCCTTGAATGTTTCAAGCTGTTTCCAAGCTTGATTTTGGGACAGCTGAACGGCAACATTTTGAATACCTTCTTGCCATCCAGCTCTGTTTGCAGTCAGTGTTTGTGAAATACCATTTATATCAACAGTACCTGACTATCTGAAAACCGATAAGAGCCGGATTTCTCCAATGTACCCTGTGGTGCATTTCCAAATAAAGTTTTAGGCCACAGTAGATTTCTAACCAGCAGCATCAACACTGAATGCAAAACTAGCATCATTTCCTTAATTCTAAGAAATAGCTGTGATTAGCATCTCTTTATCACCAGTGAATCAACTGGGGATGATGCAGATATACCTATTTTCTGTAGCTTGAATCATGTCAACTGGATTTCTATTTTCTCAGTGGAAACGTTTCGCTCCTTATCCAAGGAGCTTCTTCAGTCTGAGCAAAGTTAGTAAGGGAATCCTAAATATGTTTCTAGGTAGCTGTGTGACCTTACACCTGGGGCTAGGTCATGGTATATATATATAACCAATATAACCATGACCTAGCCCCAGGTGTAAGGTCACACACCTACCTAGAAACTTATTTAGGATTCTCTTACTAACTTTGCTCAGACTGAAGAAGCTCCTTGGATAAGGAGCGAAACGTTTCCACTGAGAAAATAGAAATCCAGTTGACATGATTCAAGCTACAGACAATTCCACCTGGATGACTGAGAACCTTCATAGACAGATATACCTATTGGTTGGTAAATGCCCATAGCCTTGGTGCTGGGGCTGAAAGGAACCATATATTTCCTTCTCCTGCAGTGCTAAAGAGAAGCCAGAGACTTGGATGCTGTTTCTTGCTCTGTAAGCTCTTGAGAGAAAACCCTTATCCAAAAGAACCGATGGAATGGAAGAAAGAACCTGAAAGTAAACCACTTAGATGTTAATCTAGACTGAGATATCATATTAGTTCACCCTAGCTTGGTGCCCACTCAATGTGTTGGATTACAATTCCATCATCACCAGTCAGCATGGCAGCTAGGGTTGACAGGACTCATAAATCAACATAGCAGCAGTAGTAGGACAGGAGACTGGGAAAGGGTTCACTACATTGGCTGCTGTGTTTTATTTCAGAAGATAGTCCTACATTCTTGGGTTCTTAAACTCTGCCCCAGCCAACAACTAAAAAATGTAACCCTGACTGATTGGACCAGCATGGTACCACTGTCCCTCCCCCACTAACACACATTTTGATTACTCATTTCCCTTAAATTTTAAAGGCCTGTGAAATTAAATGTGGCTGCATTTCAATTGCAATCTGAAGAGCAGCCATGGGATAAAAGTCAGTTTATACATGTTATTGGTGCTTCTAAAAGGTAAAGGTTCCCCCCGCACATTTGTGCAGTCGTGTCCGACTCTAGGGGCTGGTGCTCATCTCCGTTTGTTAGCCGAAGAGCCAGCGTTGTCCGAAGACGCTTCCCGGTCATGTGACCGGCATGACGCACACGGAATGCTGTTACCTTCCCACCGAAGTGATACCTATTCATCTACTTATATTTGCATGTTTTCAAATTTCTAGGTTGGCAAGAGCTGGGGCTAGTGCGGGAGCTCACTCCGTCACGCGGGAGTAGGGATTCGAACCTCCAAACTTGCGACCTTCCGATCGACAAGCCTGGCTTCTTACCCGCTGAGCCACCATGCCCCTGGTGCTTCTACTTCTCCTTTTTTTTAAAAAACAACCCTGCTCATTTATATTTTGTACCAAAAAAAAAGCAGTTTCTAATTTGAATTGAGACCCTATGCCACTTCTTAGACACCAATCTAACTTCCTGCTGCTCTGCATCTTCATAGAGAAAGTGGCTAGTAAGGGTGGGTGAATAGACAGAATGATCAACAGAAAATTGATGGAGGACTCCATGCCACACTGAAAACATATTCCAGATTAAGATCCTCACAACACTTTTTCCTTCACAATAAAAAAGGCCCATGCCTTTAAGTGCATGTGTGGGGTGTGTGGGTGTGTGTAGGGCAAGCCAGCCCTGTTTATTTCAAGAGCACATTGTTTCCCTTCCCTGCTGATCTGCAGATTTATCCATAATGTGTAATCAATACTGTACTGTATCTGTAATCTTGCCCTACAGAACTAGTCCACAACCACATACTGTGAAAGAGCATGATAGTCATAGGGCAGGGATGAGGAATCTTTGCAGGGAGTCTGACACGACATTTTCAAGAAAGCCAAATCATAAATAGGGTGAAACAATGGTGGAAAGTGGGTGCAGCATGTCATACACAGATGAGGGACACAAATTCTACCCCCCCCCCTTTTTTTCTTTCTTTGTTTGAGCTAATTACTAAAGCCATGCTAAGCTGCTTTTAGCATTTGCACAAAGAGGCAGGAAACCACACTGTCTGATTTTGGCAATTGTGCAGCTGAAATTAAGCAGCCTGATCAAAAGAAGCTGGAGGGACCACCACAGGAAAAGAGTTGCTGGGCTGCATATGACTGTTGGGCCACATACTGTATGACTGTTACTCACCTTGATCTAGAGCCTCACTGCATTAACCCCCAGAAAGGGAGAAGAGAAGAGAATGGAAAAGTGATTTGGGGAGGTAAGAACAGGATGGAGGAGTTTATTTACATAGCCACCCATTTTAAACAAGAAACTTTGGGCAGCTAACAAACAATACAACCCCCACATACATACATACATACATACATACATACATACATACATACATACATTCATTTAAAATAATCATATAACAATCAAGTCACCACACAAATAACTCACAACACCCAAAACATACATATCGGGCTTCAGTAATACCCTGGCCCTAACACCTGAAGGAAAAGCTAGGTCTTCACAGCCCTACGGAAGACCAACAGAGTCAGGGCCATCCAGATCTCAGAGGATGTACCATGACAGAGTCCTATCAGATGGGTCCTATCAGATGACATTATTTCAGAGAACAAATCCAGAGCATTCTCACCCTGCCAGCTCTGGTGGGATGGGCTGAGACTATTAGAGCCAGGCGGTGCTGCAAATTGATGGGCATGACTTGGATTTCTCCTTACTTTTCCTTAGCAAATCATTTTCTCTCAAGACAATAACTTGGGCTTTTCCAATATTAGGAAGTTAAGACTAGGCTGTGAAAATATTCGTTCTCCCCACCCCCACCCTCACAATATTTATTCCACCAGTCAAAAGGTATCTTGCTTTTAAGCCAAGGGACTCCAGTTCTCTGAAGTCCTGGTTCTGGCCATTCGCTGCCAAAAACCTCACTACCTCTATGAATGCATTTTCTGAAGGAATGTAGAGCTGGTAGCCATTAGCACATTTTGTGGCAGGGAAGCCCATAAATTGATGCAGAATGCATTTCTTTCCTTTGTTCTGAAGAGGCCACAGGTCCATTTCACTAGATGTATCCAATTTCCACTCCTTGCTGCTCTAGGTCATCATCCTTTTTTCTAGGGGCAAAGGCTATTGTTCATGGCTTCTGTCACTCCTGGTAGCAAGAATGGCAACTGCCTGCTCCTTTCCAGATCTTCCCCAGATCTCTAGGCTGCCAGGCACAGAGAACTTCCAATTGCTGAGACATGCATGTTCTGGATGTCTGCAGTGGCTCCTTAGGGCAAAAGGTCCACCTCCACCCTTTCCACCTGCTTGCTCCTTACAATAGGGCCAGACTGTGCCAAGCACCACTTCCCTTAAACTGATTAGTGCTGCTGTTAGCACTCCAGGAGCTGGAAAAAGCCTGCAAGATCTTTTTGGGTTAGGGGCGCGATGGCTCAGCGGGTAAGACGCCAGGCTTGTCGATTGGAAGATTGCAAGTTCGGAGGTTCGAATCCCTAGTCCCGTGTGTCAGAGTGAGCTCCCGCACTCACCCCAGCTCTTGCCAACCTAGCAATTCGAAAGCATGCAAATGCAAGTAGATGAATAGGTACCACTTCAGTGGGTACGTAACAGCGTTCCGCGTGCGTCATGCCGGCCACATGACCGTGGAAGCGTCTTCGGACAACGCTGGCTCTTTGGCTAACAAACCTTCCAAACACTACCCTGAAGATGCTGGGATTGGATTTAGGAGTTTTTTCTTGCAAAGCATGTGCTTTACCACTAGGCCACATGAGCAGGATGATGTAATGATACATCTGACTGATCTCCATAAAAGAGAGACAACTATGTGGAACTTACAAATAAGTAATTTTGGTCAAACCCTGTCTTTTATTGTTTTGTGAGAAACATCTTCCACAGTTTCAAAGAAAAAGGTATAGTACAGCATCCTGGAAATTTCATAACTATAGAAAGGGAAGAACTGGCATCGTTAAAAGGAAATCAAGCTTATGGTTTCCTTTCTCTGTATGTTCATTTGGAAATGACACTCTTGTTTGCAAACCATGGGAAAGGGAACAAAATAGAAAAACCCTGAATCTTTTAGAGCCCAGATTAAAGAAAGAGATGGAGGAGGAGAAGGGACTTTTAGAACGATACCTTTGCTCTCCAGATGATATGTTGGAAATCTATTTTGGAAGGGTGTGTGTGATAGTTTGTTAACTACCACCTTGTTTTCAACAGTTTATATTCAACAGAGTATTAGCAGACAATGAAGAACTATCACATAAGGGCAAGCAATGAGAGATCTCCAGATGTTGATGGACCACAACCCCCAGCCTCCTGTACCATTGACCATGCTAGGCAGAGCTATTGAGAATTAGAGTTCAAGCAAATCAGGAGGGCCACAAATGTCCCATCCCCAGATTTTGAGAGTTGTAGAATACCTTAGATAACATCTCCACAACATTGTCTCATTTTCTATGTGAAAAAAAAAAAGCCACAGCAGCTGCTATTTAATTGAGTTTTCTTCCTGGAAACAATAATTAATCTCAGAGCCAACATGATTCAACTTCATGATTATGTCATTGAGCACAAACAAAGCAAATGTCTGTGAAGGCAATTCCCATACTCTGTATTTGCTTTCTTGGTGACTTTGTTTCATAGTCCAATTTTGGCTGATTTTCCAAGAAAAAGAGTGAATGATGGAGTTATGTTTTTGGCAAGCACACAATCTATAAGGCTAAAGATTTTTGCACTTCCCAAGATGCAGCAAGTAAGATGGATTTCCTAATGAGCAACTATCAAGATTTAAATATTTAAGAGCCTTAATTAACAGTGTTATTGGACACACCCACTATCATCTTCTGAAGTTAAACTGCATCAATACCAAAACCTAACATTTTTCCTGGTGATTTTTCACTGCTCAGTGGCACATCACAGTAGAAAACATAAACCAGAGCATCTATAATTACAGCAAAAACTTGCTGTCAAGCGATATTATTTCTATGTATCACCATAAAATGACATGCCATAATTCTGGGCTACCCAGTACCTATACTGCATTCAACTTGCCTTTATGTTTCTTCTGATATACACAGTTCTCACTCCCATATAACAATGTGGTTAAAGGCATATGCTTTTGCACAACCACTTTCATTTCTTTCAACAGTCATTCCACACAAAAGACTACCAACTACCTACTACTTTTCACCTAGCATTCGTATGGTTTGAAATTTCTCCAACCATTTCCCCCTCTTTAGAAAACATTCTACCAAGGTTGATGAATCCAGCTACTTCTCCTTTTTTGCCATTTAAGTCTAGAGAATAGGCTAAGTTTTTAATTTCCATGGAGTTGTGCCCAGAATATCTTCTGAGTATTGCACCAAAACAAAGTCAAGGCAATTAAATTTGTTTAGATTTTATGCACATGGAAATAAAGCAGATTCCTTCATCATATGGGAGCCTCAGATGGATTCCTGCTGATATTTCCTGAGCTATGGAAGGATGTTATACAGCAGGTTCCTGGTTTAAGAATAAGTTCCGTTCCTAAGTCTGTCCTTAGGTCAAATTTGTATGTAAGTCGGAACAGTTATTTAGCATCAGTCAAATGTTTGTCTTAGTACACAGTATATATTTCACCCTTCTATGCATATAAAACACTTAAGAAACACTTCCAAATACACTAAAACATCTTAAACATAATAATACACAAAGTAGTATTGTGTATTTAACCCGAAACATTGTACTTAACTCGAATTTTTAATATAATAGTTTTTATGGCAGTCCGTTCTTAACTAGGAGTCGTCCGTAAACCGGGACGTTCTTAAACCGGGGACCTGCTGTATAAGGATGGGGAACCTGTGGTTCTCCTGATCTTGATAAACACCATGCTGGCGGGGTCTGCTGGGAGTTGTAGTTCAGCATTTCTTTCCCCACCTGAATTCCTGTGTTTGACTCGGATTTTTGAGATAGCTGCACCTCTGATTTCTGGAATTTCTAAGAGACTAATGCTCTTATACTAGGTTTAAGTGAAGATCAGGAGAAAAAGTAATTAAATATATATATTATTGTGCTAGTCTAGAACAGAGTACTGGCACATGGGAAGAGCAAGAGTCCACTAAAGTCCATGATTAAATAGACACCACATGCACAGAAAGATAATCTCCAGAAACGGTTGGCGAAGAATTAGCTTGACGTGATAAAGGCTGATATAAATAATGGCAAACTTTACATTTGTTGCTCATTCCCTAATACCTTTGACAAGCACATAGCATGCTGGTTTTCTATCCCACTGAGCTTTTCCACATGTATGTAAGATCCAGCCAACACTTATTCCAAATAAGTTTCAAGTACTAAATGAGAGAGAGAGAGAGAGAGAGAGAGAGAGAGAGAGAGAGAGAGAGAGAGAGTGTGTGTGTGTGTGTGTGTGTGTATGCATGCATGCACAGGCAAGGCCTTGTACTTTTTGATGGGAACCACAGAGTCAAAAGAAACCATTTAGGCTATCAAGTCCAACCCTCTCCACAGAAATCCAAATTAAAGCATTCTTTTAGATCATAGCTTTCCAAACTGTGTGTCGCGACACACACTTTGGTGTGTCGCAACACAACCCAGAAGCGGCGGCAGGGGCGTGCACGGTGGCGGTGTGGGGGTGCACGTGGCGGCGGCGGTGTGCATGGCGGCGGCGGCACGCCATCAGTGCTTCCGCGTTTTAGCGGAGGCCGCCGCTGCCGCCGCCGCCATGCACACCACCCCGCACCCCCACACCGCCACCGTGCATGCCGCCACCATGCCCGCCGCCACCGTGTACGCCGCTGCCATTGGTGTGTCGCCAACGGCGGCAGTTTGGAAAGCACTGTTTTAGATAGTTGTTCAGCCTCTGCTTGAACATACCAGGGAAGGGGAAATTTAATTCTGAACTTGTTTGGGGATTTTAAAAAAAATACAATCAGGATGGCGTGAATATGGTAGACAGCAGAAAGAAATGCAGATGAAAGCCAATCCTCATTAGATGGTTTATTGGGAAAAGATATTAGTTGAGGTCCTGCAATGTGACCAAATGTTTTTCATTCTCAGTATTAGAGACTTGGAAATTTGTTCATCCTTTAGAGGAGGGGGAGCTGGGAGAGGAAAAACCTCGCTTTCTATAAGTAGTGGTTTATGTTCCTGCTGCTTGCTTCCTTTGATATATATGTGCATTTTCTGTTCACGCTGACCCAAATTCCTTTCCCTTCTCTGTTACACTGTTTTGGAGTGTTCATAGTAGGGGTTACACAGTCACAGGGTTGTTGTTGTGGGGAAAATAGGAGGAGGAGGGAGTATTAGGTATGTTTGCCACCTAGTTATTTATAAAAATAATAAAGGCGGGATATATATATATATATATATATATATATACACACACACAGTATATACAGTATATACAGTATATACATATATACATATATACATATATACATATATACATATATACATATATACATACATACATACATACATACATACATATATATATATATATATATATATATATATATATGGATGTTATGGCCATCAATATTTATTTATTTATTTTCTACCCTGCCTTTATTATTTTTATAAATAACTCAAGGCGGTGAACATACCTCATACTCCTTCCTCCTCCTATTTTCCCCACAACAACCACCCTGTGAGGTGAGTTGGGCTGAGAGCGCGCGACTGGCCCAAGGTCACCTAGCCGGCTTTCATGCCTAAGGCGGGACTAGAACTCTTAGTCTCCTGGTTTGCTATTGGCTCCTTCCTAGGGGAGAGTGAGTGAGTGACTGGCCCAAGGTCACCTAGCCGGCTTTCATGCCTAAGGCGGGACTAGAACTCTTAGTCTCCTGGTTTGCTATTGGCTCCTTCCTAGGGGAGAGTGAGTGAGTGACTGGCCCAAGGTCACCTAGCCAGCTTTCATGCCTAAGGTGGGACTAGAACTCTCAGTCTCCTGGTTTCCGATTGGCTCCTTCCTAGGCCTGAGAGAGAGGGACTGGCCCAAGGTCACCCAGCTGGCTTTCATGCCTCAGGCGGGACTAGAACTCTCAGTCTCCTGGTTTCTAGCCCAGCACCTTAACTACTAGACCAAACTGGCTCATAATATGCTCACAGGCATTTTGATTGGTACTTCCCAAGCAACTTCCCTTTTTTTACTTGTTTTTTTTTAAAAAAGATTTTTAATTTAAAAAAAAAGAAAGTCAAATGGGAAACTTCTGCCCTGAAAAAAACAAAAACAAAACCTTGAGCATTATTTTATTGGCAAGAGTACCTCTGGGGCTCTCGGTATTCTTAGGAAATAAAAATGGTATGCGGCTCCTGTGTGCCCACCTGCACAGAGAAAAGACAAAGTAAACTGGGATAGCACAGAGCAGCCTAGGCAGGCAAAAGGGTGGGAAGACAGCTGTATCACCAGTGTGTTCTGATGATGGTTTGGCATCCCGTGACAAACATTTTATAAGAGCATCTACAGCATATTATGTTTGGTTTTAAACCTATGTTAGTGGCCCAGACTCACCATTTGTGAGTTGGGTAGTCATATAAGTAGATTAAAGAAATATTTCCACATTTCCACTGTATCCAATGGCCCCAAAACAGTTGTCTATCTGTAGTGGAAGATGATGTTGGACACACACCTTTGACTGCTTACATATAACAAGATTCCAGGGGCTGCAGCTCACCGGGTGAGCAGTACAGGCGTCAGTAGCCAGCATTGTAGGTTTTTTTTATCAAAGCCCAGAGTTCAGAAAGTTCTCCAGTTTCTCCAGGCTCTGTGGTTTCCACTCCCCCTCTTCCTCCTTCCAATAGCTGCCTGTTCATCTCTTTCCCAGGGATGCAAAGAAAAAGAGGAGCAGCCTCCCCTTGCCTTGATCTTGACAGGTCTTCTTCTCTCACAAATCCATTGAGATATGGGATCAGAGCACAAGAGCCATTATAGGGATAATACTAATACCCATCCAGGGAAGGAAACCCAATCCTACAGAATGGATGCCCAAATCTGGAAGAAAAGCAGTAAGAACCGCCCAGGGTCCCCGTTGGGGGAGATGGGCGGTAATATAAATTTAATTAAATAAATAAATAAATAAATAAGAAACATGAGTCCCATGTAAAGCTTGGGACACTAGAGTATCATCCACATAGTCCCCACTGCTTGCCAGTCACTGAAGCTACATCCTCATATCAGAGCTTCCATCTCGGGCTCATGAGGCTGAGGCAGGCAGAAACTGGATCGAGGTGATCCAGTAGGAGACTAGTGTGGGAAACAAAGCAAGTCCTCCTCTCTGTGAACACTTTTTAAAAAATATTTTATCCCACCTTTATTATTTTTATAAATAACTCAAGGCGGCAAACATATCTAATACTCCTCCCCCTATTTTCCCCACAACAGCAACCCTGAGAGGTGGGTTGGGCTGAGAGAGAGTGACTGGCCCAAAGTCACCCAGCCAGCTTTCATGCCTAAGGCGGGACTAGAACTCTCAGTCTCCCGGTTTCCCATTGGCTCCTTCCTAGGGCTGAGAGACAGGGACTGGCCCAAGGATTTCAGCAGTTCTGCTGGTTCTCAGGAAGGAGAGAGCACATTCCAAGAAGGTGGAAGAGATAAGAGGAGACACAGTCTGGGAAGCGATGGTGGGAAAACTAAGCAGTTCAGAATAGCCCCGCCCTAGAGCTCTCCCAGGTTATTTCCCCTTAGGTTAGGTAGAGTAGCTTTAGTCTGGCAAGATTCTGTCTATACGGTGTGAGCGAATAAAGAACTGGAGTTTGAATGGACTGACTCTTCGTCGTTCTTGGGCTGGGCCTGACATCCAGCCGGCTTTCATGCCTAAGGCGGGACTAGAACTCACAGTCTCCTGGTTTCCAGCCTGGTGCCTGAACCACTAGACCACAGCTTTCCAAACTGTGTGTCACGACACTTTAGTGTGTCGCAACACACTGTCTGGTGTGTCGCCACACAACCTGGAAGCGGCAGCGGGGGCGTGCACCATCAGCGCTTTCGTGTTTTAGCAGAGGCTACCGCCGCCGTGCACGCCCCCGCCCCCGCGCACCCCCCCGCACCGCCGCCGTGCACACCGCCGCCAACAGCGGCACTTTAGAAAGCACTGCACTAGACCAAACTGGTTCTTCTGAGTCATGTGAAAGAGGCGGCTGAGGGAGGCCAGCAATCTACACAACTGGCTCGCTACAGCACTGCCTCCTCTGTGCCTCCATGGCCATTTCTCCTTTGGCTGATGGAGAGACCGGAACCTCCCTAGCAAGCATTACTTTTGTAGGACCAGGGGACTATCAGCCTCATGAAATACTGTTCACAAGGTCACTACTCCAGTCCGTAGCCCCCATGCAGCCTGCAGCCACCTCATCCTTTGATGCTCTTCCCACTGTTGACCTCTCTTGCCCTAATTCCTCTCCTGCCAGCCTCCTGCCTCTCTCTTCTGCTGTCCTACCAAGTGCAGCTGCTCTGCCTTCCCTCTCATTGAGAAGGAGAGCGAGCAGCAACTGGGGCAGGGGTGGGGGTTAGGGTTAGGGTTAGGGGGGAGAGATGGGGAGTAGAGAATCTCACTTCAGGCTCCACTAGTAGCAGCAGCAGCAGCAGCAGCAGCAAACTCCTACCTCTCTGCTGGTCTTTTTCTGGGATGCAGCAAGAGAAAGGGGGGGGGGGAACAGCAGTTTTCCAAGTGACACACTTTCCTCCTGTTTCAAGGTAAGGAGGAAAGCACATTGCTGGGGAAGTGGGGGAGAACCCCAGGACACTTGTATGAAAAAAATGGGGTAATATTCACAAACACGATGATCAGGTACAGACTTCCAGTCACTTCATGCATTGCTGCTTTCTGGGATATCTATTTCTTTTTGTTTTCCTATTAGTGAAAGCTACCTAGTTTTTCTCTGGGTCTCCCAAATCTGGAGCCAACACTGCAATGGAGCAGGTAAATTCCTATAGTCCATCATAAGCAATTTGTCAAAGTCTGAATAAATGCATGGAACTGATTTAAACCAAGTCTCATATCTTTTAATAAGTCAAGGTAGAACATGTTTGTGTTCCTTCCCACTTTTTAAAATGATGCATATGCCATTCTCGTGCTGCTAAGTCCTCTTCAGGGCATGAAGACTCCACCTAGAGATCCCAGGGCAACTGAAAAGATAATATAAATTCTGCCCTTCGGTTGAACAACTAAAGACCTTCAGGAGCAATTTCCATCACATTAAAATCACATTAAAATCATTCACCATGTGATACAGCATTTGAATACTAAGCAATTTAGTGCTAAATTACATCTTGGAAGCCACATGGAAGCCACTTTGAGATGCTCCACTAACTGCTACCATATCCTGGAGCTCACCTTGAGGCTTAGACAGTTTTCAACATCACAGTGAAAAGAGAAACAAAGTCCCATGATGCTAATAAATATTCAGTTATATTCCAAACTTTGACATTTATGAATATAATCCTTAAAGATGAATATAAACATGATAGAATAAGTCCTGAGTCAAGTCATTACAGAAGTTTCTGGGTCCATAATGCTATTTAGTAACATCAGAGAACACAAAGCAATGGTGTGATTAGCTAGCGAATCATAGGGTTGTCAACAGACCAGAATCAATGGCCTTGTTATAGTCATGAAGACAATGATGGTACTTTTCTCCTCTGGCTGTGTGTCTGTGGACCGAACAGTACACAATGAATGATCAACCGTAGTCTGTGCCCTAGATTTACTGAAAGCTACAGAATAAAAATCTATTCCAACTCATAATGTTCTTCTTGTATGAAACAAAACCTTATGTATATTTCCTCAGATCAATATTTCCCAACCTGGTGTTTGCAGGTCTGTTGGACTATATTTATCCTTAGGGAATATGGCTGGCTACCAAGTTAGGAGAGGTTATCTTAGAACCCTACAGGAACTTACTTCAATAGATGAGAACAAGGTACTGAAGTATTTGTTTAGGGTTGGCAACGTGGTGCTCCCAGGCACTAGAAAGAGTATACACTTCCACCACCTCTTTTTTAAAAGAAATTATTACTGACCAAAATTTCACAAAATGTTAGTGTTTTTACATGTGATTTCATGAGATCTCGTGCAAGAACACTGAAGTCTATGCAAGATCTTGCATAGATACACTTGATATGAGATTGTAAAAATTCTCAGGAGAATTTGGGTGATCTTTGTGGGAGGACATCTGGGCCATCACAAAAGTTCATGAAAATGTATATGGCATCTAAAAAGGTGACCAATCTCTGATTTAGGCTTACTTACTTCCTGTTCCACATAAAATGTTGCATAAACAGGCATTAGGACTGCACTGGCTGTCTTTTTAATACATACATACAGCTTTCTCCTTCCCCTTCTCCTTCTCCTTCTCCTTCACCTTCTCCTTCTCCTCCTGACTTTTGGTAGTTGCTAGGACTGTATCCAACTATAGCAGAGCTTTCCAAACTGTGTGTCGGGACACGTTAGTGTGTCGGATGCAGTGTCTGGGTGTGTCATGGCTGCGGCTGCCTCCGAGCCCTGCCAGGATTCCATGCAGGTCCTAGTGCCTGCCTTGTGCCTTGCTGCCTCCAAATCTGCTGTGATTCCGCGCAGGTTCTAGTGCCTGCCTTGTGCCTTGCTGCCTCCAAACCTGCTGTGATTCCGCACAGGTCCTAGTGCCTGCCTTGTGCCTTGCTGCCTCCAAACCTGCCCTGCCAGGATTCCACGCAGGTCCTAGTGCCTGCCTTGTGCCTGGCTGCCTCCAAACCTGCCCTGCCAGGATTCTGTGCAGGTCCTAGTGCCTGCCTTGTGCCTTGCTGCCTCCAAATCTGCTGTGATTCCGCGCAGGTTCTAGTGCCTGCCTTGTGCCTTGCTGCCTCCAAACCTGCTGTGATTCCGCACAGGTCCTAGTGCCTGCCTTGTGCCTTGCTGCCTCCAAACCTGCCCTGCCAGGATTCCACGCAGGTCCTAGTGCCTGCCTTGTGCCTGGCTGCCTCCAAACCTGCCCTGCCAGGATTCCACGCAGGTCCTAGTGCCTGCCTTGTGCCTGGCTGCCTCCAAACCTGCCCTGCCAGGATTCTGTGCAGGTCCTAGTGCCTGCCTTGTGCCTTGCTGCCTCCAAATCTGCTGTGATTCCGCGCAGGTTCTAGTGCCTGCCTTGTGCCTTGCTGCCTCCAAACCTGCTGTGATTCCGCACAGGTCCTAGTGCCTGCCTTGTGCCTTGCTGCCTCCAAACCTGCTGTGATTCCGCACAGGTCCTAGTGCCTGCCTTGTGCCTTGCTGCCTCCAAACCTGCCCTGCCAGGATTCCACGCAGGTCCTAGTGCCTGCCTTGTGCCTGGCTGCCTCCAAACCTGCCCTGCCAGGATTCTGTGCAGGTCCTAGTGCCTGCCTTGTGCCTTGCTGCCTCCAAATCTGCTGTGATTCCGCGCAGGTTCTAGTGCCTGCCTTGTGCCTTGCTGCCTCCAAACCTGCCCTGCCAGGATTCCACGCAGGTCCTAGTGCCTGCCTTGTGCCTTGCTGCCTCCAAACCTGCTGTGATTCTGCGCAGGTCCTAGTGCCTGCCTTGTGCCTTGCTGCCTCCAAACCTGCCCTGCCAGGATTCCACGCAGGTCCTAGTGCCTGCCTTGTGCCTGGCTGCCTCCAAACCTGCCCTGCCAGGATTCCACGCAGGTCCTAGTGCCTGCCTTGTGCCTGGCTGCCTCCAAACCTGCCCTGCCAGGATTCCACGCAGGTCCTAGTGCCTGCCTTGTGCCTGGCTGCCTCCAAACCTGCCCTGCCAGGATTCCACGCAGGTCCTAGTGCCTGCCTTGTGCCTGGCTGCCTCCAAACCTGCCCTGCCAGGATTCCACGCAGGTCCTAGTGCCTGCCTTGTGCCTGGCTGCCTCCAAACCTGCCCTGCCAGGATTCCACGCAGGTCCTAGTGCCTGCCTTGTGCCTGGCTGCCTCCAAACCTGCCCTGCCAGGATTCCATGCAGGTCCTAGTGCCTGCCTTGTGCCTGGCTGCCTCCAAACCTGCTGTGATTCCACGCAGGTCCTAGTGCCTGCCTTGTGCCCTGCTGCCTCCAAACCTGCTGTGATTCCGCACAGGTCCTAGTGCCTGCCTTGTGCCTTGCTGCCTCCAAACCTGCTGTGATTCTTCACAGGTCCTAGTGCCTGCCTTGTGCCCTGCTGTAAGAGTGTGTCGCAAAATGATGCACTGCTGTAAGAGTGTGTCGCAAAATGATGCACTGCTGTAAGAGTGTGTCGCGAAATGATGCCCTGCTGTAAGAGTGTGTCACGAACATGAAAAGTTTGGAAAGCTCTGAACTATAGAATTCATCCTCCAATTCTGGATGAAAAATTCAATTTGTCTCTCTTGGGAAAAGTCATCTGATAATCTTGTCAGTCATATACTAATTTTTAAAATTCTGAACTTCTTGAGATATTACATCAAAATGTTTTAATTTATGGCATCAAATCATTAAAGTATATGTTCTTGTTTGTATGGAAATGTATATGAAAAATTAACCATCCAATAAATACATTAGGCAGGACAAGAATAAAACTAGTTCACAGAATGGAAAAGAAATGACTGAGTTTCTCCCAAGACACACTGCAGGAGATGAGATCTCTTCTGGAAGTGGGTTTGCTGCTTCTGGGCCTATAGAGTTGCAGAGAAAAGTTATCTCAAGAACTGAAAGGAGTGACTTCCAGTGGGAATATGGCGGACTGACCAGCTGTGCCCGTGAGCTCTGCGGGCAGAACTGGCATCGTGGCAGTTTTTTCAGGCTCAGGCTGGTTTCTCCTGAAGCCCAGGAGCATTTTTCCGGATCAAGGAAAACGCTCGGAATTGACCCATTCGTCCTCCAGACGGCGAGTTGCAGCCAGGAGATCGTAAACAACGTGCGTGATTGACGGGTAAGACTTCGGCAGGAGGCTGGGAAAACACCATTTCCAAGCCGCGCTGCAGCCTTAAAGGGACATTAAGTCCAGCCACTCCATTTCTAAAGCACTCAATTTTTTTTTCAAGTATTCGTACCCTGAGAGAGGCTTTCTACATTAAGGAGAAATGATCTCTCTTGGTGCTTATCATTATTTTTGTTATTAATCTTTGACTTTATGATGGAACGTTATGGGAAAAAGGAGTTATTGTGTATGGGAGGTTTTCTGAAGAGAAGTCTGTGTTTGTGAGGGGAGCAGTTGGGCTGTTTGATTTCTTTAAGAAAATAGCTCTGTGCCCATTATGGGAATATGTAAATGTCTTGGTCTATTTTGAAGTCGGTTAAGGTAAGGGACTAAAAATATTTACCTGAATGGTCTTTTGGCTTTGGATGATTTTACTTATCATTAATGATTGGGATTATGGTTACTAAGGTTTTTTCTTATTCGTGTTTATTGTATTCATGTTTTTTGTATTATTAATTATAATGGTAGACAATCTACATGCTTTTTTATTTTTAATCTTTATTATAGTAGACAGGAATGTATAGAATAGTAGTAGGAAGGGAATAATTAAGCAATTGCTATTTTAGGGGTCGGATGTTGATTAGGTGATTTATATTTTTTCTTTTCTTTTAATATAAAGGGAGGGAGCAATGGTATTTAGTGATTTTTATAATGTGCTAACTCCAGCAAAGGAGATCACTACCATGTTGTGGTGTTGGAGCTTGAGCACCTCAATTATGCCATGAGCTAAACCGTGAAGGGACACCCAAGATGGGAAGGTCATTGCAGAGAGGTCAGACTAAATACGATCCCTGGGGAAGGTAACAGAAACCTACCCCAGTATTCTTGCCGTGAAAACTAAATGGATCAGTACAACCAGAGATATGTTGGTATACCATCAGAAAATGGGACTCCCAGGTCGAAAGATGGTCTAATGCTACTGGGGAGGAACAGAGGATAAGATCAACTAGCCCCAGTTGTGATGACGCAGCTAGCTCAAAGCCAAAAGGACGGCTAGCGGCCGACGGTGCTGGTGGTGAACGATGAATCTGATGTTCTAAAGATCAACACACCATAGGAACCTGGAATGTAACATCTATGAGCCAGGGCAAATTGGATGTAGTTATTGGTGAGATGACAAGATTAAATACACACATGTTGGGTGTCAGTGAACTGAAATGGACTGGAATGGGCCAGTTCACATCAGATGACCACCAGATCTACTACTGTGGACAAGAGGACCACAGAAGAAATGGAGTAGCCTTCATAATTAATAAAAAAGTGGCTAAAGCAGTGCTTGAATACAATCCAAAAAATGATAGAATTATCTCAATTCGAATTCAGGGTAAGCCATTTAACATCACAGTGATCCAAATATACGCCCCAACCACAGATGCTGAAGAAGCAGAAGTAAATCGGTTCTATGAGGATCTGCAGCACCTACTGGATAATACGCCAAAAAGAGATGTTATTTTCATTACAGGAGACTGGAATGCTAAGGTGGGTAGTCAAACGACACCTGGAATTACAGGTAAGCATAGTCTGGGAGAACAAAATGAAGCGGGACATAGGCTGATAGAATTTTGCCAAGACAATTCACTGTGCATAACAAACACTCTCTTCCAGCAACCTAAAAGACGACTTTATACATGGACTTCACCAGACGGTCGACACCGAAATCAGATTGACTACATCCTTTGTAGCCAAAGGTGGCGGACATCTATACAGTCGGTAAAAACAAGACCTGGAGCTGACTGTAGTTCAGATCACGAACTTCTTATTGCACAATTTAGAATCAGACTAAAGAGAATAGGGAAGACCCACAGATCAGTTAGATATGAGCTCACTAACATTCCTGTATATACGGAATATATATAGGAAGATCTGTACAGGAAGGATAATAATATCGGGGATCGATTTGACAGTGTGGTCAGTGAGTTAGAGCCAGACATCCTGAAGAGTGAGGTTGAATGGGCCTTAAGAAGCTTTGCTAATAACAAGGCAGCAGGAGACGATGGTATCCCAGCTGAACTGTTTAAAATCTTGCAAGATGATGCTGTCAAGGTGATGCATGCCATATGCCATATGCCAGCAAAATGGAAAACACAAGAATGGCCATCAGATTGGAAAAAATCAACTTATATCCCCATAACAAAAAAGGGAAACACTAAAGAATGTTCAAACTATCAAACAGTGGCATTTATTTCACATGACAGTAAGGTAATGCTCAAGATCCTGCAAGGTAGACTCCAGCAATTCATGGAGCGAGAATTGCCAGATGTACAAGCTGGGTTTAGAAAAGGCAGAGGAACTAGAGACCAAAGTGCCAATATCCGCTGTATAGTGGAGAAAGCCAGGGAGTTTCAGACAAACATCTATTTCTGTTTTATTGACTATTCTAAAGCCTTTGACTGTGTGGATCATAACAAATTGTGGCAAGTTCTTGGTGGTATGGGGTTACCAAATCATCTTGTCTGCCTCCTGAGGAATCTGTATAACGACCAAGTAGCAACAGTAAGAACAGACCACAGAACAACGGACTGGTTTAAGATTGGGAAAGGAGTATGGCAGGGTTGTATACTCTCACCCTACCTATTCAACCTGTATGCAGAACACATCATGCGACGTGCTGGGCTTGATGAATCCAAGGCTGGAGTTAAAATCGCTGGAAGAAACATTAACAATCTTAGATATGCAGATGATACCACTTTGATGGTTGAAAGCGAGGAGGAGCTGAGGAGCCTTATGACAAAGGTGAAAGAAGAAAGTGCAAAAGCTGGGTTGCAATTAAACCTCAAAAAAACCAAGATTATGGCAACCAGCTTGACTGATAACTGGCAAATAGAGGGAGAAAACATGGAGGCAGTGACAGACTTTGTATTTCTAGGCGCAAAGATTACTGCAGACGCTAACTGCAGCCAGGAAATCAGAAGACGTCTATTTCTTGGGAGGAGAGCAATGATAAAACTTGATAAAATAGTTAAGAGCAGAGACATCACACTGACAACAAAGGTCCACATAGTTAAAGCAATGGTATTCCCCGTAGTAACCTATGGCTGCGAGAGCTGGACCATAAGGAAGGCTGAGCGAAGGAAGATAGATGCTTTTGAACTGTGGTGTTGGAGGAAAATTCTGAGAGTGCCTTGGACTGCAAGAAGATCAAACCAGTCCATAATCCAGGAAATAAAGCCAGACTGCTCACTTGAGGGAATGATATTAAAGGCAAAACTGAAGTACTTTGGCCACATAATGAGAAGACAGGATACCCTGGAGAAGATGCTGATGCTAGGGAAGGTGGAAGGCAAAAGGAAGAGGGGCCGACCAAGGGCGAGATGGATGGATGATATTCTGGAGGTGACAGACTCGACCTTAGGGGAGCTGGGGATGGCGACAGCCAACAGGAAGCTATGGCGTGGGCTGGTCCATGAAGTCACAAAGAGTCAGAAGCGATTGAACGAATTAACAACAAATAATGTGCAAAGGGATTGACTTGTAGAAATAATGTGATTTTGGTTTAATATAGAGTAAGGGATTGATTATGGGAAATTGCTGTATATCCTTGATGTTTAAAGTCAGAAGTCACTTCTTTTTGTAATCTATCTAAAAACATTTCTCTTGTGTTTTTACACTTTTTAGTTCTTTTTTTTTGTAGTTTTTTGTTTTTCTGTCTCTTTTATCTTTTTCTGAAATTTGATAAAATTCTTTTTCTTAAAAAAGAAAAGAACCCAAAAGGAGAAGCTTATTCCAGAGTTCTACACACTGAGAAAGACAGAGGCAACTTTTTTTCCCACCAGAGGTGTTGGGCACATAAACTCATTTGCTTTCCTAGAAAAAAGCAAAAGAAGAACCACAGAGAAAGCAAAGAGAAGAGGAAAATAATTAAGATTTCATCTCTGAAAGGGAACTATGGCACAGGGCTTCCTTTGCTATATTAAAAGTTGTAAAGATTTATAGTATGTCTGTGTTAGGAGAAAGAGGGGTGGGGGAAGTGAAAGCATGGAATGGAGAGAAAACAACCAGGCAAACATTTAAACTTGGGATGAAGGAAAGAAGGAAAAATGAGAAAGACGGGGCGGGGGAGGCCTTATGGGCTAGGAAAGGGAAGCAATGCGAAAGTGGGGAGCAAGAGGGGGAATCCAAATGTAAGCTGAATTCCTAGCAACTAGTTGACAAGCTTTCAGGTGTTGGCAATAAAAAGGGGAAGGAGTGAGGAAGTGGCAAGTCAAGTATGATGAGCTTGGAGCCACCCCAAGCATATCTGATCATAAAATATCAGACCATTTTATTTCACTCTGCTTCTGAATAAAATACAGGATGTGATGAGAGGATTGGTTAGGTCACCATAACGGTGGGATGGGAAAGCTGAGAATTCTTCATACTGCCTATAAAACACCAGCTCTTGTTCACATCAAATGGACTTTGGCTGGAGAACTTCCCTTAGCTGCTCTAGATTAGGCATACAGAAGATCCAAGATTCAAATCTTGGCATCTCTAAGAAGAATGTTGTACTGAAAGTTTCCTCTATACTTTATTTTACCATTCTCAGTCCATTTGATGGCAAAGAAATTGCTTTTGATTTTTTTCACCCCAACAGAGATTTCAGAAGTACAGGGATCTTGCATTACTCTAATTACAACGTGTGCGATGTCCTTTACTGTACAATCGTCTCTCCAGTTGTCTGACTTCTCCCTGACTTCCCATGCTTTAATGAATCCCAAAGGAGGTATCACAGGGAACTCCTCCTACAAGGCTTTTTTAAGGTTCGGATCTAGAGCAGCCAAGGAGGCTGCAGAATGAGAGAATGATGTGCACACACACACACACACACACAAACGGGGGGGGGGGAGTAGCAGCATCCTCTGCAGCCACCTTGCAATATCAAAATAAGCTTTAAAACATCACCAAAAGAAATCTGAACCAGCTAGAACAACAGAATCTTCTTTCTTAGAGGGGTTGGGGAAATTGGAGGACAAATTCCAGGAACATGCTAGCCAGGAAGGACTCCTGTAGGAAAGCAGGAAAGCTGCTGTCAGACAAGGTAGGTGATAACCAGATTAGATGCAGCAATAAGCCTAAAGCAATTTCCTCTGTTCTTCTTCAGCTCTGAGCCCTTGAGAGCCACCACACCGCTTCTCATGGCCCCTCCCCATTGGTTTGGCTCTGCTGTTCTACAAGCCATGTCTTTTGGTCAGGGCAATCTATTGTCTGAGTTCTATGTATATTATTCATACCAGTTGATCAACAGCTGTAAACTTTTACAGAGGAGCATGTGGGAAACTATTGTTCCATGCAGGAAAATATGAGCAAGCTCATACCCTCACAGTCAGGAATTCTCTGTTAAGTTGTGATATCTGAAAACCTCTCATATACATGCACAGGTTTAATCCTATGGCATGTACCCATTTGTTGCTGACATGTCAAACAAGGAAATGTGCCTGAACATATTGCATACGTCTGGAGAGCAGCAGTGATTGTATCCCTTTAAAATCTCATCTAACTTTAGCAAGCAACTTATCAGAGAACTACAATGCCATGTTAATTCACTTTACTGAAGGGAGGGAAATTAATTATTTCCAAGACAGCAGAGCAAAATCCAAGATATGGGAATATTGAAATTAGCAGGGTATATGAATATAGCACTGATGTGCAGACAAGCATGTCATGGTCTACAGGAGGATTTATTTCCAGGAATGTAGAACAATGTATGTTCTCTAAAGATGACATACAGCAATGCCAAGTATTGATGGGGAAGGTCTGGAGTTAGCACTGCCGCTCGTAAGCAAGTTACTCAAACCATCACAAGTCATGCCACTGGAAAGGGCATTAATTTCTTGCCAACTTCAAATGCAGGTAGCTGGCTTATGCCACCTTGGACAAAGGGCCACTCAGGCACTCTTTACAACAAAGCAACAAATTGCCTGAGAATTTGTGAGGCAAGTCCACTTTCAAGCTAGCAAGGAAGCAGCAATTACCATTCAGCATATGATGCAGCTTTTGTGCTTAATGTGCACTTTGTCTTTGGTGGTTTGGTTTTGGCTTCTGATTCTGAGCTGTTTTCCCCTTCTTTCCTCTTGATGTCATACACCACTGACTGGGTTTTGGCACTTTCCCCTGGCAAGAAAGTCAGTTCAGCCTGGAGAGGGGTAGTCTGCTTTGGAGATGCTCACCCTTCCTAATTGGCACCTACTACCCCTGCAACAGTTACATGTCTCTCCTTATTGCATGTATTTTCAGTGTTAAAAATCTGCTGGAGATCAGCAAATGACCTTCTTACACTCTGGCGAGAGAGGCTGGGTGAGTGTAATTTTTTAAGCAGTTCACAGAAGTTCAAGCATAATTTCTGCTCCCATCCTCCCTGTTCTTCTGGCATTTGGCCAGTGAAATAAAATATCAATGGGCAAAGATTTCATCAAGGCCAGCGGCGGTGTCATTGGAAAAGCTGCCGAGGGGAATATTCAACTCAGTTATCTGGGTTCTGTTGATCGTGTGGATTTGTGGGTGCTGATTTAGCTGGCATCTTTCCCAGTATGGACTCAGGATGGCTCAGCTGGAAGCTAGAAGAGACTCAGATGATACAACTGGGCCAGGCTTGGGGTGCTAATTAGGAAGCAAAAGAGCAACTGGAGTGGCAGTTGTTAGCCACTTAGTGCTACATGCTCAGCCTTCCTCAGTTACAGTATTTTGAAACTGGAAGCTACAAGCTTCATTCCATTCCTGTTCTCTGCAAGCTCCTAAGATGTGATCACCAAATTACTGCTGTGCTTGTGGTGCTGTTAATGACTGGCAGCAGAAAAACATATTTTATCTGCCAACGATGGAGCCTGTAAGGGAGCCTCCCTCCCTGTTTCTTGTAGAGCTCAAGATTTCTAAAACTACTGTTCTTCCAGAGTGTTTTTTAAAAGTACCTCTGAGCTGTTATAGTGCATGATTTGAGCAAGGCAAAGACAGACACATAAGCCTGCTTCACACAAGCTGGTGTAGGGAGAGTGCTACCCATTGTAGGAAAAGAACTATGGCCCATAAAACATCTTAGATGGCTCACGCTGCATGAACCTGGTGGAGTGATCCAGCTGTCCACCTATATGCATCCATGGCAAACTGAGTCTGCATCAAGACGTAGCACCATGTGCATCTTGCTGTGGTGTCTGAAACACTTCCCTTGTTTGCAAGCCCTCAGTCCATGGACATACAGCTTTTTCAGGCATCAGTGTTGCTCATTTAAGGGATCCCAATACAGGCTGAGGAGGGTCTGTCTAGTTTGCATAGCGTGCAGTTGTGGGAGAAAGTGCATTCTGGGACAGTTCTGAGTTTTCTTGACCCAGGTTTAGAGCTGCCTATCCAAACTGCCAAAGGCCAGAGAGCAGCGAAGACATAGACCTTTCTGTACTGCTTGACTGCCCTGGAGTTTGGCAGTCCAGATACGGTAGCCCCTCCACAGCTGCTCTTATTTTGCAAGGACCAGCCATGGCCAACCTGAATACGGTATAAGCATTCAGAATACTTAGAACTCCATGCAGGTCTTTGAGAAAAAGCAGGAGGATTTTGTCTCCCAATATTTTCATGCTCTCTAATCACTAGCAAATGCTTCACCATTTGGCTTTAACGTGTTTTACCCAGCATACAATCCTAAATGCGTCTCTGATTTTGCTAATATATAATATTCATCACGTTCCACTTGTTTTCTGCTCTTCCTACTCTACTAACCAGGAACCCATACATTTTACTAACCCCAGGGCAAGTTAAGTAAGAGCCAACCACATGTTTCTATAGTTTTTTCTTTTTTGTATTTTAATTATATCTTGAAAATAAAAGGTAAAAAAAAATGTTTCCAGAAGGTGAGATGGCAGCAACTGCTTCTTCATACCACAATACTAAGTATAATCTACAGGCTCTTTCCATACACAAGACCTGAACTGATCTGGGATGGGATCATAGGTGTCTGTAATAAGCCACAATGACATCAAAATGACAATGCGTGTGTGCTGATGTCATCACATTAATGATGCATTAAGTGCTTGTGTCATGACTGCTGATGCAAGGGCGTAAGTTGTGCACATACAGTACATGTAATCATTTCCTCCCTACATGCAGATGCTGTTGACTGGGGCTATGCTCCTGTGCTCCTATGAAACCATGGGACTTTCAGAGGTCTTTGTGAATTGAATCAGTTAACTTTTGGTTCTGTGCTGCTTGTGGAAAAACTGCAGTTTTTTTGGAGTATGGAGTGTACAATTTCCTAGTGGCAGGTATTCCCACTTCATCCCACCTTTTGGCTCCTGGAATTCCCCTCTTGCTCCTGGAGCCAAGGTGTTAGATGCCTTCTACCATCCTCTTGATCTTTGAGACAAAGCTTTACTTCTTTTCTTGGTCCAAAAACAAACATCAAAAGGAAACAATGAAAACGGGAGGTGGTACTGGCTGGAGGGCGGGTTTTTCTGCTCCCTCATTGGCCAGCTGTCCACCTATATGCATTCATGGCTAACTGAGACTGCATCAAGATGACAAGATGTGCATCTTGCTGTGATGTCTGAAACACTTCCCTTGTTTGCAAGCCCTCAGTCCATGGACATACAGCTTTTTCTAGCAGAGGGAATGCAATTCAAAGTCAACATATGTGACATGATTATTCTCCTGTCACTTATTTCATTGTTCTCCTCTTCTGCCACATTAAAAGTTACAATTTTGTAAAAACCTTTGGAGGTCTGCAGGAGCCATAGCCATGGCTTCCAAGGCTGTGTGTAGACTCAGCCCTCAGAGATGCCTTAAAACCATGCAGAAGACACTACAGAATGGCCTAAATGACACCATATTTGCCTTTCAATCATGAACTGGATAAGGAAAGTATTCTTTTCAGTCTAATTAAGAGCTACATTCCTCCTTTTCCATGATTTGACTTCTACATTAGATTTCTTAAAATGTACAGTATCTGTTCGAGGTGGAGCCAGATTGAATCATCTATGTCTACACATGCTTAAACTTTTTGGTGTACTAAAAGCTCCAAGGAAAAAGATACTCATTTAAGGAATTCAAAAACCTCCACATGCCAAGGAAGCAGGACCTTGCTCTCCAATCAGGGCATTTGTAGCCACACTGCCCCAATCCAGTGTGTCGGAAAGCTTTCTGCACTTGGAAGCCATCCTCTCTCCCCAACATTCACCACCCAGACTTTCCATTTAGCCCTTAAAAAACAAAATCCTGAACTAGTTACATAACTCTTGCAAAAGGCCAGATTTTCTAAATAATACCAAATATAGTCATATGAGAAAAGCACTTGGCTTCTTGGATAGTGTTTCCTGCAAAATCATTTCCTCAAATTGGACCAACCTTTCAAAATCTTCAGCAAGAGAAAGATTTATAATCCAGTATTCCTCAAGTACTGTAGGTACTTTTTAAAATATTGAACTAAGACTCCCATAATCCATAATTAGCAGGCTTCTTGTGGATTATGGACCCAGCAATCTCACATGTCTGGAGGGCATCAAGCTGCTATAGTGAGATGTTTCTTCAAAGCTGCTTCCTGTTTTCCTCTTACAGACCTGGGAGCTGACCAATGTTCTGTGTGATCATCAGTTTTACTTCCAGTTAGAAAAATGGTTGCCAGTACAGCAATCAGATGAGTAGCTGGGATCCAGATTTCAGAAGTAAAAGTGATATGAACTGGATACCCCTCTGCCAATTCTCACGTGAGATTAAACCAGAGTCTTGCCCATAAAAAAGAGGAACGTTGGGTAGGTGTTATATCCTTCTGGCAGGTCGGGCAGATACTTCTTGATGATACATTGGAGAGGGGAAAAACTGAGCAGTTGGTGTAACTAGCAGCAGCTTAATAAAGACTAATGATAAAAGCATGAGGCTAACTAGAGATGCTCTTTGCTGAGAAATGCAGCCATGCAAAGGGGAGGGGAGAACAGATGGGAGATAATCCAAGGAGCTCTTATCCAGTTCTTCACAAACTTTTCACCATCTACGGAAACTGCCTCGGCTCTGGAGGATCCATTAAAAGATGAACTGCTTCTGTCTCTAAGGCTGCCTGTCCTTGAAGATACATGGAGCTCCTGGCACAGTCAGCAAGTGGGAGGACCAGAGACATACAGTAGGTCTGTCATTTGCATTAGCCTAAGAAACTTGAGCACGGGCTGATGGTAAGGCCCTGCCTGCTTTTGGCTCCCAAAGAGATCTTGCCTGACATGATGGAAAATGTATTAGCCCTGGATTTTCCTTTCCAACAGATAGCCATCAACAGGTTTCTTCCTATTCTTTTCATAAGGTCACCAGGTACTCCTCAGCTTGTAAAGCCATAACATAGCTTTGTTTTAGGCAAAGGTGCTGCCAAGTACAAACAGTACTACTCGAAAAAAATAATAACCTGCTCTTGGAATTATAAGCCTCATGCAGGGAGGCAGAAGGGAGAGTCAATATACAGAACTCAGTTTGTACAGACACCACTCAGGAAATGCCTTATGACCAGTCTCTTCACACCGTTCTTCACTCATTTATTCCTGAGGATGCGGACTGTGGTTATTCCACATCATTGCCTTAGAGGCTAAATCCATATTTTAAAGTGCTAGCATATGGATTCTATTTAATTGTACATATTTAATTAGTGCAATATTAAGCTATAATGTGATTTAGTTTTGGCTTACTTTGATATGTGAACCAGGCCACTATGGCTTGTTCAACAAACCACAGTTCAAGAATTATGGCATTGTGGGTGAATGTAATTATTGTCTTACCTGCTCACTGTCCTGTGCAAATCTTTCACTGAGTAAACTGACTCTGCACCATTCTATGTCTAAAACACCTCTTCCGTTAAAGGGTTTCTGGAGTTGAATGTAAGGAGAGTTGATTATAGTTTCAAGAGGAAAGTAGAAATATATGAAAGTGAAAGGTCCTCTGTGCAAGCACCGAGTCACTACTGACCTGTTTTTCACTCATTTATTCCTGAGGATGCGGACTGTGGTTATTCCACATCATTGCCTTACAGGCTAAATCCACCCAGAGCTGGGTCTTCACATAATGTGTCTGAAGCAGGATAAGTTGAGCCTGATCATTTGTGCCTTGAGTGAGGACTCTGGGTTGATTTGTTTGATGATCCATTGGTTTGTTTTCTTGGCTGTCCACGGCATTCTCAGGAGTCTTCTACAATGCCAAATTTTAAAGGCACCAATCCTCTTCCTGTCCTGTTTCTTTAAAGTCCAACTTTTGCTTCCATAGAGTGTCACAGGGAATACCATGGCTTGCATGATTCTGATCTTTGTAGGTAGAGACACATCATGGCATTTGAATATCTTTTCCAAGATCTTCCAAGTGGTAGTCTGTGGTGTATTTCTTGACTGCTTATTCCTTTACTGTTGATGGTTGATCCTAAAAGAATTGTCAATTCTAAGGCTGGTTGTTCTACCTGTTGTCATTAGTTTGGTCTTCTTTATATTTAATTTTAGTCCCATTGTTTCACTGTGCTCTTTGACTTTTAGTACTAGGGCTTGCAGATCTTTTGCATTTTTGGCTATCAAGGTAGCGTCATCAGCATAACGCAGGTTATTGAGGTTTCTTCCTCCAATTTAAAAACCATGCTCATCTTCTTCCAATCCAGCTTCCCTTAATATATATTCAGCATTGTTGTTGTTTATTCATTCAGTTGCTTCCAACTCTTCGTGACTTCACAACTTCATATTCAGCATTACAGTGGTTGAAATTCTCTCTACAGCACAACTATAAAAAGTCCCTGAGTCCTCCTTGGATTTACACAAAACGTTGTAATGTTTAGGCAATGGAGGTGCCCCAATACTGCTTAGAGTAAAAGTGAACAGAAATAACATCGGCTTCTGCAACAACCTTCCATCATTCTAAGGCAAACAAGCCAGCAAGGAAAAAGGGGGAATTGATGAAGATATTGTCCATTCCATTTGGTCCAGCTTTGACTGCAGCAGCAACAGACTTAGACTGGACAGGCCAAGCTTCCACCAAAAGCATTCGGATACCATTAAAAAGCAAACAGAAATCATGTTGTTGAAAGCACCAGTAAAGACAAAAATAAAGATAAAGATCAGTCCACAAAGTTAGAGGACATCTGAGCAGAAATGGAGAATTATTCCTTTCCCTTTGTTGGATTCTCCCTGATGAAAACAATGACTTCATCCAAAAGAAATTACATAGTTTTGGTTCTACAGTTTTGTTTTAGCAATTATAATAAACAAATATATTACAGTATTCAGTGCTTGATATGGCAGACCCTAAATTATGACAAGGAAGTGGAAAGCACAGATGCTGGGATGGCTTGGCAGCAATCTCTGCTTAACTGAAGCCTAGACTGCTTGTTTTTCTCTCTGCCCCAATATATGTTGAAACACATGTCCACAGACGTTTTCACATTCCAGCTTCATCAGACAACTCCTCTCCTTTCAGCCCCGGGCTACACTGGGGATGATGGAGGCTGTAGTCATCACTTCAGTGAGTGCACACCCATTACTGAAAGCCCAAAACTGCAGCTAGCATCTCAGAGATAGGAAACGGGCTTAATACGTTGCATTCATAGTGCTTGCATTTCCTCTTGATCTCCATGCATATAATCAGACAGGCCTGGAGCACATAGCCCTATAGACATTTGCTGGGGGAGTTAGGACTAATCCACACAACCTGGGTTTGCGTTGCTCTGAGTTCTTGCATGCAATGAATAGTCACATGATTTTTGTATTCCAGCGTGAAAATCATCAGGCGTGTATAAATCCTTTCAACTATGATTGCAATCCTGTGTGCAGTTACTTTGGAGCAAATTCCACTGAATTCAGTGGGACTCTTTTGTGGGTATTTGAGACTGCAATATTATTTTCAGCCAAAGGCTTGAAAGATCTTTGGACTTTCTAAGCTTGCAATGTCAACTGTGGGCCATAACTTTCAACTACATTATGGCCCGATACATTTGGTAAATCTTTGCTATTGTCCATCCTGAATGATCGTACAGGGAGTCCTCAGGTTACGACAGCAATTGGGACTGGGATTACCATAGCTAAGCGATGCAGTCATAAAGTGTGATGTCATGTGACCACATCGCCTAGCAACAGCAATCCTGGCAGTCCCGGTTGCCGTCATAACCCCAGGGCCATGTGGGTCATTAAGTGAGAAGAGCCGGGAGTCCCAGGCAAGAAATGCGGGGGTGCTGTGAGGGGGTGCTACGGAGTGCAGGCAGGCTGGCGGAGGCCGTGCGCGGGTTGGGGGGAGGCCTGGGGAGGGTTGGCAGAAGCTGCACGCAGGTCAGCAGGACTGGAGGAGGCCGTGGGCAGGCGAGCTGCTGCCGGCGGGCGTGTGTTACAGAGGGCAGACACTTTGCTTGTGGGAAGCTGGCAGGGAAGGTCACAAATGGCGATCACATGACTGCGGCTCACTGTGATGTCGCAATCGCAAGCTGGGCACATAAATGCTTGTATCACAATCACATGATCACGGTGCTCTGATGGTCAGAACTTCGAGGACCGGTCATAAGTCCATTTTTTCAGTGCTGCCATAACTCTGAATGGTCACTGAACAAATGGACATAAGCCAAGGACTACCTGTAGAGTCTCCCTTATCAAAACATGGAAATGCTACTGAGGTAACCAGATAGCAACTTCAGCTCCTACATGCTATATCAGAAGCGTGAGAAGTAGCACAGCTAATATTTGTAAAATATGCATGGGGGGGAAGAGTTTATTTTGCTGTGTTTTGCATTATTATGACCCAATTCTTAACATACAAGTTTCCTTATTGACTCATGTACAGCTCCAATCTTAGCAGACTCTAATCTAGGCGCAGCACAAGTCAGAAACATAAAAAAATATAATATAAACAAAATAATTCAGCGGTTACTGACAGAATAATAAGGGGCCAAGTTCCACTGAAAGAAAATACTCTTCAGGGCCTTCCAGAATAAAATTAGTATTAGGCCCAGCATCAGAGCCAAGGGAGAGGCCTCCCAAAGGGGGCGGGTATCACTGAGAAGGCCTGATGCCCAGCCCATATCCCCTGCACCTAATGTGGGAGTGCAACTCTCAAGGACCCGCCGTAGATGTTTGGGCTCATAATTGGCAATGTAGTCCCTGATATATCCCAGTGCCATGCTGCCATGCTTTAGAGCAGAGCTTTCCAAACTTTTCATGTTGGTGACACACTCTTACAGCAGGGCACAAGGCAGGCACTAGGACCTGTGTGGAATCCTGGCAGGGCAGGTTTGGAGGCAGCCAGACACAAGGCAGGCACTAGGACCTGTCTGGAATCCTGGCAGGGCAGGTTTGGAGGCAGCCAGGCACAAGGCAGGCACTAGGACCTGTCCGGAATCCTGGCAGGGCTCGGAGGCAGCAGCAGCCGCGACACACCAAGACACTGCAGCCAACACAGTAACATGTCGTGACACACAGTTTGGAAAGCTCTGCTTTAGAGAGAATGGCGAAGCCTTTGAATTGAGCTCCAAAGCAGACTGGCGTCCAGTGCAGTAATTTCAAGTGGAGCGTCATTCTGTTATAGAGTGTTTCTGCACCTAGCAGCTTGGCCCCTGCATTCTGGACCAGTTGTTTTCAAAGGAAGCCCCACATACAGCATGTTGCAGCAGTCCAATTGTGGGCAAGAGTTAGCCCAGAGTTAGAAGGACCAGCAAAGGCTTTCTGGTCCAGGTCAGGCTGTAACTGGCAAACTAACCATGGCATCCACCTGATGTTGTTCTTTCCTGTCTCTGTTTTGCTCTCTGAATGTTATGATTAGGGCTATCCTTTATTTTTCTTAAAGGTAAAGGTAAAGGTTCACCCCCCGCACATTTGTGCAGTCGTGTCCGACTCTAGGGGCCAGTGCTCATCTCTGTTTGTTAGCCGAAGAGCCAGCGTTGTCCAAAGACGCTTCCACGGTCATGTGGCCAGCATGACGCGCACGGAACGCTGTTACCTACCCACCAAAGTGGTACCTATTCATCTACTTGCATTTGCATGCTTTCGAATTGCTAGGTTGGCAAGAGCTGGGGCGAGTGCGGGAGCTCACTCCGTCACGCGGGGCTAGGGATTCGAACCACCGAACGTGCGATCGACAAACCTGGCATCTTACCCGCTGAGCCACCACGCCCCTTTGATTTTTCTTACCTGCATGTAACTCCAGCTTTGAAAATACTTCAGAGGCACTTGGTATTACTACTGCGGAACTTAAATCAGTCAAGTCTACATTTTCTTTCTCTGGCAGGCACGGTAGACCAGAGAGTATTCTATGTCCAGGCAGTGAGAAGCAGATGTGTAGTGATCACACATCTGTCTCGCTTCAGCACTGCCACCTGGGTATGCCTTAGAGGTGCAAATTCAGCTTTCAGAGGCTTTTTAAAAAAGCAAGGATGGGGTGGAAAAGTTTATGCATGAAAACGGATGTCTTCCTACCAGCAAGGTTTTCCTTCTTTTTCTTGTGGAATCCTCCATGTTAATCCTCCCTAATTCTCTGCTTCTTTTCTGTATCTGCAGGCCTGTAATCCTCCCTGCTCTTTACCCAGGACATGTAAACAAACCCACAGCTGAGGAGTAACGGGAGCATTTAAAGGGAGTCAGAAACTCAGAAGCTGGGTCTGCAGAATAAGATGGTGCAAGGCTCCTGTGCACAGAGCTTTGAAGTTGCTTTGCCTATTTTTGTACATATTTCAGCATCCAGCAAGTTGGGAGGCGCCATGTGATGCTTGCACTGATCCTGGAGAAGGGCACTTCTTCTTTCTTGTTTTTCTAGCTTGTGTGTCACTGCACAGCCCTTGCCCCCAGCCTCAACATTTCCCACATGGAATGCAAGCTAGCTGCACTCCACAGCTCTCTTTGGGGAACAAGAAATGGTACGGCGTAGCCATGTGGCATATGGAATTTTATGAACAAAAACGCCCAGCAGAAGCCATTTCCCTGAGATGCCCCGTTTGCAATATGGGATTTCACTGAAGAGCAAATACTGCCACCTAGTGGAAAACATGGAAACGTAATAGAATGAAGGACGCAAGAATAATTGAAAAATAAAGACCAAGGGTGGCTGTTGTGGGTCTTCCGGGCAGAAAGCCTTCGACAATACAAAGACCAAGGGTGGTCAGACTTTTGGTGGCTGGGGCTGCATATTTTTTTTGTAGAAGCAAAGGCTGCAGGGGGTGGAGTGCTGACGTCAAGGGGGCAAGGCGGCACCGTACACATGAGCAGGGACAGGATTTCCTTGTGTTTCTTTTCCCCAGGGATTCTCTCTCTCTCTCTCTCTCTCTCTCTCTCTGTGTGTGTGTGTGTGTGTGTATGTGTGTTTTGTCTTGGATGTAAATAAATTTTGATTGATTGATTCTTTCTCTGTGTGTGCATGTACACTTAACTATACTAAGCTTGTGTTAGGTGTATTGTCGAAGGCTTTGTCGATCGACAGATGCTGGCGAAACGTTAGGAACTACAACTTCCAGAACACGGCCACACAGCCCGGAAGACCCACAACAGCCACTTGTGTTAGGGTTTACACTACAGTGAAAATGCTGCTGATTATTGAGCATGGTGATCAGAGGGGGCTCTGATGGCCATAATAAAGGGGTCCATGGGCAGAGTCTTTAAATTTCCCTTCTCTGATCTACAAAAATATGCATCTAAGTTTCTCCACGCCAAACTTTCTCTGAAGACACATAGAATCTCAGACCTCCATCTGCTCAGGGAGCGCCAAACCATCACACTCCAGAGGCCATACAGCTAGCAGATGAAAACCGTCTGTCTGAGGGACGAGGGAAGATCATCTGAGTTTGAGGTGAGAAGGCGCAGCAGATAAGCCTGGAGAAAAGGAAATGTACTACAAGAAAGGGAAATTTCTTAAATTTCTGAATGGGCACTAAAATCCTAACCTAATAATTTGTTTTGGTCATTGTTCCAAAGCAGCCTAATCTGTGTGACTGCAGGTTTCCATAAGGGCAACTCCTTCAGAAAACAGAGAACGGGGCCAGGGCATGATATTCTACCTGGCTAATGGGGGAGGTAGTTCACCAAGAGGGAGCTGGCCCACTGCACAATTGATCTGGGGGCCACTGCTTTGCAGTAATTGATGCTCCATCAGCACAGATTTCTTTTTTTAAAAAAAACCCAGTATGTGTATTTGGCAGTACAATAGTGTAACATGCACAGTAGACTCCTAGTTAATGCTGACCAGGACTGCAGCCTGAAATTTCATCTAGATCATCAAGTTTTCAAAAGGATTTGCATACATTATTCCAATTATACTCACAATTGCCCTGCAATTAGCCTGGCTGCATCATAATCCCCTTACTATGAAAGAATAATTGCTGGAGCGGCTCCCTGCTTATTCCCAGCCAGGATAACTGTGGCCTTCGGAGTCTCCCACTGGCCTCAGGAGCAGAACAGCAGCTGGGAAGAATGCACTGGAGTCTGGCATACATTCCAAAAGGGAGGACAGTGCACTTTCCTCTCTTAAACCACTTCCTGGAAAGTATGTTGGGGCTCTGAGGAACCAAGCCACCATCCTCCTTCATTATACACTTCTATCTGGAATCTTTGGAAAGGTCTGAAAGCAGCCACATTAATTACAATAAGCCTGGTGACATCAGAAAAAGAGGCGAGGAGGGTGGGAAAGGTTAAGGTGGTTAGAAAGGAGGAAGAAACACATTAAAAATGACATTTCCGTTCTGACTTTCTCTGACCGAAGGAACTTCACAACTTGAGGCCACTGGGTTTCTCCCCTCTCTTGATCAGAGCTTTGCTCTGCTGCTGACAGTGTACAGACAGCACCTACCAGACCTTCTCTGACTTTTCAGTAGCTAAGCTGAGTTGAAGCTGGTTAGTATTGGAATAGGAGACCACCCAAAAATCTCAGCGCTGTTGGCTACATTGGGACAGAAACAATGGTGATCCATTTCTGTGCTGTTACCAAGATGCATCAATGTAGTCCCCAAGAGACAAGATCAACTCAAACGAACCCAAAGGGTGAGCACCAAGCATTAGCCAAATAGTCTTGAGAGCATAAAGCAGATTCTCTCACCCGAGTGCTCTCCAAATGCACCTGGGAAAAATAGGATTTTTTGTCCAACACATCTGGAAGGTACCAGCTGGAGGAAGACAGACCTAAGCCTCTCCTGCAAGTAGAGCAGGGCATTCCAAAGTTTTTCCCACGGCGACACACCAACCGGCGTTGGTGTGTCGCCGCGGGAAAACCCGGAAGTGCCGTCCTTGCGGCAGTGTGCAAAAACCCGGAAGCGCTGCTGCCGCTTTCGGGTTTTGCGCGCTGCAATTGGTGTGTCGCTGCGGGAAAACCAGGAAGCGCTGATGATGATCAGCGCTTCCGGGTTGTGTGGCGACACACCAGACTGTGTGTGGCGACACACTTTTGTGTCGCGACACACAGTTTGGAAAGCTCTGAAGTAGAGAATGCTCCAGGATAACCAAAGGAAACTCTTTGAGTAAGCAGTCAACAAACTCAGACACAGTCCAATAGCTACTGGCTTATCAGTTAGACAGAAAAAGAGAATTAGTCCAACTTAAAGAGGCAATCCTCAGTCAAACACAAGTAACTCCACTAAAAGGCTCATGACATAGCCTTTGAGGAAATGCTTCCTTTCAAGGAAGGGAAGTCTTTAGAGGTTAAGAGATGCAGGAGATGTGTGTGTGTGTGTGTATACACACACATACACATATACATACATACAAACACACACATGCTGTGCAGCCATGATTATACAAACAGAGTTTACTTTTTCACAATAGTGAAACTACCTCCATTTCTACTACTATCAGCCCAACATGCCCAGCTCTGCAGTATCATTGACAGATTAATGTTTCAATTGCTTCAATGATGGTTGAATCACCAGCTTTTTGTTTTTCCCCAGACTAGCTTTCACTTTATTTATTACTTCTGTGCAGGGTGCTGCATATAAGTTTACCCAAACATTCTTTCATAACTACTTTATAGATGAAAAGAGCAGCAGAATCAATAAGAAGCAAGTTCTGAGGATAAGGAAAAGGATGGACTTTGTATAGTGCAAACTCTGAAGCCATAAGCACACTGAATGCTGCCATTCAGGCCCAAGGCATTTCGAGCCCGAAGGAGGAGGAGAAGGCATCCCCTTCTGCCATTTTCATTTCTGCAAACCAGCTAGATTGGCCATTGACTCCAATTTCAACACTGGCTGTATGGAAGGTCAGTACTCAGTTTCTATGGCACGTAAAGCCCATCTGTCCAGCATTACCCTGCCACTCTTAAGTTCTTGTTGGCCACCTAATGATAGGGCTGGTCCTCTATAGCCAGGAAACAATCAGTACTCTGCAAACCACGAGAAGTGATTTTCTCTGAATTTGACCCACATGAAGAATAACTACATTCAGTGAAGAAAGGGCATTTCCAAAATAGTTCCCCTATTCAGTAATATACATCTGTGCGCAGTTCCAATAAAGAATTCCATGAGAACATAAGAACCTCTAGTTTTTCTTGCCATGTTTGTAAAGTAAATAGGCAAAGAGATGTTTTAATCTTCTGGTATAGTGAACACAAAGCCATGTCTGTTGAGTACATCTGAAACACACTGTGCTTTGTCCACAGGCCAGAAGAGGCCCTGGGATTTAAAAGAGTTTGCCAAAGGTGCATGAGTCAAGACACTGGCAGAGACCAAAGTGAACTCTTGACTCTCTGTGACCCACTTATTGATGATCCTAAAGAATAACATGAAAAACCTCAGTATTTCATTGAGTATTTTCATTCCAGCATCTATGAGCCAGTTCAAATATTCTTTGACACTCCAGATTCTGTCTGGGGTTAGAATGCTATACTATATGGTTAAACAATGGTATTTGCAATAATAAGATATGGAAATGGCCACCAACTTAGATGGCTCGAGTAGACTATAAGATTACCAGTGATTGCTACTCATGACAATAGCTGTTGTCCTGCTTGTGGCCTGTCAATAGCCACCCTGGTTGGCCATTGTAGACAAAAGGAATGTCTGATAAGATGGTCACATCCAACAGGGCTCCTTTATGTCCTTATTTTTAATGGGTTCTATTATACCAAGGATGAGAGAGATTGATGGGGAGAATGCAGTGAGAGCAGAAGCATATAGACCCAAGGTCACCTATCCACCAGTTCCCCAAACAGAAGCCAGGTAGCAAGTGACCAATGAATGGATTCAAAAACAAGAAGGTTCAAGTGCCTTCTGGGATAGAAATCAAATGAATTAAATAACATAAACAAAACAATCATGTGCTTTATTGTGTAGCCAAGTCCAAGCTTCAACATGGCAAGAAAGCTGGAAGTCAGCAGAAATGCAAAAGAGATGGATTATACTTTCCTTATGTCCTCCCCCTTACTGGAAGGCCCATGGACCTTTCAGATGTAGTCTGGCTGGATTAGCCATTTCGTTTCCACTGCTGACTCAGTCCCCTCCATTCCTAACTAAGGGCATAAAAAGTTTCTTTTGCTCCATTATGCCCTGCAGGCCCCAAAGGGCCTGTGACCCTGAGCTACATGCTAAGGCAATGAGTCATCATGTGGACCATGTACCATGAGCTGGGAAGGGAGGGAGGCTCCTCTTCTTGTCCTCCCTCCCCCTGGGAAATCTAGAAGTTCTCTGCCCTCCACCAACCACATGCTCCTCCCCAGCTCCAGCTCCTGGCGTTGATTTGGCAGCTGCACTCTTTAGATTTCCGGGCTTGCTAGAAGGTGGTTCCCCAGCAAATGCCCTTCCTCCAGGCTAGTTCAGGTCTGAAAAGGTAAGCATTTGAAATCATCTGAAACTAATAAAGTCCATGGATGCCTTTCCTGAAAGCTGAACTATTACCCACTGGAGAGAGAGTGAGGGTCACATTGGATAGACAGGACAAGGCACTGATCAGCCAAGGAGCCTGCGGAAGAGATGGAGGCAGAGCTGGGTGAAAGAGTTGCTTCTGCAGAATATATTCCAGAGTAAGAAGCACAAGGGATAAAATGAAGTCCTCAATCTTTGAAAGGAAAGGAATTGGGGTCTCACTCTCCTGCAACACGTGAAGGGGACTGGGAGACAGCACACAGAAGCACAGGCTATCAGTTATTTGGATTTGGAATCCTGAGGCTGAAAAAAGGAAATTAACATTTTGAGATTTTGAATAGGGGGTGTGGTGGCTCAGCGGGTAAGACGCCAGGCTTGTGGATCGGAAGATTGCAAGTTCGGAGGTTCGAATCCCTAGCCCCGCGTGATGGAGTGAGCTCCCGCACTAGCTCCAGCTCTTGCCAACCTAGCAATTCGAAAGCATGCAAATGCAAGTAGATGAATAGGTACCACTTCGGTGGGTAGGTAACAGCGTTCCGCATGCGTCATGCCAGCCACATGACCGTGGAAGCATCTTCGGACAACGCTGGCTCTTCGGCTAACAAACGGAGATGAGCACCGGCCCCTAGAGTCGGACACGACTGCACAAATGTGCGGGGGGTACCTTTACCTTTTACCTAATGAGATTTTGAAGCCATTTGTATGAACATCTCCTGCACTTTCCCCCATTTACCCATGAGTGGTCAATCACTCCATGGCAATCCAGAGTGGCCATTTCTTTCATGGCCGGGGTTCCATACCCAAGCAAATTGCTATGGAAATGTTTGCATAGGATACCCCAGAATTAACAGCAGTATTTTCTTGAACCAAACAAAAGAGCAGGAAGGGCCCCTTTCTGATGGTATGCAGAGTCTAAGGGGGACGCAACAAAGGCATGTTAACGTCTTCAGCATCCTCTGGATGTTCTCCAGATTGCTGGAACCCAACTCCCATCAGTCCCACGCTGGGTTGGAGAGATGGGAACTATAACCAACACTTCCAGTGATCACTGGATGGGAGAAGGCCGCTGTACTCAGTGCTGTCTTTCCATGGATATCTAGTCGTGAGGCTCTGAAACAAAAAACCTGGTTTTCATTTTTACAAAGATTTGGGCTTAAACCAGGATTCAGGCCAGTGATTTCCCCATTTTCTGCTCTCTCTGCCCTTCCCCTGAAAGCCTCTGAGGCAGAAGAATAATTGCAAACATACTTATGGCTGGAATGGCCACAGAGAGCTCTGCCTGGATCCCTCCCCCCTCCTCCCCACCTGATCACATTTCATTCCGTTAACATGATATGGGTCCTCTTTATCCTGTTGCCAATGCCGCAAACGTACTGCAGTTGGACGGGGGGGGGGGGAAATACACTGCTTTAGATCCTGAAATACCCTTAGTGAACTCTCACACATATACACCAAAGGCAAAAAGAAATCCCAGTATTATGAACAGTCTCAAAAACGCTATATAAGGACAAAGGAAAACTAAGAGGTTGATAATGACATTCATCATGCAGCACACACAGACACACACGCACAGACACACAGCATCCAACTCCCATTTTTAAAATCACATCTGCCCTAGGCTGAAAAAAACAGGGGCCTGAACTTTCAGATGCAACGCACAGTGAGTTATTTATCCGGTATTGGTGTTTACATACACTCAGCAGGAAAGGCATAGATATGGAGACATACATTATTGGGGTAATTTGTTCAGGCTGCAAAAGGCATTTACTCCTTGATTCATAGCTGATTTCTTTCTGCACAAAGCTCGATTAGACTGTGGTTCTTCCTGCTCCTCTCTTTCCCACGGCTTAATGAGCAATCTGCTGCTCTTTCTGTGTTTGTCACACTGCCCAAATTTGAGCCACATTAGCGGCCCCTTTTGAGTCCGCAGCTCAAGGCAACCATTTGCTTGATTCAATAAACACAGGGATTCTAATCTGTCATTTTTGCAAAACTCGCTGATGTTTTGCACATGGCAAGACAATATTTTGATATTTGCCCTGGGATACACACATTAATCAATAAAAATGAGGCAGGAAGAAAGAAGGACGGCAAATCACCTGCATTGCTGCATTATTAAACATACTGTAGAAGTCAACATTTCAGAATCGGAAAAAGGGACATGCGTGATGTGTGTGTGTGTATGTACTATACACACACCACACACAAACATACATACTGCTCTTCCCTCCCCCACCTCAGTACAGGTAGTCTTCACTTAACAACCATTCATTTAGTGATGGTTCGGACTTACAATGGTGTTGAAAAACTTACGACCGGTTCTCACACTTATGACCATCACAGCGTCCCTGCGGTCACATGATCATGATTTGGGCGCTTGGCAACCGGTTCACATTTATGACCGTCACAGCATCCTGTGGTCATGCAATCATCATTTCCCAGCCAGCTTCTGGCAAGCAAAATCAATGGGGAACCGCGTGATTCGCTTAAAGACCACATGGTTCGCTTAACAACTGTGGTGAGTCGCTTAATGGCCGTCGCAAAAAAGATCATAAAATCTGGTTGGATTTGCTTAATGACCGCTTCACTTAGCAATTGAAATGCCAGTCCCAATTGTGGTCATTAAGTGAGGACTACCTGTACTTGTTTTTTCTTCAAGCCCTAACATGATACCTTTAAAAGTAAAACCACACAAGCCTTCAAATAATTTTTTCTTCACATTTATGGGCCTTCTGCATATACCAGGATGGGATACCTTTAATAGTTCAATTCCGGTAAAGGTTTCAAGGGCCATATTTTTTTTATTTTTATCCCGCCTTTATTATTTTTATAAATAACTCAAGGCGGTGAACAAACCTAATACTCCTTTCTCCTCCTCTTTTCCCCACAACAACAACCCTGTGAGGTGACTTGGGCTGAGTGTGTGTGACTGGCCCAAGGTCACCCAGCCGGCTTTCATGCCTAAGGTGGGACTAGAACTCTCAGTCTCCTGGTTTCTAGCCCGTTGCCTTAACCCAGAGCTTTCCAAACTGTGTGTCAGGACACGTTAGTGTGTCGGCTGCAGTGTTTGGGTGTGTCACAGCTGCTGCTGCCTCCGAGCCCTGCCAGCATTCCGCACAGGTCCTAGTGCCTGCCTTCTGCCTTGCTGCCTGCAAACTTGCTGTGATTCTGCACAGGTCCTAGTGCCTGCCTTCTGCCCTGCTGTAAGAGTGTGTTGCGAAATGATGCATGTCTAAAAAGTGTGTCACCAACATGAAGAGTTTGGAAAGCTCTGCCTTAACCACTAGACCAAACTGGGTCTCTATCGACATCTCTGTCAACATCTATTCCAATGCTGATGGGGCCAAAGGTAAGAAGGCTACAGCTCCCTTCTCTAAAAGACTTTTCCAACATCAACAAGGGCGCCAGTTGCGTATATCACTTCCCTATACTCTGCTATGTCACGGATGCAAGGGGATTAGTCCTGGCATGTCTTCTGAGAAATGAGTTTCATTAAATCCAGTGCAGTTTATTCTTAGGAAAGCAAGTATTATGGCCTCTTACAGATAATTAAACAATAAACTTCCCCCACCAATTAGGCAGGTTCTTCCACTCTCTCCTCATTATACACACTTTTCTTTCTGGCCAAGACAAAACTATCTGTGGAAGTGTTGTTTTCCTAGAGAGTTTTTAGATAAATATATATTATATTATATTATATTATATTATATTATATTATATTATATTATATTATATTATATATTATATATGTGCCTATTCAGTTGTGAGTCCATTTAAATTCAGTGTAAAATGCTAGCAGGATTGCAAGCTAAGATTGCAGCCCTTAAACAGAATGAAACAATGCAAGCAGAATCAGACAGCATTAGCAGCAGCTTTGAAACAAAAATGCCTTCTCTACCTCCCTTCCACCCTGTTCTGACGATTGGGTTATCAAATAATATATAAATGAAGTATTACCAGGAAAAAACACTTCTTTGTTTTTGTGATTCAGATTATTAATTTGTAACTGATGTTACCTTTACCAAAGATAGCTAGGGTCAGGGTCAGACACAAATCTCTCTGCACTAGCCATTGCTCAAGCAAATAGTATACTCCTGAATTCTGGGATGCAAAGGGGGTCATAAACTGCATATGGGAGGCAATTAACCAGGGTTGTTCATTTACCACTATCAGGTTGTCTTTGCCCTTAATTGGTTGCAAACAGATCATGATTCCAACAAGATAAACCTCCCACTGATAAAATGTACATAAAATGAGCAAACCTAGCAGTTCCCTATTGGGGGGTGGGAGAGAAATAGGAGCAAAATAGTCCCCCTCCATTCCATCTGTATGAGTCAACTGGACTGAACTTACTTCAGCACTGGGGATGGGTTAAAGTTCACCATCACATATGAGGTTGTTGGGCTAGCTAGCCTAGGAAAACTATGCAGGACATGCAGTATAGTTCCTCCTCAAAGGGAGAGGAACAGCTGGGTAGCTCAAGTGAGTTACCAGCAGTTGCTGCTACTGGTCCCCAGGATCTACCCCTTGGGGCAGTTGTTTCACTTTGCCTAACAATAGGCCAGGGCCAAGTATGGAAAAATCCCCACCAGGTCTGTGGTTCTGCTTTGGCAGCTACTACGTCTGGGTCAGAGCCAAATTGGCTCAATAGTCTGGCTCCAAGACAGAAGGATTTAAGCTTTGACAGATGTGATACGCTCAGGGTGGAGAGCTCACTAAAGCTTGGATGCCTCTTTCACTCCCTCCCCTCCAGACATGATCAGCATCACACAGGCTTTCTGCATAGTGGTGCATTTTGCACAAAAGGGCAATACGTACTTAAGTACTTAACTGCATGTACAGAAAGTCTCCACAACCACAACTTGTTCAGGTGGCACAAAAAGAACTGAAGAGAAGACTGTTTCTGCAGAAACATTTCTTTCCACAAGCTCTGGGGCCTAAATGATGAAGAGGGATTGCACCATTGCAAGGATGTGGTAGTAATGCTATATTAGGGTTAGGGCTTTCCTGTGATGTTTAAGTGCCATATGTCCAGAATTAGGGAGTAAATACTATTTTAACACTGGCAGAGCTAAGTCCTACTTAAGCTTGTCTTGCTCACGGGCTGGAGACCAGGTGAAGACAACATCACAGGAATATGATAGGGAAAAAAAGATGCTGCCAGGGCATGTTTGTTCTGTGGTTTCAGTTCAAATGGGGAAAGACCCTTCAAGGTATTTTCTCCCTTATTCCAATGCTGTGTGACAGCAGCCTCCTGGGGTATAAAATTTGTTAAGCTTTGCTGCTTTGGAGGGAAGACAGAAACCTGCAATGATCTGAAGCAGAGGCAATAAAGACAGGATAGGGATGGGCAATGAGGATCGCCAATTTAATGCCAGTAGAGTTTTCTGCTGACTCAAAGATGGGTGGAGAAGACTTCAGTTCAGTGGTAGGAAAGGGCTATACATGAGTCGTGTAGACTTCTTGGTGGGAAACTGGATGTTAATACAGTATATCTGTTGCCTACTACAGATGTCCCCAATCTTTTTGTAAATAAGAATATCTCCAGATAATTGCCAGGCTCAGGGTCATTCTTGGAAATAAAGATTATGCTTCGGTTGGTGTTAGCATGCTTGTTCCTAAAATCGGGTGGGACACAGAGCATAGAGCAGAACTTTCCAAACTGTGTGTCACGACACGTTAGTGTGTCGACTGCAGTGTCTGGGTGTGTCGCGACTGCTGCTGCCTCCAAGCCCTGCCAGGATTCCGGACAGGTCCTAGTGCCTGCCTTGTGCCTGGCTGCCTCCAAACCTGCCCTGCCAGGATTCCACGCAGGTCCTAGTGCCTGCCTTGTGCCTTGCTGCCTCCAAACCTGCCCTGCCAGGATTCCGCGCAGGTCCTAGTGCCTGCCTTGTGCCTGGCTGCCTCCAAACCTGCCCTGCCAGGATTCCACGCAGGTCCTAGTGCCTGCCTTGTGCCTTGCTGCCTCCAAACCTGCCCTGCCAGGATTCCACGCAGGTCCTAGTGCCTGCCCTGTGCCCTGCTGCCTCCAAACCTGCCCTGCCAGGATTCCGCTCAGGTTCTAGTGCCTGCCTTGTGCCCTGCTGCCTCCAAACCTGCTGTGATTCCACGCAGGTCCTAGTGCCTGCCTTGTGCCCTGCTGTAAGAGTGTGTCGCGAAATGATGCTCTGCTGTAAGAGTGTGTCGCAAAATGATGCATGTCTAAAACGTGTGTCACCAACATGAAAAGTTTGGAAAGCTCTGGCATAGAGGATACTGAGGAATGATGGAGATCCAAGCCTCAGTAGATGAAGGCCTGGAAATTCTATGGTTTTCCAAAATGCTGATAATTTCCCCACAAAGCCCTTCCACAGCACTCTTAACGTCCCATCAACAGCACTTCTATCTTCAGTCTTGTCATAGTTATCAAGCTGTCTTTTAGCTTTGCCTGTCCTCAGCATTGGGGGGTGGGGGTGGGGGAGAGAAGTCTTAGTGGCCATATCTTTTGCATCTACATACAACTATGTAATGTTATTGGAGTTTTTTTCTGAAATCTAAGCAAATATCATTTTCACTACTGCAGCAAAATAAAATAAATACGTTCACACAATCCCTTTAGTTTGACAAAGGGAGACTTAGTGTTCTCACAGCAACCATAGTGCCCGATGAAATGGTCATCAGATTGTTTCATCTATGCAACTTGGATTATGGGTCATCAACCACATCTAGTTGCAAGGCATAATGCAATCACTCATTTCCTGCCATATTTTAAAAGGTCTTGATGAATCAGTCTATAACTCACCACTAATTATGTGTTTTTACAGAAAAGCAATTCACAAGTACTAAGAACCTACAATATCACAAATATGGAACATGCAAAATGTGATGAACCATAAAACCTTTAAAATGTAATGCTTTATCTGTGATTTTTCTACAAAGCAAAGGGTGAGGGGGAGAAGCAAATTCTCAGGATTAAAGAACTTTGAAACTGTAACATAACAATAGACTTGAATAGCCTTGAATTTTCAGGAGCGTTCACACAATCAGAGGTAGAATTAGCCTTTTCCAGACATTAACTTCACATGTAAACTGAATGCCCAGAATGGGATTTTTCCCACTAGTCCTACGCTCCAACCTCCATCCATCCATTCAGTAAAAGATTCAGTACAAATACAGATATCTAGATGCAGACTCTTCTACACAATGTGCAATCCTGCATGCTTAAGATCAACATCAAATGGATATGCCCATGCAGAGTTGAATATGCATAAGAATTACTTTCAAAGCATCTGCTGAAACCATAGAGGTCATGGGGAAAGCCAGACAGCTCAACTTTCACACAAGACCTGTGACCTCTTCACAGGGAGAAGCTGAACAGAACTAGAGTGTTGTTGGCAAAGGTGCTGCAAGTTATCCTAGTGGCTTGCATTGAACCATTGCATATAAAATAAACCACAATTGTATCATTAATAATAAATTAACATTTTTGAATTCAAAGAACCTGACATAGAGTAGCCTGCAATGATTAGAAGTTCCTTATGAAGTAGCATATCATGATCTTCACATTACAGATGCGGATCCAATATTAAGTTCTAAGACAGAGGGGAGATCCAAGCCCACCCACCCCTGTTCAATATTTCAGTCCCTCTGTTATGCCATCTCTCAAACTCTAGAGAGTCTGTGGTCCTTATGAAAATGGGTAAATACCCATTAGGGTCTTCAGAGCCATGACATTGGGGAATACTGGTGAAACCTTTAAAATAAAGGCCATCTGGCAACCCTGATGCAGACAAGACATGCTTATTCCATTGTATGACTCAGGAGTGGTACTGAGGAATGCTTTGAAGTGGTTGAGACCAAGGGAGGCAGAGTTTAAAAATGAGAAAATCAAGAATACATCACAGTAGCTCTGAAGAGGCAAGTATATAGCCCACCATATGCCTTAATTTGTCCTCCGTCTCTGAAATATCACAGGCAGGCCAAGCAAACCCAACCCTCTGGTTTGCTTCTGATTTGGTTTTGTCCTTTCCAAGCTCACCATCACAAAGGCCATACACAGTCTTTAAAAAGCAAACTGAATGGCAAAGCATATAAAAGGAAACTGCCCGCACAGCGATTTGTAAGGCACTCTCTCAAGATCACTAATTAAAACCAAGGATCATGTCAACATCCAAATAAATTACCCAATCATACCTCGTTTTAAGCCACAATCCGATATGGAATGAGTGAAACTCAGTATTAAAACATGTGGTAGAAGAAGATGTGCCATCTTTAGGTAGAACAGGAAAGACCTGTGTGAAATCTTGGAGAATGACTATCATGTAGAGAAGCTACTGAGCTGGTCCTCAGAATGTCAGTGTGGTGAAATTAGTCCCATCATCCCTATTCAGCATAACACTGTTTGAGAACGATGGGTTTTGTGGAAGAACCCAGACTGGCTAGGCTACTGTAGATATATTTACTCCAGGCATTTATGGTTAAGCTTCAGTACAGAAAAGTCAAGAAAGACTCCTAACCTAGTCAGAGGATTCATACTTAGCTACACTTGTGTGAACTAGACTCTTCAGCTAAGGTCTAACATGCACAAGGTTTTCGTTGTAGGGCAGGGCAGATTAGAGAAATAACACATGGTCTTATTTTTCTTGGGAACATTTATAAGCAGTCCTGAAGCCTCTCTGATATTCACCTCAATCTGCACTGGTCTGCTGTTAACCATCAGAGCACACGTATTTAATAAGGTGTTTACGTATAGTAAAGGTGTTGCAATACAAGATTAATCTCTGGATGGGACCAAATTGCCCACACCTGGACCATATAACTAGCCAGCAAGGTCACACTTCATTTGCAGCAGAAAGCATCTGCTGTGCTAACTTCCTATTTCTCTCATTCAGAGCAAAAAAGTCAGGCTGAGGCTATATATAAAGCTGCCATGTAGTGGACAGTATTTTTTTTGTCAACATCCCAAACTACATGTGTCTTGAATAACCATACTAAATGAAACAGGGAGGCATTAAATCTCTCTCTTACACGCTTGTGTTTGTGTACCAGTTGCACAGGACTGCACTTCCCTGTTCCTTGATCCTCAGATGGTACTGGATTTGCAGGTGGCAGCTGTGGAGAGAGTAGTCCTTTGCACAATTAAGGCTGGTGTGCCAGCTGTGACCCTTCTCAAATGAATGGTATTCGGTGACAGTGATCTATGCCTTGGTTACATCCTGACTTCCCTACTACAACATACTCTACATGGGGTTACTTGTAAAAAAACATCTGGAATGTGAAATTGGCACAAATTTATTTATTTATTGCTGCAAAACACTACAATATGTCTATGAAGGTTCTCAGTCATCCAGGTGGAATTGTCTGTAGCTTGAATCATGTCAACTGGATTTCTATTTTCTTAGTGGAAACGTTTCGCTCCTTATCCAAGGAGCTTCTTCAGTCTGAGCAAAGTTCTCAGTCATCCATGAAGGTTCCAACTTTGCTCAGACTGAAGAAGCTCCTTGGATAAGGAGCGAAACGTTTCCACTAAGAAAATAGAAATCCAGTTGACATGATTCAAGCTACAGAAAACACTACAATATAGCGTTAAAAGCATTCAATGCATAAAACAGCAAGCAACCTACCACGCCAGTGCCACTCACTGGGTCAGCTAAATCTCCACATCCCCAAATGCATTCCTGAAGAGCCGAGTCTTTATGGCCCTTTGAAAGCTTCATAAGGTAAAGAGGACTAGATATCTAGAAGTAAGCTGTTAATGAAAGGGAGGCCATCATCAAGAAGGCTTACGCCCCAGAAGCCTGTAGATGGCATTCTCTTAAAGGGACCCTCAGCAAGCCCACTCTTCCTGATCTCCCTGGGTGGGCAGTTTCAATCTGGAGAAGGTGGTCTTATGCAGATCTAGGTCCTGAGCCATCATGGGCTTTAGAGGTGTCAGCCAGCATCTTAAGTGGCACCTGGAAACTAACTGGCAACCAATGTAGCTCCCAAAGTAGCATGTTACCTGAGCAAATTTTATTTATTTATTTATTTATAAAATTTATATCACCGCCCATCTCCCTCCACTGGAGGGACTCTGGGCGGTTTACAACAGAACAATAAAAACAGCAACACAAAATATGCATAAAATATAAAATACAGAATTATAAACAAGATTGAAAACAAGATTAAAATCCAAGAGGCAGAGATGGTAAAATGATCTTACTTAAATCTAATGTAAAAGAGGAGCTCTCTAGGGTATTAGCCATCCCCAAGAATGACTATTCTTTCCTTGGTCCCAAGCAAGGCGGCAGAGTCAGGTTTTCAGGTTCTTCCGGAAGGTCAGGAGCGAAGGAGCTAATCTCACCTCTGGGGGCAATTTGTTCCACAGGGCGGGAGCTACTGCAGAGAAGGCACGCCTCCTGGATCCCGCCAGATGAAACTCTCTTATAGATGGGGTCCGTAGCATGCCCTCTCTGCATGATCGGGTGGGACGGGTAGATATATTGGGGACGAGGCGGTCCTTCAGGTAACCTGGCCCCATGCCATGTAGGGCTTTAAAGGTAATAACCAACACCTTGAATTGGACCCGGAAGCAAACTGGTACCCAATGCAGCTCACGCAACAAGGTTGTTATATGTGCCGATCTAGGGGCACCAGCAATGGCCCGTGCAGCTGCATTCTGGACCAGCTGAAGCTTCCGGATACTCTTCAAGGGTAGCCCCAGGTAGAGCACGTTACAGTAGTCTATATGCGAGATAACAAGGGCATGAATGACTGTTCGAAGGGCCTCCCGATCCAGGAACGGGCGTAACTGGCGCACAACACGAAGTTGTGCAAAAGCCCTTCTGGCCATGACTGCCACCTGCTCTTCGAGCAGGAGTCGTGAGTCCAGGAGGACCCCCAGATTCCGCACCGGATCTGTCTGGGGCAGTGCAACCCCATCCAGAACCAAAGATGATAATGTCCCAGATGGGGAAGAGCCATTAATCCACAGCCACTCCGTCTTACCAGGGTTCAGTTGAAGCCTGTTGGACCCCATCCAGGCCCCTACAGCCCCCAGGTACCGAGAAAGAGCAGTCACAGCTTACCTCACCCGGGACAGAGATGTATAACTGAGTATCATCAGCATATTGATGGTATCTTATCCCGTGGTGGCGGATGATCTCACCCAGTGGTTTCATGTAAATGTTAAACAGGAGTGGAGAGAGAACCGAACCCTGCGGCACCCCACAAAGGAGGGGTCGAGGGTCAGATCTCTCACTCCCTATCACCACCGATTGGGACCGGCCCTGAAGGAAGGAGGTGAACCAGCGCAAAACCACGCTGCCCACCCCCAACTCCCTGAGCTGATCCAAAAGGATACCATGGTCGATGGTATCAAAAGCCGCTGAGAGGTCAAGGAGAGCTAGGATGGATGCACTGCCTCCATCCCGCTCCCGCCAGAGATCATCCATAAGTGCGACCAATGCTGTTTCCGTTCCATATCCAGGCCTGAAACCTGACTGAAAGGGGTCTAGATATTTTGAGGTCTAGAAATTTTGATCTACCCATAACCACATGGGCAACTACTTGTGCCAGCTGAAGCTTCTGCATGGTCTCATGGTCTTCAAGGGCAGCCCCATGTAGAGTGAATTGAAATGTTGACAAGGGCATGAGTTATCATGCCCAAAGTTTCAAAATCCAGAAATGGCTACAATTGGCACACGAGATGTAATTGCACAAAGGCTCTCCTGCTATAGCCTCAACTTGCTAACAAATGTAAAGTAAAGGGATCACACGATGACTGTGCTGAAATACCTAGTTCTTTATTGAGCAGACTGTTTAATGGACTGCCTCTCCTGACATGGACCTGCCCAGTAATTAAGGTGAGTCCCTTTTGAAGATGCTCATGCTGTAAGACAGAGCTTTCCAAAGTGCCGCCGCTGGCGACACACCCAGCGGCGGCGGCAGCAACACACGCGCGCACGGCGATGGCGCGGGGGTGTGTGCGGCAGCGCGCGCGCACGGCGGCGGCGCGGGAGGGGCATGCGGCGGCGCACGCGTGCATGGCGGCCGCCGTGCACGCCGCCGCTTCCGGGTGGTGTGGCGACACACCACGCTGTGTGTGGCGACACACTTTTGTGTCACCACACACAGTTTGGAAAGCTCTGCTGTAAGAGGTCACTGATCTGGCACTAGGAGAAGGTTGCCTTCTATCTGGCTGTCTGGCTAGGAAAAGCATTAGGGGACCAATTCTCTAAGCATTTCAAAAAACCTGTAAATACATCTCTCTTTCAGCAGGATCTTCACAGTTATTTGACTTCACTATTAATAGCATTTATTTTTCTATTTTTACATTAAATTTGGTTAGCCGCCTTGAGTGTCCATCTACACAGAAAGGATGAGTGAATGCTTTGTGTTTTATTAAATGTTTCACTGTGTCTTTGGGTTTTGCTGTCACAGTATAATGAGGTGGTGCATCCTTTACACAGCTCCCCTGTGTGGTGAGCCGTTGAACTGTAACTTTTTGGTGAAATACTGCCAGGCCCTGCCTGGACTGATTCTGGCCGTCCAGACTAGCCATCAGATTCCATTGAGCAGAAAGAATGTAGAAAGACTTCCTGTTCCATTTGAGCTTTATGTAAGCAATATCCTAAACTCTGAAACATTCCTATACTTTGACTACTCTTTCATCAGGATTACTGACTGTACAGGGCTTCAGACATGATTCCAAAAAGGTGCTTTGGAGCATGCCTTAATGCAAATGAGGCAACTGTCTGCAATTCTTTAAAGCAGCCGCATCTTTTTCCCAGATTTGGTTTTAGTAGCCAATGCAACTGTCATGTGATCCTGAGAAAAGATGCGGCTGCTTTAAAGAGTACATGCCCCCTCGTGCTCTGAAGCACATTTTTGGAACCGAAGCTGACTCATTATACAGGCCTCCTGATTTGTCATTCAGTCCTGCCTCAGGCTTCCTATCTTGCTAATTTACTATTCAGTCCCGATTACTGACTCATTCCACAGCTCCTCATTCCTTGTTTATCCCATCCACGATTCAATCCTGACTCACAAGCATGTAGTAGAATACTAATATGGTTCCTAGTAGGAAGTGTTCAGCTTAATAACTGTAGTGGTAGAGCCAGAGCTTAAGGCACGAGTTCTTCCAGCCTAGAAGCTCACAAATGACCATCTAGAGTAACAGATAATGAAGGATTAGCAAATAGGCTCAGGCCTAGTACCTGGATTGAATTTGGGGGCAGATATTGCTGAGACTGCTTGCTGTGGTATATTTTTTCTTTTTTTCTTATTTTTCAAGATATTTTCCAAACGTGGAGTGGGTGGTTAGATATATAAATACCTGCACCATTGTACGAATGGAACCCGATCAACACAAATGCAGAAATTAAAGCACATACATTGGTGGTCATACAAACAAATGCTATCTATAGCAGATCCTCATATCTTATCAAACTCAATTCCATTTGAGGAGTGCATTTCAACAGAAAATCAGTAATTATCTGATCCTGTGTCTGCCATTTTCCCTTGATACAGACCACATCAAGTTCCTTTTCTGCTCCTTTTGGCTCATAATGATAAAATGTTCAGGGTTACAGCTTTGTTTATAGTTTATACAATTGTGCATTTTTGCAAATTGGCTGAACAGGACCTATAATCCCCTCCTGGAGATAAAAGCATACAGGAAAAATGCAAATAAGGGCACTTATTTAATAGGAGACATGTTTGCCACATATGATGACTTAAATCTCCCTAGCAGTTTAAAAGAGGGAGGGAGGATAAAGTAGGATGGCAGCATCCATCCAGGCTAATCAGTTTAACTTTCCGCAGTCTGCTCTGCTAGCTGGGAATTTTGGGAGTTGCAGTCCCAACGCATATTGAGCACTGCAGAATGGAAAACGTTTATTGAATATGTTAGTGCTGCCTAAATTGGGAAGAAAGATGTATTCCCTGAAGCAATAGCCCTGCTGCTAGATCCATGTAAATGTGCAACCCAAACTCTGTGACTCCTCCACAGAGCCCAGATTAGACCAGAGCTGAGTTCAGTTTGCCTTTGCCACTGTTGCACTCCACCCTTGCTTGGTGGTTTCCTCTCGAACATGTGGTTTTGCTTCCAGTGTGAATACCCAACAGACAAAGTCAGCAACGCCCAGGAGAGCTGAATGACTTCCCAACTAGTGTTTCACCCATGCCAGGAAAAAAGACCCGTTCTGGAGGCTGGAGGGAGACAGAGCATTCCCCACCCTGCCTTCTTCCAATACATCCAAAAGGTAGGCTAACTACAAATCATTGTAGCTTCGTAATCTGGAAGAACAGAGCAGCAGCTTTCCTCAACAGCACTGAGTTCCAGAATTCAAGGCTGTCTAGCCATTTCTGGCTTGCCTATTTTCTTGCAAATCCAGGCTAAGGCAGAACCCTCCTACTGCTACTGTTTTTTTTTCCCCTGAACAGTTGTCTTATTTAATGACTGAGGGACCAGCAGTAGACTCTCTCTTAAGGCATGCACCCTGATATGGGCTCAAGCATGCTGAATGTTGATTACAGTCCCACATTCTATTTGCTCTTCCGTATTCTTCTTACGAGTCCCTTGGACTGCAAGGAGGTCAAATCAGTCAATCCTAAAGGAAATCAACCCTGACTGCTCATTGGAAGATACTGAAGCTGAAGCTCAAATACTTTGGCCACCTAATGCGAAGAGAGGACTCGCTGGAAAAGACCCTGATGCTGGGAAAGACTGAAGGCAAAAGGAAAAGGGGACGGCAGAGGATGAGATGGTTAGATAGCATCACCTATGCAATGAACATGAATCTGAGTAAACTCCAGGAGACAGTGGAGGACAGGAAGGCCTGACGTGCTATGGTTCATGGGGTCACGAAGAGTCGGACACGACTAAACGACTGATCAACAACAAATTCTTCTCCATCTATAGCTGGAGGAGGAGGAGGAGGGATCTCACCTAAGGCTACTTGGTGAACACATGGCAATAATGAGATGTGAGCTACAAACGTCTCTGTTATCTGCTATGTCACATAAGTTCCATCTACAGTATTAACTCTCCTGCTTACAGGTAAGGTATTTTTAAGACCTCAAGAGACCAGCTTAGAGATTCTTTCAAAGATACCAGCTGTTGAAAGTATTGCAAAAACAGATGTCTCATAAACCTGCCACCAGTCCAGGGCTGAAAAATAATGAACAGAGCAGCTTCAGGCTCCCAGGGAGAGTCAATAGCTGGTTATATAGGTCTACAGCTGTGACAGGTAAACAGTGGGTCCATTGTGAGCCTCTTCTTCTACTTAGCAATCAATTTACACCTTGTCTTGAGCAAGTGGACCTCTGTTGAGAACAGTGGTTTCTCAGGCACATGCCATTAGCAGAAAAACACCGTGTCAACTATACGTGATGATGAAATACAGGGCACAAAGGCAGCAACTTTCCAGTGTAATGTTACCTACCCAGGGAAAATGCATATATCCAGGACACCCTCCCCTAGCAACCATGCCCCTCTTGTTTATCGGCCAATTCTCCCTGCAGCAATGTAAACATCTCCAGAGGACAAAGGGGTAGGCGGGAGAGCTTCTGCCTTTCACACAAGTTTTGGCATGAAAGTCGGTGCTAAACCACAACACACAGGCAAACAAAGCAAGCAGCCAACTTCCAGAACAGAAAGGCATCCTTGAGCCAAGAGCTGGGATAGGCCTTCCCACTCCTCCCCCTCCCAAATTCCTCCAAGCCCCCCCTCCAGACTGTCCAAGTTCATGGCAAAGAGGCTCCAGGTCCATTCCTTTCTCGGGCAGATTCAAAAGCTGAAAACTAAAGGAAGCACCAAGCGGAGGCCAGACCCAGAAAACCACTTTGACCTGGGATGGGGCTGGAGCAGTGCCATCTACCTTGAGACCATCCAGGAGGGGGGAAGGATGGTGGGTTAAAGGAAGGCCGTCCAGGGAGTGCGGAAGTGCCCCAAGAGCTGTGCTGAGCCTTTTCCAATACAGCCAAAGCCAAAAGGGGTGAATGGGGAGAAAGGCAGGGGGCACCCCGTTTACATAGCCATAGCCAACCACTCTAGCCACTCACCTGTAATCCGGTCCCTCTCCATGACTGGGAGAGATATTTAGCATCCACGTGTCCCAAAGTGTATTTGACTATTTTCCCTGTGGGTGCCTTTCCCTGGATTTGCCTCTTCGACAAAACAAAGCTAAACAAACGCTTCCAGCCGAATTTCTTCAATGGGTTGCAATCACGAGCGCCTCCAGATTACCACATTTCCGTGTGTGGATCATACGTTTCTGCTCCCAGCTGAAGCAGCTTTGGATCATTGAAATAAAGCGAGCGAAAGAGAGGGATGCCAAAGGCATGACCCAGAAAAAAAAAATCGGAACGCGATTTCTCTTCCCCCCACCCCCCCAAAATATATTCCGCCACGTGCAGGACTGCTGAGAAACCCAATTCCCCCGCAAGACTCTCTTAAAGGCACAGCGCAAGCACTTCCTCCAGGGCAACGCCGCTCGCTCGACTTGTCATTTAATATCAGCCGGAAGGCGCTCGGCAAACTCGGCTCCTTGAAACGAAACGAGCAACTAATCCATCGAGTAAACGGCGTCCTCGGACTTCTCCATGCCTAATTCGCTGCCGCCGTTTCTCCCTCTCTCTGCCTTTTCTTTCTTTCTTTTGGCTAGAGCATTTTATAGCCCTCCAATCGGACTTATTCCTCCAGCCAGTCTGGCTTTGAAACTTGCTTTTTTTTTTTTTAAAGTCAATTTGTACGTGCTCCGTTCTGTTGACTTCAGCCTTCGGCAGAATGAAAGAAAGAATCGCGTCTGTCTGCGTGCGACCAGGGAGGATTACAGCACTTCGTTGCTCCCTGCTGGAGAGGCTTTCTTCCTCCTCAGCCTTGGCCAGAAGCCACAGGGTTGCCTTGGCACAAGGAACTGCCTGTTGGACTTTCCCTTTTTCCCGCGGGCCAATAAGGCTGAGCTGTTACAGCTGGCCTAGACGGGACAGGCAGGCAAGGCAAGCTGCCTTGCCCTGGACGGCTGGTGCAGGTATCCCCCCTCAGGCAGACTGGGCTTCTGCTGGGATCTCCTGTCCAGAGGCCCCAGGTGTGTGCTGGCCACGGGGAAATGCAATGGTGAGGCTGCTGGCAAAGCAAAAAGCATATGGGGAGATTGTATTGTCGAAGGCTTTCACGGCCGGAGTTTGATGGCTGTTGTGGGTCTTCCGGGCTGTGTGGCCGTGTTCTGGAAGTTGTGGTTCGCCAGCATCTGTGGCCAGCATCTTCAGAGGGCAGGAGCACAGAATGGGGAGATTGTCTTCCCTTGTGGGGTTCAGGGAAGGGACCTTGGGTGTTTTTGCAGTTGTGAGGACAGCTCTATAAAGAATTGTTTTCAGCAACTGGATGAGCGCAGTCAGCCCATCCAACTCTGTCAAGTCAGCCCACTGATGCCTCAGCTGGACCAACGTAAACCCCAGATCTATCCAACAGGAGGGGACCAGAGCACACCCTACATCAGTGTTACTCAACCTTGGGAACTTTAAGCTGTGTGGACTTTGACTCCCAGAATTCCCCAGCCAGCATGGCTGGCTGGAGAATTCTGGGACTTGAAGTCCACACAGCTTACAGTTCCCAAGGTTGAGAAGCACAGCCCTACATGAATTATGCTGGCCCAGTATGGATCACATAAGCAGATCTGTAGAGAATGGTGGGTTGCTAGGGGGAAAAACGGTATTTTAAGGCACATTAGCAACTTGGGACTCACTTAGCAAAATGTGGGGCTTGATAAAATGCCTGGTTCAGCTGCCTTGGTTGGAGGTTGTCAAGTACCTAGCAAACCACCACATGCAATGGGTAGCTGCATTTGGCCTAGTAAGTCAGGCCAGGAGTACTTGGTGCTTTGTTCCTTTTCAGTGCTACAATTCTGTCAACAAACCTCCCTTAACAACTTACTTTTAAAGATCCTCTGACATAGGCAATCAACAACAACATCCCTGTAATAGTTATGCATGTTGTCTTTTTCAGGAAGGTCTGATGGAGTAAACACAGAGATTTCTGCCAGCTGCTACTTACAAGATTGCCCTAGAAAAAGTCAACATGAATAGCCAATGCTAATAAGTAGGCCTCTACTGGAGGCTCTCCAGAGAGAGCTCCGGGACAAATAAAACATTCTCAGACTTGCAGAACAATGGCTTAGAAATCTACTTCTGCATAGCTGGTCCATGAAAGAGGCAGGATCCTCATAGCCAGTATCTCTAACAGTTTAGTCCATGTCAACCAATTAATAAGAAGTGATTGATACACGTGGGGGTCTCAGATCCACCTTTTCAGAGGACAGAACTAGTAGTGCTTTATTATGCTGCATATAGGGTATGTTTCACAATGCATACAATTTGAGAAGGTGCCTTCTCAAACCGGTTGTCTTTTCCGAGTCTTTCCATGACTGAGAACATTGACCAAGGCAGGAACTCCAAATTTAGAAGGGCTGCTCTAGCCCACTTGACCTGTGCTAAGTGGAATCATTGTCCATTTTGGACATTTGTGCAATGACTCCCAAAAATGGCATTTATCTTCCGGTGCAAGAGGATGATACTACTGGTCTGCTGTATTGCGTGAGTCATCTCCATTCCAGATTATTAAAATGGATGAATCATCTTCCCGTGGAAGTGGAAAGGCTGTTGAAAATTCCTCTTCAGGACAGCAGCCTCCACAGTTGCTGTGTACTGAACCATATGCATGCTTGCCTTTCTATATTTCTCCTAAATATAGCTTTCTGGTTACTCAAAACCAGGTGGGGAGTCAACTAATACTGTTCCTTCAAAGAAAGAGGTAAAAAAGTTGAGCAGTAGCCACATTGGAAATAAGCAATTCTAACTTCTGAATAATTATAGAAGCCTTTCATATTGTGACACTTGCATATCTCCTAAAATGTTAGTATATTCATAGGGTAGGAAGGACCAGAGAGTCCATTAGTCTACTCTCTGTTCACTGCAGGATCTGCTGCATCATCTCTGGCAGATAACCATCCAGCCTTTGTATGAATATCCCCAACAAATGAGATTTCACCACTTCACGTGGCAGCCTGTTCTACTGTCTGACAGCTCCAGCAAAAGTTTCTCCTGAACCTACTTGGGGCTTTAACCCACTGTTTTTTGGTCCTGGCGTAGTCTTTGTGTGACTCCTGTTTGTTCAGCTGAAGGCTTTAAAGGCAGCACCTTAGTGCCATCCAGCCTGAAAATCATTGGAGTAGAGGTCCCAACCTTTGGGGAATGGTGGCCATTTTTGGCATTCTAGGGCGGTGTTTCTCAACCTCAGCAACTTTAAGATGTGTGGACTTCAACTCCCAGAATTCCCCAGTCAGAAAGGCTGGCTGCTGAATTCTGGGAGTTGAAGTCCACAATGCATCTTAAAGTTGCTGAGGTTGAGAAACACTCTTCTAAGGGAATGTTGTGAACACTCTCACAAAATAGTTGCCATGAAACATTTAACCAGTCACAAGACACCAATTTACTGACAGACAAATTAGTGAGGTTTTGCCCTCTTCCTCCTCCCCTCTCCAACCTGCTGCTGCCTCCCAACATCCTTCTATCTTGTTTTCTTAGGAGTACATGTCCAAGTAAAGCGCTAGCAGAAGCCAGCCACCATTTTTATCTTCTAAGAATGCCACTAAAGCTAGAGCTATCCTTGGAAATAAGAAAATGCCATGGACTGGCAATTTGCTTTGCAGCATGCCCGTTTCCCTCTGCATCCTGATAGGAAAATAAATAAGTCCAGAAGGGAAAGAGTTTGCCACAAGCCATGAAAGAACACTGCAATGTGGACCCCACCACTACAGCATGGAAGATACTTGAATCAAGGCCCATCTTCTTCAGGTGAGGCTGTTAATGCTATATTAGCCTAATCTGGTGAAGAATACTCCCAGCCGCCACCATTCTCACCACTGCCTGAGCTTTACCAGTTCATTACAGAATTGTAGGTAATGAGAGTTTATTCTCTGTCTGAAATGCAGGGGGTCTTCTCCTCAGCAAATGGAAATTTAGGGGTCCTTCTCCTCAGCAAACGTCCTGTACTGATCAAATGAGAGGATCATTTCTTCCATTATCTTTCATCATCTTTAGCAGCTGAAATGCACTGCTGCAGTGGAAAGGTTTGGGTTTTTCCCCCCTCAAAGGGGGTGTGGAGACAGGAAGAAAAGCTAAATCCAATTATAGGTTGGAGCTTCGGTTTGGACAGTGTTTGCCCTTCAAAAGTATGTTTCAAGGCAACAAGGGTAAAGCTTGCAAGAGAGGGATAAATGAAGCATCCATTATGCAGACATATGCAGACATTCAAGTAGTTTCAGAAATACAGAGAATACCAGAAAATTCTGGATTTGAGAATTATTCTTCCTATACAGACAGTTATGGAAGATGAATGAACACAACTGTTTTCAATGGCTGCAATACATTCATTAGTCCAGTCATCACAAACTTTAGGTAATAAAAGTCTACGTTTATGAAGGATCCTTACAGGAAGCCAGACAATAATCACTTATAGCTTAACATTGTCTCCTCTGAGAGCTAGATGTCTGTCCTAGCCCTGCTTTTAAATAGGATACCATTCCCTTTTTTAGTGTTAATTGCGATATAATTTCTTTTCTCTTCTATGCTTTAAAGTGAAGAGGAACTAAAGAGCCTCTTGATGAGGGTGAAAGAGGAGAGTGCAAAAGCTGGCTTGAAACTCAACATTAAAAAAACTCAGATCATGGCATCTGGTCCCATCACTTCCTGGCAAATAGAAGGGGAAGAAATGGAAGCAGTGACAGATTTTATTTTCTTGGGCTCCAAGATCACCGCAGACGGTGACTGTAGCCATGAAATTAAAAGACGCTTGCTCCTTGGGAGGAAAGCTATGGCAAACCTAGACAGCATATTAAGAAGCAGAGACATCACCTTGCCGACAAAGGTCCGTATAATCAAAGCTATTGTTTTCCCAGTAGTAATGTATGGCTGTGAGAGTTGGGCCATAAGGAAGGCTGAGCACCGAAGAATTGATGCTTTCGAACTGTGGTGCTGGAGAAGACTCTTAAGAGTCCCTTGGACTGCATGGAGGTCAAACCAGTCAATCCTAAAGGAAATCAACCCTGACTGCTCATTGGAAGGACAGATACAGAAGCTGAAGCTCAAATATTTTGGCCACCTAATGAGAAGAGAGGACTCACTGGAAAAGACCCTGATGCTGGGAAAGACTGAAGGCAAAAGGAGAAGGGGACGGCAGAGGATGAAATTGTTAGATAGCATCACCGATGCAATGAATATGAATTTGAGTAAACTCCGGGAGACAGTGGAGGACAGGAAGGCCTGACGTGCTATGGTCCATGGGGTCACGAAGAGTCGGACACGACTTAGCGACTGAACAACAACAACAAAACATTTTTATAAGCTTGTATTTTATGTTTTTATGTTTTTCTTTCTTTCTGTTTTGAGTCACCTAATTTCACTCCAAAATAATGGTTGATGAAGCCTAGCAGATTTTTTTTTAATCCAAGGCTGCCCTTAGATGGTACTGGAATGAAAAGGAAAAACACTCTTTTAACAGTGACATAGCTAAGGACAACTTAGCTTATCTCACTTAGGGGCTGAGAGGAGAGGAGAGCAATGTTATGGGAATATGGCAGAAAAGATACAATGCCAGAGAATGTTTGTGCCATGGTTAGATGCAAGGGGAAATAGGCCCATTATGTCACTCAGCCAACTGCTAACAATATATCATATATCATGAGAACCAATTTGGTGTAGTGGTTAAGGCACCAGGCTAGAAATCTGTAGACCCTGAGTTCTAGTCCTTCCTTAAGCATGAAGCCAGCTGGGTGACCTTGGGCCAGTCATTCTCTCTCAGCCCTAGGAAGGAGGCAAGGGCAAGCCCCTTACAAAATGTTGCCAAGAAAACTGCAGGGACTTGTCCAGGCAGTTGCCAGGAGTCAAGACTGACTTGAAGGTACACACTTATATCATATATCATATATCATATCATATATATCATATATATCATATATATCATATCATTAATATCCCTAATTATATCTGGATGAAGCTATGAATAGCTGATATAAAAGTTCTGTAAGTTCTGTTACATACCATGTAACATTAAAATATAGTTCAGTTTATGGTGTAGTATGTTGTTTGAACTCAGTTAGTTATAGTTTATTCAGTAGACCATAGCTTTCCAAACTCTGTGTTGCAACACATTAATGTGTCGCGACAAAACCTGGAAGTGCTGATGGTGTGTCGCCGCCACCCTTGCGGTGGTGTGTGCAGCGGCTGCAGCGGCGCACCATCAGCGCTTCCGGGTTTTAGCGCACCACACGAGGCTGCCGCCGTGCGCACCACCACGCCATCGCCACCGTTGGTGTGTCGCCAATGGCGGGACTTTGGAAAGCACTGCAGTAGACCATAGTTAAACAAACCATAGCATGGTGTTTGAACCCAGCCAATGTATACGCCTTCTCTCCCCATTGCTTCTTAGTCTCACACATATACTTAGACACTCATTTGGAAATTGCTGTTCTGCCTTCACACACACACACACACACACACACACACACACACACACACACACACACCTTGTTCCAATAATTTTAACATATGTTTGGAGAGAAATGTCATTCCCCAAGGGAAATCTCATGAGGAAAATGGATGAACACCATTTCACAGTCTGACCTGGACCAAGTTCTAAAATCATTAAAATAGAAAAAGAAAAGAAATCCTGGGACAGGAAGGAGCAGCCTTGACTCCCACACCATGAATAGCTATGCTCCAAGGACAGATTTAGAAGTGGTATGTTATTCTGTGGCTAAGTTACACAATTAGGGTTTTGGGAATGCACCAGAGAGTAGTTGAAAGATCTTGTCTTTACAGCTCTTAAGTTGTGCATGACCAGTAATATTGCTCTCTCTCTCTCTGTCTCCTGCCCCCCCTCCAATTCTGGAAACTGTTATTCATCTATGAAAACAACATAGAGCAGTGGAGAAACAGAGGGAGAATTCAGCTGAAACTTCAATAAGCCTGAGGAAATGTTGCAAAGTCAATCACAGAAATCAAATCTTTGTTTGCACATGAGAAAATTATCTGGATGGAGGGTTGGGTGTTCAAAAGGGTTCAGGAGATAAGAGGACAAGAAATGTTTTTGGCACTTGTGAGTTTCTTTGAGCCAGCCTTGAGTCCTGGTGACTATATGGACAAGTCCCTGCAGTTTTCTTGGCAACATTTTTGGAAATGGTTTGCCATGGCCTCCTTCCTAGGGCTGAGAGAAAGTAACTGGCCCAAAGTCACTCAGCTGGTTTTGTACTGAAGGTGGGACTAGAACTTACAGTCTCCCATTTTCAAACCCAGTGCCTTTAAGCACTACCCCAAATTGGCATACTTACATACAGTATTATTTTCAAATTTGCCTGCCGCTGGGCACAGGATTGTATGCCTCAGAGGATATAATCTTACTTAATCTGATTGGTGTTTTCTGACCACCAGGATGTACCACATGACCTGTTTTGTCCATATTGGGACTCTTCAGAGACATGTGAAGAGAGTTATATTGGCTCTGATACTGGAGATAATATTTTGAATAATCACGATGAGTTTCTAGAGAGATCTGATTCCCTTGGTTTTCCATTTCCATTTCCTTGTTTTTACCTTTCCTTCATTGTGAGAGGTTTCCTTTTCTGAAGTCAAGCACAGCTATGTCAGACTTCATTGGCAGGTTTTCATTTCAGTTAAATTTGATAGCACTATGATCACTGTTTCCAATAACAGTGGTACCTTTTTACTAATCATCCTCATCTGAAATCGTGAGTGAAACAGTAATATATCCCTGTATTTTCCCATACAAATACAGCTCTTTGCTGTTCCTATAGACCCCCTATTTATTTGTGTGTTTCATATCTTTTTTCCCCCTCACTTATGCTTAGGTATGGTTTGTTTTAACCATAGCTTATTGAATAAATGACAATGATCTCACTTCACATAACATGCATATCCATCCACCATAATTTATATACAATAATAGACTGCTGGTTGTATAGGTATGTATTTTTTGGAGGTAATGATTAGCTTCCAAGAAATATTACACAGCTTGTCTATGAAGGTTCTCAGTCATCCAGGTGGAATTGTCTGTAGCTTGAATCATGTCAACTGGATTTCTATTTTCTCAGTGGAAACGTTTCGCTCCTTATCCAAGGAGCTTCTTCAGTCTGAGCAAAGTTGGTAAGGGAATCCTAAATATGTTTCTAGGTAGCTGTGTGACCTTACACCTGGGGCTAGGTCATGGTTATATTGAGATGTTATTTTAAGTCCTTTTATCATCTAAAGGAGGATCGTTAAGATCACCATGCTGCTGTTGAGCTTGTGAAATGGTTTTAATCTTCCTAGGCACAGAAGACAAAGCAGGGAGGAAGATGGGGGAAAGGTTGTGCCTGAGGCCCCCACCTCTATTCAAGGAAGGATTTTCCAAGTTGGCATAAATGGATTCCTTGACCCCTCTCTCAAACCACCTATCTTCTCTGTCTAAAATGTGAACATTAATGTCCTCAAATGAGTGTCCTTTTTCCTTTAGATGAAGATAAACTGCTGACTCTGGTCCTGTGGTGTTACTTCTCCTGTGTTGGGCCATCCTCCTGTACAAAAGTTGTTTGGTTTCTCCAATGTAGAGTTCAGCATGTAGAGTTCAACAGCAGCATGGTGATCTTAACGATCCTCCTTTAGATGATAAAAAGGATTTAAAATAACATCTCAATATAACCATGACCTAGCCCCAGGTGTAAGGTCACACAGCTACCTAGAAACATATTTAAGGATTCCCTTACCAACTTTGCTCAGACTGAAGAAGCTCCTTGGATAAGGAGCAAAACGTTTCCACTGAGAAAATAGAAATCCAGTTGACATGATTCAAGCTACAGATTATACAGCTTGGTTTCTTTTGACGGGTTCTTCACTTTATCTGAGTTTACACTTGAGACAGCATTTATAGTTTGCAGCCTTTGCTGTACATTTTGTTTCTTTTAACTGTTCAGAGAACTGTTTATTGTTGTAACATCAGAAGATGCCCAATAAACCATTAACTGTAACAGGAAGAGGATCTGGTGTTATGCACATATTGTACCGGGTTCCTGGGAAAGAAACTAGGCTAGGAAGAACATGTATTTGAATAGTCAAGGAAGTTGATGTCAGATGACCCACTTATCAGAAAGCTCTCTGAGTAAAGCCCTGAAGGCTGAGATGAGTTTGCTGTTTTGCAAAAATCCTTGATGGTCCATTGATGTTTTACACTTTGAAAGCAAGATAGAAAGAAGCTTCTTAATAGCTTTAATGTAAATAATCCATATTAAGTGGATTGAGGGACAATTGGACCTGTTTGCTTAAGAAGTTATCAATGCCCTTGCTAAATGAGTGGAAGGTCCATCCAGCTTAGAAGAATGCTAGCAATTGGTGAGCACTCAGTGCCTTACCAGAAAGTGGTTGACAATTCACCCATGGACCACAGTCTACCTTCTGTAATAACGCTAAGGTAGAACATAGGAAATGTTCACAAGCATCCACTGTTTTTTTTCCTTAGACAAAACTATTCCGAGACATGTGAATGCAGAGGAAAGGTTATGCAATAAAACACAGCACAGGTCAAAAACTAGCACCAGGCAAATCTACACAAGTACTGTGTTGCCTATTCTGACTTTGTAATCTGAACCAGGAATATTTTCCTTCACATTGGACTCTGCACATTTGTACACTATTCCCTGCTCCCTCACCCTTTCTTCTACCACCACCCCCTCTGTCTCTTTCTGTCCTACATAGAAGACATTTCACTGTGAAATTAATATAAGTGGAGAGACAACCAGTTGTGCCTTCCTACTCCCTTGTCCCTCCTCCATACACAGGCATACTTACTCCAGATCTGCCAGCGGCAGGGCAATCTTTACCTTACAACGCCGTTGCCGTGAAGTGTTCACCTCTGCTCGCCTGGATGCTGAAGCTTCTCAGGGCAATTCTGCCTGCCTAGCACTGCGGAATTAGCCTGGTCTCCTCCCAGTGTGTCTTTCCCTTTACTTCCAAGGCTACAGCCTTCCTGAGCAGATACATGTTGGTTAGCATGAAGAGATAATGAATGTATTTATCTCTCTGCTGAGGTATTATGTCCAGGCAAAGGGTGATCTGGAACACTACCAAAAAACTAAATTCCATTGTCCTTTGTTTAGTGTTCAGTGCTCCATGGCATCACAAAACGGTTTTGTTTCTAAACCATGGTACGTATATCATCCCATCCAAAAAAATTTCACTGGGATACCATTCAGGCAATCAACGAAGGTGCTCCCTGACTGCACTTGATCTCTTCCATGTCTTCCTCAATCATGGATTAAAAATCAGATAGGTATAATATCCAGGCCGTCAGTGATAAAGTGAATGTTTGGAGTGTGGGAGAACAAGCCTAAGAATGAGGAGATCTTTGAAAATGACAAGGCTGAGATGTAGCACAGTTATGGGGAAAAGATCCAGTAACCAAGAAAACAATGCATATGGTCTACAAAGAGCAGTTCTTGTTGGGGAGTTCTTCGTGGGGCATAATGCTAGGGCTTGTTTTCCTTTTTTACAGTGTGCAGTTATCCTGGAATGGCATAAGGAAGGAATATTTTGCTTCTCAAGCACTGAGTTAAAACAAAAGCCAATGCAACAAAGTGTGGGCATGAGGAAGAACGTCAGAGAAATAGCCAGTACACGGTGCCTAAATTCTCCACATGACAATGTCTGAAACTTCACAGTTAACATGGTCAAAAAAAGCTGTATGACAAAAGGTCTGGAGAATGTCAATCCACATCCTCACACCAATTTATTTTCATTATCTGTATGTATCTACCTATATACACCTATACTAGGGAGTGCCACATGTACAAGATTTAATTTAAAAAAATGCCTAAGGTCTCATGAAATCACCAAGTCTCATGACATTTTGCTGTTTTCACATGAGATCTTTCAAAATTTCAGGCAAGAACACATGCACAAATTCAGGAGTCCTGCATTAAAGGCATCTAGTGATTTGTGATTTTGATGCTTTTTTAATTGGGGGAGGGCACCCCCAGCATTCCACAGGACTGCTCAATGGCAACGAATAGTTCATGGTATTCCTGGAGGAACAGGAGGGTCCTTAGGCTTGGTCTCTGCTTCCAGTGTGAGATTGCTGGACACAGTCTCCCGTGTACAGATTAAAGGGAAAAAGGCATTCCAAGGCATGGTGTGATTGTCCATGTAGCAACATGGGCAGCACCAGTTTCAATATTTGGCCTTGACTTGTAGCATCCTTGGCACAAAAGAAAAATAAAATAAAATAAAAGAGGTCAGCACTGAACTAGGCAATGTTGTGAGAAATTCTTTGAGTAAAGTTTTATTTTCCATACCAAAGTTGCCATTTGCCGGGAAGGCGAAGAAAGGTCAGTAAAGAAAACATACTTGTCAATGTTTCATGCCTTTGTCATCTCCTGCTGCACCTTCACCTTCCCAAGTATGCTGCAACTTTATATTTTCTTCTTTGAAATGGGTCTTTTATTGCATTTCTTCTATAGCATTAGGACCATATAACAAACACACTGAGATTTAACACTCTTATTAGCCTCACTCTGAGCAGGAGAAGAGGAACAGACAAATTGGTTAACATTTCCTTCCTTAGCGTGCCGTGCTGAGGAAATTGTTGCCTCCAAGTGTTACACAGCAAGAATTTTATCCCAGCCACCCTTATTCTCACATACATGTGGGGCAGAAAGTATATGAGAATATGCATTCTACTGATATGTATCTGAAGGCACATCCCCATTCCCCTTTTGCCCCAACTGATTGGCTCCAAGTGCAGATCATCAGATTACTTGCCTCAGCAACAACTGCTCCATTTTTGTAAAGAGGTACAATTTAATTTTGCAGAAAATAAGGGATGTATTTCATGGGAGGTGAAAATGTTCACAAAACATATCCCTCATTATAGACTCTGCACTAAAACTAGACTGCTTATCATCTCCCACCAGCATTACCACCGGCAACAAGAAGTATAGACTTTTGGATTAGGTTTCATAAAAGTTCTGGTCATGAAAACAGACTTGCCTCATGGAGTTTAGAATTTATTGGCACTGGGAAAGGGACCAAGCAAAATATATTAGTTCCATGACTGCATGGGTAAAGTGCTATTGCAGTCACTAGATGTGACTGTTTCTAGCCTTGAGATAGTTACAATGTGTGTTTCAGAAGGACATGAGGAAGCAACTTCTTAAATATATATGCTGAGAGTTCACTCTGTCGCCCAAGAATAAGGTAAAAAGCAATAGGAATGTTTAGGCATGTGTCCTACAACATGGTGTTAGCCCTATACATAGAGACAAAGGCAGTATGTAAGTTAAGCAGAAGGATGTAAATAGCCATGTCTGTTGTATTGGACATGGCCAATACAAACAGCCTATCAAGAGTCCAAGCTCAGGACATAAAAGCAGAGGTGGGGTATCTGTGGCCACCAAGATATTGATGAACTTAAACCCCCAGCATCCCTCACCATTGGCCATGGTAGCTTAACCTATGCCCTCATTGTGGGAGGTTGTGCGGATCCAGAATTGGCCTTTATAGCCACTTACGGATCCACTGTTAAAATTTTACCTTTGGAAGACAATCTTACTCGGCTATGAGTGATCGCCAATGATGATGATGATGGCTGATTGTAGTTATATTTCAGCAACATCTGGAGAACTAGACGTTGCTTACTCCAGCTGAAAAGTGACCAAGGGGGTCCTTTCTTTAATTTCTCAATGAAAAAGACTGGGGTAGCCCTGGAGAAACCCTCTGGTGGGATCTATCTGGTATGAAAGAACATGGCAGAATGCTGACTTTGACATAAGCCTGGATGCATTCACATTACATTTGTTGATGCAAAATAATAAGCAGAATTTTTGCTATGCGCTTAGATTACAATACTGTAAGACTTTTCCAGCAATAAGAAGGAATGCCTGCTATCTACTCCACAGAATATTCCTCAAAAGTTCTAGCAGAACCGTATCTTTCTATCTTTCTAATCTATCAATCTACAGTATCTCCAAAAAGATAGTTGAAGCTTTATAAGACAAAAAAAGACGAATGACTCAGTCATCAGCTTTGGCAGCTAGCTAAATGATGAGCGGTTTGGGGATCCCACCACGCAGTAGTTTAATAAAGAAAAGAACCCTGTAGCTTGGTGGTACCTGGAAGACTGTAGATCCATTGTGCAGCATATGCTTTCCATACAGACAATCCCAGGTTTAAACCAGAACAGGAAATAAATTAAAACCACCTCAAAATCAAGAGCATCTTTAAAAGAGGAAGCTGAAAAGAGAAAGGCAGTCTAACCCCATGGTGGCAAGAAGTCCCATCCTCAAGGCCACCCCCCAGAGAAAACTCTTTCAGCCCTCTGTACTCCAGAATATGATACTGTATGCAGCAGGATGGCCTGACCTACTCAAGAAGAAATGGCCAATCCTATGTTCAATTGCATTCCTAAACATGTCAGATCCATTGAATACTAATGTTTCTTAACCGTGGCAACTTTAAGATGTGTGGACTTGAACTCCTAGAGTTCCCCAGCCAGCAATTCAAGTCCATACATCTTAAAGTTGCCAAGGTTGAGAAACACTGGTATATGCTACACCATGCAGAGAACTGTGCTCGATGAGAACCAGAATGAGAAACAATTGCTTGGGAAGAAAGTGCTGCTATAGACTAAGGAACACAGGAATACATACTCTAATCCAGATATTTTAGCCAGAGATAGATAAAAGCCTTCTCTGCAATAGCTCCTGCTCTGTGGAACATTCTCCCCCTGGAGATAAGACAGTCCCCCTCGCTCCTGGACTTCCGGAAAAAACTCAAGACCTGGTTCTGTCAACAGGCCTGGGGCGGGAAGAAGAGTGTACACTCTTGGGGATGGCTAATGCCTTAGGGTGGCCCTAGAATGCCCTTTCCATGGTTTTAAAGAAGATACTGCCATCTGGATTTTATTATATTCTTGAACTGTTTTTTAATGTTTTATTTAATTTAATTTATATTTGTAGTACAATTAATTATGTTTGACTGTAAACCGCCCAGAGTCCCTCTTGAGGGAGTTGGGCGGTGATAAATCGAATGAATGAATGAATGAATGAATGAATGAATGAATGAATGAATGAATGAATGAATGATAGCAAAACAAAAATAGGAATATCCTAATCAATAATGTCTGGGGCGTGGTGGCTCAGCGGGTAAGACGCCAGGCTTGTCGATCGGAAGGTCGCAGGTTTGGAGGTTCGAATCCCTAGCCCCGTGTGATGGAGTGAGCTCCTGCACTCGCCCCAGCTCTTGCCAACCTAGCAATTCGAAAGCATGCAAATGCAAGTAGATGAATAGGTACCACTTCGGTGGGTAGGTAACAGCGTTCCGCGTGTGTCATGCCAGCCACATGACCGTGGAAGAGTTTTCGGACAACGCTGGCTCTTCGGCTAACAAACAGAGATGAGCACCGGCCCCTAGAGTCGGACACGACCGCACAAATGTTCGGGGGGAACCTTTACCTTTTTAATCAATAATGCAGCCATCAATATACAAAGAATAGCTAATATCAAAAACACTAAGCTGAGTCAAATCTGGTTATTTCTTGGATGGGAGATCACTAGGAAATCTCAGGGCTGTATGCTAGATTGGGAAGTTGAATAAATATCCCAGAAGACAACAATTGTAAATCCTTTCTGTAATATTTCTAAGAAAGCAGCATGGATTTGTCCATGAAGTCACCAGAAGTCAAGATATGCTTCAGGGAGTATAGAGAATTCAAGGACATGTAAAGCAGCCATCCTTGACCTGAGCATATAGGACCTCAGCTTGAAAACTCTTCCAGTCAGAGTAACTGTTGGTTGGGGATTATGGAGGTTGAAAACAAACATGCTTGGAGAGCATCAAGCTGGAAATGGCCGAACTAGCTTCTCTTTTTGGTCATCAATAACATTTCTCAGCAGTTATATGTGTGTATTGAGCAATGAGCAAGTTTTTTGGCAGGGAGCTGACTGTTCCTGGGGTGACTCACCCAGCCAGGGAGACAAAAGGGGGGCAGACCAGCCACAGGAAATGCGAGTGATCTCAGCTAAGAAGGCATTCAAAGCAGGTGGGCAGTGTCAGCCAACACGTAGCTAATTTGGCCATTGGTGAAGGAAAAAAGCACTGACTGAGCATGGATTAAAAATAAGGATGCCACCCCTGCATTATGTGTCCCAGTGTGTAAGGCAGTTGAACCAAAGGGATAATTTGCATTGTGGGTACACATGCCTTTCTAGTCAGTTCTCCAATTCATAAATATCCTACATTTGGGGAAATTTCTGGCTCCACCAATGTTTGAATGAAAATATTCAAAGCAAAAGTTGTACTTGAGCTTTGAAGTGGGTGTATATGTGCATGTGTGTGTGCATGTGTATGAGTCTGTGTTCATTCAAAATTGTAATGCTTCATATAGGTTGGCCTCCCTTGATGATGTTTATTTTGGTGAGCATGGGCTGCCAACCAATAGGTACTAATTAGCTTTGCATGTTGATCATCTGCCGCCAGTTATTAAAAAATTTGCCTGTTAATAAGATGACGTAACTGTCTTCCCTGGCAGGAGCAACGCTCTTCCATCTGTTACAGCACTATGAAGTCCCACGTCCTTCACAGCAAAAAGCTTCATCAGATCTCAGAATGTCCTGTTTCGATGCCTGCCCCCTCAGACAGTCCCAGATGCGGCTGGGCTGAGGTCTTCCTCTGTGTTGGTTGGATAAGTTCACAGGAGCACTGGCCTCCTTGCCCTGCATACCACCTTTGCCATGGAGAAGCTTACAGGAAGTGACCCTTTGCATTTTACTTTGTTTTAAAATGTATTTGCTGCCCACAAAAGATTTCCCAGGGCGGCTTACAAAATAGTTTAACCTCACTGTCCAAAAATGTAGTTTAAAGACAACAACTAAAAATACAAACCAGGGAGGACCAATGATAGGTTTGTCCTGTTTAGAATAACTTTTCCTGGTTACCAGTTTCTTGTCTGGAAAGTGGGTGATTATAAGCATCAAGAGCTTAATTTAAACATACAAATTAGATAAAGAATGCTCCTCTCGTCAACCTCTGTGACAGGACCTCCCTCTCCTATGTCCCTGCCAGGTCAAGGCACAAACTCTAGAGCACTAAACTCCTCCTCCTCCTTACTCAGCAGCTGGCAATCCTTTTCCCCAACTGTTTCTCTTTGAACACCCCCCTTTTCTGTTCTTCTCTCTTTCTTCCATATTTCCATCCACCCCATGCACATACTGTTCCCATCTCTTCAGACCATATTTTTCCAATCTGGGCGCCCTCCAGGTGAGTGTACTTCACCTCCCAGCGTTTTTAGTAATAGCTATTGCGGTCTGAGAATGCTGGGAATTGAAGTCCACGCTGGGCAAATATGATTCAGTCTGCTTAAATAACTCAAAGCCATGCTGACTCATCCTTTTGGGATGTTATAAACTTTTGGACCAGCACCTGTAAGTGTTAGCCTGGCTCTTTTTCACATATTATCAAAATGTGAAGCACTTTGCTAGGCTGCAAAACATTTCACAATCATCTGATTCCATTTGCAGCATCAAAGTAGATCTCCGTTTCGATTTGGAAATCTGCTTCACTGGGATAATATGACTGAAGCTTCACTGAATCCAAGTTCTGTATAGCCCTATTAAATATCACTTCAAGCTAAGTATCAAATAGAGTTCAAACATATACCAAAGATTTTCAAACCATTTTTAAAAGGGATTTTTGTTTGTGCTTTGGAAAACTATCAAACAATACTCTGTGAAAAGGGGAACTGATAGATAACATGTATTGTTCATCTTTCTTTACTTGGTATGTTCTAGGATACATTTTTTCTCGCATAGGATGATTCCTGTAAAACCCCTGAATGTATCCATGGATGTGAATGGGTGGACAAAATGCCATACACATTTCCATCCCACTTATCTGTAAACATAAAAAAGCAGAAATTCAGGGGAACAGGAAGAGTAGAAATCTTTCTCCTGATATTGAGGTGTTTTTTTTAAATGGGAAGGGAAATATATATGGTAGGGCATTCAACAGTTTGAACCCAATTTTTCCTCCACATCAAGTTTTCTAAATGTATCGATTACAAAGTGTGGAGGAGCATTTAACTATTTCTGTTCCTTCCTGTGATGCCAAACAAGCTCACAATCTTAGGGTGCTGCATGTGAAAATTAAGTCTTTGTTCAACACCTGGATTGTAAGGTGGCAACATTAAAGAACAGCTAAGAGCAAAATGTGACAGAAACAATACATGTATCAAGAGAACAAACATCTCCAACAGAAATTTCCATGCTATCAGCAAAAGTACACCATTTACTGTTAATGGCTCTGTGGTTTTATTATAGCACAAGTTATGTACTCTACTTCCAAGAAGTCTCAAAACAAGCCATGATCTGTCGATGGCCAAATGCTGATGGTGCAAGAAAGGGGAAACAAGCCCACTGACACACCCTGAGGAAATGGCTATATGCTGTAGCTGGCTCCAACATAAAGCCTTCTTTTAATGAGGCTGGTTTCACATTGGCAACAAGGGAGGGAAGAAATGCCTTTTACATTTTTGTCAATCCCTTCCAGCAAGTTCTGGATGCTGATTTTATAAAATCATCTGGTCAAAGAAAAATGATGAGCCTTCCTTCAAAATAGAAGTGTCTTTCAACTCACGATGGAGCACATGATTCTACTTGAGAAGTGCCCACAGAGATGTACAGAGATGTCTAAGGATGAACAGACTTGGGGCATTATCTGTGAGACAATATTCCCCACTACTCTCTCCATTCAAGCACAGTTATATGGGAGAAGGGGATATACTAACAATTTATACAGACCTACATCATCTTAAAAAAGTGAGCCTGCTAGGTGTGGGAAGTTCACTCATTGCATTTTTCATACATGTCTTCTTCCCTAGTTTACATTCATAGAACTTTTGTTTGTTCCTGGTTTCCTATGCTGGGAAATTCTGAGAGTTGAAGTCCACACATCTTAAAGTTGCCAAGGTTGAGAAACACTGCCCTATACTGTAGTAAGAATTACTGCTGATATTGAAGGAGATAATATTTATTTATTTTATCCCGCCTTTATTATTTTTATAAATAACTCAAGGCAGCAAACATACCTAATACTCCTTCCTGCTCCTATTTTCCCCACAACAACAACCCTGTGAGGTGAGTTGGGCTGAGAGAGAGTGACTGGCCCAAGGTCACCCAGCTGGCTTTTGTGCCTAAGGCGGGACTAGAACTCACAGTCTCCTAGTTTGCTATTGGCTCCTTCCTAGGGCAGAGAGAGTGAGTGAGTGACTGGCCCAAGGTCACCCAGCTGGCTTTTGTGCCTAAGGCAGGACTAGAACTCACAGCCCCCTGGTTTCTAGCCCAGCACCTTAACCACTAGACCAAACTGGCTCTATATATTCTCTTTTGAACCTTTACCCAAATAAGGAACTGGGCATCTGCTTCGCCATCTCATCATCAGGCCAGCCTCTAACTGAACAGTAGCATTCAAACAAAGAAAGATGGCCCTTTGGAATGTGTGAATGAAAAAGGGCCTTTGGAAAGGAGACTTTTTAAATCTACCTGGACGTACATATATTCAAAAGGGATGGAAATCTGTCACTGGTTCTAAAAACACAGACTGGCACAAGGCATCCCTTGTTTCCTATGATGCCAATTGACAGAACCAGCAGCCTGGCAATCAACTTCTCATGCAAGGTCTATGTTGAGCATTTTGCACATCAACACTATGCTGACAAAGTCAGCCATCTTGGGAATGTGATTTTCAGAGCATAAAGAAAACAGCCACCTGCAGTTTGAATCCATCCAAGAGACATAGCGAGTGAATATACATGGGGCATATTATTCAGTGATGCAATGTGCCATCTGTGCCAGGCAGCCTCTTTCACAAGGGCATGACATGCTTCAAATTGCATTGAGCAAACAAAGTAGACAAATAAGAATTGTAGCTGATTATTTATTGAACTGGCCCATCAAACGATGAGTCAGTAGGTCTGATGGGTACAGCTCATCAGACATGAATTCTCTTAGGTTTGTGCAAACTGTCCAAGTTTCTGTTCCTTGAAGACAGCTGACAATGGTTACATCTTTTATGGGAAAGTGATCTGCAGGGAAAACTGTTTTCAAATTATTATACTTTTATTTCATTAATATTTCACTTTTCCTACAAGAAGCCCAAAGCTGGAGAGAGGAGCAGCACACGCGGCCCACAGAACTACAACTCCTGGCGTCTCTTTTCACTGACCAGGCTGGATGGCTTGCTGCGGCTTAGAATTCAGCAAGATCCAAGGGCCCAAAGTCAGTCGGTTTCGATCTAGGCAGAGTACATAATGCATCCCATTCCTGTATCCTCACGGAAGTAGTTCAGCCATGACAGGGAGAGTCAAGTTAGTCCATGAATTTCATAACTGAGAAAAGGAGTCTCCATCGCCTTAGTCTGGCAATCTAAGCCTCTATCCTAGAGATGCAGTTAATTTGTTTGAAGGCCAAACCTAGAAGGTACAGCTTCTCAGCATTAACAAAAAGAGATCTGCCTAGCAGTAAAAACACTCAGAGGGCATCTCAGCTGTCAAATGTCTGATCAAGATATGCTCTATACCAGGGGTCCCCAACCTGTGGGCCGCTAGTTAGGAACTAGGCCACAGGGCTCCCGCCCGCAAACCTCGTCCCCTTCCGCACAATTGGCTCCCGCCCACAAACCCCACCCCTGGTGCTTGTGATTGGCTCCCGCCCGCAAACCCTGCCCCTAGTCCACAGAAATCCTCGAAACCCCACCCCCAGGTCTGCGGAAATCCCGGAAACCCCGCCCCCCCCAGTCCATGGAAAAATTGTCTTTTGAAACCGTCATTGTAAGATTGGGGTTTTTTCACTTCTGCAGTCATGATCATATATACAGTATGTTTCATAGAAAGTTTTCTGCTTTCAAATTGGTTTACTAATTTATTTGGTAGTTTTCTTTAACTGTAGCAGGAGTCCCTCACCTTTATGGATTGATGGAGCCAGCTGAAATGTTGAAACCCTATTATTGTGGGTGTTCTCATGAAATGGCTGCCATGGCGGGCATCAATTTATCATAATGCTCTCTGTTGAGCCTTACTCCTGCAGGATGCCCCATGTTGTCCCTGATGACTTTGGTCATTTTTCTGTGGAATGTGGGCCCAGTTCCAAACAAGAATTACTTTGCAAACCATCATTTATATTTTCTTTAAAAAAAGTTCAGCGAGCCAGTTTGGTGTAATGGTTAAGGCCGCAAGCTAGAAACTGGGGGACTGTGAGTTCTAGTCCCAATTTAGGCATAAAGCCGGCTGGCTAACCTTGCGCCAGTCCCTCTCTCACATTGTTAGTGAATGCTGCACAGTATATTACCAGTATGCTGTTTTCTTATTGGATCTACAATAGAGGCTTGTTAAAGCCTTGAAATCTGTGCAATGGGATAAAGAAGAATTGAAGAGAAATCAAATCCTATGACAATATCTGATTGAATTAAAGATTAAGACTGTTAGAAGTAAAAGGCAGGAATATAAAGTTGGTTTATTTGATCGAGTTTAAAATAAGACATTTTTTTTGCTATGTTCTGGCAATGCTTGATGAATTTTTGTTGACACCAGGAGTGAAAAGTTGATGTTTTATGCTTATAGATAAGGGATGAGATATGGTGAGATATGAGATAACAGATATGAAGAGATATTTGTTTAACCTTATAAGGGGTGAAGAGTTATTAAATTTGTTTATACTTGTTGTGATGAAGGTTGGAAGTCACATCTTTATATATTTCTTTTCTTTTTCTTTATTATATTACTTCTTTTCTTTTTATTCTTTCTTTTTCTTTTTTCCTGCACTTCTTATTATTTCTTTCTATTCTCTTTCTCTAAGTTTAGTTTGTATTAGTTTTTACTATTGTAATTAAACTTTTAAATAAAAATATATTAAAAAAAAAGAAACATAGCAAAGCAATTAGGAGTATAACTCTTTGTCAAAAGCATTACTCCATATAAGCATCCCTATGCAATAAATATAATTGCAAACAAGCAAGCGAGACCCATTAATTGTTTTGGTTCTGACTCCTCAAAAAACAATACTCTTCTGATGTGGAATATATGCTGCCTTTTCTTTCCATTATCTGTTAAAGAACTGGGCAGCGATGATACTTCCATGGAAGCTATTGTATGAGCTTCACTGCATTCCTTTACACTTCTAAGAATTGCTGAGAAGGCTGCTGAAGGGTTGTCTCTGTTGACTTTGTATGACAGTAATGCAACAATCCAACTGTGCTTGCTTACTGAGACCTACTCACTAAGGGACAAATGAGTACAAATCAGAGAGTCTAGTTTTTCAGTCTAACCCTATTCATGCAGCTTACTTGGACTTGTTGGATCTCCAAGTCTTCGGAGTCTCCCACTGGAGGTCCTTGAGATTCCTGGAATGAAGAAGAAAATGCATATTGGTGGTTAAGCAGATATTAGATTCAGGGCATCTTCCAGTTGTTTTGGCAAAGGCTATCAGAGTAAATGAACTTGGACTTTCCAAATATGCAAAGTTATAAATCAACCGAATGCATCCAACGCATCAAAGATCATGCTTGCAATTTCACCCACAAAATCATGAATGGCAATGATGACTAAAAATATACATGTTGAAAGACAGATTTTTCCCCCCTCCAGCACAGACCAAGAGGTACTAAGATGTCTCATCATCTCCATTACTAAAAAAGTAACTTTAGGGAGAAATCACCAAAACACAATTACTCAAAACCTTTGAAAGAGAGTGCTACTCCAACAATTGCCTTTATGTTTTTCACAGAAGGACATCTGAATGAGAGGGAGCTCTAATTTCCACCAACGTGGCACATACTTTTAGGATAAATATTCCCATTGCTTACATGCATATTAGATAGAAAGATGGGTATTTGAAAATACTTGCCAGGAAATCATTAAGCAAGGTATTTTTTGGTTACTGGTTGCTGTTCAAATGCTGTTTCCTGTCCACAAGTGAGCTGCTGCAGAAAAGCGAATGCAGTCTGCCCTTGAATTCTGAAAAAGCCCTGATCTTGACATGCCTGCATCATGCTCTTACAGTGTCTGTCGTGTGTGATCAGGACAGAAGAGATTGCAGCCATAAGGCAAATTAACCAAAACCAGTGGCAATTCATGCTAGTAACATTACTTGGAAAAAGGGATTCTTGCTCTAAAATTTTACATGAATGTACCGTATACCTTCCTCATGGCTTCCTTCCCATCCTTTAAAAATAGTCCTATTATTAAAACTGCAAATGTAAATAATTACAATGTGTTGGAAAAGCACTGACCTGTTCTCAGAGCGAATAACTGAACTGGAAGAACTTCTGCTGGTCTAATTTGTTTGATGTAACTGAAAAGTAACAGCTCAGCAGATGCCTCACTGAAAGGCAGAGCTATCAGATTTGCACTGAAAACTTCCAGAGTATTGCTAGATGTCAGCAAAGACTTAGAGATTTCTATAACTCTTTGCTTCCATCTAGTGGTCATCAGGGGGGTTGCAGCACAGATCTGGTCGCCCCACCTAAACTAAGGTCCGAAGCAAAAGCCTTTTTCAATCCTGGTAATAATAATTCATTAACTAGAACGGCTAAAGTCTAATTCTAGATTACACTTTGGCTGCACAGTCATAGAGTTGCAACCTTTTAGGTTACATCTATGTTTGGTGGTCAAACAGCAGGTCCAAGATTGCTTCCAATAACGGGCAAAATGGCAGCCATTTGGTACCTTCTCCATATCACTTCAAGTTGCTATTTCTATTCCTTTCTTTCTTTGTGGCTCTTGCGAAAACTATTCAGGATTCTTTGAAATCCTAGATTTTATAAGCACACCAGAATCTGGACAATTGACAAACATCAGGTGGAATTTGGAGAAGCTTGCAGAATTTACTTTCTCCTGGGGCAGAAAGCCCACACAGTTTTGAAAGCACTGAAACATGCCATTAGTTCTATTAGGGAAGTTCCATAAGAAACGTAATGATTTGTACAGCAAGGGAGAAGACAACTTGAGAAGTGTGTCTCTGTATGACAATTCTCTCACTTTTGTTCTACATTGAAATGCAACCATCTGAAAATTAGAATATGACCATCCAAAAACATTCGACAGCATGACTCTCTGCAAAATTACAGTGTTGAGGAGGGTTAGTTGATTTATGGCTAAACATTATTCCTTGAGACTTTATGACATATGACTTGGCAAGCCCCAGCCCACTTTCCACAAGTCAACAATCCTGATAACTAACTCCCTTTTATTGGATAATTTTATTTGGTGTCAAGTATTTAACGTGTAAAGGGGCGTGGTGGCTCAGCGGGTAAGATGCCAGGCTTGTTGATCGGAAGATCGCAAGTTCGGAGGTTCGAATCCCTAGCCCCGCGTGACGGAGTGAGCTCCCGCACTAGCCCCAGCTCTTGCCAACCTAGCAATTCAAAAGCATGCAAATGCAAGTAGATGAATAGGTACCACTTTGGTGGGTAGATAACAGCGTTCCGCGTGTGTCATGCCAGCCACATGACCGCGGAAGCGTCTTCAGAGAACGCTGGCTCTTTGGCTAACAAACGGAGATGAGCACCGGTCCCTAGAGTCGGACACGACTGCACAAATGTGCGAGGGGAACCTTTACTTTTTAAAAAATTTAATATGTAAATCAAGACACTCTTGAGGCCTCCTCCATCAAGGGCCTGGAAACATTTTTCTTCTGCCATGTTCTTATGCTGTTACCTTCATCTCTTTGTTAGCTTGTGAATGAGACAACCTTAAGTCATCCTTAGCTCTACTAGTGTTAAAGCAGCATTTTCCCCTTTATTCCAGCAATATCCAAGGGCAGCCTCCAGGTGCATAGAATCTGCAAGCCTTTGTTAGTCATTAACCTTGCAGGGAGGTCAAGTGACTCTCAGTTGCTGGGAAGTGAGGCCATAGATGCAGGAGAATGGTCAGCAATGGGGACACCAGTTTCACACCAGTATAATTCACTGCTGGTTCAAGGATGAGTGGAAAGCATTTCAACAGTCAGGAAAGGACCACAGACTGTTCTTCACTCATTCTAGTCCAATTTGGGTGATTTTTTTCTTAGTTCAATTCTAGCAAGAAATGAAACACTGGCAAGTGGCAGAGAAGTCATGCCCATAAAAATGGGTGATAGAGTCAGTTCAGTGCTAAATCTTTCTTAGAGGCCTTTATCATGCATGAATCTTACTGTACACAGCCTTCTGCCTGACAAAAGAAAGAGCTGCTGTACCCTGATGCCTAGTTCTGACTTTCCTCACTGCTCTTTGTGTTTTGCAGCAAGTGAAACAGCAGGAAAAGGCCGGCTAATTCATGGCCTGGGGATAAGACAAGTTGAGCATCATGGTGATGGGCAAAACCGGGTTTGCCAGTGACACTGCAACAAACTAATGAAGAAGGGTTCTTAAGACAGAGTTAAGGCAGGTGGTGAATAAATGCCTATTATACAGCTACTAAAGTAAAACATCCCTTCTGGAAAAGAAATTGTAACAGCTGATCTAAGAATAGCCCCTTCTGTAGAACTATTCTAGAGTGTTTGTAATTATAACCTCCTGTTTCCACCTCATGAAAAGGCAACCCATAGTTGGGGTCTTCTACTTCCTATTGGGGAATAAAATGGTTCATCTCTCAAGGACCAAAGTCTTATTTACTTTGTAAACAGTGGTGTTTTTGAGGTAAGGCAAAGCGTTCTTACCTGAATCATAGAATCCTAGGGTTGGAAGGGACCTTGGAGGTCTTCTAGTCCAACCCCCTGCCCAAGGCAGGAGTCCTCATACCATCTTGGACAAATGGTTGTCCAATCTTGCTCAGAGCAAAGCCCCACATTTCCAAGTCATGGTTCTAGTCCTCCATCCCGTATCTCAGACAGTTGTGATGGAGGCATCTCCAACTCTCAGAAGCACTTTGGGGCAAGGGTGCAAGGCTTTAGACTGGGGAAAGCAGAATCAGCAAAATTAGCTCAAGCAAGTTGGAGAGTTTTCTGGTGCTGCAAAAATGCCATCAGATACAATTTATCAACTTGACAAGTATCATCAGGTTTTGGTCGCCTTGAAAAAATGGGGAGAAATCTTCTTCTGCCAGTTTAGTTGCATGCACTAAAAGTATATCCAACTCATTGTTTTGTGAATTTTTGTATACTTACATATAATTCTAGGAAACATGTATATTAAGTTTTTAAAGTTCTGAAACACCAACGCAGCATTTTATAAAACCATCCAGCAACAGTGTGGCAATACATCATTAATAAAGATAGGGTTTAGATTGCCACATGGTGGTGAGATGACTCCACACAATGTTATAAATTAGTAGTGTGTGGAAACATCTATTGTAAGCAGAGTTCTTGTGGGCAAACCTCTGAACTTCAACCTCATTCCAGCCAGTATTTTACATTGTTCTCACATCTCTTTCTCTCTCTCCCTCTCATTCTCACTCTCACTCTCTATCTATAGTTTCATTAAACAATATCAATGATAATAACTAAACATAGTACTTAAAAATTCCAGTCTAAAGACTTCAAAAATGTTGAAAAAAACAACAAACAAAACTAACAAACAGACAGAAGAAAAAAATACAATCCCCCAACCCAAGAACACAGTACGATACAACATAATAACCATTTCTCTATGTATGTACTGTACAGAAAATAATATATTTAAACAAATCATCTGAATCCATATTTGAACAACAAATTGAACCAAGGCCATACAGAATCTCCTTTTTTGAGCCAGTGCCCCATTGCTGCACAAAAGGCATAAGTCATGGTTTCTTGTTTTTACCCCTACCATTCTAGTATTATGCTGTCATTTTACAACATTCCAAAACATAAGCTACTCACAATTCCAAGAAAGGAGAATATAATTAATATAGTGTGTGGGTGTGTGTATGTGTATGTGTGTAGTGTGTGTGTGTGTGTGTGTGTGTGTGTATATATATATATATATATATATATATATATATATATATATATATATTCTGAGTGAGCTCCCGCACTCACCCCAGCTCTTGCCAACCTAGCAATTCGAAAGCATGAAAATGCAAGTAGATTAATAGGTACCACTTCGGTGGGATGGTAACAGCGTTCTGCATGTGTCATGCCGGCCACATGACCGCAGAAGCATCTTCAGACAACGCTGGCTCTTTGGCTAACAAACGGAGATGAGCACCGGCCCCTAGAGTCGGACACAACTGCACAAATGTGCGGGGGGAACCTTTACCTATATATATATATTTTACAGGAGATGCGTAGTACCAAAGCAAGAAACTGGGATTAATGGGGATGCAAGACAAGAATTTCCCTTAGCCACCACTGTGTTTTATTTTGTGGAACCAACTCAGTCACCTGAAGTAAAAACATTAAGTCAGCCTTCCTGAGTCTGGTGACTTCCAGTGATAATTGGATTGTAAAACCCATCATCTCCATCTGTCAGTTAAGGGCGGGCTGGAGAAGATGGGAACTGCAGTCCAATTTGACCCTATAACTTGAGGGTACCTGATTAGAGAAGATTAAGGTGAGGAGAAAAGGAGATTGGATGAAACCCTGCACCTGTCAACATTCCCTATTCAAGCCAGCCATGAGGAATTTGTGGTCTGCTTTCCAACTTTCCCCTAAGAATAATAATGCAGTAAGAGCAGAACCACATGGAAAGCTGCATCTTTCAACAACAATATTAAAAACATTCCTGCTGGGCAAAATTACACAGTACACTGTGTCTGCTTTTTTTTTTTTTAGCACACTTAAGCCAGCCACTTTCATTTTGAAGGAATAGCAATGACATGAAGCTCTAATCTAAAATGTACTCCCAATGCACACTGGGTTCCTATACCAACTTCTTACTAAAATAATCTTATTATTTGCCTCTTGGTGTGTTTTTGTAGCAAGAGCTGCCAGAAAAGTCTTTAATATTCAGCTATTTCTCCTAATGCTGCAGATAATCTGATTTATTTGTTAGATTTGTAACACAGACAATTTCTATAGCATTGCCTCTGCCAACTTTTCCCCACTGCAACTGTATGAAGTAAATTAATCTGACAGTGCATGATTGGTCCAAAGTTACCAGTGACTTTCCATAGCTAAGGATGGACTTGGACCTTGTTGTCTCCACTCCTAGTCCAATATTTTAGCCATTACACCACACTGTAGTGCTGCAGATTCTTCCAAATCCTTTTCAGTCCACTCTTCCCTAACTTGATTTAAAATCACCTCAAGTCCTAGTGGACACATCCATGTGGTTTGTTTGGCAACAATACAGAAGTGGCTTTCTGTTGCTTTCCTCCAGAATGGTTTTCCAGCTTCCCAGCCTATTTATAAGATTTCTTGGTGGACTTCCACCCAAATACTATCCAGATCCAATCCCACTTAGCTTTTAGAGATCAGCCAGAGTTGGCTAGGTATTGCTACCTGCTGTGATACCTTGTTTTAGAAGTTCCAAAATGAATGACAAGGCTTCTTCGAGCTCATCGCCTATATTCACAAGGTGAAAAGAGGATCTTCCTCTGTAAGTCTTCCTCACTGGGTTGTTGAATTGTTTAAGAAGCTATCCTTGTCCTCTCTACTTTTCACCCACCAATAAATAAATAAACAAATGTAAACAAATGTGAACCTTAGTCCTCTCTTTGTCTGATCAACCAAGGATGCTTGTATTTTCTCTGTGTGCTGCTTTGTCAGGAGCATTTCATGCTTTTTATCATTCCCCTGCTTTGTAACTACCCACTTTGTTTTCCCTTGTTACATTCTTTAATAAATATATTTCATTCTGTTTGGACCTGGGGATTTAAGGGGTTTTTTTTTGTAGTAATTTTATTAAAGATTATAATTACAACAGTAAAAAACTAATACGAACTAAAAAAATAAAATAAAAAGAAAGAACAGAAGGTGCAAAAAAGGAAAAAAGGAAAAAGTAGAAAGAAATAGAAAACAAAGAAAAGTAAGAATATAGTAAAGAAAAAGAAAAGAAATAAAGAAGTGACTTCCTGCCTTCATCACAAGTATAAACAATTTTAGTAACTTATCATCTGCTCTTAAAATACAACATATTTATTTATTTATTTATTATTCGATTTATATCACCGCTCCATCTCCCCCAAGGGGGACTCTGGGCGGTTAATGATTTCTTCTTCCCATATCCCATCACTTATCTATAAACAAATCCACAACACATCATTTCAGTGCTGGTGTCAGCGATAGTCCATTAAGGGTTACCAGAAATAATAACATATCTATTTTAACCTTGATCAAATAAACCAACTTTATATTCCTTCCTTTTACTTCTAACAATCTTAATCTTTAGTCCATGCAAATAATGTCATAGAACCTGATTTCTTTTGATGTTTTTTTCTTTGTCCCTTCTCACAAAATTATTCAAAACTTTAACAAGCCTCTTTTTAAAATAAAATATAGGAAAATTATCCAGGTCACTCTCTTGGTTTGTTATTTGTATATCCCTTTTAATTATTAAGACATCAGCTGGTTTCTTTTGTATGTCCAGTGTAACATCTTTTTCCATGTCATTCTTGTAGTCTGTCATTTGTAAATCCACTTTCAACTCAGTCTCGATCTTGTCAGGTAGAACTTGTTCCTCTTCCATAACAACTTTTAGACACAGTCTCTCCATAGAGGCAGCTGTCTCTGTTGACACTATTAAAATTAACTTCTGAGTCCATTGTTCAAAAATATCCTTCAATTTGTCCAATTGTAGAATATTTTGCTTCATTCTGTAATTGTAAATTGAGATTATGTGTTCTTCTCCTTTAATTGCAAATTTTAGTTCCCTCTAGTGTCCAATTTTTAAATCTTATCTTATTATGTTTTTTAAGAAAATTCAAAACAAAAGCATTTTCCCATGGGAAGGATTCTTTATAATAAATTCCAAAATCTTATTTCAAATTTATCTGGACCCTTAGTCCATTTGTAACTTTCTAAAATCAAAGTTTTAATCACCCCTTTGTTGTTTATTCCAAAAAACTTTTTAAAAAAAAGTTCTTAAACTTGTTGTTAAAACTTTCTTTTGCTAAGGATTGGAGGAAACTCACTCTGTGCTGTCAAACTTGTTGATCCAAAGGTTCCCAATAGCTGAAAAGCAGTTAACAAGCGATTTCCAAAAGTGATTAGAAAAGGAAGTATGCTAACTTAGTGTCATTTCAAAGGCGCTGACCACAGTTTGAGCAAGATAGCTATTCCCTCGTCTCCCAGAGCTCTAAACCCACCGGAGACTGCTACCTTGTGGTCTCCTCACGAGGAGTGGCTGTCTGGAGCACTTGTGGGCGATCTCAAGTCCTCTCCTTGTCTGGAGAGGAATTATTGGAGAGCCGGTCTACTCACTGGCTCTTCATTCCTCCGCGGTCGTCAGCTCCACTTTTTGGAACCATCTTCAGTCCACCATTTCTTCCTCTGGAAGTCACCTGTGATTGAAGTTTGGATTTGAACCATTGAGATGCAATTTCTCCCCTAATCTGCCTAATCCTCAATTCAGCTATAGGAGTTTCCTTAAAACAGAAAGAGGAAAGCAAGTGACCACTGGGGAGGGCAGGCAGCTGCAATCCGAATTATATCTCAGTCCTAGGCCACCTCTTTGCAGGGTCAGCAGGAAAAGGGGTGAGGCCAACTTCCAGGCTGATTCAAAGTTACGCCAAACTGGTCTGCCTTGCAAGGGAGTTGGACAGGGCATGGAGGATTTCTTCACAAAGGTGTTAGGAAACTGGTGTGGGTTCATTTTTAAATAGAGTAAATAAGGTTAAATGAGAAAGTGAGTGAGTGCAAGGTCTCTTGCTTATCGCTGCTCACCAACAGTTAAAAAAAGGCACTTCCCTTTTATTAGCACTGAAATTAAACCAACAAAAGGAATTGGCAAAGCCACAGCTGCTTTCTAGCATTAATCAGAAACACTCATTGAAAAAATTTACGGTTTCCCAGCCTCCGTGGAAGGGAGGCTCTTGTCAAACATAAGCCAAGCACAGCTGCACTGAAAACATAAGCCATGTGTTGGGATGTTTTGTGTTTCTTCCTGCCTGGCAGCAGTGTGAGGCAGGCGGCTCACTCCACAGGAGGGCAAAGTGCCCTGGCAGCTTGCTCTTCAGATTGGCACCAGCCCCCTGTGTGGCTTGAGGCCCCCATTTGCAGCCCATTGATTTACTTGCCGGTAGGGTTGCCAGAGCCAAACCCTCTTCCTGGAGGACATCAGAAGAGCTCCGACTGATTTTTGTGGCATGTGAGTCTGGCTCTGAATGCCCTTTCCTGCTGCTGCCATAGATTGATTTCAAAGACACATATACATTTCTTTTTCCCCTTTGAGCCCTGAAAACAAGAGGTTCCCCACAGAATCTGGAGTGCATCTGTTCTTCATTTACAACCAAAGTTTCAACCCATCCATGGCACAGTGGTTGGGTTTATTCATTGTGCTAAACCATAGTTTGTTTTACCATCACTTATTAAATGAAAAACAATTGGCTGGATTTGTAAAATGTTGTTGTTGTTGTTGTTGTTCAGTCGTTTAGTCGTGTCCGACTCTTCATGACCTCATGGACCATAGCATGCCAGGCCTTCCTGTCCTCCACTGTCTCCCGGAGTTTACTCAAATTGTAAAAGATGCTAGGCCATAAACTATGATTCATAAACCACAGTGGCTGGATTCACACAATATACTAACACATTTTGCCTTAACTCAGGGGGTGAACACAACCAATGTAAAATTAAATGGGAGACTTCAATGATGCTGGGAGATGCAATGGGTAAATTCATCCTGCTTTTAGCAAACCCTGGGAATTTTGGTGATGTATCTGTTGTTCCTGATCAGAGGCAAAGTAAGGAAGGGAAAGGCCTATGCGTTGAACACAGGCAAAATTGCACTCTCCTAACACAAAGTCCTAAGAATGTGTATTCACATTCATACACACATATGTAAACAGAAGGAAATGCCATTTTAGTGTGTATATATAACTGATGGCAGAATTATATCTGCAGTGTGGATGTGTATGTTTTTCTTAGTGTCTTCTGTGTATAATTTAGTAATAGAAACTGCACCAGGCCTGCAGGCAAATCCTTTCTTCCTTAATCCTTTCTTTGTAAGGGTAGCTAATCTTTTTCCAACAGTCATTCATCAAGAAGCAATTTCACCATACACAAGAGTTGAAAAACAATTTGGAATCCTTAGGATTTCTAGTGTTTACTGATAGGGCAATTCTAGTCTAAGATAATTATGTTCAGTAATCTTACTCCCAAGCAAATAAGGATGGAATTGCAACTTAGCCAACATAAGAATATCTCAGCGATTGCTTACTTTGATATTAATTGCATGATTTGAAGGGTGCTAGCTAAAATGCATGGCTTGTTGTGCTCACAGAGGTACAGCCGCGGCAATGGCAAAGGAGGAAAGGCAGTTTTCATGGTTGCGTGCACCAGTTTGCAAGGAGAGTGGCCTACAGAACAGAAATCAAGATTGGGCAGACAGGCTGACAAGGAGAGGTAAATATGAATTATTTATTTTCAAGCTCACAGAAGGCCAACACCGATCTTGTTCATATCATCCCATAAGGGCTTATCCTTACATCTTGTTTGCCCTGGCATGAAGATTCTCCACTAATCATTCATGGAGGACATGTCCTCATCTCATCACCTCCCTGCCACTGGGACACTCTGAGGCCACTTTAAAAAAAGTGTTCTGGCATGAAAGTAGTGTTTTCCCTGCTACAGCAAAAGAAGACCTTCTATGATGGCATATTAGAGCACATGGAGGAGGAACCTTTGGCGGCGGCTGAATAGCAGAGCTCCAGATGGCTCAGCAGCTCTGCTGTGGGGTTACAGGGCTTCCTGTAAGACTGAATGCAGGTCTACCAGGAAGTTGATATTCTCTTTGGCAAGCAAATATCAACCTAGATAGTTTCTGCAATCCTCAGCATTAAGTACGTTCGGCAACTCACAGGCATGGGTGGGTGAAGAAAGTACTTGCTCATCATGGCATTTCTCTTTTTTCGACTACTGGAAATCACCTATACTTCCTATTGATATATATATATATTTAAAAGTGTGGTTTCCAGCAACTAGAAGTGGCTTTCCCAACCACAGGGCCTTTAGGCTCAGGATGGGAAGATGTCCACACAAAGATCCACCTGCCTTTTACCACTAGCTAGGTAGCCACCAATCATTGCTTTGAAACTCCCCATGTTATTGTGTGAAGACAGGAACACTCCTGCCCTTGTTGCTGAGGTACAGCAAAAGGTAGGTTGTAGGGATACCGCTTTCAAGCTGTCCTCCTTTCCTCCCACTGCAAGGACCAGAAGAAAGACGTGACTGTTGGTATGTGGTAAGGTAAAGGTTCCCCCCGCACATTTGTGCAGTCGTGTCTGACTCTAGGGGCCGGTGCTCATCTCCATTTGTTAGCCGAAGAGCCAGCGTTGTCCGAAGACACTTCCACAGACATGTGGCCGGCATGACGCACGTGGAACGCTGTTACCTTCCCACCAAAGTGGTACCTATTCATCTACTTGCATTTGCATGCTTTCAAATTGCTGGGTTGGCAAGAGCTGGGGCGAGTGCGGGAGCTCACTCTGTCACACTGGGCTAGGGATTCGATCCTCCGAACTTGTGATCTTCTGGTCGACAAGCCTGGCGTCTTACCCGCTGAACCACCACGCCCCATTTGGTATGTGGATGAGGCCTAAATTTCCTATTTTGTCTGTCTTTCTACAAGCCAAGTTGTGTGTCTGTGTGTGTGTGTGATAGAGAGAGAAAGAGAGAGATTCCTGCCACACCAGTTTGGGAGAAATGCAATTCTCTTGCTTGATAACTGTCTTTAAATCATGTATGGGAGCACCCAAACATATCTCTCTATACAGAGACAGGGGTGAGAAAGATCATTCTATACTCATGTACAAAGCCTCGAGTGAAGTGACTGAACACTGATACAAAGTCTAGGAAAATCAAAAGCAAATGGGACACTGAAAAATAAAAGGTTTTGAGGATCCTAGAACACAATGGCGTATATGGTGGAATCTTTCCCTGCTGTTAAAGCTCTCTTGAGACTCTCTTATCAGAAGAAAACCCCACAGCCCTCGCTTCCCTAATGCATTAGGCCTAACCAAGGGCAAGCAATGACGACTTTATGGAGTTTAAAAGTTATTAATTTTTAAAACAGATTTTCTTAGTTAAGATTGCACTTTTTCTGTTAAAATCACGTTTCCAGTGTCAATAGGAAATTGCATAAAACTAAGGAAGTGGTTGGACTCAGGGTGCCCTTTGGTATGGTAATTTAGTTTGGACTGGCCCTGAGGAAGAAGCACAAACCAGACAACAAGATTTCTCCATCCCAACTAAAAAAGCAAAATTTTGGAGCCTCTATAAATAATCCAGGCTTCATACAAAATGTGAGCCTGGGCTTTGCTCCAAATGTGAACCAAATCTTAAGGCAAACCTCTAAGTCCCACCCATGTCCCACAGCCTTGTCAAACAGCAATAACAATACCCCCTACTTACAAGTACCGGAATCTAAATCTAAATTGCCCCCACTGGTGCAACAATTGGGATGCCCTGCGGGAGCGGTATAAGTAAAAGCAATGGTTGCTCTGACATCTCAATCACATGAAACTGTAAAAATTGGAAACTAATCCGCTCCATTTTTGGTAGGCACAGACAGGAGCAGGCAGTTCCTACCTTATCGCTAAAGACTTTCCCAATGTGCCTCTCATTTTGTAGTAGGGATTTCTGGTATGCCAATCCCTTATAAAGAGACTGAACCTGTTACTGGAGGACCACTTACTGAATATCATTTATATCATTTGGACATTTATATCTTGGGAGGAGAGCAATGACAAATCTCGATAAAATAGTTAAGAGCAGAGACATCACACTGACAACAAAGGTCTGCATAGTTAAAGCAATGGTATTCCCCGTAGTAACCTATGGCTGCGAGAGCTGGACCATAAGGAAGGCTGAGCGAAGGGAGATAGATGCCTTTGAACTGTGGTGTTGGAGAAAAATTCTGAGAATGCCTTGGACTGCAAGAAGATCAAACCAGTCCATACTCCAGGAAATAAAGCCAGACTGCTCACTTGAGGGAATGATATTAAAGGCAAAACTGAAGTACTTTGGCTGCATAATGAGAAGACAGGATACCCTGGAGAAGACGCTGATGCTAGGGAAAGTGGAAGGCCAAAGGAAGAGGGGCCGACCAAGGGTGAGATGGATGGATGATATTCTGGAGGTGACGGACTCGACCGTGGGGGAGCTGGGGATGGCGACGGCCAACAGGAAGCTCTGGCGTGGGCTGGTCCATGAAGTCATGAAGAGTCGGAAGTGACTGAACGAATAAACAACATTTTAGGATGAGACTTATTGTGTAAAATGGGAGCCACCTCGCATTGCATCCCTGAGGGGGTTTCTATAGATATGCCAAACAAAGACAAACAGAATGCTGTGATGACCATGTTAGGTATGGCTGCCAAGGAATCTGTGTCAGCTCCTGTTTCTTTGTATTTTTCTGCAGCCATGGACCTTCCAGACCCTGTACTGAATTGTGTGCCTAAGAAACTGTAGGCAAGGCTTTGGGTATGAATTTAAAGGCCCATTGTTCTATCATCCAGAATTAAGAGTGCTGATTGAATGGTGAATGGTATTTTGAAAAACAAACTGGCAAAATTTATCCTAGACTGGCCGAATGCCCTCCCACTTGCATTACAGTAATGAGCATCCAAAATTCTCCAAACAGGACTTTGGGACTTACTCCCCATTTCCCAGAAAATAAATGTACTGTTTCTCTTAATATATTTAAATCCTGTTAAAAACAACAACAACAACAACAACCTGCTATTCTCCTAAATAACTCTTCCAATGAAAGTGGGGAGAGGAGATGCAGCAGAGCACTTGGGGAATTGTTCAGATATGTTTAGTTAAATCGAACCATTTTGTTTTCTTATTTTTATACACTTGCGTTTTTATCAACTCCATTTTAAAGTTACTCCTCCTCCAACCAATTTAGATATAACAGTTGTTCCAAGGCTATGCAGAAGGAGTCTTCATGATTAGAAGAGGAATGAGAAGTTAGAGCACTTCCACCTTTGATTCTATTCACCCCCACTCCAGTCGTTCTTACACCCAAAATATAGCTCCTTCAAATGTTAACGTTTTAGATTCTTGATTTTATTTTAAATTATTTATATGGCCATGCATCTCAACATAGTGACTGAATGTATAACAAAAACATAACAAATCACAATATAAAACTTAAAAAAAGTAATTTAAATACCTATAACCAACAATAATAATTAAACACACATGAACAGTACAATGTAACCAAGGCTTCTAATAGACTACCTGAAAAGGATCTAAACCAACCATACACACAGGGCTCAACAGACATCCAGGCCCAATGACTGAGGAAAAAGCTAGGTCTTCAAGAAAAAAAAGCTAACAGAAAGCTAACAGGGTTGGGGCCATCTGAATCTCTGGAAGGATGCTGTTCTACAGGGCTGGTACTGTAACAGAGAAGACATGTCTCCTGGGTCCTGCTAGATGAAATGGTTTCACAGAAATCACCCAGAATATGCCCACCCTACTGGATCTACTGAGACAAGCAGAAACACTTGGAGACAAGTGGCTCCACAAATAGTATGGCCCTGTGCCTTGTAAGGCTTAATAAGTGATAACCAGACCTTGAATCACAGCCAGAAGCCTACTGGGAGCCAGTGAAGCTCATGAACAGGACTGTTATAGGGGCACACCATGGTTTGTCCAAAATTGCACACGCTGCTGTATTCTGAACCAGCTGCAGCTTCCAAATGCTCTTCAAGAGCAGCTCTATGAAGAGCACAGTGTAATAGTCCAACCAGGAGATTACTAAAGTATGAGTGACCATTAGTACAGCTCATGATCCAAGAATAGGCACAAATAGTGTATCAGATGGATCTGTGCAAAGGTCTTCCTGGCCACAGCTGCCACTTGCTCTTCAAATAGGAGCCACGAGTCCAAGACCGCCCTAAAATTGCATACCAGCTCTGTCTTGGAGGAAAGCCACCCCATCCAGACTCCAAGATAAAAAAAAATATCCAAATTTGGGGGTCTCTAAAACACAACCTTAAGGGACGTGGTGGCTCAGCGGGTAAGACACCAGGCTTGTTGATCGGAAGATCGCAAGTTCGGAGGTTCGAATCCCTAGCCCTGCGTGCGGAGTGAGCTCCCGCACTAGCTCCAGCTCTTGCCAACCTAGCAATTCGAAAGCATGCAAATGCAAGTAGATGAATAGGTACCACTTCGGTGGGTAGGTAACAGCGTTCCACGCGTGTCATGCGGCCACATGACCGTGGAAGCGTCTTCGGACAACGCTGGCTCTTCGGCTAAGAAACGGAGATGAGCACTGGCCCGTAGAGTCGGACACGACTGCACAAATGTGCGGGGGGAACCTTTACCTTTACCTTTAAAACACAACCTTGCTAGGTCTTCCCCAACCATGTCTTCCTCATCCTGACCCCCACAGCCTCCAGAACCTGGGAAAGAATCCTGACAGCATCACTTGGGCAGCTTGGAGCAGACGTGTACAATGGATTATTACCAGCATCTTTCATGTAGATGTTAAATGGGAGTTGGGAGACAGTAGAGCCCTGGGGCCAGGAGCCTAGAGCCAGGCCTCTCCCCACCACACCAACACTTATTGGAACCAGCCTTGAAAACGGAGGACAATCACTGCAAAACCCTGCCTTTTCCTCTCCCAATCCCCTAAGATGGTCCAGAAGGATCCATGACTGATGAATACACCATCCACATTGTGCACCCTGCAAAGATCATTGAGAAGTGTACTCAGTGCCATCTCAGTACTATAAACCTGACTGAAAAGGTTCAAGATAATTCACTTCTTCCAGGGTCCTCTTCCCTCCTAAGGAGGGAAGATTGGAGATTGGACTAAAGTTGTCCAGTTCCACGGGATCCAGATATGGCTTCTTGAGGAGAGAGCACAGCATTGCTTCCTTCAAAGCCGGCAGAACCTCCCTTGCATTTGTGAGTAACCAAAAGACTCTAATTGTCAGGATGGAGGCTGAGTCTGAGTCGGAAGGACTGGTAGTAGAGGAAGCGGGAAAGGACGGGGATGGCGCGAAATTTGAATCTAATCAGGAACCACTGATTGGAGACAGCCTGGCAGAAGACTCGCCTCCACCTATCAGCGCACGAGAGAGGAGGTGGGAAAGGTGGGCAGAGCAACGCGAGACGCGATTGGCTCCCACTCACAAATGGCACGAAAATCAAAAAGATAAAAGGCGAGCGCAGCGTGCACCCATTGCCGGAGACAACCGTTCACGTTCCTTACTGCAACCCGGAGTGAATCACGATCCTGCCTTGCTGCCCCGCTGTGCGCCACGCAAAAACCGCATCTCGCTACCACACCAAGCCTAGCACCGGAATCTCGCCTTGCAGCCACCGCTCCAAGCCTGGCGTCAGAACCTCGCCTCGCCCTCGTGCCAGAACCCCACCTTGCCTCTGCGCCAAGCCTCATGCCGGAACCTCGTCACGCAGCCGCCGCATCCAGCCTCGCGCCAGAACTTTGCCATGTGGGGGCTGCCTGCATGCACGCCAAGTAGGACTGAGCACAGTGAACAACCGAGTTCTGTGAGCACCTCGTGTTGTTTTATTGAGAAATTGTCTGTTTAATTGTAAATAAAGACTATATTCCACACTTTCCTGCTTCGGGTCTTAGTCGGGTCAGGACACTAACTGACCTCCCAACAATGGCTTCTGCTATTTACAATCTCAGCAAGTAGCACAACCTGGCTGGCTTTGGGTTTATTAGCTAAGCAAGGTCAGGCCTGCATGAGACACCAAATGGGTATTCTGGGGGTATTTCCTAGTTTGGGAAGTAAAAAAAAAAAGTCCCAGAAATCAGCAATGGATAAATAACTTCCTTTTGCCAAGAAATGGTTGCTTAACAGGAGATTTTAGTTTTAGCAAGTAAGTCATGCCAGGCTAATTCAGTTTTCTACATTAACAGAGTTCCATTGAGTAAGGGAACTTCTGGAAACCACCTTCAGCAATCTTAGTTCCTGGATCAACACACTCAAGAGGACCAATTCAGCTCCAAAGCCTGCTGATTTCACCTGGAGCACATAAACCAGTACAGATCCTTGAGTAACACAGAACTGATAATGTGTGCATAGAAGAAAAATAGCAATATCTCCAAAAACATTGTAATGGAGCGGGGAAAGGCCTACAAGAAGTATATCCCAGGGTTGACCTCTTTTATCCCAGAAGAGCAAACAGAGATCCTTTTTTTGCCTAGAGACATAGATTTTCTAGATGGGGGAGAAAAAATGTTAATAAATTTAAAAGGCCTTTTCTTTTGGAAAAAAACCCCGATCCCCTAATATTAAGAAAAGGTCATAATGAATTGCAAAAATTAAGAAGTCAGACTGATTTATGCTCAACCAGGTGGCAGCTAGCCCATCCAGCATAATCCTTTCTCCAGAAGGGAAGCAAATTTTAAACCAACAGTCTAGTATTTCCCTGGAAGCCTTAGCTGTCCTCAGACTCCCTCTGCTGCCCTGCACTTCATTTTTCTCTGTCCTGAGTTTTATGTTGGGAACATCACGTTCTATATGAAAAATCTTTTATTCCTGTAGACAGAAAAGCTCCTTCATTCTGACATCATGGAGAGTTTTCTGACACAAAACAGCAATACGTTTTCTTAAAGCCAAAGACACTTGTTTTATCGAAGACCTTTGCTTTACGTATCTGCCAGGGCCTTTTAAACAGATGCTCGTGCTTTCTGGCTGCAGAATGTCCCCTGTGGCCCTTTGCTTCTCTTCTGTTCTGATTTCAAAAACACTTCATTTGTGTGTTTTATTTAAAAGACTCTTCTTTCTCTGTATCTCTCAAACCTTCAACTGATGCTCCAGCATTAATCACTCCAGTGCTGCAACGTCAATAAACTAAACTGTCGTGAGGATATATATCTGAACTGCTGTAACCCCTGTTGGTCAGATTCCAGTCATCAAATGTTGGATTTTCCCAGATGATCTATTTAGAGAAAAGCATTAACAGTTCTGTTTTTCCCATGTGTTAGAGACCAGTGAGAAATCAAGGGCAACTCAAGTACATAATTGTATCTTATCAAAGGCCAATACAAATCTAGATTGGTATACAATATCCAAATATTCCCAGAAGGCTCTGAGAAAGAACAGACTTTTCCCTCACTGTCCCTCTGAATATTAATAGAAAAGGAGCCATCCTGACTTTGAGGAAAGCAAGTTGTTCCTGAGGGAGGGGAAACAGTACAGAAAACTCCTTTTCACCACCACCACCAGCAGCAGCAGCCCGTCATGGACCTAAATGGTTATCTCCCGTATAGACTACTGTAATGCGCTCTACATGGGGCTACCCTTGAAGAGTATCCGGAAGCTCCAACTGATCCAGAATGCGGCCGCACGAACCATCTTAGAAGTCCCATATCGGACTCATGTGACACCATTATTACGCGAGCTGCACTGGGTTCCAGTTTGCTTCCGGGTGCAATTCAAGGTGTTGGTTATGACCTTTAAAGCCCTTCATGGCATGGGACCAGGTTACCTAAGGGACCGTCTTATCCCCATTACATCGGCCCGTCCCATCCGTTCATGCAGGGAGGGCATGCTACGGACCCCATCAGTAAAAGAATTCCATCTCACGGGGTCACGGAAGCGTGCCTTCTCTGCAGCAGCGCCTGCCCTGTGGAATATCCTTCCCCCAGAGTTAAGACAGTCCACCTCGCTCCTGGGCTTCAGGAAACAACTTAAAACTTGGCTTTGCCAACAGGCCTGGGGCGGAAAGAAGATCAGAAACTCCTGGGGATGGCTAATATAGTAGGATAGTCCTAGAATAGCCCTTCCAAGGCTGAAAGAACATATCGCCTTCTTAATTTTATTATATTTATGGTATTCTAAATGGTTATTTTAATGTTTTAATGTTTAATGTACGAGATTTTGATGATTTGTAAACCGCCCAGAGTCCCTTGAGGGAGTTGGGCGGTGAGAAACCGAATGAATGAATGAATGAATGAATGAATAAATAAATAAATAAATCTGCTGCAGATTTCTCTTTTAAGACTTCTGTTACACACACTCTTTCTCTTGGATATGTTCATGCACATCTATATAAACTTCTGGTATTCCAGGATCTGATTGTAAACTTCCAGTTACCTTGGTTTCTTTCTAAACCTGTTACATAATTAGAAGCCATCTTTATAAGCTGTATCAAAACTTACATTTAAAAGACAGGGGAAAAAAGGAAAGGAAAAGACCAATTCACTTTAATAATCAATCTTGTATAGCAAAGACGGGCGAACTGCAACCCCAGTGCACCCTTGGAACCCCTATTGCTGCTGACCTCAAAGCCCCCTCTACCTGGTAGCACAACTGCCAAAAATACGTGGTGTGCTTTCCTGTTATTTTAACAATATGTCCCTAAATTATTGTGTATACTTTCCACCTTCCCTACTCAATCAATCAATCAATCAATCAATCAAATAGTCATTAGTTAATTATTTTAACCTCCAAAATGCCATACAAATTATTCTCCTGAATGAGCAAAGTTCTACCCTTATTAGCTGATTTAATAGTAATAGATTGGTCCTTGCTTAACAAAATCATACATTTCTTGTCAAATTATATTTAAATATTTTCAATAACTGTTCCATGCAGCACCTCAATCCAGCAGTTCACAAATTAAGACCATTCATCCTTAATTAAGGTTCACAAGGATGTACCGTTGAACCTTGATCATGTAGTAGCGGACAGTATGAATATTGTCCGTGAGAGTTCATTCTGTTTATCAGCAGAGAAGTGAAGAACAAGTAGAGCAGTCTTTCTCAACCTCAGCATCTTTAAGATGTGTGGACTTCAACTCCCAGAATTCCCCAGCCAGCATGCTCCTCCTGAGCATTTCCCATAAAGAACTGCACCAAGCTATAACCTTTGCATGTCTCTCTTTGTATCTATCAAAATTATTGTGCGCTGAAGTATGAGATGACGGGAAGACAGCAATTGAATATTCATGTGGTCAGTTCACTTGCAAACAAAATAGACTTTCATACCCCACTATTTAAAAAGACTTGTTATGCTATAAAATGACTGGACAAAAATTGCTGGGCAAAAAACCCCCTCAAATATAAAGTACAGTGTAGAGCGAACTGGGGTTTATAGTGCTTTTGCTTAACCCTATGGATATTAGCAAAAAGAGTAGCTGCAAAAGAAGAGCAGAAGCCACATAAAAAGTAGAAATTGCTGGGTTGGAGAAGGTAGAAAATAAAGGTAACTCAAACAATTAAGAAACAGATTTATTAATGGATGTTGTCCATTGTCTTTCCCTAGCTGAGGCTGAGACCTTGCCAGGTTATCTACGTGGCATACTGAAAAAGAACCAAACAGCTTTCTGGTGGTGGCTAAACACTTTTCAGTTCTACCAACTGTGCTTTGGATACCCAAAACTCAACAATCGCTTGGGCTTCTTGTTCCCCTTTAGAGAACAAGCAGGTTCTCTTTCCAAATCATAGTTTAAAACCATGAAATGTTTATAATGGAAGCATTCCTTGACATGCAAAGAAGTCTCCCACAGATGCAATTTAATCATGATTTTAGCAGAAAACAAAACGGTTAATCTTCATGTAGAGAGCCAGTTTGGTGTAGTGGTTAAGGCACCAGGCTAGAAACTGGGAGACCGTGAGTTCTAGTCTTGCCTTATGCACAAAGCCAGCTGGGGGACGTTGGGCCAGTCACTTTATCTCAGCCCTAGGAGGGAGGCAATGGCAAACCGCTTCTGAAATCTTGCCAAGAAAACTGCAGAGACGTGTCCAGGCAGTCTCCAGGAGTCAACACTGACTCAAAGGCATACACGCACAATCTTCATAGAATCATAGGGTTGGAAGGGACCTAGGAGGTCTTCTACTCCAACCCCCTGCCCAAGCCCAAGGCAGGAATCCTCATTATCATGTGCTCCATTTTCTATTGCCATAGCTTTTAAAACAAAAGGCTTAATGTCAAAGCAGTTCCAGCTGGAGTTACTGGAGCCTAGGGCCTCTTTCTCTGTTGGGTATGGAAGCTGTACTGGGAAAATATTAGGGCAACTCCCTTGTGCATGGTTTGTGTGCATTCCATGTCATAACATCTGGGTCATTCTCTATGGCTAGTGCCTTCCATGCATGGCTAATGTAGGATGTCATCACTAAGCATCAGTCTGTTTGGTAGATGGTAGCAGAGTTTCCTGGGTTACTATAAGAATGGCTATCAGTCTTATTATCTGGAGTCTTTCTGCTCTGTGAGTATCCAGCTTTGTCATAACCTCATTCTAACTTAATGCTTCTGTAGCTGTTGCGTGGTGGCTCAGCGGGTAAGACGCCAGGCTTGTCGATCGGAAGATCGCAAGTTCGGGGGTTCAAATCCCTAGACCTGCGTGACGGAGTGAGCTTCCGCACTAGCTCCAGCTCTTGCCAACCTAGCAATTCGAAAGCATGCAAATGCAAGTAGATTAATAGGTACCACTTCAGTGGGTAGGTAACAGCATTCCACGCGCGTCATGCCGGCCACATGACCGTGGAAGCGTCTTCGGACAACGCTGGCTCTTTGGCTAACAAACGGAGATGAGCACCAGCCCCTAGAGTCAGACACAACTGCACAAATGTGCGGGGGGAACCTTTACCTTTTTAGCTGTTGCTAGCATAGCAAGAGTGTAAGATGCGACTAGTTAGTTACTTGCTAAATGCTTCCACGGAATGAATCAGAGTGAATCTCTACTGCTTTAATCCACAGTGCTATAAAATGTATCTTGCAAAAATGAGACTTCTTATTCCTGTTTGTTTTTGTTTGCTTGTTTTTGCTTGTTTGCTTGTTTTTGTTTGTTTTTTGTACTACAGCTTCATCCCTGAAACATGAGGGACTTCTGGAAGGTCAAAAGGGATTTAGCTAATCTAACATCAAGGGGAAGAATGCTCCACAAGGTGGGTGCCGTGGTAGAGAAGGCTCGATGCCTGGGACCCACCAAACGTACCTCCCTAGCTGATGATACCCTCAGCATGCCTTCTCTGCTAGATCTGATGGGGCAGGCTGATGTTGGAAGCTGTAATTCATATGGAGGATTGCAAGTTCACCATCCTGGTTTTCTACATATTTATTAAAAGCAGAGAAGGATTGTTAGTTCTAAAAGCATCCTTGCTCTTATTATTTAATACATTTATGTCTCTCCTTTCTTCTGTCTCTCCTTTTAGGCGCATGGTGGCTCAGCGGGTAAGACACCAGGCTTGTCGATCGGAAGATTGCAAGTTCGGAGGTTCGAATCCCTAGCCCCGCGTGACGGAGTAAACTCCCGCACTAGCCCCAGCTCTTGCCCATCTAGCAATTCAAAAGCATGCAAATGCAAGTAGATGAATAGGTACCACTTCGGTGGGTAGGTAACAGCGTTCCACGTGTGTCATGCTGGCCACATGACCGTGGAAGCATCTTTGGAGAGCGCTAGCTCTTCGGCTAACAAACGGAGATGAGCACTGGCCCCTAGAGTTGGACACGACTGTACAAATGTGCCAGGGGAACCTTTACCTTACCTTTCTTTTGTCATGGAACTGAAGACAATACACTCATTAACTGTGACAACGTAGTCACTGACCAGAGTTAGACGTGCTTAGCTTTAGCAATATAGTCACATCCCGTGCATTCACACCATATGTGCCAACCATGAAAGGGATATCCTTTTAAGGCAACTACAAGACAAAGGATGAATTTGCCCCAGTTGTCTCTTGCTGCTGCAGCATTATCAACCCCAACCTACTTTCAATTGCTACCTGCTTTGCATTTTTTAAGGAGCAGACTACTGGATTACACAATTACAGTAATAATCTATCCCCCACCTTAATGTAGAAGGATGTTCTCCTACATATGATAAAGAACTTGCATCCCATCCCAAAGGGCTCAGATGTTCTATTTGCTGTTTTTAATGGTGTACGCTTACCTTTTCCATTCTTTTTACTAAGTCTCAGAGAATTGAAACTATTGGTCAGTGCAAAAATGCTGTTAATTGGCTAATTCATTAATATGGCAGTTATGTTTGGGCAGTAAGACTGAGATACTTACCGAAAGGTCATACAACTTACTCAGCTTGCCGTATTTTTCCTTGCTACCACTTTAGGGCTACCAGTTCTGGTCTACAAAAAATCCAGATGACCACGAGGTGGCAGCACTGAGTTATTCTACCATCCACATTTTTGCACACCAGATCTATTCCACTTTAAGAGAAGGCTCAAAGACAACAGTGGATAAGGCTGCCTACCACAGATGGCTCTGCAGAAAGCCAAACATCCACCTGTGAAAGAATGTAAACAGGCCTTGGGAAGGGCCAAGGGAGCAACGGAGCATTAAGGGGGGAGTTTAAGAAAACCTTACTCAGTCCTGAGAAAAAGGAAAGCATGAGAAAGAAACTCAGAATTGATTTTGTTTGGTATAAGATATGTAGAGAGAAACGGATGGGCTTTCAAGTTTCTGTTACTCTACCCTACAACAATACAGAGCATCCCTGCTGCTTCTGTTTCTTCACCTTGCCAACCTTGAAGGGCTGATACCACCAACTCGTGGGCAGTATATATTCATTTGCTTGATGGCCACTTAAACATGGTCCTCTCAAAGACATCCAGCAATAAGACCAAGAGGCAGAGGCACCAGGAAGTTAACTGTAGGGCAAAAGGAAGCAACGAGAATATACTTGCATTTTCCCTTCTCCAGTCTCAATTTCCCTGTGTTTGTATCACTCCCTCAATTTGTTTTAATCAAAGACGTGGCCATGGCCAGTTAAAATGTACCCCTTCTTTTAAAAAGAGGTGGGAAGAACTTGTGATCCTTTCTGAAGTTGCAGGTTTGTAACTCCCAATCATTCTTGATCATTGGCGGTACTGACTGAACCAGGGGGAGTTGAGCATCCAACAGTCTCTGACAAAATCATTTTCAACGTAACAACTAGTTCCCCTCCATCCTGAATGCTCATTCCCAAGTACCAAGTATTCTGGACCAGATCTCAAGGCCAATTAAGATATAGCACAGCACAAGCTAGAAAAGTCAAGTTTGAAGTAAGCTTCATAACTCTTTCAACGAAGCTTTATTTATCTTTTCTCTTGTGCCTTAAGGAACACTCTGTATGTGTGAATTTCCACCAATAACTTCATAAGACCTTTAACATTCCCTTTCCCGCAAGCATCACCATCACCGGATGAAGGAAGAGGGGAGGGAAAAAGTCTTTTGCCAATTACTTTGTCTTCTTAGATTTTATTTTTAAAACAAGGTAACAAATTAAAATCAGGCTCAACCTCAATGTTCCCAGAAAGGGAGTGGATTGGGAAAAGGGGGGAGTTATATCCAGTTTGGTGGGAAATGTTTGAGATCAGACAGCTACATCATTGAAGAACAAACCCAGCCTGGCTCCCACAATTTCACCAAAATGCTGCCATAAGTCATTTTGCAAATCAAAACCAGAACAAGAACTTGTATTTTGGGGAGTGAAAAAAAATAAAATAAAACACCTTGGCTTACATAGAAAAGGATGAAGGATGCTTTCTTGGGGACTATCATCCTCTGGAAAATCCAACCATTTTGCTAAATTATCCTGAAAGCATCTTTTGGGACTGCCCCAACCAATCAGGAGGTGGATAAGTTGGGGATATCTAACAAGATAGATATCTATTTTTCTCTTTCTCTGTATATCTGATAATCAGTATTCTCAGATATTGAGAAGACATTAAAAGCCAAAGCAATGTGTTTGTAACCAAGGATAACCTATTTCCCTATGCAAGCATATTATATATTTACATTATACTGTAGATGCATTCATTTTTCACATATTGGCCCAAATGCACATAAGAGTAATACAAGAGTGTGTGTATGTGCCTTCAAGTCAGTGCTGACTCCTGGAGACTGCCTGGACAAGCCCCTACAGTTTTCTTGGCAAGATTTCAGAAGTGGTTTGCCCTTGCCTGCTTCCTAGGGCTGAGAGAGGGTGACTGGTCCAAGGTCCCCCAGCTGGCTTCGTGCCTAAGGTGGGACTAGAACTCTCAGTCTCCCAGTTTCTAGCCCGATGCCTTAGCCACTATACCAAACTGGCTCCCAATACAAGAGTAAGTAACTTTTAAAGGCATGTTTGGAATTTTGAAACACCATGCTCACTCACAAAATGGCTGCACTGGCAGGCATGAACACAAGAACATAAGCAGTGCTCTGCTGGATCAGACCAAATAAAGTATAAGGGTACCAGATCTGGGCTGCAAAAATCTGGGCTGCAGCAAAGAGGCCCATAAATCTAGAGGTTGTATGAGTTTTTATAGCCCAGATCTGGTTACCCTGCCAAAGAAAACATCAGGGCACAGCGACCCACCATCTTTATTTACTATGAATGCCTATGGGACCCATGTGGACAGGTTGGCTTGCCATTAATAATAAAAAAGATGGGACAAGAAAAATGTGTAAGTGCCAAGGAAGGTCTCTACAAGAACAAGCACCCACACAAGCCATTAATTGTAAATATACTATTTCTTCATGCAAAAGAGCCCTTTTATGATATTATTGTTGCTGTTGTTATGTGATTTAAGTGGTTGACAAAAGCTCTAAATGGGCACTAGAAGGTTAAGAAAGGTTGCGCAAATACAATAAAAGCTGCTGATCTTTAAACTTTCTTTGGGGCCATTTTCTCTTGCCCATGTATAAATTAGTGCTTTATTGGAGGAGTCACTATTAAACCTGAAAGAAGCTAGAAGGCGTGGATCCTACACACCAACATCGCTCCTTCCTTCAGTGGGTTGCATTGTCCATGCCTTGCCCATCACCCGATGCCCTAAAGGTGATCAAGGGATCTGCAAGAGCATTCACGGGCATTGTTCCCTTGCAGCAATATTTCCTCATTTGTTCAGAATAGGTGAGGAATTGCTGAATTAATTAAAGATTAATATAGCCAAATTTGATTTGGTTGGGTTTGTTGCCCTATAGCGTACTTTTCACTGGTAAAGATTTGCTGGCAGTCATTAAGCACAGCAGATTATATACATTTAGAGAATGCACTGCATGCAGCTTGATCGATCACTGGCAAATAGAGGGAGAAAAAGTGGAGGCAGTGACAGACTTTGTATTTCTAGGCACAAAGATTACTGCAGACGCTGACTGCAGCCAGGAAATCAGAAGACATCTACTTCTTGGGAGGAGAGCAATGACAAATCTTGATAACATAGTTAAGAGCACAGACATCACACTGACAACAAAGTTCCACATAGTTAAAGCAATGGTATTCCCCGTAGTAGCCTATGGCTGCGAGAGCTGGACCATAAGGAAGGATGAGCGAAGGAAGAGAGATGCTTTTGAACTGTGGTGTTGGAGGAAAATTCTGAGAGTACAAGAAGATCAAACCAGTCCATACTCCAGGAAATAAAGCCAGACTGCTCACTTGAGGGAATGATATTAAAGGCAAAACTGAAGTACTTTGGCCACATAATGAGAAGACAGGATACCCGGGAGAAGATGCTGATGCTAGGGAAGGTGGAAGGCAAAAGGAAGAGGGGCCGACTAAGGGCAAGATGGCTGGATGATATTCTGGAGGTGACGGAGTCGACCCTGGGGGAGCTGGGGATGGCGACGGCCAACAGGAAGCTCTGGCGTGGGCTGGTCCATGAAGTCACGAAGAGTCGGAAGCGACTGAACAAATAAACAACAAAAACTGCATGCAGCATGATAGATACAAATCAATAGCAGTGAAGTCTTTTATTTAGAACTCATCCATCAAATAAAACATCTCTTTGGAGTCAAACTCAACTTCTGAAGACTTCGTGGTAACAAATCTGGGTTCCTAGCAATAATATGGAAGTTGTTTACCATGGCCTTCTGGTATGTTTGTTTGTTTGTTTTAACTTCCAAGTCTAGCCTATAGTTGTCAGTTTTTCTGGTTTCCAAGTACTAACTAAATCTCACTCTACTTAGCTTTTTCCAGATCAGCCAAGACAAACTAGGTGCTGCTTCCTAGCTAGGACAGTAGGCATTACCGGGAACCTTACCAAGCAAGCTCTTGGCCCATATGCTGTGTACCATTTCTGGCCATGGATGTGATTAGCTGTCCAATTCTGCTTTAACATTCACTGCAATATAAATTTCCTTCTGTAAACAGAAGGAGTATTCCAGATAACTGATCAGAAGGCAACTGAAATATAAAAAAAACCAGGAGCAACTGAATGTTATTTCCCTGAAAAGTTATATCTTTCCATTTCCTAATTCCACATTTTCCTCCCTAATTCCATAATTTTTTCCCAAGTGGAAATTAATTCTAGAGCCGATGCTGTTAATGTCCGTTGTACTGTAAGCACTTGCCAAGATTCCTATACAGGCAGATTCAGTACTACAAATCACATGTGTCCTGCTGGACACTTCAGAATTTACTGTTGGACTTGGGATGTCAGGTTCATTTCTGGTAAATAAAGGTTCCCCCCACACATTTGTGCAGTCGTGTCCGACTCTAGAGGCCGGTGTTCACCTCTGTTTGTTAGCCAAAGAGCCAGCATTGTCCGAAGATGCTTCCACAGTCTTGTGGCCAGCATGACGCACACGGAACGCTGTTACCTACCCACCGAAGTGGTACCTATTCATCTACTCGCATTTGCATGCTTTCGAATTGATAGGTTGGCAAGAGCTGGAGCTAGTGCAGGAGCTCACTCCGTCACACGGGACTAGGGATTCGAACCTCCAAACTTGCGATCTTACGATCGACAAGCCTGGCGCCTTACCCGCTGAGCCACCACGCCCCTTTCATTTCCGGTACTTGGTACTTAATTGCCATAATCTTGTGCATTAATTATTATGCAATGTGTTTTAGAATGTGCTGAGCTGATGCATACTAGGCAGAGCTTTCGCTGACCTGCCTTAGATCTTATTTCTGGAAATGCTCTCACAGTGGAAAAACAAGAGTATGTCTTGTAAAACTGATTTTATTTATTTATTTATTTATTTTTCTATCCCACCTTTATTATTTTTACAAATAACTCAAGGCGGCGAACATACCAAATACTCCTACCTCCTCCTATTTTCCCCACAACAACCCTGTGAGGTGGGTTGGGCTGAGAGAGTGTGACTGGCCCAAGGTCACCCAGCCGGCTTTCATGCCTAAGGTAGGACTAGAACTCTCAGTCTCCTGGTTTCTAGCCCATTGCATTAACCACTAGACCAAACTGCTAGATTGGAAGCAAGATTAAATATTTTTATTAAATATATTTATTTTTCCCAAAGCATGAAATTCTACAAAGTAAACAGTGAGAGTGCTTCATCTCTTGCCAGTAAGCAGCTTTCTAGCCCTTGCTGGGTCAAAAGAGAAGACTGGGTGGCGATGCCAGGAAGCTAACTAATGGTAGTGACCAGTGAAATAAGATTTGCCCAGCATACTCAATGTAGATTACACTCATGGATATTTTGCTCTTCAGTTCAACCACACAGATCACTTGCTTGTTCCTTTCCTAGAACAGGAGTTGGGATGAGTTGCTGGCAGAGATTTTGCAGGCAAAATCACTCGTATTCATTCCAAGTTAGAAACCACAAGACAGAGGTGCCAAGGGTAACATCTAGCAATGTTTGATGGGAAAAGTTTGATCCTGAGGAAGCAGACAGAATCCTTTGGGAGATGAGCTCTGTTACTTGTAGGCTTGATCCCTACATTGCCAGGGAGAGGCTGGGAGGCTGGGTCTGGGCGGTTATGAAACCCTACTGTGGGAGAGTGGAGATGTCAATGTACTTGAAGAAGGCTTTGGTGCAACCATTCCTTAAGGAACTGGCCCTGGACCCAGCTGTATTGAACAATATACCACCCAATATCTAACTTCCCTTTCTGGGGAAAAGTTATTGAGATGGTGGTGGATCATCAACTGCAAAGGACTCGGGAAGACATGGATGATCAGAACCTTTCCAGTCCTGATTCAGGCATGGGCATGGAATGGAAATTGCACTGGGTGCCCTTCGTCCTGGACCTACCCATTATTTTGGAGTGCAACCCCAGCATAACCCTCAAAGGCCAAGTGAGAATCCTGGTTTGAGAAAATTCAACCTGCAATATGGACAAAAGAGTAATAAATTATTTCCTTCCAGAAAGTTGCATTCTGAAGGGCAGAGTTTTGTTACATGACAGTGATGTATTTCTAAGAGACAGCCACTGTTTGGAAATTTCTTCTGGAACACGTGAACTCTACATAGGATGGAAACTAGCCCTAAGGCAAGGATTGTTGTTTTGTTTTGCTATAACAGGCTTCCCAACTTCTACTACTAAAAGGCAGCTCAGTAGCAATAAATTACTTCCTTTGTTTGGCTTTTCATTTGCTTCACTTTTCAGTTCTGGAGCTGAATTCAGGAGGGCATTGCCCATATCTCTTGTGCTCTTTCCAAAACAACCTATTGGAACCATGTGTCCTTGTATCAAATCATGAGAGGGGACAAGCTTCTAATGCAAATCCAGAACTCTGGATGTGGCTATTGGGAGATGTGACAATACCACCGCATTTACTTTACAACTTTTACAATGAGGAACTTCTGTTTCCTTATGCTATTTGCCTTTCCCTTTTATATTTCAGATGCATCCTCGCCAAAGGAGCAGGGAGGAGGTGATCTTTCCCGGGGGAGGCGGCATGTAAGGATGGAAAACCCAGGAGCAAAGTAAACCGCCCAGAGTTGGGGGAGTTGGACGGTCATATAAATTTAAATAATAAAGAAATAAAGAAATAATTGCACCTGGATGCTCCAACCTTACACACGGTAATAAAACGAATGAGAAGAGAGAGAGGAAGAGACACAAGCCTATAAGAAAACAAACAGCAAGCAGCACCTATCGGCACCAGCTGATACGAAGCTGGAAGAGAGCAATCAACACAAAATGAAACTGAATCAAAGAAGAAAAGAAACTGAGAAGAAGGGGAGGGACAGAATGAAAATCCAAATGCTTAAAAGAAGGGATAGGGAACAAAGGAAGCCATTCGCAACTTTAACGTGGCACGATGCTAGTCCAATAAAAGAATTGTACATATCCCTCGTGGCTTCTGTTGCTGATTTCTAGAATTGGACTATAAGATCGTCTCACAGAACTTAGCCTATGCAAAGGGAAAGTAACCTTTGTTTTAGCTTCCTCTGGGAGGTGCTTCATGTTCATCCCAAGCAAATCTCAATGCAAGAACCCCCAGTTTTCTTCATAACCTCGAAGTCAGATGACCTCTTTGGCATGTAGGAAGAGACAGGCAAACAACCAGGAAAGCAAAATGTTAGCCTGGCTTAGATGAAAGATGTTGTTCAGTCATTCAGTCACTTCTGAATCTTCAGGACCGAGAGATGTAATTTAGCCAGGCTTGTCTATCAGTGATTGCTTCTTGGAGTTCTTATAAGCTCCTGCTTGTTTCTTCAGTGGCAGAATCTAGCCACCTTGTCTCCTGTTCTCTTCTTTGTCAATTGCCTGTGAGTTTTCAAGAGTTTGTTGTTGCTTTTACTCCCGTCTTTGCATTATGTGTGCAAAATATTAACTTCATTCTTAGTGCTTCCAGTCAACAGTCTGGATTTATTTCATCTAGTATTGACTCAATTGTGCTTTTTGAGGTCCACCTTATTCTCAATAATTTTCTCCAGCACTACAATGCACAGGAATAGTTTTTTCTCCATTCAGCCTTTCTGAAGATCCCGCTTTCCCAGCCATGTCTTACAACTGCGAAAATCATAGCCTTGATAATATACAGTACACCATTTTTATCAGCATGATGACTCTGCCTCTGTCATAGCCTTTCTCTCAAGTGGCAGATGTCTCTATTTCATGGCTACACCATCCCTGTGAACTTTAGTCTCTGACTATTTCAACTTTTCTCTGCCTATTTGCATTGGTTTGGCCTTGCCTGTTGACTTAATCTTAGGTAACGATATATGAAGGGGGAGCAGAAAGATAATCAAGAAAGTTATATGTGAACCTATAACCAATTAGTTTTTATGCTATGCACACTCATTATGAAACTCTATGCAGGCAGCATCTCCATCTGAATAACTGTTTAAAAGAAGGTTCAAGGTTTAGTCCACGTGCCTGTTAGGCCTCTGCAAACCTTTAACAGAGTGTATCTATTCCAAGGTAATAGACTGAATCGCCACATCAAAGGAGTGCCACGATGTAAACAGCACTTTTAGTTACTATATTGGAACAGCCACTCTGCCTCTCTTCAGGTACTTCTCTGGCCCTTCAGTGGCCTTCTAGAAATACTCAATGCATATACAAAAACTACTTGTCTCAAAGTAAAGTGGTTAATTTGGTCAGATCAAGCCCTGCCTTGATACTTCCCAAGGTGGAATACTTCTGAAACTTTGCTTTGAGCCCTGAGGCAGGTTGCAAATCACTGAGGTGACTTGTGCCTGTTTTGCACAGGCCTAGTTCCAGTGAATTGTGACTTCTTTGCTGGCTGTTTATCAACACTGGAACTGCAGAACCAGAACATAAAGAGAGCAACTTTCTATAAAAATATAGAACAAGTACCTATTGCTCTTCATATCTATTTTCTATTTCTGTGCATCTCTGATTATCATCGTTTTCAGTCTCTTAGTAACGAACAATGCCTAAAAGCCTCATAATAATATGGGAAGCCCATATGGAGCTATGATGCTCCTGCAGAACATAGGGAATGTGTGTGTCAATTAATCACCCACAAGTACAGGACCAATCATGCAAGTTCTTCCAAACTGGCTGAGGCCAGACTGGGATGAAAGGTGCTGATTGGCCCCTGAGATTGGTTATAACCAGTGTTTATATGGAGGAACTCCTAAGAAATGGTTTTGGAATCAGTCAGTGGACTGTTTTTATTCTGTTACTCAGAAGGCTTCCCCTTGCCCCCTCCCCACATGTCAGATTGACAAATTCTCCCCTTCCTTTCCCCTTATTATAGCATGCTGCTTGGCTCTTTCCCCACAGCATGTGGTGCTATTGCTCCAAAAGAGCCTTAAAATGTATTTTATTTTATTTTATTGTTTTGTTATGATTACTACTGAATAGCCCAATGAAAAAACAAATGGATGGTTCTGCTACTGAGCTTTATCTTTGGGAAAATCTTGTTTTTCTTATGTGAAAATAGGCTTTTACGGAGTGATACACCTGCCATGATGCTACCCCAGAAGTGCTTAAAGGGATGATCATGATAGGTGACTTTTCTGGATGACAGGACACAAAGAGAGTAGAAAGGGGATTGCTTAGTTCTTCTGCCCTTCTCAGTTGACTCTCTGAAGCAGGTGATTCATTCTGGCTCATGAGGAGGGCAGCCCAGCCTTGTGTGCCAGAGGCCTGAATAATCTTAGGCATTGATGACCTGCAATGAGATGACTAAAGAAGTGTCTGGAGAGAAGGCTGCTTCACTGTGCCTTGGTGGCAGCCTCGCTCCCTTCTATTTACAGCAATGACATCATTCTCCCATGCTGTCAGTCCTGGGCAGTTTCCCAGCACCTAATTCATATAGAATAAATCATGCTGCTCATCCATCCATCCATTGTTTAATCCTCTGTCTTGAATTGTAGTTCACAGGGGTTCCTCTGTAATTTTTGCAGTAATTTTTGTACATGTCCAGACATTGCATCTTGAGTTCTTGAGCCACTGAGTTTCTCCAATGGCTCAAGGCAACTTGTATTCATTTCCTTCATTTGTCCTGTCAAGTAAAAGAAGATGAAATCTCTTCCTCTAATGCCTCTGATCACTTCAGAGATGAGAGCTTGTGGAGTAAGCTTGCTTTCTGCCTACTGCTGCATGGACCCTGATTCCAGGTTATCAGGCCTTGAGCCCAAAATAATAAAGGTGTAGAAGGCTAAACATCAAATATACATGGCCTTCTAAAGACACCCATAGGTTAAAAGGTAAAGGTTCCCCTCGCACATTTGTGCAGTCGTGTCCGACTCTAGGGGCCGGTGCTCATCTCCGTTTGTTAGCCAAAGAGCCAGCGTTGTCCGAAGATGCTTCCGCTGTCATGTGGCCGGCATGACGCACGTGGAACGCTGTTACCATCCCACCGAAGTGGTACCTATTCATCTACTTGCATTCACGCTTTTGAATTGCTAGGTTGGCAAGAGCTGGAGCTAGTGCGGGAGCTCACTCCGCACGCAGGGCTAGGGATTCGAACCTCCAAACTTGCGATCTTCCGATCGACAAGCCTGGCGTCTTACCTGCTGAGCCACCACGCCCCCTCCACCATCCACCCTGGTAAACCAGTCAGTCAAAGATCCTACTAGCTTTCACCACTGAGCATATGCTAAACAGCCCCATTCTGACTGCAGTGCCATGTTTGGTTGATTGTTTTTGTTTTGCTGACTTCCTCTTCAGGGAGAAACATGCACCAATCGCTTTACCTATCCTGTGCTGCACCTGTATTATCAGAGCAGTACCATTTGATTCTAACTTGCAACAGAACCAGAATAGGGACTGGCAATGAAACTGCAAATTTCACACCAGTAAAGTGTTCTGTTGATTCAAGAACAGGTACATAATTCTTTAACTCGGCAGTGAGGAAAGGTCCTTATTTTGCTTCCCTTACTCTTAATTAAATCAAGTAATTTAGAACTAAATTGTTCAGTCTAAAGGCATAGCTCAAGGCCGTTATCTCAATAGATTAAAACAAATCTTGGAAAGTCTATGGCACAGGGAATGTCTTTTTGCTATAAAAAGTACAAGCAACGATATTAACAGTAAAAAAGGTTCCGAGCTGAGAGGCAGAATCCAACAAATTGAAACTGTCCAGATATACATTAAGCCATGGAACAGATCAGTTGCAAGTTCTAACATGACACCATGCCTGCCTGCTGAGTGGTGTAATACTGTCTTTTGTGTCTGTACACACACACACATACAGATCAACACCAGGAAATTCATCACGGCAAGGCATTTCATCTTCCCATTTGAACAGGAAAGACCACCCAGATGAAAATATTCCGTATAACAACTTTTGCCATTGTTAAATGTAGCTGGCAGCTTCACGTGGCTTAAAAGTTGGCAGTCTTACATAGCTAGAATGGAATCAATATTACACAGCTGGGATACTTCAGCTGGAGAAGCATCTTTCTCATTTTTCCACAATGTGCTTTAGCTAAATTATACATGTTTATTATCTTGAACTATTTATATTTATCTACCAAACTCTATTCCCTAGAGGAGAGGTGGGGATACCATAACTGTGGAATGTGTTACTTTTTGAAAAGGTAATGTACACAATAATTATACATTATACAGTGAAAGGTACTTTGAGTTTTGTATTGATTTAAGGAGAGCGCTACATATTTGATCTAATCAAGTTTTCTACAGTGTACATTAATTGTTTTCAGAGTTAATACCATGGTTTGGAAAACACCAGGATTCTGCAGCATTGCTTGCTCACTCTCACAGAGTTTGAGAATTAATAGAATTGAAGGGTTGTTTTAGGTGGGAGAAGGAGAGAAATGATTTCTTCTCTGAACTTAATGTAGGACTCTTGATTCCAAGTTAAGCATCAGCTGCACATAGGACCCCTTTCTAAAGGGGTCATATGATCATGCTTACACTGGAAATGAGGTGCCACATTTTATTTTACTTCTATTTGTTAAATGGGCCTGTACTGGTATGGTGTTGCTCACAGCTTAATAACAGCGGTAACTAGGTTCTTAAATTACTGTTGAGCTACCCAGTAGGTGGGGGGGGAGGGTCCCACCAGCATGTGACAATGCCCCAACATTGTGCAAAGTCATTGCTTTCTGTTTGGCTGGTTGAGTCATGTTACTGTAGAAATGCAAATAAGGAGCCTTTCAATTCAATAGAGATGCTGGTTGCTCAAGGTGATGAGATAGTCAGAAATCATATGGAAGGATACAGAATGGCAAGGTAACAAGAGTGGTAGTTTTCAGCTGCTCTAACAGGCTGCTGATGCCTCATGATCTACATCTTCCAACTGAGGATTCCTAAAATGACTAGTCCCTGCGGGGAACTTCTGAGATCATTCTAGATCAGGTTGTTTCCAAACTTGGGATAAGTATTAGAGGATTTGGGGATTAAAGTGAATTGTTATGACCATGACCATGAATAGAGTAACTGATACTAGGCATGGGAGGAGAGATATGCAGGATAATACAAGGTATTGGAGAAGAACATAGGGTAAGCGATCAGTCCTTTGCCCAATAAACAGTCCACTGTAAACCTTTCAGAGTCCTTGTAGTTTGGTAGGATATAAATTAAACAAATAAATACATTTACATGTTTGGAAAGTATTCATCCTGAGGATGTAACTAAATTGATAGTATACAGCAGGGTTCCTCAACCAGGGCTCCATGGAATCCTAGGGTTCCGCGAGAGGTCACTAGGGGTTCCCGGAGAGATCACGATTTATTTAAAAAATTATTTCAAATTCGGGCAACTTCACATTCAAGAGGTAAGTTTCATTCTTTATTTTTAGTTTAAGGTCACTATTAATGCATATATATAGGCCTACACATGAAACAAATATAATAATTTTGTAACTTCTGGCCTATATTTGAGCCTGAATGTGCAGGGGTTCACAAAGGCCTGAAAAATCTTTCAAGGGTTCCTCCAGGGTCAAAAATTTGAGAAATGCCAGTATACAGAGTCCAAGCAAAGCACACTTTGGTGCCTCTGAGACAATACCAGCATGCTAGGATCTGGCTTCATTGGGTACACATGTAGATCACCACTGGGTGAACAGAGACGTTTGCTACATTCTTTTGGCCTTTTGCACACAGCATTCTCCTGACTGCTTAGCCTGTAAAAAAGCAAATAATTATTGTTCAACAGCATAAAGCAACCTCCCTTCAGCTGTTCTTAAATGCCACAATCAAATATCTAGTACCCAGAAAAGACCAAACATCACAGTCTTTTTACAATTCTTGCTTGACCGAAATTGCAAGCTAGCCTATTCAGAGTAGAGAATAGATATTCGCCTTTTGCGGCATGTAGGTGTTTCCTAGTTCAAAGAATATTTAACAAAGGTAATAACTTTGTGGGAAAGGCAGGTCCTGGGTGTTACAGCTAAGGAGAAAGGATTGAGCAATCCTGATAATAAAGCTCTGTAATTTTTCCTCTTAACATTGTAAGAATGGACAGGAAATCCTGGCACAATGAATCACAAAGGCTACAGGATCAGAGTTAGGCAAAAGACAAACAGGAGCAATCATAGGATCAGGTTAAAATAAGGAAACAACACCCTGTTAGTCAAAGGCTCTAAATCTGGGCATGCACACCAGAAAAGCCACTAACTTGAATGTCCAACTGAAAAGATCTGCAAGAATTATGTGTTTTAATAGGAGCTTCTAGAAGTATTTGAAAACTTTCTATCAATGTAAAAAAATGCATAATAATGTAAATCAATAGCTAATTCTTTTCACAATCTTTGACGGCTAATCTTGCCATGCAGCACAGCCAATTTGGTCTAGCAGTTAAGGTGCTGGACTATGAAGGGGGAAACCTGAGTTCTAATCCTGTCTCAGGCACAAAGCCAACTGGCTGACTCTGAGCCAGTCATTCTTTCTCTGCCCTAGGAAGACAGCAAGGGCAAACCACTTTTGAAAATGTTGCCAAGAAAGTGCATAGACCTGTCTATGTAGTCACCAGGAGTTAGGACTGTCTCACAGGAATGGACACACATACACCCACCCTTCCCCAACTGGGATGACTTCCTGATGTATGGATTTCAAGTCCCAAAATTCTTGGCCATTGCCAGGAGGGCAGCCCCCTCCTGGGGGAAATCTGATGTAGTTTTCCATAGTACGAATTGTATCAGTGGGCATACACAATCACATACCCCACTGCTTCTAGAGCAGAGCTTTCCAAACTGTGTGTTGCGACACAAAAGTGTGTCGCCACACACAGTCTGGTGTGTCGCCACACAACCTGGAAGCGCTGATCATCATCAGCGCTTCCGGGTTTTCCCGCGGCGACAAACCAACGGCGGCACGCAAAAGCTGAAAGCGGCAGCAGCACTTCCGGGCTTTTGCGCGCTGCCACAATAGCGGCACCTCCGGGTTTTCCCGCGGCGACAAACCAACGGCGGTTGGTGTGTCGCCGCAGGAAAACTTTGGAAAGCCCTGTTCTAGAGGATAAATGCAGTTGGCAGTATTCCCTCTATGGTACAATTATCAAAAAAGGATGTGGAGTACAGAGGACAATCAGTGACAACATCTCCCCACCCTTTTTTAACCCAGGTCTGACCAGGTCTGGATGCTATTGCAGAGGCCCCCTGTGTTTAGCCTCTCGTACCAGGAGCAACTCTGCTAAGCAACAGAGTTGCGGACTGCTGATTTGGGCTTTGTTTTATAGGTTGCTGGATCATTTGAATACTACACAAGGGCTTCTTCTGGCTGGAGCAAGCCAAAGCGGGAAATTTAATAATGGGTCCATTTTTGCTCTGACACAAAAAAGTCACTTGCCGTACTCAGGCAATGCATCAATCTAAAAAGGAAACAGAGAAGGACAATCCTTGGTTTTCATGCTGCTTGTGTGGCAGAACCACAACGGAGGTATGTAGCTTGACTAAGACACCATGCCTTGGTTTTGCCATCTAGAGATACTTAGTTACACTAGTAACTAAGTGACTCTAGTTCAACCTCTGGTTCTACTATAATAGCTATAAATTATGTTCTAGTGGTGTATACAAAAGACACACTTCAGTTTGTTTGAATAAAAAGGAAAACTGTTACATGTTGATAACATTGCTAGATGTATTATGACATGTATCAAAAATAAATGAATCAAACACACTTCAAATGCATTTGGATTGTACAATCTCAACTCTCAGTATAGCCAAGTCCTTTGGGAATCTATTCTCCCACTGGAAAAAGGATAGTTGTGTGCCCTACTTTAGAGAGAATAATCCTCTTCTTGAAGGTATCCTCTGTTCGAAGAGTTTTTCCATCAGTTCTGCTTGTAAAGAACTATCAGAACTACAGGGCACTAAATTCCCCATCAATTCTTACTGCCCAGCTCTGTTTTCTAGTTTTTAATATTTTTAATAATTAATAATGATGATGGTTTTAGGTATTTATTAATTGTTTTAGCTCTGTTGTACGCCACCCAGAGTCACTGGTTTTGTGAGATGGGCAGCCATATAAATTAGCCAAATAACTAAACAATAAATAAATAAAAACTGCTTTAAAAGGCTCGCAAATGACTCTTCCCCTCTACGGAGAGATGTATTTTATATTTATCTATTGGCTTGGCAGTAGTACATGTAAAATTATCTGGGGGTTCTTGTCAACCACAAGTTAAAGATCAGCCAAAATTGCAACCGTATAAAAGGCAAATGCTATTTTGGGATGCATGAACAGAAGCATAGAGTTCAGATCACAGGAAACAATTGTTCTACTCTACCCTGCCATGGTCACATCCCACTTGAATACTGTGTCCGGTTCTGGGCATTGTAGTCCAAAAAGGACAGTGGGAGATTGAGTAAGTTTGGAAGAAGGCTTCCAAGATGTTGAAGGGTCTGGAAATGAAGCCTTATGAGGAACATTTAAAGGATCTATGTACTTTTAACCTTATAGAAAAGGTAGCTGAAGGGCGATATCATAATAGTCTTCAATAAAGTTAAGGGTTGTCAAACAGAGAATGGAACCAAATTTGTTCTGGAGCAAGACTAGAGGCAATGGGGTAAAACTACAAGGAAACAGGTTGAGGCTAGACATCAGGAGGAACTTCTTGGCTGTATGCGCTGTCACAGAGTGGAACAGGCTGCCATACAAAGTTATGAGTTCTACTTCACTGGAGGTCTTCAAACAGAGGCTGGATGGTCATCTGTCAACAGATGAGCAGGGATTGGACTTGATGGTCTTTACGGTCCTTTCCAACTTATATTTTATGATTCTCAGGTCTATTATGTAGCAATTTTCATTATTAAAAACATTCCAAAAGAGGGACTATAATTGAATTATGATTATCATTTTAAAATGTTTATGCAAACTGAGGTCCCCTTTTGGCATCATTCTTGCTGACTATGCAGATGACTACTTTATTGGAAACAGAACCTAGAATTCAGAAGATACCGGAGAATATGTTTCAGGCCATCAATCAATAACCAAGCACTGAGTCAATATTCTACAGAGACAGGAACGGTGGTGAAGCAATAAAAGATACAATTCTCCTAGCCACAAGATTTCTGGCTCAAGAAGGGATTGATTTTCCAACAAAACAATGCTGAATGGTATTGAAATTAAGATTGTTGATAGCCATGAAAATGGAGGTGACTAATGAATGAGTCTGTTAGGGGATCAACATGAATTGGTTATATTTCATAATCCCAAAGTCTGCAGGAAAACCTGACAGAGTGCTGTGGCTTTTGTTTGCTGGCATTATAATGTGACTATATCATCAAAGAATCAAAAGAGGCAGTTCCTTGAAACAAGGACACAGTGTTTTCTATGGCCAAAAAAAAGTGCTTTTTAGTTGTGGGGAAGAGCTGGAGGAAGGAGAGTGATGCATGGAGAGATTGGAGAAGAGAGCTGACCTTTGATATGATGTGGCCAATACCAGTTGTAAACTCAAGCTGTTCTAGTCCACATAATTTTACAAAAGGAGGCCACAGGAATTTCTTCCAGCTTGTTAAAGGGAAAACACCAAGTTCTTTTCACAGTACAACAGTTTATGGTTGCTTCCAGATTAAAAGAAAGCAAACATTCACTGTGTGTTTTCTTTCCAATGATTCAAAGGAAAAATAGGTTATTTGAAAGCAAATAGAAACTTGTTTGCAGAGGACATCTCACCTGAAACGAGCTGAATTCTAAATGAAATACCGAACTGACCGATTTTTTTTTTTAAAAAAAATCACCTGATGTGATGGCCTGAGAGGTTGAACTTTCCAAGGTGAAGCAATAATAAATCAAAAGTAGAGCAAAAAATCTGGCATTTCGCATAGCTTATGGCTCAGGTGCCAGACTAATTTCTGACTTCCTACCTAACAATTAAAACTTTCACTGAGATGAGCTTTCATGTTATGTCCTGGAGGCAGCTTTCCTGCACAACCCGCAATCCAGCTCTTCTCCTGAATCATCCCATACATTCCATTTCCTCACCTTAGAAATCCAACTGAGTAAGACCATTACTTATTTTTATTTATTTCCTGCCAATGTTTTCCTAGAGGAATTGGGTGCCAGATATAGTTTTATAAGGATTTCTAGTCTTCATTGTTTTCACTGAAGTTGTAATCTTCTGTAGCAGCTTCACCCAAACTGTTATTTTCTGTATATGGCCATCTGGGTAAAGAATGTGGGGGGCTGATACCAAACACATATGGAGGGAAACAGGCTGGCAATTCTGTTTTGAAATGTCTAAAGGCTGTCCCCTTGGTATGAAGAGCTCTTGCTTCTTTCATACATTTATATCCTGCCTTTCTTCCATAACAGAACTCAAAGTGGAGGGCTCTCTGGTGATCTTCCATCTTGGCTCTGACCAGATCTAGCCCTGTTTAGTTTCAGCAAAGAGACATGGAAAAAATCTCAGATGGCAAATAATGTCAAACCTCCTCTCCTATAATCATGCTGAATTGGAATAGAAATTCTCCAAAGACTCTAGTGTTCTTGAGGGTAAAATATAGTCGATTTCCATTAAAATCATATTGTGTTTGTTTCTTCTGGTTCTGATTTATTACTGCGACATCCCATTGATCTGAAAGTTCTTTTAATACTGCTGTATTGGCAAAGCAAACATTTTTACTCTCCATAGGTCCCCAAGGATGAGTCAAGATGAGTGCTTCCTTGTGTTTGTTTAAGGTACACGAAGTATCCCTCTTTTAACAGCAACTAAATTCACAATTACAAATTATGAGCTCAGCTGTAGTTAGTTTCTGGTGCTGAGCATTAACAGAGTTTAAATTAACATAAGCAGTGTGTCTTGTTTTTTTTTTTAATTTGAATCAATAAAAAGTCATACATATATAACCACTCTTCTATCTTCCAGGAACTGAACTGGTTGAGGCAGGCTGGAGTTCATGCCATGGTAATGAGTAAGATGGCATTCATTTAAAAATAACGCTTCACCAAGGCATGAATAATTAGTGAAATATGATAGTTGCTTTATGTAAAATATTGTGGGTTTTTTTTTCATCTTAACAGAGGTTGCTTCATCTGTAGTATCTCATGGTCAACTGTAATGTGAGGGGCAACTGTTGTGGTTGGGAAGTCCAGCTGTTATCTACTATTTTTGGTGAGCATGGCTAACTAGAAAACAAAAGGCTGTTAATTTGCAATTATAGAAACTATATAGCACAGCAGTTGTTGTAGACTTCACTTGCATTTCAGTAGCAATAGTTGCTATTGAAGAGTTAGAAGGGTTTGCTGTCAAACCAAATGGAGGCAACAGCTGGACCTCTCCAGGGGATGGGCCCAGAATTGGCTCATCTCAGAATTCTTGGGCCACATCCACATGGCGTTGCTACCCAGAGCTCTTAAATCTGGTTCTAAGATAGAAGCAGGGAAGACATGTCTTCAGAGAAGATGAAAGGTTTACATTAGCGCTCTTCTTTTCATTGGTGCATATCTTCTGAAAACATCTGGTACTGGAGTCCCCAACTGGAATGCCACAAGTTGCAGCTGGCTGCTCTGCACACAACATCTATGTTCTGGCACTGAGATATGACAACCTCAGAGAGTTTCAGACATTCTCTGTCCAAAAAGGCCTTTACTAAAGGTAGCTGAATACAGTAGTCCCCTGAACAAATGTTTAATTGTCACAAAAAACCCACAAATGAACTGTGAACAGTTTGGAAGAGAAGATCTGGTTTCACAAGGATAGTATTTATTACTGTACATTGGCAAGAGACTTCAACTGTATAAGTGTAATAAATTAAATAAATAAAAGATTAAATGACCTACCTACTGATGAGGTAGTACAAGTGCTAAGGGCTTGGGAGGTACAGTAGATACAAGATACAGAAAGGACTCAAAAAGGAACTTGTTTCCATACAGCAGAGCTTTCCAAACTGTGTGTCGCGACACAAAAGTGTGTCGCCACACACAGCATGGTGTGTCGCCACACCACCTGGAAGCGGCGGCACGCGCGTGCACGGCGACCGCCATGCACGCGCGCGCCGCCGCACGCCCCCCGCGCCGCCGCACGCCCCCCGCGCCGCCGCACGCTCCTGCGCCGCCACCGTGCGCGCGCGTGCCTCCGCACGCCGCACGCGCCGCCGCACGCCCCCCCGCGCCACCGCTGTGCGCGCGCGTCGCCGCATGCCCCCGCGCGCCGTCGCTGTGCGCACGCGTCGCCGCATGCCCCCGCGCGCCGTCGCTGTGCGCGCGCGTGTCGCCGCCGCCGCCGCCGGGTGTGTCGCCAGCGGCGGCACTTTGGAAAGCCCTGCCATACAGGCTAATGTTTTGAATTATAATTCTTTTTCAGTTAAAAATCTTCATTACTCATACATCATACTCTTCCTATCGTACTTGTCTTTTTAAACTCAGTACAGATGCAAAATATTAACAGTTTTAAGGAAACCCTGGTCTGACTACCAAACTTGCTTCATTTTCAGAGATGCTAAGACAACAAGCTACCCAAAGTTCCTTTGTAAACCTAAAGAGTCTGGGCCCTATCATATTGTTTCTGCTGGTATTAGTGGTGGTCTGTTCACCACTGATGTACTTTGATTAGTGGACAAGCTGTCCAGTTCCAAAACTGAACACCAATCAAATTCTATACTGTAGATATTCAGTTCTGATTTCGCCATATATGAACGTCACATATAGATTAACGGATCTGGAAGAGTCAGAAGAGTTCTTCAGAAAAATCTTGTGATTTATCTGATTATTAAAAAGCATAGTTACATCAATCCTCAGTAATATCATGTACAGAATTAGCATTGTAATTATTTATACAGGATAAAATCAACGTAGCTAACCAAAGTGATTCTAATTATTTTTTATAGTGAACAGGGTACTGTTGTTATTGGTATATACCAAACTAGTCTTTATTTACCTGCCAAATAGTTAACAGCATGCTCAGGACACAGATTATTTGCTACCCTTTTTATTACTTTGCTGGTTTTGGAGAACTGATTATCTGTAACATAATAAGCTAGAAGATGGAGAATTAGGTCAGCCTTTCCCACTGCAGGTATGCTAGGTTTGCCTTCCCAAACTCTCTTTTGGCCCAGTGAAAGGAAGTTTTAGTGTCACCTTTCTAGAGGCCATCTGGTTGGGGAATGTCTCTGCAAGTAATTCAATATACAAGGTGCAGATTTTATATAAGGCATGTCACTTCTGTGGCAGTACATAAATGGTCATCCGATACAACAGAATGTCTTGATTTGACTGGTGTGATGCTCAGAACAGTGGCTTCCAGATAGTTCCCTAAAGATACTTTTAGAGTATGTGACACATTGGCTGGGTTCACATATTATGCTAAGCCACAAACCATGGTTGACAAATATGATTCATACAAGTCCAGCCCAAATCAAACCAACCCCATTTTAACTTAGTTCAGTGTGTAAATTTCCATTTTAAGTTTGAAAGAGAAAGTGCTCTAGTTTTCAGAAGTATGAAAATACTGTCATTGTTCTCTTCTTCACAAAAAACTGCTTTTCTATAGGGAGCTACTACTTGGCTTTGGAAATGATTATGAGATCATCATACTCTACTGGCTGTATTACTCTTTTCTCTTCTGTAACCAGCCAATCTTTGGGCATCCAAAGACTCTCCAAAAACACTGTGTAGTGAATCTTTCTCTATTATGCCAGCCATTTAAATGATAAGTCCCTAAGGTAGGTTTGCAACCAATCGAATAACATTCTTTCTGTGGTAATAAACTAAAGGAAAAAAACATGAGACACTGATTCAATGGCTACTGATGCTAGAACAGCTTAAAATAAGGAACTTCCAACCAGTTGAAGGATTATGTTGGTGTTACCTCTACCGATCCCTTGGACCTTCACATAGCCTTTTTTGCTATGGCTGCAGTCCATGATTTATGTCTAGGAGACTTCCCAGGTCACATACAGTTCAGGACAGATAATATGGATACCCTGGTCCCAGAGAGCTGTAGGGAAAGTTTAGCATTTTGCTGACCACTGTGGAATTTTGTATGTACCTTGCTAAGATTAATATATCCTTTAATGGAGTGAAAACTTTGCTTTAGTTTTCATACAGTTTTATTACTGAATAAATAAAATGTAAAAACCATCTAGATTGAATCTTGGAGCTGTCAATTACAGAGGTCATTCTGGAATCAATTTTTCTTCAGTTAGCTAGCTGCATGTTATATGCAAGTGTGTGGAAATGAATCTCTATTTCATGAAAAGAAATTCAAAAAGGAAACACCTGCTTGAAACTCCATAGAGCAATAATGCAGACGGAGGGATGATTCAGAATGGAGGAACTGTGAGCAGAGAATGGGTTAAGTTTCTCTTATCCTATAGTCCCCCTACGAATTGCTTTGGGGGAAAAAAGGAAGCATCCCATAAAATGAGTTTTCACACTTTTGCATATACAGAGATGGACCGTGCATAGTTGACATGATTGCCCCTAAACACCCTCTTTCCTCTAACAGAGTTTGATCAACCCTTTGGCGGTAGCAGGAGCAGCAGCTCTGCCTTCAGTCGTTCTCTCTTTACTTCTACCACTTTTCCTCTCTGGCTCCTATTGGGGCCCCGCACTTGGGCCACCATGTCTGGGCTTCAAAAATTTGGAAGACCATTAGACATAGCAATAAAGAGATAAAGAAAATTCTACAACGTTTTGCCTTCTAGTAGTTATCCTGATTTTTGCAGTCCTGTTATAACAGCCCTGTCCTGTGCAATCAGATTTCTTGAGGGTACAGAGCAAGAAGTGGGAAACAAGAGGGAGATTGGTGGTACCTCCTATGCCTGGAGCCCCAAGGCAGCTGCCTCTCCTCCCCTCCCCTATATTTATCCCATTGGCAAAAGTGCGGATAAGTTGAAGACAGAAATACAGGTGGAGGAACTCTTGAGATGGATTGGAGTGGTCATGGAGTGGAGCTCTTTGCAAGGTCCATATGAAATCCTACTCCATAGCTTTCCAAACTGTGTGTCGGGACACGTTAGTGTGTCGGCTGCAGTGTCTGGGTGTGTCGCGGCTGTTGCCACCTCCGATCTCTGCCAGGATTCCGCGCGGGTCCTAGTGCCTGCCTTGTGCCTTGCTGCCTGGAAACCTGCTGTGATTCTGGGCAGGCCCTAGTGCCTGCCTTGTGCCTTGCTGCCTCCAAACCTGCTGTGATTCTGGGCAGGTCCTAGTGCCTGCCTTGTGCCCTGCTGTAAGAGTGTGTCACGAAATGATGCCCTGCTGTAAGAGTGTGTCGCGAAATTATGCATGTCTAAAAAGTGTGTCACCAACATGAAAAGTTTGGAAAGCTCTGCCCTACTCCATAGAAGTTGGTGCACTGAAGGGTATTTACTTCTCTGCCTCCATTGTATTTGTACCAAACAGGCCAGCAATGCTTTTCCATACTATGCAGTATTTCCTCCATCAAGAGGTTAAGGGAGAAGGACCAGTGCAGTCAAAAGCTTCCTGTGAACACTTTTTCTCATTTTTATAAGGTCGATCAGGCTCACCTTCACTAGAACTCCAGTGTAAGGGCAGGTGACAGGGAGGTAAGCTTGGCATCCATTTGTCCTGTTCATATGGATTCTTTTCAGCTTGTAGATCTCAAAGATGTGGAGAAATGAAGGCCATCAACTACTTGTTTGAGACTTGCCCCTCCTGGATAATTAAATTGTCTAGTTTGGAACTATTCCCATTGTTAATCAAGGTGATCACCTCCTCGAATGTGGGAAGCATTTCTGCCCGCTTAAAGGAGGCAGTAATAAAACCTTTCAGTGGGAAAAAAAGCCCTTTCTTTGATTGAGAAGATCTTGTGATTCAAGTCCACTTACAAATAACAAGTGACTTAGAAAGTGGCAACCTCAGAGCTGCATTTGGATGAAACTGGTTATCTGGACACATTTCAACTAGGGTTTCCTCCAAGATATGGTACTGAAACTGCTTTCTTCAAGTTGCTGGATGATCTGTGGAAACTACTTAGATGGAGGGAGTGTGACCTTGCTAGTTCTCCTAGATCCCTCAATGGCTTTTGATAGTAATGTCCATGGTATTTCTCTGGGCTTTCTGCAGGGCTGAGCCTTGGGGGCACTGTTTCATAATAGTGCTGTTTCCTCCTGTCAGGACATGTTCAGCAGGTGGTGCTGGGTGACTACTGCCCAGCCCGTAGGTCTCTGACCTACAGTGTCCTACAGAATTCTATCTAACCCTTATGCTGTTAAACAACCACATATGACAGCCGGGAGAGATAATTCAAGGCCTTAAAATGCTCTATACCTTCTAGCTCCAAGGAAGCAATCAGTACCCTGGAATGTAGCCTAATCACAATAATAGTTTGCATGAAGGAGAACAATCTGAAATTAAACCCAGGTAAGGAATAAACTAGATTTGAGGATTGGGGTCAAGCCCACTTTGAATAGGGTTGCCTTCTTCAGAAAGAGCAGGTTCTCAGTTTGGGAGTGGACCTTGACTACCACCTGTTTCTGCATTGGTTAGTACTAATTGTGCTGAGGAATGTGTTTGCACATTCTTTCCTGAGCCAGATGACTTTATCTCAGAGCTTTCCAAACTGTGTGTCGTGACACTTTAGTGTGTCATGACAAAATCCGGACTTTCCAAAATGCCGCTGTTGGCAACACAATAACAGCGGCAGCGGCACAGGGGCGCGCGCGGCGGGGGCGGCGTGCATGGCAGGAGCGGCAGCGGCACGAGGCTGCCGCTGCCACCATGCACACCACCGCTACCACACGCACCCCCGTGCCACTGCCGTGCACGTCCGCTTCCGGATTTTGGCGTAGGAGCTCACTATCTGTGGCATCCCCTCTCCCACTAAAAATCTGTCTAATCTCTTAGATGAGCAGGAGAAGCCCTCTTGAAGATGTCCCTAGTGCCATATTTGGTGGGTAAGAGAGGGTCTTCTCCTGTGTGGCTCTTCAGCTATGGAAATGTGCTCTCCAGGGAGATGTGTTTGGTCCTCATTCTTTCAGTGTAGGAAAATGGCAAAAACACATTTCTTTCATCAAGCTTTAAATTATTAATTGATTATAATCATAATTCATCTTGATTGTAATTTTGACTGTAATATTAACTTTACTTTGTTTTATTGTGGTAAGGTACCTAGAGGGCTTATATAAGTAGAAAGATGGAGTATACACGTTATTATCGTATATGGCTTTTCTTAAGCTGCTAAAATGATTTAAGCAGCATAATATCATGTTGGGGCTTGGTGGCTCAGCGGGTAAGACGCCAGGCTTGTCGATCAGAAGATCGCAAGTTTGGAGGTTCGAATCCCTAGCCCCGCGTGACGGAGTGAGCACCCGCACTAGCCCCAGCTCTTGCCAACCTAGCAATTCGAAAGCATGCAAATGCAAGTAGATGAATAGGTACCACTTCGGTGGGTAGGTAACAGCGTTCTGCGTGCGTCATGCGGCCACATGACCGTGGAAGTGTCTTCGGACAACGCTGGCTCTTCGGCTAACAAACGGAGATGAGCACCGGCCCCTAGAGTCAGACACGACTGCACAAATGTGCGGGGGGAACCTTTACCTTTTTTTTAATATCATGTTACAAATAAATAAGATGATTATGACATAATGTGAAGTTAGGCTGAGGTCCAGCATCAGTACCCAACAAATCTAGGCAGCTTCTGGGTTAAAGCACAGTTACCCTTGTTTCTTATATTCCCCATAATATTTTCTGAGGTATTATGAGAAATATAAAATGCTGGTTCAGCAATTCAGATTCAGCTGCTGGAAAAAAACAACTGCAGAAAGGAGATCAGAAGAGCTTATTTTACCTAGAAGCTGCCGAAATTAGGCTTGTGGAGCACATTCTGTGGTATAAATCAGTTGTTTGTTTTATGATACTCTCAATTTGAAACAAAAAATGTTTCTGACCAGCATGAAGGGTTGACTTCCGATGCACATATTAGCCACATTTTTAGTGGTTACATGAAGAGTTACTACCGTTAGATACAGATATGAAAAAAGAATCCAATTAGCCATGATTGATGTTCATATGGCATTGCTCTAAGCAGGCTCTTTCTCACAACTGATAGAAGCTAAGCCAAAGCACACAGGGGTTGGCTGTGCAACACTACTCCAAAAAGGCTTGTATGCACTGTTGACATGTGAGAGGGGTTAAGTCAGGGGTGCAAGAACAGGCAGCCTGCCAGGAGCCCTAGTTTAGCCCTCATGGGTCCCCCCAGAGTGGGCAGGTGCCCAAACGTTGGGCTGTTTTTTGAGGGTGGGGATTTTAAGGGGCCCGATTGGTGCTTCAAAACTTGCTGAGGCTTCAGGCACCTGTTTCACCTCTTAAAATTTCCTCTCCCCCATTTCCCCCCAGATAAGGCTAACTTGAGTCTTGGTCCATACAGTTAAAGCTTGGCACAGCTTTTGAGCCAATGGAAATTTGTTCATTCCCTGAATCAACCGATATACAATACACTTTCTCATATTCCCACAGTTCTCAATGAATTGGAACAAAACTCTGATCCACATACCCCCTGCCTGGCAAAACGCTGCACTGCAATTCCCAAATTTTGCTCAATGCCACCTCTCATATTCTTTCAGTCAGAATTCTGCCATCCTCCCTGGGACATTTAACACGCTCATTCCTTTGTATGTTTGCATTCTTCCTTGCCACCTTTCCCTTTATGAAGAGGAATAGTAACAGCATTCTTACAATTGTCCAGCATGGGTACATACAGATGTAGTGTTTTGCACATATACAACATATCTATTTTTCTTTATTTCATTTCATTCATTAATTAATTCATGCTCTTTGGCACTTACTCCTCTTACATTGTAAGTCACAGTCTTCCTTATGTCATGATTGTCATCAGATGAGCCCACCTGCTGCTCATGTGTGTCTTTGATTAATTGATCAAGTCGATCAATTCACATAATACTTTTTAGTAATATAGAGTAGGAGTGGACTAGGTTACCAGCCTTATTCATACTCATACCCAATAGAGGATTTGCCGCAAACAATAGGAACAGTGTCATTTTGGCCAGTATGCCACAAGTGCAATCAAACCCTGGTTTTACCCCAACCATGTTTGTTACCTCTATGCAAGCAAGGATCTCTAGAGATTACTTTGCAAGTTTTCACACTGTTGTCAGCAATCCACCAAGATAGAGGTTCGTGCAGAATATTGACACTCTCAATATCTTCAGTTGTACATTGCTTAAATTTTATGCCATTGCTTCCTTAGTATACAGAAACACATTCTCCATTAAATTAACTTAGAATTCCCGCTCTCTGGCATGTAAATGTATATGAACCCTTATGACAAGTTTCTAGTCCTCAGGGTTACAGAGATCAGCTGTCTCCTGGAAGCTTAGGATCAAGGTCTAGGATGCATTTTTCAATGTATATTGTACATGCAAACCATGCACCACACAGTCCAAGAGTTAGAAAAGCATAGAGTACTGCGACTGCTGTAATGTATGAAATAATACATAAAAGCCACTGTAGGAGTCTCCATTCACAATATCCCTTGAGTGGCAACCCTTGTTGGGTTTGTTCTGGATAAAATAACAGCAATTTTAAATGTCAATTCTTTACATCCGAAGGCTTTCAGCTCCCAAATGCTGTGCGTGCTCGGTCTGTAACAGTACCTACACAGACATGTGCCTTCTGATCTGAGAATTTAGCATATGCTTAATTCACTCAGGTTTTTTTCTTTTATTGACAGTGCCTTTCCTCTACCCTGAAACCCACTTGCAACTCCAAAGAGTTGAGCCAACAGAAGACAGGCGGCAGTTTGCAACAAGCTTTCTCCTTCTGTGCAAAGAGCCCAGCTGAAGGATTCAGAGCCCTTGAGGAAATATTTTTTTCTACTCACCTGTGTATGATGACTTTCTCATGCTGTCCTTATCCCAGCTGTTACATAGGAGGGAAGAAAGTTTCTCCAAGCTACCCCCGCTTGTAAGTAATCCCCAGGGGTGCTATGCAAGGGGTTTAATAATCCTTTCCTTGCAGCAGGCAGGGCTCTGGCAGGGGAAATGCACTCCTCCTACGTGTTACACATAGTCCCCGTCACAACTGCAGCTGGGCAGGGAGTGCATAGCACTCCCATTCATTAGAACACACCTTTTCTAATCCGTGGGTTGTTCCAACTAGGCTAAAGCTGAGAGAGGCTGCTCGGAGAAGAGTTCAGCTGCAGCAGAAGTTTAACCTTTTCCCCTCTGCAAATTAACTGGCCCTGGCACGTGCCCGCTTCCTGCCAGAAATGCCCCTCTGTAGACTTCTCACCCACCCACCCTGGGTTGCCTGGCCCCAAGTTTGAGGCCTCCTATGTCTCCCTTCTTGGCTGCGCTGCATTGCTCGGGTTAGAGGCACAACTAGCGGCAAGTAGGCTCCAGTTCAAAGTACTATAAGAGATGGCATGTCAGGCCGTTTACTGTAAACATCGCTTCTTTTCCTCCTTGGAAAGGCCCAGAGAACGCACAGTTGCTCAAGGCTGCAGGTTGTGAAAATGCACTTGCTCTGATTGGTTTGTAAGGTTTGTATATATGCTGCCCTTCCTGGCTTGGAAGGGGTGTGGGGCACTGACAAGCTGCCTGCCTTGCCATCTCCACAAAGTCCCCCAGCCTTATTATCTTATTTAAAAGAGAACAGGTAATGGTGCCTGGGTGTTTTCAAGATTAGATCACTTAGCAGACAGGAACAGAGCTGCAACACATTGCCATCTGAAAACAAAGGATTTGGGGGTGGGGGGGACAAGGAAGGGGAAAATGATCAAATATGTGACTAGGTAATTAATATTTAGTTAAATGAAATGAAGTCATTTCATTTACTTTTTGCCTGAGCTCACTTCTTCTTGGAGCATTGCCACTTGAGGGCCAACAGTTTGGCCCAGAAAAATATCTATGTATTTGGGACTAAAGAATGATTAATCTTTGTAGTATGTTTCATCAACTGACTTTCTTTCCTGTCCTTTCCTGTCCGGTCTTGTCAGAGGTTGTTGTGGTGGTTGTTTTCAATGTTGCTAGTTGCAAATAACGCACATATTAAAGTACAGTCGCTTTTGAGGTAGGTTTGATTCGTCTAGACTTCATGTCCATGTCCATGTCATTTTTTTGGCAACAGTGATTTGCTGTTACTTTCTTTCTGGACGGCTTTTTTTACTTTCCAGTATACAGTAGACTACAGCCCTGATATTTCCTTGTGGTCTCCTATCCAAGTACTGACTAGGTCTGACCTTGCTTGACTTTTCATAATACAGTACAGGCTTGAATTCTGACATATGATTAGTTTGCTACACAATTCACCTCTCTTGTAAAGTCATCATAGTACCCATAGTCTTTTGACAGTAAAGGTAAAAAGTAAAGGTTCCCCCCGCACATTTGTGCAGTCGTGTCCGACTCTAGGGGCCGGTGCTCATCTCCGTTTGTTAGCCGAAGAGCCAGCGTTGTCCGAAGACGCTTCTGCGGTCATGTGGTTGGCATGACGCGCGTGGAACGCTGTTACCATCCCACCGAAGTGGTACCTATTCATCTACTTGCATTTGCATGCTTTCGAATTGCTAGGTTGGCAAGAGCTGGGGCGAGCACTCCGTCACGCGGGGCTAGGGATTCGAACCTCCGAACTTGCGATCTTCCATTCGACAAGCCTGGCGTCTTACCCGCTGAGCCACCACGCCCCTTTTGACAGTAAGCAGCATATATAAATATGAAAACTCCCTCTTTCTTTCTTTTTTTTAAATTATAAATATACTTTATTATTTAAAAAATAAAAATAAAAAAATTTGATATCCAGAACATATACTACAAACTAACATACAAATACATTTACACATACAAATAGAAAAGGAAGAGAATAAGAAAAAAACAAAATTTTGATAGATTTAAAAAGACTTCCTACTATCCCTCCGAAGAATCAAAATACTTATCTAAATTATCTTTTCTAAATTATAATTAAATTATATATCTGCTATTTCTATTAACCTTTTATATTATATAATTAATTGAATATTTTGTGTTCTTTTAATATAATCGAAAAAAGGCTTCCAAGTCTGTTGATATTCGTCCATATTTTTCCCGTGTATCTGATCGGTAAGTTTCGCCATTTGTGTCAATTCTGTTAGTTTAATCATCCATTCTTCTATCGTCGGCGTGAAGTCTTCTTTCCAGTGACGGGCATATACCATTCTTGCTGCAGTTGTCAGGTATAACTCCCTCTTTCTTGTTTGGGGGGAATGAAGATGAGAGCTTCTTTTTATCTTTGTCAGTGAAAAGGATACAGATATCATTGGCCTTCCACAATTCCTAATGAAAATCCATTGGGATGGGCAGGGCACCATTTAGGAGCAGCAGCAGCAGCAGCATGTCGATGAAGGTTCTCAGTCATCCAGGTGGAATTGTCTGTAGCTTGAATCATGTCAACTGGAGAAAATAGAAATCCAGTTGACATGATTCAAGCTACAGCAGCAGCAGCAGCTACCCTGCATCCCTATGCCAAAAATGAAGGAAGGCTCTAGGATAAATGAATAAGAATTTCTTTATCAGACCAGCATCAGTGAGAAGGCATGTACGTACCTCCTGAATCAGAATAGCGTTCCCAAGAAAAGGCAAAACATGTTTATCAGATCTTTGGGCAGACAGTCGAGGTGTATCACCTGCTGGCGGAGCCGCTCGGAATGAGAACACCCTTCTGCGAAATAGGGCAGGCGTGGGCAGTGTCAGCAATGGGCTAATGCAGGCAACCGCCGCAGGCCCCCAAGAGTTCACCAAGCCCACTGAGCTGAAGTGTACCCAGCGGCTCTCCCCTCACCTCAGTTTCCCAGCCACTGCGATAATAATGAAGAAGAATTAAGGAGGGAGACTGCAGAGGTGAGAGATTAGCACACTCAGGCTGGAAAAGACCACAAAGTCGTTCCATGGTTTTGTGAAATGGATTTCAGCAAAGGCAGCTTGGCATTCCAGAGTGAAACAACTTTCGCCACTGCTGCCTTTCTGCCTTTCCACCCAACTGTACAGAAGCATTACTCAGGGGAGCGTCATAAACTCTACCAGGGCTGACTTTTTCTGGCAGAGGGCACGACAAAGGTTGCCAGTCAGTCCTTATTAAATGCCTATGAACATCTTTTGCCGCCAAGTGTTGGCAGGCTTCAGCAGAACCTCTCTAGAGGAGTTTATCCTTCTCCCTCTCTTTATAAGAGTTGTAGCCTGCGTAATTTTAAGGTGCTAACATTTAGAGTTAAATAAATTCAGGCTTTGATATCTCTGTGTGACTAGTCAGTGCTCAAATAAAGCTCCCAATATTTGGTGGTTGTGGGTTTTCCGGGCTGTGTGGCCGTGTTCTGGCAGTTTTGGTTCCTAACGTTTCGCCAGTCGCTGTGGCTGGCATCTTCAGAGGACAGGAGCACAGCTAGAAGATTCTCTCTGTGCCCAAGTGGAGGGTGTGTGTTCCTGCTGGTGTTTATAGCTGCTGAGAGGGTGTGTGTCTTCTGTGGGTCATTTACAAGGGATTAGAAGAGGGTTCTTTGTGGTGATTAGGGGGTGTGGTGCTGTCATGTGTGGGATTATACTCCCAATATTTGCACCCTTCCCAAGCCCTTTCTCCCACATCCACGTGACCCAAACGAACTCCCACAAATGCAACGTTTCCGAGGATGGATTCTTTTCTAAGTGCCGTGGACAGTAGGCTTCTTCTGTTACTACTGTGGCCTGGCATATTTCTTCCATTTTGGGAGCCCAAAGAAAAGAAAGAACCCAAAAATGTCAGAAGGGATTTAAAAAATAAAAAAGAGGGAGGCCACAGAATGGAGTTATTATTTATTTTTTTTCCGCTGTGTCAGAATGATTCGGAGACTCAGCACTTCTTTTAAGAGGGCAAGTTAATGTTTAATAAAATACACATCCCAGAACCCTTCGATAGGCAGGTCTTTATATAACTGCCCCCCCTACTTTTGCAAGATTAGTGAGGCAATGTATAGTTCATTAAAGAAAGGAGAATTTGGAGCAATGGCAGGAGCCAGGTGGAGTGTAGTCATGCCAAAACAGCTTAAGTCATCCCAGAAAAATGTACAAATTATGCCAGCCGGTCAGGGCTCTTGGGTTCCTTCCTGAGAGCATCCTTCGTTTTCCTAATGTTGGAATCTCTGTCCACAACTTTCTAAAGAAAAGCAGATCTCCTTGTGGGTTTGGGGTTTTTTTGGTCAGGTCATCTGCTTTTGAAAAGCACTTTCCATAGTCTCATGAGAGGCAAAAATCCAACCAGTAAAATGCTTGTTTTGTTTTTAGTGGAACTAAAATTTTGCCTCTGGTTAATTTTTTACTCCTTGAGAAGCTACTCAGAAGGTCCATAAGAAAGGAGGACACTTTAAGATTATTGTGGGCATTTGTCAAAGCACATCTGCAGCAGCTTAGCACATCTGCAGGACGGGATGTAATTTTTTCTGAGCTGCAGGCTGTATCTGCCCTTTGAAGGGGTGTCAGAGACCATGCTTCAAAAAGTAGTGGGTGAGGTAAAGACAAAAACTAACTTTGATTTCATGAAATTAGTGTACTGTTGTTAATAGGTTTGACTCCCATTTATTTAATACATTCTCCTTTTTGTTCCATTCAAAATTAGAATTTGGTGGCAATCTTTGGAGAGGCTCAGGGTGCTACCTAAAGTTTCAGCGGCCAGGTGTACCCTGATTTAAGTTAGCCCACATTGCCCTACATGGCAAGCTGTGATGCAGCAAGATCTGTGAAAAAAAGAGAACTCTTCACATCCCTCTGGAAAATACCCACTTAACATGGATAAGGGTAAGAACAGTGTTTCTCAACCTTGGCCACTGGAAGATGTGTGGACTTCAACTCCTAGAATTCCCCAGCCAGCATGAAGTTGAAGTCCACACATCTTCCAGTGGCCAAGATTGAGAAACACTGGGTAAGAAGAAAGAGGGTCCACTGCTGGGATATTTGGATGGCTGAACTTGCAGTACAGCCTTCAGTCTAGGTGCTGGAAATCAGAAGGAAGCTTGAGAGAGGGGTGACCTCTTAGTGCAAAATCTTCTGAACTGCACACAAATTCCTGCTATACAGCTTTTCCATTTGAGGTAGGGCTCTCTCTCGGGGCTTCCCTCCAATACTGTATACCTCAGATATTAAATCTACAAAATATGTAGAGGATACCAGGAGTTATGTGTTAACCTCAGACTCCCCCCCTGTTGATCTGAAGTGGAAGTGGAACTGCTCAGCTGAATGTGCTCCACATAACAGCAGAGGTTACACTGGTGCCTTTGGGTATGCAAAAGCATTCCAAGTCCTACATCTCCCTTGTCCTAGAACTATGCATGCGCTAGGGCACTTATACAACAGCCGCTCTCCTAGTATTCATCCTTCGCTTTAATCCCAGTAATTACTACTTCGGAAACTGAGAAGCATTTTTGTTTATCTATCTATCTATCTATCTATCTATCTATCTATCTATCTATCTATCTATCTATCTATCTATTCAATTTATATAGCCGCCCATCTCACATTCGTGACTCTGGGTGGCTTACAATTAAAAAATGAACAGTACCAAAATCCAAAATACCAAAATAAAGCAACCATACAAACAATAAAAAAACATTAAAACAATTAAAAACCATACAGTACAGTCACCAGGAGAGCACAGTCATTCAAGAACAGTACAGCCATTTTATAATCCAGAGATGGAACTGAAGAATCAAATAGAAAGGATAATTTCATTCTTTCATTGATCAAATAAAGAGTAGAAATTCTTTTACTCCCACAGTAGGGTCACAGGGATTGTTTTATCTCCCTGGGGCACACAAGTGATATCTATATTAACTCACACAAGCAACATATTGCATGTATTTACCCCTATCCTAGAGCTGGGGGAATTACAGAACCAGAGTTGCTGCTGGCAACTTATTTCATATGCATATAGACATTGTGCAAGATGTTATTTTTCTTGTTGACAGGTATTGCGAGAAAGTTCATAATAAAAATGGACTTCTACTGATTTCTACCTTATTCTACGTAATATTACTTCATGGAACATTTTAGAGCTAGAAATATGAGGGCTTCTTTCAGACAATGAATGTCTTGCCCAAGGGAGTTAAACAAAAGGAAACACTATATGGCATGTGTGTATGTGTACTGTATGTGTATGTCAGGTTGAGATTTCCCCCATTAGCTACTTTCCAGACTCTTTTATTAAATACTGATTAGATTTCTTTGAGATTAAAAATAAAACAAAACCCTGCAACTCTTAATAGATTACTTATTATGTAGATCATCAGCTGGAACTTCTGTTGACCTTTTGGTTTCTTCCACTTTAGCTTTTCCATGATGTGCAAGAGTTTTATGGATGGCTGTGTGTTGGATGTAACAGGTTCCCAAAAGGATCACCAGAGCAGAAATGTGTTCCATTCAAGATGGAAAAGTATAGCAGAGATGTTTCAAGGGGAAGAGACCAGATGTCTTCCTCCCATGAAAGAGTTTGGGAACAAAGGGTAGATGAACTGAGTGGATAAGAAAGGGTAGGGAAACAATAGGTCAGAGTTACAAGTTCCCAACTTCATAGTATTTGGGAAACAGCTTTGCTGATGGATGTGAAGATGGAAACCAGAGTGATGGGTCTGTAAATCAAGCACATCCACCTCCCCACTGCTGTGTTTGTTTTACCTCTGGCCCTGCCAGCTCCATTTAGCACACAATCCCTCTTCTTCTATACCTCCATGGCTGGAAAGTTTTCCATCTGGTTTGCCTTCTTGTCAGGCTATCCAGTCTAGCTTTGGCAAAACAAAGGGATAAGGGGGAAACTGCCAAAACAAACAGTAGGTGTGCAATGCCACCCAGTTGCTGGCAGAAAAGGAAGCAGAAAGGAAGGGGGGGGGGGAGAACACCCAGAAAATTAGCTGTAAAAGGATTTAAATAGCAGAAGTGAAGTAAACAAATGAAGATGGCATTGGATTTCAGCTGCAGCTCTAACTCCTGACAATTAAGGGCCTTTCTCAGCCACTGCCAGTCTGCCATCCCACCAGCAGTCTTGGCACTCATGAACGGCAGCACCCAAGTGCTGACTTGTCATGTGTATTTTATTTTATTTTTATTTTATTTTATTGTGGTATTTATACCCCGCCTATCCCCTCCCTAATGGAGGACTCTAGGCGGCTTACAAGCATATATATACATTTAATTATACAATTCACAAATCACCATTTTTCACCGCGTGTGAGGGGAGGGGGTAAGGGAACCGACTCTTCCAGGCTCTGGACTACAATTCCCAGGATGCCTTGAGCCGGCTGCTGACGTCCTGTAGCTGTTGCATCCGGGCCCGTCGTCACCGCCTGCCATTCAATCTTCCTCCGATCCTTTCCTCCGGTGGTGCCGACTTCCCGACAGGACGCCAGCAAATTAGCCCACTTAAGGTGGTACCCATTTATCTACTTGCAAAGCTTTCGAACTCTTGGGTTGACAGGAGCTGGGAGTAACAACGAGAGCTCACCTCGTTGCATGGGTTTCGAACTGCAGACCTTCTGATCTGCAGCCTACAGCTCAGCAGTTTAACCTGCTGAGCTACCGTGTCCCAGTTATTAGTTTATTTTGGTAAAGCTAGCAGGCCTGTGGTTCGTAGAAAGGGGCTTAGCCATTTAAAACAGCTAGCAGTATTTCTTAAAGAATCTGTGAGATGTCTCTACTGTGGAATTTAATTTTATTTTGTAGCTGGGGAAAAAAAAACTGCACCAAATTGTTTGAGCAGATGCCAACCACACCAAATGACTATCATTCTCTGTACCAGGGCCTGGAATCCCCACAGCCAAAGTAATTTCAATAACCTCTAGCGTGCCTATTTGTAAGTTTCAAAGTAGTTTGTCCTGAGTTTCAAGAGGCAGATTGTTATCCTAGATAAAGACAGCCTAAAGTTAATGAGATTTATATTTTAGACAATGCTTTAAGTTCATTTTTTTGCTAACTGGATATCTCATAGGTTCAGGTAAAGTGGAGAAAGGACAGATCAGTACATGTAGCGCAATGGCTGGATTCATATATTGTTTTAAGCCAGGGGTTCTCAAACTGTGGGTCAGGATATGAGCAACTAAGGGTAGTCAACATGTCTTATAAACCTGATCAGGCATGTGCAGACTAAGTGGGAGGGCTGTCAAAAGTCGCTCTGGGCACTGCTCCACTTTTTGCCTGCATCAGTCTAAAGCAGGCAGTTGAGTTACTTGAGAACACCTGTGGATACCTGTGATCAACATTAAATTATTACATTTTTTGCACAACCCAAAACCCAATTAAATCGTTCATTTTATTCCAGAGGGAGGTCACACAAGTTTATCTTTTTACAGCAGGGAAAAGGGGGCAAATGATGGCCTGTGCATGACATCATCATCCAAATGCTGTGACTTATATCATTGTGTAAGTCATCCTGATACAAGTACGTTACTACGGCATTTGCATGGTCACATCATTACATGTGTGTTGTCAAATTGGTGCCATTGTGGTTTTCTGTGGATGCCTCAACAATATGCTACCGCAGAGTTTGAGAACCCTTGAGTTAAGATATCATGTGGTTGTTTGCTTTTGGTTAGCATGACGTTGGAACCCACTCAATTGTTGTTGATTAAGCAACCATGTTTAATCAAACCATGTGTGTGAACCCAACCATCGAATGAAGGCAGACAGGGCTGATTATCTCCAAACCATCACTTTCAGTGCTATCAATTTTGCGGACAAAAGCAAATTCAGTAGGATTACGGTTGAAGTTTCTGGCAGGAAGAGGAGGAAGTGTAAAACTGACTTTTCTTTTTTCCCAAGTTTCCACAAATTAAGTTACCCAACCTTGTTGAGTCATAACATTTCAATAATCTTCTTTCTTTCATTTCTTTTTTTCTCTTTTCTTCCCCTTTCTGAAGGAAAAAGAAATATGAATCCATTATATTTACAATGTTTTCTACACTATAAGAGGAGTTAAAGCTAGCCAGTTGTCCTTCAGGATGATTATCTTTGCTGATAAATGAAAAGAGCACATTACGGTCAGTTTATATTCAGTTTTGAAGTTCTGGATCCTATTTTTAGCCGGTTTTCCCTCTCAGTGCTATGCCACATGTCGATGAAGGTTCTCAGTCATCCAGGTGGAATTGTCTGTAGCTTGAATCATGTCAACTGGATTTCTATTTTCTCAGTGGAAACGTTTCGCTCCTTATCCAAGGAGCTTCTTCAGTCTGGGCAAAGTTAGTAAGGGAATCCTTAAATATGTTTCTAGGTGGCTGTGTGACCTTGCACCTGGGGCTAGGTCATGGTTATTTTTAGATGTTATTTCTAAGTCCCTTTATCATCTAAAGGAGGATCGTTAAGATTACCATGCTGCTGTTGAGCTTGCGAAATGGTCTTAATCTTCCTAGGCACAGAAGACAAAGCAGGAAGGAAAATAGGGGAAAGATTGTGCCTGAGGCCCCCACCTCTATTCAAGGAAGGATTTTCCAAGTTGGCATAAATGGATTCCTTGACCCCTCTCTCAAACCACCTATCTTCTCTGTCTAAAATGTGAACATTAATGTCCTCAAATGAGTGTCCTTTTTCTTTTAGATGAAGATAAACTATATACATACAACACTGCCAAACACCTCTCTACCATACTAGCACCTCTAGTTGGACACTCTGAACACCACATCCATAATTCGGAATAATTTGTTTCCAAAGCAAAGATCCTGAAACTGGATACAGATGAAACTATGGTCTCCTTCGATGTGTCCTCCCCATTTCCATAGCACACAGTTGGAAAACCATCAGTGGTACATGCTGCGATTGTATAATTCAGATCCAGTAGGCCTATCATATCTGAGCTGCAAAACTAGGGATGACCACTAGATGGCAGCCAGTTATAAGGGAAACTGACACTTGGCTGCAGTTCAATATAGCAGGTACTTACAGAAGAGAGTATCTGTAGCTCAGAGAGCACCAAGAACTCTATAGTAGGCACTTTATTTAGAATAGAATAGAATAGAATAGAATAGAATAGAATAGAATAGAATAATAACTTTATTGTCATCCCACTATACAAGTGCACAATAGAATGAAATTTCGTTGCAGTTGGCTCACAAATTCACTCAAGCAATAAAATACTAATGATAATAATAAAAATAAAATAAAAAATTAAATAATATTAAATAATTAAATAATAATTAAATAAAAAAATAAAAAATAAAAAAATATTTTTTCAATATTATGTGGATTTGAGAGACAGTAGCACAAATAATACCATTAACATAGGAATGGTAAGAAACAAAAGGCCATCTAATTGAATGCCTTGCCTAATGCTGCCCATTAGCAAAGGCATCCAGCTCAACCTGAGCTTCTCCTTATCTCTCAGAGAGCTGTGTACCCACCTGGGGTGGACTGCCAGGAAGAAGACAGGTCCAGATAACTTAAGCAAGTGAGCCAAGTCCAAGATTGCTGGACCCAACTTCAGACGAGTAGCAGCATCAACCAAATCTCAGTATTCTTGATTCTTAAGGCATTCAGTGGGGCAACATGTAGCAGCATTTGCTTTTGAGCCACATCCAGAAAAGCAGCACCTTTCCTTTTCTTCCTATTCCTCTGGCATCTCCAGCTCACATAAGCCCCCCCCCCCCCGCAGCTGTCACAGAGTCAGGTGTGTCCCTGGTCAGCCTTTCCACGTTTTGTTGCAGGTGCTCCATGGCATGGAGATGCTGGAGCTCTGCATGAATGGACAGCATCTAATGGGAAAATAGCCTGAGAATCTGTATGAGTTTCAAGAGGAGCTTGCAGAGCTGCCTCCTGCTCTCAGCTACACATAGAGCAGCAGGGAATTTCTTTCCCATTGGAAGCTGTCACTCATCCTTTTGATCCTTGGAGTGAATGTACTTTGTGGAAAAATAGAGGGGAAAAAATCTATCAATCTAGAAAGCCACAAGATGCATTTTACCCAAAACAAATAAAGTAAGTAAGTAAGTAAATAAATAAATAAGTTGACATTTATCTTTGATTCTTTCAGGGTTTTGCTATTTTTTTTAAAAAAAGGAATAGGATGTGTTCAGTTGGAAAGTGCTTTCTGCAGATAGGTTGATACATAATACATGGCCCAGAGTCCACTGGAGTTGGGCGGCCAATAAAGTTAAATAAATTAATTAATAAATGTGTGAGTGGCGACAAGGATACTTGCACAATTGTTAAGCAGAAACATAAAATTCTACTCTGATTTTGAAAGGCCAGTCCCATAAATATGCCACAGTTGCTACTCTATCTTGGACAGCTGGGTTGAAATTTATTCTTGCCACAAGCACAGGACAGAGCCCATTTGTTAAACCAATGATAATCAAATCCCAGTTCTTCAGAAGTAGCTTTCAGCCAACCCAGATACAACTAACATCAGCTGTAGTCCAGGACAGGCCCTGGCTGACCCAATGGGGATTTTTAAACCGAGCCGATCAGAGGGGAGGGTGATCAGTAGGGACAGCAGTCCGTTCCCAGGTATTAGACCTTCACTCCCTTAGCAACAGAGAAGGATCTTAAAAGGTCTACAGAGGACCAGATTATCTATCCCTGGGGGAAGAAGGATCATTTGGCCTGAACCTCAAGCTCAAAGGGGCCTTTGATTTAGGAACTGGCATTTTTGATTAAATGTCATTTTTGTTAAGGCAAGGGCCCTCAAAAGCTGGAAGTAGTCTAGGTCTCTCTGGATCTCAGAGAAAGACTCGTGAAGGATTCCCCTACCTGGCAGCTCTAGAGGCAGGATCTGCTATTCTATTTACCACTCCTACCATTAGTAATGTGGATCAGAAGAAGCAGAAGGTTACTGCTTGAGTTTGGAGTGAGCAGATGACCAAAATAAGATTGCAGCATGGATTGCCAGCAGGTAAACACCACGAGGGAATTGAAGAACTCCCCTTGATTGGAGTGCTTCTTGTGGGAAGATGATTTAAATCAGAGGTTGGGACTGCAATCCTCAGAATGTACAAGTTTGTACAAGAATGTACAAATAAACATTGTTTGTTTGTTTTTTCTTATTACTGTTATGAATGTACCCCCTTGCCAGTCAAAGACTCTCAGACACCCCCAAGACACGTCCAGAGCAATGGTGTCCCCTGTCAACTTGAACAGAGTTGAACTCCTCCCTTTGCTGGAGATTTAAAACATTGGGTCCCTTTTAAAGCAAAGGTAGAATTGGAGGAGAAGTTGCTGGACTGAGTTTGAGAGAAAAAGGGACTAATGTTGTTCTACTGAGCCTCAGATTATATTTGGAATTCTCAGGAAAAAGGGAAATACAGTAAAATGAAGCAGGGGGTCTTTGTATCAGAAAAAAACAGAAAGAGGTATACATTCTCTCCAGCATTTGTGTTAGATCATTTCTTTTTCTGTGTGCTGCTAAGCCAGGTCTAATGTTCTTATTTCTCTGTACAAATCAGGAAAATTAAGTGCAGTCTTTAGCCTAGCATTCTGTTCTGCCCTAGCTGGGCAGGAAGATAATAGCTTTATTATCATCTTCTGCGTAGGGGTGTGGTGGCTCAGCGGGTAAGATGCCAGGCTTGTCGATCGGAAGATCGCAAGTTTGGAGATTCGAATCCCTAGTCCCGTGTGAATAATTGTGTGCACAGAATGCATTGTGTGTGCTTGTGCTGGTGTTTTACTGTTGAGGTCTACATTCAATTGGTGGAACACTTTGGGGGTGTAGATTCTTGGTAGGATCAGAGTAGATGGAGCCAAACTCTATGGCTCCCTCCTCTTGCCCATAACCTGTATCCAGTTACACGTACATCATGCTCCCACACATCGGTTCACAGGGTGGGTACATGAGTAAATAAATGTGATTATCAGATAAGACTTATCTGTTTGGCTCCATCTACTCTGATCCTACCAAGAGTCTACGCCCCCAATGCATTATCTAATGTAGGGCTACAGAGTTCCATACCTGCCAGGGGTTTTGGACCTGAACTCCAATCAGCTCCACCCAATAGGAGCATTGCAAGGGATTATAGAACTGGTAGATCAGATCTGGAGGGATTCAGGTTGCCTATCTATGCTGTGGTGGAACAGGCTGAACCTGTAAAGTAGAAGGTCGGGGGGTGCAAATTATCTCCCAGAAATCAGACTTCAGACTTATCCTTCAGCAAAGGAGATCGTTACCTTGTTGTGGTGCTGGAGCTTGAGCACCTCAATGACACCATGAGCTAAATCGTGAAGGGACACCCAAGATGCGAAGGTCATGGCAGAGAGGTCAGACTAAATACGATCCCTGGGGAAGGTAACGGCAACCCACCCCAGTATTCTTCCCGTGAAAACTAAATGGATCAGTACAACCAGAGATATGTCGGTATACCATCGGAAGATGGGACACCCAGGTCGGAAGATGGTCAAAATGCTACTGGGGAGGAACAGAGGATAAGTTCAACTAGCCCCAGAAGTGATGACACAGCTAGCTCAAAGCCGAAAGGACAGCTAGCGGCCAACGGTGCTGGTGGTGAACGACGAATCCGATGTTCTAAAGATCAACACACCATAGGAACCTGGAATGTAAGATCTATGAGCCAGGGCAAATTGGATGTGGTTATTGGTGAGATGTCAAGATTAAATATAGACATGTTGGGTGTCAGTGAACTGAAATGGACTGGAATGGGCCACTTCACATCAGATGACCACCAGATCTACTACTGTGGACAAGAGGACCACAGAAGAAATGGAGTAGCCTTCATAATTAATAATAAAGTGGCTAAAGCAGTGCTTGGATACAATCCAAAAAACGATAGAATGATCTCAATTCGAATTCAGGGTAAGCCATTTAACATCACAGTGATCCAAATATACACCCCAACCACAGATGCTGAAGAAGCAGAAGTAGATCAGTTCTATGAGGATCTGCAGCACCTACTGGATAATACGCCAAAAAGAGATGGTATTTTCATTACAGGAGACTGGAATGCTAAGGTAGGTTGTCAAACGACACCTGGAATTACAGGCAAGCATTTGGGAGAACAAAATGAAGCGGGACATAGGCTGATAGAATTTTGCCAAGACAACTCACTGTGCATAACAAACACTCTCTTCCAACAACCTAAAAGACAACTTTATACATGGACTTCACCAGATGGTCGACACTGAAATCAGATTGACTACATCCTTTGCAGCCAAAGGTGGTGGACATCTATACAGTCAGTAAAAACACGACCTGGAGTTGACTGTAGTTCAGAAGAAGCTGATGCTACGGAAAGTGGAAGGCAAAAGGAAGAGGGGCCAACCAAGGGCAAGATGGATGGATGATATTCTGGAGGTGAGAGACTCAACCTTGGGGGAGCTGAGGATGGTGATGGCTGACTGGAAGCTCTGGCGTGGGCTGGTCATGAAGAGTCAGAAGCGACTGAACGAATAAACAACAAATCAGACTTATCACATAGTTTGGCTAAATAAGTCCACTTCAAAAGCTGCAGATGCTCAATTTTTGATATCAAGGAGCAGAATTATTTCTGTATTTATATCTTTCTTATGAAATTCCTCTCCCTAGGAGATGCTTACATCTAGAAATGCAAGTTGGAAGCTGCTTAGGTGGATCAGATTAGGTATTATACAGTATTTTAACAAAATAACTGCTCTAGATATTATTTATTTTATTTATTTTTGCTTACCTGCTGATTCTTCTATTTTAACTTTGATTCACCTCTCTCTCTCTCTCTCTCTCTCTCTCACACACACACACACACACACACACACACAGACACACAGACATATATATGTTTGTGTGCCTCTGTGTCTGTTTTCATGGGAATACCCAGAATTGTTTTTTACACTGTATAACTTTCTTCCAAATTTTCATGCAAGGCCAACTAAGGCAGAAAGGTGTGTTAAAACAACAACAACAACAACAACAACATTCAAACATAACTTGGGGCTTATTTTTAGAAAGAGCAGGCTCATAAATATCCATATTTATGGATATTTTTCTGTCATTCCACAATATTTGCCCCAAGATTGGCAGCTGCAACCCACCGCTGTTGTTTCTGAAGATCTTGAAACTCTTGTTTGCAAATAAAGTCTGGCTTCGTGTGCCAAGAGATAGAGCACACAATGGAGTCTCGTTAGATTAGTGATTCCATTTGTACATGGCAAGGATTGAAGCAGACAGCTTAATGAGAGCTTACTTAAGGTATATAAGCAATGGCAGAGGAAGAGCTGATGCATCAAGTTACCAAGCTTGCTACTTTTCCCTAACCCAGTGTTTCTCAACCTTGTGAACTTTAAGAAGTGTGGACTTCAACACCCAGAATTCTCCAGAAGCTATGCTGGCTGGAGAATTCTGGGAGTTGAAGTCCACACTTCTTAAAGTTCACAAGGTTGAGAAACACTGCTCTAACCATTTGACTCTTTGTCTCCAAGTCATTCTGTAAATCCCTCAGTGATGGAGGTGTGGAGTTACAAATTTTATAAATGCAGGACAGGCATTGCAGAAACTACCATTAACAACTTTTTATTTTTATTTCAGCAAAATTAGAAAAAAACAGAAGTGAAAAGAAAAATAAACCAATGAAATAAACAGACAAAAAAAAACTGAAAGAAAAAAATTGAGAGCATATACAGTATGTATGTGTGTGTATGTCAGAGCTTTCCAAAGTGCCGCCACTGGCGACACGCCAGCGGCGGTGGCGGCGTGGGGGGGCGTGCGGCGGCGCGCGTGCACGGTGGCAGCGCAGGGGGGCGTGCGGTGGCGCGCGCGCACGGTGGCGGTGCGGGGTGTGTGCGGCGGTGCGCGCGTGCATGGCGGCCGCCGTGCACGCGTGCGCCGCTGCTTCCGGGTGGTGTGGCGACACACCACGCTGTGTGTGGCGACACACTTTTGTGTCGCGACACACAGTTTGGAAAGCTCTGGTGTATGTATTTAAAATACATATATGTTGTTAAGAAAAATGCATATATTCTAATCATACACATTCAGTACTTCTGTGCAGAATTTGTACAGACAAAGGTGATCTAGTGGATAAACATTGCCAATGTGGCAAATAAATTTGAGGAGATTTATCCATTATGATTTTATATATGCAGAAGAAAACTTTCCAGTGAACATCATCTTGCAGGCTTCCAGTTTTTTTCTATGAGCAGCTGAACTCAGTACACACTGAACATTCCGTTTTTGTATGCAGTTTTTGAGATAATGAGATTGGATGATCTGAGGTTTTGCCATTTTGCCAACCCAGTTGGAGAAGCACTTGGGCCATTGTGTGAGATCATTCCTGCAGCCTGAAAAGGTTACAAACCCCATGCAGTTGGGTTGTCGTAGAAGGTATACATGGCTCACTCTCAGGAAAAAGAGAGCCGGTTTGGTGTAGTGGTTAAGGGGGCTAGCCTAGAAACCAGGAGACTGTGAGTTCTAGTCCTGCCTCAGGCATGAAAGCCGGCTGGGTGACCTTGGGCCAGTCACTCTCTCTCAGCCCTGGGAAGGAGCCAATGGCAAACCAGGAGACAGAGTTCTAGTCCCGCCTTAGGCATGAAAGCCAGCTGGGTGACTTTGGGCCAGTCACTCTCTCTCAGCCCAACCCACCTCACAGGGTTGTTGTTGTGGGGAAAATAGGAGGAGGAAGGCATATTAGGTATGTGTGCCACCTTGACTTACTTACAAAGTAATAAAGGCAGGGTAAAAAATCTTTTAAAAAAAGCCAATTGCAGAAATAGAGAAGTGGCTCTGAAGTATGGAGATGCCACCTACCAGATACAGGTAGTCCTTGTTTAGCAACCACAATTGGGACTGACAACTGGGTTGTTTAAGTGAAGCAGTCACTAAGTGAAACCACGACTGTGCTTATGATCTTACTTCAGCTTTCTTTTGCTTTAGAGACCCGAAAAGGTTGTAAATGCGAGGATTGGTCACAAAGTTCCTTTTTCATCACTGTTGTAACTGAATGGTTGCCGTATGAGGCAGTTGCTAAGTGAGGACTCCCTGCCCATGCTTATTTTTATGCATGTGTTTGATTTCTATTCCATGTTTCCCCTCTTTTACCACCACAGAAGTAACTTTCTGAGGTAGGTTGGTCTGAAACAGAGTGACTGGCCCAAAGCCAATCAGTGAATTTCCGTGACTGAGAGTGGACTTGGGTCTCTCCAGTCCTAGATGAACACCTGAGCCACTACACCAGACTGGTTCTCTTGGTTCTGCTTCAGTTTCTTCCAAGCAGGGAATTCCTCGAGAGCAGGAAGGCCTAGGTAAAGTATTTCTCTTCTAGTCTCTTAAGCCCAGATGCCTCTATAATGAGGCCTTTGAAGAAACAGCTGAGACATTCCTTTGAAGGAGATACGTTCTGATGCTTCGCAGCACTCAGCGATGGTGCGGTTAGGTTGAATTCTCAGGGTAACGTAGATGAAAAGAATAATCTGAGGGCAACGCACACATTCTGCAGGCAGACCTACAGCCCCTGCCTGGCAGGGAGAATGCAGGCGGTGCCAGGTTTGCTGTGCTGATAGATGCGCAGGGAGATACAGACTAGCAATTCACCTGCAGGAACAGGGATATTGGGTGGAATTTAATGAAATCGCTCAGCTCAGCATAAATCACCTCCCACCACTGGCATGATTTAGGAGATGTTTAGACAGCTCCGACTTGTCTTTAATCACAGTGGGAGAGGTAGGTGTACAAAGATTTAATAGGCAGGGGGAATGTAAGCCTGCCTTCCCCAGGCCCCCACCCCTTGCATTCCTCAAGCCTTCTTGGCACTGCATTCCGGGGGCAAATGCAGAATATATGGACACACAAAACAGGCAACATTTAGCTTGCAGGTTACGGGGACAACGGTAGCAGCTTGGAATGGAGACACGATTGGTTAGAACAAATCTTCCAGGATAGCAGAGGGATCTGCTTGTGAGTTTCCCTGAGGCATGTAGCTGGTCTTAGGACGACACAGGCCTTTGGTCTGATCCAACAAAGATGTTCTTACGTTTCTGTTCGTACAACAGGGGGCACCTCCAAACAGCCTTCATGTGACACCTCATGGGTATACAAAAATAAAAACATAACAAATGTATGATTCTGGATGTTGCTCCACAGTCATGCAATTGTCATAGGATTCCTGATTATATGCTTATGACAAGGATTTTGGCATGCCCTTTTTATAGGAGAATTGATATGATGCAGTCCTTAATTTTAACCATGGGCTTTGAAGAGACTTAGCAGATGCCTGAAAAAAACATTTGTTACTGTGCACACATGTACTGTAGTTCACAATTTTCATTTCCATTCTACCCAAAATCTGCTATTCAGAAGTTTGAAAGATGTTGAATTAGGTTTTGGGTGCTGTTGCTGTACAGGTTATAGTCAGATCCACTGTGAGATTGTGTTACTATAACTTATATCAATAAAGTATGCTTCCAGTCTATTTCCTGAGCTGGCCTACCTCAAAGGGCAGACAGGTCATTTGGCACTTCTTCCATTCTTAAGGATTTTTCAAAGTTGATACGTTAAAATCTTGATTTGTCAAACCTTGATACATAGGACTTCACATGCAATGAGCCATTTTCTTGCACCAATGTTCTTCATCTGAATCACTGTTCATCATTTGCATAATGATGGTTCCTAAATTACTTTAAATGATGCAAATGACATACTTTGCATCATTTGTGTGATGATCTCATCACCAAATGGGATAAATTGCCAGAAGCATGTTCTCCAGTTTAACAGAAAACCCAGAATAACTGACACTTCTTCCCTAATTGGGCCATATCCATTTCAAGTTCAAACTTGCCCATTCATGCTTTTCATGATTACCTGGTGGAACACATACTCTTTTCTTGCAGAAGACTAAGGAAAAATACGAATTGAATAGCTGTGCCTTTTCTTTGTTAACCACTAGCATTTTGCTGTCTTCATGCAGTATAGTATTTTGATCTTTTCATTTCCTTTTATTTGTAACACAAAGAAGCTCCTTTTATTCATAGAGCCAGGAATCCTGTTGGGAATAGCTTTAATAGCCCATGCAAAGTTGACAACAAGATCCCTCTTTGTTAAAGAAACTAAAGCTTGTTGGTACATTTAGGTAATTTCATACACTGGCCTTAATGGTGATAGTGACTGCAGTAGTGGTGGGGGTGGGTCTGCTTAGATGCGAATATTTCTTTACCGTTGAAATCCATTTTTATCCAACAGGCATGCCAGGCAGGGCAAAATATTGAAGTAGGAGGAGGGTCTCCAAATGCAACAGGAGGTTTATCACTGTTTGACGACATCAAGTTTTGACATAATAACATAATCATATTATTTTCATGATGATACATGTGTCATTATTTGGATGTCATCATGGCATCACTGCTGATGTTAATGCTCCCACTCCTCCAATCTAAGCAAGATTGTAACTGTATTCACTTGATGCTTGAGAAATGGTTTACAAACCTCCAAATTTGTGTTCAAACAACATGCAAAGCTAAAACCAAACAGACCATCTTCTGGCATAGCAATATGCTTGAACCAAGTCTTAAAGCTACTGGTAGGTGTCCATGAAGCAAAGCGTTGACTAGGGTTATGAGTCAGAGAGATAGAGAAAAAAATCTTATCCATGTAAGTATTTGGGAGAGCTCATTTCTAGATAGAGATGCAATGTGAGATGTGTAAGCATTGTCTGTATATTGGACAATATACATTGTCTGTATATTGGAGCACCCTATGCTCAATCTGTATATTTTGAAATGAATGCAAAGAGTACATATAGCAAAGAGTATACTGTAGTGACTGCCTCCTGGAAGAAACCAAGTCTGTGCTAGCAATGAAATCTCGGACTACTCACTTCATAACATAACTGTCTTTTTTTATTGATCTGCATCACAATGACAGTTATGTATCCTTTCCTTCCCAAAAGATCACTGTTTCCTTAGCAGTTCCTGAGCAAGTGGCAATCATGTTAAGATGACAATTCCTAGGAAAACATTGCCCTCTCATGTTCAACACTGAGTGTTGCACTTATTCTTTCCCCCATAAAATAACTGGAATGTGAATTCTCAAGCTCCAAGGAATATCAGTGTGGTTCATCAGTCAATGCACAATGTCATAAATCCAGAAGTCGGTCCCAGAGACAAGGGGGCTTCCTCCATAAAGGAAATCTGAGTTAAAACTAATTTAGGATATTCTAATATGAAAACTATACATTATTTAATATATTTTCAACTGTCAGATATCCCAATTAATGTAGCTGCCATCTAGAGGGGAAATAGATTTCTTCTAACTCTAAAGCCAATGCTTTTTAACTATTAATCAAGCCATTCTCCAGCTCCAAACTTGTATATTTCCTTATGACCCTAGAAATCTCATGGGGTACAGATGGCCAGTTGCCACTTGCTCATTTGCTGCTTTTCTGCAATAGGAGTAATGAAGTCCTCTTGCTTCTTTTTTGCACTGAACAAGTCTTTGACACTTACACATGTCTCATACACAGACAAGTGAACCTTTTCTCATCACTCAAAGTGCATTGGGGAAATCTATACTTGCTGAATTTTTCAATGACTTGTCCATAGGTCTTTTACAAAAACATGTGCAACATTGGTTTCCATCTCCTGCAACTGTCTTTCCCTGAATTTAAGCAGCCAAGAAAAGCATATTAATTCCCCAAAGAGCCTTTTTTAAAGCCATATCAGGAAATACCAGCACTCTGCCTTCAGAATATTATTAAAATCCATTAGGAAGCCATTCTAAATACGATCAAATGTATAGAACATCTTGAACATGGAATCAAAACTGAAAGTTGCAATAGGGCTCACTCTGTCCAGAACCCCTGACTTTACAAAAGCTGTCTTCCCATTAAAGGAGTCTTCATAGAATCCATCAGTCATCTATGAAGGGATATAAAGCCTGTCCTCATTACTGTTATTTTGACACAACAATGATTGGATGACTTTCATTAGTTTTAGTAGCTCCTTTTGTTGTTTATTCGTTCAGTCGCTTCCGACTCTTCGTGGCTTCATGGACCAGCCCACACCAGAGCTTCCTGTCGGCCGTCACCACCCCCAGCTCCCCCAAGGTCGAGTCCGTCACCTTCCAGAATATCATCCATCCATCTTGCCCTTGGTCAGCCCCTCTTCCTTTTGCCTTCCACCTTCCCTAGTATCAGCATCTCCTCCAGGTAGCTCATAGTAGCTCATAGTAGCTCCTATGTGAAGTTAATTGTCCATTCTACCTCCCCATAAGGGAACAAGCATCCTGCTCTGAATTTGAAGGAAATCCTTTTCTCTCCTGCCACTATTGAGTTCCATCATTCCATTCCAATTGTATTTGTTTTAAATGACGTTCTTAAAGGACAGAGCTTGCGTGTGACCATTCTTGCATCCTTTCTTCTAAAAAAGAAAAGGGAGATGCACAAAAGTAATAGAACCAGGCAGCCCTGCTCTGCCGTTCTTATTCCTGGCAGGGATTGCTTTTAGAACATGTAAAAGTTACGAGCTGGAACAGGAGCTTCTGCCATGTATTTCAGAAGGGTTCCTGTTCTGAGTGTATCTCCCCTAAGGACAGGAAAGGAATCTCAAACGGGAGACTGAATGAATGACCCATGCAATTGCATCTTTTGGACGCCAAAGCACATTAGAATGACTCATCAGAGACTGCTTGGAGAGACATGTAAAGACAGTAAATCATCCAAAGAGTGAGCAGACTTGTTGCTGCACATGGACTTGTCTGACCATTAAATGATGAATTATTTTATTTGGCATGGCATGGCAGCAGTCCCTTTTCAACTCAACGTTTGGAAATTACTGCCATGGTCGGTAGGGTTAAAGCTCCTTAGCAGAAAAGCAATAAACACTGCTGGCTGTATTGTAGGAGGTATAAATGAGAGGGGCGATGCTGGAGCTGGATAAAAATATGAAGCAATAATCTATGGTTGCAGTTGATTAAGCAGTGGCTGGGAGGCTGGGAGGTCTAAAAGTAGATGACATTTACTAGCCATTTCCTTGAGCAGCTTGGATATAAGAGCTATTAAATTACACTGATATACAGAAATATTGATTTCAGCCTGGTAAGTACTGTATATTTCTTGTCTCCTCCCAGCACAAGGGGATATTTGAAGAGGTGTTTTTAACTTTCAGGCCCAGTGGGAAACCATCTCATTTTATGATCAATCTGCTGTTCTTCTCCCACACTCACCCAGTAGCACTGGTTCCTTTCCCCTTTTTTACAGGACAATAATAAATGCAAACTGCTTTATTACATACCACACACGCACACACCCCTCTGTTCACAGCCATCACCTCCCTTCTCTGGTCAATTTGTCTGATGAGGTGCTGAGAATGTTGTGACAGGATTCTCAAAGAACCATAATGTCAAGTGTTTTGTGAGGAAAGGAATTGATGGCAATGTTCATACCATTTGATGTGCGTGGTGGTAGAATTCCTTATTTCTTTTTAGCAACAAAACTGCAAATTTTAGCAGTTTTCTAAACCTTTTAGCCAGATTTGAGGGGGGGGGGGGGAAACAAGAATTTGAAAATGTTTATTGGGTAGTTTTTAATTTGATTTTTATGTAGACTAAATATATATTTTTCATCAGGCTTTCCTTATATTATTAGCTTAGTAATAACTAAGGCAGAGGCTTCAAACAATTTGTTATTGTCTATACCAAGGGTCGGAAATGGCGGCTCGCGAGCCAGATGCGGCTCTTTGGCCCCTTGAGTGTGGCTCTTCCGCAGCTGAACTCACCCCCGCCCCTTCCACGTGATAGGCCCCCGCCCGCAAACCCCGCCCCCTGGCTCTCGCACTGAGCGAGGCCCGGCGCAGCAGGGAGGCAGCGCCATCTCCAGCCGCAGCAGCCCCTGCGCGGAGAGAGGCAAGCAGGCAGGTAAGCGGGCAGGCCTCGTTTCCCGCCCCCCATCATTATCTTCGCTCAACGCGGGCGGGCGGGCGGAAGCGGCCGAGGGGGGCGGGCCCGGCGGCGGAGGCCAGGGCTGCCCGCTTACCTGCCTGCCTGCCTCTCTCCGCGAGGCCCCTGATCCGACTTGGACCCCGGGAAGGCAGCGGGGGGCCTCGCGGAGCGAGGCAAGCAGGCAGGTAAGCGGGCAGGCCTCGTTTCCCACCCTCCATCATCTTCTTTCTTCAACCCGGGCAGGCGGAAGCGGCCGAGGGGGGCGGGCCCGGCGGCGGAGGCCAGGGCTGCCCGCTTACCTGCCTGCCTGCCTCTCTCCGCGAGGCCCCTGATCCGACTTGGACCCCGGGAAGGCAGCGGGGGGCCTCGCGGAGCGAGGCAAGCAGGCAGGTAAGCGGGCAGGCCTCGTTTCCCACCCTCCATCATCTTCTTTCTTCAACCCGGGCGGGCGGAAGCGGCCGAGGGGGGCGGGCCCGGCGGCGGAGGCCAGGGCTGCCCGCTTACCTGCCTGCCTGCCTCTCTCCGCGAGGCCCCTGATCCGACTTGGACCCCGGGAAGGCAGCGGGGGGCCTCGCGGAGCGAGGCAAGCAGGCAGGTAAGCGGGCAGGCCTCGTTTCCCACCCTCCATCATCTTCTTTCTTCAACCCGGGCGGGCGGAAGCGGCCGAGGGGGGCGGGCCCGGCGGCGGAGGCCAGGGCTGCCCGCTTACCTGCCTGCCTGCTTCTCTCCGCGAGGCCCCCGATCCGGCTTGGACCCCGGGAAGGCAGCGGAGGGCCTCGCGGAGGGAGGCAAGCAGGCAGGTAAGCGGGCAGGCCTCGTTTCCCACCCTCCATCATCTTGTTTCTTCAACGCGGGCGGGCGGAAGCGGCCAAGGGGGGCGGGCCCGGCGGCGGAGGCCAGGGCTGCCCGCTTACCTGCCTGCCTGCCTCTCTCCGCGAGGCCCCCGATCCGGCTTGGACCCCGGGAAGGCAGTGGGGGGCCTCGCGGAGGGAGGCAGGCAGGCAGGTAAGCGGGCAGGCCTCGTTTCCCACCCTCCATCATCTTCTTTCTTCAACCCGGGCGGGCGGAAGCGGCCGAGGGGGGCGGGCCCGGCGGCGGAGGCCAGGGCTGCCCGGTTACCTGCCTGCCTGCCTCTCTCCGCGAGGCCCCCGATCCGGCTTGGACCCCGGGAAGGCAGCGGGGGCCTCGCGGAGGGAGGGAGGCAGGCAGGTAAGTGGGCAGGCCTCGTTTCCCACCCTCCATCATCTTCTTTGTTCAACGCGGGCGGGCGAAGAGCGGCCGTGGGGGGGGTCGGGCGGCGACGACAAGCGGCGCGCTTCAGGCTTTCAGCGCTGGAAGGCGGGCCTCCTTCCAGCGCTGAAAGCCTGAAGCGCGTCGCTTGTCGTCGCCGCCCGCCCCCCCCCCCCACAGCCGCTCTTCGCCACAGATCCCGCCGGAGCTTATCTCCCTGGACCCCGGGCAGCTGGGCCGGGTGGACGCCGTCTCCCGCCCGCAAACCCCGCCCCCTTCCACGTGATTGGCCCCTGCCCGCAAACCCCGCCCCCTGGCTCTCTAGCATTTCAAAATGTGCACGAGCATGTCAAAATGGCTCCCGGCATAAAAAGTTTGCCGACCCCTGGTCTATACCATAGCTTTCCAAACTGTGTGTTGCAACACATTAGTGTGTTGCGACAAAACCCGGAAGTGCTGATGGCGCGTCGCCACTGCCCCTGTGACAGCAGCGTGCCATCAACGCTTCCGGGTTTTAGCACGAAACATGAGGCTGCCGCCGCTGCCATACACGTCGCCGCCATCGCACCGCTATGCCGCCGTTGGTATGTCGCCAACGGCGGGACATTGGAAAGCACTGGTCTATACTGTGGTCCAGACTGTATATCAAGAGAATATAGTAATGGATACATTACATAGTAATGGATACATTACAAACTCTACATAACACCTTTAGGTCAATTTCAGTTCTGATTATGCTTGTTTTTTGAAATTCCCTTAGTATAGAAGAAAAAAAAACCTAGATTCATTAAGGAGGCCTCTTCTTAATTTTTGGCTTAAATCATTTAAATTTATTTGCACCAAAGCAATTTGTACTGAACGGCATCATGAATAAATTATTTTAAAGACCCCGGGCATTTTTCACAAGTCTTGGCTTGAATCTTGATTATTTCCTTATATGCTATTCTTATTGCTGTGGTTCTTCTTATGTCTATTTGTGTTTTATATCAATCTGTTTTTCTTTCCAATCTGTGATTTGGCTACATAAACTTTTCTGGGTATATAGTATCTCTCTTTTTTTATATACAGTATATAATTCTTATTAAAGAAATTTTTAAGAAGATAAAAACAATACAAATTTTAGAGAAGAAATAAAGAAAATGAAGAAAAATAGTGAATAGATAAGAAAGAAAATAATAAGAAAGAAAATAGGACAAAAGAGAAAGAAAAGAAGAGATTATAAAGAAGTGGCTTCCGATCTTCTTAACAGTAGTTATAAATGCATTTATATTTTGCCCTCTCGCTCTAATACATCATAATTTCCTTCTTTCCATAGTCTACCCTTTCTAATAGTCAAACCTGTAAAACACAAGTTCATTTTTTTCTTTCTTCAGCAAAAAGTCCATAAGGGGTTTCCAGTCACTAATAAATAAGGTTATTGTTCTTTCCGTAATCAGACAAGTCAATTTTGCCATCTCTGCTAATTCTATCATCTTTGCCAACCATTCCTCCATTGTGGTATTTCAGAGTCTTTTCATTTTTGTGTGTATAATAGTCTTGCAGCAGTTATCATATACAAAATCAATGTTCCATAGCATTTTTCTGATTGTCTATCCATTAGTTCCAGCAAGAAAAGTTCTGGCTTCAGTGGAATGTTGATCTTTAAAATTCTTTGTATCGCTCTGTGTATTTGAACCCAAAGTTTCCTGGCTTTTTTGCAAGTCCACCAGACATGATAAAATGAGCCTTCATGTTGTCCACATTGCCAGCATAGATCTGAGGTACCCTTATACATTCTGGATAATTTTATATATAGTATATATCCAAAAATTATCCTGGATATATAGTATCTCTCTATAAAGATTAAAGAATACCTATCAGTCCTTTCAAAGTGCTGCTGAATAAGAGTGCTATATGACAGAAGTAATTTGTAAAACATTTATTTATTTTATTTATTTATTACATTTATATCCCGCCCATCTCCCTCACAAGGAGGGACCCTGGGCGGTTCACAACAAAGTTTAAAATCAATTAAAACAATAAATATCAATAATAAACATATATATATATATATATATATATATATATATACATACATACATACATACATACACACACACACACACACACACACACATACACATACACATACACATACACATACACATACACATACACATACACATACACATACACATACACATATACATATACATATACATATATATATTCTCATTATTTATGAGAATAAATGGAAGGTTTAACCAATAGGTCAACATTGAGAAGGGAGTTAGACAAGGATTGGGTTGTCCCATTGGTTGTTTAATGTATTTCTGAACAAGTGTATAAAGAATGTTTGTAGTGATATAAGTATCTTGGTTGGGGACATGCATGTACATGTACTTCTATAAGCAGACAACACCAAAATGGATGGGAACATAAATTATTTGTAGTGAACATTAGACAGATTTCAGGAAACAAAGAAGAACATAGATAACAACATTTTTTACTTTTTATTGTGAACCGCCCAGGGTCCCCGATAGGGGAGATGGGCGGTAATATAAATTTAATAAATAAATAAATAAAATTTATGTGTCAAACACCACTATAGTTTTATTTGACAGGGTAAAAGGTGTGAACAATTGCAAGCTATATATACAGTAAACAGCAAAAACCTAGAGCAAATACATGGAGCTACTGTATCTACCTTAGTACAATGTTTACAAATCATGAAATGGACCAAGAAATTTTACAATATACAAAGTATGGTAGAAAGGTATTGGAACATACATTGAGATGTGTAAAATTTGTCAACCATGCCATTCTGGGTAATTTGGTGATTTCCAGAAGTAAAGCCTCTGAACTGGAAGTGGTTCAAAGTGTTCTGGATATCATGACATAGTTTAGGAAAAGGTGTACCATAGTCCAGAGGAGAACAGATTGACAAGTGAACATTTGTCAAAAGAAGTGAAAATGGCTGTGTATAAAAGCTTGCTTGTGCCCACTTATATGAACAAAAACAGAAGAATACGTGGAATCCAGGGGATGGTGACGGCCGACAGGAAGCTCTGGCGTGGGCTGGTCCATGAAGTCACGAAGAGTCGGAAACAACTGAATGAATAAACAACAAAAAGTGGAATCCAGGGGAATGGGATACTTAAGAAGTGTGTGTGGTAAAACAAGAAAAGACAAAGTCCAAAAAGTCATAGTTGAATGAAGTGCTTGAGATCCTCAGAAAGAACAATGAATGAAGCCACTGTCCTTTGAGTGGGAGGGACAGTTTCCACCTGTACTTTGTTTAAGTGACAGTCACCCAGTTTCTTCCATTGTGAGAACTAGCTCTCACAGTTTGCAAGAATGAATAGGTAGGAAGAAGTATAGCGAATGATGTTGGTATGAATTTATTTCCTTTCTCATCTCATGTCTATAATTTCTTTTTCTTACTATTTTTACTCCTACTCACTGTTTTGCAACAGTTGTTTATCCCTCTTGCCCCTCAAATCAGCATGGTAAATATGTATATATGTATAGTAAAAAAAATTTGATATTTCACTGAATTCTATTACAGTAACACTTCTACTTTCTTCCAAGTTTTTATCTGAGGCCCTTACAGGTTTTATTCTCCAATATAATCAGAATTCAGTTTAAAGCCTTTTTGATCAAGTTCGTGTCAGCAGACCATTATCCAGATATTTCAGCTGCAGACCCCAAAATCAAATATTCCCCATCAACATCGTTTCCAAAGCCAGTAATTTACCTGCAGTCTTCTTTCTCTTTCCAGTTCTCTTCTACTGACTCAAAGGATGGATAAGAACATCACTTGAATCCCTAAGTTCCTAGATCTTCACAGGCCATGGTGACATAGCTGTAGCTTTTCTTAAGAATATTATTTGTCCCCACATGGAATAGCAGGAAGGAAAAATTGTAAATGGACTTGATAAATTTTGGAGCTTCTTCTGTCACCAACATAATCTGTGCTTTTTGTAGATAGCACACTTTACACACTAATGGGTTTGGCCAGTCCCATTTGTTTCTGTTCTTTATAATAGTGAGTTGCCAAATTCCATCACTGTTTTATTGAAGGGTACTCTTCAGTGTTAAACCATCCTGTCTCCAGTTCAATAGTGTATCTTTTTCTTTTTTCTCCTCTCTCTCTGAAGGCTCAGGGGTCTTTGTTTTCAGCACTGGCTTGAATGCTGTTTCTTTCCAGGAGCAGTGGTTATGGTTATGATTGCCATTGTTTAGTGTTTCTCTTCCTTAATTGCTTTCTCTTTAAGCTCCTGTTGTAGGCAAGATACCCATTATCAATTATACTATTGTCTAAAGTCATTCAACTGAGTTGTGCCAATATAAAAGTAATTTTATTTAAGGCTTTCAACAATAATTAGGTGACTGTATTATTAAATAGTACTTTCTTTGTTACTCCAATAAATCTTTGTTCTCTCTCTGCTACTCACTGTTCTAATCCTGTACATTTTCTTCAAGCCCTACTACAAGCTTGTTTTACTGCCACAAGCTTGCTTTTTTATTATAATTATATGTCAGGTTGTCACAGCTGTAGATGAATTCATTTTCACTTAAGGTATCTCCAATAGAAGAGCTTTTACTTCTCTTTGTTCCCTTCTCAGGCTCTCACTGAAATACCCACTGTTAAACCAGAGGGAAAATGTATGGGGTGTCATCCCCTTATCCTCCACCAAGTTCTGCTGCCAAACTCTCACTAAATATCCACCACTGCTACTGTTTCTATGATCCTGGAAGAAATGGGGTGGAGTTCCAGAGCTAGTACTGATGCCCCAACAAGAATAAAAAGTGATCCCTAGCACTAGAAGCCTCAGGAGATGTTGAGACCTCAGGATCTGTCTCAAGAGATGTCGAGACCTCAGGATTCCCATTTGTGCTAAGAGTTACCATAGGATCCTGTTCCCCTGCCTCTTCAGAAGGGGCTGTAGGCCAAATCCTAGTGAGTCTAACCACATTTCTGCTTTTTATAGTGACAGTTCACAATAAATGTATGAATAGAATTGGATCATGTCTGGGTGGACTCTCTCTGCAAGCAGATCCTGGTGGGTTACCTTGTTTACAGAGGACTTCCAGAGGATGAAGCAGCAGAAGAGATGCCTAGACCACTGCTGGAGGAAGGCAACATATGAATGAGGGAGGGAAAAGTGGTTAGTCTTGCCACTTTGGTATGCAAAGTAACCAGTGTAAGGCAAAGAGAAGAGCCTCAAGAAAGATCATAGTGCAACCACTAGGCAAGCCAGCCAGCATCAACAGCCAGCCATACCAGCAAAAAGCAACCACACCCACAGCTACCCCAGCTGAAGAGAGAAAGAGGCAGCAGAGCTCAACAGAGCACAGCAGGAGAAAGAGAGACGGCTCTGAGAGAAGAGAGAAGAGAGAAGCAGCAGGGCCAAGAAGGCATGATATGAGAGGTCTTGGAAGGCCTAAAGAAGTTGGGTGGCAGCAGCAGAAGGCAGCTTAAGGGATACAGGAAGTATGCCATAGTACTGTATGCTACATCACCAACAGGTGCAAGAAAGGATCAAGCAGAGCAGAACAAGGAAAAGGTCAAGCTGGAGTGGGCCAGATGTATCAAATGGCCAACAGAGATCCAACAACAGATGTAACAAATGGCCAGAAGATACAACAACAGATGTGGCAAGAGCCAGGACTAGAAAGCGTGGCCCTCAGGATGTCAAGCCACATTAGCAACAGTTCCAGTATCATGATGGTCAAGTTCAGCTGAATCATCTGACAGCAGAGACCAGAGCAGCAATAAAGACACCCCTGGGGGTAATTGGTAGTGTCTGGGAATTCTATTGTATATGAACTAACACCTTAAAGTTGCAGGATATGATGCAGTCCTTAGATCATAGCTTTCCAAACTGTGTGTCGCGACGCTTTAGTGTGTCGCAACACACAGTTTAGTGTGTTACGAAGTGGCAGCGCGTGGGCGCGCGCAGGGGCGGTAGTGTGCATGGTGGTGGCAGCAGCGCGCCATCAGCGCTTCTGCGTTTTAGCGAGGCCGCTGCCGCCGTGCACACTGCCACGCACCCCCTGCGCCGCCGCCGTGCACGCGCCCCCCCCCCCCGCTGCCACTGCCGCCATTGGTGTGTCGCTTTGGAAAGCACTGCCTTAGATAAAGGATAAACCAAACTGAGGTTCTGCATACATGAAATCCCAATTCTCTGGCATATATGCCAGTTAGATTTAATCAAGTCATTAATGCAAATTAAAAAGTATTTGAGAATGAAAAATATATTTAATATACCAAGATTTAAGCATTTGTGCTACATTTAATCCTTAATAAATAGATGTAGGAATAATAATATATTAAATGAATATATAGGAAATGGTTGATTAACTCTTAATTATAAGGGTAAAGTCTCTTTCAAAGTATTTATTATAAACCCCTATTTCAGTATTAGTTAATTATGCCACATTTGATTATAAAGGAGCAAAATCTTATTTATTACATTATTTTGAAGTTCTGTAATTGATGGGTATCTCCAGCCCACTTGTTCAAACTGTACTGTCTGGCTTAATTATTTCATTAACATAAATAAAAGTCTCCTCCTTACAGAGATGGCTTTTTTTTAATTGCTTTTACTAATTTTCTATCAGTTCTGAACTTCCTGTGGACTTAAGTTTAGAAGCAGGGAGATTTTTATTTTTATTTTTTAATGGCAAATAATTATCTTCTAATAACATTTATGCCTCAAAATCCTCAAATATGCTAAATGTGACAACCTTTTGGGGGAAAGGAAACCTTTTCTGTTGAGCTCTAGGCTGGGCATAATATGGAGGCATCACATTTGTGGAGGACTTGTGTGGAGTTTGGATGGAGGAGGCTCAACCATCCTGGTACTCCTTGATCTCTCAGTGGTTTTCAGTGCCATCAGTCTTGATATCCTTCTGGAACACCTGCTGGGAGTGGGAGCAGGAAGTACAGTGGTTCTCCTCCTTTTTCTGTGACCAGTTCCAGTTGGTAGGAGGAAAGAAGTCAAGCCTGAGGCTCCTGCTTTGCAAGTGCTTCAGGGCTCAGGACTCTCACCCCTATTTAACATCTACATGAGCCATTGGGTTGTGTCATCAGTCGGTATGGAGTCAGGTATCATCAGTTACACATCTCATCCAGCAATGCTGTTGAAGTAATGTCCCAGGGTCTGCAGGCTGTAAGAATTTGGATAGGGAGGGACAAGCTGACACTTGTAATGGTATGTGGGAATGATCTTGGGAGATTGGGCCCAGAGATGCTGCCTAGGGAACTGTCAGATAAGAGACAGCATAGTCTGCAGCTGGATAGTGGGTGGGGCAAGAGGCTCAGATAGTGGGCAGCGCAAGAGATCCTCCCTAATTTCACCGGGTGTAAAGGGGTGTGGTGGCTCAGTGGGTAAGACGCCAGGCTTGTAGGTTTGGAGGTTCGAATCCCTAGCCCTGTGTGCGGAGTGAGCTCCCGCACTAGCTCCAGCTCTTGCCAACCTAGCAATTAGAAAACATGCAAATGCAAGTAGATTAATAGGTACCACTTCGGTGGGTAGGTAACAGCGTTCCGCGTGCGTCATGTGACCACATGACCGTGGAAGCGTCTTCAGACAACGCTGGCTCTTCGGCTAACAAACGGAGATGAGCACCGGCCCCTAGAGTCGGACACGACTGCACAAATGTGCGGGGGGAACTTTTACCTTTTTAAAGGAGGCAGGGGGAGAATTGTACTTTCAGACTTGCAAGATTCTGTTAATGTAGCCTTACAATAAAGTACAATTAGCTCATCTGGTTGTGTTTCCAGTCTAGTCCATCTGGTAAGGCTGACATCCTCAACCCTAACAAGATTGAATGCTCCTTTATCTGCAAGTATATACAGTGGGTATTTGCAACACATGCACACACACATGAGATGAAACTTTATCATTGTCTTCTCCTTCTTTCTTGGTTACAGTTAGCTATACCAAAACTGTATTATTTGTGTACATTTGTAGTCATCTACACTGCCACAGTTACACATCCTTACAGATTTTCAAAACATCTAGTTTTGTTAACAGACTGCAGTGTGTGAACAAGCATATATGTAGTATGTGAAATTTTGTATTTAAAATAAAAATGGACAATGGTGGTAAACATTAAGTAGGGGATGTGTTCACATATGGATGTAGAAAATTAAAGTGCAAGGACTTATGATTTCTGTAAGAAGTTAGTAACAAAGATTGTGCCTGAGGCCCCCACCTCTATTCAAAGAAGGATTTTCCAAGTTGGCATAAATGGATTCCTTGACCCCTCTTTCAAACCACTTATCTTCCCTGTCTAAAATGTGAACATTAATGTCCTTGAATGAGTGTCCTTTTTCCTTTAGATGAAGGTAAACTGCTGACTCTGGTCCTGTGGTGTTGCTCCTCCTGTATTGGAAATTTCCCAACTTGGAAAATCCTTCTTTGAATAGAGGTGGGGGCCTCAGGCACAATCTTTCCCCTATTTTCCTTCCTGCTTTGTCTTCTGTGCCTAGGAAGATTAAGACCATTTCGCAAGCTCAACAGCAGCATGGTAATCTTAACGATCCTCCTTTGGATGATAAAGGGACTTAGAAACATCTCAAATAACCATGACCTAGCCCCAGGAGCAATGTCCCACAGCCACCCTAGAAACATATTTAAGGATTCCCTTACAAACTTGGCTCAGACTGAAGAAGCTCCTTGGATAAGGAGCAAAACGTTTCCACTGAGAAAATAGAAATCCAGTTGACATGATTCAAGCTACAGACAATTCCACCTGGATGACTGAGAACCTTAACTGACTTAGTAACATATGAGCATTATATGCAAATGCATCCTCAATCATCATCACATGTAACTCTGGGATTCTGAATCAATGAAGTTTACTAGGTGCTAGTTAAAGGATACTTAACATTTAACTTCCATCAGTGGAACAGAGAAGAATGACTCCTCTCTCAAAATGTGCTCCAAAGAGTTTTGTTACTTCCTTTTCAGGGTGTTTAGAAAAAAGAGGAAATTTCCATTGTGAGTGGAAGACTTTTTGAAAAATACTAGTTTCATCCACGATGTCCCCAAGACAGATTTCTGCAGTGAACAGTGAGTGAAGCTTTGATGTTTTCTGCTGTAAGAGTGTGACATACAGTATATATGAGAAATAGCTCTTTTTTTTTTTTTGGCAGTTTTCTACTCCATTCAACATTTTTTCCTAGTGACTCACAGTGAATTCACATTGCCCTAGTGGCTGAAGTTGAAGCCAACCAAATGTCACATAACCACAAAACTGTTATAAATGTCACAGGAAACAACGTTTAAGAGAATGACAGTCTTTGAACAGGCCTGTGGAGTTTTGTAGCACCTGAAAAAACACCTGTTTTACCCCAGTGTGTGAGATAAAATTTTGGGAGGGAAATGGAAGAAATAACCTGAAAATGGGTTTCTTGGGGCTGCTGCCCTCTCAAAGGATAAACTCTGCATAAAAAGAAAATTCTCTGTATCCAGCTTTCCTATCTTTGCAACACTGGTAGAAATGTGGCTTCTGAAACATCTATTGTTTACATTTTTTATCCTATTGCTTAGTAGGGACATTAGGAGTAGAGATAGCGGGCAAGGGATTTTCTCTTCATTCCTGCTTTGCTTTCTCCTGATTGGAAGACTGATACTCTTAGCCCCCTTTCTGCCTGTTTCCTACAGAAAGAATTGAGTTCCTCCTCCTCCTCTTCCCACACCATGAGGGCAGAAAGGTCAAACTCCCTGCTAGAATATGAAACGTCCTTCATCAATTTGACTTGTTCTTTTGGATCATAAGCATCTATCTCTAGGGTCTCTTTATGGGTTGACAGTATTCATACACATATGCTGGAGGATTCATAGCAGGCTTATCTCAGAATGTTCCTCATAGTAGCATGATCGAATGAGATGCATATGCTGGAATTCTTTTTTCTTATGCAATTCTGAAAAGTTTTCCTTCTCTATCATGCAGCTGCGGTGCCAAAAGAGCTGCATACTGTCCCCCTTCTATACACAATTAGATGTGCCCTCTTGGGATCAGAACTTCCCCTCTGCCCTGAAGACACAGTTCAGCAAAGGAAGAAAGTCAGTGATATCAGTCAACAAGAGGGGGACCATATACTTTTTGAATTGCTGCCTTTCACATAGCTGTTAAAGCTTTGGGAAGCCTGGCAGGAAAAAAAAAAGTGGCTTTGAATGCAACACCACAAGATTGTTGCTGGTTCGAAATCAGATTACATTTACAGCCACCTGTCACATTGTCCCCACCTTTGATTATTTATTTTGTTTCACATATTTGGGAGGCTGCAGTTAGAAGCAGAGGGTATCTAACTTGATGCTGTTGTGAGAAAAAGTGTTGCCATAACTGGTGATGCTGAATAGCACAACATTTGCATATGACCTTAATGCATATAATAATATTGGAGGAAAGGTTGTTGAGGAACAAACATGACAGTAATGGGCCCCTTTGACAAGGAAAGCTCTAGTGGACCCCTTAAATCACAACACATATGCACATTTGATGTGTGTGTGTTCTCTCTCCGTATATATACATATTATTTTTAATAATAAATACAAACCGAACCAAACATAATCAACAACAAAACCCCCAGAACACCAACAGGAAAAAAATGATAATTTGTGGTTATATGGTAGGAAGAAAAAAACCCCTAGATATATTATGGTGATAAAAATAAACTAAATGTGACCAAAAAGAAAGGAAAATGAACCCCCAAAAAGAGAAAACATCCAGATAATAATTATTGATAGCAATATAAAATCAATTAAATTGTTAAGCTTATCATTAACTGTAGTTCATGTAGAAACATACTCCTTCATCTTCTCATTATTAGAACACAAAGACTGTGGCTTGAATCATGTCAACTGGATTTCTATTTTCTTAGTGGAAACGTTATCCAAGGAGCTTCTTCAGTCTGAGTAAAGTTAGTAAGGGAATCCTTAAATATGTTTCTAGGCTGGCTGTGTGACCTTGCACCTGGGGCTAGGTCATGGTTATTTTTGAGATGTTTGTTTCTAAGTCCCTTTATCATCTAAAGGAGGATCGTTAAGATTACCCTGCTGCTGTTGAGCTTGTGAAATGGTCTTAATCTTCCTAGGCACAGAAGACAAAGCAGGAAGGAAGATAGGGGAAAGGTTATGCCTGAGGCCCCCACCTCTATTCAAGGAAGGATTTTCCAAGTTGGCATGAATGGATTCCTTGACCCCTCTCTCAAACCACCTATCTTCTCTGTCTAAAATGTGAACATTAATGTCCTCAAATGAGTGTCCTTTTTCCTTTAGATGAAGATAAACTGCTGACTCTGGTCCTGTGGTGTTACTTCTCCTGTGTTGGGCCATCCTCCTGTACAAAGGTTGTTTGGTTTCTCCAATGTAGAAACCAGGAGATTATATTATTCCAAAAATTAGGACATCAGAATAAAAGGATGAAGGATTTGGAAAGATGTGCAGTAGTCAGGCTGTGCTGTGCTTGGTGAAAGGAGTATTAGATTGATTAAGATTCTCTTTGTTCTGTAGTTTATTGGCTGAGCACCTAAAGGGTTTATTTTTCCTACAGACATTTATTTTAATGCTTTTAAAAAGTTTTTAAAATCATCACCAGCCAAGTTTTTTTTGCAGATTGGTTGGTAAGCAGCATTTGGCATGGACTGCCACCTCTAACGAATCTTGTGATCCTGCGGTGCAAAACAAGAGAGAAGCAGCTGTTGAAAGTTTTTCAAGTTTTGTTCTGTTGGAACCTAGCCAACTTTGTTCTGAGCTTGAAACAAAACACATTTTCATTTTGGACACACCCCAGTGGAGATGCAAAGAACATTTTCTGCTCTATTATCCACAATTCCAAATGTTCAAGGCCACTCACACACACTATGAAGAGAATAGACAAAATCAGGCTGGATTAGGGTATCAACCGTTGCCAATCCTGATGGCTGTATATTACCTGCAGTATCAAGAACACTTATGTGTCTAAAGACTGGTTATTGGGAAATATAGGTGGAAGTCTGCTGTTTGCCCCCATGTTCTGTTTGTGACTGCTTTGGCATCTGTCTGGCCTTAATAGGACCAGAACACCAGAGTAAATGGGCTTTTGGCCTGATTTACGTTCTTCTTGTGAGCACCAAGAGGTCTGTAAATTGCATGGCTTGAAACATAGATAGCAAGCAAAGATCTTGAAAGGGAAGCAGATGCACTGCACCCTGAAAACAATAGATCTGACCAGAATAGGGCTTCCTGGGCTCAGAGCCACCAACGGTGACCACAGAGCCCACTTTCTTATTTAAGCTTTTAGTCAGGAAATTCAATGATGGGACCAAGTACTGTGTGGTTGAGATACTTACAAAAGTGTTTTCAAGATTACTGTTTGGGTTGGTTTAGACAAACACATCATGATACCTGAGTGTGGGAGTATATTTCAAAACTCTAGTCGGTTGTCATCTCAGACTGGAGATTGTAGACAACAAGGATGTGGTCAACAGGTGCTTGCAAATAATGTGGTTCAAAATCACAAAAGCAAATCATTTCTCTGCTAAAAATGCTGCCCTGATGTTATGCCAAAAGTGGTCATGGGTAATTCTTCATTGGCTGGGTTTCCATATGTCTCCTTGTGGATGTAAGTATATTCCATAAAACAAGATAGCTTTAACAATGTGGTTCAAGACAAAGGTGAATGCAACCTATCACCCACCAAACTAAAAACAGCTAATTAAATTGGCATAATAGATTACTAGGGACTCTTGTTTTTGCTTTCAGTCCAGGACTGAAAATTGGAGAAGAGGGGTCTATCCAGCAGGTCAAGGTGCATGGCTAATGTATAGCATAATTGGTAAGTCTCAATTGTATTGTGTTATATACTAGTGAATCACAAATGCCTATTGAACTATAACTGTAAGGGTCTTACAGTTGTAAGACTTATTACTAAGTCTTCCTTTTTTTAGAAGGCCAAAAGAAGAAAAATGATTTCCCCTTTCTGATTAAATAACAAGAACATTTTAAGCCCAGTCAACCTGAAAATGCCTAGGCCTTCTGAGGCAGGATACTAAATCATACCCCCAAGACACAAAGTTGCATTAAAAGTCTCTTTAAAAATGTATTTTATTTATAAGAAACAACACCAAAATCAACAGACATAGATGAAAAAGAGATTAGGATTCAATGAGTATGTGTAAACAAAGAAACAAAGGGTAGGCCCATCTAAAATGAAGATAGAGCCTCAAGGAAAATAGTTTTATTAGGAATTGGGGAAGACCTTGAGTATATCTAAATAAATAAATAAACAATTGCACTTTTGATTATTTAGTGTATATAGAAACCTAGGTGCATTGAATTTCCTTCCTGAATCCTGGAAGATTTCACTCCATCTTGGAATGGGATCTTAGTCTGTACTTTCCTCACCAGGAAGATTCTGAGAGCCTTGAACAAACTCTTCCCTAACTATTTAACCTCAAGGGAGTGGAGGTTGTATTTGCTTAGGTATTTAGCCACTTGTCCATACCAGAGATAAAAAGGGTTGTTGTTGTTGTTCAGTCGTCTAGTCGTGTCCAACTCTTTGTGACCTCATGGACCATAGCACGCCAGGCCTTCCTGTCCTCCACTGTCTCCCGGAGTTTACTCAAGTAAACTCACAACCCACACAACAAAAACATAATCACTGTGCTCAGAACAGTCAGATCATGACGCTGCCAAGTTTTCTTTCATGCCTGGAACGCTTAGAACAATTGGTTCAAGGTCAGAATGCTTCCATGTCAAAATATTTTGCACTTCTGTATTCTCCATCCTTTGCAAATCATTTTTTGCATAACTGTCTGTGTCAGTTTCTCACAATTCATTTATTTCTTTTTTTAACCCGACCATTATTTTTCTGTATAATTGTATTTTTGCGTGCATCTCTCCAAATATATTTATTTTGATTTGCATTTTTCTTTAATATGCACTGTTTTTACAACCATTTTCTCCTAATAAAAAGTAATTTGTTGTTCTTTAGTTTTAGATGCAATTTTGTGCAGATTTTTCTCTAATGTATGCTTTTTTTATTAGTAAACTTTGCAGATTCCGAGAGGTAAGAATTTCAATGGATTAACTAAGTGTACAGTTTCCAAAATGAGAAACAAATTCTCACATTCAAATTTGACAAACGTCTCTGTCATCTCTAATACAGAAACATAAGGAAAAGCAAGATAACTTGGCTGATGATGGAATACAAACCAACACTGCACGGCCAAGATATCTAGCAATCTTTATGGCATATTTTGTCAACATAGTGCTGCACCCAATTTGCACGCGCGCGCGCACACACACACACACACACACACACACACTATCTCTCTCGTAAAATAATCCCATATATTTAAATTTTAAATTTGGTTTAAAATCTGAAGAAGTAACATATGTTACTATAGAAGAAAAAAACATTTAGCACTACAATTGTATTTTTTAAAATTTATTTGCCTTGCATACTAGAACTCAAAGCAGCCTACATAATCCTAAAGTTATACCTCTTTAAAAAATTATGCAACATTCTAAATGTACAAAAAATATAAAACATTTTGAACACCTTCCCTTATAAGTACTTCCTAATATTCTATAATGTTTTCCTCAGTTGCACCTTTAATAACCGTGGATGTGGAACTGAGCAGGAAGAATGCTATATTTTAAAAACTGCAATACATTTTCCACTCATATTCCTCTTCATTAAATTGGGAATTAAATGCTTTCAATAATATAACAGCATACATTAAAATACTGCAAATATTTATGGCCATGACATTGTTTCAAAATACCTACTGTACTTATGCTGCATGACCAGCACTAAGTACAACAGGTTATACGTTTCCTGGAATGGGTGGCTTAAGCCACCTTCCAGTTAAGATAGGCAAGGACGTATATAAACCTAGTAAGTATTTAAGCCATACAGCTTAAAGCTCACACTCTGCCCTTTTTCAGGTTTTCAGCTGAATGGGTGAAGGGGGAGTGGACTTAACTTGGCTTGAATGAGAGGATGCTTCTCCGGACACAGAATAATAGAATTATAGGGTTGGAAGGGATCTTGGGGGTCTTCTAGTCCAACCCCTTGTCCAGTGTAGGAGTCCTCAAACCATTCAGGACAAATGGCTCTTCCGACTTTTCTTGCAGACCTCTAGCAACGGAGCACTTCAGGAGGCAGGCTGTTCCATTGCCTAATAGCTCTCACAGTCAGGTTCTTGTCAGCTTCCACCCACTGGTTCTTGTCTTCCCCTCAGGTGCTCAGGAGAATAAATCTACTCCCTCTTCCCTGTGACGTCCCTTCGCGTATTGGAAGACTGCTATCATGTCTCCCCATAGCCTTCTCTTCTTTAGCTAAACGTGCCAAGTTCCTTTAACTCCTCTTCGTAGGATTTCACTTCCAAGCCCCTTATCATCTTTGTTGCTCTTCTCTGCACTCTTTCCAGTTCCTCAGCATCCTTTTTGTACTGTGGTGACCAGAACCAGACACAGTATTCCAGATGTGGTCTGACCACTGCAGCATAGAGTGGTACTATCACCTCCTGTGATCCTGACACTATACTTCTATGGATGCAGACCAAAACTTCATTGGCTCTTTTGGTAGCTGCAGCACACAGCTAATTCTTGCTTAATCTGTGGTCTACCAAGACTCCCTGATTCTTCTTGTGAGTATTCCAGGACCTCTAATAAACCAGTCTCAAATTGCACTGAGAGCTATTCTCCCATCCAAGCAAAAGCAAAAATGGCTCCTCTTCAGACGTCCAGCTAAATGTGTGGAAGTCAGAGAGGGGGGTGAGGTCAGTAGGCACCATTCTTGACCCAGTTTGAGCCCTTCACATATTCAACTGAATGCCTGAACAGGACTTTTGAACTTTGACATTCAAATTCTAAATTATCTTATCAGTTCACACATGTTAGATACAAACTGTTGCTCAAAGTGTACACATTTTGATTATTTTTTAAAAAAAATAATGAAACAAATAATGAAACAAATAATGAAACAATTATGAATTTGTTGGACTTTTCAACAATATTTTGTTATTCAATATTCAATATTACACAGCATGATGATTTATTTTAGTCTCAGGGATGTTGCGCCTCAGGCTGTAAGTCATGTCTTCATAGACCAAATTTTGTGTTTTCCTCCCATGTCCTTTTTGGAAGCATTGCTTGATCTATTTTGAAAAGACAACAGTTAAGATGCATTACTCATAAGATATTTGTTTTTTATATTTCCAAGTTACCTAACAGTCTCAGTTCCCGGTGCAGTGTGCAGATCTGTTGAAACATATAACATAAACAAGATATAAAAAAAATGCAACAGCTGTTAACAAATAAAAACAACAACAGCAATAATAATTGTAACACATAAAATTATAGTATAAAGACAAAAAAATATGTAGGAACTGTAAAATGGTTTTCTAACACTACAGGTTTTCTTTTCACCAAACATAACTCCTGGATTGAGCAATTTTCTGCCTTGGCCATCATAGGAATAATAATAATAAAATAGCTGGACATTTTCAAGGTTCCAATGACATTAGCAAAGAATTTGAAATTTCTCCAGGCTGTTTTGGTCTCTCTCTCTCTTTCCCTCCCTCCCTCCCTCCCTCCCTCCCTCCCTCCCTCCCTCCCTCTTTCTTTCTTTCTTTCTTTCTTTCTTTCTTTCTTTCTTTCTTTCTTTCTTTCTTTCTTTCTCAAAGTGATAGCAAGAGGTAGCCGTTGGGGCTGGACAATCATGATGATTTTATTACGTCCAGTACATAAGGTATTACACTGTTTTTTCTAAAAAAAACAGTGGCCGGGGAGAACCATCATACTGACCGTGTGTGAGTTGGGCGGCCTTATAAATCTGTTTAATAAAAAAATAATAAATAAATACTCATCCTGGTTGTGGGTTCTTGCAAAACTTCGCTTGGTCGATAAAGCAATAGTGAACTATAGACAGGTCTCTGGTTTGATCCGACATAGCTTATGTTCTTAGATGGGTATAAACCCATATAACCATTTTTATCATTCTACCTGTCATTAAGAATATTAGAAGCCCATACTAAACAATATCACACTGCAGAGATAGAGGAACTAACAGCAAAGGAAGATAGTGATCAATTAGCACTTAAAAGAGGATGATGTGGCAAGCAACACAAGTACCTATCAGCAAATATTAATGTAGTGTTGAATCACCAGGCTTTTGTTTTAAGCTTGTACTTATGTGATTATGATTATATAGGTCCATTGCAGTCCTTACATTGGTATAGAATAACTAGGATAAAGAAACCTGGAGTCCATTAAACTAGAAATTCTTTTGCATTACGAATATCCATTGTTATACTACAATTATGCAGGAAAGGAGTAATTTGATATTATCTTGGGACATTTCTTGAGTGATGTACATAATTTTTAGAAAGGAAAAAATGGAAGTTGATGGAACTTAATTAATGTAAAACCGTGATATTAGCCATACTTACATCTGTATGAATGACGATATAAGATCCCAACATAAGTACCAAGAGCATTAACACAGAGATAAAACCATACAGCATCCAGGGAGATTCAGAACTCTTCTTCTCTGGAGCTGCTGCAGTGAAGAAAATGGGACGTGGTTTATCATAGTGCTTTATACCAACCTTTCCCAGCCTCCAAATGTGAAAGAACAATATTCCCTCTGATCATACTAACTGAAAGATCTGGGAGTTTAGTTCCAGTTCATTTGGAAGCCACCTTTAAGAAAGTGCTTTCAAAAGGCTGCTTTATTGACCCCAGCCTTCCAAAACCTGGACATCCCCTTGATCTGTGAACTTCAGCTCCCAGAATTCACCTAAACTTAAATTATTAATTGTGGGATGCAACACCTCAGATATTTACATTTAATTGTTATAAAGGATTATCATCTATGATATATTTTTGCTTACCGCAAAAGGGAATAATGTGATGGATATGTATGTGAGGGTGTATTTGCGTGTGTGTATAAATGGATAATGATTTGCTTATATATTCTGTGAACTCCTAGAGTCCAATTAGATTGAACCAATGTATAAATTTCATAAATAAATAAATATATAAATAAATAAACAAATCAATCAATCAATCAATGTGTTGTTGACTTTCAAAAATGAGCAATTTCTGAATTAAGATTGGGATGTAGGCTTCAAGTTGAATTAGAAAGTCTCTAAACAAAGGCGAGGTAAATTAAGCAGTTATCTGAATGACTGAATCAAGGTCTGAATTGAATCTTCTGGTCTATAAAATTTCAATTTATTTAAGATTCTAATTTTTTCCAGCCTAAAATTCAGTTCATCCCATTGTCACCTCAGTCTGAGATTTTTTTAAAAAAAAGTTTCCTCAGTTATATACGTTCTCAAATATGTATATTCTGAAGTATATACATCTCAAATATATACCATATGCATATTTTGTATACATGTTTGCTCAATATATATTTTCTGCTTTTTGTCCTCCTCAATACAACACATTTTTATATACTATATTTTCATTTTGTAGGTACTTGACTCGAATGAACACATTTTTGTACTGGACTAGAACCAAATCTGAAGATGCCGAAGTCTGGAAGGGTAAGTGAATTTTAGTTTACAAGTTGCCACTTTCCCCAACCCCAGTGTCATCCAGGTTTATTACTTAAAAAAAAACTTACTTTTGTACCCAAACACTGAAGATTTCAATTTTCCAGACCTCTAAGACAACATGGTTAATGGGAGTTAGAGTCCAAGATAACTAGATAGCATCAGATTGGGAAAAAATGGTTAGTGGTTTGTAAGTGAGAATCAAACTGCTATCCACATGACCATTCCCACCATTCCTACCTTCTACTGCCAAAAGAATATGGGTGCTATTCTTCTGCTTAAGCCCCTTGTCTATGGTCAAGGTTGCTGTGCACATGTATACATCACTGTCATTCTTCTTCAGCTGCTTCAGTGTGATTGTGGCTGTGTTGTTCACCTCAAAATATTCAGTGCGATTTTCATAAGCAGGATCTTCTCTCTTGTTTTTACCGTGTTGGGTAATGTATAGCACATTCGTGGGCTTTCCAAGGATTCGTTTCAGATACAGACCTTCAATCCTATGGATAAACTTGCAGGTGAGATTGACACACTGCTGTTCTTCAGCAGTAAGAACCATCAATTCCTGACTGACCATTTTATCTGGAAAGAAAAAGATCTGAGTGAAGGTGATGTTGAATGTTACTTATGTACTTGCTGTATAGATTAGAGTGTGCACCAGTTCCTATTCTATCTTTTTAAATACTGTATACAAAATCTGAAGATGAAGTCCCATTATAGAATCCTTCCAGGTGTATTTCAGTCTTGACATTTAGGAGAAATCCAGATTTTTTCTGGCTGTCTTGCTGCTGCCTGCAGGCATTGAGCACTCACAACCAAGTTCCAGTTCTTCCTTCACACTAGAATCAGCCTGGCCACTGAGCCTTATCATAGCTTTGTAGTTCTGACTGTCTGCAGTTCCTGCTGGATACTACCTGCCACAACTCTGCTGGAAGGTGGCACCACAATAAACAAGCTTATTTTAATTTGCCATTTCCTCTCATTTAACTTTTTATTATTGTCACTATATCTCAGAATGAGAGCTTCTGTGTTCTGCTACATAGTTTTGCAAAGAAAAAAAAACTTGTGAATTGTGGAACTGCCTTAAAAGCAGTGGCTACCATTTTCAATGTGCATTCTCTTCTTGGAGCATGGTTCAGCTGCCATATGCCACATCTGGTATTGTCATTTAAAGTATTTAAATACTTTTTTCCCCCTATGCCCAGGTTCTCTTCTTCAAAACTCCTCTCCACCATTACATCTAAACAGCTGGATCTCCTAAAAACTTTCTACTTCGATGGTATTCCTGCTTAAAAAATTACCAGTTCCGTTTGCAGGGAAATCTTATTTTCCTGGCATTCAACCGATAAGATTTTATTGGTTTAAAAAACAAATGAAATATTGTCCATCCTTTTGGAACCTGTGAGGACTGTCTATCAAGCTGTTGTTCTGAATGACAAAAATGCAGTTTAATACCTTTACTATAAGTATACTAATATAGACTTCAAAGGAAAGGCCAGATGTAAATCTTAGCATTGAGCTGACTGGCTGAATTCTGACAGTGGACCTTATTCTCTTAATCTAAGAAACACAGTTATGTAATTCAATGATACAGTTAAAAAAAGAAGCTATTGATGTCACTAACGGAGACAAAAGAAACTCCTATTCTATTCTATTCTATTCTATTCTATTCTATTCTATTCTATTCTATTCTATTCTATTCTATTCTATTCTATTCTTCTTTGCTTAGCTGTGTAGGTCTGTCTTCTGCTATTTTTATTTCATGTTTGATTTCCTTACTGCATTAACTGAACTTTAAACTGACAGTAAGTTTTACTCCTTTCTGTTGGAATTTTTTGCAATTTTGGGCTTCCTTGAAGCTCAATATGAAGCCTGCAGTTTAGGAATAAATAAAGTATAACTTTAAGAGTTATACTTAGCATCTCAAAGATCTCAAAATATAAATTTTATATTTTTAGGATACATTTAAGGATTTTTTAAAATATTGTCTATGGGAGTTATTATATAGCAGAAATTCTGACAGAAAGAATTGTAGCTCCCCAAAGTACATATTTGAATATCAATATCAAATTTCTCTGATTCCTTTCATGCCCCAAAATGTAACATGTTGATCAGAGCTGTACAGAGATCCAAATTTGAAGGGAGGAGGTGACTTAGAGTATGTTGTTGTTCAGTCGTTTAGTCGTGTCCGACTCTTCGTGACCTCATGGACCATAGCACGCCAGGCCTTCCTGTCCTCCACTGTCTCCCGGAGTTTACTCAAATTCATGTTCGTTACATCGCTGATGCTATCTAACCATCTCATCCTCTGCCGTCCCCTTCTCCTTTTGCCTTCAGTCTTTCCCAGCATCAGGGTCTTTTCCAGTGAGTCCTCTCTTCGCATTAGGTGGCCAAAGTATTTGAGCTTCAGCTTCAGTATCTGTCCTTCCAATGAGCAGTCAGGGTTGATTTCCTTTAGGATTGACTGATTTGACCTCCTTGCAGTCCAAGGGACTCTCAAGAGTCTTCTCCAGCACCACAGTTCGAAAGCATCAATTCTTCAGCGCTCAGCCTTCCTTATGGTCCAACTCTCACAGCCATACATTACTACTGGAAAAACCATAGCTTTAACTATACGGACCTTTGTCGGCAAGGTGATGTCTCTGCTTTTTAATATGCTGTCTAGGTTTGCCATAGCTTTCCTCCCAAGGAGCAAGCGTCTTTTAATTTCATGGCTGCAGTCACCGTCTGTGGTGATCTTGGAGCCCAAGAAAATAAAATCTGTCACTGCTTCCATTTCTTATTTGCTAGGAAGTGATGGGACCAGATGCCATGATCATAACCTTGCTAGCATGTGAAATGAGCGCAATTGTACGGTAGTTTGAACATTCTTTGGCATTGCCCTTCTTTGGAATTGGAACGTACACTGACCTTTTCCAATCCTGTGGCCACTCTTGAGTTTTCCAAATTTGTTGGCATATTGAGTGCAGCACTTTAACAGCATCATCTTTTAGGATTTTAAATAGCTCAGCTGGGATACTGTCTTCTCCACTAGCTTTGTTGTTAGTAATGCTTCCTTAGGCCCGCGTGACTTCACTCTCTAGTATGTCTGGCTCAAGGTCAGTGACCACACCATCGTATTTATCAGGGACATTAAGATCTTTCTTGTATAGTTCTTCTGTGTATTCTTGCCACCTCTTCTTAATCTCTTCTGCTTCTGTTAGGTCCCTGTCTTTTTTGTCCCTTATCATGCCCATCTTTGCACAAAATGTTCCCTTGATATCTCCGATTTTCTTGAAGAGATCTCTAGTCTTCCCCATTCTATTGTTTTCCTCAATTTCTTTGCATTGTTCATTTAAGAAGGCCTTCTTATCTCTCCTTGCTATTCTCTGGAAATCTGCATTCAGTTGGTTATATCTTTCCCTTTCTCCCTTGCCTTTTGCTTCCCTTCTTTCCTCAGCTATTTGTAAAGCTTCATCAGTCAGCCACTTTGCTTTCTTGCATTTCTTTTTCTTTGGGATGGTTTTAGTTGCTGCCTCCTGTACAATGTTACGAACCTCCATCCATAGTTCTTCAGGCACTCTGTCTACCAGATCTAATCCTTTAAATCTATTCCTCACCTCCACTGTATATTCATAAGGGATATGATTTAGGTCATACCTGATTGGTCTAGTGGTTTTCCCTACATTCTTCAATTTAAGCCTAAATTTTGCGATAAGAAGCTCATGATCTGAGCCACAGTCAGCTCCAGGTCTTGTTTTTGCTGATTGTATAGAGCTTCTCCATCTTTGGCTGCAAAGTATATAATCAATCTGATTTCGGTATTGACCATCTGGTGATGTCCATGTGTAGAGTCATCTCTTGTGTTGTTGGAAAAGAGTGTTTGCTATGACCAGCGTGTTCTCTTGACAAAACTCTATTAGCCTTTGCCCTGCTTCATTTTGTACTCCAAGGCCGAACTTGCCTGTTATTCCGGTTATTTTTTGACTTCCTACTTTAGCATTCCAAGACTAGAGTATATGTCGCCATTAAACAATTTTTCCTTTTATTTATTTATTTTTTTACAAAAAAAATATTTATTAACATACAACATACATAACATGACAAAACATAACACAACACAACACAACACAACACAACACAACACATAACAACATAACAAAACATAACATAACATAACATAACATAACATAACATAACATAACATAACATAACATAACATAACATAACACATATAGTACCTATATAATTGTAACTCCTGCTAATTAATAAAACTCTACCTCCACATCCACTTCCACCTTCACTTCCAAATCTTCCCTCATCTCTCACTCTCCCTTTTTCTCCACCTCTAACTCCTCTTCCGCCTCTAGAACCTTCTCCAACTCTACCTCCTTCCTCCTCCTTCTCTACCATCTCCATCTCCATCTCGGGCTCATACAAAACATACATACATACATACATACATACATACATATATATATGCAAAAAACAAAAAGTGTGACTTCCTACATTCCCAACCAAAAATATTTTACAAATATTTTACATGTTATAGACAAATCATTATATCTATCATATTCCTTTATTATTTCTATTATTTACTTTAATCCTAGTATTATTGTTATTATTGTATTATTTCTATTATTTTCTATTATTTACATTAAGTTTCCAGATGAATCTTTTGTGTCTGTTCTATAAATTTATAAAAAGGTCTCCAACAAAAATCAAACTCTTCCATATTTTTATCATTTAATTGGTCTGTCAATCTAGCCATTTGTGCTAAATCCATCACTTTTATAATCTGTTCTTCTGTTGTAGGTATATAATCTTCTTTCCAATGTCTGGCATAAAGAGTTCTTGCAGCAGTGATTAAATATAATAACAGTTTTCCATATTTCTTATGTAGATGTTTTCCAATAAATCCTAATAAATAAAATTCCAGTTCTTTGTTGATGTCTTCTTGTATTATTTTACATATAATTTTGTGTATTATATCCCAGAAACCTTTTGTTTTTTGACAAGTCCACCACATATGGAAAAAGGTGCCAATTTCTCTTTTACATTTCCAGCATCGATTTGACATAGTATTTTTCATTTTGGACAATATATTTGGCGTGATGTACCATCTATACATCATTTTAAAGAAATTTTCCTTCATATTATAATTAAGAGTGAATTTTAAATCCTTTAACCACATTTTCTCCCAGATTTCTATTTGAATGTCATGCCCCAAATTTTCTTCCCATTTAATTATACAATTTTTTTTTGGTAAGTTGGACATTTTATTTTGTATTAAATTTTTATAAATTTTTGCTGTAAGATGGTCACATTCCGTCCATAATACATTGTCCCAATTTACCAAATGTTTTCTAAAATTAAATTGTTCTTTTATTTGTAAAAAAGTATACCAATTACAAATATACCTTTCCTTTTCTAGGTCTTCTCTTGTCTTAAGTTTATAGTTTGTGCCTTCAAATGTTAATAAATCTTTGTATTTTAACCATTTGTATGGGCCCACGTTTTCTTGACGGGCAAAGGCCTCTTGGGATGATATTAAACAATTTTTCCCTTGGGATTACATGGCAAGAGTTGGCCAAGCTCAAGTCATATGTGGTTTAGCTGCTGACAGGTGTAAGATATGCATATCATCTCCCCTTTTCTCCTTGAAATCTTTACACAGCCCTAATTGTGACAGCTTTATCTGAGAAAGTTAGTGTTATTTACTTTCCAAGACCCGTCATAAAATGCATCAAATACCACAGATAAAACATAATAAAAATTACAAGACAAGTTAATGAAACAGTTTAATAATGCAAGAAAGGAAACAATCTCTATAAACCATAGCTATTCATAGAAATTTTGCAGAAATTGGTCAGAATCCAAAAAAGGAATTTCAGTGGGACTCTAGCAATAAAAGACTCTTGTGACACCATAAAAACTAACAGCATAATTTGTATCTACTTCTTATAAGTACATTTGGAAAGGAAGGTTCTCACATTTTAAATATACAACTATTCAGAATTTATATTTGTAATTTAACTTCTAGATAATATTCCCAAACATCTCTCAGCCAATCCTGAATATCATACATTGTATGACATACATATTTATGCTTTTCCAGACAATTTCTGCTTTTACACACTCAGCTTCTCTATTTTACATGAGCATTGCCAACGCTGAACAGATACCATGATGGCTATGGAGAGCCAAGGCAGCTGTAAAACAAGGCTAATCATGAGCCCATGGTTCTTGGTGTGGAGAGGAGGAAGCCAGATGAAATGGAATATCTTGAAAGAAGATATGACTGCCTGGAATTTTGAATAGAAGCACTTAAGTTGCTACCACATTATATTGCAAGTCCTACTTAGCTACGACCAGTTACTAGACTGGGTTTCACTCATCTTGTTCACCCATCGTGCAGAAAAATACACAAAAGAGACATCTACAAGTCACACTTAGATATGAAGAAAGCATACCGTTTTTGAGATAAATGATACAAACATTGAGTATTCACGTTATTCAAAGGAAACTTTGATTTATATCAATGTGCTAAACCCAAGTCTGATTTCTTCCCCTACACTCAGCCAAAATAGTCTCTCTCTTTATATCACAAATAAAATCAACATCCATACAAATGAAGAGTCATTTTTTAACTTAGCCCATACCATTAATTCTCAGTGAGGGTTAAAAATCAACAAAACAACTTTTGGATATTTTCTACCTTTTGGTTCTGCATTTCCAGGAGAAAGCAGGAAGAGAAAATACACAGAAAGAATCCAGGGCATTTCGCAAAATGTTTTATTTTTCTACCTGAAAGCAGTTACCCTATATCCTGCAGAGCAAAAACTGCCTTTCCATTTGGGTGATCATGTGATTTTCAACCAAATGAGTGCTTGGCTGACTGTAAACCACATCAGTATATACATTCAAATCTAATGGTGTGAGTAACTAGCCACAAATAAGACCGCATTTCTGAGCACATAAAAACATGTATTCAGCCTTAGTCCTTCTTTTGGTAAAATATTGACAATCATGAAAATGTTCATGCTAGTCCTTCTTCATAAGCAAAGGTTGTTTCTGCTTTATTCCACCTGCACATACAGATTATATATCATAGTTTCTCTAAGATAGGGTGAAGGAGGACTAAAATAAAAATAAAGAGTCCCTTGCATGGGAGATGGGCGGGGAATAAATTTGAATAATAAAAAATAAAATAAAATAAAATAAAAATAATCTTTACTAATTTATCTGTGTCCAGGAGATCTTTCTGAATTCTCCATACTTTATCAAGAACTTGTCTGTTAGGTTAAGAAGAGGACATTTGCCTTAAACATCTTTACTTGAACATCAATGTTAGTTTGGGCTTACTCCTAAGTAGACATGGATAGGAATGCACTGTTAATCACAACTGGCATGTGGGCTTCATTGAATGAACCTTACACCTTTAAAACTCCTGTTGTTTTAGAGGTATACATACCCATCAAGCTATTCCTTTCCAGGGTAAACAATGTTACATACAATACAGAAAATGAGTAAGAAATAGTTTGTCAAATCAGTTAACAGCATAAGAAAAAGAAGCATACCTCAATTTAGTCAACACCATTTACTACACCTCTCTATAGCTTCTTTGAGTCCTTGCAAATTATCTTTTTTTCCACCACACACATCCTTTAAATTTCTCGACTTTCTCTCTTGGAGGATCCCATTAATGCCAGCCAATCAAGACTTTCTGAGTCTTCCCCTTTCTCTCAGCTCATTCACTCTTCTTTCATACTGTATTTTGCAATTAATCACTCCTTCATTCTTTCTATATAATTAAACCATCTCAATGTACTTTTTTCATACTAGTCACTCATTTTTATATTCAGCTACAATACATTCCTTCAGCACGCATATATTTTTGACCCAATCTTGTTTTACTACACGAACACATATTTAATATAATATAATGTTCCCACAGCATTCAACTTATTTTTATGTGTATCCTGACATACCGAACTCTCAATTACCTACAAAAAAATGGAAGAAGGATGTCCTCACAAAAAGTCACATTTTGTTTCTTTCAACAATTATGCCTCACAAACAAGGCATTCACACAAAACATTCCATAATTCTAGCTTGTTCCTTTTGTCATAGGGTTTCTCTAAATTAAAAAAAAAAAGCTTTATCACATTTATACAGTTGTCAGTGGCCTTCATAAGAGCAAAACTTTTGTTGGTGCATCTATCTGGTATAGAACTATACTGCACTTTCCAAATTTTGCTCATTGTCTCATATCCTTTTGATCAGAATTTTCAAAATTCTGTTAAACACCTTCTCAGGGACACTTGTCAAACTAATGCACAGTAGTTTTTGCATTCACACTTGCTACATTTCCCTTTGTTTAGGGGAATAGCAATAGCATTCTTCCAATTATCAGGACAAGGTGCAGTCTTTACATATATTGTTAAATAAGTCACACAGTGATGTCATATTCAAACCACATCTGTATTTAAAAAAGAATAATAACATTTTTAAAGGTTAAATTTTGTTGTTTTTATTGGTTGTTGGGAGCTACCTAGAAGCACTATGTGAGATAGGTAGCCATATAAATTCTTAAAATTAAATAAATACATTTTCCAACTATATCATCTATCTCACAGCTTTAGCATTTTCAACAGTTTTTTCCCCCCAAAGTTTGTATTATTTTTTACAACAAGGATAAAAAACTACAAAAAACAAAAATACTACAAAAAAAAAAAAACATTAAAAGTTAGGCTGGCCATATTTCCTTGAGGCAAAAATGGGACATTGGGATGGGAAAAACGGGACAGGGTCTTATGTAATATTCCCCCCGCCCCACGCGATTGGCTGCCGCCTGCAAACCCCGCCCCTTGGTCCACATGATTGGCTCCCACCTGCAAATCCCGCCCCCCGTTCCGCCTGATTGGCTCCCAATCGCAAACCCCACCCCCGGTCTGTGCAATTGGCTCCCGCCTGCAAACCCCGCCCCCCATTCCACACGATTGGCTCCCGCCTAGCCAATCACCCTCCTCTCCACCTCTCCGCCCTCTTTTGCTGCGTGCTGACAGGCAGGAGGGCTTCCTCTTCCGGGCTGCCTCCAATCGGCAGCTCCGGCTCGGATCCTCCTTCCGCGCCATTCCCGCCGGGTTTAAAAAATGGGACAAAATTGAGATTTTTATCAAAACGACAGGACGGTTGAAAAATGCTAAAAAAAGCGACTGTCCTGTTCAAAATGGGACATATGGTCAGCCTACTTTGTGCCTAAGGCAGGACTAGAACTGATGGCCTCATGATTTCTAGCCCGTTGCTTTAACCACTACACCAAACTGGCTCTCAATATCCCACACACTGTATAACTAATCTATAGTTATATCTATATATTTATAGAGAAAGGGACACCACTAGCTAAAACAGGATAAGCCAACCAGGGTTTATGGCCTTCTGTAAATCGCAGGCCCTTTTTTCAAGCCCCACCAAGGTCCCATGGCCAAAATTGCACAGCAAACGAAAGAAATTCAGGGGCACATTTGTGCAGGTGTGTGCTTGTTTTCAATGCCCTTCCTCAAAGTGGAATAGGTGCATTAAGAGACCTTATATCCCCTGGAAACTGGAAAAAAAGTAGAATTAAAACCATAGCAGCAAAGAGATTGTCTAGCTTTGCGAGAAGGAATTAATGAAAAAGAGGGATGTTTATTTCCCACTCTAGGGTTAAAATAGTTTTTCCCCCTCCCTTATTAGGACAAGAGGAATATGGAACGATTGCTAGAGACAAGCAGGAAGTTTGCTCAGCTTTTTTTTTTGTTTTGTGAGGCTGGCACACTTCCTGCCCAGATCATTCGACGGGGCACTAGCGTTTCTCCTAATCTTTTGCACTTGGTGTCCCACCAAGGATTGCAACTGAAGGATTGCACTGACCCTCGGTGCGCTGGGAGGGACACGCTCCAAAAGGAGGGGATGGGGCCTTGTGGAAAGCTCAGATTGCTTTGATGTACATTTAATGGGTGCCATAGATAATATTACTGCCCAGTCCTGAAGATAATGATTTCCCCCTTCCGTCATGTTGAAAAGGATAATTGGCTAACCCTTTCTGGAGGTCTTTGCAGGGGACCACCAAGGAGGTTGCATGTTATAAACCATGCATCAGTTGCTCTTTGGATTTAAAGGCAAAAAGATACTTCTAAGAGCAGGTTTAGAAGCTTCCTCGTACCTCGTGATCCAAAGAGCTGCACAGCCATAGTGTACTGCTCTCATATCCTTCCTTCCTCCTTCCCTCCTTTCCTCCCTTCCTTCTTTCCCCTCTTCCTCCTTCCCTTCTCCCTCTTCTTCCTTCCTTCCTTCCTTCTCTCCCCTTCTTCCTTCCTTCCTCCCGTTTCCTCCCCCTTCCTTCCTTCTGTCCTTCCTTCTCCTCTTCCTCCTTCCCTCCTCCCCCTCTTCTTCCTTCTCTCCCTTTCCTTCCTTCCTTCCTTCCTTCCTTCCTTCCTTCCCTTCTTCTCCTCTTCCTCCTTCCCTCCCCCCTCCCCCCTTCCTTCCTTCCTTCCTCCCTTCCTCCCTCCCTCCCTCCCTGTATCTACAGCACACTGTTCCTGATCTATAGCGGCTTCCCAAGCCTCCCTCCTTGGGAGTTAAAGCCAATTCTTTCTCCTCACCTGACATTTCTGCAAGGGATTAAAGACAGGGAAGCAGAAGGCAGCCCGAGCAGCAGTGAGAATAAGTGGGGGATAAAAGCGACGTTTGTACTCCCGCAGTTAATCTCGGCTCCTATACAACTTCCCCAGTCACATGGTCGGATGCAAAACCCGGACGGCACCGGCATGAAAAGCCCTGCTTGGATAGGCTGACCATATTTCTTTGAGGTAAAAAACGACCCTGGACAAAGTGGGCGTGCATTCGCACGCGCTTTGCCGCAGGAACTTTCAATAATGGGACAAAATGGGTATTTTTATTAAAATGACGGGAAGCTCCAGAATTGTTTAAAAAATGGGACTGTCCCGTTCAAAACGGGACGTATGGTCAGCCTAGTGTGTGTGTGTGTGTGCGCGCACGCGCGCGATTACGCTGAGCAAGTAATCTGCGCACACACACACACGTACCCTCTTCCCACAACCTTCCCGTGCCTGCTTTCCCTGGCCTCACCACTGCTGGGCAGACAATCTCAGGATCAGGTAAGGAGGCAGGAACCTGGACTGTGGTGCTGCTTCTGCTGCTGGGATCGCACGCGGCAACTGGGCTTCCAGTTGCCGCGCTGATAGGGCCTCTTCCGGGCTGCCTCCATGGCAAGTCCGGCTCCAGTCCTCCTTCCTGTCTTCCTGTCCTCCTTCCCGCTGGGTTTAAAAAAGGGACAAAATGGAGATTTTGATCAAAACGACGGGACGGTTGAAAAATGCTAAAATAACGGGACTGTCCTGTTCAAAACGGGACGTATGGTCACCCTATTAAAAGTGTAAAAACACAAAAGAGAAAACTTTTAGAAAGTTACATACATACAGGTGGCTTCCAGCTTTCCACAGCAAGAATATACAACAATTCCCACAAACAAACCCTTCCTCTATATCAAACCATAATCACATTATTTCTATAAATCCCTCTATTAACACATATATAAATCTCTAATACAATTGTTCCTTCCCCTTACATAAAATATATATATACATATATTTTTTACTTCAAACTTCCCTTCCTCTTAAAAAATAATCCATTTAATTTTTTTCCCCTTCTACTACTATTCTATATACTTCTGTCTACACAATAAACATCAAATTATAGAAACAAATAAATTGTCTGCCTTTATAATAAACAATCTTAACCCTATTAGATCTCAAAAACAGTATAAAACATTATTATATCTTATCAATATCCTTTAAGTTTTACAAATCTATAACCCTATAAAACAATCATATTAGTCTCTTTATCAATCCAATTAAATATTCTTAATTTTTTATAAATTGTCTACCTTTATAATTAACAATCTTAACCCTAATTATGCTTAAAAACAATATAAAATATTACCAGAACTTGTCAATATCTTTTAAGTCTTAGAAATCAAAAATCCTGTAAATCATGTTAACCTCATTATCAGTCCAATTCAATATTCTTAATTTTTTACCCCTCCTCAAAATATACCAGGGCATTCAGATATTTCACCATTACACCAACAGCATTTTTTTACAAAGATCTAACAGTCCAATAGCTTCAAAAAATAAAGCAAAAGAGAAAAAAACCTCCCACATAACATACTCTTCTTTCCCATAACATTGATTGAAATAGTCATAACATTTCCCCCGCTTGGCAGTTCCTTTTGCAGTCCTAAAGTTAAACAATCGTTTTAATCCCATAAACACCAATCCAGAGTTTTCAGCTGAGAGTTTTCCATTTTCCCCCACAACAGTAAAAACAACATCTTTTCCAATATGTCTATGAAGGTTCTCAGTCATCCAGGTGGAATTGTCTGTAGCTTGAATCATGTCAACTGGATTTCTATTTTCTCAGTGGAAACGTTTCGCTCCTTATCCAAGGAGCTTCTTCAGTCTGAGCAAAGTTAGTAAGGGAATCCTTAAATATGTTTCTAGGTGGCTGTGTGACCTTGCACCTGGGGCTAGGTCATGGTTATTTTGAGATGTTATTTCTAAGTCCCTTTATCATCTAAAGGAGGATCGTTAAGATTACCATGCTGCTGTTGAGCTTGCGAAATGGTCTTAATCTTCCTAGGCACAGAAGACAAAGCAGGAAGGAAAATAGGGGAAAGATTGTGCCTGAGGCCCCCACCTCTATTCAAGGAAGGATTTTCCAAGTTGGCAGAAATGGATTCCTTGACCCCTCTCTCAAACTACCTATCTTCTCTGTCTAAAATGTGAACATTAATGTCCTCAAATGAGTGTCCTTTTTCCTTTAGATGAAGATAAACTGCTGACTCTGGTACTGTGGTGTTACTTCTCCTGTGTTGATAAAGATAAAAAGGATATTTGGCAAACACCACATACCTGTATATTTCAAACCCACCAACACACTGAGACAGAGGCTTGTACACCCCAAAGATCAAACTCCAAAACACAAGAAAAGCAATGTAGTTTATGCAATCCAGTGCAGTGAGGAGTGCTCTGAACTCTACATTGGAGAAACCAAACAACCTTTGTACAGGAGGATGGCCCGTTAAATCAGTAGAATGTTTAAGATGTATTTAAACATTTATTTAAACATCATTTATCAGATTAAGCCCCAATGCAATCAACCAGTCTGGGAGATTTTGAATTCAGCAGGAGTCCTTGTTGGAGGATCTGTACCTGAACCTAAACAGAGTGCTGAAGAAAAAAAATACTGAGTACCTAAGAAGCAGAATGTCCCATTAAAAGAAAAAAAAATGCCCATAATATAGTTGTCTTGAATGCAGAATAAAGGCTTAGTACTCTTAGCTGCCATTGTATGCTAGCAGACTTTTATTTATTTATTTATTTATTTATTTATTTATTTATTTATTTATTTATTTATCAAATTTATACAAACAAGTGACTCTGGGTGGCATACAATGCTAAAAAGCCATTAAAATATTCAGAACAATTATTATTATCATTAAAAAAACCTTAAAAAACTATAAAAACAAAGGCTAAAAAGAGAAGAAATATTAGGCGAAGAGTAGATGTTAATAATAATGGAGCCACCTCAGTATCTCTTCAGCCCCTGACATCCAGACCTCTCAGGCCTGATGGCACAACCAGGTTTTGAGGGACTTCTGGAAAGTCAATAAGGATGGAGCCAGCCTCACTTCGGGGGGATGTTCCATAAAGCGGGCACCATGGCAGAAAAAACCTGCCACCTAGGAACTGCCAAATGCAGCTCCCTAGGCAACATGACCCATAACATGCCCTGTCTGTTGGATCTGGTGGGATGGGCAGATGCAATTGGGGAGAAGTGGTGCCATGTAGGTTGGATTTTAAAGGTCAAAACCAGCACATTGAATTGGACCCGGAAGCAGACTGTTAACCAATGCAGCTCATGGAACAGAGGTGTAACATGTGTTGTTCTAGAAACATAGATAACTGCCCGCTCCACTGCATTATATTTGAAGTAACAGCTTGATTTATTTTTTAAAAAAGTGAGAGACTGTGGGAACTGGCAGAGGAGGACTTCAGTGGATGCAGGAAGAGACAGTAGAGCCCAGCAGTGGGGAGGATGGGAAGGAAATGTTTCAAAGAGGTACTACCTTAATTGGCTTGAAGTCTGCCTTAGGTTTTTCCCCTGAGTGACACTGTATTAGAGGTGGATATAGTTCCATAATATTGGAGAATCAGCTACATACATATTCATTCATTAAACTATTTCATCCACTCTTTTGCGGTTTAAATATTCACACATATTCACATTTAAATGGTTGTATTCTTCTACAAAAAATGTGTTTGTTTTTTTTGTATTAGAGCTGGGAAGATTGGGCAGGCCAGCCAGTAAGATATGCCATGCTGGCAGCTTCTCAAGGGAGGAGGAGGAGGAGATGATAGAGAGGACAATGCATACCAACCTCTCTGGATATTGTTTGGTTGAAACCTGGAACAGCCAAAGCATTCCAGATTCTGTTCCTGCCAAATTGTCACTGAACCAAAATGGTTCAGGAGAACCTCTGGAATGCAAAATATTAGTTCTAGAATTTTCCCTATTTTGTACACACCTCTAGCAGTAGCCATTGAAAAAGCCTCTTTGAGCAGTCAGCAAAACAACCTGGCCTTTAGGGGTGGGGATGGGGAAAGGACACAGAGAAACTGGTGCCAGGTCTTTCAAAGCAGTTCATGATTATTTATTTATTTATTTATTTATTTATTTATTTATCGCATTTATTCACCGCCCATCTTGTACAAACGACTCTGGGCAGTTTACAAGCAAATTTAAAACAGTAAAAGAGTTATATTTATGTTATGTTATTTTAATTGTTTGTTTTTTGTAAACCATCCAGAGTCCCCTTTGGGGGAGATGGGGCGGTGATATAAATCAAATTATAAATAAATAAATATTGATTAAAAGAGATACATTATAAAATATACATATACAAATATACTAAAAACTCTAAAATATAAAATATGAGATCTAAAACACAAGATGGTGAGATCACAGTCTTGATAAAATTCTCAGGGCTGCATCAAGGTGCCAGCCACTCCCACAACAAACTATCCCCCCTCCCACCCCAAGAGAGGTGGCACAGCCACGTCTTGAGCCCCTTTTGGAAGGCCGGGAGAGTGGGGGCCTGCCTTATCTCTGGGGATAGCTTATTCCAGAGGGCAGGGGCTATGGCAGAGAAGGTCCTCTTCCTGGACCCTGCCAATCGACAATCTCTCATGGACAGGGTCCGTAACATGCCCTCTCTGCCTGACATTTAATTCTTGTAGTCCATATTTTTTAAATCTGTGTCCTGTTGATAACAATTGCAACACTTCTTAAATTAAAATTTTCAATCTCTTCATTGTTATTTACATCTGTAGGTCTTATTTGTCCATAGTTTTCAGAAAAGGACATGAATTCAAGAGCATCTGACTTCTCCAAGGCAAGCTTCAATTTAGAACTCATTACTTATCTGATGCTGGATTGGAAGAGTTTAAAGTACTTAAAGCAAACAGAATTTAAATATTGTCCAATGCCTGAAGATCATGCCTTTTATTAAGCTGGATAAGCAAGTCTTTTCTTCCAACTACAATGGAAATTCTTCCTGGTAAGCAAGTGTATTGCCAAATGTCCAAGCAGTGATCAGGTGCTCAGGCAATTGGTTCTTTTACATCCAGAGATAATAAGCACACCAGTGGATAAAGAAACTTTAAGCTCTATTTAAACTTAAGCAAACAGATTTAAACAGACACACAGTTTGGCAGATTATACAAAAGCATAAAAACATACCAAAGCAAGGTGATACCTTTATTCCCTTTGCTACCAGGAACCTGACCAGGATAGCGAGAATAACCCCAAAAGGGTGGCTCTTAAGTCCCACAGCACCCAGTGTCCTGAGTCTGTATAGAGGTTCCCAGCCTCAAAAGACAATCCTAAGGTTTTTATCAAAGTCTGGCCCCCAAACCCCATGACCAAGTTTCCATGGTAGTGAAGCTGCATAGCCTGACCTTGACTGGGATTCTTCCTGGGGTCTAGCACCTGTCCATGACATCATTCCAAGAGCCTGGGAAGCTATCAGATAAGCCAGTGCCTAACAAAAACAAACTCTTATCTCCCCCCTCCCATTCCAAGCTGCTGGAGGGGCTGTTGAAGGAGTGGACTTATGCTTAAACTAACAAGCTGGGGGTTATGTCTTATCTCTCCCCCCACTTCAAACAAAGATATGTTCTGGAGGGCTGTTGGAGGAGTGGGTGTATTCTTCTTCTCTCCCACCCCCATGCCATACAGAAATAAAAACAAGCCAGTTAAACATCAGTATAATTCAAAATATACTCTAATCTCCTAGGTGTGAGGGAGAAAACCAAAACATGTCACTTGACTCCTCAAGATAACAATGGTCTTCTGCACGTTGCCACTACAGCAAGAAAAAGAATAAACAAAAATATTTAATAGGCTCCCAAAGCAGAAGATCATGCAATTATTTGTATGCAAATGCTGTTGATAAATAAAAAATAAACTATTTGCCTTTAAGTTGTTTGAATTGCTTATTGTCCATCTAGTCTCCAAGAGATGAAGCTGACTTAAGCAGCCTTGACATTTTTTTGTCCTAATCAAAAACTCTACCCTGCAAAGAGGATGGAACCAGATTAGCCATACAGCACATGGTTCATATATAGGTTCAATCCAAATATCTGCAATTATGGCTAGGAAAGATTCCAGGACTGCTGCTAGTCAGGGTCAACAACACTGATTTAAATCACTTGATAGTTTGAGTCACTATCAGAAAGCATCCTACATTCCTAGGTCACACTTGCAGAGAAAGTACAAGAGGTGGCAGTGTTTATGCCCAGCTTGACCAAATGCTATGAGAAAAAGGATACAGCTCTTCCAAGCAACATCTAGCCTAACACGTTTGTAAAGAATGGAATGGAGCTTATGTAAGCATAACGAGCACTAGTGCCATTCGAGGCAACCTTATATTTACTGATTGGATCAAGAGCAATCTCTCTTCCCTGATGGGGGAAAAGGAGATTATAGAAGTGGCAGCAAGAAAGCCACTGAATCGGTTATTAACTGTGTGAGTAACTACCAGGTATGTCAACATATGTATAGATCTATAAAGAGATATATATCTACCTTGATTTGGAAGAAAGCACGGAAAACTTCCCTTTCTGATTAACATGTTTGTGAGAGTGAATTAATGTGTTCCAAACAATGAATAACAAACAAAAACTGGAACTACCAACAACACTGAGAAAATAATTAATGAGTATTTTAGAGCTATGGACTTTTCTGTTTTTTTTTAATGAGGCAATAATTCTACTTCTATTGTTCATTTTTAATCAACCTTTGTTTGTTTGTTTGTTTTGATTTATATGGCTGCCCCTCTTGCCACAGTAACTCTGGACAGTGAACAAAGTTTAAATGAAATGAAATGTAAATAAAATATAAAACCTTAAAACATATGATGGTTTTATAATATAATATAAAATATATTATTTCATTGCTCCCATTCAGAGTACGCTTGAGTATTTGAAATGATCTAATGGAGCCAGGCTTTTCCTTCAAGGCAACAAATAGAGAGAAGTCTCCTTTGAATTAAGCTCCTGACAACCTACATGAACACAGCCATGCGGTGTTCTTAACAACTGTAAAGATGTGGTTGTTGTCGGGCTTCCGGGCTGTGTGGCCATGTACTGGAATTTGTGGTTCCTAACGTTTCGTCAGCATCTGTGGCCAGCATCTTCAGAGGGCAGGAGCACAGACAGAAGAGCTCTTTCTGTGCTCAGGTAGAATGGCAATGTACAGATGTGGTTTGCCACTGCCTTCTTCTTGGATTTTTTTTCCTAGCAAGAAAAATAAATTAAAATGTAATATCAAGAGTTTTTTCCATATTCTAGGATTCCCCATGCACTTTCAGTTATCAGGAATTGACTTCAATGGATAAAATACAAATAGAAAAAAATCACACTGACAGAGGATGCAGTGAAAAGGGTTGGAGGCTCATATGGACACTCTGGCCTTAAAAAGACTCTGCCAGCAGTCATGGCTCATTGGGTGGTGATTCACTGGATTCAAGTTAACTAGAAGGCATTTGCCCCTATGTTCAATTTTTCTAGGCAATATAGATTGAACTATGTTCAAATGTGAGGTCCCAGAGATAATGATAAATAATGAAGCTGATACAATGTTTTCATGCCAAATATGCATAGAACTTCATCCCCAATATCTTTTTTTTGCCATGTCTGTCTCCATAGCAATGGTTCCAGTAAATGGTCATTAGGCATTGAAAAATATCAATCTACAGATACCCCTTACTTGCACAAGATGCATCTTTCTTCCTTCTTCTGTACAAGACAGCCAATAAAATGAAAGCCAACGAAATAATAGGAATCACAATGAATATTATCTCAGGTTTTTCCAGTGTGGTTTTTTCTGTTATACTTGTGGAAGTTATAACACTTTCAAGTGTCATACATGTAGAGGCTGTATAAAGTAAAGAAAAGAAAATGGAGTGAATTTTGTACCTGGACAATTAACAAGGTAGTGTCTTCTTGAGGTTGAGCTGAACTCCTGGTAATTTCATGGACATGTCCATATGATTTTCTTGGCAACAGCACAGAAGTGGTTTGCCATTAAAAAGTAAAGGTTCCCCCTGCACATTTGTGCAGTCGTGTCCAACTCTAGGGGCCGGTGCTCATCTCCATTTGTTAGCCGAAGAGCCAGCGTTGTCCGAAGACGCTTCCGCGGTCATGTGGCCGCATGACGTGCACGGAACGCTGTGACCTACCCACCGAAGTGGTACCTATTAATCTACTTGCATTTGCATGCTTTCGAATTGCTAGGTTGGCAAGAGCTGGAGCTAGTGCGGGAGCTCACTCCGCACGCAGGGCTAGGGATTCGAACCTCCAAACTTGCAATCTTCCGATCGACAAGCCTGGCGTCTTACCCGCTGAGCCACCACGCCCCTGGTTTGTCATTACCTTCTTCCAAATTAGTCTAGTTCTGGGTTTTCTTGGTGGTTTCCCATCCAAGTATGAACTTCGTCTGACCCTGCTTAGCTTTTTGGATTCAAACAAGTTCAACTATATACTGCTACCTAGCAAAGTATATGGATAGTGCTAATCAAAGATATGGGGGTGGTTAGCGTAATAATATCCTCCTTTTAAGAACATACCATCTTTTGGATTTTTATTTTTTTATTTTCATGGTAGTTTTTAAATGTATAGGCTTTTAACTTTTATATTGTGATTGTAAACCGCCCAGAGTCTACCATGGTAGTGATGGGCGGGGATAAATCCAAATAATAAATAAATAAATAAATATGACATGGTAGGAAGCCATTCCCTTCCCAAAAGTGGGACTGCTACAAATCCCTGCCTTGCCTCCCAACCACAACCTTTGCCCCTTCTTGTGTGGAAAGAATCTCTTCTCCAAGGTCTGTCAACAGAAGTACTTCCTATTTATTCCTCTCAATCATGACAGCTAAATGGAGCTTCTGTATAGGCAGAAGATCACTGAATATTAGATGCGTGGGACAAATAACATGACAAAGTGATGGACTTCATGTCCTGCTGGAGTTCTAGTCCAGACAGAGATAAGTAGCTTGCCAAGATTGGAGTCTGAGCATCAATCTTACACTTTTATTAATTTGCCCCCAAAGATCTTATAATTAAATTTCCATTTAATTACTCCAAAATGCTCATTACCCACCTAAAATTGTTCAACTGAAATATATGAGTAGTTCTCATATATAACAAACACATTGTCAAGACTATCTTGGGAAAAACATATTTGCTAACTATTCTTTTAATACATATAATTACCAATGTTCCTTGGTTGGTAGTGATGGTTGTTGTCAATCTGAAGTATAGACCTCACAATGAAAAAATGAAACACATCTGGTTGTCTGCTGGGAACTCTTGTGTTGTTGAAAGTACAGCAATATTCAGTTTCAGAGAGAGCAGATTCCAGTTGAAGGGTATTGCTTAGACTGAATGACCGATCCTCATTTTTCACAGACTCAGATGTTGAGTTATGAGTCAGATTAGTTCCAGCCTTAGAAACCCAATAGAGCTTCTCCTCTGGGTAACCTCCAGATGCTGTACAAACAAGAGTGTCATTCCGTTTTATGACTTGAGGGCTAGTATATGGTGCTGTAAAATATGAGAATGCACTAATCAGAACAGGAGAACTACATCTTGGCAAAACAGAGAAATTGCTCATAGATTTTAAAGGAATAAGAGTTCCTCCAGGGTCTACTGCTTTTTCAATTATATTTGTATCACTCCCATCCCTTGTCTCTCTTCAAGAATGTACTGATCTCAGCCAGTTATCATTCAGGCCTAATTCTTTTCATTTCATCATATCAAAATGAAGTAATGTGTCTCCCGTGGACACCTACAGGATAGTCCCAGAGACATCATAATTGGCAGACCAAATACATACATCTGTTTTTTTGGAGGATTTAAAATTAGCTTTTTGAGGTTAATATTATGTCCTATTTTGCTGCAATAATATTCTAGTCTTTAAAAGAAGAACAAGAGCTTGTTTGTTTTATTATTGGCCACCCAGCTAAAAAATTACCCTGGTCATTGCACAAATTGAAAAAACCATAAATACTTTAAAAACAATAGAGGAAATGAACCAAGGAATAACAAGCAAAACACCTAATAAACCCCCCCCAAAGGGACATTTCTTAACTAATTCCTGGGGAAATAACCATGTCTTTAAGGCCTAAGATGCCAGGGTCGGGGCCATTTGAACCTCAGGGGGAACACCATTCCAGAGAGCAGTCATGGCAACAGAGAAGGCATGCCTCCTAGGTCCCATCAGAGGATATTCTTCTACATGCATGAAATTTATGAGCCCTCTGTCCTGATGCAATGCCTATCTCTTCACCTTAAATTTCTTCTTCTTGATTTTCAGCATCAAAGCATACAGTTTCCAGTATCATTTGCTGGCTTAGTAGTATTTATTTTGTTTCATAGCCATGACCTCTGCAGCAAGAATCCTCCTGCTGCATTACATTTGAACAGCTAAACCATCACATTATTCCTGCAGTCTTTTCTACAAAAGCATTATGAAAATATATTTCAAATCATTTGTGTTTATGTCATTCTATTAGTTACATATTTCTAAATACCTGCCTCCAGCAAAGGAGATCGTTACCTTGTCGTGGTGCTGGAGCTTGAGCACCTCAATGAAACCATGAGCTAAACCGTGAAGGGACACCCAAGACGGGAAGGTCGTGGCAGAGAGGTCAGACTAAATACGATCCCTGGGGAAGGTAATGGCAACCCACCCCAGTATTCTTGCCATGAAAACTAAATGGATCTGTACAACCAAAGATATGTCGGTATACCATCGGAAGATGGGACTCCCAGGTCGGAAGATGGTCAAAATGCTACTGGGGAGGAACAGAGGATACGTTCAACTAGCCCCAGATGTGATGACGCAGCTAGCTCAAAGCCGAAAGGACGGCTAGCGGCCGACGGTGCTGGTGGTGAACGACGAATCCGATGTTCTAAAGATCAACACACCATAGGAACCTGGAATGTAAGATCTATGAGCCAGGGCAAATTGGATGTGGTTATTGGTGAGATGTCAAGATTAAATATAGACATTTTAGGTGTCAGTGAACTGAAATGGACTGGGATGGGCCACTTCACATCAGATGACCACCAGATCTACTACTGTGGACAAGAGGACCACAGAAGAAATGGAGTAGCCTTCATAATTAATAATAAAGTGGCTAAAGCAGTGCTTGGATACAATCCAAAAAACGATAGAATGATCTCAATTCGAATTCAGGGTAAGCCATTTAACATCACAGTGATCCAAATATACGCCCCAACCACAGATGCTGAAGAAGCAGAAGTAGATCAGTTCTATGAGGATCTGCAGCACCTACTAGATAATACACCAAAAAGAGATGTTATTTTCATTACAGGAGACTGGAATGCTAAGGTGGGTAGTCAGACGACACCTGGAATTACAGGCAAGCATGGTCTGGGAGAACAAAATGAAGCAGGACATAGGCTGATAGAATTTTGCCAAGACAACTCACTGTGCATAACAAACACTCTCTTCCAACAACCTAAAAGACGACTTTATACATGGACTTCACCAGATGGTCGACACCGAAATCAGATTGACTACATCCTTTGCAGCCAAAGGTGGCGGACCTCTATACAGTCGGTAAAAACAAGACCTGGAGCTGACTGTAGTTCAGTATTAGAATCAGACTAAAGAGAATAGGGAAGACCCACAGATCAGTTAGATATGAGCTCACTAATATTCCTAAGGAATATGCAGTGGAGGTGAAGAATAGATTTAAGGGACTAGATTTAGTAGATAGGGTCCCAGAAGAACTATGGACAGAAGTTCGCAACATTGTTCAGGAGGAGGCAACAAAAAACGTCCCAAAGAAAAAGAAAACCAAGAAGGCAAGATGGCTGTCTGCTGAAACACTGGAAGTAGCCCAAGAAAGAAGGAAAGCAAAAGGCAACAGTGATAGGGGGAGATATGCCCAATTAAATGCAAAATTCCAGAGGTTAGCCAGAAGAGATAAGGAATTATTTTTAAACAAGCAATGTGCGGAAGTGGAAGAAGACAATAGAATAGGAAGGACAAGAGACCTCTACCAGAAAATTAGAAACATCGGAGGTAAATTCCAGGCAAAAATGGGTATGATCAAAAACAAAGATGGTAAGGACCTAACAGAAGCAGAAGAGATCAAGAAAAGGTGGCAAGAATATACGGAAGATCTGTATAGGAAGGATAATAATATTGGAGATAGCTTTGACGGTGTGGTCAGTGAGTTAGAGCCAGACATCCTGAAGAGTGAGGTTGAATGGGCCTTAAGAAGCATTGCTAATAACAAGGCAGCAGGAGACGATGGTATCCCAGCTGAACTGTTTAAAATCTTGCAAGATGATGCTGTCAAGGTGATGCATGCCATATGCCAGCAAATTTGGAAAACACAAGAATGGCCATCAGATTGGAAAAAATCAACTTATATCCCCATACCAAAAAAGGGAAGCACTAAAGAATGTTCAAACTATCGAACAGTGGCACTTATTTCACATGCCAGTAAGGTAATGCTCAAGATCTTGCAAGGTAGACTCCAGCAATTCATGGAGCGAGAATTGCCAGATGTACAAGCTGGGTTTAGAAAAGGCAGAGGAACTAGAGACCAAATTGCCAATATCCGCTGGATAATGGAGAAAGCCAGGGAATTTCAGAAAAACATCTATTTCTGTTTTATTGACTATTCTAAAGCCTTTGACTGTGTGGATCATAACAAATTGTGGCAAGTTCTTGGTGGTATGGGGATACCAAGTCATCTTGTCTGCCTCCTAAGGAATCTGTATAACGACCAAGTAGCAACGGTAAGAACAGAGCACGGAACAACGGACTGGTTTAAGATTGGGAAAGGAGTACGGCAGGGTTGTATACTCTCACCCTACCTATTCAACCTGTACGCAGAACACATCATGCGACATGCTGGGCTTGAGGAATCCAAGGCTGGAGTTAAAATCGCTGGAAGAAACATTAACAATCTCAGATATGCAGATGATACCACTTTGATGGCTGAAAGCGAGGAGGAGTTGAGGAGCCTTATGACGAAGGTGAAAGAAGAAAGTGCAAAAGCTGGGTTGCAGTTAAACCTCAAAAAAACCAAGATTATGGCAACCAGCTTGATTGATGACTGGCAAATAGAGGGAGAAAAAGTGGAGGCAGTGACAGACTTTGTATTTCTAGGCGCAAAGATTACTGCAGATGCTGACTGCAGCCAGGAAATCAGAAGACGTCTACTTCTTGGGAGGAGAGCAATGGCAAATCTTGATAAAATAGTTAAGAGCAGAGACATCACACTGACAACAAAGGTCCGCATAGTTAAAGCAATGGTATTTCCTGTAGTAACCTATGGCTGCGAGAGCTGGACCATAAGGAAGGCTGAGCGAAGGAAGATAGATGCTTTTGAACTGTGGTGTTGGAGGAAAATTCTGAGAGTGCCTTGGACTGCAAGAAGATCAAACCAGTCCATACTCCAGGAAATCAAGCCAGACTGCTCACTTGAGGGAATGATATTAAAGGCAAAACTGAAGTACTTTGGCCACATAATGAGAAGACAGGATACCCTGGAGAAGAAGCTGATGCTAGGAAAAGTGGAAGGCAAAAGGAAGAGGGGCCGACCAAGGGCAAGATGGATGGATGGTATTCTGGAGGCGACGAACTCAACCATTGGGGAGCTGGGGATGGTGTCGGCCGACAGAAAGCTCTGGCGTGGGCTGGTCCATGAAGTCACGAAGAGTCGGAAACGACTGAACGAATAAACAACAAAAAAATACCTGCACAGGGAATAAGCAAAGTGGAGAAGTCTGATTGGAAGCTTCCTAGAAGCATCTGACTGACATTGCTGGAAACAGCGGGGCAGGACTAGATGGCCATACCTTGTTAACCTTACTTTTGTTCCTGTGACAAAATTAGATCTAACATTCCAATATAATTTTCATTTTGTCTGTTCCTAACCATGTTAATGCTAAAATAACAAAATGTGTGCCATTGTGAAGGAATGTAGAACCGACCTTGGGAATGAGGAAGGAATGAGCAAGCTGTTAAGAAGGAAGTTTGAAACAAAATCACACAATCCTAAGAAAGAGGAAAGCTTGAGAAAATAATTCAGAATAACCCCCACCTTGGTTTTGTTTAGTATAAAGATGGGCAGAGATAAACTCTGACAGGCTTTCAAAATTTCGTTATTCTACCACCTACAACAATAAGGAGCGCTCCAGAATCCCTGCCACACCTGTTTCTTGACTTTGCCCCCTCCAAGTTTCTTTCTGCCCCACTAAGCAAAATCAAGGCAGGATTATTTTGAGTTTCTTTCTTACTCTTTCATCTTCCTCAGGACTGTACAGTATAATCTTTTCTCAAAGTTCCCTTTTAATGGCTCATTCACCAAGGGAAGATCTACATTTCTTCGCAGCCATTATGTCATGAGGCAAGCTCTGCCTTTCGTGCTTAGATTGCAAGGTAGCACACAAGTATGTAAGGCTGGAGTTTATGCCCTGATGGACATTTAGCCATTTGCTCCACTCCTTGCCCCTGCTCCTGCAAATGTTTATGGTGAAAGCCACAATTTCAATAGTGAAATTTCATGTGTTCCTTTTTAAATGGCAGTTGCTATAGCAACTGTTTTTGACCAATACACATTCAAATCTAGCTTCGTGATGTCCATTGATCATTGGATCAGACTTACCAAACACCTCTAGAGATATAGTCAGTTTATCCATACAGCCTTCAGTTACATATGTTAATATATAGTTTCCTTCATGTGATATCTTTACTTGGTTAATACTCAGAAAAAACACAGAGTTCTGAATTTCCAATGTTGTTTCACCAACAGTCAAATTTCTCTCCTCTTTGTTGACAACACCTTTGGAAGAACAATTGTTTCCCCTGGTGGTGCAGAATGCCATTTCCATTTTTTCAATGGGTGTGTTATTCTTGCATTTAATGATAATGCCTTTTCCAAGTTCTGTAACGTTGTGTTCTGAACATGATAAACAACCACCCTCTGAGGAAAAAGCAGAAGAAACATATAACTGCACTGCATTTTTTTTTCAAGTACAAAACATAAATAATTAGGAATTAATAATACTATTTCCTCAGCCAGAAGGCATACTTGGTTTGCAAAAGGTTCAGTGCTTAGTAGTTCAGGCAATAAGGCTAATAAGAAAGCTCTCCTAAAGTTTGGGAGAATGGCTGCTATCCAGTATAGTCACCTCTGTTTTGTCTTAAGCATGGATAAGCTGAATTCATGATGCACGTTGACTGGATTCAGATAAATTATGGCTGTTAAAAATAATATATGATTAGCTGAACAACAATGGGTTGTTTCCACATTATGGTAAACTACAATGCCTGGATTCACACAAACTTTAAGCCATGACCAAATATGCTTATTGTGAGCTGTTGTCAGCCTCGTGGGGTAAACCAGATAGGAATCACAACCAGGTGAGGTAATTCTACTTTATTGTAATGACATTGAAAGAATCTTGCAAGTCTGAAAGAACAATTCTCCCCTCCATTCCCTTTACCACTTGAGAAACTAGGGATGGTCTCTTCTGAGCCTCTTGCCCCGACCACTATCCAGCTGCAGGCTATGTTGTCTTTGGAAAGTTGGCTTTCTAATATTCATGACTTTGGCATTTGGACTTTAGCATAAATTTGCAGGTTACCCTTCCTCCCTGCCTGGCTTAATGTACAGGCTATTAGTGTTCCATGACCTGACACAGCCAATGCACATAAATACAAACACACCATTTCAATTCTCCAAAAATACAGCAGTGGTAATTTTAGTGTTAGAAATTGGAGCTTGTCTTATTTCCTTCTCCAATAAAAGGCAAGGCAAAATAAGAGCAAAGGAAGTGCCATTGAATGAATCTCACTCATGTCCTGTTAATAAGGCAGTATAAAGAAACAGAGAAAATAGAAAAGTTTACCTGCTTGAATGTCACTTAAAACAGTCAACAATAGGAAAGTAAAAGGTAACTTTTGGAAAGATGCCATCTGCCAAATATTAACACCAGTTGCTTCTGGTTAGAATTTCTGTGGAAGATCTTGAAACAGCAATCATTTTTTTTCCTGTAGAGAAATGAGGACATCAAGAATTCCGTCTCCGTTTTGCTCCAGTAGAATAATCTCTGAACAGAATTATCCCCTCAAATAATCATTTACCCTGAACTTCTGGATTAAAGCCTTCTTTTTTTAAAAAAAAAAGTCACATAAAATTATGTAGAAGAGAGAAATCTCTTCATCATATAAGAGAATGGTAATTAAAGTTGTGTGGATACAACTGGATGCTTGTTATAAAAAGATTATTTTCCTTGTTTGAAGGGGCTAGGAGTTATTATTTATACATTTACAGTACTAGACTGAATTAAAAGGAAGAAAGATAATGCATATTTGTAAGACTAATAACATGTATCAAAGGAAGGAACACATGAGATAAAATAATAGATAAAATAGGTTAAAATCAAATCAGACAAATGTGACGCACATCAAAAACAGGTGGAGCTTCAACTGCACCATTGCAGCCTCCATCCTGACTTTTTCTACCATACCTTGGACTAAAGTGTGTGAGATATATATATATATATATATATATATATATATATATATATATGGAAAATAACTTTTCAGAGTTTTCAGGGAATGGTCTCGCTTAAACCAAATTGCAATATAAGGAATGTGCTGTAGCCTTGAAGCACGCTTCCCACACTAGTCTTATGAGGACATTCCCATAGCAACCCATGAATCTCTGTATTCAAGAAGTCTGCTCCTTCCCTTCTTCCCACTATGACAATGGCTTTCTTCAGAGTAGATATGTAGGATAGAAAGTAACTTGAGATCTATTGCTTATGAATATGTATGTATGACTGCATCATCATATGAATATGTAAACTTACATCATTTCCTTTTCTGTAATGCATAAATATCAGTGCGTTTCTTTTGTCTACAGGGGAGGCATCCACCATCTTGGTGAGAACCCCTCCAATGCCCATTGTTTAATAAATACTGCAGTTCAGCTTTGAATATTTGCTTTGGGTCTTGCGTTTGATTCCACTTATATGTATATAAACAGCAGTAGTAACACAGTAAACAACATTGGATAGATACTGATATAATCCTCCAAACAATCAGATGCTCCAAGCCTAAATAAATTTAAACCCACTGGCTGCTGATAGCAAATGCAGTGCAGCAAAATTTAGCAAGTTTCTTAAAAAATTTGGATGTCTGTTAATAAAAAGTATAGCCTGGGACTTGGGCCAGCCCACACACTGAACAAGAGGAGGATTTATCAGAATTGATAGCCAATTCTGATATAATGGGCAGTGCAACAGAGAGTGAGCTATAATTCAGTTGTTCCTTCTGAGCACGTGCAGTGGCAATCTAAAAAGGAAATGTTATTAAGCTGCCTTTCCCCAAGTTTCAGCAGTAGGGCATTAAATCTTGCTAGTGTGAATGCCTTCCCATATGAGGAGGAAAGACTCTTAAAAATGTAGTTGGGGATAATGAAAAGCCTTGCGGTGAACATTCCCTCAAATACAATTTGGCATTTTGGATCTGTCAATTTCTAAATGAAGATCTCACACGTGTTGCTTTTCCTTAAAAATAGCTTGCTCCAGACCCATCACTTGTGCCAGGAAGAAATCCCTGGATGCCTTTTTTTATATTGGATAAACATTGAAGACAACTTCCTGGAAACTGAGGCCATGGAAGGGTAGAAGGGAGAAAGATGCAGAGGTCCCATCTATCGGCCTCATTGGCAAATCACTGTTTCACTCCCAAGTGCTTATAGACGCACATAGAAGCACATTACAATTCAAGCAGTCCACTAGAGACAAAAACAGGAATAAAATCCTAAATGGCAGAATAGATTGAACTATATTAGATTGCAGGGGGTGAAACTTTTGCTTTTGTTTTCATGTTCAAAAAAACACACAAAACTCCCTGAAAGGAACTTTAGTTGTTGCTATTGTTAGTAATTTCAAACACCATAACACTGAACAATATGACTCACTCTTGCAGATTGAAGTAGTTTATCCCTTTTCTCATTTGGCTCTCAGATCAGAGGAAAATCTCATTAGTTTTGTTTTCCCAACACTGACTATAAGCAGTTGTCTACTTCATACGATTGTCAAGAAGATACTTAAGCACTTTCTATATACAATATCTATTGGTACTACTAATTCATAATCTGTAGCTTGAATCATGTCACCTCTATTCAAGGAAGGATTTTCCAAGTTGGCATAAATGGATTTCTTGACCCCTCTCTCAAACCACCTATCTTCTCTGTCTAAAATGTGAACATTAATGTCCTCAAATGAGTGTCCTTTTCCTTTAGATGAAGATAAACTGCTGACTCTGGTCCTGTGGTGTTACTTCTCCTGTGTTGGGCCATCCTCCTGTACAAAAGTTGTTTGGTTTCTCCAATGTAGAGTTCAGAGCACTCCTCACTGCACTGGATTGCATAAACTACATTGCTTTTCTTGTGTTTTGGAGTTTGATCTTTGGGGTCCAAAACACAAGAAAAGCAATGTAGTTTATGCAATCCAGTGCAGTGAGGAGTGCTATGAACTCTACATTGGAGAAACCAAACAACTTTTGTACAGGAGGATGGCCCAACACAGGAGAAGTAACACCACAGGACCAGAGTCAGCAGTTTATCTTCATCTAAAGGAAAAAGGACACTCATTTGTGGACATTAATGTTCACATTTTAGACAGAGAAGATAGGTAGTTTGAGAGAGGGGTCAAGGAATCCATTTATGCCAACTTGGAAAATCCTTCCTTGAATAGAGGTGGGGGCCTCAGGCACAATCTTTCCCCCATCTTCCTCCCTGCTTTGTCTTCTGTGCCTAGGAAGATTAAGACCATTTCACAAGCTCAACAGCAGCATGGTGATCTTAACGATCCTCCTTTAGATGATAAAAGGACTTAAAATAACATCTCAATATAACCATGACCTAGCCCCAGGTGTAAGGTCACACAGCTACCTAGAAACATATTTAGGATTCCCTTACTAACTTTGCTCAGACTGAAGAAGCTCCTTGGATAAGGAGCGAAACGTTTCCACTGAGAAAATAGAAATCCAGTTGACATGATTCAAGCTACAGACAATTCCACCTGGATGACTGAGAACCTTCATAGACATACTAATTCATAACTTTTTAACTGCATAGTACTAGTTCTGAAGTAAGACACCTTATGAAAATGGCAATAGAATTCATTTCACAATCAGATTAGAAGCCTGTATCCATGTTAATTTAGCCATGAAATTAAAAAACGCTTGCTCCTTGGGAGGAAAGCTATGGCAAACCTAGACAGCATATTAAAAAGCAGAGACATCACCTTGCCGACAAAGGTCCATATAATCAAAGCTATGGTTTTCCCAGTAGTAATGTATGGCTGTGAGAGTTGGACCATAAGGAAGGCTGAGCACTGAAGAATTGATGCTTTCCAACTGTGGTGCTGGAGAAGACTCTTGAGAGTCCCTTGGACTGCAAGGAAGTCAAATCAGTCAATCCTAAAGGAAATCAACCCTGACTGCTCATTGGAAGGACAGATACTGAAGCTGAAGCTCAAATACTTTGGCCACCTAATGCGAAGAGAGGACTCACTGGAAAAGACCCTGATGCTGGGAAAGACTGAAGGCAAAAGGAGAAGGGGACGGCAGAGGATGAGATGGTTAGATAGCATCACCGATGTAACTAACATGAATTTGAGTAAACTCCAGGAGACAGTGGAGGACAGGAAGGCCTGGCGTGCTATGGTCCATGAGGTCACGAAGAGTCGGACATGACTTAACGACTGAACAACAACAACAACAATCCACGTTAATTTATAAAACCATTATGTTGTTTCTTTTCTCACCAAAAGAGGGTGCCCTGTCTCTATTGTTCATATCAGTAACAAAAGGTTAGCCTGTTGTAATTGATTTTTAAACAAATGGCTGTCAATATTTATTATAATTTCTCCCCATAATACAACTTTCTATGATGATGTGGATGCTGTCACTGACACATCTGTGCCTAGTATGAGTTAAAAGAATTGCTATTGGTTCAAATCACTTTTTTTTTCTTTTGCCCATGCAGAGTTTCAGTGGGTTTGCATTTATATGGGAAATCCAGCACGAAGTATCAAATTATAAATATAGGGAGATGCAGCTCTAGAGATCATTCAGTTGTAATACAAAGGTTTTTTTACAATATATTTTTATGTTGAAATAGTGAAATATCTCTAATAAAAGTATCTGTGGTTTCAGTTCAAACTTTATTTTTAGAATTTTTGAATGTTTTGATGTATTTATTTCCAGTACTTCTGAGGGTTTTTTTTTACATAACCACCGCATGTGATAAAATGTTCCTTCTATGTTATGACATTTCCAACATTTGTTGTTATATGCTTTGTCTATCTTGGCAATCATTGACGGAGTTATGCATCATCTGTAAAATATTTTACACCAAATTTCCCTTAAATTATAGCTCGGAGTATATTTTATAGATTTTTTCCATAAACTCTTCCCATTGGGCCACTGTGATTGCTTCTTTGAACTTTTACATCAATTTTATCATTCCACTTTTGATTTGTTCTGTCTCCATATTGTATTTCAACATGTATGTAATTTGTAAATACATCGTAATATGTGTTCTTGGATTTGTATAAGCATTTCAAATTCTGTTTTCTTTCTTAAGATCCCTCCTTTTTTAAGATCACTTTTTATTTTTCCATGTATACTTGCAGATACATTAATGATGGTAAGTTCCTTCCTTCATTGGACAATTCTTGTGTCTTTAATCTTTACCTGAATCTGGATATGTCATATTGGCATATGTAATTAAATCTTTTTTTACTGTAATTGTCCATAGCATTAAAAAGTTTGAGGGTGATGCTACTGGTGAGACTTATCCTTGCTTTTAGAAGATTCCAAGTTTTTAACAGAACTTTTCTTGTTTTCTTGCAGACATTTCATTGCCAGGCTAGGCAACATCTTCATTTTTTCGCACTGAAGATGTTGCCTAGCCTGGCAATGAAACTACCAAGGCCTCCACAGTTCAACCCTGAGCTACAAATATTCTCTTCAATTGAAACCTTTTCTTATCATATGCCCCTTGGATTCTTCTTTTGTTTATTTATACAATAGATACCTATGAAGTCCATTAGCTAGGTCTGCTCCTTCTATAATTGATATTCTGCTGTTTGAAAATTTTGTTCATTTTGTAATCCATAATAAGAAACTTGCTCTTTAATACAATCTGAAATTAGGAAATGCTAGTTGACCTCTTTCTTTTAAGTCTTGCAAGATTTTGAATCTTACTGTTTGTTTTTCCTGCTCCATATAAATCTGTTGATTTCTCATTATTTTTGGGATTTAGTTTTTAATGTGTTTTACCTACTTTAACAGATTATAATTCGAGCAAGAAATCTGAAAGTTACACTGCTTTACTGAAACTTCCTTTTCTTTTTTTTAAAGGGAATAAAATTGTTCTCTATTTTTTTTACGGGAAAGATTTTTTTTAGTTAAATAAGAAACTTTGTTGGATTTGAGACTGAAACTATTTTTAGACTGTGTGAGGAAGTTTTGTTGTGGCTAGCTTTTTAAGCTGTGATTGGATACTGTTTCAAAATACTGATATTGAATGACTTTTGATTCAACCCAAGGCTTGTGATTGGATAATCCTCCCTCTCTATTACTTACGTTGGAGTTTTCTCTTTTATAATTACTACAGTTGGACACTAGAAGGAGCTAAAGTATTAAAGTTTAAAGTACTGGAATTTTTCAGAATATTGAGCCATTGGAACTATAAAATTTTTATATAATTTTTATTTAAACAAAAGATACGGAGGAAGAAGAGGGAATTATGACTACAAGAAAGCAAACAAGATGTGGTCCTGGCGAATTAGACTTTTTAAAAGTTATGTTTGAGGATTTTATATTAAAAACTACACAATCCATTGCCCAATCTTTTGAAGAATTGGAGAAAAAGTGGGGGAAAAAGAGGATAAAAGATTTGCTGAATTTGAAAAAAAGGAGGATAAAAGATTTGCTGAATTTGAAAAAAGATTTGATCAGAAATTGGAAAAAATGGAAATGAAATTGGAAGGAGGAGTTTAAAAAGTTGATAATAAAAAAAAATGATGATAAAAAGAAGTTGAGAGCCAGTTTGGTCTAGTGGTTAAGGTGCTGGCCTAGAAACCAGGAGTCTGTGAGTTCTAGTCCCGCCTTAGGCATGAAAGCCGGCTGGGTGAGCTTGGGCCAGTCACTCCCTCTCAGCCCAACTCACCTCACAGGGTTGTTGTTGTGGGGAAAATAGGAGGAGGAAGGAGTATTAGGTATGTTCACCACCTTGAGTTATTTATAAAAAAAATAATAAAGGCGGGATAAAAATTAAATAATAATATAATAATAGAGTTGATGCACTGGTGAGGGAAAGAGAAAATGAACTTGATAGGATAGCAGTATTGGAATTAAGGGATAAGGAGTTTTGTTTAAGGCTCAGGGGGATCCCTGAAGCAAGAGAAGAAAATTTAATAGATAAGATTATACAGGCTTTAGTGGATCTAATTGATTGGGAGGAAGATAGAATGATGGAAGAAACAGAAAAAATTTTTGGATTAATTCAAGGTATGCAGATATTAACAATAAGCCAAGAGATGTGTTGGTTCAATTTGCTAGGAGAAAAACAAGAGATTTGGTTCTTCAAGCTCATTTTGATTCTAAACTCAATATTGAGAATGTGGATATAACTGTGTTGAAGGAAATTCCTGTGAGAATACTAAGAAAGTGGAAGGAAATATAAATTTCCTTTTTTCCTATACCTTTTTGACTGATGTCCTGAAAAAAACAAGATTCCTTTTCATTGGGAGAAATTGGAAGGGGTGAGTTTTGCTTTTCAACAACAAAGTTTCAGATTAACTTCGACCCTCAAGGCCAAGGAGTTTTTGTCAAAACATGGAACTAAGCTGGATCAGGATGTACTTGGATTGCAACTCATGGATTCTACAATACAAGATGAAGACATGGCTGCTACATCTAAAGACTGTGGTGAGTTACATTCATAAAAATGGTTTAAAATTGTCTTACGTGGAATATACAGTAAATGGAGCAAATGCTTTTCAGAAAAGGAAAAAAGTTTTTCATTATTTGAACAAATTGAAATGTGATGTGATATGTCTACAAGAAACACAAGTAAAGAAAAAGGATATAAAATATTTGACAAATAAGAATTTGGGACAAGAATTTATTTCAGCAAATTTGAAGAAAATTAATGGACTTGTTATTATATATTAAACCATATTTGAAACCACGTTTATGACAGAACATTTTTGACCAAAATCTCGTGTTGTTCTTCATTCTGGCTGTATATCAATATGTCATCGAGATACACTAGCACTCCTTTGTATAAACATTCATGCAGAACTTCATTTATATGCTGCATGAATACTCCAGGTGCTCCAGCCAATCCAAACGGGAGCACTTTGTATTGGTAGGAACCCAGTGGGCAATTAAATGCTGTTTTCCACTCATCCCCAGGTTTGATGCGAATTCTGAAATAAGCCTCTCTCAGGTCTAGCTTAGTAAATATTTTCCCCTTCGACAGGTGGGAGAGCATGTCTTGTATTAGAGGCAAGGGGTACTGATTAGTGGTTGAGATTGCATTTATTTTATTTATTTATTTATTTAATTTATATGACCGCCCATCTCCCCCAATGGGGAACTCAATAGTCCGTGCAGAGGCAGAGCGTCCCGTCCTTTTTGGCACGAAACAAAACGGGCACCACCATCGGCGAATTAGCAGGCTCAATGAAACCCCGCGCCAAATTCTTATCAATAAATTCCCTCAGCACCTCTTTCTCCCTTTCAGACATCGCATTTATTTTTGGTTTTGGCAATTTGGCATTTGGGTCAATGGTTATAGAACAGTCTGACTTATTGTTGTCTGGCAGTTGGTCTGAGTCCTTCTCATCAAACACATCTGTGAAACCATGGTATCTTTCGGGTACTCCATTCCCCCCTTTTGCCCCCTTTGAGGATGTCCTGTTTTCCACCATAACTCCAACCCCATGTGCCATAGGTGTAGGCTCTAGGGGCCCTTTAGGGGTATATATTCCATCTGCAAACTTAAAGATTCCGGTGTCCCAGTCAATTTGGGGTTTGGCATTCCTTAGCCATGGCAGTCCCAAAATTACAGAGTAATGTGCTATAGGGGCCACGATAAAACTCAAAGTCTCTTTATGTCCCCCAATTTGCATGCTAACGGCTTCGGTGTAACGCTCCACTGGCCCTCTGTGAGCTTCTGGGCTGTCCAATTGGGTAAATATTATTGGGTGCTTCAATTTCATAACTTTTAAGTCCAGTCCCGTTACTATAGCTGGGTGAATTAAGCATTTAGTACAGCCTGAATCCACCATTGCTTTTAAATCTGCTTTGCAATTAGTTCTGGAGTTGTACAATTGCACCCCCACTAATAGAACGGTACAGTCTTTACTCACCAGCTGCTCTACAGCTCCAGAGTCTCCCGCCTGCCTATGGGCGCCACTTAGGGCAGGCGTGATTAGTTTTCCGCCTCCAACACACACTCCGTCATGGTCTTTGACCCTTGCTGCAACTGCTGTAACTCAGTCTTTGCTTTTAACTTTGCCAATGGATCTTGAAACCGCTTCTTCAGACCCCTCAGAAACTCCTCCAGGTCTTGCAGCTCTGGAGCTGTGGCATCATGCAGCTGCACCAGCCAATCTGCTGCAGGTCCCTTCAGCCTAGACCCCACTAAGTTCACCTTCGAAAGCTTGGAGGGGAAAACTCCGCCAAACTCTGCCATATATAACTTCACATTTGTTATGAAGTAGGACAGCTGCTGCGGATCCCCAGTAAACTTAACACGCAGGTCCCTGAAACCCCCTTTTTGCTGGGCAGGGCTCATGGTACTCACGGGAGGCTGCACCCAGGAGACAGATGGATGCAAGGCTTTATTTCAACCTGCTGCAGGAGGGGTGTATGGGGATGGGGTCGTTAGCGCAGTGATTGGCTGTGAGGCAGCATGGAGACGGGCTGGCCTGCCCACCCCCTGCCCCGAGGAGGCCAAGCGGCTCTCACACGCACTCGCCATTGGCCGAGGCCGCAGCCAATCTGCGTCTGCTGAGCACCACCCTCAATGCCAGCCTACCTCTGCGCAGGCGTGCCCTGGCAGCCGAGCCGAGCGCTTCTACAGAGGTGCCTCTTCCCACCTGCCATGCTTGATTCACCAGCGCTTACCGTGGAGGGAGGGTGGTGCAGGGTGGTCCTGCTGTTCCGATGCTCCAGAGGGGCCACCGCCATTGCCCAGAGCAGCCCCTGAGCTGCACGGTGAGCCAGTGGGGGCACTCCTGGGGGGAAGGCAGCATTTCTCGGCCATGCTGGGGCTGCCCCTGACACCCTCCCCTGCCCCATCCATGCTGGCTGGTGGGAGCCCTGGCACCCCTGGGGATGGGGAGGGTCCCCTTCCTCCCCCAATTCCCGCTGTGCTACTGTTCCCTGCAGGGGACAAGGGACTCAACCCTGCAGAGGGGTGCAGAATCCATGGGGGGCATGGAATCCATTTTTGCCCCGGGTGACACAGACCCTAGTTGCGGGCCTGTGATAAGGTAAGGACTTCTCTGCATAATTTACACTTAGCATTGCTTTGTTTGTTTTCCGGGGCATGTAGTATTATTTTCTAATAGCAGTATAGGCCTACAATCTATATAAAAATTAAATAGTTGCACCCAAAGTATTGCAGCACACTTTTTGCCGCTAAAAGGATTACTGCATGTACATAGTTGAAATTGTCACAGCGTGACTGAAGGTACTTTTACAGCAGGTAATGTGCGTGACTTTAAGCACGTGCAGCAATTTACCGGAATTAAGGCAAAACAAAACTATTTACAGCAGTGTCCAAACTTCAATCTCTTTCTTTACCTCTCTCCCAGAGCTATATTGCTAGCAAATACCCACTCTGCTGCTTAGCAACCGACTCCTCCCCTTTCTCCTCCCCCTCAGCTTTTCACTGAGAAAGATAAGAAGGGAAAGATAAGAAGATAAGAAGGGAATTGGCTGATTTTGGCATGCTTAAAGCTGTTGTTTGTGCTTTTTTTGATCCCAACAGCCATCTCTCTACAACTGACGTTGTGTGATGCACCTCCCTGTGAGTCTTCTGCCCAGTCTTTCCTGGTGGGGGGCTTCTCCAAGGCCTCCAGTTGTCCATCTGCAGGCAACCGTCGCCCTCTGTCCCCGTCTACCTTGGGTGATGGGTGAAGCACATCCCTCTGTTGTGTCTTCACTTCTCTTGTCCCAGGAAGCCTCCAGGTAATATCTCCAACCCTTTCCTCCCTCTGGAGCCAGAACATAGCAACTGCACACTCCAATGGCCCAGCACACTGAAGCAATGTCTCTCTCAAGCCACCAACTTCCCCTACAGTCTCTCCAAAGGCACCCACTGCCTTGATGCCTCACAGCTGCACAGACTCAAACATGACAACATGTCTCTCCTTTTTTCTTTTCTCTCTCTCTCCCCCTTTATACATCAACCCAGCAGCAACTGAGGAGGTGGGTTTTCCCCCTGGACTTTAAACCCCACACACATGAACACACGCACACACACACACATTAGATTTTTTATCCCACTTTTTTGAAATAACTAACTCAAGGTGCTGAACATACCTAATACTCCTTCCTCCTCCTATTTTCCCCACAACAGCAACCCTGTGAGGTGAATTGGGCTGAGAGTGTGTGACTGGCCCAAGGTCACCCAGCCGGCTTTCATGCCTAAGGCGGGACTAGAACTCTCAGTCTCCTGGTTTCCCATTGGCTCCTTCCTAGGGCTGAGAGAGTGAGTGACTGGCCCAAGGTCACCCAGCTGGCTTTCATGCCTAAGGCGGGACTAGAACTCTCAGTCTCCTGGTTTGCTATTGGCTCCTTCCTAGGGCTGTGTGTGTGTGTGACTGGCCCAAGGTCACCCAGCCAGCTTTCATGCCTAAGGCGGGACTAGAACTCACAGTGTATTAGGTTCGGCCAATTAGAATGCTGCCTCCATCTGCTTCACAACACTCCTAGCTAGCAACCAGGGCAGCTTGCCCTGGTGACAGCACACCTGCACTTCAAAGCCATACCTGAGCTTCTTCTCATTTTTCCCCTTTTTCTCTACTGACTGAAACCAGCTAAAAGCAGCAAGCCTGGCCACAAAACCCACATGCCACAGATAGCATTGGTTTTTTCACAACAAACACCTAAAGTGGGCTAGAATCCAGGAGTCTGTGAGTTCTAGTTCCGCCTCAGGCATGAAAGCCGGCTGGGTGACCTTGGGCCAGTTACTCTCTCTCAGCCCAACTCACCTCACAGGGTTGTTGTTGTGGGGAAAATAGGAGGAGGAAGGAGTATTAGGTATGTCCCCCACCTCGAGTTATTTATAAAAATAATAAAGGCAGGATAAAAATTAATTAATTAAATAAATAAATAAAGTGATCCCTGCCAACCAATCAGAGTCAAAAATAAGGAGATATTTTACTCATTGGGTGGAACATAGTGATTGATTGATTGCTCTTCTCTACCCAGCCCCCAGCACAGATATTATGCCTCTCTTTCAAGTTTTAAAGGAACTGATTTAACAGAACAACATGTTAATCATTTGTAACTTGGGCTGAAGCTGTGTTTGCCACTAGTAGAGCTGAAACCAAAACAAACATCCAGTAACAATGTTGGGTACTAGCTGGCATAAAGAACATCAGCTGCTCTGTGCCCTTAGTGAACTCGTTTTTTAAACAAATGTATAATGCATTCGAGAGGGGCGTGGTGGCTCAGTGGGTAAGACACCAGGCTTGTTGATCGGAAGATCACAAGTTCAGAGGTTCAAATCCCTAGCCCTGCGTGCGGAGTGAGCTCCCGCACTAGCTCCAGCTCTTGCCAACCTAGCAATTCGAAAGCATGCAAATGCAAGTAGATGAATAGGTACCACTTCGGTGGGTAGGTAACAACGTTCCGCGCATGTCATGTGGCCACATGACCATGGAAGTGTCTTCGGACAACGCTGGCTCTTTGGCTAACAAACGGAGATGAGCACCGGCCCCTAGAGTCGGACACGACTGCACAAATGTGCGGGGGGTACCTTTACCTTTACCTATAATACATTCATATTCATGCTGTATTTTCCATACACCTATTGTCAATCTCTCTCTCTCAAAACTGTATATTACACAGAGTACAGGCCAGTCCATAAGTCACAGATACAGGACTTATTTAAAACATTAAATCAAACTGAGGTTTGTTTGCTTAGAAACTCAAAAGGCATATCTTGTATTTTCATTAGATTATTAAATTGCTCCAAAGTAATCCAGCCTTTAACCAGGAAAATATGTGAACACCCTCAACCAAATTGAGGTGGGGAAGGGGGAGCAGGGAGCAGTAGGAAAACTGGTGTAAAGTATATATTTGTAGGGTAAATATATCCTATGCAATATGAAATATTTCATATATTACATATTATTGTTTATCCATATTTTGGTTTCAGTTTAAAAATGGCATCTCTATTCTCCATGGCATGTAGATGCACTCAAATTGGATTGTAATCAATGCTATTTAAAGCACATAATTTAATAAAATCTCTCAACAAAAATCCACAATTTGGAGATCACATTTAAAACTGAACCCCAAACTAATTTCAATGAATACAAGTCCATTGACAATTTACAAGATAAATGTTAATGGGCTAAGAATTTTGGAAATGGGCTAAGAATTTTGGATACAATATTATGTTGGAGCAATGGTAGAACATGTGGGATAAAGGTTTGAAATTTATTTTGAATTATAACTTAAAAGAGAATTTTTATAAGATGATGTATCATTGGTATTTAACTCCAGATAAGTTGTCAAAAATGTATAATGGAGTAACAAATGTTTGTTGGAAATGTTCTCTTGGTTGAAGGAACATTTATCATCTTTGGTGGACTTGTGAAAAGGCCAAAAAATTCTGGGACCAAATATGTGCTAATATTCAAAAGATCCTTAAAGTGGACTTACAAAAAAACCCAGAAATGTTTCTCTTGAGCATGATGGAGAAGCAGCTCGAGAAACAACACGGGACTTTGCTTTTACACATGATTACAGCAGGAAGACTTTTATATGCACAAAGATGGAAAGATCCACAAATACCTTCAGTGGAGGACTGTATTATTAGACTGATGGAGCTGGCCCAAATGGCCAAGTTAACAGCGTTGATAAGAGAAAATACTGTTTCTGGTTTTGTTTCTACATGGCAACCACTTTTAGACTTCTTCTTGGCGATCACTTGTAGCCGAGTAAGATTGTCTTCCAAGGGTAAATTCTTAACAGTGGATCCGTAAGTGGCTGTAAAGGCCAATTCTGGATCCGCACAACCTCCCACAATGAGGGCATAGGTTTCTGGGTGGAAGACGGTCACGATGAGGGTTTGCTTGATATGCCTTCCTCTTAGCTCGTTTCTCCCTTTCGCCCTGTATTCGTACTTCTTCAAAGTCCATAGCGCCTTTAATAAAGGCTGACCTCCAATTGAAACACTCATGAGTTAGGGCTTCCCAGTTCTCAATGCTGATATTACATTTTTTAAAATTAGCTTTTAGAGTATCTTTGAATCTCTTTTGCTGTCCACCAATATTTCGTTTTCCATTCTTAAGTTGGGAGTAAAGTAGCTGCTTTGGAAGACAATGGTCAGGCATTCGAACAACATGGCCGGTCCAGCGAAGTTGATGTTGGATGATCATTGTTTCAATGCTGGTGGTTTTCGCTTCTTCTAATACGCTAACATTAGTCTGGGTCATGTGTAGATGCAGAAATAACACGCCGAGGCCAGGAATCTAGTCTCTAGTGTTTATTGCATACCTACAAGCAGAAATCCTGCTAAACTAACAGTGCCTGAAGATTCCCAAGTATATCAGCTCAACCTAGGGTGGAGCTTTCTTCTGACGTTTGGGGAAATAGGCTAGGCTCTCTGAGCTGCGTGCTCGCTTCTTATCCAGTGCTCCGCCCTCCTCTCTGCTTCCCCTGACACCACCCCCCTCCCCATCCAAAAACTCCATAGCAACTCCCTCCCCCCGTTCGTCCTTGTTGCCGGGCAGGATCCCGTGTGAAAAAGTGTCTATCTGCTCTTCTTCCTGGGAGCTGGGCAGTGAAGGGAGGTCAGCCAGGAAAGGAATGTCGGGGGAAGGCTCGCGTCTCTCTGTTTGATCTGATAGTCCGGGTGCAGCTGGCGTCTCCTGAAAAACAGCTAAATCGTTAGAAAGGTTCTCCCTCCCCCCTCCTGGGAGCTGGCAACCAGAGGTGGAAGGATGCGAATCCTCCTCCTCCCCCCTCGCTGGGTCTGACGGGGGGAGCAGGAATGGTTGCTGGCAACTCACGAAATCCTCCGGCTGGTCGGCTTCCTCGTCTTCAGCCAGGGGCTGTAGCTCTGGGAGTCGCGCTGGCCGTGGCTTGTGAGGGAAAATCTGATGAAACCTATGCACTAGGAAGGGTGCATGGACATCTTTGGCATTTTCCCAGGAGCGCTCTGTCTGAGAATACCCCTTCCAGTGTATTAAATACTGAATCCCCCTGCCCCTCCTTCTGGAATCCAAAATCTCTTGCACTTCGTACTCCGGTTCCCCTTGGACCAGTACTGGAGGTGGGGGGGGGGTAGCAAAACCTGGAAAAGCCGGTCGGGTTCCTGCCCTGTTTCTCCCTGGCCGAAGCTGCTTTAACTCCTCCAATCGAGCATCTATGACGACTGTTAACTGGTATAGGTCTTCCAATGTCGCTGGAGTGCCCTGCCGCACTAACTCCATCTTAATCTCTTCGTCCAGTCCTTGTTTAAACTGATCCTTCAATGCCACCTCATTCCAGCCCAAATCTCCTGCCAGCAGTTTGAAATCTGCGATGTACGCTCCTACTCTCCTGTTCCCCTGTCGGAGCAGCCGGATCTCTCTGCTGGCAGTGACCTTTCTGATTGGATCATCAAAATGGGCTCTGAAACGGGCCATAAAGTTCTGGTAGTTGTCCAGAATTGGGTCGTTAGCTTCCACCATGGGGATGGACCATCTTGCGGCTGAGCCTTTCAGCAAACTTAAAATGAACGTGACTCTGGACCTCTCCGTCGGGAACTCGGCTGGTCTGCTGTCGAAAAACATGGTGCACTGGGCGACGAAGGTCCTGAGCTGTGCCGTCTCTCCCCCAAATTTCTCTGGTAAACACCCTGGGGATCGCAGAACGACTGGTGGGGGTGGTGCCACTGGTGCTGGCTGCTGTGCCCCTGGCGCTGGTTGTTGCATCTGCTGAAGCATCACCGCCTGTAAGTTATTAATCTGGTCGACTTGTTGCTGGTGTTGTGTCAAGGCCGCTGCTAGCTGGATTATGGCCTGCTGCAATTCCTGCGTCTGAGAAGCCATTCTTCTGGTTTATGTGTTCCTCCCTCTTTCGATGGGAGTTTTGGTTTAGCAGGATTGATGTCGTGTGTAGATGCAGAAATAACACGCCGAGGCCAGGAATCTAGTCTCTAGTGTTTATTGCATACCTACAAGCAGAAATCCTGCTAAACTAACAGTGCCTGAAGATTCCCAAGTATATCAGCTCAACCTAGGGTGGAGCTTTCTTCTGACGTTTGGGGAAATAGGCTAGGCTCTCTGAGCTGCGTGCTCGCTTCTTATCCAGTGCTCCGCCCTCCTCTCTGCTTCCCCTGACAGTCTGCCTATCTTCCCAAGTAATTTGCAGAATTTTTCGGAGGCAGTTTTGATGGAATCTTTCAAGAAGTTGGGGGTGGCGTTTGTAGAGGGTCCATGTTTCACAGGCGTACAAAAGGGTTGGTAGTACAATGGCTTGGTAAACAAGCATTTTGGTCTCCCTGCAAATGTCCCGATCCTCAAACACTCTACGCTTCATTCGGGAGAAAGCTACACTCGCAGAGCTCAGGCGATGCTGAATTTCAGCGTCGATATCGGCTTTTGTAGATAGATGGCTGCCAAGATAAGAAAAGTGGTCGACATTTTCTAGTAACACACCTTTAAGCTGGATTGATGGTGCTGCAGAGGGATTGGTTCGGACTTGCTGGTAAAGCACTTTGGTTTTTTTAATGTTAATTGAGAGGCCGAGCTTTTCATATGCTTCTGCAAAGATGTTTAGGATAGTTTGAAGATCTTCCTCAGAGTGTGCATAGACTACATTATCATCAGCATATTGAAGTTCTATAACAGAAGTTGTAATTACCTTATTTTTTGCTTTCAGCCCACTAAGATTAAAAAGCTTTCCATCTGTTCGATATATAATTTCTACACTAGTAGGAAGTTTCTCTTCAACAAGGTGTATAATCATAGCAATGAAGATAGCGAATAAGGTTGGAGCAATAACACATCCCTGTTTAATGCCGGATTCCACTTTAAATGGATCGCTTTGAAAGCCATTGTTATTCAGGATTGTTGCCATCATGTTGTCATGGAGTAGCCACAAGATGTTCACAAATTTATCAGGGCATCCAATTTTCAGAAGGATGGTCCAGAGAGCAGTACGATTTAAATTTAAATCGTACTTTTAGACTACTTGCTTGTGTCAGAAAAAAATGAGTTTTGAGTTTGGGTTTTAATGATTAAATGGTTTGATTTGATAGAAATAATGTTACCAAGGTTTAACTAATGGTAAGATATTATACTTGTAAATGAATTCATATCTGTATTGGAGAAGGTCAGATGTCACTTTCTGTTTTTGCTCTCTCTGTTCTGCACTTTTATAGTTTTTCTTTTTTTTTTTAGACCTGTACTCTATCTGTTCTATATTCTGTATTTTGTATTTTAATTATATTTGGAAAATTAATAAAATTCTTATATAAAAAAAGACAATTTACAAGATAAATGCTAGTGAAGGGGGTTCAAGGGGGTGGGGGGTAGTTCTGGAGTCTGGGCACATCCACATAGATAGGCATGACCCATGAACTCACCAGCTGAACTTCTGGGAGCCACAGAAATGAAGAAGGATCAGAAGATATTTTCTCATGACTTCTGGTGGGGACATGGCGGATTGAACAGCTGTGCCCATGGGCTCAGCGGGCAGAACTGACAATGCTGCAGTTTTTTCGGGCTCAGGCAGGTTATTCCTGAAGCCCAGGAGTGTTTTTCCACATAAGGAAAACACCTGGAATCACCCCATCTGTCCTCCGGATGGCTGCTTGCAACCAGAAGATCGCAAACAGTGTTTGCGCTTGACTGGTAAGAGCAGCCGGGAGGCTGGGATGTTACCATTTCCAAGCCACGCTGTAGCCTTAAAGGGACACTAAGACCAATCGAAGAGAACAGATCAAAGAGAACCGGCCACCCCATTTTTAAATCACCCAATTTATATTTCTGGACCACTGAGCAATAAATAACAAACTACCTACAGCAGATCGGTCGACATCTGATCTGTCAAACTCTGTCCCTCCTACATTAGTCTGAAACTTTTCTATCATGGGAATCTGGGCAGGTTTACAGTCTGTCATGTCATACTCCTCCAGTAGTTTTGTTATTTTCTTCTTTTGCCTGAGTATAAAATCACCGTCCTTCATTCTACTGATCTCAACTCCTAAGTAATTGCTTATCTCTCCTAAATTCTTCAACTGGAATTTGTTATCTAATGTGGCTGCAAATTCCTGTACTCGCTCCCTGGATGGAGCTATTAAACAGATATCATCAACAAACATTAACAATATCAGTTGTTCCTGTCCTATCTGCTTGTTATACACGCACGGATCTGCTATGCTCCTTTGATAGCCTATTTCCTGCAAAACAGTATCCAAACATATGTTCCAATTACGTGCTGATTGCTTAAGCCCGTATGTAGCCCTGTTTAGCTTATATGCCGATTCCAAAGCCTGTTTTTCAAACCAACACACTGATAAAGAGCTCCTCCCTGCATCCCAACGTACTACAAACCAACACACTGATAAAGAGCTCCTCCCTGCATCCCAACGTACTACAACGTATTTGCAAGACAGAAGCTCTCTCACCTAGACTATAAGGACTCCCCAAAATCCACAAAGACTCGATCCCACTCAGACCCATTGTAAGTGCCATTGGCTCCCCGACATATGAATTATCCAAACATTTGGCAACCCTTTTACAGACCCACATCGGACCGACTCCATCCCACATCAAAGACTCAGGACACTTCATCAACAAAATCAGCACCCTAAAACTCAACCACACGGACAAACTGGTCAGCTTTGACGTGGTCTCCCTGTTTACCAAGGTGCCAGTAAGGGACACCCTGGCACTCATCAAGCAAATCTTCCCAGAAGACATTACAGCTTTATTTCAACACTGCCTAACAACTAGTTACTTTCAATGGGAGAATGAGTTCTACGAACAGATGGATGGCGTTGCCATGGGAAGCCCCCTGAGCCCAGTCATAGCAAACTTTTACATGGAACACTTTGAAAAACAGGCTTTGGAATCGGCACCCATTACACCAACAGTCTGGTTCCGGTTCGTGGATGACACCTTCGCAATTTGGAGTCATACTGAAGAAGAACTGGAGAAATTTCTGGACCACCTAAACGGCATCCACCCCAATATACAATTCACCATGGAAAAAGAAACTGATGGCAAACTTCCATTTTTAGATACGCTGGTCATACACAATCCGGACCTCAAACTAGGACACAAAGTATACAGAAAACCCACCCATACGGACCGATATCTACACAAAAATTCCAATCACCACCCACGACAAAAGAGAGGCATGATCAAAACCTTGGTGGATCGTGCTAATTGAAACTGTGAAACCCAATTTCTCAACAATGAACTTAACCATCTGAATTGGGTCCTACAGGCAAATGGCTATTCCAAGAATGAAATAAAAAGAGCCATCAAACCAAGAAAACAACATCCAACTGAAGAAAAACAGCCCCCCACAAACAAAGTATTCCTGCCCTACATCAAAGGAGTCACTGACCGCATGGGAAAACTGATGGAAAAACACAACTTTCAAACAGTCTTCAGACCCACCAGAAAAATACAACAAATGCTAAAATCAGCAAAAGACAAAAGGGACCCCCGCACCGCTGCAGGAGTATACCGCATACCATGCAGCTGTGGACAAGTATACATCGGAACCACAAAACGAAGCATTCACACCAGGATAAAAGAACATGAAAGACACTGCAGACTACAGCAACCAGAAAATTCTTCAGTAGCTGAACATGCTCTCAAGCAAACGGGACACAAAATCCTATTTGAAAACACAGAAATACTGGACAACACCAAAAGCCACTACACCAGATTATACAGAGAAGCCATTGAAATTCACAAACACCAGCACAGTTACAATAAAAAAGAAGAAAGTTTAAAAATTAGCAAAACCTGGCTACCAGTCCTGAAAAACACAGCCTGCAAAAGGTCAACGAACTCAGTCCAACCACCAGGACATGGGAATACTTCTCACAATGAACATGCTAATCACGCTCATCAGCCACTCGTTAACATTTCAACACAACAAAAAAACCCACCTAATCTCCTATAATTTAGCTCTATAAATAGAACATTGCCACTCTACCTGGGCACAGAGATTTTGCTTCTATCTGTGCTCCTGCCCTCTGAAGATGCTGGCCACAGATGCTGGCGAAACGTTAGGAACCACAACTTCCAGAACACGGCCACACAGCCCGGAAGACCCACAACAGCCATTGAACTCCGGCCGTGAAAGCCTTCGACATAACCTATCGCTGCTATTTTTAACGCTTTCGTACACTCTCAGCTTTTACTGTTGGAGCATACGTTTCATCACAGTCTTGTGGTCTTTGTTGGGTAAATCCCTGCGCTACAAGCCGTGCCTTGTATTTTAACTCTCCAGACACCAATGTCTTTCTCTTGTAGACCCACCTACAACCTACAGTCTTATGACCATCGGGTAATTCTATAGATGTGAATACCTTATGTTGTTGCATAGCAGCCATTTCCTCATTCATGGCTTTAAACCATTTTTCTTTTTCGTCCTTATGCAATTTTAATACATCATCAAATGTCTGGGGTTCATTGTAGACTAGATTAATTCTGACATTCCCTACAGTGAATCGATCTGGGGGTTTATTCTTTGTCGCTCGTTCTGAACGCCTTGGAATAAAATCCTCTGTTATCTGCCCCTCCTCTGCCTCAACCTTGGGGAATACACTATCAGTTTGCCTGCTGGAGGTTTCTGGGCTTTTTACAGAGTCCTCTGCTCTCACTTCCGAACTCTCTGTGTCTGTAGCTGTTGGTAAAAGCACTTCAGAATTGGCATGGAGACGCTGCCAATTCCCTTGCTCTGCGAACTCAGCTGATCTAGAAATGATGACCCTACCATGGCTATTTATAAACCTATATGCCTTTGACCCTGGCTGATAGCCAATGAATCATAGTTTCATTTCTTTGGGCTGCCCCTTCTTTGGTGACACTTAGCTCATATTTAGGGTTGTTATATTGTATTTTATGTTTTAATTACTGACTTTGTTGTAAACTGCCCAGAGTCCCCCCTTTTGGGGGGAGATGGGTGGTGATAGAAGTTGGATAAAAAATAAATAAATAAAAATAAATATTTCCCTTAGCAACAGCAAGTGCCCACCCTTGGGCATTAGTGCCCACCTTTTGGGAGTGTTTTGCCCACCCAAGGGTGTGAATAATTATTGTATACCAATGAAATTGTATTTGCTTACTTTATGTACATTACATGATGTAATGGTTTTCTGATGGTAGCTCTTTAAAACCTGATGCCTTAGGGTATCATTATATATATTAGGCATCAAAAAAGGGTAGAATTCCTTTTTTGGCGCTTGCTTTGAAAGCCAATTCCCAAGTGCCATTATCATGTACAGAATAAAGCTATAAAAGAGAAAAAAAAGAAGATATTTCCTCATAACCTTGGATGGGCAGGCTCTTTAAGCCAGTGTGGCCATCTATACAGGAGGTAAAGGCTCATCATTAAGTACTATGACCAAGCTGCAACTTTAAATTTTTTATGAATGATTACAAAGAACTTTACCACACTGTTTGTTCTGGACCACTGCAAGAGAAATAAAATAGTCTTGGTTCTTTCATACTTAAAGTATTGCCATACCCTCCTGCCATGTGTTCCTGACTCCTCTCTCCACCCTCTAAATCTACTCCAGAAAGAGTGCTAATTGGGCTGTTCTGGATCTTCCACGCTACTTTCATGTCTCACTACACTGCAGGGATCTTTGCTGGTTCCCTATTTGAGATAGAGCTCAGTTTTAAAGTACTAGGGCTTCTGTTTAGAGCCCTCCGGTCCCCAGCACCTGGTTGCTCTTCTCTCTCCCTACAATTCTGTTCTATTGCCATGTTCTTTTGGGTAGGATCTTTGCTCTCTGTTCTTCACACCAGAGTTGCGAGGTCAGGCTCTGAGCTCCCATGAATCTGGAATCAGCTTCATCTTTCCTTTCATGTTCTATAAAGGCTATATGATCTTTTAAAAGTATATAAAGACCTTTTTATTTGGCTAGTGGGTGTGTGGTGGCTGTTTATATCACATGGTTGACAAATTTCTAGTTTAATATCTATTTTAGTAGATATGGACACAACTGCACTCTGACATATTATAAGCTGTTGCTCCAGATGATTGTTGTGCTAGGTTGGGTTTTAATTGTAAATATTTGTTTTGCTGGTTGGCAGTTAAAAATTTAAGTGATTTTGACTGGATGGAATTTTGCAATTACTGTGCTTCCCTGAATTGTTCCGTACCTTGGTAAAGGCATACTACTATTTCTACTACTATTTTGGTTTCACTGCATGATTTCACTCTGTCTTAGTCCAGTCTACCTCACAAGGTATAATATAATATATAAGGGATAAAATGAAACCCCCTTGAAGTCTTGGAGAAAATAGAAGATACAAATCTAAACACATAATCCAAGCTGCTCTTGACAAGCTGGGACAAAAACAATGGTTGCGAAAGTCCTGCTCATCCTCAGTTTAGGTTTTGGCATTTACTTAAGGAAGTTGCTTAAGAAATGTAGAATACAAAACCACAGCCGCATTTAAAATTATGCCAATTCCAGGAAAGCACAACTGAAAGAAGAAAAGCGGTAAGTTACCTTGTGAAAAGACCTAACATATCCTTGACCCAATCAACTGTGGTCTACCAAACACAAACACAAACATTTAGGTGCAACAAAAAACAATGTAGATGGTCATCAAAGCTGAAGCACCTCCCTTATGTGGAAGTTAATATATTTGAAACTTCTGCTGACCTGGCCCTCAGAGGGTTGCTATTTAATGGCTGTCCTTCAGAAGGATCCTAGTGGCTTTTTCTAAGTTAATCTAATGGCTGCCAGTCAGCAACCAGGTGCAATTCAAGGGGCAATTAATTATAGGAGCCAATGACTGGAAGGGGGAGGATTGAGCTGGATGTCTTTCTCTTTCCTTGCAAAATAAATTAGTAATATCCTCCTTTTAAGAACACACCATCTTTTGGATTTTTTTAAAAAAAATTATAGTAGATTTTGGATGTATAGGTTTTTAACTTTTTATAATGTGATTGTAAACCGCCCAGAGTCTACCATGGTGGAGATGGGCGGTGATAAATCCAAATAATAAATAAATAATAAATAAATAAAATGCTTTTTGTTTTTGATCAGTTGATTCAAATACGGTAATTTATTATAATTATTACCTTTCAAGCCATATAAGGCCCAGGGCCTGGATATCTTCAAGACCAACTGCTCTGAAATGAATCTGCCTGTCCAGTGAGATAAGGGAGAGAAGGCCCACCAAGGGTCCCATTTCCCACAGGGACCCCATAGCCAGGTCTTCTCAGTGGTGGTTCCCCTTCTGCAAAACAGCTTGCCCTCATACCTGAGCAATGACCACCTACACAGCTCTTTCACAGAGCATTTGGGGGACCTTAAGTTCAGACTTGCCCCGGTGGATGTCATCACTATTGCAATATTGCGGCTTTTCCTTGTTTTGAATTTTCTCTTTATGCAAGATGCTACTGAGAGCCAGTTGCAATGGAGTAACATAAAAATGCTGATGCTAATGCTAATAATGATGAGCATGAGTTTGCTCTGATTTTATTAATGTATCATGAAGTTACTTCAAAGGGCTTATATCCTAAAGAGAATGCTACAAACACAGCAATGTAATTTAAGGGACTGAATGATTGAATGAGACATGTTGATGTTGCATGTTGCAAAGAGACATGTTGACATTGAATGATTGAATGAGACATGTTGAGAAAATGGATTGAAACCATTTTTATCCTTCTCTCATCACTCTGGTACTCAAATTCTTTCAATAAATATGACTGGCAGTTACCTCTTAAAAGTATGTGCTTTTTCACACAGTGCTTATAATTAACACCTAGGCTTTGCTATTATAACCCTAGATGGTCACTGATTTAAATGGTTTTGAATGACAATTAGGGAAATATACAACACAAAATATACAAATATACAAAATATACAAAAATATACAACACCCCGTTCTCCCTGTATTATAGCCAAAATATTCAGCTTTTAAAAACTCTAACCATAATAAAAATAGAAATGCTACCATGTTAAAAACAACAATAACAACAACAACAACAAATGAAACTCACAATCATTTTAAAAAGTAATAATACCAAGTATTTAAATTTTAGATCCTTTTTGCTTAAGGCTCCAATCAAATGGCCCTCTTCAAATGGCTATGTTGCAATCCGGCACCACCAGAAAATTTTCTCCCCATACAATTGAAGGAGGAAAAGAGATGTTTAACTATTTCTTTCTCCTACACATGCCATAATTCTTGGATACTCGCCTATGCACACACAGACGTGCACACATGACTTCTGTATGAATGTTTAAAGGGCACATAGTAAATACAAAAACATCCAATTTTGAATCAGCAAAAAAACTATAACCTGTGAAGAAACCAATCAAAACATCCCAGGAGATTCCACCTTAATGAACTTAGTAAGAAGTGAGGGTTGGAAATTCCTCTTGCAGTTTCCGAGATTCTCTATTTACTATTAAAGACAACTTACTGAAAAACTCTGTACTTCTTGTGGCTTGATACAGTCATGGGGGGAGCTGTAAAAAAGACAAGTTGGTGGTTGCGGCAGCACAGTTGTAGCCCTGCCCCTATGTATTTGTATCACCATTTTGCCTTTTTTCACACACACTCACAAACACTGTTTGTGATGCCATTGACTTGATCTTAATCTTGGAAACCTCAAGAACTTCCTTATGCAGCTGGGTATGTTTCCTAACAGGCCATATTGTAGCTTTAGAGGAAAAGGAACTAGAAAAATAGCAAAGTGGAAGCATTCACTCACACATACACAAACATCTGATCTTACTATGGCAAACTGCAGCTTGGCAAATCGTATTTGAATCAACTGATCAAAAACAAAAAGCATTTTTCAAGGAAAGAGGAAGACATCCAGCTCAATCCTCCCCTTCCAGTCATTGGCTGCTATAATTCATTTTTTCCTCTCAGTTGTCTTCCTTTAGACCAGTCTTTCTTCTTCCATATGTGTTAGAATATAACTCCTAGAATTCACAGCCAGCAAGAGAAAGAATGCCACAGAACACATCTGGAACCCAGATACATCCATATTTCTACACGGCAAAAGCAGAACATTTAGCCATGCACAAACCTACAGTACATGCATTTTCAAAGTCATATTTTGTTTAAAAATAGTGCTAATAAAGGTTTCACTGCATGCATTTAACACAGCATCAAGATATCACATGCAGTTACAAGCTACCAGGCTCCAGCGGTTCCTGGAATCACTTGCAGAAACTTGGATTCTTTAGCAACAGAAAGTCGTACCTGATAAGTCATACTCTGGTTTCTTGGCAGTGAGGGGAAAAATTAGATTCCACTGCTGCTGTCAAAGACTAGGACCCAACATTTTAAATGCCTGTGAAGTCCATGCGACTCACAAAAGGAAAAGAGTTGTGCAAGTTCTGGAATGAGGAACTTTTAAAAAGAAAGTACCTTTGCTTTCATTTTTCCTATCTAGCAATCTAGGCTGTGCCTGCGGGAGATTGAAGTTCAAGCATGCAAGAATGATCTCATCAGTACTATAAGTACTATGTTTTCTGAGGGGAAAGTTCTGAGTGGGCTCTCTGCCACCTTATCCTCAAATTAAGGCCACTATGCTAGAATGGCGGGGAAATGGCCTTAAGGGAAAAGTGGTGCCAGGAACATGCCTTCAGATCAAAGATTGTTGAATGTTCAAACCCAGATTCAAGCACAGATATAGATTCCCCTAATTATTTACTTTTACTTCCTGCCTTTGCTCCAGAAGCTGAAGGTAGCAACCATGGCAGTCTGTTCTCCAGCTTTCCCAAACATCCCTGGGGGGCAGGCTGGGCTGAAAGATGCCTGCCCCAGTCACCCAGTGAACTTCCATGGCTAAGGCTGCGCTTGACCTGGGGATGCCCAAGTCCTCCTAGTCCAGCCTCGTCCAACTCCAACCACTAAGCGTGAACTAGCTCTGCCATCCTATGGTCACTGTAATGCCCCATCCTTTGGCATGTACCCCCAACAGCTTTTTTTTTTGGGGGGGGGAAGTGAGATTAGATGGTGCTGGTGGTTGCCTTTAAAGCCCTTCATGGCTTGGGGTTAGATCCAGCAGGAGAGGCATGCTCTGGGTCCTGTCCTCAAGAGAATGTCATCTGTTGGGACCCAGGAGGAGAGCCTTTTCTGCTGTGGTGCCTGCCCTCTGAAACAACATCCCCCCAGAAATTAGACTTGCCCCAACCCTGCTGGCCTTTCCAAGGCACTAAAAACCTGGCTTTGCCATCAAGTCTGGGGCCCTGATAGCATGGGTGAGCCTGTGTCATGGCTTGTTTGAGTGGTTGTGAGTCTTCTTGGCTGCTATTTTTAATGTTGTTTTTGTTGTTTTTGTTGTTTTTTATTCTGTTTTAATTGTGAGCCACCCAGAGTCATGTATATATGAGATGAGTGGCCTGTAAATTTACAGTACTAAATAGATAAACAGCTCTGCTGATCAGCTGTATGTGGATCAGCTGGTTGGTGGTGTGCAGCTTCCAGCCTTCTCTGTCAATGTGCCTGCCCTATGAAGCAGCTTCCTCCTGAGATTTGGATGGGGCAATCCTATTAGCCTTTTGGAAGACCCTAAAGACTTGGTCCTTCCTCCATGTGCTAGGGCCAGGATGTTAGAGGAACCCAGGATGTGTGTTTTATCTTTGTTTCAGCACATTTTTAATGCTGCCTTGCTATGCTTTTTAATCAGTTGTTGTTGTCTTTTAACACTATGTTTATTATGTTTTTTGTTACCACACAGATGCTTAAAGATGGGTGGCCATATAAATGTGTTTAATAAATAATAACAGGCTTGGAATATGAGACTGTTTACCACTTGATGCAGAAAATAAACTTGCTGTTCTAGAAGGCTCTGACATAGAAATACACACTACACAACTGACCTTAGAACCTGCCGTGATTCCCTAATTAGATAATTAACTCCTTTAATGATCAACTCTACCTTGGACACCAGGAGCACTTTTTAATCAATTCTAAGGAGAACTTTTGCTACTCAAGGGTTTGTTTGTTTGTTTGTTTGTTTGTTTGTTTTTCTGTTCCTTCTTAACCCAATCATTAACAAGATAGATCCAGTCAAACAAGACAGTAGTAACTGGAGATGGCATAGTGTTTAGCACTGTAGGAGCAACCTTCCCTAATGTCTAATCAAGAAACATGTCCAAATCAAGAATGAGGTCTTCCTGGAGGACTTTGGAGGCTCAGGGTCCTGTGTGGCGATTGTAACTGGCATATCTCAGACTTTAAAGAGGCATCACCATCTGCGTGTGCATGTGTAAATCTAGCACGGTATCCATTCTTCCATCATGAAACACCCAGACTGGGAAATTTGCAAAAGTGTGCAGGAAGAATTTCATCTTAAACAGCATATTTGGTTTGGTGGGATGCTTACATTTTAACAAACTTCTTTTTGGACTTAGTAACTTAGTAACATTCCACTTAGTAACTATTCTTCCCAAAGTTCAACCAAATATTGTTCACAATGAAGGAACTGACTCAACGAGAGGGCAATATACGTTTTGATCCCCACTGACCCCTGTTGATGCTACTAAATGCAATTTGTAGGGCAATCTGATTAGTCTGTAAGGGATGGGGGTGAGAGTTTGGGTTCACTCTCCTTCACAACTTCCTGGTTGATGGGCTCTCCTCCAGAACACTTTTGCCTGTTAGAGGGGTGTGGCGGCCTCTCCCAATCTAGAGGTGGGGGCCTCTCCCTCTCAGCTGGAAGTAGACAACTCACATTTGCCACAGAAAAGATGAGCCTCTGCAGTCTCTGCCAGCTGATCTTGATGAGTTTTTGTAAATGTCATTTTTAAACAGTTCACCCTTCCTGTCTCATATTTTTTTCAAAAATAGGAATAACTGTTTGTGCAGACAGTAGACACTGTCTGGATATAAAGTCAGTCACACTCCCATTATCTGAATCCACATTCCCATGGTCTTTTAAAGAAAACATGTTTGCACAATGAACTGCACAGCCTTGGGCAGGGAAGATGTAAAAGCGGTGGATTCCTCCTTGGAGCCAAATTCCTCCCAGAAGGAAGAAGACTGACTGCTCTATAAGTTGTTGGCTCTCAATCTCTGTTTGGAAATCCCATTTCAGGGCTTCATCTCTATTTGAGGTAAGTGTTGGGCTTTTCCTACTACAATTTATTCTACTTATTTAGAATATGTATTCTAAATATTCTTCATTTATATTATTTAGTTTGTTTGTTTGTTTGTTTGATGCATAGGTCATTCTAATCTATCATCAATATGGGCAGCTTGCAAATAAAAACAATAAAAACACAATAATATACAGTACAAAGCCTGAAAAGCAAAAATATAGAAAAACAGCATGATCTAATAGATCAAAACATCCTGCTGGTGCCACCAATCACTCTACCCCAAGGCCTGGGGGAGGAACTGAAGTTGGTGCAGGGACAAAGTTTCCTTAGTGAACTGCTCATAAATCACTTTAGAATTAGCACTGAATCAATTTCCTTTTATCTTTATTTTTCTAAATCCTTTCATTATTCTTTAAACAATTTTATTGTTTTATAACTTTTACCCTTGATATTGTTGGAATCATCAGGGGTCAACTCAGCATTGTCTCATAAGCATAAGGGGGGTCCTTTCTAGTAAATGCATCTCTATTGTACTTGTGGGATGTCACATGGATCACCTGATTTCCACTTCCTCCTCCTCCTTGTGTTTGGGGGATTAACAACCTCCATTACGCTTTGGGCACACCTGCAAGCAGAAGGGCTGCACAATGCAGCTCTCGTCCATTACATCTCGCTTGCACGCAGATCTACCATGAATCTACTTGTATCCAGATCTACTGAATAAATGTAAGCTATCTCTATTTTTCTTCATCTAACTAATGTGTGAAGACTGAATTTATTTCTGAACGTAATTAAGTTTAAAGTGCAAGTCCCTGCTGGTTCACGCTTCTACTCTCCAAGATTGTTGTGTCAGGGTTCATCGCCATGAATCCTGTCATTAGTAATAGCGTTGTAGTTAGTGTGTGAACTGCAAGGAGGGGGGAATAAGCACAGAGTGTTATGACTTCTTCTGGAGACTGGAGAATGCAGCGTCAAGGTCAACTACCTGCCGGAGATGGAGGCTGGGAATGGAGAGGGAACGTTTTGTATATTGACATCATTGCACCTGAGAAATTGGCGGGCAAGGGGGAGAGTTAAGTTAGCAAGGTTTGGCGGGAATCCGCATTCAGATCTTTAGGAGTGCTTCAATTTACATGTATTCTGAATAAAGCTTAATCTGCATTTCAATGAATTGCATTTAGAAGTGTTTATTAGGGCATTGTAGTTGGGGTCATTACATGTTGTTAGCTGCTTGGAGTTCTTTTATTAACCTTTAAAACTCCATCATATCTTATCATTTTTGCCATTACTACATCATCTACAACACCTGCAACCTAACTATATTTCAGCATTCATACAGCATTTTTTCATTTTTAGTCCTGAGCAATTTCAGTCCAATTCTCACTATCATTCCCAAACAAATGACTAAAATACTGCTTGCATCATTTTCTGACTTCAGTTTCATCCCAAATCCTTTCATCAGTTTTATTCCAAATTCCATTCTATCTTCTCTATTGTGCCCCCAGGAACAATATTGTAAACTGCCCAGAGTCCCCTGTTTGGGGGGAGATGGACGGTGATATAAATTTAAATAATAAAAATAAACAAATAAAAATATCTCCCCAGAGATTTGTTTAGTCCCCACCTTGAACTTATTTAAGCAAGCCAGTCCTTACCCCAGTCCTCGGGCTAAAATAGGTAGCACACATGTTGTGAGAAGATTATCTGTTAGAGACTGAATTATTCTTCTCCAATGTTTGGGGTTTGCTGTTGTTGTTGTTGTTGTTCTGTATAATGTTGTTTTAATTGTTTAATATTGTACATTGCCCAGAGTAATGACAGAGTGGGTGACCTATAACTTTAATAAATAAAAAAATAAATAAGCCATTCTCCACACAGTGAATACAGTCAGGACTCCCTAACAACAGAGATCTGCTTGGTACTGACACAGGCAGTATTTTTATATTACCTGAAAACTGTTGATTTCACTAACCTGGAAGCTTCACTGACATATGATTTCTCTTTTATCCCTTGTTGTGGATTGCTGTATGATTTCTTATCTTTTCCTATTTTTGCAGATTGTTTATAAAACTCAATTGTAAGTGGCTCTGGCCAGTTCTTAAGAGCTGGAAAAATGGGATGAATGTTTAAAATTTTAGACAAACAAGCTAACTGCTCTCAAGAGCCACAGAAATGGAAATGTTACAATAATCATGACTTGCAATATCCACTAGATGTCCCTGCACTACACAGGATTGGGAGAATATCACTAGATGAACAAATGTGTGTGCCATGCAGACAAGACACACTTGAATTCACATTTATTTATTTATTTTATTTTTATCCCGCCTTTATTGTTTTTTTATAAATAACTCAAGGCGGCAAACATACCTAATACTCCTTCCTCCTCCTATTTTCCCCACAACAACAACCCTGTGAGGTAAGATGGGCTGAGAGAGAGAGACTGGCCCAAGGTCACCCAGCCAGCTTTCATGCCTAAGGCAGGACTAGAACTCTCAGTCTCCTGGTTTCCCATTGGCTCCTTCCTAGGGCTGAGAGAGAGAGTGACTGGCCCAAGGTCACTCAGCCGGCTTTCATGCCTGAGGCGGGACTAGAACTCTCAGTCTCCTGGTTTGCTATTGGCTCCTTCCTAGGGCTGAGAGAGAGGGACTGGCCCAAGGTCACCCAGCTGGCTTTCATGCCTAAGGTGGGACTAGAACTCACAGACAACTGGTTTCTAGCCCAGCACCTTAACCACTAGACCAAACTGGCTCCCTTTTCATTTTTTCATTGTAAGCAAAAGTATTCATACTGAGTACAGTACAGGTTTGGTGTAATAATTGGGTGATAGCAACAATCAAAGGGAAATGTTGACATCTTTACAACATGGATGGGCAACTATATTAGTGGTTTGGAAGACACAAAACTGTGGGCAGATGGGAATTTTATTTTGGCTTTTGAAGGTAGATAGGAGATTTACTTATATGCAGAGTACATCATGAGAAATGCCGGGCTGGATGAATCACAAGCCGGAGTTAAGATTGCCGGGAGAAATATCAACAACCTCAGATATGCAGACGATACCACCCTAATGGCAGAAAGTGAAGAGGAACTTAAAAGCCTCTTGATGAGGGTGAAAGAGGAGAGTGCAAAAGCTGGCTTGAAACTCAACATTAAAAAAACTCAGATCATGGCATCTGGTCCCATCACTTCCTGGCAAATAGAAGGGGAAGAAATGGAAGCAGTGACAGATTTTATTTTCTTGGGCTCCAAGATCACCGCAGACGGTGACTGCAGCCATGAAATTAAAAGACTCTTGCTCCTTGGGAGGAAAGCTATGGCAAACCTAGACAGCATATTAAAAAGCAGAGACATCACCTTGCTGACAAAGGTCCGTATAGTTAAAGCTATGGTTTTTCCAGTAGTAATGTATGGCTGTGAGAGTTGGACCATAAGGAAGGCTGAGCGCCGAAGAATTGATGCTTTCGAACTGTGGTGCTGGAGAAGACTCTTGAGAGTCCCTTGGACTGCAAGGAGGTCAAACCAGTCAATCCTAAAGGAAATCAACCCTGACTGCTCATTGGAAGGACAGATGCTGAAGCTGAAGCTCAAATACTTTGGCCACCTAATGCGAAGAGAGGACTCCCTGGAAAAGACCCTGATGCTGGGAAGGACTGAAGGCAAAAGGAGAAGGGGACGGCAGAGGATGAGATGGTTAGATAGCATCACCGATGTGATGAACATGAACTTGAGTAAACTCTGGGAGGCAGTGGAGGACAGGAAGGCCTGGCGTGCTATGGTCCATGAGGTACGACTGAACAACAACAACAGGAGATTTGCACAAATATGACAATAAAGTCTTTGTGTGTTTTCTGCCTCAGATTGACAGGAAACCATGCTCTCAAATTTTGAGAAAAATTATCAGAGAGGAGGGTTTCATGAGCCACAAAAGAGGTTCAGGCCTTGCTTAGCTTTACTTTATTTTGTTAATATTCATGTATGTAATTACATGCATCATGGAAAAACCTGGGAGTCTATAGCAAAGTAATGGTTCGCTCTGAATAGAAAGGATTCTTGGATGCTGGGTCCTCTAAGAAATCCAAACCTCTGTCTACCTTGTGCTGGCAGGGTAAGAGGCAATGAGAAACAGAATCCTGCATCCCTTCTGGTTGTTTTTTCCTCTCTTTTTAAATGAATTTCTTTCCATTGAAACGAATGGTAGGAATGAATGTATGCCAGCTCCAAAAATAGGAGAGTTTGGTAGATACTTTGGAATCAATTCTAGGGACCGGAGTGCCCTTTTTTGTCCGTTAATACCAAGAGGGCACAGGCTGTGGAGGTTTTTGTGGAGCAAGTTTGGAGGTTGGGCTCAGGGCCGCAACTAGGGGGGGCAAGCGGGGTATGTGCCCCGGGCGCCGCGTTGGGGGGGGGGGGCGCCAAAATGACAAAATAGTATTTGTATACTGAATGTTTCCTGGGGGGGCAGAATCCATGTTTGCCCTAGGTGACACAGACCTAGTTGCCCTTCTGGTTGGGCTCCTGCTCCAAAATAGACATTGGGGTCCTTCTATTTCAAATTAGGTATTTTCCATGCTAGTATTTTATAATATCTTCATAGCATTGCTCCATTCTTGGCACAATGATAGTTGGATGCCTTTAGAACATGCAATACATCACTACCAGGGAAAGTCCTTCCAAGGACAAGAGGATTTCAACTATCCTGTGATCTAATTTCCCAATATTATTTCTCCCTCCCTCTTTATTTATTCTACAATTTGTAGACTGCCCCAATCAGAAAGACACTGGGTGTAGCACAATGAGGGAAAACAACAACAACATAATGATAACCCCACTAGTATTCATAATAAAATAATGGGGAAAGAATATTGCAGGTAATACTTGCAAGTGAAGATTATTAGAGCTGTTGCATATAAAGTTTTATGAACTGTTTGATGTAACTATTAAAATATTTTGATCGAAAGTGAAATAACTGTTTGGCAAATGGAGACTGTTAAGAGAAGAATTGCCACAATGACATTTCATCTCCCTCCAAACTCGCTGTATTACCTTCCCACCATAGATTTATGTATAACTATCACAGGGTAATGAGGGGCATGGTGGCTCAGCGGTTAAGATGCCAGGCTTGTCGATCAAGAAGGTCGCAAGTTCGGAGGTTTGAATCCCTAGCCCCGCGTGACGGAGTGAGCTCCCGCCCTCACCCCAGCTCTTGCCAACCTAGCAATTCAAAAGCATGCAAATGCAAGTAGATTAATAGGTACCACTTTGGTGGGAAGGTAACAGCGTTCTGCGTGCGTCATGCCGGCCACATGACCGTGGAAGCGTCTTCGCACAATGCTGGCTCTTCGGCTAACAAATGGAGATGAGCACCGCCCCCTAGAGTTGGACACGACTGCACAAATGTGCGGGGGGAACCTTTACCTTTTTAATCACAGGGTAAGTACTCCATGCATCTGATGAAGTGGACCATACTCCACAACAGCTTCTGTCATAGTAAATGTGCCAGTTTTTAAGTGGTCACAACATTTTTAACTTTTGTTTAAGTTTTGCCATGTATTAGCAAGGCTGCCTTCTGGAACTTCTTTTCTTACTTTCTATTGGCTGGAGGTCTGAATCTAGACGTTAAGGGGGCAGTAGGGTGTATATAAAGAGCGAAGAATTGACTCTGTATCCTCTCTTTCTCTATCCCCCTGGTCTTTGTTCAAGAGATGATTAATCTGAGGTAATTTTTCCCTACCTTTCCAGGGACACACACATGGAACACAAGGTCCATGACTCTCCTGGTAAAATGTGACGAGCTAGATGCTATGCTTTGCTTATCCCTGAAGTGTGTTTCCCATAAATAAATCTTTCTCCTGGTATAGTTATAAAACCCACTTTACTCATCCCTGCTCTGGTGGGATTTCTGCTCTCAGGAACGCTCACATGCAAACAGAAAATTTCAACCTCCAACACTTTTGCAGTTTCTGTGGAGTGTAAATGGGATTCTACAGCACCAGCTTTTGCAAACTGTCCAGCAAGACCACCAAAATACTTCATAAAACTTAAAAGGGCTTATTTTGTTAGAGTTATTCTATGTAGAATTCATGCGAATGGATTCCTTCACTAGCTTTGTAAAGACAGTATTTTTCCATACAATGTTCCCAAAACATTGCACCAGTAAACACCAGGTGTGTGACCTTCGATAGCCAAAACATAGTGATATCAGTCCAAAAATACTTTATCTTATGGGAACCGCTTTCCCGGAGGGGAGACAATGTGCAACACTGCCATTTCATGGCGATTTATAGTAAGTACAACTTTTAATGCATTGTCAGTTTGGAAATGTCCTGACCCACATATAGCCAATCAGAATGCTGAAACAAGTGTATATCTCAGCTATGAACTATGGGTCTGTATCCTTCTTTTTCTTGACTTCTATCTGTCATGTTGCCATGTACTCTGTTCCTGAACTGTAACTATGCCTGGCCTTTGTATGGGCCATGATTTTTCTTCACATCTGCTGATGAAACTCTGCGTATGCTTTGTTGTTGTTTTTTCTTTTGCAATAATGTACTATATATCCATTATTGCCTTATGCTACAATAAAATATTGTGAGCCCTACACGTTGTTTGGATTACTCTGCGCCTGGAACCCCATAAGGCCAGCAATATCGCACATATTTTCCTCAGCGGGACTAGATGAAACGTGTAACTTGTGTTCATTCATCATCCTGGGTAGCTAAACACTTTAAAAAACTGAGGGCTCAGTGCTGGGCATAAGCCAATGCTCTCTAGGATAGTAAGATCAAATCCATCAAGACATGGAAGGTGCATGATGGGAAATGATTTGGGAATTCCTCTATATTTAGAATATTCACAATAATAACTCTGCAGACTGTCTACTTTTTGCACAGGATGGCTGTTCCAAAATACTGGTGCTCTGGTGAATGGAGGTTAGAGCAATAGAAAAGGATGGTCTCTCTCCCCCATTTTTGGCAATATGGCACAAATACCCTTGTGAAGTATCATGGCATCAAGTACTCCAGGGCATCAAGCAGCTCATTCATACACTCAACCTTAGCTATAGTAGCGTAGCTACTGTATTACCTTCCCACCATAGATTTATGTATAACTATCACAGGGTAATGAGGGGCATGGTGGCTCAGCGGTTAAGAGGCCAGGCTTGTCGATCGAGAAGGTCGCAAGTATGGCACAAATACCCTTGTGAAGTATCATGGCACTACTCCAGGGCATCAAGCAGCTCATTCATACACTCAACCTTAGCTATAGTAGCGTAGCTACTGTATTACCTTCCCACCATAGATTTATGTATAACTATCACAGGGTAATGAGGGGCATGGTGGCTCAGCGGTTAAGAGGCCAGGCTTGTCGATCGAGAAGGTCGCAAGTATGGCACAAATACCCTTGTGAAGTATCATGGCACTACTCCAGGGCATCAAGCAGCTCATTCATACACTCAACCTTAGCTATAGTAGCGTAGCTACTGTATTACCTTCCCACCATAGATTTATGTATAACTATCACAGGGTAATGAGGGGCATGGTGGCTCAGCGGTTAAGAGGCCAGGCTTGTCGATCGAGAAGGTCGCAAGTATGGCACAAATACCCTTGTGAAGTATCATGGCACTACTCCAGGGCATCAAGCAGCTCATTCATACACTCAACCTTAGCTATAGTAGCGTAGCTACTGTATTACCTTCCCACCATAGATTTATGTATAACTATCACAGGGTAATGAGGGGCATGGTGGCTCAGCAGTTAAGAGGCCAGGCTTGTCGATCGAGAAGGTCGCAAGTATGGCACAAATACCCTTGTGAAGTATCATGGCACTACTCCAGGGCATCAAGCAGCTCATTCATACACTCAACCTTAGCTATAGTAGCGTAGCTACTGTATTACCTTCCCACCATAGATTTATGTATAACTATCACAGGGTAATGAGGGGCATGGTGGCTCAGCGGTTAAGAGGCCAGGCTTGTCGATCGAGAAGGTCGCAAGTATGGCACAAATACCCTTGTGAAGTATCATGGCACTACTCCAGGGCATCAAGCAGCTCATTCATACACTCAACCTTAGCTATAGTAGCGTAGCTACTGTATTACCTTCCCACCATAGATTTATGTATAACTATCACAGGGTAATGAGGGGCATGGTGGCTCAGCGGTTAAGAGGCCGGGCTTGTCGATCGAGAAGGTCGCAAGTATGGCACAAATACCCTTGTGAAGTATCATGGCACTACTCCAGGGCATCAAGCAGCTCATTCATACACTCAACCTTAGCTATAGTAGCGTTTCTCCCAGGCATTGGACAATCTCTAGTTTCAAACAAGAAATATGTCTCTGTGCCTGAATGGAACCCGGAAAAGTGGGTGGGGCCTCATACGCTTAAAAAAAAAGCAGTGTTAAAAAAGAGATACAGAGAAAACAGCATATATATATTTCAATTTATAGGGCTGCCCATCTCGATATTGTGACTCTGAACGATGAACAGCAATTTAAAATATAAAGTAACAATAACACCCTAAAACATGTGTAGACAGCAGCCAGTTAAAAGAAAGACAGTATTATACACATATCCAACAAATTGATTACTTATTAACTTGTAATTCAAAAGCAAACCAAAGGAAAATAAAAAGGAAAAAAGTTAAAAATTAATATAATAAATTGACATAAATCACCTAAATGTATCCCATATTCATTGAATAACAAAATATTAAATTATTCATTTTTTACAATAACATGTTTTCTTTTTTCTTTTTCTGTTACATTCTTACCATACACAATTAACAATATGTATTAGCTATTTGCAAAATATTAAATTATTAATTAAAAATGTTTAATTCCTGTAAAATATTAATAAATCTACGCCAAAGAAGAAGTATATTGTGTCATTCTTTGATTAGTAGGAAAAATAGCCATTTCAAAATCTGGTAAGTTATGCCTTTCTTGAATCCAGTCTTTGGTATCTGGTGTAATACTCCTTTTTGAATGGAACCCAGAAAAATGGGTCGGGGCTGATATGTGTGACCTATACCTTTACTCAATTAAGAGCACTTCAATAAGCACTATTGATCTCTTTGTGTAAACTATTAACCACGGAGATGCACTTCTACTTCTGTGTAATTTCTAACCACACTGAGAGAAACAAAGTCACACAATCATCTAATGGTGTATAAAAGCTGATAATAAACACTAGCAAAGTTCTTCCTGTCACACACAGTAGTTTGAGCAGGAAAAAATAAATTAAGGAAATTATTTTAGCATGTTTGTTTGCTTCTTTCTAGTTACATCGTTGAGATATTCTGTTAACTGTAAAGGAACATATTTTAAAGTAGGGGACTTATGGGGATTACAGTCTAGTACATTTGGGGACAATCAAATTGGGAAAAAATTGTATATTTTCATTGCCTCCCTTCCCTTGTGCACACACTTTGTTCTTCTGTATTTTTTTAAAGTCATACTGAATATTGCATTTTCTACTGCAAACAAAATACTAAAGCTTTCCAGTGGATCAAACGTCTGTTGGCTTGGAGAAGTGTGTCTTTACTAATAGATTGTTACAACCACACGGCATCACCGTAGCACACAAACCAACCAAAACCCTTCAGAACATCATAAGTAACCCAAAAGACCCAGTAGCCCAAGAAGAAAAAACAGGAGTTATCTACAACATACAGTGTAAGGACTGTAACAGCCACTATGTAGGACAGACTGGCAGAAGACTAGCAGAACGCATCCACGAACACCAACTAGCAGTCAGAAGACATGATGAAAACTCCTTAATCTCACAACACATGGACAGACTTAACCATACTTTCAATTGGGAAACTGTGAGCATCTTAAACCAAGCCAAATCCAAAAATGCTAGAGAATTCCTGGAAGCTTGGCACTCAGACAAAGCAGCCATCAACAGACACATAGAGGTAAACAACATTTACATACCATTCATAAGAGACAATAGAAAGCCAGAAGACCAGAACACCTCCTTGCCAGCAACCATCACCCAGATATGGAAAGATTAACACCAAGATTAGCACCAGAGGAACAATCAAACAGCACAATATACCCTAATCAAGGAACTATTAACTCAGTCAATCAACCAAGCAGCAAACGACAGCCCAATCAAGGAACTACCAAGGAGAGAACAACACCCCCGCCAACACAGGCAGGACAAGCCAGGGTATATAAACAGAGAGAAAGTCCCACTCCCTTTTTGCACTGAAGATGTTGCCTAGCCTGGCAATGAAACATCTGCAAGAAAATAACAAGGCTCAGAGAGCACCAAGGACTCCAAAGTGTTTCTTTGTGTGTGAGAAAGAGAAACTATTCATTGTAGTTAGTCTGTCAAGTCACATTCTTCCACACATGGGAACAAGCCTAGTGGTAGCCTTGAAATGGAATAATGCAGTGTATGCTGCAGTGATTTCATTAAAATACATCACAAAGACTGTCTGAGTAGGAATGCACCCCAGACCAGATTTTTCCAGCCTGATATTTTCCAGATGTGTATGGGTCTCAAGGTTCCAAGTCTAGGACATAATTGCTTATTGATTTTCATATTAAATTACATGACACTACATAATGTCCATATTAATTTTTGTACCTTTTCAGTCACTTAATCCCAACAACCCCACCCTATGCTCTTGATCATGTTTTACTGTTTCTTAACTTTCAATCATATGTAATACTCTTTTATTTTTTTTAACTCAAATCTCTTTATTCCACGTGTATAGCAAATAATACGATCACAACCCCTAGGTGACCACCAGAAGTTGGGCAAGGAGCCCAGAACTCCAAGGCAAAAACAGTGTTAGACTTAAAAAAAAGAACAAACAGTAATATAAATCACTGTAACGTTTGATACAGATGCTGTGCTAAAGCAAAAATCAACGAAGACATCTTAGTCCTTTTCTGTTTCTTCCAGCAGTGCCCATGGGTATTCCACACACCCCTTTTCTTTTTTTTTAGCAAAGTTGGGTTGTTCAGCAGATATGCATGGAAGTTTTGCATGACTGTCAGTTCTCTTTGTGTTTCATCCCCTGCCTCACCCACCAACCATATTCCTAACAAGGCAGCCTTAAGTCGCTTGCCTCCTAGCCTGAAACAGCTGGAAATGAAGCCAGTTTAAGAAATTGTTTGGATTTCGATTCATTCTTCCAGTTTGACGGTTATACTGGCCAGGTGGTTACCTAGGCAGTCCTGTCCTGTCCTGCCCTGCCCTGTCATTATTTCAAAAAGAGGTTATTCTGCTAGCAAGGCTGAGGAAGATGCTGCAAAGAGGAGGGTGGAAGATGAGAAATTAGCAGAATGATTGAATTATAGAATTGAAAGGGACCATAGAGGACATCCAGCGCATTTCTCTGCTCAGTGCAGGATCCAGTATCTCTGACAGATGAACTCCCAGCCTGTGTTTGAAGCCTCTGTCAACTCACCATATCATGTGGCTTGGGCCACTGACTGATAGCTTGTACATCAAGAAGTTGTTCTGATGTCTAGCCTGAAGCTCCTTCCTTGTAATTTTAATCCACTGGTTCTAGTCTTGCCCTCTGTGGTAATAGAGAATATGTCCACTCCCTCTGCCAAAAGATAAGCCTTCAGATATTTGAAGGCGGTATCATTTCTCCCCTCAGTTATGTCTTCTGTAGGCTAGATATACCTTTAACCATTCCTCAAAGGGCTTGTTTTCTAGACCTTTCACCATCTTGGTAGCCCTCCTCTGAAGTTACTCCAAATCGTCACAGCCCAGAACTGAACACAGTACTACAGATGGAGAATAACAAGGGCAGAGTAGAGTGGAACAATTATTTCCTTTATTTTAAAGTTGCCGAGGTTGAGAAACACTGACTGCTCTCCTTCTTGGTTGCTACGGTTGCTGTGAGTAGAAGCAGGAAGCAGAACCTGGGCTGTTAAAGTCCTGGAAAAGCTGGACAGTCAACCTGAGTTTAAGTCCCAACGTAAAACTGGGTGTTTTGAGGACTTCAAGGTCCCAGACAAATCTGGACCTTTTTTCTTTCTTTTTTTACTATCTGGTAGGCTTAAAATATGTGGGGACTACAATTTACTCTCATGACTGAAAATTCTGAGAGCTATAATCCCAACCCATGTATTGTTAAAAATGATCGCAGCTAGTCTTAATCTTCTGTCCATCTTTCTCTCTCTCTCATTTACTCATGCACACAATTTATATTGTGTTCCTATAGTGGCAATCCCAATTTCTATAGAAAGCATGCAAGCCAGATGTCCAAGAAAAAGCTCAGATAATGATTGTCTCTTTAAACTGTGACAAAAATCCAATTAAGGCTTCTTTGAGTCCTGAAGTAATTAAGCAGATAAATCCCAGTGTAATTGATTTTACCCTCCTTAAAATGAAGACAAATTATAATTGTTTAGCAGATCAGGATGGCTTCCCTGATTTCAGCAAAGAGAAGTAACCAAGTATTATAGTCTTATCATTAGCACATTGGTTTCTAGCTATACCGTGAGATAACACATTGCATACCAGTATGCAGTCAGAATCAGCAGCTTGAAAGGACATGCAAAGTCAGAAGTTACAAGAACAATGTGATTTCTTCAAATTGCTTTTCCCAGATTAAGGATAAGTCATCAACATTCATTATATCCATTGGGGTGGAAAATCAGAGTTATGTCAGTCTAACAAGAGTGTAGCTTATCTACACTTTCTTTTATTTTTTCAAATAATTTTATTAAGAATTATAAATGAAAAGAATAAAAGCCAATACAAAATACAAAAAATACAAACAAAAAAAATACAAAAGGAAAAAAGGGAGGGGTGTGAAAAAGAAAAAAAGAAAGAAAAAAGAAAAAGAAAAAGAAAAAAAGAAGTAACTTCCCCCTTCATCCCAGTAAGTAAAGACAATTTTAATAGCTTATCACCATCTCTAAATACAACATAATCTCTCTTCTCCCCATAGCTCATATCTTAAGTAAAAATACAAAATTGAAATGCAATTGTTCTTTGTAAGCAAAAGTCCAGTAAAGGCAACCAGATACAACTATTTTCTTTTTTTAGTCCTGATCAAACAAACCGACCTTGTATTCTTTCCCTGCGTTTTTAAAAATATTTTTTTAACCTCTTCAAAGAGAATCCCAGAGTTAGTTTGCTAGTTAACTGTGTTTCAAGGCAGAAATCTTTCAGAACTTTAACAAATTACTTTTGTACATCCAATAAGTAGAGTTTATCCTTTTGCTTGTCACTTGTAATAAGTCCTTCAAAACCTTAACAGAGCTCTTTTGTACTGTATATCCAGTAAGAAAAAAATATCCAAATCAGTTTCCTGGTTTGATATCTGTACATGTCCTTTAGGGAATAAGTCATTCATCAGATCCATTTGTGTTACATTTAAGTAATTAAGCAATTTCATAGACATCCATTGCAACTTGTTCTTGTTCTATAACTTCATTACAACATGCTCTATCCATCTTGTCCAGAAATTGATCCATTCTAATAAGAAGCTTAATAGAGAGATTTTATCTCTTGTTTATGATCAATTCCAGTAATAAAATCAACTGTAGTCACCAATCTCCAGGATTCCCAACTGGTTAAGTCATTAAATGCTTCGTAGGTTAAGAACATTGAGTTAATTGAAGCTACAAGTGGTGCTGGATTCCAAATTAAGTCTTACTTATAGCAACTATATAATGAGTTGTAGGAATCTTACTGTATAAAAAAAATACAGCAGCAAATCTAGATAATTTTATTATATATTAGCAGACAAGACCGATATTGTCAATGATAACATGACTTCCTTGACAAAGTTCTGGGCAGTATTTCATACAAGATATAGAATCTTATCTTATAAGATAGAATCCTATAGAATCTTATCTTATGATAAGATAGAATCCTATCTTATGTACTTGTGAAATAAAATCAGTCTAACTTGCTGCAAAACATCTACCAGGCCCCAGCAGACAAAAAGAAGAACTTTTCAAATAGAAAGCTTCACAAGTCATTTTGTCTTTTTAACTGGGAAAACAGAGATTGACCATAGGGACCTCTGCATCCCAAGCTCCAGAAGTGAACAATTGCCTTTAAGTGCAGCAGCATTCTTTGGCAAGAGAGGGACGGTTTGGTCCCAGGTCATAGTAATGTTCTCCTACCCAGTCTTCCATTGTCCCATCTAATCCCCTCCCTTCTGCTCCTCTCACCACTCAGACCAAGTGACTGCCAGGCTTTGCCTGTATAAAGCATGGGGGTGAAATAAATATTTATTTATACGATCAAAGATCAGGCAATCATGCAATCGTCCAAAACAACAAAACAGAAAAACAAGGCAAATGTGTCACAATCCACTCAGGAAAGGACAGAATAATACAATATAAACTAAAAGGTAAGGGTAATATTAGTCCAATGAAGTCAAATGTCACCACCAGACAGTATCTGGCTGTGCTTCTTGTTATATCTTGATTGGTATCTTATAAAAGGAAATTAGTATAAAACTCATCTCCCTAGGAATCACTAGATCTGTGCTAAATAAAATTCACCAGTATCTCTATAAAAATTGCAGTAGAGAAGTACACGCTGGATGGTTTCCACCTCTTCAGATGCTGGAATTTTAATATATTTACCAGTTAAAGGAGCTTAGAGTGAGACGTTTTGCCTGGCTCAAAAAAATATTGCCTTAAACTGGAGGAGGTTAATGTGCTCAGATAGTTTTCAGGTTTCCATGTACTCCTAGTTATGGGTATTCTACAGCTCTGTGGTAAGCAGTCAATTTCGATTTGAAGTGTTCTGTCCTCCAGCCTTTGATAAATAACCCTTTTGGCTTGATTATAGCCAGCAGAAAGAAGATAATCTTTGGTTAATCCAGTGGAATTTATTTTATTTTCTACTGAGGTGGCCCATGGTGAACTCTAGTCATCTGCTAGAGATAATGGTGCCAGGCCCAATGGGGAGAAAGTTAATTTCAGCCAGTACAACATTACTAACCTCCAGCCCTTTATACGATCCTAGTGGCAAAGAGGATAATTTTATGTAACTGGAGAGAAATGCACTTTCTTCACTTGGAGGAATGGATCCAGGATATGAGTTTGTTATATGTTTTTGAAAAGTTTCTGTGTTCTAAAAATGAGAAGGTGATGCAATATTGTTTCTGTATGGTCTAGATTTGATGATAAGTTTAAGGACTGGATTATTTTTATATCACTAGAGTTTTTACATGGAACTCTTTTCTCTTTCTTTTTTTCTGTTAATTAATTTTCTCTCTTTTTGGTTATATTTATTTTGAACACTATAATATATTTGGGTTTTCTTTCTTCACTGCATAATAACTTCTTTTCTTTTTTGCTCTTAGTGATGTAATTTTTGGTAATAATAATTAGAGGACTGGTAGTCACCTTAATTTCAAGCTGTTATCTGGAAGTGAGCAGTTCAGCCTGATGGCCAGATGATCTGTCCTCTTCTTAGAAGCCCACTGGGGAAACAAATGGGAGAGAAAGAAAGCTGGGGAGGAGGGGAGAGAGAAAAAATAAAGTCAGCCTGACTTTGGAAGGAAAATAGCAAAAACAAGGCTGTATTTGGTTTGGGGCTTGGCTTTCTCCCCCCCCCCCCCCCCAAATATCACAGTATGTATTGCATTTACAAGGGGTTTTTTTTCTTCCAAAATAACCCGTGAACTGGAGTAGAAGGGATTGTCTTCACATTTGCTGGAAAAAATAGAAGGTATTACTGAAAGCAAGCAAGCAGGCCTGAGGGGTGCAAATGACTGCCAAAGTTGCTTCTGAAAAGCTCAGTTGCCTTGAAAATTAGTCATCCCTGCTCGCCTGCTGCTAACCCTTGAGGCAATGTCAAAATAGGCCTTCTCTCTCTTGCTTTCAATTACCAGTGCAGGCAGTCCCTTCTCTTTCCCCTTCCCCTTCCCCTTCCCCTGCCTCCATCTTGTGTTCTGTTTTTTGCAGTTTCTGCCAGTAGGAAAGAGGAGAATGTGGCTATATGCATGTTCCTTGGATGTCAGAGATTTATTGTGAGAGAATGATTGGTATTTGTAGGCAGGAACCTATTACATCTATAAACTTGGTACATTGTTTTACATGCAGCTGATTTTGATCAGTTATTAAGTCAATTACTATTAATTTTTCATTTGTTTTTTGTCCTAGCCTATGTAATACTGTATATGCATACAAGGATTATGCAAAGCATTTGAAAGAGGGGACCACAAAATGTGGTAGCACAAGCAAAGCACCTCCCCTTGAAGCATTAAAGCAGCCCGAACCTCTGTAAGGCTCTTGCAGCTGCTTCAAAAGTTGCCTCAGTTGCTTGCACATAGAGCCGTGCATGGGACCACCAGTGAGGTGAAGTGGCTGGACATGCACATAGTTGTGCAGGTAGCTGGGGACAGCCTCTGCAAGAGCTCTGCAAGTTTTCCAAAGGATACCACTCCTTAAAGCTTTGAGGAGCCTTGCTCATGCTAACGTGCTTTGTGAAGTGATGCCTTCTAATGCTTTGCACAGCTCTTCTACCTATATGCATATACAAGGGTATCATAAGCATACACTTTGTGGCAGGGGAACTTTTTAGGACTGGTTTCAGCTGGGGTTGGCAACCCTAGGTTGACAAGGCAAGGAAACTGGGTGTTGAATGCAATTTTTGTTGAATGGGGTTTTTGTCTGGGTTTACTGTTTCTTTTCTGTCAACTCTTCTTTGGAAGCAGTCATCTTCAATTCAGGATTGTACAGCATACTAGCAGGAGAAGTTTGGGAAATCACTGCTTTTTAATAAAGACTATGGGAAGTCACCTGACTTCAAGGTGCCCCACCTTTCATTTTCAGAAGGGTTTTGCAAAGGGAATGAGGAACCTTTTTGCTTATCTGATCCACCTCTGAACCACACCAGAGCACTTGAATTGTCTCTCTTTAAAATGTCTGAAATCATGGGAAGCAGGTTATCCTTAATCTATCATTCCAGTTTAGGAAGGATTTGAGGATCCATGGCAGAAAGCACACCCTTCTGTTACAAGATCAGCTGTTTAAAACTACGTCTTCAGGCTGACTTAAAGGTCTCTGAATCACAAAGTATAGAAAAAGATTTTCTTAGATGCATGGAGAGTTTTCACAAGTAAAGACAATACTAGGCTAGATGAATAAATGGTCTGATTTAATGTAATGAAAATTCAGAAGTTCAGGCTTAGCCAAGTATGTAAGGCAGATGGAAATTAAGATGTTATTATTTGTATTACTATTGTTTTATCCAAACACAAACAAAGCTTGTTAGTTTATTATTTTACAGTATTTATAACTCATAGAAGAGAATATTTGTAGCTCAGGATTGAACTGTGGAGTCCTTGGTGCTCTCTGAGCCTTGTTGTTTTCTTGCAGACATTTCATTGCCAGGCTAGGCAACATCTTCAGTGCAAAAAGGGAGTGGAACTTGCTCTCTGTTTATATACCCTGGCTTGTCCTGCCTGTGTTGGTGGGGGTGTTGTACTTTCCTTGGTAGTACCTTGATTGGGTTGTTGTGTGCTGCTTGGTTGATTGACTGAGTTAATAGTTCCTTGATTAGGGTCTATTGTGTTGTTTGTGTTCTTACACAGCTCCACTTGTGTGAGGTATGGTTATTGCTTTGGTAGTGGAGCACTTGGTTAGTGTGGGTAGATTTCCGGTAGACTTGTGTTTCTAGAATGCCATCATTTCCTCTACTGATGCGGATGTCCAAGAAGGGTAGTGTGTTGTTGTTTTCTTCTTCCCTTGTGAATTTTATTCCTTTGAAGATGTTGTTGATGGCTTCATGTGTTTCCTCCAGTTGATCCTTTTTATTATGACGAAGGTGTCATCTACATACCGGATCCATACTTTGGGTTGTATGTGTGGGAGTGCTATACTTTCTAGACGTTGCATTACTATCTCTGCTATGAGTCCTGAGAGTGGTGATCCCATAGGTGTTCCTTTGATTTGTTGGTATATTTGTCCATCAAACTGAAAGTAGGTGGTGAGGCAGAGGTTGATGAGGTCTATGATTCTGGGTATTTTGATCTTGGTGTATCTAGTTAGGTCAGGTGTGTTACATAGTACTGCTGCCATGGCTTCAATCGCTAGTGGTTGGTCTATGGATGTAAAGAGTGCAGTGACATAAAATGACACCATAATTTCATCTTCATCTATTTTTAGGTCTTTGATTTTCTGGAGGCACTGTAGTGGGGAGTTGATAGAGTATTCACTCTCCTCTGTGAGATGCCCAAGTTTTCTTGTAAGTTCGTTAGCTATGTTGTATGTGGGGGTCCCTGGTAATGATACAATTGGATGGAGTGGTATGTCGGGCTTGTGTATTTTGGGGCATCCGTAGAAGCGTGGGATGATGGGTCCACTGCTTTTCATCCGCCTCTGTTCTTCTTTACTGATTTGACCTTTCTTGGTTAGGTATGTAGATGACACCTTCATCTTAATAAAAAAGGATCAACTGGAGGAAACACATGAAGCCATCAACAACATCTTCAAAGGAATAAAAAACACAAGGGAAGAAGAAAACAACAACACACTACCCTTCTTGGACATCCTCATCAGTAGAGGAAATGATGGCATTCTAGAAACACAAGTCTACCGGAAATCTACCCACACTAACCAAGTGCTCCACTACCAAAGCAATAACCCTACCTCACACAAGAGGAGCTGTGTAAGAACACTATTCAGACGAGCACAAACACACTGCAGCAACCCAGAACACCAGAAAAAGGAAACAGACCACTTATATAGCACCTTTCAGCAAAATGGATATCCATGCAACTTTATCAAAAAGTGCCTGACCACTCAACCCAACACAGCAAAACCAACAGAAGCTATGAAAAGGATTACACTGCCATACATCAGAAACATCTCAGAAACTACTAATAGACTGTTACAACCACACGGCATCACTGTAGCACACAAACCAACCAAAACCCTTCAAAACATCGTAAGTATACCAAAAGACCCAGTAGCCCATGAAGAAAAAAACAGGAGTTATCTACAACATACAGTGTAAGGACTGTAACAGCCACTATGTAGGACAGACTGGCAGAAGACTAGCAGAACGCATCCATGAACACCAACTAGCAGTCAGAAGACATGATGAAAACTCCTTAATCTCACAACACATGGACAGACTTAACCATACTTTCAACTGGGAAACTGTGAGCATCTTAAACCAAGCCAAATCCAAAAATGCTAGAGAATTCCTGGAAGCTTGGCACTCAGACAAAGCAGCCATCAACAGACACATAGAGGTAAACAACATTTACATACCATTCATAAGGGACAATAGAAAAGCCAGAACACCAGAACACCTCTTGGCCAGCAATCAAAAACAAGATATAGAGAAAGTCTGCTTTTGAAATACAAATTCTGAAAAATCTACCAAATATTTTTCTTGCTAAAAATGACATGAGTCTTACAATACAATAGTCACAGTGTTGATAGATTGTCTCAAATTGGAAGGGATTTAGCACATCATCACCCCTAATCCAGCCATAAATTGATTCAAGGAGAAAGAAGATAATGATTCAATAGCATATTCTGCGTATGAGGTACAGAGATAAGACCGTGTAATCTCATAACCTTGCAAGAGATTGCCAAATCAGTTAACCAGCATGTCAGCAAGGACCTCCCTATCATTGTCTCAAGTGGTGGAATGCCAAACAGACTAGAGCCAAAATGGAGTATCTGAGAAACACAACAGAAAATGTGTCAGTTGAATAAGGATACCCTGCAATATTTTTCTGTAGTTTCGTTTAGTAGAATTGTGGATTCTGAGGTCTTGCCTGGCACACGTGGAAAATGCTTGCACAGTGTGTCAAGAGAGTTCCCTCCTGCTTATCCGAGGCCCATTCTCCACACCACTGAACTTTCAGTTGGCTGTTTGTGGACACAGGTTCGTCAGTCTTCCTGCCACTTGAGCTAGAAGAGGAAACTGGCAGAATTCTGGAAAATGCTCTCAAATATCCCAAATCAATAAGGGCTGCAATTAACAGTGCTGTGAGCAGCACCTGGAAGTGTCCCATAAGTAGGCAAAATGGCACTGCCATCCTCCAAGTCAGGGGTCGGCAAACTTTTTATCCCGGGAGCCATTTTGGCATGCTTGTGCACATTTTGAAATGCTCGAGAGCCAGGGGGCGAGGTTTGCGGGCGGGGGCCAATCGCGTGGAAGGGGGCGGGGTTTGCGGGCGGGGGGCAATCATGTGGAAGGGGGCAGGGTTTGCGGGCGGGAGCCAATCACGTGGCTTATTGGGGCGGGTGGGAGGGCCCATGTAGCAGTTTCCCCCCCCACCGGCTTCCTGCCCCTCCCTCCTTGCCTGCAGAAGGCGGCCAGCCTTCTCCCCCCACTATTTCCGGAAGCGATCCAGCACCGATCTGCGGGCTGCGGGGGCTCCAGCTTCGGAGGGCGCTGGCTGTTCCGAACCAAGGAGCCAGGGCAGAGCGGGGGCAGGGGAGGAACGGGGAGCGCCAGGGGACTCACCCGCTGCTGCTCGGCTGCCACCTTCCTCCTCCACTTCAGCCGCCCGCGCGCCTTCCCTGGCCGGTCCTCGCGGGCCGCCGGCGATGCTCCCGTCTCGCTGCACCCCAGCCGGAGCGCCCGAGTGCCAGGCAGGCAGCTCTGCCCGCGCGCCCTCCACGAGATTGACCCGCGAGGACCGGCCAGGGAAGGCGCGCGGGCGGAGCTCCCGTCCCGCTGCACCCCAGCCGGAGCTCCCGAGTGCCAGGCAGGCAGCTCCGCCCGCGCGCCTTCCACGCAATTGGCCCGTGAGGATCGGCCAGGGAAGGCGCGCGGGCGGAGCTCCCGTCCCGCTGCACCCCAGCCGGAGCTCCCGAGTGCCAGGCAGGCAGCTCCGCCCGCGCGCCTTCCACGCAATTGGCCTGTGAGGATCGGCCAGGGAAGGCGCGCGGGCGGAGCTCCCATCCCGCTGCACCCCAGCCGGAGCGCCCGAGTGCCAGGTATGCCCTCCGATGCCTTTTCCAAGTTTCTCCCCTTTCCCCCCAGCTGGGATCCCCTTACCGTCTCCATAGCCCGCCCCGCTGTCTCTGCCCCTCTACTGCCCGCAGCACGCAAGGGGTTAAGCCCGACCTGATGTGGACTTTGCGCGGGGTGGGGGTGGGGCAGGGCAGGAGAGCCCTGGAGTTTGGGGGTGTCAAATCGTCCTTTCGGTCTTTTCTTCTTTCAGCAAAAAGCCCCTATCACGTTTCTAGCCCTGAAAGAAACTCTTGATCATTTTTCCTCCGTCCGGATCGACGCCTTGGGCTTCCTGCCCTTTGCACACGGAACCTCCTCGCTGGGCATCATCTACCTGCGACCAGGAGGCGGCGCACGGAATAAGCGCGCGGCCCCTTTAAGGTGGCGGCGTTCCGGGGAAGCGGAAGTGGCAGGAGATACTCCGCGTTCGGAGCCGAACGTTGGGGCGCAGGCGGCGCGCTGTCATTGGTCGAGCGCGGTGGGGCGGTGGGGGGCTTTCGGCGGCGTTCCATCGCCAGTCGCGGCCCTGTGTCTACGCACCGCCGGGCAGGTGAGGGTCGGTGAGCGGCGGCCCCGGAGGTGGTTTCCGGGAGGAGTCGGGGCGTGGGGGAAGCTTTGTGGGTGGTGGGTGAGTTCAGCTGCGGAGCCAGACTCAAGGGGCCAAAGAGCCAGATCTGGCTCGTGAGCCGCCATTTCTGACCCTTGCTCCAAGTAATAAAAACAGTAGAAATTATGGCTACATACCCGCCACCTTGTCTGCAAAAGCAGCATAAAACCTGCAATGAACTTATTTCGGACAGGACCAGGAACATCTCTCTTTCCCAGTTTGAACTGACCTTTTTAAAAAGACATATCTATCAGTCTTTTGAAATAACAATATTTAATAACAGCAAGCTGCCAGAAGATTGGCATTTAATCAGAAGCCTGCATCTGTCAGGAGCCTGAATAACGTCTGAATTGCATTTTGTGAAGTGTGAGTCAAGCATTGTGCAGGCAGCCAGTAGGAGCTTGGCAGATACCAGCCCTTGACCACATCATCACTAAGATCATGAATGAGGCATTGTAGAATATTCATATGACAAGACATATCAGGAGAAAATGGAAAACACTACTTTAGAAATGATTTCTAAGATTTCTGCTATCTCCAGAGTGAAAACACTACTTTAGAAATGATTTCTAAGATTTCTGCTATCTCCAGAGTGGATTGGGGATGACACAATGGCTGCATCATGAGGGGACATGTCCTCTAAAAATGATTAGTAGGGCATCTTCATGCCATGGTTAGCAGGATGTGAGAATGAGCCCATAAGGAAACACTGTAGAAGTTCAGATTTGTTATTACTGTTTTGCAATTGGCTTTAATGTTGTTACCATTAGTATTCACTTGTAATATTGTAGGTCATTTAATGTCCTCTAAGAATGCACAGAGCCTCGTGTGGTACAGAATGGTAGGCGGCAGTACTGCAGTACTGCAACCGAAACTCTCCCCACAACCTGAGTTTGATCCCAGCGGAAGTTGGTTTCTCAGGTAGCCAGTTCAAGTCAACTCAGCCTTCCATCTTTCCGAGGTCAGTAAAATGAGTACCCAACTTGCTGGGGGAAAGGTAATTACGACTAGGGAAGGCAATGGCAAACACCCCACCCTATAGTCTGCCAAGAAAATGTCAGTGAAAGCGGCGTCCCTCCAAAGGGTCAGTAATGACTCGTTGCTTGCACAGAGGACCTTTCAAACAAACAAACAAACAAAAAAACAAAGAATGCACAGGATGCCCTTCTCTTACTGAAAGTCTCCAGTCGCTTCTGGTTTTGCAGTGTAATTACAGAATTTTGAGCACTAGAAAAGCCTTTTCTGCAGATCCAGTCCTTTTCTGCTGCTTATTTCTAGAAATTAACATCAAGTATGATCATTAGCCTCCCATACTTCCTGAAAGCCCAAGTACCCCAGTGAGGTTAATTAAGATGAAGGGAATACGCATTTTCATAAATGTGAACAATGAACCCTACAGATTGATTTTATGTGTTCCTCTATTATTATCATTTTTAGCTTTTTTCCTGAAATAGTTTCCAAATTGTTATTAGGCCGCTGTAGAAAGAAAAGGTTCTCTGAGTGTAGCCTAGGAAGCAGGAAGTTTCTAGGGTGCTTTTTCAGCCCTATTATTAGAGAAATACTTTTCCATTGGTAGACTCTTAGTTCTATCCTTTGGATGCTGACCAGCTGAGTGTGAACTCTAGTTACAAGTGTCCTTGTTAAAGATGCCATGGAGAAGAAGTGGGGGAAATGGAAAGTTAATTGAATATTTAACTAGGAGAAAGTTTAACTGAAGGACAAAAGGAGAGCACCATCATGAATGAATTTGACCTTAGAGGGAAAAGATATTCCAGGCTTCTCAACAGGGTCCAGCAAAATGATACTAGCCGAGAAAAAAAATACCCTGATTCTGCTGCATTGGGTGTAATAGTATGGAGAAAGATGGTTGGATCCACCTTCTGCCATGCTTTACTAATTTGGAAACGTCCTTCATCCTTTAAGAGTAAATTGGGCTCTTCATTGTTTATCAGCACATTGTACCTGGCCAACTTTATCTGGGCTCAGAAGCTAAGCATGGCTGGGGCTGGTAAGTATTTGGATGAGATATGTCTATGAAGGTTCTCAGTCATCCAGGTGGAATTGTCTGTAGCTTGAATCATGTCAACTGGATTTCTATTTTCTCAGTGGAAACGTTTCGCTCCTTATCCAGCTCCTTGGATAAGGAGCGAAACGTTTCCACTGAGAAAATAGAAATCCAGTTGACATGATTCAAGCTACAGATATTTGGATGAGAGGCCACCAAGGTTAACCCAGAGCTGGGAATTCAACAAATAAGGATGAAATCCTAGAAGCGGCAATGACAAACCACTTCCATGATGTCGCCAAGCAAATGTAATGGAAATATCCATGAATGTACCAGGAATTAAACTTAATTCCAGGGAGATTTTTCCTTTACATATATGAGACAAAGTGGCCATACACTATAAAAAACACTAAATGGTCACACAATCAGCTTTAGAAATCGGAAAAAAGTAAAAAAAAGTGGGAAAACTCTTCAACTTCCCAAGATACTCTCTCACAAATTTATAGTTCCTTCAGCAAAGAAAAACCAATTTCACTGCAAAGCAATTGAGCTACAAATGTTAGATGGTTTGAAATTTCTCAAGGATTAAACAGAGATCCAAGTTTCTTTTTGCCATGACTCTGGCAGAGAGAAGATGGTCTGGAGAACCATGACCCGGCAGTCAAGCAACTAGAGCCAGAAAACCTTAGCCAAACAATGGCAGAGAGGCAGCATCTGGCCTGGCAAATCTGTTCCTGGCCCAGTTCAGTCAGACCTTCAAGTAGAGTCCCTTCCTCAGAACCCACAGGAGCACCAAGGCTTTCACATGGGAAACCAGAGAGCAGGAGGGTGGAGGAATGCCCAGCTATACCAAGAAGCCCCTGGCACAGGAAAGTTTTCTCACGAACAGCCTGATGCTGGAAGACAGGGCTGACGTGCGTGCTTCGCCGGGAAACTTTCAAAAACGGGACAAAATTGAGATTTTTACTATAACAACGGGACGCTCCAGAAATGGTGAAATAACGGAACAGTCCCGTTCAAAACGGGACATATGGTCAGCCTATTTATAGATTATGATGCCGCAATATTTAAAAAAAGCCTTTATGAATTATTAACTCATTATTAATTTGATAGCACTATAGTAACACCTGATGCAAATTCAATTGTAATAGCAAGGAAAACCAACAAAAATCCAGAGAGCTAATTTGAAGCAGAGCATCAATTTCCATGCATCTTCATGCAGTGTTTTGAAAAAAAGGAAAAAAGTATTTTGTTTCGTTGGATACATGTGTCAATTATCTGATGCCGAGATGGAGTGCACAATGTTATCCATTTGTACAGAAACCTCTTTTTGGCTTGATCATTAACATGCAAGAAAACAATTATTAGCTTTTCTTTTTTTCCAGTGTTGTTGTCATAGACAGCATGTCTGTTGAGTAAATCATATTTTTGGTTTTAGGAACCCTTTCATACCTGGGAGCTGAATAATTGACATTTTGTTATTTAATATTGCTAATTATTTAATAAGTGTGACAAAGGGTCTGATCTTTTCAAACGTAAGAAGTAATCACTCATGGTCCTGAACCAGTTCATCATTAAAGATTGTTTGATTTCCCCCACTGAAGTTGGTGATCAAACTCTTAGCTTGAAGAGGGGCAGTCTAAGGTCTCTCCTTATCCTTCAAAGCTGCTGCTTTCTAAGATTTGGGGATTTTCCTGACTTTAGAAAGCCCAGAAAGAGCCATGCCTGGGGTAGGAGTTTCTAAAGCCCCATAAATCCTAAATCTCCCTATCCTTTCTCAATATTCCTGATCCAGGGAGAAAATAGAAAATTGCACATACAATTTTGCTGTTGTTGCTGTTGATAATAATAATAATAATAATAATAATAATAATAATAATAATAATTGTTTGATATTAATGATAAGCAAATTATAAGCAAATCTGCAACTGAAGATTGGGTTGTTCTGTTAAAGCACAATATAATAGCTCCTTGGGAATAAAGTTCCATTGAACCCATTGGAGTGTACTTCTGAACAGACATAGGAAGGAGGGCTCTATAAATCCCACTCAGCCAAATCAAATACAAGCTCTAGTCATCCCGTAAAATCAAACTGCTCAGCTTGGTTGGCTTTACTGCAACAGTTTATTGAGGTTTTGTTAACTTTCTACAGAACTAAATGAATATGGATGCTGTGCAGAGACAAGGAGGATGTACTAGAAAAAGGGAATCAATTTATCCAATCCTTTAAACCTTTAACCATTTTTCCAGCTGGAGAGAAATAAGGCAGCAATAATTCCCTTTATATTAGTAGAACACATTCTGCATATGTACTAAATATCTGTCAGTGTTATGCTCCTGCCTTGGACCAAGTCTGGGATAAACAATGCCTTAGAAGAATGGGACAACACAAGCTTCAAAGAAAAAGTAGATTCTCATGGCAAAGAGATAGTTAGGGAGACCTGGCTACCATGAACAAGTTTAACTCTCCAGGACAGACCAATTACATCCAAGAGTCTTGAAGGAGCATGTGGATGTCATCCTGGAGCCCCTTTCTGTGACCTTTGTGAAATCATGGAGGTCAGGCATAGTGCAAGAGGACTGAAGAAGGCCAGATGTTTTCCCTGTCTTTAAAGAGGGGCAGAGTGAAGTTCAGCTTGATGTTGATCCTGGGCAAAACCTGAACACAGATTATTACACAGTTGGTTTGTGAGCATTTAGAATCGAAAACATTACTTGGCAGGAGCCAAAATGGATTTATCAAGAGCAAGTCATGGCAAACTAACCTGATAATCTTTTTCAAACAGAGTGATCAGTTTACTTGAGCAAGGGAATGGGCTGAATGTAGCATACCTTGACAGCAAAGCATTCAAAAAAATCTCCCTTGAGATCCTAGTAAAGAAGATGGCAAAATCCGGGCTTGACTATGTACCCAACAAATGGATACAGAGCTCAGTTGACAATCATATCCAATGAGAGAATGTCAATTGCTCTGCACCAAGCTGGAAAGTTGAATGGCATACCAGAGGGCTCTGTCCTAGATGCTGTACTGTACAGTGTACTGTACTATTAAAATTATTTATAAATTGATTTATATAATTGATATATAAATTGATATATTATTTATAAATTGAGTTGTATGAGGGGTTAGAAAATATTTTCACAATTATAGAAAACACAAAGACCACAAAGGTTACATAATAAAAGAACAGCTTAAGCCCCAAAATAGACAGGGCTTCCTCATCATAGCAATCTGAAGAAAGACGCAGCCAGCACTCTAAAATGTTAGGTACTTGCAGATCCAGCTCTCTGTCTGAATTTTCTTTTACATTTTAAATCAAACTGCATATTTTTGTGCTTTTCCCACAGTGATATCTCAGCACAAGCTTATAAGAGATATCCTTTGAGTTTGTGGATACTAGTTATCTAGATAACCATGTTTGGCAAAACTCTTACATATCTGTAGCCTAAACTAGAGTGCTGAAAGATTAATCTTTTTTGGAGAATTCTGAGATTTTATGTTGGCATGCACCATGGAAACATTTGCTCAAAGGTCAAATCCTGATGTAGTAATCCTTCTACTCCTTGTCAATAGGCAGCAAAATTCATCTCCACCTTGTTTTTTCTTCTAGCAATGATGAATGAGAATACATGCCACATACATACCTTGCCATGATCTCTTTCTCTCCTGAAGGGCCACAAAGGCAAGGTGCCCTTCAGCCCAGAAGTGATGCCTAAGGTGCTAAAATCAAAGCATCCAGACCAAACTGACCCATGTAACCCTGCAGGAATCAGTGTCAACTTCTCTCTCAATAACATATTTTTATTGGCAACAAAGTCCTGTTTAATTTGACTTGAACAAAGATTTTCAGAAATATTCCCACACATGAAACCCCATCATTTAGGTCACGCAGAAGCCAGCTCAAGGTCCCATACTAAAGTTACAATGGATTGCCTTCTGGGGAAACTATTCATATGCTTCCTGCAAGGGCTCTGAGAGTGGCTAAAGCTCAGAGGGAAAGTATGTTCCCAACTGGGAGAAGGTGTGATCAGAAGTTGATTTGTCAATGTGTTATTCTTCTACCCAGGTTCCTTGGTGCTGCTTCTGTGCGGGTTCCCATGATAGAGATTCAGAGTCACATGTCAGTATGGGCACTGATGTGATCGTAGCATGTGCAAGTGGCTAGCTCAGACCCAGAATACGTATCCTCTCAGACTTCAGACATCCTCAGTCGACATCCACAAGTGAAGCATGGCTCCTGCTTTTATATACAGGGAGTCAGACCCCAACCCCTCCCTCTCTCCTGGGGATAGAGGAAAAGCTTTGGATGTGTGAAATTTTGAGACAGAACTGGAGGAGGGAACAGGAGAAAGGAAGCTGAGTACTAGGGCTAAGAAAAGGAAACAACTAGCAACGTTCTCCTGAGCCTTTATAAAAGGTTTGAATACACAGTAAGCTGGAAAATTCCAGGGAGCAAATAGTATACTTTTGCTTCAAGAATCCATTTTTCTTATTTCTCATTTGGACTAAACAACTTTAGCCTAAAACCTATGTAAGAATGTTAATGCTTATTTTATTATGTGGTTAAGCCATATTGCCACTTGTGCATATGTCTCTGTACAAGCAGGGAATTCTTTGCAACCTCAACCTTTTCTTTTTATCCCTACCTCAAAACCTGGGCATCCATGAAAGTGGTAAGGGAAGCAAGTGACAAAACATAAATCACAAAGTTGCAATGCAAACTCTGCTCCTTATGTACTTACATATGACATTGCAATGCAAGTACAAAAGGACAGAGCTTGTCTTAGGACATCATGATGCACATTTCATCATTTTGGCATTATCCTGCTAGTTGCAAATGCCTCCACTTTAGACTATGTCCAAAAACATTTATTTTTCTTTTTACTGACTTCTTATAGGCTGAATATATAATGTAGAAGCAGTCTCTTTTCCAAATTCAGTAACAGTAGCAGGCCACCATCTTATGGTCCATTGGAACATTGCAACTGCTTTTAAAGAAAGGGTTGACCTATATTTTCTTTTTAAAATAAAATTTCATTTTGTTCATCTCTTGAGAGATTGGTCTAATTTCAACTAGGAATATAAGGAGAGCTGAAATCCCTGGTCACATGCTTGTATGCTACAAAGCCAGGAAATTGCATTATAGGAATTATTTCATATTTCCCCATTTTTCCTTTTTAAGCATGGGAAACTGCAGCACAATGGTATAAGCCCTACTTTTCACATACAGTACACCAGAGTTAGGGGGAGGATGCCAGGTCAAATGTCCTTTGAAATATAAGAGGTATTAGCATGAACTAATAGTACTACTTTTATTTATTATGCACTTGTAAATAAGTATAGTACAGATATAGGAAAAAAAACCCTGAAAAGTAATATATTTCAATTAATTATGATACAGTAATTTAAAATAAAGGGGTGTGGTGGCTCAGCGGGTAAGATGCTAGGCTTGTCGATCAGAAGATCGCAAGTTCGGAGGTTCGAATCCCTAGCCCCGCATGATGGAGTGAGCTCCCGCACTAGCCCCAGCTCTTGCCAACCTAGCAATTCGAAAGCATGCAAATGCAAGTAGATGAATAGGTACCACTTTGGTGGGTAGGTAACAGCATTCCGCATGCATCATGCTGGCCACATGACCGCGGAAGTGTCTTCAGACATCACTGGCTCTTCGGCTAACAAATGGAGATGAGCACCGGCCCCTAGAGTCAGACACGACTGCACAAATGTGCGGGGGGAACCTTTACCTTTACCTAAGGAGCCTCTGAACTAAGCTGCTAACCCAAAAAGGCAGGAGATGGGACTGAGATGTGAAGATGCAGAATAGTTCTAGGATTAGAGGTTTCAGAACTCTCGGATTCCACCTGACTGGCTCAGTCATGTTGTGACGGGTAACCAGTAATATAAAAATAGACATCTGAAGTCACTATGGTTATTATTAAAACATGCAAATATTCCTATATAGTAGAGCTGTATTGATGTGTAGAAATGGTTTTGATGGAATAATATATTTTCTGTTATTTAGCTTTCTGATGTACACATCAAAACAATCCTTTAATCTGAGTACACCTACTGTAGCCCTATATTTCACTGAACCATTTTCTTTCATCTATATGCCACAGAATGGAGGTCCAGGTGCACTGCCTAAATTCCTTTTCTTAAATATAGATTTTCACTTTTCTTCCACAGGCCACTCTATTTGTAGAGCAAAACAGTAACATGTGCTATGAAAGACAATGCTCTGCGAAGAGGTAAGCCTCATTCCTTACTGAATGTAGAGTCCTTTCAGCTAGATATGCAGGCAGATGAATATGTGTTATGTGCTGAAATCATTACGATTAGATATTTCTTGCTTGGGATGGGAAAGGTAATAGCCTCTCTTGGGGGTGGCTAGTGCCCTAGTGCCCTCCCTATTATTTTAGATTTTATTAGCCCTTGGATTTTACATGTATTTATTCTATTTATACAGGTTGGATTGTAAGTTTATGTTTATATCTTTTTAACTATTGATTTTATTGTAAACCACCCAGAGTCCCCCATTTGGGGGAGATGGGCAGTGATATAAATTTAAATAATAAATAAATAAATAAAATTTCAGAAGGTTTTTGTACAGAAAGACAGATTGTGACATCCCACCTTGTGGGACTTGTGAGTACTTCTGCAGCAGATATGGCTTAGCAAATAGCGGAGAAATAGAAATGCTGTGTAGCAGATAGTGTAGTCCAAGGGTTGGAAATGGCGGCTCGCGAGCCAAATGCGGCTCTTTGGCCCCTTGAGTGTGGCTCTTCCGCAGCTGAACTCACCCCCGCCCCTTCCACGCGATTGGCCCCTGCCCGCAAACCCCGCCCCCTGGCTCTCGCACTGAGCGAGGCCCGGCGCGGCAGGGAGGCACTGCTGGCCCAGGACGCGGCGCTGTCAGAGGTGGCGCAGGAGCGGCTGCAGGGGCAACGTGTGTGCGTGAGAGTCAGCTCCGGGGGTTGCGGGGAGGGGGAGGCTGTGTTTCCCCCCTTTGGGTTGCAAACGGCTTTGCATGCGGGCCTGATCAAAGCCAAAACGCTTTTTTTTTTTTTGAAACGCGACCCAGGAGGCGGCGCAGGAGTGGCTGCAGGGGCAACGTGTGTGCGTGAGAGTCAGCTTCGGGGGTTGCGGGGAGGGGGAGGCTGTGTTTCCCCCCTTTGGGTTGCAAACGGCTTTGCATGCGGGCCTGATCAAAGCCAAAACGCTTTTTTTTTTTTTTGAAACGCGACCCAGGAGGCGGCGCAGGAGCGGCTGCAGGGGCAACGTGTGTGCGTGAGAGTCAGCTTTGGGGGTTGCGGGGAGGGGGAGGCTGTGTTTCCCCCCTTTGGGTTGCGAACGGCCTTGCATGCGGGCCTGATCAAAGCCAAAACGCTTTTTTTTTTTTTGAAACGCGACCCAGGAGGCGGCGCAGGAGCGGCTGCAGGGGCAACGTGTGTGCGTGAGAGTCAGCTTTGGGGGTTGCGGGGAGGGGGAGGCTGTGTTTCCCCCCTTTGGGTTGCAAACGGCCTTGCATGCGGGCCTGATCAAAGCCAAAACACTTTTTTTTTGTGAAACACGGCGCAGGAGCGGCTGCAGGGGCAACGTGTGTGTGAGAGAGTCAGCTCCGGGGCTTGCGGGGAGGGGGAGGCTGTGTTTCCCCCCTTTGGGTTGCAAACAGCCTTGCATGTGGGCCTGATCAAAGCCAAAACGCTTTTTTTTTTTTTTGAAACGCGGCGCAGGAGCGGCTGCAGGGGCAATGTGTGTGCGTGAGAGTCAGCTCCGGGGCTTGCGGGGAGGGGGAGGCTGTGTTTCCCCCCTTTGGGTTGCAAATGGCTTTACATGCAAGGCCGTTTGCAACCCAAAGGGGGGAAACACAGCCTCCCCCTCCCCGCAACCCCCGGAGCTGACTCTCACGCGCGCCGCGTCCTGGGCCGCATTTCTCTCTTTTCCCTTTTCCTAAAAATTCCTTCTCCATTTCCCCTTCTGTCTCCTCTTCCTTCTCCCTCCTCCTCGCTGGCCCCGAGCCCAACATAGGATTTCTAGGTCTGAATTCCTGTCTTGACAACCACCCCTGTGGATCTCCATCTTCCAACGTGTACCTTTCGCGTTCAAGAATTGGTCACTCTCTCTTCAAAACTTCCATGCGCCTATTGCTCTCTCGCCTTTGCCTTCTTTCCCCCCCTAAAATTAATACAAGATGCCTTCCCCCCCCCACAGGTGCCATTTGTTTTTTAAAATGATGGCAGCAACATGGATCAGGCCCGCATGCAAGGCCGTTTGCAACCCAAAGGGGGGAAACACAGCCTCCCCCTCCCCGCAACCCCCGGAGCTGACTCTCACGCACACAGGTTGCCCCTGCAGCCGCTCCTGCGCCGCCTCCTGGGTCGCGTTTCAAAAAAAAAAAAGCGTTTTGGCTTTGATCAGGCCCACATGCAAGGCCGTTTGCAACCCAAAGGGGGGAAACACAGCCTCCCCCTCCCCGCAACCCCCGGAGCTGACTCTCACGCACACAGGTTGCCCCTGCAGCCGCTCCTGCGCCGCCTCCTGGGTCGCGTTTCAAAAAAAAAAAAGCGTTTTGGCTTTGATCAGGCCCACATGCAAGGCCGTTTGCAACCCAAAGGGGGGAAACACAGCCTCCCCCTCCCCGCAACCCCCGGAGCTGACTCTCACGCACACAGGTTGCCCCTGCAGCCGCTCCTGCGCCGCCTCCTGGGTCGCGTTTCAAAAAAAAAAAAGCGTTTTGGCTTTGATCAGGCCCGCATGCAAGGCCGTTTGCAACCCAAAGGGGGGAAACACAGCCTCCCCCTCCCCGCAACCCCCGAAGCTGACTCTCACGCACACACGTTGCCCCTGCAGCCGCTCCTGCGCCGCCTCCTGGGTCGCGTTTCAAAAAAAAAAAGCGTTTTGGCTTTGATCAGGCCCACATGCAAGGCCGTTTGCAACCCAAAGGAAGGAAACACACAGCCTCCCCCTCCCCGCAACCCCCGGAGCTGACTCTCACGCACACACGTTGCCCCTGCAGCCGCTCCTGCACCGCCTCCCGGGACGCGAGTGGCAGGGCGGCACAGGGGGCCTGGCTGGGGCGGTGGCGGCGGGGGGACGGAGCCGGCGGAGGTTTGCCGGGCGGCAGGATGGGGAGGGCGGCACTGCTGGCGGAGCTGGAGGGAGCGGAGGGACCAGGCGTTCCCGTGGGCGCAGCGCGCGCTCTGCAACCCGCCTTGGAGAAGTGGCCGCGGGAGGCCCTCCGGGTAGGCCAGCACCGCCTCCCTGCCGTGCCGGGCCTCGCAGAGATGGGCCTGAAGGGGCGCAGAGGCTGGAGAGGGAGCCCCTCCGTCTCCCCTTCTCTCCATGCCTCGCCCGCCCGGGACGCGAGCGGCAGGGCGGTGCAGGGTGAAGGTTTGCCCCACGACAAAGGGAAACCTGCCCGGAGGGGTCATCAGGAGCACAGGATCCGGCCCCAGCCCAGCCCGGCCCGCAGCTTCGGCGCCCTCCCCTCGCCATCGCGAAAGTCCCAGGCGACGGCGGGGACATGTTCGACCTGCTCGTGCAGCACGGGGCGGCCGCCCCCAGAGACTCCGCAGCCCCCCGGCTGCCAGAGAGGAGGAGAGGCGGTGGAAGAGCTGCAGCCGGGGGGGCCGCGGAGTCTCCGGGGTCGGCCGCCCCGTGCTGCACGAGCAGGTCGAACATGCCCCCGCCGTCGCCTGGGACTTTCGCGATGGCGAGGGGAGGGCGCCGAAGCTGCGGGCCGGGCTGGGCTGGGGCCGGATCCTGTGCTCCTGATGACCCCTCCGGGCAGGTTTCCCTTTGCCCCACGATATTCTGGGGAGCGGAGGGTGGCAGCTGTTTCTCCGCCACTCCCGGTGGGGCGGCCGGGGCAGGTTCACGGAGCCCCTCGCTGCGCGGAGCCGCTGGCTGCACCCCCTCCCTCCGTGAGCCCCCGCCCCCTTCTACGCGATTGGCTCCCGCCCACAAACCCCGCCCCCTTCCACGCGATTGGCTCCCGCCCGCAAACCCCGCCCCCTTCCACGCGATTGGCTCCCGCCTGAAACCCCGCCCCCTTCCACACGATTGGCCCCCGCCCGCAAACCCCGCCCCCTGGCTCTCGAGCACTTCAAAATGTGCACAAGCATGTCAAAATGGCTCCCGGCAAAAAAAGTTTGCCGACCCCTGGTGTAGTCAATCTAAAACGCCAGTGTTATGGCACAGGGACTCTAATCCCTCAGATTCACAGAAGAGAGATAGGAGTATTAAGAGGAATAGGGGAGTTTTGCAAAAGAGCTGTACAGCTGTGGAGCTGAACTGCTGAATTTGGGGAAGCTTTGGCTGATTGTCTGGTTTCGTGGCAAATGGTTGTGTTTGCTTGTTTGCTGAGCACACAATCTCTGCACAGAGTTCGAGGAGAAGATGAAACACTGGTTGTGGGATCAGCTAGTGGTGGAGCTACACTCCCCAGCTAACAGTTCAGTCCCAGAAGATAGACAGCTTGTTTGCGTGACCAGAGCTACATTAGGAGACCAGCTACTCTAATATCCGCTGGAAAAGTAATGCATTTGTTTGATTGTTTGTTTGTTTGTTATTCACCATATTTCTATCCTGCCACAATCCAGAGATTCTCAGCGGCTTATATGAAGTATAAAACCAAATAAAAATCAATATATTTATAAACAACAAAACAACCCCAACCAAACAAAAACTACAAACAATAAAAATAGAGAAGACAGATCACTTAGCAAAATCAAGGGAAGGCTGTCTGGGACAACTTGGTCTTTAAAAGCTTTTGAAATGTTAGCAAGGAGGGGACTAGCCTGATCAAAAACAGCATTAGCACTTCCATGGAAAAGCAGTACCTCCGACTTCTGGTGAGAATATGGCGGACTGAGCAGCTGTGCCCACAAGGTCCGCAGGCAGAACTGGCTTCATGGCATTTTTTTCAGGCTCAGGCTGGTTTCTCCTGTAGCCCAGAGCTTTTTTACAGATTAAGGAAAAAGCTTGTAATCGACCCATTTGTCCTCTGGATGGCAAGTTGTAGTCAGAAGATCGTGGACAGAGTGCACGATCGATGGGTAAAGACTTCACTGGGAGGCTGGGATTTCATCTTTTCCGAGCCACACTGCAGCCCCTTTAAAGGGACAGTAAGTCCTGCCTTCTCATTTCTAAAACATCCAATTTATATTTTTAAGTTTTGAACCCTAAGAGAGGCTTTTTACTGTAAGAAGAAACAGACTCTCTTTGTGCTTATCGTTATTTCTGGACTACTTTTAAAAATCTTTTAAAGTTTTGGCTTGCTTTCCTGTTCAAGGATTAAGGAAGATTGAGAGTAAATCATTGCCTTCCTGTTAATATTTTTGTACTGAATTTGAAGGATTGAATATTTTCCTACACGTTGGATTTCTCGTTTTTAATTCTTAGTTTTCTGTCCACTTTCCTTGAGATCTGCTTGTTAGTATTGATTCAATTTCATGCAGAAACTTTGTATCAACTTATTAACTTGTTAACTCCTATTTACTGTGAGTTAAGCAGCTAAGGTGCGCCATAATCTGCTGCCTGAAAATGAAAGATTTTAAATAGATTTTCTTGGAGTTTCGTTGTGAGTTTAAAGAGACCCTTTCAGAGTACAGTCAAGTTATTCTGCAGAATATACGGGATATTGGGGAAGAGATAATTTCTAAACTATCTCATCTGGCTGAAGATGGTAAAGAGGAAGATGAAGATTTTGGCAAAGAGGGAGATGCTTTTGTGGTCAGTGAAATTGAAGCTATGCCAGGCGAAGACTACATCTTGGAACTGAAGGGGTTACAACGACAGTCTGAACTGCAGATTATAAAGAGTTTTGTTTTCCTGGGGAAATGTTATGTCTTTCTGAAGGATTGTTATGGGAAAGAAAAAAAATATGTTATGTGGGAGTTTTTTTACTGAGAGGTTTGGATTTTAAGGGAGGCAGTTGGCCCTTGTGATTTCTACAAGAAAAATGCCTTGGGTGTAATTGGGAGATATGTAACTGTCTTAGTTTATTTTGAAGTAGGGTAAAATGTAAGAATGTATAACTGGATTGATAATGAGGTTATGATGATTTTGTTTTCTTTTAATGATTTGGATTAAGATATATTGGGATTGTTTTAAGATCTGTTTTATTTGCAAGATTTATAAGATATAATAACAATAGTTTGATTTTTAGGTTTAATAGAGTTAAGATTATTGTAGTATTATTGATTATAAAAGCAGACAATTTATATGTATTTATAATTTGATTTTTATTATAGTGGACGGAAATATAGAGAATAGTTATAGGAAGGAAATAACTAAATGGATGTTGTCTTATGGGGGAGGGAAGTTGATTTATATATATATATATATATATATATATATATATATATATATTCTTGCTGTACAAAGTCGGAAGTCACCTCTGTATGTAATCTTTTAAAATTCTTTTTTCTTGTGTTTCACACTTTTTCTAGTCTTTTTTCCTTTTTTCCTTTTTTCCTTTTGTAGTTTTTTATTTTTTTGTAGTTTTTATATTTTTCTTAAACTTAATAAAATTCTTATTAAAAAAAGAAAAGAAAAGAAACCAGTATTTTCCCCCACACAGACTTTGGTTCTGTGGATCTCAGGAACTCCTGCCTTACCACAACTCCTGATTCTTTGCTTCAAGTCATTCAATGGTGGCTTAACCACCCTTTGAACTACAGTACCTCTCAGAAGAACAGCTGAGATTTTTCCCACATGGCCAGACAGATGCAGATAACATAAAATAAGGATATAGATGGGAGATTTATACAGATTGGACCAATCACTATCTAGCAAAATCTGGCCATAAACGTTTGATAAAGGATCTGCAGCAAGGTGTGACTGTTGGAGTTTTACTGGCTGAAATCATCCAGGTTGTAGCAAATGAGAAGATTGAAGACATCAATGGCTGTCCAAAGAATAGATCTCAAATGATTGAAAACATAGGTGTGTGCCTGAGTTCTCTGGCTGCCAAAGGAATAAACATACAGGGACTATCTACAGAAGAAATCAGGAAAGATAACTTAATAACTGGAGAGGCAGGGTGGTGCAATGGTTATGGCATTGGACCAGGAGTGGGGAGACCCGAGTTCTGGTCCACTCTCAGCCAAGGAATTTCACTGGGTGACTTTGGGCCACTCAATTTTTCTCTGCTCAATCTAGCTCAAAGGGTTGTAAAATATAAAATCCAATAAATAAGTAAGTAAGTAAGTAAGTAAGTAAGTAAGTAAGTAAGTAAGTAAGTATCCTGCACTTAATTCTGCCCAATGGAGAGGAATTGCTTAATGGGTTGAATTTGTTAAGCACTTTGGCTAAAAATGACCATATTGCGTTAGTAATACATATAGTACATATACCCATATCTTTCACACTAATCCATTTTCAGGACAAGCAACATTATTCAAAGTGGAAAAGGAGTAAGAAATGGTAAGTAAAAGAAATTAAAAGCATGAGAAAATTGAAAAGGAAATATAACTAAATCTAATTATTAACAACATACTTTTCTATCTCTGCAAACCAACATTGCTTCCACCACATCTATACACACATTCCAATACTGACTTTTGTTCTTTAAACTTCTCCCCTCTCTCTTTTTGAAGATCTCATCTGCCCCTCCCATAGAGCCACAATTTTCTCAGTCTTCCCCTTCCTCTCAACCCATTCACTCTTCATATATTTGTTTTGTGTTTTAATTCTCATTATTCTCTCTATATGACCAAATCATCTCAATTTAAACCTTTCATACTGGTCAGTCACTTTTGTATTAAATCTACATTCATTCAGTTCCCCTTCATTCTCTACCCTATTTCACACACTTCATAAATACCCATTCCCAGTGCGTTCAACTTTTTTTATTCTCACTTCCGTATAACAAAGTGAGAGAAAGTACACTCATATGCACAGCCATTTTCACTTATTTCAACAAATATTGCAACCAACCACATATCACCCACTATCTTTTTACCAGCATTTCCTTGTTCCTGGATGGCCACCTACCAGGGATGATGTAGTGGATTCCTGCACTGAGTGTTTGAACTAGATTGTGTATAAGGTCACTTCCAACTCCTACATTCTATGACTCTCTGAAATAGACTTAAAGAGGATGCCAGAAATGAGAAGATAGGTTGCAGTGCAGAATGACTCAGAACATTGCAAGACTTATTTATTCTGTTAAGCATTCTTTTTTAAAAAAATAATTTTATTGAAAGTTTTTACCTAATTAAAAGATAAACAAGAACAAATGCATTACAGAAAAGCAGGAAACGATAAAAGATAAAAGAAGTGCTAGAAACAGAGAAAGAGAAAAAAGAAAAAGAAAAAGAAAAGTTAAAGAAGTAGGTTCCAATCTTCTTTACAGCAGTGACAAACAAACTTTTATCATTTCTCCCCCTTTAGAACTACATTATATAGTTCACTTCTTCCCATATTCACCCCCTTTTAATCAGCAAACCCAGAAAATACCAGTTCATTTTTATCCATTTTCAGCAAATAGTCTGTAAAAGATTTCCAGTCTTTTATAAAGGTACTTATTGTTTTGTCACTAATCAAACAGGTCAATTTTGCCACCTCTCTGCTAAACATTCTTAAAGAAAATAAGTGAGCTCCAAGTGACTTCATCACAGAAAATGCAAGTGCATCCATGCTGTGTCTGAAGCCAATTCTAGAAATTATTCATGATGAGAATATGTCTATGAAGGTTCTCAGTCATCCAGGTGGAATTGTCTGTAGCTTGAATCATGTCAACTGGATTTCTATTTTCTTAGTGGAAACGTTTCGCTCCTTATCCAAGGAGCTTCTTCAGTCTGAGCAAAGTTGGTAAGGGAATCCTAAATATGTTCCTAGGTAGCTGTGTGACCTTACACCTGGGGCTAGGTCATGGTTATATTGAGATGTAATTTTTAAGTCCTTTTATTATCTAATGGAGGGTCGTTAAAATCACCATGCTGCTGTTGAGCTTCTGAAATGGTCTTAATCTTCCTAGGCACAGAAGACAACACGGGGAGGAAGATGGGGGAGAGTTTGTGCCTGAGGCCCCCACCTCTATTCAAGGAAGGATTTTCCAAGTTGGCATAAATGGATTCCTTGACTCCTCTCTCAAACCACCTATCTTCTCTGTCTAAAATGTGAACATTAATGTCCTCAAATGAGTGTCCTTTTTCTTTTAGGTGAAGATAAACTGCTGACTCTGGTCCTGTGGTGTTACTTCTCCTGTGCTGGGCCATCCTCCTGTACATAGGTTGTTTGGTTTCTCCAATGTAGAGTTCAGAGCACTCCTCACTGCACTGGATTGCATAAACTACATTGCTTTTCTTATGTTTTGGAGTTTGATCTTTGGGGTGTACAAGCCTCTGTCTCAGTGTGTTGGTGGGTTTGAAATATACAGGTATGTGGTGTTTGCCAAATATCCGTTTTATCTTTTCAGACACGCCAGCCATGTAGGGAATGACCAGGTTCTTTCGTTTACTCTGAGTCTCAGCCCTATCTGTCGCTGTTTTAGGTCTGGTAGATTAGGGCTGAGACTCAGAGTAAACGAAAGAACCTGGTCATTCCCTACATGGCTGGCGTGTCTGAAAAGATAAAACGGATATTTGGCAAACACCACATACCTGTATATTTCAAACCCACCAACACACTGAGACAGAGGCTTGTACACCCCAAAGATCAAACTCCAAAACATAAGAAAAGCAATGTAGTTTATGCAATCCAGTGCAGTGAGGAGTGCTCTGAACTCTACATTGGAGAAACCAAACAACCTATGTACAGGAGGATGGCCCAGCACAGGAGAAGTAACACCACAGGACCAGAGTCAGCAGTTTATCTTCACCTAAAAGAAAAAGGACACTCATTTGAGGACATTAATGTTCACATTTTAGACAGAGAAGATAGGTGGTTTGAGAGAGGAGTCAAGGAATCCATTTATGCCAACTTGGAAAATCCTTCCTTGAATAGAGGTGGGGGCCTCAGGCACAAACTCTCCCCCATCTTCCTCCCCGTGTTGTCTTCTGTGCCTAGGAAGATTAAGACCATTTCAGAAGCTCAACAGCAGCATGGTGATTTTAACGACCCTCCATTAGATAATAAAAGGACTTAAAAATTACATCTCAATATAACCATGACCTAGCCCCAGGTGTAAGGTCACACAGCTACCTAGGAACATATTTAGGATTCCCTTACCAACTTTGCTCAGACTGAAGAAGCTCCTTGGATAAGGAGCGAAACGTTTCCACTAAGAAAATAGAAATCCAGTTGACATGATTCAAGCTACAGATTCATGATGAGAACTGAATAAACAATAGAACCCAGTCACATTTAAACCATTTTAACAATCTTATGAGGTAATGACTGAGCAGGAATTGAAAGATGGGTTTTCTCACAAAGCTATCCCTCAGATAAGTACATCAGCTTTTATGAGCATTGCTGTTTTTTGTATCATCTGGACTCCCTAAAGGTAGTCAGTAAACCCAGTTAATTCCAGAAATGGTGATTCTCCATGAGTATGAAAACCTCAGAGGTCTGAACACTTTTTATGAGTACCTATGTTTGTGTTAATATGTCAACTTGTCCAAACTTGTCCAGCAGCAATTTATTGTCTTGAAATTCTTTTTTAGGAACATTTCACTTGTTCCCATTTCTTCATTTACACCAAACAGTTGCATTTCCTCTCATCACTTAGTGCTCTTATAGTACAATCTCAGAATTTGCTAGTCAGCTGTAATCTTCGCTGAAGTGAGTTGGACTTACTTCTAGGATTTCTCATAATCATATTAATACATGTCATCTCCCCCTGATGCCTCGCATTTTTTCAGAGGTCAAACCTTGAGTGTCTTTTTCTGTGACAATTCTTGTCTTGCCTGGTTGCATTCAACTAAAAGGGTGCTTGGTTTCAATGCATATATCCTGTCTATTCATTTATATTTTCTGGGCTAGTAGAAAACCCAGCAGTCTTTAACTTCCACTATTTCCTACCTGTACAATCTTCTTGTTTTTGTGTGGTAAACTGGAATTTTGTGGGTTTTAAAGAGGACTGGAGAAGGAAAGTGCTCAAATGTACTGTATGGCATTAAGCCATTGACCGCCTCTTCTCTGATTGACTTAGATTTCTACTATGTAGTTTAGAGCAAAGATGTAACATCTTTCATCTTTGGCTCTTTGGCAATAGTATGATATTTCTTCCAAAGGAAAAAAAAATCTGTAATAAACTTATTATCACATATATTTTTTTCTTTATCATCATCATTATAAACATTATCACATATAAAAAAGCAAGTAATTGACTTAACAGGTTTCTTTGGACAAAACACCTCTAAAAGCTCAGATAGAATTAATGGTATTTATATATAACAGCAATAATAATAATAATAATAATAATAATAACAACAACAACAACAACAACAACAACCATGATGTCTTGGATATCTTTCTTGAAGTTCTATGAATAATCATAGAAACGCAGAGTTAACACATACACTGCTATTGAGAGTCTTATAATTAGACTGAGTCAAGTTAAGTTAGGCAGCTAGGTTGATGATTGAAGAAAACCTTAATTGGTACCAACCATTTGTGTATTACAAGTGCAGTATTCAGGTATGCTTGATATAAGTAACATCCTTATGCACGCAATTATGTCAGACTTCAGATGGAAGAGCCTGCCATATCTGAAAATTAAGGGACAACTATCTTAAATTAGTCGTTTTATTCAAAATGAGCAGGTGTTACTTTAGGGACATTTCTAAAAAAGATCAGCATGTTAAGAAGCACAAGTATTTTAGCCATAGCAATCAAACTAATCTGCCCCTTTTTTTGTGAAATCATTTCTCCATATGATTCTGGCATGACTTTCTTTGTGTTAAAATCTACTGAGATAAGTGCAGTATTACAGTTCATTTTGCTATATTTGTGGAGGGTAGAGTTCTAAAGCTGTTCAAAAGTTCCATCTAGAAATATGACTGTTTATACCATAGCAATATGCTATGTGTTTTGAAGGCTAGGATTCAAAGACAAAATATTAAAGAATAAAAAATGCCTTAACATAAAACCTAATTATAAAAAGATATTTCAAGATACATTGCCATTGTTGACCCTAGGAAGACCTTTTCCTCAGTCACCAGGAAAACCTCTGAATATATAGAAAGGATTTAGAACTGCTAGAGAAACTATAAGATGATGGCAAAACATATGCATTAGATACTAAAGGTGCTATATTTTGTTTAAATGTTTATAAACTACCATCTTGGATTAAGTCCTAGTCCTTAAATCAGTTTTACATGTTTAAAGCGTAAGTCTATCTCTATGTAGATATGAAAAAGGCATGAATGTCAATCTAAAGGGTTGATTACTTTGATTGTTTCTCATAACAGACCGAGGGAATTAGTGAAAGGTGAAAAAGTGGTGAGAGGTTCTAATGTGGGACAGACCAGTTTCGGGGTGTAAATCCAGGAAGAAAGTGAAGAATTGGAAGAAGTGAAAGAATTTTCAGGATGAAAATAATTATTTTATTATTTATTTATTTATTTATTTATTTATTCGATTTATCACCGCCCAACTCCCTCAAAGGGACTCTGGGCGGTTTACAATCCAATTATGTTACAGAATGCCACAAACAAGTGTGGAATTACACTAATGGGAAGTGGGAAAAAGGATGTTTGGTAGAAATATGAAATGAAAGTAGCTATAGATGAGGAAAAATGCATATTAAGCATGTTGCTTACAAAAATGAGGATTAGAGACAGTTATTGGTTGCATAATGCATATAAAAAGAAAATGTGGCCCAAAAAGAGCCACATTTCTTGGTCAAGAGAAGAAAAGCTGGTTCCCGTGGATGCGATGGAGGACGGCAGAGGACGACGGATCCCGAAAAAAAAAAAAAAAAAAAAAAACATCAACTTCCTGGACGTCAGCAGCCGGCTCGGAAGCAAAGGTTCCTGGGACATGTAGTCCGACCTGCGATTGAAGAGCCGGTTCCCTCACCCCCCTCCCTAATTGCGCGGGTACTATAAGATGATGTATAATTGAAATATATATGTACTGATTGTAAGCCGCCTAGAGCCCTCCATTTAGGGAGGGGATAGGCGGGGTATAAATAAGATAAATAAAATAAAAATAAATAAAAGATTTGGTTAAAAAAAGGCAGAGAAAATGCAGAGAGTTTGATTGAAGTGGATGAATGAGACTAATAAGGACCCTCTGGCAGATTTAATGAAATTAAAATTAAAGGTTATGAAATGATTTGGGATGAAACTGAAATAAGGGAATGCAGAAAGGAGTACTTTAGAGATTTGTAAGAAAATGACAGTAATACATTGAAGAATTGAAAAGGAACAGATTCTTTAAATATTAGCATCCAAGAAAAAGTAGATGAAGATGCTGTAAGAATGTTGAAAATGTTAAGACTGCAGATGCAGATAATGTAATTGGAGAATTGTTTAAATATGACTGTAGTTTGCTTATGGAGTGGCTGTAAATCTTGTTTAATGTGTGAGTAAAAACATCCTCTGTACCTGATTATTGGAAATAATGATTGGAAATAAAAAGCAAATCTATTTCTGGGACATTTTCCATTGCCCCTGTGGATGTAATGAGACCAAGTTCACTTTCCAATTTACATAATCCCATCATATCTAAAATTACTCCCTTTCCTAGACAAAGCCCTTTAAACCCATCAGTAACCAAAGGGAAATAATTTTTAAGGTAAAGGTAAAGGTTCCCCCCGCACATTTGTGCAGTCGTGTCCGACTCTAGGGGCCGGTGCTCATCTCCATTTGTTAGCCGAAGAGCCAGCGTTGTCCGAAGACGCTTCCGCGGTCATGTGGCTGGCATGACGCACGCGGAAATAATTTTTACTTACCTTAAAAAAGGTAACTTTTTAAGGAAGGAACAGGGATCCAATTCCACATAATTGCCTGAGGGAAACCTAATCAGGAAAAGATCAGCCAACTATGTAACTCTGCCAAACCACAAATGTTCTAGTTTACTATATGAACTATAAGCAACAGAGAAACAAGAAATATTTTTTTTTAAAAAAAACATACAATTGTGGCTTCCACCCTTCTTTCTATTGAGTAATTATCATAAACTTTTTCCCAACTTCTTTGTTTCATTTTTAGTCCCCGCAAGGTTATAATCTATTTAATTAATTAATTTATTGATTAGATTTATCACCGCCCATCTCTAAGGGGGCGATAAATCACAGCCCTAAGGGGGACTCTGGGCGGTTTACAGTAAGATTTTCCAATGTTGCTGCTGCTCCTGAAAAACTTGGTTTTCCTTTACAAGAGTATAGCTTTTCTCACATAGCCAAATCAATCAGGTTTTCCTCCTATGGTCCCAAGAATTTTGCCAACAAATTAGAACTGCAAAAATAGCCTATGCCGTAGTTTGAAATACCTATAAAGGTTCTTAACTTTTCATTGTGGTTTATTCCTCTTCTTCTGTAAACTGGAGCCCAACGATCATTGCATCAATAAAATTGTGTGATCTTCCTCCCCAGAGTTACACTCTATTTTTCACCATCCAGAACAGTTGTTATTTATATCCTGTACAAAATGAAAAATAGGAAGGATTTATGCAAAACCTACAGTGGGATTAATTTGTTAGGTGTGTTGAAAAGGTCTTTGAGAGAATTCTGATGAAAGAATGCAAGAAGTGACAATGAAAAAAAGTCTATGAAATTCATTGTGGCTGTATGCCATGCAGGGATTTTTATACTTCAGCAGTTCATTTTTGGGCTTATTATTGTAAGCTTATTATTGTATAATAAAGAAAGTTTATTTTAGGTTTATTGATTTAGAGAAAACGTATGATGAAAGTAATAAGCTTAAATTACCAAATGTTCTTCATGACTACGGAGTTGAAGATTGGAGTAGTATGTGATAGAAATAAAGCATACATAAGAACAGATAGAATGCTTCAACACTGAACAGAGGGTAAGATGGAAGTTTGAGGGCTCCTGGGTTGTTAAATGCAAAAGTATTTATGGATAACTGTATAAGGAATGCTTGTGCTGACGTAAGAGGTGTGATAATTTGGCATGTGAAAGTACATGAACTTGTGAATGAAGATGATGTGGTATTGTTGGCTGAGAACCTGATGATTTGCAAAAATGTTAAAGGAATTATATGATGAAAAAAGAAGTATGGATCTGAAAGTTAATGTATCAAAGACCAAGGGGAAATGGAATGAATGTTTATACATAAATGGGGAAAAAAACACCCCAGAGCAAGTAGATGAGTTTGTGTATCTTGTTACAGTCAAATGTTTATTAAAGCTAGGATAAGAGATAGAGAATTTTAAGATGTGCAAATGCTAGTAGAAAGGTACTGAATAATATATGGCCTGCTATAAGGAATTAATACCTGTTGAAAGAAGCAAAACTGACTGTATAGAAGAATGTGCTTCTGTGCACTTTGTTACATGAAAGTGAGAATAGGGTCTATCACAAGAATCATCAAAGTAAGTTGAATGTGGCAAAGTACTTCAGAGGTGTTTGTGGGTAAACAAGAAAAGGAAGAGTCAAGAATGTATGGGTGCTGAATGAATCTAGACTGACAAAAGTGAGTAACTTATATTTAAAAAGTATGCTGAGATAATTTATTCATACAGAGAGAATGAAGGAATGAGAAATACATGAAGGAAGAGCAAATAGGTCAAGAGGAAGAGAAAGACCAAGAAAGTTGTGGTTGGATGGAGTTGATAAGATCCATAGAAGGAGAGAAGAATTTTTTTTTTTTAAAAAAAGCTCATATATAAGTTGGTGTACAGATGTGGTAGAGGAAAGAAAGATTTGCAAGAATAGAAAACTATAGGGAACAATGCTGGCATAAACTAGATTTAAGTACATTTCCTTTTCTTTTATCTAATGCCTTTAATTCTTTTGGCTTATTATTTCTCACCTCTTTCTGCAGTCTGCACAATGTTGTTTATTTCAAAAGGGAATAGCATGTTGGGTATGTGAAAGATAGATAGATAGATAGATAGATAGATAGATAGATAGATAGATAGATAGATAGATAGATAGATAATAGGAATTACAAAAGAAAAAGAATTCTGGGTATTGTCATTTATGCAAGGAAGGATATAAGCTTGCAGGATTTCTCCCTCCCTCTTATAAATGCTTATCCTCCACAGCTTCATTTGCTGTGCCCTTGTTTTGGTTTCAGATGATTAATACATTAAATTATTATTTAAATGGATTGAATAAATGGGTAGCACTTATCCCCTTGCATATCTTAATATCTTTTCATCTTGACACTTTGTCCCTTGGGATCCTCCTCACTGTTGAAGGATGGCAAGAAAAAAGTTACCAAGGTTCTTCTCTCCATGTTTGGAAGTCAGACCTGACAGGAGAAGATGTATCATTTAGAGAGACGTGCATTGCTTCCCCGCATTAGAAGTAAATACATCTTCTATCTCATAATCCAGATAGAGCTAGAAAAGAAGAATCACGTCTTTGCTCTTGATGTTTATGGAGAAAAAATTCCCATCGTAGTTGCATTCTTGTAACATTGAAAATTCCAGTACAGTGTTAGGATATGGTTTGAATCACTTTGGCTTTGCCCCAATACCTACTGTATTAGGTCATCTAGGGAGAGACAGTGCCTGCTGCCCCTCCCTGGTAAAGGGAACTGAGGCCAGGAGGCCGTGCTTCTTGGTAGTGGGTCTAGTTCTGTGGGACAGCCTCCCCGTGGAGTTCAGGGGGCCCCCTCCCTGATTGCATTCAGAAAGATGCTGAAAGTTGAACCTTTCAGAAGGTTAGATTAATTAGATTGAGCTGTCTCTGTTTATATGGAGTTGTTTTATTTCTGAGTTGTTATCATATTGTTATATTGCTTTGCTTTTGACAAGGTTATGCTCTGCACATTTAGTCAGAAGTAAGATTCCATTTGTGTTGCTGTTGTCAACTCCTTCTTTCCCAATGATCCCTGGCCACAAATCAAAATCACGCCCAACTCTTGCATTGAAATCGCCCAGGAGGATAATTTTATCCTCCTTTGGTATCTCTGATAAGATGGTGTCCAGCTGGGTATAAAATTTTTCCTTGATATCCTCATCTGCACGATGGCCATAAAGATTGTCCCTCATCGTAGGCTCCAAGGAAGAAAACCAAGGCGTAAAATGAATACACTGGCCCTTCAAGATCCTATTAAACGAGCTTGCTTTCAATCAACTCTCAAGGAACATCTGCCTATGGAACTTCCTGAAAATGTTGAGGAACACTGGATTAAATTGAAGACTTCTATTATTTCAGCCTGTGAACAAACTATCGGATACCAGACTAAGAGACATCAGGACTGGTTTGATGAGAACGATAGTGAGATTGAACATATTATTGACAAGAAAAGGAAAGCCTTCCAGATATGGCAAAAAGATATTAACTGTGCCGTTAAGAAAAAAATCTACGCCAGTGCAAAGGCAGAAGTCCAAAGAAGAACTAGAGAACTTAAGAACATATGGTGGATAAAAAAAGCCCAAGAAACCCAACATTTTGCAGATGCTCATGATGCACGGGGCTTTTTTAATGCCATAAAGGCCATCTATGGACCAACAAACCATGGTACAAATCCCTTACGCTCAGTAGATGGTGCTAAGCTTCTAAAGGACAAAGAGTCTATTGCACTGCGCTGGAAAGAGCATTACTACAATCTCCTTAATCGTCACTCTACTGTGGCTGATGAAGTCTTCTTGCAAATCCCGCAAAAACAAATAAGAAATGAGCTTGCAGTACCCCCTAGTTTGGAGGAAGTCAGTAAAGCCACTAAACAAATGAAAAATAACAAAGCTAGTGGACCTGATGGGATTCCTGCTGAAGTCTTTAAAGAAGGCGGGCCTGAACTTACACAACAACTTCATAAGCTCATCGAAAAAATCTGGATGAGGGAGGAGATTCCAGCAGACTTTAGGGATGCCATAATTATCACTCTCTTTAAAAAGGGTGATAGAACAGACTGTGGAAACTATCGAGGCATCTCCCTTCTAGCCACAGCAGGCAAAATCCTGGCAAAGATCATTGCAAACCGTCTCCTATCTGTATCAGAAGACATCCTCCCTGAAACGCAAAATGGCTTCCGCCCTTCCAGGGGAACAGTGGATATGATCTTCACTGCACGACAGCTTCAAGAAAAATGCAAGGAGCAAAACCGCCCTCTGTACATGGCGTTTATTGATCTGACAAAAGCTTTTGATACTGTAAATCGTACTGCTCTCTGGACCATCCTTCTGAAAATCGGATGCCCTGATAAATTTGTGAACATCTTGCGATTACTCCATGACGACATGATGGCAACAATCCTGAATAACAATGGCTCTCAAAGCGATCCATTTAAAGTGGAATCCGGCGTTAAACAGGGATGTGTTATTGCTCCAACCTTATTCGCTATCTTCATCGCTATGATTATGCACCTTGTTGAAGAGAAACTTCCTACTGGTGTAGAAATTATATATCGAACAGATGGAAAGCTTTTTAATCTTAGTAGGCTGAAAGCAAAAAATAAGGTAATTGCAACTTCTGTTATAGAACTTCAATATGCTGATGATAACGTAGTCTGTGCACACTCCGAGGAAGATCTTCAAACTATCCTAAACATCTTTGCAGAAGCATATGAAAAACTCGGCCTCTCGATTAACATTAAAAAAACCAAAGTGCTTTACCAGCAAGTTCGAACCAATCCCTCCGCAGCGCCATCAATCCAGCTTAAAGGTGTGTCACTAGAAAATGTCGATCACTTTTCTTATCTCGGCAGCCATCTATCTACAAAAGCCGACATCGACGCTGAAATTCAGCATCGCCTGAGCTCTGCGAGTGTAGCTTTCTCCCGAATGAAGCGTAGAGTGTTTGAGGATCGGGACATTCGCAGGGAGACCAAAATGCTTGTTTACAAAGCCATTGTACTACCAACCCTTCTGTACGCCTGTGAAACATGGACCCTCTACAAACGCCACCTCCAACTTCTTGAAAGATTCCATCAACGCTGCCTCCGAAAAATTCTGCAAATTACTTGGGAAGATAGGCGGACTAATGTTAGCGTATTAGAAGAAGCGAAAACCACCAGCATTGAAACAATGATCATCCAACATCAACTTCGCTGGACCGGTCATGTTGTTCGAATGCCTGACCATCGTCTTCCAAAGCAGCTACTTTACTCCCAACTTAAGAATGGAAAACGGAATATTGGTGGACAGCAAAAGAGATTCAAAGATACTCTCAAAGTTAATTTAAAAAAATGTAATATCAGCATTGAGAACTGGGAAGCCCTAACTCATGAGCGTTTCAATTGGAGGTCATCCTTTATTAATGGCGCTATGGACTTTGAAGAAACACGAGTACAGGGCGAAAAGGATAAAAGAGCTAAAAGGAAGGCACGTCAGGCAGACGCTCATCATGACCGTCTCCCACCCGGAAACCTATGCCCTCATTGTGGGAGGTTGTGCGGATCCAAAATTGGCCTTTACAGCCACTTACGGATCCACCGTTAAAATTTTACCTTTGGAAGACAATCTTACTCGGCTACGAGTGATCGCCAATGATTGCTTTGCTTTTATGTTGATCTTATGTAGAGAGTAAGGAAGATGATCTTGACGTAGATAATGCAGGAACCATTATGCAAACAGAAGAGGCTGAAGTCCAGCCCCTGGTCATTTTTTTTAAAGTCCAGAACAATGAGGTAACATTCGGAAGCAGCTCAGGCAGACGCCTCCCTAATTCATTGAACTATAAGAAGGAGGAGGCGCTACAGTATAATCAGACTTGCAGGATTCTGTTATTATAGCCAATCTCCACAAAAGTAATTTTAGCTTTCCTGTGGAGTTGGTTTCCTGGTCTGGTCTACCTAGTGGGACTGACATCTTGTAGCTACTGCAGAAGTTTTAAAGTGTTGTTCTGTATTGTGTTAACCACTGAGAATTGCTAGACTGTAGCAGGACACAGATGTAATAAATATGTGCACACTCTACTGCCACCTTGTCAGCAGATGATGAAGAGCTGAAGAGTCAAGACTACTGGTGATGGAAAACTGTTGTTTTTATTATTATTGCGCAATAAGAACAGCATTCTTGGCCACTTTTACTGTCTTAGTAGTGCCTTAAAGCACTATTACTGCCACCTAGTAGTAATAGTAATTAAAAAACAAGGAAGTTTAAAATAAATGTGGAAGTATCTTGGAAATGGGGCCAAAAAACAGAATCCTCTTTGTATTGTCGAAGGCTTTCACGGCCGGAGTTCAATGGCTGTTGTGGGTCTTCCGGGCTGTGTGGCCGTGTTCTGGACCACCTAAACGGCATCCACCCCAATATACAATTCACTATGGAAAAAGAAACTGATGGCAAACTTCCATTTTTAGATACGCTGGTCATACGCAATCCGGACCTCAAACTAGGACACAAAGTATACAGAAAACCCACCCATACAGACCGGTATCTACACAAAGATTCCAATCACCACCCACGACAAAAGAGAGGCATGATCAAAACCTTGGTGGATCGTGCTAATCGAAACTGTGAAACCCAATTTCTCAACAATGAACTTAACCATCTGAATTGGGTCCTACAGGCAAATGGCTATTCCAAGAATGAAATAAAAAGAGCCATCAAACCAAGAAAACAACATCCAACTGAAGAAAAACAGCCCCCCACAAACAAAGTATTCCTGCCCTACATCAAAGGAGTCACTGACCGCATGGGAAAACTGATGGAAAAACACAACTTTCAAACAGTCTTCAGACCCACCAGAAAAATACAACAAATGCTAAAATCAGCAAAAGACAAAAGGGACCCCCGCACCGCTGCAGGAGTATACCGCATACCATGCAGCTGTGGACAAGTATACATCGGAACCACAAAACGAAGCATTCACACCAGGATAAAAGAACACGAAAGACACTGCAGACTACAGCAACCGGAAAAATCTTCAGTAGCTGAACATGCTCTCAAGCAAACGGGACACAAAATCCTATTTGAAAACACAGAAATACTGGACAACACCAAAAGCCACTACACCAGATTATACAGAGAAGCCATTGAAATTCACAAACACCAGCACAGTTACAATAAAAAAGAAGAAAGTTTAAAAATTAGCAAAACCTGGCTACCAGTCCTGAAAAACACAGCCTGCAAAAGGTCAACGAACTCAGTCCAACCACCAGGACATGGGAATACTTCTCACAATGAACATGCTAATCACGCTCATCAGCCACTCGTTAACATTTCAACACAACAAAAAAACCCACCTAATCTCCTATAATTTAGCTCTATAAATAGAACATTGCCACTCTACCTGGGCACAGAGATTTTGCTTCTATCTGTGCTCCTGCCCTCTGAAGATGCTGGCCACAGATGCTGGCGAAACGTTAGGAACCACAACTTCCAGAACACGGCCACACAGCCCGGAAGACCCACAACAGCCACAGAATCCTCTTTTATGGTTAATTTTTCAAAATGGCTGACACAATTAAACAATTGTGAATCCCCCAAATTTTATTGAAATTTGAAATACTCAAAAGTCTCAAACTGTTCTTAATTAGTGAGAGACATATAGCAATACAAGCAGACAAATAAAGTCTGTGTTGTCCTCTGGGATTTTTGTGCCCAATCTAATGTTCCATCCTGCCTCTTTCTTAATTAACCTTTTCTTTATAAACTCTACTTCCCTGTTAGGTGCCATCTGCTCTAAAGCCCCAAAACTCCATGTTCTCTGCCCACTACGTATATAACATTTCACTGAAAGATCTGTTTCCCTTCATAGTGTTTTCCTAGTCCATATTAACTTCTGGGTTGCCATGCCTACATACATTAAGTCACAAGGACATTTTATTACATTAACAACACTGGCGCTTATGCATATTTCAAAAAAGCCCAACAGATGTATCTTTGCTTGTCATTCTTGTTGACAAATGATGAAATCTTAGCCTTCTGTATTAGCAGCGTGTAATAACTCCAAAGGCAGTCATCCCAAAGTGGAGCTGTTCCTGCTGAAAAGCTCTGTGTGTCCTATTTTCCACTTACAAGACTGCACTAGTCACTTCAATTTGCAGCAATGTGTCCTTGATATTCCACATTCTCTTACACAAAGAAGATTGGTTTTTCTTAAAAGAGAGATACAGGTTCCAGTATATGCTGATTTCTCAATAGGTCTTTTTAAATGATCAGGCTCTTATTATATGTTGGCCGACAAACCTACAGTATTTGTTATTAACTTATTAAAAACATATTATACTGCTATGTTTTTATTCTCCAGTCTCAATATTACATCCTAAGGAAATGCAAATTCTTCTTTCAGTTGTTTAAGCTTCTTTCATACTCCTCCTTCATGCCCCAATTCCTCTTCAGATTCTCAAAAATGGAAACTGAGATGTTTGGGGTTTTGTTTCCAGACTATGGGGTATGAGCTTTGAAAGCATCAATAAGAATAGCTATCAGTATATTGTAATTTGTAACCCCCTCCTGCTTTGATTACTGTAATCTAAAAAAATTACGTGGGTTTACAAGACTTCATATAAGATTCAGTATTTAGATTCCTACAGCTAAACTGTACTAAAAAAATTGCAATCCACTATTATTACCATCCAAACCAGAAGAATATCTCCTATGAAGCACCATCAATTCTTAATATTGCCTAGAGTGGGTTACTTACTTTGAAAACATTCCTCTTCAAACAGCCCCATAAGCTGGTGCCCTAGAAATTAGTTTGTCAGTAAAAAAAGTTCATTAAATTAGTAACTGCTATGTACAAAGGCTAATCTTGCTTATTCCAGTAAAAGACATGCAAGGTTTACTAAAATGCAGATTAATGTACTCTCAGTTCCTCTTATAGGATACTCATAAATAACAAACACACGTTTCAGTGACTAACATTGTTGCTTCTTTAATATATTCTAATACTTCAATTTTAGTAATGAAGTCAGCACTATTTTTATATATTATAGAGAGGGAACAAAAAGTTTTAGATAAGAACCTATAAATTGAGAAATGGGTTCTAAACAGATCCATTGCCCCAGGCTGTCCCATGTGATGGCATTTCTTCTTTACGAATTTTGGGTAGCATGTAAAACACTGGAATATATTAATTATAATAGAAAATGCTTTGTGTTATACATCCACTGTCAATCCTTCCAATAAGCTTTTAAAGTAAACCATTGATGTAATGGACTTTAAATTTTCAGGAAAATACTACTCCAAGTAAGGGACAAAGTTTGTTGCATCTAACATAGTTCAGACAATTCATGTAAATTCATGTTATTTGCATCAACTAGTATCATTCGCATTATGATGTAATAATGCAAATAATGTAAATTACACAATTTGTGTGAATGTATATCATTTGCTTAATTGCATCATTAATATAAATTGACACAAATTATATAAATTTGAATTTAATGGACATTTAGGTTTAATATAACCTTTTCCCCCAAAAAAATTGTCCATTAATGTGAGGATTTACTTTAACCTCTGTTTGCTTCTAGTACAATCACTTGATACCTCTCCTCATATTCCTTTTTCATAATCTTGTCTATTCATAACCACTAACTTCTCCCCACCTCCTGCACATCATTTGGGTTCTGGGCTAACTGGTATAATATAGCTAACTCTAAACTATTTAAATTATCTTAATGTGAACTGTTCTTTTTCTTCTACTGTTCTAATTCTTTTAGAATCAATTCCTTTGATTACCTTTATTAGTAATCGACAGATCCCAAAGAAAACAACAAGGCTCAGAAAGCACCAAGGACTCCACAGTTCAACCCTGAGCTACAAATATTCTCTTCGATTGGTAGATCCCAAAGAGTTAAAAATGAACTTGGAAGGAAAAATGTACTTATTCAGCTTGTGAGGACAATCTATCTTTAATCACTGAGACTTAATGTTCTCATAAGTATATGACTGAGCACAGCCTAAAGTACAGGGGAGAGCTTATTCTATAGCAATGAAAGAGAAGAAAAGGTTTTTCTCCACCTCCATTGCATCTGCTGAAAATCACCCAAGAAAACTATTCCAGGTGGTGTGGGAGCTGACTCATCCCACAGGAATTGTGGAAGGCCTCTTCCATATTCCTTGGATTATTGTAGCATCAGAGCAATGATGGTGCCCTAAGGGGGGGGGGAAAATAAATGGTCTGCATTAGTGTCAAAGGACATAATGTGGGAAGGGATTGTGAACGCATTCATCTGTGCAATCTGGGAAAGCAAAGGAAAAGTACAGAGATTAGTGAGGAGGGAACAATCTCTCAACAGAAAGGGCAGGCACTGATAGACTGCTCCATACAGGAACTGGCTATTGAGCTTGCCTCCCCTGCATGGATAGGAAGGGCAAAAAACAGGGGAATGACCAATTGGTCTTGCAGGGGCCACAGTTTGGCTGAGCTCCAGCCCAGCCTGGTTGCCAACCCACTATAATCCACCCTGGAATTTCTGAACTTGGCTTGAGAAAAAGCTGGGAGTAGCATGGGAAACAAGCAGCTTCAGCTGCAGTGCAGAATTGTTCATAAATTGTATTCACCTTTCTGTTTTTGCAGCCACATCACACTGTTGGTTCATACTCCATTTGTGGTCAACTCTTATTCCAAAATCTTTTTCACAAGCCAAAAATCCTCCCTTCTATACCTGTACACTTGATTTCTGTTTCATAAATGAAACACATGGCAGTTGTCTCTGTTAAATTTCCATCTGTTGCTCTCAGCCCTTTCTCTAACCTGTCAAGTTAATTTTGAATTTAATTTTTATCTTCTAGGGTATTAATTATCATCCCCAATTTTTGTCATCTGCAAATTGAATCAGCATTTCCTCCCCCTCTTCATACAAGTCATTAATAAACACATTGAAGAAAAGAGGACCTGAGCCTGAGCTTTGTGGCACTTTGTGCACTCACTTGATACTCACTTCAATTTGATGAGGATCTGTTAATAAGCACCCTTTGAGTACAATTTTCAAGCCAGCTAATGTATTCCTTTGTCATGCCATCCAGTCAAGCCCTTTACTCATGTGCCAGTGTGAAGTTTTACCTTGCTCTCCAACAAATTCCATTGTCCTAACAGAAGAGAATATCTGTAGCTCAGGGTTGAACTGTGGAGTCCTTGGTGTTCTCTGAGCTTGGTTGTTTGCTTGCAGACATTTCATTACCCAACTAGGTAACAACATCAGTGATCAGTAGCCGGGTAATGAAATGTCTGCAAGCAAACAACCAAGCTCAGAGAGCACCAAGGACTCCACAAAATTCCATTGTCATGGGGATCATGATCTGAGTCCCTGTGGAAAAAATGAGACATCTGTTTTAAATGCCACATCTACAAGAAATACCAGCCTAGGTGTTGTTAGGATAGAGCAGGTATAAAAGGCAGAGACAGCTGCCATCTACATCTGATATATTTAAAAGGATGGATGTCAGACTTTCTTTGTTGTTAATGTACAAATTTTGAGGGTCACTGACCCATATGATTGGTCTTGTGAGTCATTAGCATCTTTCTGGAACAATATTCTAATTTACATATAAGTAGATATATGGGGAAATCTTTTACTGTTAAAGATGTTTATGTCATGTTAAATTATGTTCCAAAACTCTGGAATCTGACTGTTTTTGAGGACCCATGGCTATATTGGGCATGAGGTACTGCTAAGTTAATCATTTTGAGAAATTAGAAAAGTAGTATTATTCCTGATATTAAAGACTGAATACAGGAGATGTGTAATCTACCTGCCTCTAGAAAGGTAATTGTTGATTGATGTTTTTTCTTTTTTTCTTTTTGATTGAACCTTGTGGAACTCCTCTTGATATTTCACTTCAATTTAAAGAATCATTAATGAGAACGTTCAAAGTACAATTTTCAAGCCAGCTAATACATTCACTTATCATGCCATCCAGCCAACCCTTTTAGTTATGTGCCAGTGTGAAGTCTTACCCTATACCCCATTTTCATGGGGATCATGGTCTTGGTCCTTGTGTGGCCAGTCTACCACTGCTTGTGGAAAAGATGATACATTTATTGTCAATGCCACATCTGCATCCAGGTTCTAGAGATCTTAGGAAAACCTTCCCCAATTTGTGACCTTACACTTGTATTAGATTTCAGTTCCCATTGGATTTCAGCTTCCATAAATCCCAGTGGAATACTGTACATCAAGAGGGCACCAGCCTGGGAAAGAACAGTCTACCATATCAATATAAATACTTCAACCTCAAGGTGTTTGAGCTGATCAGGATTCCTATCAGAGGAACATCCTTTATTTTTCAAACCTCTGTAACATACTGTATACTTACAATATTCAGCATTCCATATTCCATATGTTCTATATGATGATAAAAAATAAAGACTTAGAGAAGCTATCTCACATAGCTTTACATGAAAGCAGTATGAAACTATGTGAAAGAAGAGTTACGAGTAAGGCATATCACACTGATAAGTTTAATTTTATTGGCCTTAAAAGAAAATTGTATCAAAGTCCAAACTCACAAAAAGAAAAGCAAAAACTTGTCCCCCTCCCATACACAAGTCTATGTATTTGTCAACATGTATGTATATTTATGTATATTTAATTTGCCTGGCATTTTGCAAAGTATCTCTTATAGATTGCAATGGATGCAGCTGTAACACAAATGCTCTCACGAATCTAAACTCCTTCTGCTTTCCATAGCACTAGATCAGCATATGTGATCCCAGCAAATCCTGAGAACGTTACAAGGCACCAATGAAAGCTGCATGCCGGTAAAACTTCATTTGAGGACTTTTCACCAAACTTGGCTGGGTGAAACACAAGCTGGAATGTGGGCAACATGGCAGACAGCAACTTCAATGAGAAAATAAATGCTCACAAAAACAGGATGAGTTTGCTGGGTTGTAAATGTTATCTATTGCTGAAGGGAGGGAAAGAAAAAATACCGGGTTTTCAAGCATGATGAAAAACCAGTTTTTAGCAGTACTTTTAGCAGTACAAGGGTACACCTTGTAATCTAATTGGTGGGGGCTTGGAAATCAGTGAAGTCAGGAGGAAATTATCATTGTTGTTCAGTCGTTTAGTCGTGTCCGACTCTTCGTGACCTCATCGACCATAGCACGCCAGGCCTTCCTGTCCTCCACTGTCTCTCGGAGTTTACTCAAATTCATGTTCATTACATCGGTGATGCTATCTAACCATCTCATCATCTGCCGTCCCCTTCTCCTTTTGCCTTCAGTCTTTCCCAGCATCAGGGTCTTTTCCAGTGAGTCCTCTCTTCGCATTAGGTGGCCAAAGTATTTGAGCTTCAGCTTCAGCATCTGTCCTTCTAATGAGCAGTCAGGGTTGATTTCCTTTAGGATTGACTGGTTTGACCTCCTTGCAGTCCAAGGGACTCTCAAGAGTCTTCTCCAGCACCACAGTTCGAAAGCATCAATTCTTCGGCGCTCAGCCTTCCTTATGGTCCAACTTTCACAGCCATACATTACTACTGGAAAAACCATAGCTTTAACTATACGGACCTTTGTCGGCAAGGTGATGTCTCTGCTTTTTAATATGCTGTCTAGGTTTGCCATAGCTTTCCTCCCAAGGAGCAAGCGTCTTTTAATTTCATGGCTGCAGTCACCGTCTGCGGTGATCTTGGAGCCCAAGAAAATAAAATCTGTCACTGCTTCCATTTCTTCCCCTTCTATTTGCCAGGAAGTGATGGGACCAGATGCCATGATCTGGGTTTTTTTAATGTTGAGTTTCAAGCCAGCTTTTGCACTCTCCTCTTTTACCCTCATCAAGAGGCTCTTTAGTTCCTCTTCACTTTCTGCCATTAGGGTGGTATCGTCTGCATATCTGAGGTTGTTGATATTTCTCCCGGCAATCTTAACTCCGGCTTGTGATTCATCCAGCCCGGCATTTCTCATGATGTACTCTGCATATAAGTTAAATAAGCAGGGTGATAATATACAGCCTTGTCGTACTCCTTTCCCAATTTTGAACCAGTCGGTTGTTCCATGTCCGGTTCTAACTGTTGCATCTTGACCCGCATACAGGTTTCTCAGGAGACAGGTAAGGTGGTCTGGTACTCCTATCTCTTTAAGACTTTGCCACAGTTTGTTGTGGTCCACACAATCAAAGGCTTTAGCATAGTCAATGAAGCAGAAGTAGATGTTTTTCTGGAACTCTCTTGCTTTTTCCATGATCCAGCGAATGTTGGCAATCTGATCTCTAGTTCCTCTGCCTCTTCGAAACCCAGCTTGCACTTCTGGTAGTTCTCGGTTCACATACTGCTGAAGCCTAGCTTGTAGGATTTTGAGCATAACCTTGCTAGCATGTGAAATGAGAGCAATTGTACGGTAGTTTGAACATTCTTTGGCATTGCCCTTCTTTGGAATTGGAACGTAAACTGACCTTTTCCAATCCTGTGGCCACTGTTGAGTTTTCCAAATTTGTTGGCATATTGAGTGCAGCACTTTAACAGCATCATCTTTTAGGATTTTAAATAGCTCAGCTGGGATACTGTCTTCTCCGCTAGCTTTGTTGTTAGTAATCCTTCCTAAGGCCCACTTGACTTCACTCTCTAGGATGTCCGGCTCAAGGTCAGTGACCACACCATCGTATTGATCAGGGGTATTAAGATCTTTCTTGTATAGTTCTTCTGTGTATTCTTGCCACCTCTTCTTAATCTCTTCTGCTTCTGTTAGGTCCCTGCCTTTTTTGTCCTTTATCATGCCCATCTTTGCACAAAACGTTCCCTTGATATCTCCGATTTTCTTGAAGAGATCTCTAGTCTTCCCCATTATATTGTTTTCCTCGATTTCTTTGCATTGTTCATTTAAGAAGGCCTTCTTATCTCTCCTTGCTATTCTCTGGAATTCTGCATTCAATTGTTTATATCTTTCCCTTTCTCCCTTGACTTTTGCTTCCCTTCTTTCCTCAGCTATTTGTAAAGCCTCATCAGTCAGCCACTTTGCTTTCTTGCATTTCTTTTTCATTGGGATGGTTTTAGTTGCTGCCTCCTGTACAATGTTACGAACCTCCATCCATAGTTCTTCAGGCACTCTGTCTACCAGGTCTAATCCTTTAAATCTATTCCTCACCTCCACTGTATATTCATAAGGGATATGATTTAGGTCATACCTGATTGGTCTAGTGGTTTTCTCTACGTTCTTCAATTTAAGCCTAAATTTTGTGATAAGAAGCTCATGATCTGAGCCACAGTCAGCTCCAGGTCTTGTTTTTGCTGATTGTATAGAGCTTCTCCATCTTTGGCTGCAAAGTATATAAACAATCTGATTTCGGTATTGACCATCTGGTGATGTCCATGTGTAGAGTCGTCTCTTGTGTTGTTGGAAAAGAGTGTTTGCTATGACCAGCGTGTTCTCTTGACAAAACTCTATTAGCCTTTGCCCTGCTTCATTTTGTACTCCGAGGCCGAACTTGCCTGTTATTCCGGTTATTTTTTGACTTCCTACTTTAGCATTCCAGTCCCCTATGATGAAAAGGACATCTTTTTTTGGTGTTAGTTCTAGAAGGTGTTGTAGGTCTTCATAGAACCGGTCAACTTCAGCTTCTTTGGCATCAGTGGTTGGGGCATAGACTTGGATCACTGTGATGTTGAATGGTTTGCCTTGGATTCGAACTGAAAGCATTCTGTTGTTTTTGAGGTTGTACCCCAGTACTGCCTTTCCCACTCTTTTATTGACTATGAGAGCTACTCCATTTCTTCTAAGGGATTCTTGCCCACAGTAGTATATATAATGGTCTCCTGAATTAAATTCGCCCATTCCTGTCCATTTTAGTTCGCTGATTCCCAAGATGTCGATGTTCAATCTTGTCATCTCATGTTTGACCACATCCAGCTTACCTTGATTCATAGATCTTACATTCCAGGTTCTTATGCAATATTGTTCTTTACAGCATCGGACTTTCCTTCCACTTCCAGACACATCCACAACTGAGCATCCTTTCGGCTTTGGCCCAGCCGCTTCACTCTTTCTGGAGCTACTCGGAATTGCCCTCCGCTCTTCCCCAGTAGCATTTTGGACACCTTCCGACCTGAGGGGCTCATCTTCCGGCGTCATATCTTTTAGCCTTTTGATACTGTCCATGGGTTTTCTTGGCAAGGATACTGGAGTGGTTTGCCATTCCCTCCTCCAGTTTTGGACCACGTTTTGTCAGAACTCTCCGTCATGACCTGTTCTTCTTGACCTGACTTCATTGAGTTACGCAAGCCCCTTCGCCACGACAAGGCAGTGATCCATGAAGGGGGAAATTATCATAGGGTCCCACATACTGTAGAAGGTTGGCATGCCTGATTCTTTGCTGTTTCAGAATGTGAGCACAGTCTAATGGTTTTAAGTTACTCAACAATCAGATCCAATTTAATGTTACAAAAAGATTCCTAATGGAAAGGACAGCTCAGCAGTAAGTCCACTGATTACCTCTGAGAAGTGTTTTCCTTTCTCTGGATGCATTTAAGCAAAGGCTACGGAAGAATGCTGGGGTGGCTTCAAATTGGAATCCTCCACTGAGCAGGAAGTTGGACAAGATAGTCTAAATGGTCCCTCCCACAGATTCCACGATGTTGCGAACCCCAAGTGAAAACGGAAAAGAAATAATCCTAGTAATTGTCGTCATATGTGCTGAGAGTTAGGAATGGATGAAATCATTAATCTCTTGTGAATCTGAAAAGAAAATCAACAGTTCTAGAGAAAGAACCACCCCCCAGCCTTTATATTTTGGTAGTTGGTCCATCTCCATTCATTTCAGTGCCTGTAATCTTCCTCTGGGTGAATGAAAATAAGAAAAACCTGTTAAAAAGTATCATCTGAAGTGGAAAGAGGCTAGGATATTTGAAGATGATCCCCCTCCTTATCCAACCTGTCTCCAGTGAACTATTCAGCTGCTATTACCCTAGGATTTAGTGAGCCTAGCTTCACTTCACAATATCACACTGGAATTGCACTTTCTACACAAGAACCTATATGCTTGGCAAGAGGTATTCTGCTCGATAAAGGTAACAATATCCTTTCCCCCCAATCCACTAACTATTCATTGCAGAGATGATGGCTGAGGAAAACAAAGCAAAGATTTAATTTATCTTGCTGATTCCCAAAACTGCTGTGTGATCTCAAGAACAGAGCTCTGATGAGATGGCTGCAAGTTCACCCCCATTACATTATATATATTGGCTTATTCACCTCAAGAAAACTTGATCATCCTCAGATACAAAGAAGCTTCTACAAGTAATTTGTAAATGCTGGCCCAATGTCCAAGCCAGGCTGAACTTGCAATGCATTTCATCACATTGAAGGTCATCTCACCTAAGAGTGATCATCAAGATCCAATTATGAATAAGAACAATATTTTTTTTAAAAAAAACCCACCACAGTAGGATAGTGTGGTTAAGGCAAAATGCTGGTTTTACAGCAGGAAGGAGCAGGACGCCCTCTGCTCATACAGTCACACATTCTTCCTGTAGTCATGTATATATCAAGCTGTCTCAGACAAATGTTTGTCCCAGGGAAAGAGTTTCTGCCACTCTGCTAACAATATTTTCTTACTAAAATATTTTCTCGTTTGCTTAGCTACCCATGCAAAATAACGATGTTAGAAAGCCACATGATAAATCACAAAATATAAACATTCATTTTACTTCTTATTGTGAGGGTTAATCAAATGTGCTCATTCTTAACATGCTTCATTTATTCACTCAGAGTTTATAAAATTATTCTCCTTTGGCTGATAAAGATAGTTCTGCATTTGAAAAGTGTTCTTTCCAACCTTCACCAAGCTTTAAAATGCAGTTCCTTTAAATCTGCCATTCTCCCAGCCTGCCCTGCAAAAATAATTTTTACAAAATAATACTCAATATGTCTTTAAGCACTCAAAGCATATTCATAATCTCAGTAATTTTCAGAACCTCTCAGTAAAATAGTCTCCAATGTTAGAATCCTTGGGTTGCAAGTGTTGAATGGGATAAGAATTCTCAGTAGATTAATAGCTGGGCTGAGCTATTTGAAGCAGATAATTCTATCAGTCAAACACTATCCTACCAATTCTGTAGAATTTAACAATGCCTCCACTGTTGCTTAGCCACATTCATCCATTTTTTTCCAGTGAAAATGAAAGAAACAGCCATAAAAATCAGTTAAATAATGATTAAGCAAAAGATATGATCTTTTTGATAGAACACTCACAGGGCACATTAGCACTGTGCCAATCCAAGATACTATATGTTCTTGCCTGAGGTAGAATAGGAAACGGTGTGCAAATACCCAAATCTGGCCAAGTTATCTTAGCATTTAAGGCAAAACACAAAAAAAGCCCACAGCCACTTCCTGCAGGAGTAAAAATATATTATATCAATGTATTAAATACTTGGCTATCTTTTGATGACCCCATAAATTAGCTTATTGATTTATTTCCTGAATTGTCAACCTGTCTTACACTCACTCCAGCAAAGGAGATTATTACCTTGTCGTGATGCTGGAGCTTGATCACCTCAATGACGCCATGAGCTAAACTGTGAAGGGACACCCAAGATGGGAAGGTCATGGCAAAGAGGTCAGACTAAATATGATCCCTGGGGAAGGTAACGGCAACCCACCCCAGTATTCTTGCTGTGAAGACTAAATGGATCTGGACTCGACTGTGGGGGAGCTGGGGATGGTGATGGCCGACAGGAAGCTCTGGTGTGGGCTGGTCCATGAAGTCACGAAGAGTCGGAAGTGACTGAACGAATAAACAACAGCAAAACGTACACTCAGCATGGTTATTTTGATTTACACAAGACTTTTCCATTCCCTACAGTATGTGGAGCTCCTCTTAAAACGGAAGAGAATATCTGTAGCTGTTGTGGGTCTTCCGGGCTGTGTGGCCGTGTTCTGGAAGTTGTGGTTCCTAATGTTTCGCCAGCATCTGTGGCCGGCATCTTCAGAGGGCAGGAGCACAGACAGACTCTCTGTGCCCAGGAAATGTCAGGAACCACAACTTCCAGAACACGGCCACACAGCCCGGAAGACCCACAACAGCCATCGAACTCCGGCCGTGAAAGCCTTCGACAATACATAGAATATCTGTAGCTCAGGATTGAACTGTGGACTTCTTGGTGCTCTCTGAGCTTGGTTGTTTGCTTGCAGACGTTTCATTTCCCAACTAGGTAACATCATGAGTGAGTGTGGGGTTTGCTGCCTGTTTATATAGAGCAGCTAGTATGTGTGAGATCCAGGGAGAGCAACTACTCCAGTTTCTCAGCAGTGGAACCCACCCTGTAGAATGGTCTCCTTCTGGAAAACTAGAATGCACCATCACACCTGATCTTTAGGAAAGCCTTTAAAATGGTACTGTTGAGATTTTTAAGCCTTTAGTTAAGGTCTATCATTGGAATGCCCTTTGGGGAGGTGTATTTAAAGTAAAATATTAAATGCTTTGATGGTTTTAAGGCATTATTATATTTGAATTAGTTTTGTGATTATTATAGTTGTTGATTTTTATTCTGGTTTTATTGTATACTGCCATAAATTCATGCAGACTATGGCAACATAAAAATAAAGTAAGTAGATAAATATCCCTTCTGGTATCTCAAGGAACACGTTGCAATGTAATGTATTAGTATTTAATGTTTAGTATATTTATTTGGTACACATTTCATATCTAAGCATGGTACAAGTTCCAATGTGTTCCCACAGCAAAATCCCATACCTTTAGAGATCATGGTTTATGAATCAATATTTTCCACCTAAACAGGTTATCCCCAATCAGCAAGAAAAGAGGATACAATAATATATTCTGGAAGTTCATTTATTTATTTATTTATTTATTTGGTAGTGAGCTCTGCATTTTGCACATTTAAAAGTCTCTGTGGATGCAAGCTAGTTCAGGTGTGGATAAATTTCATATTTTTCCCCTTGACCCCTGAGCCTCTAGCAAGTATAAAATACTGTTTTAAGAAAATGGGTGTACATTTTTGTTGTTGTTGTTCAGTCGTTCAGTCGTGTCCGACTCTTCGTGACCTCATGGACCATAGCATGCCAGGCCTTCCTGTCCTCCACTGTCTCCCGGAGTTTCCTCAAATTCATGTTCGTTACATCGGTGATGCTATCTAACCATCTCATCCTCTGCCGTCCCCTTCTCCTTTTGCCTTCAGTCTTTCCCAGCATCAGGGTCTTTTCCAGTGAGTCCTCTCTTCGCATTAGGTGGCCTCATCAATTAGGGCATACCTTAGCCAAGGAATCAATTTTCAACATCCAAGCTGAACTTAGCAGTCCCTTTCAAAAAGAAACATAATCCTGGGTCCCTCCCAAGTGTTCATTTCTTCAGCAGCTGGCATTGAGGGTCGCAGACAGCACATCTGGATGGTCTGCTATGGATCACACAGAGATACCTCATTAGGCTTCAGACTATCCCCTGCCCACAATATTGTTGTGAAAGCACCTGAAGATCACACCGCAGGCAAGGAAAAATTGCCTTTGTATTCTCTTCCTTCTTTATTTTTGACAGTCATCCTACCTAAAAAAAGAAATAACCAGAGTTTTAAACAAATTGGACAGCTGTTTATTATCATTATCATTGTTATTGTTCAGTCATTTAGTCGTGTGTTTTAAAGACGCCAGTGATGATCTCTCACAGCCAGACAGCTATCAATAACTAGGTCTACCAGATCTGGACTGCAAAAATCATCAAAGAGTTTGAGTTTTCAGTCTACCTTTGATCCCATCTATTGGTGGTCTGAATTTTTACAGCCCAGAACTGGTAGCCCAAATTCAACAAATGTTCCAAGCTCTCTCTTTTGGAATTAATCCCAGTGCCAATGTTCTTTGGGGCAACTTCCCTTGAGAATTTAACCCTGAAACTTGTTTCTTGATACTCTAATCTCTCTCTTAGGCTTTGGTGAACAATATGGGCTTTCCTGCTCACAAAGTTTTGAAGAAAAAGCTTTGTTGGAGAAGAGCCGTGTTAGTCTAGGGTAGCCAGAAAAGGAGTCAGGTAGCACCTTTTCCAACTAATGCATTTCATTAAAAGGCATAAGCTTTGTGAGCTGCCGCTCATTTCATCAGATGCATAGAAAAAAACACTTGCGTTCAAATAACAGATCGAGTCATTTCAGTCTTTTGGTGCCACAAAGAAAAGGTATTGACTTGTTATGTGATTGCTGACCATGTACTAGCTGATAGAATGCTATCTTACAACCAGCTTTGGCTTTTGAAATGGTATTGTTACTTTTGTAGCTTGTTAGTTTTCTGCCCTTGCAGATCTATAATGTCCAACGTCACCAAGCAGCATGAATGAATAAAAGAACTGGGAGGGAACAATTGTCATACATATTTAGCTAAGAAGAATTTCTCCTTCTCTTTTTCACAGAGCCACGCAAGATGCTATGAGCATGGCTGTTGTGCTGCTTCTTTGGCTCCTTTGAGATCTTTCTGACACCCCTGCCAAGATTTCTGTCTAGGACTTTTCCCTCTAAGGAGAAACTCCTTCACCTCACTGAAATCAGGTTTGGATCTGAAATTTCAATTTCCATTATTGTGTAACTTCTTGAGATATAAGTGATTTAGCAGGTTGATTGTCTGAAACAAAGTCACGGCACCAGGGTAAGAAGGATAGCTTGTTGATGCAGTGCTATAATATTACTAAAATTCACAATCTGTTAAGCAAAACTCTATGTTTATCCTTGCAAACAGGTACAAATGTCTGTTTTCAGTTTAACAAGCTGTCCATTTTATTCTCTGTTTATCATGTTTATCTGACTTGGCACAGAGCTCAGAAAGATATGTAATACCATCTCTATGGAGGTGAATTGTCTCACCCTTACTGACAAACCAAAAAGGATGATGATGATTTATTAGATTTATTATAGCTGCCCACTCCAAAAGACTCTGAGCTTAAGCTTAATATGAAGCTTAAATGCTCAGAATGGATAGGTTAGGAGGAAGTAATGCTTATATGTATTTAGGCTGCAATTTATGGATATGTACTTGTAAGTAAACCCCATTGTTCTCAATGGGATTTAATTTGAGAAAATAAGCATCACAGTGAACTCTTTAAATTACTGCTGCATTACATACCCAAAAGTAAGTGGAGTGAACAAACCTTCTTATTTTCTATAAATAACTTGATCTAATTGTCTTAGTATATCAAAGAACTGTTTGTTGATGACTGAAAATTGCTGGCCGGGGGTGGGTGGAGGTAGACAATTTGTGTCTCCAAGAGGGAGAGTTTAAAAGGAAAAAAAACTTCACACTTTCCAATTCCTAAGAAGTAACTGTCAACACAGAACTGCTTTCTCCAACCCAGCTTTGGAATGCAGTTCCCATCATCTTCTAGGCAGTGTAGCCAGCAGGTTGAAGAAGGGTGAGAATGAATGAATGAATGAATGAATGAATGAATCAATCAATCAATCAATCAATCAATCAATCAATCAATCAGTGTAAACCTTTGCCAGAGCCAGATAAGGGTCTCTGCCCTATTGCACTGTTCTCTGTTATAAGGAATTGTGATAAGCAGTACTGATGACACTTGCAAGATCTACCATTTCCAGCATAAAAGTTTCGCCTTCTATGGATTTGTTATCATAAGTACTTTGGAAATACTGAAAAAAGAAATATATAATCAGGGCTCAGATATTTACCCTCCAAATCTTTAGTGGGAATGGAGAAAAACCACTTTTGCTAAAATCCCGTGTATGTTATTACATTATTATGAGCAGTGAGATCTCCAGGGTTCCAAGGCTTACATTTGACTGAGAAACTGGAGGCTTGATGACATTTTGCACCATTTGCCCTTCTTAATAAATACAGTAGCTGGCTGTATTTATCTACTCCAACCCAGCAGAATGTCTCTCTCAGACTGTCTTAGCTTGCATGATCACAGACAATGAACAGCACATGCCTTTGGGAAAAAGAGTTTGGATACTTGCTAATCATTAAAACTGATTAGACAAACAAGTACAGTATATCTATCCATAAACAAGTCCAGGCCAAATCATATGCTCTGATGAAATCTGTTTGGCAAGTTATAGAGCCATCAATCTTCTCCTAGAAAATATTCTTGAATCAAGAAGGGAAGGAGATCCTAGGAGATCATCCCGACTAATCCCCAACTCACAACAAAATGGGCTTCTCTTAAGGAAAGACAATCTAATAAATGTCAGAAATAAAACACTAGAATCTAGTAGCAAAACATTTTGCAAGCATTTGGTATGAAAATTAGGGCAATGAGATCCATACAATTAAACACTGCAAGCCTGGATATAATATTAAGTGAAAAAATACTTTTGCAGTGTCAGCATATACTCATTCTATGAAAATTGCTGTAGTAACAGCAGATCTGAAAAACATGACTGCTCTTACACAAATTGCCACAGTGAACGTGGGTGTCATCAACGCACAATGCAGTTCTCTCCATGACTGTAAGTATACGGAACTTTGCATTTGCTAACAAATTCGACCTGATCTGTAATACTTTATGTATTCTTAAAACACTGGGGTCAGTGCTGCATCATATTCTATTAATATACTAATGTACCTTTTAAAAAAGCCACACATTTTTAGGTAACATAAAGCCTTTTGCTCTACAGTAAGAGATTTCTGATACTTAGAGATGATCCTGCTGGTGGCACAGTATAATGGTACCTGTATCAGCTCACCTACCACTACAAACCTCACACATTTTGCAGCCAAAGCATTCTGTGATACTGTCTAAGATTGTTTCTTGTGTCCTTTCTCTAGAATAAATACAAGGCTGAAGATCACAGGTGTTTCTGACATTTCTGACAGAAATTAATCTCCGCTGAGCAGTCCTTCCTTCCATTCCTCCTCCTCTTTGAAGAGTCAGATACTGCCTGCTGCTGATTGCTCAAGGCATGTAGAGTTGGACCCTTTAGGAGGATGGAAGGCCCCGTCTCCTCCACCATCAGGGTGGCCACAGACACAGAGAGTGGCAGCCCACTCAGGAGCAACCCCAATATTTCTTCCAACAACACATGGGGTGAGGCCTTCGCTGCCACCTCTCTGGAGGACATCGTAGCCACCTGCACCATTGGGACCATCCTCTCTCTGATGTGCATAATCGGGGTGACAGGCAATGTCTACACCTTGGTCGTGATGTGCCACTACATGAGGTACTCTGCCTCCATGTACATCTACATCATCAACTTGGCCCTAGCAGACCTGCTCTACCTTCTCACCATTCCTTTCATTGTGGGGACTTATTTCATCCAGGAATGGTACTTTGGAGATACCGGTTGCCGGATCCTTTTCAGCTTGGATTTCCTCACCATGCACGCCAGCATTTTCACCTTGATGGTGATGAGCACAGAGAGATACTTTGCGGTGCTGAAGCCTTTGGACACCGTGAAGAGGTCAAAGAGTTATCGGAAGGCCATTGCCCTCGTGATCTGGGTTGCATCTCTGCTTCTCACCCTGCCAATGCTGATCATGATCCAGCTGGTGCAAGGGGAAAAGAATATCTGCCTCCCCACCTGGAGCAAACTGTCCTACAAGATCTACATCACCATCCTCTTCTGCACCAGCATTGTTGGCCCTGGGGTCATCATCGGGTACCTCTACATTAGGCTGGCCAGAACCTACTGGGTGTCCCAGACAACCTCCTTGAAAGAGACCAAACGGCTCCCCAACCAAAAAGTGCTCTACTTAATCTTCACGATTGTGCTGGTCTTCTGGGCCTGTTTCTTGCCTTTCTGGATCTGGCAGCTGCTCTTCCAGTACTACGAGCCTCTTCCCGTGTCTCCAAAGGCCACACGGAACATCAACTACCTGACCACTTGCCTGACCTACAGCAACAGTTGCATCAACCCTTTCCTCTACACCCTGCTGACCAAGAACTACAAAGAGTATTTGCGGAACAGGCAGCGTTCCTTTCACAGCAGCCGCAGCTACTTCCAGAGAAGGAACAGGTTTCAGAGGATTTCTGGCAGATCGCTGTCCACAAACATCTCCAGCACTACACAGAGACCGTTTTGCTCCCTCACACCCAAAGGGGAAGCTACAGTCCTTGAAAGAAGAAGCACGCCTTCAGAGTCTAAGTGTTGATTGAGAAAATGTTTTCTAAAGAGAATGTCTCAAGAGCAGAGGGAAGAATAAAGTGTGTGTGTATGTGTGTGTATGTATGTGTGTATATATATATATACACACACATACACACACACACTGTATACAGTATGTATGTATGTATGTATGTATGTATGTATAAAGGTAAAGGTTCCCCCCGCAAATTTGTGCAGTTGTGTCCGACTCTAGGGGCCGGTGCTCATCTCCGTTTGTTAGCCAAAGAGCTAGTGTTGTCTGAAGACGCTTCCACGGTCATGTGGCCGGCATGACACACGAGGAATGCTGTTACCTACCCACTGAAGTGGTACCTATTAATCTACTTGCATTTGCATGCTTTCGAATTGCTAGGTTGGCAAGAGCTGGGGTGAGTGCGGGAGCTCACTCCGTCACGCGGGGCTAGGGATTCGAACCTCCGAACTTGCGATCTTCTGATCAACAAGCCTGGCATCTTACCCACTGAGCCACCACACCATATATATATATATATATATATATATATATATATATATATATATATATACACACACACATACATACATACATACATACACACACACACACACACACACACACACATACACACACACATACAATAGAGACACACACATATTTATTTTGAATCCCATCTCCTTTGGGGTTTTTTTAATTTGGATGCAAATTTTGGTGAGGTTTCTTGTCATAGTACGAGCATGTCATACATCTTGACTCCCCATGACATGTTAATTTAAATTTTTGAATCAATTTCTCTCAAGAGTATTTTTCAAGTTATAATTCCTGTTTTGGACTCTATTACCTATGCATTATTGTTTGGTAGATATGCGGGATCTTTTTTGTTCCAATTTCATTTGTGAGAATTTGTTGTATAGATGAAAACTACATTTGATGGAATTAGATTTTATTTTACAGAACTCAATGAGTTAATTCTAAGCTTCTAGCATATTGTCCTGCTTTGACCTTACTTAGATGTCACTATTCAGCTCTGACACTCAGCAAATTCTTCAGGATCATCCACAAGACAAAGAGATACAGGTTTCATTCACACTTTTATATTCAATTCAGTGTCCTTTTCAAACTTATCCCATCTCTCTCCTGTCATATCAAATATGACATGACATTGTTAGGAGTGACATGAGTTAGAAAAACTCAGGATCAAAATAAGAAACATTTGCCCAAATAAGGTGTTATTTTTTTTCAGAACCCAAAAGGAGCACATTACCTTCTGGAATACTTATTGCTGTCGCTGTTCAGTTATTCAGTCACTTCTGACTTTTGCAGTCCAAGAGACCTCTTTTCACCACGACTGTCTGTCAGTAAATGCTTCTTTGAGTTCTTGTAAACTCGTACTTGTGTCAATCAGTGACAGCAACTAGCACCCTTGTCTTCTGTCACACTCTTTTTCAATTCCCTTTTATTTTCCAAGCATCAGGGCCTCTTCATGACTTTTGCCTTTGCATTAGGTGTCTAAAATATTTAACCTCTAGCTTTATTTTTAGCGCTTCCAGTCTGTAGCCTGGTTTTACTTAACCTCATATTGGATGATTGGTTTTTCTTGGGAAAGGTTCAAGGTATTATGACCATTTTTCTCCAGCATCACAATTCAAAGGCATCGTTTTTTTTCTTTACTCAGCCTTTCTGCTGGTCCAGCTTTCACAGACATAATGTAGAACTGGGAAAAGCATGGCCATGACAATACGTACCTTTGTTGTCAGTGTGATATTTCTGTGCTTCAGAAATGTTTAAATCACATCTTGAGTCAGGATTAAAGACACACTATTATAGCCAACCCTTTTTACACACCAAAGTTGTCTGCAAATATCCATGTGATTAAATGTTATAAGATGATATGATGAAAAGCATAAAACCTGTTTGTTTTTTATCAAAGGGAAAGGTGTTTAAACTAGAGAGGTGTTAGAATCTGGGCAGATTTTTTAAAGGATAGTTTTAATAAAATGTAGAGAACACTTTGAGCAGGAGGTAGAAAGGAAATTCCTATATAAGTATTGTATTAAGTGCACTAATATCCTAGTGTGCCATCACAGATACTGGTACGGAAGGGATGGATGGATGGATGGATGGATGGATGGATGGATGGAAGGAAGGAAGGAAGGAAGGAAGGAAGGAAGGAAGGAAGGAAGGAAGGAAAGAAGGACAGCATATAATAGGTGAAGTTCATTTATTGCCAGGAATTAAAATATAATTAATAAACTACAGGGTTATTGATATTCCTATCACATATAGAATCCAGTTTTAGCTCAGTGATGTAGCAAACTTTCTATAACAACATTAAGGAACAAAGCTTTTTCAATTATCAACATATAGATATCTGGACATATACAGCTGTATGCAAAACGTTTCAGCACCACTGGTCAAGCTACATGTTTCAGTGACTTCCTAAATGAACAGACACTGACTTAGCCACTATACGATGTGAATATATGCATGACATCTTTCTGCAAATGGAACACATGCCTTCTATTTACAGTATGTATGCTGCCTTATGGATTAAAAGTAAGAAACAAAAGAAATAATAGAGTCGCTTGTGAGATGGGCGGTGCAGAAATATGAGAAATAAATAAATAAAATATGGCGGGTCCAGAATTCCACAGGTTATTTATAAGCTCTGTATTTTATCTATTCTAAATCTCATTCCAAACAGTTTCAACAGACAACTCCTGGCCCAGAGTTTTGGGGGGGGGGGGGGGAAGAACCTCTGTCTACTTTCTTCATGCTCTGCATGATTTTATGCATCTTGATCATGTCCCCATGACTGACGCAGTGACCATTATGATCACAGTAAGTTGATAGGAGAGCCTCTTGCTTCCTTGTCAGCAGAAGTGAATAGCCTGGAAAACAATGCCTGCAATGTTACACTTATGGTTGATCAACTCTTCCTGCTGAAATGTATTTATTTTCAAAACGTTTAGGATGGAGATGATTCTGATTGCTCATACACTGGGGGCCTGGAATACAAAAGCAAGAATATCAGCCTATTAGCATTGGTTGGGGATTCTTTGGGATAGAAAGATGCCTGTAACACAGGGCCCGTGTCTGTGTTTATGGGAATAGAATCGTATGTATTTCTACAACTATTCCCAATATAAGCGACTTATCCAATTGATTGCACAGACAATATTTGCAAGTTGGAGTAGATAACTCCATAACTGCCCAAAGGCAAAATCAGCAACATGTATATGTTACTTAATGACTTTTGTACCTTCTGTTAATTTTCTAAGTTTCTTCCTTTGCTTCACTTTTAGCAGTAATTGTACAAAAGTTCTGGTTATAGAAATGAGGTGCACATCCCCCCCACCAGTTCCTCATTTCGTTCTACAAATTATTATTATTGGAATGTCTTGAATATAATTTTTATTAAGAATGTTAATGACAATAGTAAAAACTAATACAAACTAAACTTAGAGAAAGAACAAAAGAATAAAAAGTGCAGGAGAAAAGAAAAAGAAAAGAAAGAAGAAAAAGAAAAGAAAAGAAAGAATATAGTAAAGAAAAAGAAAAGAAATATATAAAGGAGTGACTTCCAACCTTCATCACACGTATAAACAAATATAATAATTCTTCACCCCCTATAAGGTTACATACAAACAACAACAACATTTATTTATTCGGTCAATGACCAGCAACATACACTTAATAAGAATTACAGATATTTAATTATATTAATTATTATATAATTAATATATATATAATTAATATAATAATATTAATTATAAAATATTATAAAATGAGTATCCACAAAATTATTAAAATAATTAAACAGAATATTAGTAAAAATATAAGCACAAATAAAAATCCCTATTTCTTTATCTGATTTTGTCTCATCGTTATTGCGGCAGCACAAAATTTGGCTACTAGACGGGTAGTACTTGGATTTGTATCTTGTAAAAGATGGTTCTCATAGAAACTATCTGGTCTCCCTGGAAATCTTTCTATTAGAGAATGGATGTATTTTGATCTAATATCCCTATAATATTTACAACGTAATAAAACATGAGCGATATTTTCAACCTCCTCTATACCGCATGTGCAGGTTCTCTCTGCTAGTGGGGTTTTACTATATCTACCTTGCAGGAGTGCTGATGGAAGGATATTAAATCTAGCTTTAAAAAATGCTGTTCTAATCTTAGGAAAGGTTAGGTCTTTCAAATAACCTGCTGGTTCCCATGTGCCCCATCTTATCCGATTTCTACTATGAATAGGTATTCTATTAACTTCTAACTGGAATTCCATATCGTTTATTCTATTGTTAACCAATTGTTTGGCTTGATCGTAATCTAGTGATTTTAAGAATAATGGGGAAAACCCATACAGAGCCAGCTTATGTTCTATCGCCTGTTTCCAGGGAGAAGAAAAATTATCAATCAAAACTAGTGGGGTCAATCCAACTGGAAAGAATTGAAGTTTCATCCAAAAATTTAGCATCATCTTCCAGGCCCTAACCTGAATTTGAGGCATTCCTGTTTCTAATCTCAGCTGTGCATTTGATGTTCCTCTAGGTGCAGCTAAAATTGATCTTAGGAATTTTGTTTGTACAGTTTCTTGTGATTCTTTCTTCAAGAAAATTCCTGTTTGTGCCCCATAGAGAATTTGTGCCAATGTTTTAGCCTCAAATAGTTTTAAGGCTGCAGGGACTAATTGTCCTCCACCTGTATAAAAAAATCATTTAATAGCATTTGATGACCTAAGGGCTAATTGCATTACGTAATTCACATGTGCATTCCAAGTACCTTTCGAGTGAAAAATCACTCCAAGGTATTTGAATGCATTCACTTGTTCTAAATCATGCCCTTCTATTTTCCAAGAGTATTTAATAGCTCTTTTGGCAAAGACCATGATTTTTGATTTGTCGAAGTTAAGAACCAAATTATTTTGTTTGCAGTAGTTTAATGTTGCTGCTATGGCTCTTTTCAGCCCAATTGGAGTTTGTGAAATAATAACGGCATCGTCAGCATAAAGAAGTATTGGTACTTTATGTTGTGCTAAATTCGGTGGATGAGAATCCAAATTATAAAAAAGATCTATCAAGGAGTTAATATATAAATTGAAAAGAGAGGGAGCAAGAATACATCCCTGACGTACTCCTTTCTGCACACTTACATACAAACAGATATCTCTTCATCCCTTATCTATAAGCAAATCCATAAAACATCAACTTTTCAATCCTGGTCAGGGCCGCAACTGGGGTGGGTGGGAAGCGGGGCATGTGCCCTGGGCACCGCGCTGGGGGGTGTGCCAAAATGATGCCTGGGGCCACCAAAATGACAAAATAACCCATCGGGGGTGCAGAATCCATGTTTGCCCTGGGTGACACAGACCCTAGTTCTATCCCTGATCCTGGTGTCAGCAAAAAGTCCATAGAGGGTTGCCAGAACTTTGCAAAAAGGTGTCCTATGGGTATTTTACTGGATTCTGCATGATAAGATAAAGTCACTGTTAACTAAAGCTTGCCTCCTAATGACTGCATGAACACAACCATGTAGTTTTCATGGCAATAATATGGAAAATGGTTTGCCATTGATCACTTCAGAGATGCTTTAAAACTTCCCATATTGTCTAGCTCTGGGATTTTCTGATAGTCATCTATATAAATAGGAATCAGGCCTGATCCTGCTTAGCTTTTCCAGATCAATCTAGGTCAGCTAGGAGCTGTTACTTAGCTAACCCCATGGGACGTGCATCCCAATACACTTGCAGAAGACACCAGCTGTTTGTTGCACGGCTTCTCCCAGTTTGCTGAAGTTTCATGGGCACAAGATACTTGGCTGCCAAAGACAGAGCAACACCTGGCTTTTGACCCCAAAATCATCTTGATGGCACACCTCAAATTAGTGCTTCTCCTCCTTCTGCACTAAATTCTAATAAATCATCATTAGTGGCAACTGTTTGCCCATTTGTGAGCCCAGTATCCCCTCCAGAGATGGCTGCTTTTCTTAATAAGAAAAGAAAAAGACAGAATGACAAGATCCAAAATAGAAAATATAGTTTTTAACTTCATAATTTTAATTTTAATTGGAGCATCTGCAGGACCAAATCGCTCAGATCCATTCTAAATTGGACTCTATACGTGGAACACAGTCTGGGGAGATGCCAGAGGAATGTACTTACCCTGTTATCTGGGAACGGTTCAATCCTGTTGGACCTGAGGAAGTGGACAGAATCCTCCGGATTGTGAAGGCCACCACATGTCATTTAGATCCATGTTCCTCCTGGCTAGTAAAATCGGCCTGGGGAGTGACCTGTGGTTGGGTCCAGGCGATGATTAATTCATCGCTTGGGGAGGGGGTGTTTCCAGTGGCCTTTAAGGAGGCGCTGGTGCATCCCTTCCTCAAGAAATCATCCCTGGACCCTACTGTTTTGGACAAATTCCGTCCCATATCCCACCTCCCCTTTCTAGGGAAGGTGGTTGAGAAAGTAGTGGTGTTACAACTCCAGAGGATTCTGGAGGAAACAGATTATCTAGACCCCTTTCAGTCAGGTTTCAGGCCGGGATATGGGATGGAGACTGCATTGGTTGCACTTATGAATGATCTCTAGCGATGGCGGGATGGAGGGAGTGCATCCATCCTTGCTCTCTTAGATCTCTCAGTGGCTTTCAATACCATCGACCATGGTATCCTTCTGGGGTGGCTCAGGAAGTTGGGGGTGGGTGGTGTAGTTTTGCACTGGTTCACCTCCTTCCTCCAGGGCCGTTCCCAATCAGTGGTGATAGGAGAGGAGAGATCTGACCCTCGCCCCCTCTTCTGTGGGGTGCCACAAGGTTTGGTGCTCTCTCCTCTCCTATTTAACATCTATATGATGCCACTGGGCGAGATCATCCGTCACCATGGGATGAAGTACCATCTATATGCTGATGATACTCAGCTGTATATTTCCATCCCGGGTGAAGTAAGTGATGCGGTCGCTGCCCTATCTCAGTGCCTGGGGGCTGTGGGGGCCTGGATGGGGAACAACAGGCTTTGGCTGAACCCTGGTAAGATGGAGTGGCTGTGGATTGATGGCCGCTCGGAATCTAGGAAGTTGTCATCCTTGGTTCTGAATGGGGTGGCACTGCTCCACTCAGAGCCAGTGCGGAATTTGGGAGTTCTCCTGGACTCACAACTCCTGCTTGAAGAGCAGGTGGCAGCCGTGGGCAGGAGGGCCTTTGTGCAACTTCTGGTTGTGCACCAGTTATGCCCATTCATAGACCAAGATGCCCTCTGAACAGTCACTCAGGCCCTTGTCATCTCCCATATAGACTATTGTAATGCACTCTACATGGGGCTACCCTTGAGGAGTATCCGGAAGCTTCAACTGGTCCAGAATGTGGCCGCGCAGACAGTTATTGCGGCCAGAAGATCGGCACTTGTGACACCTCTGCTGCGCGAGCTGCATTGGGTACCAGTTTGCTTCCGGGTCCAATTCAAGGTTTTGGTCATCACCTTTAAAGCCCTACATGGCATAGGGCCAGGTTACCATGACCATCTCATCCCTAGAACATTGACCCGTCCCACCTGATCAGTCAGAGAGGGCTTGCTGCGGACCCCATCAATTAAAGAGTTCCATCTAGCGGGGTCCAGGAGGCAGGCCTTCTCTGCACTAGTGCCCACCCTTTGGAACATCTTAACCCCAGAGCTGAAGCGGGTTTCCTCGCTCCCGACCTTTAGAAAAGACTTAAAAACCTGACTCTGCCGGCTTGCCTGGGAGGGTAATGCCAACAGTGCCTCTTGGGGATGGCTGCTCCCATGAAGTAATAAAAGTATTACCATCTTTTTAACATCTTTTATGCTTGGATTTTATATTATTTATTAATATTGTAAATTTTTATTTATGTTTTTACTGTTTTATTGTGAACCGCCTAGGGTCCCCCAACGGGGGAGATGGGCAGTAATACAAATTCAAATAAATCAATAAATAATTTTAAAATAAAGCATTAAATCTTGACCCTCTAGAAAAAAAATATTGATCTGTATCTCCATTATGTCAATATTCATAATCAAAGAGTGAACACGTGTCATGAGTTCATTTGTTCAAAGAGTGAATTCATGTCATCAACTATAAATGTAATTTCCCCCCCATTTCTCTGTCCATGCTTGATAAATCTATAGTTCTTCATGTTCTAAATGCTTTGCTGAATTAGTTCCATCAAAAGCGTATAAAAATGTATTTTATATTTTTAGACCGTTGGCCATTAATTAGTTCATATTGGATATTGCAACTCTTCAAAGTGATTGATATCCACCTTAATAATGCTGTTTAATTATCTTGTAATAAAAGGGGGGGATTTCATTCCAGGGGTTCAGATACTGAAACTGTTAATGAAAATCTTACCTGGCATTCCAGGCAGTGGGCAGAGATGATCAAACCTTGGAAAATCAAAGGCTAGGGAGCCACTCAGGAGCAGTTTTTGCCTCACAGGCGGACTTTTAAAAAGAAGGGTTTGGTTTTATTTTGCTTTTTGTCCATCTTTCACAGGAGGCAGAACATCTATTCTCTATAGCTGGCTGAAAGCCAGGTAAGAAAAGAAACTATAACCCCCAGGGATTTGGATTGGAGATCAGGGATTTCTACAGCAAATTAGATGTTGATATGAATTTTATCTTGTGGACTTTGATTTGAGCTGTAGAACTTCATTTTCTCTGTGTGTGATATTCTGGCTGAAACCACCTTTCCTTTTCATTTTCATTTTCCTTTTCCTTTTCCTTTTCCTTTTCCTTTTCCTTTTCCTTTCCTCCTTCTGTCTTTCTTCATTTTATCTTTCAATTTCCTTCAATTATTTTCATCTTGATATACATAACAAAGACTTGAATTCTTAATGACTCAGTCCCACTCATTCTGAGAAAGCACCGTACATCCTCAATCAAACCAACTACTGAACCGAGACATACAATCACTTATCTCCTCCCAAGTAAAGCAGGGCTGAAAAGGGTTTTTTTGGCAAAAAGTGGATGTTGGCAGCATCACCATAGTGATTCTTTCCAGGAGTAGTACGGAAATTACCTACCTCCAATCATCATATGTGAACTGTCATTTTGTTAAAGAAAATCTAGGGGCTATCTTACCCATTAAAGCATCCTTAATAACTTATCAGTTTGTTTGAAATCATATAAAGGTTACATAGGAATCCCTCTGACTACATATCTCAATTTTGAAAGAAACTTCATTATCACAACAGTATTACTAGATGGAAGCTGAGTTCCTCACACACACACACACACACCTGCATAGTTTGCACTGATTGGGGGTGAGGTAATCATACATTCCCTGAGAAGATCAGAAGAGCTATTGAAAACAAAATAATGGGCCAGAGAGATGAAAATGTCTACAGATATTATTGCTAAAAAGTAGGGATGCCATTGCTTTAAAGATTAGCCACCCCTTTGGAAATACTGCTTACCAGCTGAGTTTTTACCTCTATGGTCATATTAAACAGGTTTATCTGTCTTTCTTTCATTCCTCTTTCCTTTTACTCTAGTCCCTTCCCTTCCCTTCCCTTCCCAGTACAACTACCCCTACCCTTATAACATCCTTTCCTTTCCTTTTTTCCTTCCCTTTCCTTTTTAATTTGCTTTTTCTGCTAGAAGGGGGGAGAAGAGAGTGGGGGAGAGTGGTTTTAATTTTATAAATGGGGTCCTTTATTTTACAAATCATTAATTTTAATCAGTAGAAATTCATTTGCTTAAGAGATTTTGTTCTGGCTCTGCCCTTTTTGGAATGTGACTTCTGCACTTATAAATTGGCACAGACATATATGCACGTAGAAGTGTGCCACACACACACATGCATGTGATAGCAAGTAGATAAATGGGTACCACCTTAAGTGGGAGAATTTGCTGGTGTCCTGTCAGGAGCCAGTTCCACCGGAGGAAAGATCGGAAGAAGATTGAATGGCGACAGTGAGGACAGACCCGGAAGTGACATCAACAGGACATCAGCAGCCAGCTCAAGGCATCCTTGGAATTGTAGTCCAGAGCCTTAGAAGAGCTGGTTCCCTTACCCCCTCTCCTGGTGCGCGGGTTAAATTACACTCTATACAGTAGTTGGTGTCATTGTATAATGGTAAAAATGTATGTATGTATGTATGTATGTATGTATGTATGTATGTATGTATGTAAGCCACCTAGAGTCCTCTGTTAGGGAGGGGATAGGCGGGGTATAAATAGCACTATAAATAAAATAAATAAATGTATTGGGAAGGACAATTTCTTCTGGACTGGTTTCAGCTGGCATTAGCAATCCTAGGCTAACAAGATGTGGAAGCTTGTTTATTTATTTGTTTATATTTTTTTCTGTCTACTCTTTTTGTGGCCTCTGTAAGGATATATTCATCTCAGGATTTTAATTGATTTTTCAGAGCAATTTCCATGTAGGGCAACTTAAAAATAAGTCCCACTGAATTCAGTAAAACTTCCTTCCAGGTAAACAAATATAAGATTGCAAGCTCATTCCTTTGCCCAGGAAACAGAGTATAAGAGGACTACATATGCGAAACAATCTGTAATTGTAAAACTAGTAGTTTTTGTTTAGACAAAGATTCCTTTTAATTTCTCTACATTTTCATTGTGTGACAAAGAAAGTAGCTGAAAAAAAGCAAGAAAAAAAGCTAAGAGCGTAGCTGATATTCAGAACCAAAGTAATACCTTGCTCTTATAGTAAAACTTGTGTATGTTGTTAATGGTCTTCTTTAGGACCAAAAAGTCTGTGTATATCTAATTCTGGAAATATTTACATTTGAATGTGTTGCTTTAACTGATAAAAATTTTAGAAAGATCCCCTGCCTGTTAAGTTACCCAGATACTTCATTTTTTGCATGACAGACTGCTGTAAAGGGCACATGAGGGAAGGTAGAAGGCCTACTCAGAAGAGACCAAGCCTCTGAATCCTCTTACAGTTATGAAAGGAACGGGGAGGGGGGGGGGCTGGGAATGGTTTCAGCAGGTACTGGCAAACTAGAACTTAATAGTGCATCTGGCTAATAAAGACAAAGACATTTTAAAGAGTTGGCCATTCTACTAAACATCTCTTAGCAAAGCTCAACACTCAAGGACTATGTCTTGAACTGGATCAGCATTTGTCTATACTTAGGTTGATCTTCCCCAAACCTAACTTTGCTCAGAAGGGAAGTTGAGAATAAAGTATTTATGAGTAGGCTGACCATATTTCCTTGAGACAAAAACGGGACATTGGGATGGAAAAACAGGACATTGGGATGGAAAAACGGGACAGGGTCTTATGCTGCCATGCCAGCCTCTGAACCCTGCCCCCCAGTCCACGCAATTGGCTCCTGCCTGCAAACCCCGCCCCTGGTCCGCACTACTGGCTCCCGCCTGCAAACCCCGCCCCCGGTTTGTGCGATTGGCTCCCGCCTGCAAACCCCACCTCCCCGGTCCACGCGATTGGCTCTCGCCTGCAAACCCCACCCCTTAATGACATCAAAATTCATGATATCTAAAGCTTGTTCAGCGTTGGCGGGCTGCTGTAAGTTGACATAGGCGTAGCCTAGTGAACGCCGGGTGATCACGTCCCTGCAGACGTGGATGGAGAGGATGCGCCCAGCAGGGCTGAACTTCTTGTAGAGCATGGCCTCGGTAACATCAGGGTGCAGGTTGCCCACATAGAGCGAGGCCATCGGGTAGCTGGGGGTGCTGGGGTTCATGCTGGCGGGAGGACAGGGAGGGGGAAGAGGTGGCTGGGTAGATTCACGAGTGCCGAGGAGGTCGCGATGGGCCAGTGGGTTCTAAACTGAACAGCTTGGTGGCGGCGGTTGTGCTTGAGTTCTTGGGGCTGCTGGCGGGAGGAGGAGCAGATGGTCCTGCTGCTGCTGGCGGCTCTTGCTGCTGCTGCGTGCATGGAGGTGGTTTGGGCGGGTCTCCTCTTGGCTGAGCCAGGGCAGTGACTTCGCTTCACCGGGTTATTTTATACTAAAACGGCTGGTTGCCAGTGGGGGCGGGTGGTAAGGCGAGGGATTTTTTAAAAATATTTTTTCGGATTTTAAGATTTTTTTTTTGATTTTAAAAGGTTTTTTTTCTTCTGGTACTAAATGGTACAACAGAGCTGGTGTGTCTGGGAAAGGCCGGAGCACACACACTGCACACAGCACCGTCATCGGCCGGGGGACAAGGAGTGGGGACAGAGGGGATGGAGGCCCACCACTGCCCCGTCCCCCTTGGGCTTGGCCGAGGGAGGGAGGAGAGTCGCTGCTGCTGCCGCCACCACCGACAACAAGCAGGAGAAGCAGGAGCTGGCCACCCTGGGGGGCTTCAGCCGCACCACTCCACCCCTTGCCACCCGCCGGCTGCAGGTTTACCATTTCTATTTTTAAAAGAGTATATTCTATTTTCTTTATGGTGAAGGCCTCATAGATTTACATCAAATATAGGATATTATAGAGGAATTAAGGGATAGGATAGGATAGGATAGGATAGGATAGGATAGGATAGGATAGGATAGGATAGGATAGGATAGGGGAGGGGAGGGGAGGGGAGGGGAGGGTTGTGGTGGGAAAAGGAGAGGAGGAAACACAAGGATAATTAATAATCCAGAGAATCTTTTCAGAATAGAATGAGTTAAAGTGTGCCCATACAAATATAAAATAGTCCTTTAGTACTGTAGTGAGCCTGAAGGTAAGGTAAAGTGTCCCTCAAATCAAGCTTCATTCTTGATTACAAAAGCCCATCTTTTGTGGGGAGGGGGAACAGTATGGAAGTATTTGAAGAGTATCCGGAAGCTTCAGCTGGTGCAGAATGCGGCGGTACTAGCAGTTATGGGTGCCAGGAGATCGGCACATGTAACACCTCTGCTTCACGAGCTGCATTGGCTGCCAGTTTGCTTCCAGGTCCAATTCAAGGTGTTGGTGATTACCTTTAAAGCCCTATATGGCATAGGACCAGGGTACCTGAGGGACCATCTCGTCCTGATAACGTTGGCCCGCCCCACCCGTGCATGCAGAGAGGGCATGCTTCGGACCCCCTCAACAAGAGAATTCCATCTAGTGGGGTCCAGGAGGCGTGCCTTCTCTGCTATAGCACCCGCCTTATGGAATATCTTGCCCCCGGAGGTGAGACTGGCCCCTACACTCCTGGCCTTTCGGAAGGCCCTTAAGACCTGGCTCTGCCACCAGGCTTGGGACGACAGAGGCGGTAGTGCCTCCTGGGGTTGGCTAGCCCCATAGCAATAGGATTTCGGCTATGATTCCCTACCCAACTTAGTTTTTATCTATTTATATGGTTTTATTTTTTAGATATTTTAGATATTTTAATTGTACAGCTTTTGAATTTTTGACTGTTGTAACCCGCCCAGAGTCCCTTGTATGGGAGATGGGCGGGGAATAAATTGAACTAATAAATAAATAAATAAATAAATTGGTCACTGCCACTTCTGAGAGGTTCTCAGCCTTCAGTAGTCCAGGGCCATTTAATGGTATGTGGGAGCTCCCGCAGCCTGGCGGGCAGCAAGGGGCGGTGTGCGGCTGAAGCCCCCCAGTGCAGCCAGCTCCTGCCGAGGATGGACGTCCACCGCCGCCCCAACCCCCTCGGGCTTGGCAGAGGGTGGGAGGAGAGTCGCCGCCACCACCGCTACCGCCAATGAACAGGAGAAGCAGGAGGTGGGTGGCAGCACAGCATGATGAGGTTGTGATGCCTCCTGGGAGAGTGGTGGTGGCAGCGGGGAGAGGGATGGTTCCAGGCAGAGGCACTCGCAGAGGGGCCACTGCCGGGCAGGGGAGGCAGCTCCTCGGGCCCCTCATGAAGAAAGGCAGCACCATGGCTCCAGCGGGACCTCCTCTCCCTCCTCCGCCACAGCGCCTGACTAACTCTCCTCCTCCAGACACGCTTTGGGCTGCAGGCCAGCAGGCACACGCATCACAGCCCCGCGGACCCTGCAGCAGCCGGCGCAGTGTCTCTGCCCCACCTCTCATGCAGCGCCTCTGAGCCCCTCGCAGAATGCCACTCCACCACCTGGCTTGGCCGCCATCCCGCCTCCCCGGCGCTGACATCACGATGCGAGACCTGGAGCGGCGTCTTCCCGGCAGGATTCTGAGGCAGGATCTCGGCCTTTTAAGGTTGGAATCTTGCGCCGTTTGCGGCTGGGACCCAATTGGCCGAGCAGCACGCTGATTGGTAGAGGGGCTTCTTGTTCCGGGCTGCCTCCAATCAGCAGCTCTGGTTTGGACCATGCCAGCTTCTTCTGGAGGTCAGCTCGTCTTCCTCCGACTGAGTCCGAATCTGGCATGGTGGCGGGGGCTGACCCACTCCTGTCAGGCTTACTCCTGACTCAGATTTTTCAAAAACAGGACAAAATCAAGATTTTGACTATAACAACGGGACGCTCCAGAAATGGTGAAATAATGGGACAGTCCCGTTCAAAACGGGACGTATGGTCAGCCTATTTATGAGGGAAAATAAGTAATCTGAGAGTAATTCCTAGATATATCTCAGGAGGTAAAAAGCTTCAAGCACCATTTATTTTACTTCTTAACGATGGGCGAAGTTAAACTGCACATTCAGGAAGTCATGCACTAGGACTAGTGATTTGCTATAATCAGAAAAGTTTATGGCCTCAGTGGAAGGTCCTCCAACTCCTGTACCTCTTTTTCTCTCTGAACCTCCATTAGGAACTCTGTAAGTTCTTAGAGAGGGGGTTGTTGCACAGTTTCTGTCCTTCACAATGTTGTCTAGAGGCTTTACAAGACAAGCCTATGAGGTTGGGGGGAGGGGGGAGGAGGAGGAGGAGTGGAGTCACGTTCAAGCTCCTATGATACATACCTTCTGAGATGCACGTGCAGAATATATACTACACAGTCGGTTAATGTAGCTTTTGTTATATGTGCAAATAGCAGAGTAGAGTTTGAAATATGGCCTCAAAAAGTTTGAGATGTTCTGCTCCATAATTATTCCTGGGAATTGGTTTGGATGGAGTTTGTTTGGGCATGCAGTTTTGGCTAGCATATGGCAGTTTTCTGCTCATGGCATATGGGCTGGGTAGAACACTGACTGGCCTGGATCTTATGACATATGCTTCTACTCCCTGAACAGACCATGACACTGATGTTCAGGGTCTGAGGAGAGCTATGATTTCCTTAATAGAAAACCTTAATGAGTTACAGTGGTCTGGAAACTCTCCATCACTGGCACCAATCAGGTAATTGAAGAATACAATAGGGAACATTACATTTTAGGCATGTTCAGTTAAATGCTGATTTCAAATTGTGCTATGTTTTACTCTCTCACAGGGTAACATGGCATTCATGGCATTCAAATGAAACATTTACAATCTTTAAAAGGACAAGTTCCTGCATCTTTAATTATTGTAGGAAAGAGGAAATATCTGCAGGCATCACTTGTCATGCGTACTACCCCCGTAGAAACTGATTTTTCTATGCAATGATGCTGATTGGCTTCTGGTACTCAACTTAGACAAACAGGGGAAAAGTTTTCCTTTCCTCTAATAGCATAAATGTTTTAACCTAAGTATCAACAGACATTAAGGGGCGCGATGGCTCAGTGGGTAAGACACCAGGCTTGTCGATCGGAAGATCGCAAGTTCGGAGGTTCGAATCCCTAGCCCTGCGTGACGGAGTGAGCTCCCACACTCGCCCCAGCTCTTGCCAAACTAGCAATTCGAAAGCATGCAAATGCAAGCAGATAAATAGGTACCACTTTGGTGGCAAGGTAACAGCATTCCGCACGCGTCATGCCAGACACATGACCATGGAAGCGTCTTCGGACAACGCTGGCTCTTCGGCTAAGAAACGGAGATGAGCACCGGCCCCCAGAGTCGGACACGACTGTGTGAGGGAACCTTTACTTTCTTATGAACAGACATTAATTAACAGTTAATTAACAGACACACACAGATGTAAATGAGTCTGGGGACTTATATTTAAGGCTGCTTCCTTACCTGATCTCCCTACTGCTTTATAGAAGAATATCCCTTGAGAACTTTTGCTGGTGGGGAATCTCTGTCCTATTGATTAAGTGCAGCATACAGGGTCTGTTATAGCTCATAGCTCCTCATTCTTGCCTCCTTCAGAAAAAATCAGTTTAAGGACCATGAATGTTAACACTGTTTTTCTTAAACTAAATTGTTTAAGATGGAAAGTTGGGGAGTGGTAGTCTAAAGGGAAGGCCTGCTCCTTGTCCTGTGTAGTAAACTTTAGGAAAAGGGTCCAGCACAGTAAATTTAAGCAAAGTAAAATGATTTTGTTTATTGAGTGAGATATTTCAAGAGGCTGTGGCCAGGAAAAGATAGATAAGGCAAAAAGAAATGTAAAAGCAGGGTATAAATTAGTATTTAACCAAATATATAAATGGAAAAAAAATGTCTGGCAAAAGCTAATCAAATGTTTCAAAAACTTCCAGAACAAAAAAACTATATTTCATAGCTTTATAGTTACATTTGCCACCCTGGCTAATGTATAATTTTCTTAAAACTGAAAATATACAATTCATAACCACTATATAACTGTGTACCACCATACAAATACACCTTTTTGTCATTAATGGAGGTATTTGAACAATATGAAAAAGAGGCAATTTAGCACTGTACAGCTCAATAGAGAGCCAGTTTGGTATAGTGCAGTGCTTTCCAAAGTCCCGCCGTTGGCGACACACCAATGGCGGCAGCGCAGGGGCACGCGTGGCGACGGCATGCACGGCGGTGGCGGCAACAGTGGCCTCGTGTTTCGTGCTAAAACCCAGAAGCGCTGATGGCATGCCGCCAGCAGCGACGCACCATCAGCACTTCCGGGTTTTGTTGCGACACACTAAAGTGTCATGACACACAGTTTGGAAAGCTATGGGCTAGTGGTTAAGGCAATGGGCTAGAAACCAGGAGACTGAGAGTTCCAGTCCCGCCTTAGGCATGAAAGCCGGCTGGGTGACCTTGGGCCAGTCACTCTCTCTCTCAGCCCTAGGAAGGAGCCAATGGGAAAGCAGGAGACTGAGAGTTCTAGTCCTGCCTTAGGCATGAAAGCCGGCTGGGTGACCTTGGGCCAGTCACTCATTCTCAGCCCAACTCACCTCACAGGGTTGCTGTTGTGGGGAAAATAGGAGGAGGAAGGAGTATTAGGTATGTTTGCCGCCTTGAGTTATTTATTAAAAATATAATAAAGGCGGGATAAAAATTAATTAAATAAATAAATAAATAAATATTAGGGAAAAGATCATCCAGGTATTTTATGGCTAGTGCCATCTAGTGACTAACCTGTATAATGACACTATCCATAACTCTCTTGGATGCCCTTTTCTTTCTCTTAAAAATAATTAAGGCAGGATAGAAAATAAATAAAATATAAATAAATAAATAAATAAATAAATAATTTTTGAATTATTTTCTGAGATTTAATTGATTATAAAGTTTATTCATAAGACATATATTGAGTCTAATTAGGATTTATTTGTTTGTTCATTCATTTAATGTCTATTCTGTCAGACTCCAAAGTCAACTCCCAGACATTTACATTATAACACATGATAAAAGCATAAAATAAAATAAATCATCCAACAAGGAACACAATAATACCATAGGGTTGCATTTTTCATTTGATGATTTCTTTTGTCTCATTCTAGTTCCAATCAAGGTTAAAATACCCATCTACAGACTCTAGTATTATATAAATTACTCAGCTATCACAGAGACATCATCACTATTGTCTACTCTGAGTTTCCATTTTTTTAAAAAAAAAAAGCCTGTTAAATGTCAGTTCAGGATATAAAGAATTGTATGAGCAGCTTCATAGTTAAAGCAAGCAACCTTTCAGCATTTTATATTTATAAATCTAGAAAAGGTCAGATTTAGCAAGGTAGCTGTTGACTTAGAAATACACAACAATATTTTTTCTCCATTTTTATTATTTGTTCTGAATATCTTTACAGAAGAGAAATACCGTAACTACAGTGCTTCTGGACATTCATCCATAATAAAAATGGGGTTGGATTCAATGGCGTAGATTACCACTTCCTACTCTATGAACAGATGTCCAGGCAGACAATGAATTAGTATGGATGCTTGTGATCAAATAATCTCTGCTGCAAGAATCTTGGTGGCCTATTAAAGATGGAAGCACTCTGGATAGCATAAACAACTTTTTCTCCCAAGGGTAGCCCTGAAGACAATTAGATACACATGAGAAATGTAGTCTGGTGATTTTTCCCTATAAATCAAATGGATTTATATAAATCAAATGGATAGGAGGCTCGATGGCTCAGTGGTTAAGATGCCAGGCTTGTCGATCGGAAGGTCGTACGTTCGGCGGTTCGAGACCCTAGCCCCGCGTGATGGAGTTAGCTCCCGCACTCGCCCCAGCTCTTGCCAACCTAGTAATTCAAAAGCATGCAAATGCAAGTAGATAAATAGGTACCACTTCGGTGGGTAGGTAACAGCGTTCCACGTGCGTCATGCCGGCCACATGACCACGGAAGTGTCTTTGGACAACGCTGCCTCTTCAGCTAACAAACGGAGATTAGCACCGGCCCCTTGAGTCGGACACGACTGTGCGGGGGAACCTTTAACTTTACCTTACCCTGTAGTGTTCCTGCAGCTTGAGCACAGGAAAGGTCCAATTCCATCCATCTATTCCTTTTCCCTCCAACAAAGGAGTTCATTACCTTGTTGTGGTGCTGGAGCTTGAGCACCTCAATGATGCCATGAGCTCAACCGTGAAGGGACACCCAAGACAGGAAGGTCATGGCAGAAAGGTCAGAATAAATACGATACCTGGGGAAGGTAATGGCAACCCACCCCAGTATTCTTGCCATGAAAATGAAATGGATCAGTACAACCAGAGATATGTTGGTATACCATCGGAAGATGGGACTCCTAGGATGGAAGATGGTCAAAATGCTACTGGGGAGGAACAGAGGATAAGTTCAACTAGCCCCAGATGTGATGACGCAGCTAGCTCAAAGCCGAAAGGACGGCTAGCGGCCGACGGTGCTGGTGGTGAATGACAAATCCGATGTTCTAAAGATCAACACACCATAGGAACCTGGAATGTAAGATCTATGAGCCAGGGCAAATTGGATGTGGTTATTGGTGAGATGTCAAGATTAAATATAGACATTTTGGGTGTCAGTGAACTGAAATGGACTGGAATGGGCGTTGGAGGAAAATTCTGTGAGTGCCTTGGACTGCAAGAAGATCAAACCAGTCCATACTCCAGAAAATAAAGCCAGACTGCTCACTTGAGGGAATGATATTAAAGGCAAAACTGAAGTACTTTGGCCACATAATGAGAAGACAGGGTACCCTGGAGAAGAAGCTGATGCTAGGGAAAGTGGAAGGCAAAAGGAAGAGGGGCCGACCAAGGGCAAAATGGATGGATGATATTCTGGAGGTGATGGACTCGACCGTGGGGGAGCTGGGGATGGCGACGGCCAACAGGAAGCTCTGGCGTGGGCTGGTCCATGAAGTCATGAAGAGTCGGAAGCGACTGAATGAATAAACAACAAATTTCTTTGCCCTTTGGAGAAACAAATCCTGACAACTAATCTTAGAGGGCTCTTCTTTCAAAGGCAGGACTCTCACCATCATCATTTTCCTCTAAAGATCCTGGGGGTCACAGTGCCTTTATAGACTATAGAGCAGCAACCAGCAGCCTAGATGTAGAAGGAAGAGGGAATGGCCTTGAAGGACAGGAGGAAGAGCCACTCCCAAGGCAATGGTCAGATAAGAGGGGCCTGAGCCTGGGCCAAGAAAGTAACTTGAGAAAGCATTTCAGGATTTCAGGCAAGCCTCCCCCCCACCCCCGCTAGTTCACATGAAGATAAAAGGAGGGAGGGGAAGCACATTTACTTGCAATATTCTGTTACCATCGTGGTTACAATGAAAGTAGTACTGACCTGCATGGCATGGGTTTCTTAGTCTCGTCTACCTTGTAGGGCTGACACTGAAATTACCCAGCACCCTGAGATCATGCTGCAGAAATTCAGTAGCAAAATTGCTGAATTTCAGCAGCCCAACCTTTTTTTTGTTTAACCAATTAAATGGAGACAGAAGCTGGAGGCCTCTTGGAGGCCAATTTCTCCCATTTCTCTCCTCACATTTGGGACAATCAGGCCTGCAATTGGAAGGGGTTAAGAACGGGAGGATGAAAATCATTCTTATTCCCATCCTTAAATCTCTCCAACTCCGCCCCTCCCGTATAAAGGCCCAAATCAACCTGAAATGTTATTTTAGACTACTTTTTAAAGGTATGGTTGGAGATGTAGGTGAAATTGAAGTGTTGCTTTCACTTCTTTTCCACCCTTAAAACCCTGAAAACAGGCTGAAATGTTTCAGTTCCACAACTTCTGATGATATCATCAGATCAACAGAAGGACTGTGTTGCCACCTGGAAGATTGCTATGCTGAATTGCAATCCCCAAGCCTTTAAAAATTGCTCAAGCTATTTCTGCTTCTTTCACTAGGAACTGAGATTTTAATTACAACCCAAAGAGCTATTGCTGATAGGTGACCTGAAAATGTAAATCATGCTTAAAAGATACTTTTAAAAGATCAGCTCCACTCTGCTAGTTACAGCTGTGTTGAGGCAAAAAAAAAATCTGTGAACCTGATGAAGTACTGTAGTTGTAGGCCATGAAAACTGATGCTGTCATGAATGTGCTGGTCTTTGAGATGCTAAGAAATTCTTCATTTGTAATAGTAACCAATTCACTGTGTATCTCTGTAAGTGATATAGTGGATGAGTGCAATATCACCACATTCCCATCTGTCACCCTTCTTTTCAAGCAAAGAGTCTTGAAACCCCCCTCTCTGTGAGTAGCTACAGGTCAGTCCTAATTTATCTCCTTACGTTTGCTGTTTTGACAAAACAATAATTTTACTATATGTACACAATCTATAAGGGGCGTGGTGGCTCAGCGGGTAAGACGCCAGGCTTGTCGATCAGAAGATCGCAAGTTTGGAGGTTCAAATCCCTAGTCCTGCATGACGGAGTGAGCTCCCGCACTCGCCCCAGCTCTTGCCAACCTAGCAATTCAAAAGCATGCAAATGCAAGTAGATTAATAGGTACCACTCCGGTGGATAGGTAACAGCGTTCTGCATGCATCATGCCAGCCACATGACCATGGAAGCGTCTTTGGACAATGCTGGCTCTTCGGCTAACAAATGGAGATGAGCACCGTCCCCTAGAGTCGGACATGACTGTACAAATGTGCGGGGGGGGGGGGGGACCTTTACCTTTACACAATCTATCATCCATTTTGCTGTCTTTTAAAGACCTTGCCTATTTATTCCTGTTACATAACCTGGTACTATCAGATCCTGAATATTTGGGCGCTAGTCCAGGGGAATGTGGGTATTGTCCACCTGGAAAGGACTGAGAAATCCACAGTGAAATCCACATAAACGTGACCAGTCTTGTGCTTAATAGGTTATACATTTTGTGTTGGAGTGTTCTGGAAATGTGAAATGAAAGATCCAGCGTTCCTCTCCACCCAAAGCTGTCAGATGGTCTCTGATAGGCAACAGAAGCAATGCATAGAGATCAATTTTGTCAAATGTCAAGTAAGGAGTTGAGCTAGAAATCTGAGAGGCAAATCGTAAAGCAGGTGTCATAAAAGCCAGGCTGAGATTTAAGGTGCTGAGAAAACAGGAAGGGGAGATTGAGAACACAGTGACTCTTCGATTGAGAACACAGTGACCTGGAGGAATTGTTTAACAACAAAGGGAGGCACTGTTGTCCCTTGTTCCCATCTGTTCTCTGCCCATGAACAGTGCTTACTTTTCTGTCCTTCAAAATCCTCCCCTTCCCTTTCTGGTCTCCAGGCTCATGAGCTGTTGTGGTCTAAGCAGTTTGCCATTTTCCTCCATTTAGTTCCTCCCATCTATATGTACAGTTGCATTATCTACTGACTGGGTGTCAATAAATCTATGTTTTCATTTTCAAAACTCAATCGCAAATCATGAGGCAAGCAGTGGAAATCTAGGCAAATGCTAATGGTTCTACTGGTATCACTATCTATTCCATTTGAAAAAGTACTGTGATTTAGTTGATGAAACATGTGGATTTGTTTATATTATCATTTTTGTCATGATCCAATCACAAGGTAATGATGGGGACGGGAATGTGGTATATGGCCGTATTGTTTTCTATCCATTTTTATTTTTTTCCAACCCAACAAATGTTGGAAATATATTATGTAAAAGGGCTTGGGACTTGTGGGTCCATTGATCTGTCCCTCCATCAGTATATACTGTAAACATCTGAAGATTGAACAGGACAGGATCAAATTTGACACGGTGGAATAAACCAGCAAGAGAAATATTGAGTTTGGTAGCAATCTGCCCTTCTTACTAAGCAACCCAAACCTGGACATTTGGTGGCTGGATGTCTGGGGCACCTGGCCTTAGGGTATTGCTGTTGAACAATAGTGGTCTGTTTGCAATAAGACCACTCCATCCATGATTTGGTGATGGGCAAACAAGGAAACCTGGGCTGTGTTACTGAGACCTGGCTGGACAAAGGGGGTAATATCACTCTCTCTGGGCATGGAACAGAGACAGAATTGGTTGCACTTGTGGATGACATTTGTCAGGACCTGGATGGAAGACGTTTGTCTATCCTGGCACTTTTGGACCTCTCAGCAGCCGATACCATCAACCACGGTATCCTTCTGGACTACTTGCAGGGGTTGGGGATTGGAGGCATTATATTGCAGTGGTTCTACTCATTCCTTGATAGATGGTTCCAGTCAGTGGTGGTGCAGGTGAGATCAGCCTGATGTCTACTCTCTTCAGGACGACTCTCTCTCCCCTCCTGTTCAACATTTACATGAAGCCACTGGGAGAGGTCATCCAAATGTTAGGGTTTGATATCATCAATATGCTGATGATATCACTACATCACTACTCCAGGCCAGATTGGCGATGCTGCTGAAGTCCTGTCCCAGCGCCTCAAAGCTATGAGGGTCTAGATGGGTCTAGTTGGGAGAGAACAGACTTTAACTGAATCCTAGTAAGACAGATTTATTTTTGTCAGGGCTCTCTGGCTGCTCTAGTGATGTCTCTTGACAGGATGGCACTATCTCTGAAAGAGGTTTGCAATTTTGGGGTCCTCCTGGACCTATGGCTTTTGCTATAACAGCAGATGGAGGCCATGGCAGGGGGGACTTTTCCCAACTTTGGGTGATGCACCAGTTGTGATCATACTTGGAGTAGGACGATCTTGCTACAGTGACTCATACCTTCATAACCTCCTGCTTAGACTACTGTAATATATTCTACATGGAACTGCCTCTGACTATCACTCAGAAGCTGCTGATCGTCCAGACTGCAGCAAGCCTGAGAGCTGACCAGCGTTCACCAGTGGAATCACATTACACCAATGCTGCAAGCCTACCCTGGTTGACAACAGGCTTCTGGAAACAATTTAAAGGGCTGGTACCAACCTAGTTATCTGCAGGACTGCATTCTTCAACAGGAATTAGCCCGACTGAATTTACTTGGGGAAAATGGTTAGTGGTATCCCACTTTATGGAAATGAGAGGGGCCAAAACTTGATGACAATGCTTTTCATTGGCAGCTTTGGTTCTTCAGAATGGCCTCCCAGGGGACATCTGGTTGGCCTTCCAGAAGCTGCTCAAAACAGAGTTCTTTAGAGGGCATGTGGGTATTGACCTCATGTTGGTTTCATGATCATTTGGTTTGCTTAATTTAACATTATTCTATGTTTTTCATTAGTATTTCCTTTTTTGGGGGGTTTCTTATATATTATTTGTTATGCTTCTTATGTTTCTTATTTATTCTCTTTTGTTTATTGTATATTGTTCCTTATCTATTTTATCTGTACACCAAAATCCTTAGGTTTTCAGCATAAGATTTTCAGCAGTCTATAAATGTAAATCATCATCATCATCATCATCACCATCATCATCATCTGACAGAAGCAATAGGCTAAACAAGCAAAAGAATGTGCACAGCCCTGTGGATTTGAGGATACGAAGGAAGGGAAACTAATGCCAGGTCAAAAGATGCAATTTGATCTATTCTGGATAAACTGATACTTTAACAAGTTAAAGGTTATTGTTCTGAATTCATGCCAACTGTATCTGCTTCTTTTGCAGATGGGCATGTAGCAGGTTAGATAGAAACAACTTTTCTATACCAGAAGACTGCATTTAGAGATAGCTTGTTTTACAGTCAACTTTTGCAGGAACTCCCTCCCCTTGGGTGGGGAGAAACATTATTGCTGGTTTGAGGGTTTTGTTTTTTGTTGTTTTTGCAATATCCTAAATAAGAAATTGGCATGGCATTTTTCAACCTTCCTCTCATGGCAAGCCAAAGAGAGAACTGGTGAGATTATATTTAAGGAATCATAAAATTTCAGGATATTATAAGCACAGCATTAAGGAATCCAGATCCTTTCAACCTGAAAATTTCATTTATAGTATTTACATTCTGGATTTCCACCATAATGGTAATAAAAGTAGTACAAAACAATGTATTCAGACCTAATGGGACATGGCATTCCCCTCAACCTAATGTTGGTGTATTATTCTTTAAGGCGTGAGTCACAAAAAGCAATAAACCTTGTTAATTAAGCACCTGCAAACTTTAAAAGGTCAGGCAGCACGTGATCCAGGTTGAAGAGTATAAAAGAACCTGCCTGCCCCGACCTGCCTGCCTGCTTCTACTACTTGCTTGCTTCCTGCTACTATTTCTCTCTTTTCTGGTATGCGGTGAACGATTTGTAACACTTCCAGGGATCTGGAAGAGAACTGTAAATATTATTTGTTCGTATGAAGAACTAATACAACTACAACTGAACTAGGCAATAACAATGCCTAGCATTTTTATTGGTCTCTAATGCTAAGCGCTTTCTGATACACTGCATATGCAAGAAAACACACACACAAAACACCTAATAGATCTGGAAATGCTTTTGATGATATCATGAAGTTCCTGGTTCTTCTTCGTTGAAAAGGTATGGCAATGGTAACAAATAAAGCAGATGGCTGGATTAATATTCTTGGATAGATGTCCTCTCCCAAGACCACCAGCTGTTCTTGCTATCATTACTGTTGAGGGTCACCAGATTTGAGCTGCAAAAATTTGGAAGACCTCTGGATGACAGCAAAGAGTTAAAGATTTCTATATTCAATTTCCAGCCATCTAGAGTTTTAAAATGCATATCTGATATCCTTATTAATGTTCTGAGAGATGGTATCAAACCCTCCTCACCCTTGGAACTCTCTGAAGAAACCAAGATTTGCACTGCATTATGAATTAGTTCAGTCTGGATACTAGCATCATTTAAATATGTCACGATTCTGTGGGGTGGATGGAGACGTAATCCATACCATAAAATATACTAAAGCCTTAGAGACCTCTAGGCCTTCGCAAATGCTAGGGATGTTATCTATCATGCTAGTGCCTTAGAGGTTTTTGAGACTCCCACAGCCTATGATGTCTGGGATCAAAACAGAACTTGCCATAGCTGATATCTACAAAAATCAAAAAGTTCTGGATCTGCTTATTCAGGTATTATTTTGGGTAGCTGATAGGATTCCATATAGTTCTATAATTCTGAGCAATACATTTTGAGATAATTAATTGTAGACTCCAGTTTTGCTTCCCAAGCAAATCTGATTTTTTTTAAGGGTGTAAAAGAAATGTGCGAAGTACATATTGGCATTATAAAAAAGAACAAGTAATGTAGTTTATGCTTTGAGTGTCTTGTATGTGGGATGAACAGATTTTCTGAGAACGGAAAGCCCCCTGTAATACAGGTTGTAAGATTATACAATGCAAGGTCTCACCTCTTATTTTATTTTCCTTAAAGATCTATTACACAGACCATCTGTGAGATATACTGTATATAGTGTCCAAAATAAAAATCCAACAACATCTCCAAAACCTGAGCCTACTCCTACTTTTATCAATTTGGCTCAGGCAGATAAAGACAAACCAGTATAGCTCACCCCCAGTCTGATATGTTTTCACTGCATTTGTACAAGTTGGTCAACTTCACCAGTTGCAAAGCACTGCTTTGCAATGAGGAGATGAAGAAGACCTCCCCCCCCCTCCCACAATACTGTGTCAGGGACAAGGAAGAGAGCCAGCAGATGAAAGGATGTCATTCTGAAATTTTGCCAAGGCATCAGTGTGCATAAGGCATAGGCTGACCATAAGTCCCATTTTGAACGGGACAGTCCCGTTTTTTAAACAATTCCCGACCGTCCCATCGTTTTAATAAAAATGTCCATTTTGTCCCATTCTCAATGAGAGAGCGCCCACCTGCCCCATTTGCCAGGGCGCCGCAGGGAAAGCGCTGCTGGCGAGGCTGTTAGATGGAGTACGCACACCCACTTTGTCGTGGGCCGTGGGTGGGTTAGTGTCCCGTTTTCGTCTCAAGGAAATATGGTCAGCCTAATAAGGGAAGGTTCTTAAAATAAAATTTTTAAAAGAATCTTAAATGTCCATCTAAAGTTACAACACTAACATGACTAGTGTTGTAAAACTAATCCTAAAACCCTAGTCAGAGATCTACAAGGTCCAGCTGGTACATTTTTGTTTCTAATTTTAAAAGGCAATAATAAAATTTACACATAAGGAAACACATCACCACCATCAAAAAGTATACATTCCACTTCAATTTAAATTGTCCTTTTTGTTGTTCTTCTTGTTGTGATATGGTTTATTGATGAACTAATTTCTGAATTAAACTTTCCTTATTTAAGAATCAAGGTGAATGTGTATCCACTGCACATCTGTTACTTTTCTTACGTAATCACGGAAGTAGTATCTGGAAGTAGTATCTGGGTTCAGGGACAGGAGAAAACTCTAATAATCTGAATTTACCCTGAAATAGCTACGTTATGAGGTAAAAATAGAGGTAAAGACTCTTTGAGGTAAATATGAGGTAAAAATAGAGGTAAAGACTCTTTCTACATAGAAAGGCTTCATGAAGAACTTCAATTGCTGCTTAAAGTATACAAAACACTTTGAAAGCTTGGCAAGAGAAGAGACTCCGTAGATGGAGTGCAGAACAAAGATAATGTTACTTTCCGGCTCTGGTCCAGATATAACAGCAAACGCTGGCTTGGGAGGTAAGCTGCCTCAGTTGTAAGAAGGAATGTTGACTGCTGCTACCTCAAGACCACAAATGAGAGGTTTTGCCATTGGCAGTTACTGGTGAATAAATGTCCCCTGTTTCCTCAAGTAGCTTGGAGTGCATCTTGAGAAGACTGGCCAAATCTAAACTAGTCATTTTATCTGTTATCTAGAAATCTGCTCACCCTGACTGATTAGGATATATATGTCCTCTTTATGTATGTTCTATGAACACCAAAATAGGGCTAACAGATGCAAAATAAACATATAATCTTTAAACATCTATATTCTTTCTGATTTTCATCTTCTGTTAGAACAAGTCTCTTAGGGAGATTCCCTGTAATGCTTTGATCTGAATGACCTTTCATTCAATGTCGCATTCCTGACCCTGGCAGTTCAACTCTGCTTAACAAGCTCCAGCGAAGAAGAGCCAGCCAAAGAGGCAGCTTTTTCACTTTCAGGCATCTATTATTCTTTTCTTTTCTCTTTATATTCTCTTTATATTCTCTTTGATTAGATGCAAAAGATCCACACATTTCTGGATCAAAGTGAGAGCAATTATAAAGATAGTAGAAGTTGCCATTATCTTACCATTTAAGCCATTCATTGGAGCCAACAAGAGTTCTTTGCCCCAGCCTCCCAGCCCCAGTTTGCCCTCTTTATGTCAGTTGAGGACCCAGTGCTAGAAAAACAGTTCATGTATTTTTGTGGGTCTCCATGAGGGGAAAAAATTAAAAACCAGTGTTTTGCCCTCTTCATATTATGAAAAGAGGGCACAAACCAGTGGATGCAAGGCTGACCCTGGATTCCCTACAATGTGATAATTTTCAGCCAAAATCTTTAAACATCTATATTCTTTCTGATTTTCATCTTCTGTTAGAACAAGTCTCTTAGGGACATTCCCTGTAATGCTTTGATCTGAATGACCTTTCATTCAATACCGGGTTCCTGACTCTGGCAGTTCAACTCTGCTTAACAAACTCCAGTGAAGAAGAGTCAGCCATCTCCAGAGGCAGCTTTTTCACTTTCAGGTAGCTGTTATTTGGCTCCTCACCTAAGGCAAGGATGAAGAACTTGTTGCCTTGCAAAGGTGATGAACTCCAGCTTCCATTAATCCTCGCCCGCAGGGTCAAAAGTGGGGAATGATGGAAGCTGAAATCCAACAATATTTGGAGGACCATACATTGCCTGCAACTATTCATACATATGCTTCTCTGCATTTCCCCTCTAGTGGTTCTATGCTCCCCTGAACTATGCCAGGCTGTTTTCCTTTGTGCAGATGGAATCCATGCATTCCTGTAAGCAGAGGGGGGAAACCCCTCATCACTCAAATAAAGCTGTTGGTTAGAGACCAGAAGCTCAAGTTCTCATTTCAGGATAAAAGGAAAGAGCTAAAGAGCTGACAGGGCAAACAGGAACCTCTCCTGGCCAGATTAAGCTTGTGGGTCAGGGGCTTTCTGTCCTGTTTGACTGGACTGGACATGGAAGAGGTTTAGGCTTATTCTTTCATTACAAATAAAATACACAATAAACAGATCAAGCAGGCAGGTCTTGGTTAATGTACCAAGTTAATTGACCCCTCCTCAAGAAGCCATCCATGGACCCTACCATCTTGGATAATTTTCATCCTGTCTCCCACCTTCCCTTTTTGGGAAAGGTGGTTGAGAAAGTGGTGGCATTGCAACTTCAGAGGATTCTGGATGAAGTGGATTATCTAGACCCCTTTCAGTCAGGTTTCAGGCTGGGATATGGAACGGAGACTGCATTGGTCGCACTTACGGATGATCTCTGGCAGGAGCGGGATGGAGGCAGTGTATCCATCCTGGCTCTCTTGGACCTCTCAGCGGCTTTTGATACCATCAACCATGGTGTCCTTTTGGGGCGACTTAGGGAATTGGGGGTGGGCGGTGTAGTTTTGCGCTGGTTCACCTCCTTTCTCCGAGGCCGCTTCCAGTCGATGGTGATAGGAGAGATCCGATCCGCGACCCCTCTTGTGTGGGGTGCCGCAGGGTTCAGTTCTCTCTCCTCTCCTATTTAACATCTACATGAAACCGCTGGGTGAGATCATCCGTCACCATGGGATGAGGTATCATCAATATGCGGATGATACTCAATTGTATATCTCCATCCCAGGTGAAGTAAGTGATGTGGTCACCGTCCTATCTCAGTGCCTGGGGGCTGTAGGGGCCTGGATGGGGAACAACAAGCTTCAGCTGAACCCTGGGAAGACCGAGTCGCTGTGGATTGATGGCCCCTCAGTATCCAGGAAGTTGTCATCTTTGGTTCTGGATGGGGTAGCACTGCCCCATTTGGAACTGGTGCGGAACTTGGGGGTTCTCCTAGACTCACAACTCCTGCTCAAAGAACAGGTGGCAGTCATGGCCAGGAGGGCCTTTGCACAGCTTCGGCTTGTGCAACAGTTACTCCCATTCCTGGACCACGATGCCCTCCGGACAGTCATTCATGCCCTTGTCATCTCCCATATAGACTATTGCAATGCGCTCTACATGAGGCTACCCTTGAAGAATATCCGGAAGCTACAGCTGGTACAGAATGCAGCTGCGCGGGCAATCTTAGGTGCACCAAGATCAGTACACATAACACCTTTGCTCCGCGAACTGCACTGGGTGCTGGTTTGCTTCCGGGTCTAATTCAAGGTGTTGGTTATCACCTTTAAAGCCCTACATGGCATGGGGCCAGGATATCTGAGGGACCGTCTTATTCCCATAACATCGACCTGCCCCACCCGGTCATGCAAAGAGGGCTTGCTACGGACCCCATCAATAAAAGAATTCCATCTAATTGGGTCCAGGAGGGGGGCCTTCTCTGTAACAGCGCCCGCCCTTTGGAATATCTTGCCCCCAGAGTTGAAGTGGATTTCCTCCCTCCCGGCCTTCCGGAAAAATCTGAAAACCTGGTTCTGCTGCCTAGCGTGGGAGGGAAAAGGTAATAGCTCCTCCTGGGGGTGGTTAGTATCATAATACCCTCCTTATTGTTTAAGATTAATTTGCCAGACTGGATTTTATATATATATATTTATATTTATTATGTCATATTTATTTATATTGTATTTTAACGTTCTTTTTATTGAAACCACCCAGAGTCCCCCATTGGGGGAGATGGGTGGTCATATAATTTTAAATAATAAATAAATAAATAAATAAATAAATAAATAAATAAATAAATAAATGTGTGACAACAAGGCAAAACTTAACAATGAAGTCCCCTTGGGGGCACGGCGCTTGGCAAGTCAGGAAGGCAGATCAGCGCTGTGGCCTTCAGCGTGGCAGTGAGGCATGGCTCCAGCATGAGGCTCCGAACGTCAGCAGGGCAGGACTCTGGTGCGGTGATATGGCAGCGGCTTCTGGAGCAGTGGCAACGCAGGGCTCTTCCACAGGATCCGAAGCAGCGGCAAGGTCAGGCTCAAGGGCGGTCATGGTGTTCCAAGGCATCGGTGCAAGGAACCCAGAACGGTTGTCTCCGACAACCTGCTCCTGTACCTGGCATCCTTTTTTTCATTGAGTTTCCCACCACTGATGAGCAGGAGCCAATCGCTGCTCTCGCTGTGCAGCTCTCTTCTCAGCCCTCCTGGCTCTTGCATTGATTGGCGGCGGGGAACCCTCCCTTTGTCTGGCCTCAATCAGCTGGTCGGTTTCCCCCACAATCTTTCCCGTGCTTTCCTCAATGACATTTCCCGCGCTTTCTCCAACGGTCCCTTCGTCCTCCTCCTCCGACTCAACCACCATCCTGACACTTTCAAAGGACAGTGGAAAAGGAAGTTGGTAAAAATACACAAAATCTTCTGTTTTGCATAGAATTTACAGTTAAATATACATATTTCTTAAAGAAAGATGAAGATATTTATTTATTCATTTAAAGAACTTATATGGCTGCCTATCTCACACAGTGATCCTAGGTGGTCCTAGGCTCACAGAAACCAGTAAAACCTACAACATATTGTACAACGTGCCTCAGAGGCAGCTCGGGAGTTCATGACTACCATGGCAGCCATGGGCCTGATCCAGATTATTTGGGACCCGACTTGAGACAGTGGCCTCACCCCGGACTTGGTTTTCTTGTCGGAGCAGTGGCAGGGTGATCTGGGGGGAGAGTTACATCTTTCCCCATTGTCATGGTCAGATCATGCCCTGGTGGCCCTGAGATTCTCATATGCTGCCCCACTCCGCAGGGAGACTGGACCCATTCGAATGGTCTGCCCCCGGCGACTAATGGACCCGATAGGGTTTCAGAAGGAGCTGGGGGTTATACCTGAGGATCTACGGCACGGTCCAGCGAAGGTCCTGGTCTCAGCCTGGAATAAGGAAGTGGCTGGGGCCTTGGACAGGATTGCGCCTGTGCGCCTCTTGCCCCATCCGACCCAATATTCCCCGTGGTTCACGGAGGGATTAAGGGTCTTGAAGAGGGTTAAGAGACGTCTAGAGTGCCGCTGGAGAAAGACAAAGACCGAATCCGACCGAACACAAGCTAGAGCCACGGTTAAGGCCTACCTTGTGGTGGTAAGAGTGGCAAAATGTCAATATTTCTCCGCTCTTATTGCATCCACAGAATGCCGCCCGATGGCCCTGTTTGGAATTACTCGATCTCTCCTAGGTAAGGTGGGGTCAGTGACCCACCTTCAGGGCTGTGCGGAGGAATTTTCAGAGCATCTGCTGGATAAAATTGCTTGGATTCGTTCTAAACTGGACTCCAAGCATGATGCATGGCTGGGGAGATGCCGAGGGAATGTCTTTGCCCAGTTATCTGGGAACGGTTTGATCCTGTTGGGCCTAAGGAGGTGGACAGGATCCTCCAGACTGTAAGGGCCACTACGTGTCATCTAGACCCATTCCCCTCCTGGCTGGTGAAAGCAGCCAGGGAGGTGACATGTGGTTGGGTCCATGCGATGGTTGCTACATCCTTGGAAGAGGGAGTGTTCCCGGCTGCTTTTAAGGAGGCGCTGGTGCACCCCCTCCTCAAGAAGCCATCACTGGACCCTACGGTGTTGGACAACGTTCGTCCCGTCTCCCACCTCCCCTTTTTGGGGAAGGTGGTTGAGAAAGTGGTGGCATTACAGCTCCAGAGGATTCTGGATGATACGGATTATCTAGACCCCTTCCAGTCAGGGCTCAGGCCGGGATATGGGGTGGAAACTGCATTGGTCGCACTTTCAGATGATCTCTGGCGGGAGCGGGATGGTGGTAGTGCATGCATCCTGGCTCTCCTTGACCTCTCAGTGGCTTTTGATACCATCAACCATGGTATCCTTTTGGGGCAGCTCGGGGAGTTGGGGGTGGGCAGCATAGTTTTGCGCTGGTTCACCTCCTTCCTCCGAGACCGGTCCCAATCGGTGGTAATAGATGAGAGGTCCGATCCACGGCCCCTACTCTGTGGGGTGCCGCAGGGTTCAGTTCTCTCCCCTCTCCTATTTAATATCTACATGAAACCACTGGGTGAGATCATCCATCAACACGGGATGAGGTATCATCAATATGCTGATGACACTCAATTGTATATCTCCATTCCGGGTGAGCTAAGTGATGCAGTGGCTGCCCTTTCTCAGTGTCTTAAGGCTGTGGGGGGTCTGGATGGGGAACAACAGGCTTCAACTGAACCCTGGTAAGATGGAGTGGCTGTGGATTGATGGCGCCTCGGGATCCAGGGAGTTGTCTTCTTTAGATATGGATGGGGTGGCATTACCCCATTCTGACTCAGTGCGGAACCTGGGGGTCCTTCTGGACTCACGACTCCTGTTTGAAGAGCAGGTGGCAGCTGTGGCCAGAAGGGCGTTTGTGCAACTTCGAGTTGTACGCCAGCTACGCCCTTTCCTGGACCAGGATGCTCTCCGTACAGTCACTCATGCCCTTGTCATCTCCCATATAGAGTATTGCAATGCACTCTACATGGGTCTACCCTTGAAGAGTATCCGAAAGCTTCAGCTGGTCCAGAATGCAGCTGCGCGCGCAGTTATGGGTGCCCCAAGATCGGCACATGTGACACCTCTGCTGCGCAAGCTGCATTGATTACCAGTTTGATTCTGGGTCCAATTCAAGGTGTTGGTTGTCACCTTTAAAGCCCTACATGGCATGGGACCAGGTTATCTGAGGGACCGCCTCATCCCCAGAACGTCGACCCGCCCCACCCGGTTATGCAGAGAGGGCTTGCTACAGACCCCGTCTGTAAAATAATTCCATCTGGCGGGGTCCAGGAGGCGGGCCTTCTTAGCAGTGGCACCCACCCTTTGGAACATTCTGCCCCTGGAGGTGAGGCAAGCCCCCACACTCCTGACCTTCCGAAAACAATTGAAGACCTGGCTCTGCCACTTCGCTTGGGATGGGAAGGGTAATAGCTCTTCTTGGGGGTGGCTTGCGCCGTAGAGCTCTTTTAAATATAACATCATAGCCTCTTGGATTTTATATATTTATATCTAATTTATTTCAGAATGGTATATTTTATTTTATATGTTTTTAATAACTAACTTTGTTGTAAACCACCCAGAGTCCCCTTGTGGGGGGAGATGGGCGGTGATATAAGTTGAACAAATAAATAAATAAATAAACATATTGTACTCTTCCCAGACAGGCTCTAGAATCACCCATACTGTTGACCTCCTGACTCAACCCCATTCTATCCCAATGCTTGATGGAAGAGCCAGGTCTTCACAGCTTACTGGAAAGCTAAAAGGTTAGGGGCCCCCCAAATATCCAATGGAAGCTATTCCAAAGGGCTGTGGCAGCTATGGAGAAGGTGTGCCTCCAAGATCCCACTAGGTGACAACATTTGAGGGAAGGGACATGGAGTGTGCCCAAATCTAGTAAGACAAGCAGATACCCTCAGGGAGAGGTGGTTCCACAAATAACCTGGCCCTGTGCTATGTAAGTCTTTTAAGGTGATAACCAGCACCTTGAATTGTACATGAAAAAAACTGGAAGCCAGTGCAGCTAGGGCAACAACGGTGTAACACAAGCACATCACGGAGCACCCAGAACTATATGCATTCCACGTTCTGGACCAGTTGCAGCTTCTTGATGATCTTCAAGGGCAGTCCCATGTAGAGCCATTGCCACAGAAAATACAGCTTTTGTTAGAACCCTTGAACGTTTAGAAGTGGTGAAAGTTTTGAATTCTCATTTTTTGCTTAGATTTCTATATCAGAAAATTCCTATAGCTGTTTGTCTTGGTACTGCAGGAGAAGGTTCTTCTTCACTCTCTCTTCCACAATGGGCTGAGGTACTTCCAGACAGAGTGCTTCAGGTTTGCCTATGGTGCAGTCCAAAGCCATCCAATATGGTGCAATCCAAAGCCCCCAGAGGTGAGGCAGGCGCCCTTGCTCCTGGCCTTCTGGAGGTCTTTAAAGACCTGGTTCTGCCGCCTTGCTTGGGACCAGGGCTTTCCAAAGTTTTCCCGCAGCAACACACCAACCGCCGTTGGTGTGTCGCCGCGGGAAAACCCGGAAGTGCCGCCGTTGCGGCAGCGCGCAAAAACCTGGAAGCGCTGCTGCCGCTTCCAGTTTTTTGCGTGCCGCCATTGGTGTGTCGCCACGGGAAAACCCGGAAGCGCTGATGATGATGATGTCGCCACACACAGTTTGGAAAGCTTTGCTTGGGACAAAGGAAGTAATAGTTCCTCCTGGGGGTGGTTAGCTTAGTAATAACCTCCTTTTAAGATCTCACCATCCTCTGGATTTTTTCTATTTATTATGATATTGTATTTTAATGATTTATAGGTTTTTAATTTTAATATTTTATTGTAAACCACCCAGAGTCTACTGCTGTAGAGATGGGCAATGATAAATTTGATTAATAAACAAATAAATTAAAAAAAAACATCACTTACCTCTTCCCAACTATTGTTGAGAAGAGAGCAGTGATGTTTGGCCAAAGCTTTTGATGATTAAAAGGTAAAGGTTTCCCCTGCACAGTTGTGTCCGACTCTAGGGGGCGGTGCTCATCTCCATTTGTTAGCCGAAGAGCTAGTGTTGTCCGAAGACATTTCCATAGTCATGTGGCCGGCATGACGTGCACGGGACACTGTTACCATCCCACCGAAGTGGTACCTATTAATCTACTTGCATTTGCATGCTTTCGAATTGCTAGGTTGGCAAGAGCTGGGGCGAGTGTGGGAGCTCACTCCATCACGTGGCGCTCAGGTCTCGAACCGCCCACCTTCCGATCGACAAGCCTGGCATCTTAACCACTGAGCCATCGCGCCCCTTACTTTTTTTCTTACTTTTTTTTTTACCTTTTCATGATTAGCCGAGAGGAAACTCCATGCTGCCTGCTGTATACACCAAAGCTGCCCAGCTTTGATACCCTTCAACCAGGGGCAGAAAGCTCCTCTCGGCCTTTGTTCACAGTGTGAGACTCTTGATTTTATAAAAGGAAAGCTCATGTGTGTGGGGTGTGTGTTTATAGCTGGACTGGCCATACGTGACCTGCTGGTATGAATACCAGAAGATGGCTACAGATGGCAATGTGCATGGATACTCTTTCTAAAAGACAGACAGTAAAATGTCAGCACTGGGCAATTCTTTTAAGTACACTAACTTCAAAACAGAAAAGAAGTCTGTTTTATTTTTACGCTTCAACAATTTTCTCCCCACTGTTGTGGCTGGGCAGAAATGGTAGTGCTTCAAACAACGGAATGTAGTTGCAAAGATTTATTTTTGTGTAAACACTTTGTGCAAATTATGACACATAAATACACGGGAGTTCCCCACCATGTTAAATTTCAATCTTTTTAGCTCCTTTTACATCTTCTGAAATGTCAATAGCCATTGTGGACATGCTTTAAATACACATGTTAAAGGATACACTAAGATACATTCATGTCCTTGTCAACTTGGGGTTAGATTACTATAATTCACTTTACATGGGGCTGCCCTTGGTCCAAAATGCAGCTGCCCGCATCCTAACTGGCCAGTCTCAATGCTACCACATTCTACTGTTGCTGTGGGAGCTGCACGGATTACCACATTTCCAAGTGCAATTCAAGGTGCTGGTCACTACCTTTAAAACCATATGTGGTTTGGCACCTGAGTATCTCAGAGGCCACCTTTAGATTCCACCCATCAGATGTGCATAGTTAGACAGCACCCAGTAAGTGCTCTCACCTATCTGGGGATACAGTGGGAGGGGACCCCATGACAAGGTTTTCTGTGTGGGCTTATCTCCTATGAAACAGTTTGCCCTTGAGGAGAAGATGGCTCTCTGTCTCAGGATCTTCCAGAAACTGGTAAAGACCTGCCTGGCTCTTCCAGAAGGCCTTTTGGGATTGAGTGATTGGCACCACATTATTATTTATAACGTTATAATTTAACTTAGTAATTATCATTGTTTTATTTATTTTTCATTTCTGCAACCATCAAGAGTCTATTAATGGACTCAGGTGGGGATTGATCCCATGATAAATATTTATTTCATTAGGCCTGGCAACATGAAGAAAGAGAAAGGCTGTCATTTTCACAAATCTGCTTGTTAGACTTGGTGTCCTATTCTGTTCACTGCAGAATCATGGATTTGTTTTATCCAGGTTCCTGAAAATGTTCACAGAGGTCTCTGGTGTAATCTCGTTACTGGAAGGCAGGCTGCCAGCCCTTTGAGGTAGACAAGATCAGAAGTATACTGTACATTACAAGAAATATTAGAACTCTGCTTGACTGATATAGGCTATAATAACAGGATCTTGAAAGCCTGACAGCTCTTCTCCTTCCCTTCCTCTTATACCAAGCCAAAGTGAGCCAAGGCTGGGCAATCTTCAGTTTCTTTCTCACCCCCTCCTGTTTTCCCAGGCTAAGCTCATGTCTTCATAACAGCTGCCACATATCTTCCTCAAGGCCATCTCCATAGTCCTCTGCAAGGGCAGACAGCTGTTTGGTTTCAATGGTGTAAGACCAGCTTGTGCTATTCACTACTCCGGGTCGTTCTCTGGTCTGAGAAACCTACAGGTCTGATAACATCTCTCCATGCCTCTGTCCAGCTGAATCTGAGATTTTGTGTTGCTTTGCAAATGTTCCTCTTCTAAACCTTTCATTTCGTCCACTGTGAATCCGTTTTGATTCATGGCCATATTCCTTCTATTCCTTAAAGAGTTAGATCCAAATAACAAGAAAGAAAGGACTGTAGCTGAAATATACGCACAGTTAAATCTTTTAGTAGGGTAATTTCCAGATGCTTTTGGGTTGGATGGAAATGTAGTTAGTTCCCATAGTGGAAAACAAAGCAACTTTAGTAACAAATCAAATGAATGGCAGCCTGAAGAGCCAATTTATACAACTAAAATCGCTCTTGAAGCTCTCCTGAGATACATTGGCAAAATAAATTTGGATTTGGTTGGTGAAAGCTTTGCAAGAATACTGGAGAACGCTTTTTAAAAAAGGGTGGTTAAGACTGAAGAGAAGGAAGAAATGCCAGAAAGGAAGAAATGGGGATTCCGGGGAGGAGAGGCCCTTTTGAAGGAGTTTGTTTGTTTGTTTATTTTGTGCCTTTAAGTCAGTTTTTGACTCCTGGTGACTTCTTGGACAAGTCCTTGCAGTTTTCTTGGCAAGATTTTGGAAGTGGTTTGCCATTGCCTCCTTCCTAGGGCTGAGAGAGAATGACTGGCCCAAGGTCACCCAGCTGGCTTTGTGCCCAAGGTGGGACTAAAACTCATGGCCTCCCGGTTTCTAGCCTGATGCCTTAACCATGTCACCAAAGTGGCTCTCAGTCCATGTAAATTAATTAATGCTATGTTCTGCTTCTCCATTGATCTTCTTCAAGCTTGGTGCTCTGACCTTTGATTATAATGTGTGTGCCTTCCAACCAGTGTTGCCTGGACATGTCCCTGCCGTTTTCTTGGCAAGATTTCAGAAGTGGTTTGCCGTTGCCTTTTTCTTCCTGGGGCTGAGAGAAAGTGACTGGCCCAAGATCACCCCGCTGGCTTTGTGCCTAAGGTGGGACTAGAATTCAAAGTCTCATAGTTTATAGCCTGGTACCTTAACTACTACACTGAACTGTGTATTTATTTAGATTTATTTATTTATTTTAATATATAACTGTGCTCATATGGTGCTCAATTCCAAAAAGGTTTACATGTTACACTAAAGCAGCCTTTCTCAACCTTTTGACCCTGGAGGAACCCTTGAAATATTTTTCAGGCCTCAGGGAACCCCTGCACATTCAGGCTCAAATATAGGCCAGAAGTTATAAAATTATTATATTCGTTTCATGTGTAGGTCTGTATATATGCATTAACAGTGTTCTTAAACTAAAAATAAAGAATGAAACTTACCTCTTTCATGTGAAGTTGCCCAAATTTGAAATAATTTTTAAAATACATTGTGATCTCCCAGGGAATCCCTAGTGACCTCTCACAGACCCCTAGGGTTCCATGTAACCCTGGTTGAGAAACCCTGCACTAAAGAATGACTTAAAATGGTTTCTTGAATAAACAACATGTGTTTACCCTTCTCATTAAGCTGTAAACAGACATTATGGCTTGGTGTGTTCTGTGAACCCAGCCACATTGCTTCAGTGGATCTTTAGTACATTGTCGTGTTATGTTCTGTTGTCTACTGGTGCAAAAACTTATCAAAGGACTTTGAGTCTGTCGGGAACAATAGCCACATTTTGAGACTTTTCAGACTGAGATGGGGAATTTATGGCCCACCAGAGGTTGTTGAACTACAACATTCCTCAACACTAGTCACTACTAAAAATGCCAGATCTGTTTCAATCAAATGATACGCCATGGCTGGCTGGGGAATTCTGGGAGTTGAAGTCCGCACACCTTAAAGTTGCTGAGGTTGAGAAACACTGATCTATAGGAATCAGGTCTAGTTATGGGTAACCTTCTAGGTTAAGATGCATCCTAAACAAAGGGACTTTTCAGTGGTAGATCTCTTTCCACAAAATAGCACCTCAGTTCTGGGACAGTTGTCTCTCCTTCCCATTTGACATTTCTTTATCTCAGCAACTTCCTTTGATGCTGGGCTCCTGGGGAGGAGTAGGGGCACTGGGCATCCTGAGGCAAAAGTACCTTTGGGGAAAAAAGGCTCTAGAATAGGGAAATGGAAGATGCCAGGAAAGAGAAAAGAAAAGAGGCCAATGCAGTTGCCTCATGTGCAGAAAGACCCTTTGCAAAGAATGTGTGGAAAGCCATACTAAAAAGCATGTTTTGCCTTTGCTAAAAGAGCCCAGCAGGTTTTAGCACATCCACTTTCCTCTTTGGGATTAAACCTTTACTGAAATGATGTGTAAAAACAGAAGTCAGTGGGCCAAATTGCATTGCATTGACAAATCCACAGCACCATTTGTGCTGAAGAGTTGATTCAATATGAAATGAAAATGTTCTCTCCTTCACCAAGCCATGACCCCCTGCCTGCCAAGTGCAAGGCCATCCTTTCCCCAGTGAGCTATTCAATTGATATTATCCCAGAAATTCAAAAGGCTGTAGTAGAGCACAGTGGGGGTAGTGGGGGGGGGTGTCTAGGAGGAGAGTGACTATAGTGGCTGTAAATAAAAATGCATTTTCTATAAGTAGGGCCAGGAATCTCTGGGACCTGCAGGGCCGGCTTGCTCTAAAATGTGCCATCAGTAGGCAAACTGTGTGCTCCACTTTAGAAGTAAAACTCAGCATTAGGGACTGTTGCTCAATAGACAGGGCAAGAAAATTCAGGTCTTTGGGGCATAAGGCAAACCAGAAAGACTGTTGAAAAAAACTTCAAACAGCATTAGTAAAGTCAAATCCTTTAAGCTGAGGTCAACCCCAGGGGATTTCATCAATACGTCAATGCACTTTTCTTGGCCAAAGTACCAAAGTAGATAGGAGGTCTCCCATCCAGGTTCTAGCCAGGCCTGACCCTATCTAGCTTCTAAACCCAGGCAAAGTCAGCCAGATACTGTACTACCATCTGCTAAGGCTATATAAAATAGGAGAGGCCTCTTGCATTGCCTTTGACTATTACATGCCAGAATCAGAACATTATAAAAATACTCTGTGCAGCTAATGGCTTTTTTCCCCCTGTTACGTACAAGGGGTGATTCAATTTGTCTCTGGATTTGTCTCCTCACACAGAAGGCATTTGGTTCCCCCCAAATCAAACTACAGATTGTTGAAGGCTAGCTAAAGTCATCTGGCAACTCCAGAGATCCCCTGCCTCTCCCCGCACCCCAGGAGTAAATTCCACAACATCAATATATGAAATAGCTGCTCTTTCCTCAGACCCAAACTTAGAACAGTTGCTTCATTCTGCCTCACAATAATTATAGGGAAGTAATGAGGCAGTTGACAATATGTGCCATTTGGGTTAAATTTGGTGTTCTGGACTGTTACATTACCTAGGGCATAACTCAAATCTTCTAGACTTTGATGCCCTAAAATTCAGAAGAAAAGTTTATTCAAATCCAAGGCTCTCAGAATATCACCCTGAACTAATTTTCAGCTGTTGCTTGGCTCCGCTTTACCTGAAACCTCAAATTAAATTACATTAAGATCATTCTCCATCTTGCCACCAAAACATACAGTTTAGAGCTAAGAACATTGGGCTGCAAAACTCCAGATGACTACTAGATGTCAGCAAAGGGTTGGAGTTTTCAGTATCTCCTTGCTGCCATCTTGTCATCATCTGATTTTTTTTCAGCCCAGATCTCCTAGCTCTGATACAGTTGATTTATTTACATTATAATGCTTCCTCTATTTCCTTGTGTCCTGGCTTGTTTTGTCTTCACATACACCCCCCCCAAAAAAAAACAAATATAAATTGCATTCTCCCCTCCCTCAAAAAAACACGTTTGATTTATTTATGTCAGAAATAAATAAGTCTTCTTCTGCTGTCTTAATTCTTGGCCTTCCTTCCTTCCCCATCCAAAAAACAAACACAAACAAAACTAGAATGAAAATCCCAATAAACTCTTGCAACAAATAGAAGGGGGGGAAAATCATGATTGATTTATTTGCATTAAACGCTTTGCTCTACAGCCTTGGCTCCTGGTGTTATTGCCTCTCCTCTTCTTCTGATATACAATTAAAAAAAATCTTTCCCTACCACAACAAGCACAACAACAAATGACTGATTTATTTACATTGAAATGCTTCCCGTAATGTTGTAGTTCCTGGTTTTCCCTTCCCATGCCCATACAAACAACAGAAGAAAGGCCAAACCATTTGAGGTCCCTACTCCAGGACCTAAACTCTGAGCCCCAGTAAAAGCATGTGAAAATCTCCTCCTCCTTGTGTGAGTTTAGCTGCCCAAAGCAGGCAAATTCGGCACATTTTGCAAAAGAGGAAAGATGGGAGCTGTAATCTCTGGACAGAAGCTGCCAATCACAAGGCTGATCTGCACAGTGAGGCTGACCCAGTGGGAGTACAGGCCACAGACCTTTTCCTGACGGCCGGAATGCACATTATGTCCTCTACCTGCCCTCCACCCACCGGGAAGGCAACCTCTGACCATCTTTTTGTGCTACGTGTCAAAAGGAGTGTTTTTGGACTTGTGGCAGCACAAACAGCAGGTGTCCTGCTGTGCTTCATTTCATGTAGGCAAATTGGATACTGTGCACCATGGTAGCAGTGTTGGTTGCTGCCTTCCACCGCTGGTTTTTTTAAAACCATTTTAATTGAGGAACACTGAAAGGTGGACACCACCACCACCCACTCTTTCTCCTTCTCTCTTTTTTAATCAGGTGAAATTGACCAGGATTCTGCCAAGAGCTGAACTATTTGCAGCAAGATACAAATCAATCGATACATTTCCCCTTTCAGCCCAAGTGACAGGAAGAATGGCAAAATAGTGGGGCTCTGTTGTTATTTTTACCCATCAGTAGGTGTGCCGGATGGGAAGGTGTTAAGTATGGCAGGCAGGGGTCAATGGAGGAGGCTCATACAAACATCTGTCCATGGAAACCACATGACCTCAAAGAGCTGCTCATGGAAAGAAAAAAAATTGGTGCCTGATTTCCTGGCATGGGTGAGGGGGGTAAAGAAGCAAGGGAATCCACCTGGCAGGAGCCATGGTAAACACAGTCTGGATAGAAGACCAAGAGATCACCATGGCCAAACAGAAGAAGGGATGAAATGCAGAAAAGGATATCTTAAGCTGGCTTCATTTCCAGCCAGTTTATGCATGGGAGTGAAGCAGCTTAAAGTGTGGAAAAGCCCACAGTCATATTCAGAAGAGCAGGCTCCAAGCAGCTTGTTTGTCTGAGCCAGCCAAATCACTGCATTCTGAGCTGCAAAACTCTGGACCCTGGGAAGGGTGATTCATTCCCCGGTTCTTGCTAGAAGCCTGCAAATTTGCTTCTGCGAAGGGGATGGTAATGAACAGGTCCAGCAAGGATGTCATGTTACATGAAATGTCTGCTAGGACCATCAAGACAATGACACTTCCACCAATTTTTCAGGGAACAAGAGTGTCTGTGTGCAAAGATTCTTGGAAGGGTGAAAGCCAAGGCCCTGTCATGAATAGCAGTGTCAAGAAAGCTGCCTGGTTCTTTTTTCATTTCTCTATTTTCTGGGTTCACCAAACCATCATCCTGTCAACAATGAATTCACTGTGCAACAGGGGAGGGAGGAGAATGTGGTTGGGCCCCTACCTAAAAGAGTTTTGTTTTTCAGAGATAAAGAATTTTCCTTCCTTCCTTCCTTCCTTCCTTCCTTCCTTCCTTCCTTCCTTCCTTCCTTCCTTCCTTCCTTCCTTCCTTCCTTCCTTCCTTTCTTTTCTCTATCTTTCTTTCTTTCTATCTTTCTTTCTTTCTTTTCTCTCTTTCTCTCTTTCTCTCTCTCTCTCCCCCCCTCCCAAAAAACTGTCCCACGTCAAAAAAAGGAGTACACAGGAATCTGAACAAGTAAGAGAACTGTTTTTCATCATCAAAATGATGGATCCATTATAATATCCCCACAGCAAGAGTATGCCATAAGTCTTCTATCCTATATAAAACTGAGCTGTTTGGGAGGGTTAAGCTCAATACCATTACTTTTGTTGGTAGATTACCCCTAACCCTAACCCCCCCCAATAACCATGTTTTTGTTCCCAAGGCTCTCTTGAGAATAGAGAGATTCTCAGGCACAGTTTAGGGAAAGGAGCAGAAGCAGGGCTCCTCAGCTTCTTCTGGAGAGAAGCTGATCTGTTCTATGACTCGCCCTCTCTTGGGCCAGCAAGAACTCAGCAGCGGAGGGCTGTCTCCGATTTTTGAAATGTTGCTTCTCTTCAAAGAAACCCTACCTAGCGCTGTGCAAAGGCAGTTCCACAATGCTGAGCGTCATCGAGCAGCATAAATAGCAAGCACGAGTGAATGTGAGGATTGGGAGGGCACAGATTTCAAACATACTTGGCTCTCCCCGTCTCTTTTTCGCACACCCATTCCAAATGCCTTAAGCATTTGGGTCTCAGGCTGCTTCTTTTTCTCTGCGAAGACCCCTTAGTCATATTCCAGCCAAGTCTGCTGTTCCCCCCCCCCCCACTTTATTTTATTTTATTGCCCAAGAAGAAACCTCAGCAGCTGGATTTCACTGAAGTCAGGTTTGAATCGAGATTTTATATGTTTACTTTATTTGCTGTTTTCTCCCCTTATTTTGGTAACTCCCTGCAATGTGGATGGTTTGCCTGACTGCCTGCCTGAGATGAAAGATAAGTCCTTTCTGAGCAGCTTGAAAAAATTGTGATGTGCTTGGGTTAATGCAAAATGTAAAGCTAAGCTATATCCAGTGTTGGTTGGGGCATTTCTTTAGATCACCCTGGGCATGCTGAAAATTTGATTAGACAAACTGATTCAGTTGTAAAATCAGTTCAGCACAGTGGAGTCATTCTGCTCTCTTTGGGGGGGGGAGGTGAATTGTCGCTTGGGTCTTTTTAATCTCTTTCCAAACTGAGCAGAGACCAAGGGATACGGTAGACATGGCATAGTTTTGGCAGAAAACTAGTCCTATAATACTTTGCAGGAGCTTGAGGTCAAAGGAGTCATAAACTTAAATACATTTAAGGTGCAGGGGGGTGAGATTGTGATTGCAGCTGTTGTTTGAAAGGCAAATAGAGCAGAACTTATGGCAGGCTGAGAATTGTCAGGCCTGACAAAGGAGTTAATTATTTCCTCCAGAACTTAGCCTGAGCAAAATCTCCCCTCTGAAATTAGTATTGCTTTGAGAATAAATCCTACAGTATTGCCACACCGCCACCCCCCATTTATTTATTTATTTATTTATTAATATTACTCAGTTGTCTGATAAAGAATATAATGCCTTCCTTGTGTGTGTGTGTGTGTGTGTGTGTGTAAATCAGCATTTGCAAGGTGGCTTTTATTGGGCATTTATTTAAGTCCTTGCAAATTTGCATGGAGATCATAACAGCAAATAAATGAATCCTGTGAGGTAGGCTAGGCTGAGCGAGATTAAAAGCCAATGAATTTCATGACTTGACTGGACCCTTTGAGCTGAGGCTTTCTGGTCTCAAGGTGACAAATTATTCAAATGAGCTCCAGGCAGATGATCATAATTGGACTGAATTTACTATCAGAAAATGTGCTCTAGGTCAGTTGGCTTTGAAAGGCGAAACACGTTTATGCAAGGTCACTTCTAAGGGCTGATAGAGAGCAAACTGCAATTGTGCCCTGATGCTACTGCTGCAGCGCTAAGTGGAATATGGATTTTAAACATGGTAACTACTGATTTTGATACAATTTGAATTGCTTTAAAAATAACAATAGATAGCACCAGGCATGTCATATCTCATACCATGCAGATATTATGAATTGCTGGTATTTATAATGTGCTGTCAATGTACATAGCATTTTATACGGAGCAGATAAGACAAGCCCAGTTACCCAAGGAGCTTACACTCTAAAATAGATCTAAGGAAATGGAGGGAAGAGGAAAACTGAGGAATAGATAAGCAGAGGAAAAACCCTTCCAGTATGCATATTCTGATATAGCTATATACTAGAATATAGAACAATTCAAAGAATACCCTGAAAGAGTGGGTTTTGAAAAGGGGCTTAAAAGGAAATGAGAGAGGTGGTCACATGAAGGAATCCTAAAGGACAGTAGACATATTAAGCAGTAAAGGAAAAGTTGAGGACTCACAGCAAGGAGCAGGAAATATTTAGATGGCTGAAAGAGGTAAGAACAAGGCCATGGGAGATTTTGAAGATAAGGACAAAAAGCTTTTGCAGGATCCAAAAGAGAAAGCAGAAGGAGGGTTATAAGGAGGAAGTTACATGGTCAGATCAGAATGATGTGGATAATTCTAGCAGTATAATGCCAATAGTGAGACCAGGGAAAACTAGAATAGTACCTTATATAGTTATATATTTAGCTACCAAAAAATTGTATTCACAGTTATTTCACTATTGAACTAAGTTAATGTTTACAAAAGGCCATTTAGGTTTCTTTAAGTGAAATATAATGATGGCTGTAAGCGTCTAGATATATTATTAGACTTGTTCATTCCAGCTACATAGATGTGGAACAGTGGTTCTACTGGGCAAATAGTTTAGAACAACTAGATAGCAAAGCTGTCCCTTTTCCTTATTACAGATAGCTGGATGGCTCGATCTGGACGAACACTAAGTTAAAAAGAAGCAAATGTTGAAGCAGCCAAACACCCTACCCCCCCCCCCCCAAAAAAAAAGAAAAGCCACCCATCTAGCAGTTCCCCTGTCAACTACTAACAAGCCTGAGAAACAAGGAAGATACAGCATTATATTATTCTGCCTTACAGTGTTTTTTCTGCCCTTTCTCTAGAATAAATACAAGGCTGAAGATCACAGGTGTTTCTGACATTTAAGCAGAAATTAATCTCCGCTGAGCAGTCCTTCCTTCCATTCCTCCTCCTCTTTGAAGAGTCAGATACTGCCTGCTGCTGATTGCTCAAGGCATGTAGAGTTGGACCCTTTAGGAGGATGGAAGGCCCCGTCTCCTCCACCATCAGGGTGGCCACAGACACAGAGAGTGGCAGCCCACTCAGGAGCAACCCCAATATTTCTTCCAACAACACATGGGGTGAGGCCTTCGCTGCCACCTCTCTGGAGGACATCGTAGCCACCTGCACCATTGGGACCATCCTCTCTCTGATGTGCATAATCGGGGTGACAGGCAATGTCTACACCTTGGTCGTGATGTGCCACTACATGAGGTACTCTGCCTCCATGTACATCTACATCATCAACTTGGCCCTAGCAGACCTGCTCTACCTTCTCACCATTCCTTTCATTGTGGGGACTTATTTCATCCAGGAATGGTACTTTGGAGATACCGGTTGCCGGATCCTTTTCAGCTTGGATTTCCTCACCATGCACGCCAGCATTTTCACCTTGATGGTGATGAGCACAGAGAGATACTTTGCGGTGCTGAAGCCTTTGGACACCGTGAAGAGGTCAAAGAGTTATCGGAAGGCCATTGCCCTCGTGATCTGGGTTGCATCTCTGCTTCTCACCCTGCCAATGCTGATCATGATCCAGCTGGTGCAAGGGGAAAAGAATATCTGCCTCCCCACCTGGAGCAAACTGTCCTACAAGATCTACATCACCATCCTCTTCTGCACCAGCATTGTTGGCCCTGGGGTCATCATCGGGTACCTCTACATTAGGCTGGCCAGAACCTACTGGGTGTCCCAGACAACCTCCTTGAAAGAGACCAAACGGCTCCCCAACCAAAAAGTGCTCTACTTAATCTTCACGATTGTGCTGGTCTTCTGGGCCTGTTTCTTGCCTTTCTGGATCTGGCAGCTGCTCTTCCAGTACTACGAGCCTCTTCCCGTGTCTCCAAAGGCCACACGGAACATCAACTACCTGACCACCTGCCTGACCTACAGCAACAGTTGCATCAACCCTTTCCTCTACACCCTGCTGACCAAGAACTACAAAGAGTATTTGCGGAACAGGCAGCGTTCCTTTCACAGCAGCCGCAGCTACTTCCAGAGAAGGAACAGATTTCAAAGGATTTCTGGGAGATCTTTGTCAACAACCAGCCAGCATTATACAGAGACTTTTATGCTTCCACCCATTCCAGGGGGAAGTAATAGCCCATGATGAAAGAAGCACATTTCGAAAATCAAATGTCATCAAAGTCAGAAGAAGTAAGAAAGCATAACATTTGAAAGAGAGGGATTGTAAAAGAGGTACATCCTGGTTTTAGAGTTTTGATGGTATTTGTCATTATAGTAAATCAGAAAAAAAGTACGTATTTCTTACAATCCGTGAATGTCACCGTAAGTTTTGCTTGTTGAGATTTTATTATTCATATTGTGAACTGTAATCACTTGAGCAGAGTTATTTGGGAGATAAGGTAAATGAATAAAAAATGTGTTAATTTGTGTGTTGTTAAGCTTGAGAGCAGATGACACCTTTATGGAAATTGAATTTGAGGGAAATGTTTGGCTTTCTACTGAATTCATATAGGCTAAATTCAGATTTTGGGACATAAGACTTGGGCACATGTTATCCAGCATATTTCTCAGGATTGATAGCTAAAACCACTTTATGCACACTTACACATTCAAATCTGTTTGCATTTTACCCCTAGCACATTCTTAACTGATCATATCAAGTAGGACTCTCTATGCTTCAAAAATGATTCCAAATAAGTAATTTGGACCTGGGGAAAAAAGTGCTGTGGCTGCTTTATCGAGTTGAGTCATTAAAGTTAATATGAATTTTAAAGCAGCCCACCTTCTGTTTTTTTCTTTTTCCCCACACAGAAGCTTCCTCTCCCCTCCCAGGGGTTACTTTAATGAATAGTAACTCTTCAAAGGGTTTTTGAAACATGCACAGCTCTAGAATCAAATATTATATGGCAGTATTATAAATGACATAAGAAATAAGGCAAGAAATAAAGATTGTTCAATGGAAACAAATCAGGCATATTAAAAGGAAATATAATATAGCGTCTTTGCAGCTATAACAGCTGCTGCATATTATTTGTTGGTTAACATAAACAGAATTAAAACAGGTTGTTCCTTAAGAGCTATGCTTCTTGGCTGGACAGAAAGTTTCAATAACAAGTGTGTGTAAAAATCCATGAGGTAAACCCAGTTCCTTTCTTTGAGAAGAAAGTCTGTGGGATCCAGCATATTCTGTGTACAAACATTTTACAAGGGAACCCATAATGTTGTCATCAGTCCATAAATAGTGTTTCTTAAACATTTTGCTCTCAGGACCCCTTCCCACTTTGAAAAGTTATGGAGGACCCCAAAACAGCTTTTGTTTGTATGGGTTATATTTATCAATATTTGCCATATTAAAAATTAAAATTGATGCATTCATAGAATACTTATTTATTTAATCATGTAAAAATGACAATATTAAACCCATTAGATATTAACATAAATAAAATATTGATCATGAAAAAAACTATTTTTAACAAATAAAAAAATAATGAGAAGAGTGTCATTGTTTTAAATGTTTGCAAATATCTTCAATATCAGGCCAATTATTTTTGTTTTGGAGGACCCCTGAGAGGGTCTTGGGGGACCACCAGAGGTCCTAGGACCACACTTTAAGAAACACTGCCATAAACAAATCAATATCTGTGTTCTTGTCCTGTGATTTTCAATATGCAAAAAAAATCAAGTTCCCTAAGAAGTCTGCAGTAATGCTGCCACTGAATTGTGGCATTTTGGAGTTGTGACATTTCTGCAATGCTTTCCCGCTTTACTAAAAGTGTGCTTGGTGTGACTTCTTTCTACGGGAGTTTGGTTCCAATGCCCTCACCTTGCCAGGTTCTGCATGTCAGTGCACACCCAGGCCATTCTTTTTTCACTTTGCACAAAATGTAGGTACTCTCTCCTTAGGAATAGCAGTCATCTCCAATATGGCACGGAATCGTGGTTTTCTAGGTTTTTCTCCAGGCACTAGGAAAACTTTGAGATTTTTCTGGTCATGTGGCAAGGAGTGCATTTGCTGGTTTTCAACTTTATAAAATTTGGGGGAAAAGGTTATCCCATTACAAGTAAGTAGAGAATCTCTAGCCAACCATAAGAAGTGGCTTAAGCAAGCATAATATAATAAGGATGCGCAAATTCTTTGAAAAAGATGCTAGTCCCCATTAAACTTCTATTACCTCTTTCACTGTCAAGTTCAGAAGCAAACTGATGTCGCTGTGCATGTACACACATGAGGAGAAAGCTTGAAGGAGAGTCTAAAGCAGCCGTGTGAAGCTAGACAAAAATGCAGCTCCTTTCATCATTTAAACAGGGGCTTTGTATACATTGCCACACATTGCAAAGCTTCTTTTTCGAAGGATTTGCACAGCACTGTAACAGAAGAAACTCATTATTTTCTTAGAGCATCTGATATCTATCCAGCTCTTCCCAATGGTAAGTTACAAAGAATGCTAATTTACATTCATACATACTTATTACATATATGTAAACTGAACATAAACATGAAGGATATTGTGGTGTCCAACAAAAAGAAAAAGAAGGAAAAATCTGATACCCAAAAGACCACAGCCACAATTCTGAAAAATAATGCATTGTTTATTGAAGAAGAACTAAAGCAATTTAAAAACATACAACAGGGAATTAGAACCACACATTAAACCAAGAATGTTAGTTTAATTCAAGAAATATTTTAAAAAGGCAAGTTCCAATAGAAATAATGTTTGTATTTGTGAGAGGGTTCAATTAGAAAACTACATCTACAGCATTTTTAGTAAAGGTATGTAGATGTCAGCTTTGGAAAACGGTGAGTTGAAGGAATTAATTCAGAATGGTGTTTTTCTAAAGCAAGGAATTATAGAAAAGAGAACAGTTAGGAGCAAACTAAGATTAGCACAGTCTATGAGAGAGGAGAAGAGGGAAGGCAGGCAGGCAGGCTGAGATTGGCCTGAGAAGAACAACTCTCAGGGCAAGGGCATCCACAGTTGGCAGCAGCTAGCCAAGATTGATTGGTCTCGGAAACACTTGGGATGATTTCATAACAAAAAAGTGTTGGCTGTTGATTTAATTAAAATATCATTTCTGCTTCTTGGGAAGTCCCCACAACTTTTGTTCTATGTGTCAAAGATAATTTTATGCAACTGAGATCCATTGCAGCTCAGCAAAGGCACAGGAGCAGCCCCTCCATTACTGAAAGTCAGGTAGAGCTGCCACTGTGTTCAGCAGTTTTGAGGAAGTGCCGCGTTTTGAGAGACCACTAGGCCCATGTTCTCCTCTTGAGCATGGCTCTAGCAGTCTCTCAAAACTTCACAAGTCTGCTGAACTTCGTGGCAGTCCCACTGCAGTGCCTAGTTATTTATTTATTTATATTTATTTGTTTGTTTGTTTGTTTGTTTATTTTCTGTCCCGCCTTTATTACTGTTTTTATAAATAACTCAAGAAGAATGCAACCCCCCAAAAAATCTCCTTTTGTAAGACTGCCAGTAACACTGCAAGAATGAAGTCATCAGGAATTGAGTCTGACTTGAGGGCATCTTTACATAATTTTGCTTGAAGGAAAATGTTGGTTGTGAGCTTCAGGTTGGCAGATGTGGTGATAGTGGAAAGCTAAGGAGAAAAACATACAAAAGAGATTAATTGGCTTCTGCACCAATTAGGAAAAAAATAGTGCAAAAGTGTATGTGTTCTTGCCTGCTGGCATAGATAATGGAAGCTGGCTGAGAAAGAAGAGGGGAGGTCTATCTGAGCAACAAATATGAGAGTCTTTTCTGGATGGAAAACATCCTTCCCCAAATCCTGAACTTCTGGATCTCTACTGTTGGGGAATTTAGTAAATTAAAATAAAACAGAACCAGGTTGGCCCATCAAATTGGAGGAATCCTATTCTAACAGTCAGAAAGCCTTTTCCCACAGTGCTCTCCATCCTTTCTTGATTCAACAAAAAAATATACCCAGATAAAATTTGCTGTCCCATTAGTGATGGATCCCTATCCTGCCTTTATTGCCTTTGTTGTGGTTTGCTGCGGAATCAGGGTGGCCCTGATTAAGTGTCTGCGGGGTATATGAAGCAAAGTGATCGGTTTAACCATCTGGCCATGCTGCCCATCCCCACTTCTCAATCTCAGCAGCCCACCGATCATACCAAGGAGGCAGAGACAGGGCAGAGTTTGCTGTCCAATATCTGATGTCTTTGTGATGGTTCATCATTAGCCTTTCCCAGTCTGATCCCCTTCAAACCCTGTTGATAACCAATCCATTTAACTTCTTGTGATGCTTGCCATAAAGGACACAGGCTGACATTTAAAAGAGTTAGCACAAATAGTTTTTTAAGTCCCTCTGTTGAAAGTAACATCCTGGCTGATCTGACCTGAATGTTCACCGGAAGATTCCGACTCTGATAGCTTAGATGAGAGGGCAAAGACATTAATGGATTGGCAGGATGAAGTATTGTCTATTTAAGCATATGCAACATGCAATTGAAATGCCATTCAACAGTTTTGCAGCTGAGGTGCTCAGGTACACAAAGAGAAGCTGAGTCTCCTTGCAGCTAGTCATTATTAACAATTAAAATGAAACCTTCGGATGTACTGGTTCAGCTCCCTTCACCCACAACCAGCACTGCATTGGTTTCCAAGGGCAGAAAAGGACAGAAGGATTCTTGCTTACCTGCCTCCACTCTCCTTATCTTATCTCTAAGTTGTATCTTCCCAGGGACCAAGGGGCTTGGGAAACACACCATCCTCTTACTATAGCCAGTTTGGTCTAGTGGTTAAGGCAACGGGCTAGAAACCAGGAGACTGAAAGTTCTAGTCCCGCCTTAGGCATGGAAACTGGCTGGGTGACCTTGGGCCAGTCACTCTCTCTCAGCCCAACTCACCTCACAGTGTTGTTTTTGTGGGGAAAATAGGAGGAGGAAGGAGTATTAGGTATGTTCGCCGCCTTGAGTTATTTATAAAAACAGTAATAAAGGCGGGACAGAAAATAAACAAACAAACAAACAAACAAACATAAATAAATAACTAGGCACTTCAGTGGGACTGCCACGATGTTCAGCAGACTTGGGAAGTTTTGAGAGACTGCTAGAGCCATGCTCAAGAGGAGAACATGGGCCTAGTGGTCTCTCAAAACGTGGCACTTCCTCAAAACTGCTGAACACAGTGGCAGCTCTACCTGACTTTCAGTAATGGAGGGGCTGCTCCTGTGCCTTTGCTGAGCTGCAATGGATTTCAGTTGCATAAAATTATATTTAACACATAGAACAAAAGCTGTGGGAACTTCCCAAGAAGCAGAAATGATATTTTAATTAAATCAACAGCCAACACTTTTTTGTTATGAAATCATCCCAAGTGAACTCATTGCATTAAATTATTCCATTTGAAGGAAACAAACAGCTTCAGGGCATTTAAATCCTTTGTTGCTCTAACACACATTATAATTTCTTGAATTGCTTCATTCAGTCACAAAGCTACACTTATTAGACGTTCAGTGGTGACACTGAGAGCCAAGGGTTTTCTGGTTCTTGAGCCAAGTGCAATCCTATACTCTGTTAACTAGCTTCCCTTCCTTTCCGTCTTCTCTTCAGTTCCCTAGGTGTGGTTTTTAAAACATTTTTCTTAGATTAGTTGGATGTAAAGCTCTCTAATACACATTCCTTCCTTGCAACATCACTGCTTGGATCTGGGCCCCCTAATAATGGCTTAGACAGCCGTTCAGTGTCCTCTCATTACCTAGTGTGTCGAACCGTTTGGTAATACTGTTTGGCTTTTCAAAATTGTTGAGGCAACCAGGTTGAACACTTTTTCTTTTGTACTGGTGATCAAAAGCCAGTTCTTAATTATGCAAGGCCAACTAGAAAAGGACGTCTTTTGTCTTTCCCCTTCTCTAAAACAAGATCCATATATCCACTTGGACTATATTGAAATTTATCTGGCCATCTCTGTCAAGGGTCCCAAGTCTTCACCTTTCCAGGCCCCTCCCTCCAACATTCCTTATTTGATGAACTCAAATTCTCCACCTCCAACTTCTGTTATTTTTTGTTGGGAATAGTCTCTCTGTCTGGCTCTAGGAGTCAGAATACTAATCTACTTAAAAGTAAACCAAGCTTATTTCTTCATAACTTTATCAATTACCTAATGACACCATTTATCTGAAATATACAACATGATTTGTGGTGTGTGCAGCACACCTCTATTAAAGGCATGTGCATGTGTAAACATGTCAACAAAGCCATAGGAGAGAATTAAGACCTAGTTAAAAGACCCTCAAAAATGTAAGAAAAATAAGAGATATGCATTGATTCAGCCAAATCCCAATATTGAGAAAATTGAGCTATTTGTTCCTATGGTTTAAGAGGCAAAGTGGAATTTGGGTGGGCTAAAAACAACCAAGTTCTGCCTGTTCAAGCTTGCCAGCTACCCCTTCCGGCATCCTACACCTCCCAGTGAGGAGAAGCAACAAAACTAAACTACACACAAGGGCAAGTCAATGCTGTGCCAAGCCTGGTATCCCAGAAATTCAGGAGGAAAGGAAGACTTTACTTTTTAAACAGGTTTTGAAAGTTTTTATTTTTCAGCCAGAGTAGAAAAATTTCTGCATTTGTTCAGCTCCACTTCTTTAAAGGCTCTTTACTGCACAGTTTGGAGGCCTCTGTGCTGTCCTTTCCTCATTTCTGCTCTACCTCCTCAAGAAATTCAGGTGGAATATTTCAAACATCTATTCTGGTGAAACTGTTGAAGGTATCTAGCTGAAATGAGACAGGGATAATGTCCTCTAAAAGGTCTATCATCCTTGCTATTTTTATCCCTTACTGCAAGGAGGAGGAGGAGGAGGAGGAGGAGGAGGAGGAGGAGGAGGAGGAGGAGGAGGAGGAGGAGGAGGAGACCATTTGATGTTTTCCCATTATAGCCTATAGATATTTTTCCCCCAAAGAGAACTTCAAATTAGCTCATATTGAATCAGTTTGGCCTCAAAAATGACAAACTCAAACCCAATAATATCCAATTCCAATGGAATAGAATATCTGTAGCTCAGGGTTGAATTGTGGAGTCCTTGGTTCTCCCTGACCTTGGTTGTTTGCTTGCAGACATTTCTAGGTAACATCATCATTGCTCTCATACAGTGCACTGATGATGTTACTGTTAGAGATATTGGGTTTCAAACAAGCACGTCTCACACAAGCTTGAAGGAGGGGCAGCTCTGCTGCAACCTAATCTTACTGCTTTGTGTGGGAGGGGCTTGAATCCCAGTTTCCTGTTCCTCTCCTTCCTTTCCTTCTTCCCTTTTCTGTTTGAATCTCAACCGGGAAGGATGGTCATCCATGAATGTCCTCGTGGCTCATACCTCCATTCAGCAAGGCCACATTGAGAAGACTGTGGGTTTGGTCAGAACCTATCGCTCACATGCATGGACCGTTTCTACCATGAAACTGTGATCTACAATAAACTGTAAGCTATTTTTACGTTACTTTACATTAACGTGTGAAGTGTGTTTATTTTGTGTTTTTGAACTGATTAAGCCTTGTGCAAGTTACTAGCACGCTTCTGCTCTGCTGTAAACAAATTAAAAGCTGCATGGATTTCTGTTATTAGCATTTCAGAATTCCTAGTTACCTAGTTGGGTAATGAAATGTCTGCAAGCAAACAACCAAGCTCAGAGAGCACCAAGGACTGCACAATATCCAATTCAGAATGAATCAGGACTATTTTGTGCAGGCCTAGTTGTCTTCTTGTTAGCCAATGGGAGGCATGATTCTATTTCAGACCAAGCTGAAGTCTCTGATTTGGTCTGAGGGAAGTAGACTATTTTCTGAATCTTAGTCACTGCATCCTTCTAGGAAAAAATAACCACCAAACAGAAGATCTGTAGTACTGTCCTCTCGAGTGTCTGCAGCACAAGAAACTATGAATGGCAAAAAATTGGATTTTTTTAATTGTAAGATTTTTTAAATGAGAAAACATTTGTAAGATTTCTTAAATGAGGAGACATGACCTATTTGCTCTGTAGGATCTTCAGAACTCAGAATGGCTAGGCTGATAAACTAAAATTTAGTAGCATTCAGGTGATTATTTCAATTCCCTGAGCTGGAAAATAAGCCCTACAAACATTGATATGCTTTTTCTTGCTCACTGTTCCAAAGGAACTCACCTTTGTTTTATCATAATTAATATAGACTGTATTTTTACAAAATATTCACTGAGCTGCTAGCAGCCTTCATAATCTCATTCACTGGAGAATATTAAAATGTCATCTGCCTAAATAAATTCATTTTTCAATAACAGGGTGAAACACTTGCACAAACTTCACAATATTTTATACACATACACATACACATACACATACACATACACATACACATACACATACACATACATGCCAAATTGGAAGGGCAAGAATACATCTCTGCTGCATATCCCAAATTATGAGAATAATTGTCAGCCCCACTAGCTAGACCAGACCCCACAGGAATCAACCCCACAGGAAGGCTAAAACTACTTTTATTGAGACTGGCTATAAAAACAGAATCTTGCAGGTCTGATTGTGCTGTACCCTTCTTATACTCCAGTGAATCAGGGAGGTGTCCATCTGGGCTACTTCTGAATGTCATTTTGTTGTGGACTTTAAAATATTTTTGCCCCTTTTGCTTAGGCAATGGATCCTGCATATCTCATCACGGTCATCTTCTGTACTCCCTACTGTAATTTTGCTTTAAAATAAGTATCCCTAAAATATAGAAGTAATCTTCACATGAATACTGCTATAAGGATATCACTGACTGCGAACTTAAAAGTGATGGTTCAACTTTGTACTACAAAGTAGAATTCTGGTTTTATCTATTTCAACCTTCCAAATGTAAACTTTAAGTCCATAATGCTGCAAAAAGCTGATCTTACACATGCAGATAGTACCCATATTTAGTAAGTGGTAGGTTGAACAGTTCTTCATGACTGAATAACCAGACCTGAAAATTATCTGCTTCTCAATAAAGATGTTATTGGTAACTGATTCTTAAAATTGTTAAATAGAACCTTTGCAAATACGCTGGATATAGTAACATGGCATACAGACGAATGCCTTATATAACATATAATTGGAGGGAAATTTCATCTCATGAGTCCTAGAAATAGGAACAAATACAAACATATCCAAAATAATAGGAATAATACAGTGCTATGTTTCTGTTTACTTTTTTATATTAACTCCACTATTTCAACAACGCAACAACCCAATTTTTTCTTTTTCTTTTTTTTCCCATAATTTTTATTAAAGATTTTAGTTACATTAGTAAAAGCAAATACAAACTAAACTCAGAAAAAGGAATAATAGAAAGAAAGAATAAAAAGTACAAAAAATAAGAAAAATAAGGAAGTAAGATAAAGAAAAAGAAAAGAAATATGCAAAGAAGTGACTTCCAATCTTCATCACAAGTGAAAATAAATTTGATAACTCTTCACCCCTGTAAGGTTACAAATATCTCTTCTTCCCATAACCCATCCCTTATCTATATGCAAATCCATAAATCATCAACTTTTCAGTCCTGATGTCAGCAATAACTCCGTAAAGCAGGGGTGGGCAACGTCAGGCCTGCGGGCCATATAAAGCCCGTGGGGCTCCCGCCCTCAAACCCTTCCCCTTCCACGCAGTTGGCTCCCGCCCACAAACCCCACCCCCCAGTGCTTGTGATTGGCTCCTGCCCACAAACTCCGGCCCCCGGTCTGCAGAAATCCCAGAAACCCCACCCCCCACCCCCCACCCCGGTCCCCGGTTATAAATATCCAAATGGCCCTTGGCAGAAAAAAGGTTCCCCACCCCTGCCGTAAAGGGTTACCAGGGCTTTATAAAAACATAACTTATTTCAACCTTTATCAAACAAACCAACTTTATATTCCTTCGTTTTACTTCTAACAATCTTGATCTTTGATTCATTCAGATGTAGGATTTGGTTTCTCTTTTATTTTTATTTTTCCCATTGCAAAGGCTTCTTCGAGGCTTAACTATAAGTTTAAGAATTTAAAGAATTGGAAATAAACAGCAAAATAATTAAAATAGCAGACTCTATAAGGTAATTTATAAGGTAAAAAGCAGATATAAACCTTGCTGATAGCCGGTCATGCTCCACTCATCAAAGTTAATGGAAAGATTTTAGGAGCTAATGTACATTGTTGTTGGAGAGAAAGTTGAATGAGGAGCTGAATGAATAGCTAGTAGCTTTCTTTTCCTTCCTCTTTTTATACTATTTGACAAACAATATGCTGGATTCTGACCAGCAGATTCCAATTAATCAAAATCTGGACATTATTACAATTTTACTCCCTATTTGGAAAGGAGACACTGGGACAGTTTTCTTCTGATCTCTGGAATGCTATCTTCAGATAACAGTATTCTATAATATCTTCAACTGAAATTGTGTTTAGGCTTTTGATCATGGGTCTTATTTCTCATGTCTTCACAGCCATTCTATGCACATCTTTGATCGAATAGTGCTAGTCTGGAATGAAATGTCTTCTTATTCATTCTGACACAAATCCTTTCATTAAATGTGTTTGCAAACAAAAGGATAAATTTCACATGATTTTTTCCTTAAGCTGATTAGTCAAATAGTAAACAACAATTGAGTATATGTTCCTCAAGGTTACTGTCTGCTCAGGTATAGACACTGTATCAGGTTTTGTCAACTTCTACACTTTGTCTCACAATAATCCAGGCATTGTTCCAATGTAGCTTGTTGATAGCAACTAGCTCTAAACTTACATACTGTATCATCCTTCCCAGTGGTATCAGATATTAAAAAACATGGGAGATGAATCTTGTGGGATCCTCCGGGACAATTCCCAAAGGGTCAAGCAGGTATTACTTTTCGATAGCATCCAAGAGATAAGAGTAGAAACACTACAATGTGGCACCACTGTTCACAGTGAAGTTCATGTGATACTAGGTTGCTCTCTATGGCTACTAAGGGCTACATCATCTGGCAGTCAGCCCTGTAAAGCTGTCCGCTGGCCAGTATTCTATGGATGCAATCAAGGGGGAAATCCATTGCTTCTTTTTCTCCCTGATTGACATGCCATAGGTTTATAACCATGCTTTATACTGCATCTGACTGTATTCTTCCTTAGACCTATGCCATAACTGTTCAAGCAACCTGCTATTATTTTCATTGCTTGCAGCTGCTCCATATACTATTGGGTGTTACAGTCTCTTGTGCAGGGCAAGATATACCTAGGAGCTACTGTATCAAGTGCCTGGAATACTTCCTTATTCTACATCTCCATCAGGTCACTAGGAGTATCACCAGTCGGGTTCAAGAAAATATCTGCCAGATATCTCTAAGATCCAATCAGACCCATTAACCAATAGATCCCTATTTTTACCCAATGTTCAGGGTTTTAAAAAATATTTAGTTTCATCTTTTACTAAAAAATGTGGTGGTACTTTCTCAACAAAACTAACAGTTGAAATGGAAAACAGCAGAATGGGAATAGTAGATTCTGTAAGAAAAAGGACCACAATCCTAATTCAGCAATACAAATGTGGGTGAATAAACAAGGATTCAAGGCATTTTTAAAGGAATTAAGCATCAAAGTTTTCTGCCCGGATAGATGAATCTGTCAATAATGCTTACTCTCACATTTAATTTTAAAAATCAAGTTTTTCCCCATCCCATTTATGACAATGTTTGCCAGTGTTGGTGAACTCTTATCAAATAATGAACCATACAAAATCCTCACCCATGCCTAGACATGGACAGTTTTGCTGCTGTTTTTTACTTCATGAGTCTGGAAGCTCTTGTGTTGTAATTATTTGAGACAGATGATAAGTGAACTCTGCTCTGTACATGCTAGGCTCAAAGCTGCATGTAATTATCTTTGGCATCACTCTCAGGATCAGAAATGATATTTATAAGCACTCTCTTTTAAATGAAAGAAAAATAAATGCACCACAGGCTGAATTACACGACAGCTACTTCTTTATACCAAAGGGAGATAGAAAATGCAAAACAGGACTTCACCAGGGTGACCAGGTCTTAGTCACAGATCTTCGTCCTGAATCCACAGATCTTCCTCAATACATATGAGCGGACATCTATGGGATATTGGACTAGACAGGCCCTAAACTTGATCCAACAATGCTCTTAGGACTGATTTAGACAGATCTTTGTGCCTTTCCCAATTTTTAATGGAAAAAAGCTGTTGGCTTCTTTAAAGCACAGAGAGGTCGTAGGTTTCACTTAATAACATGAAAGCTTTATCTCCCGAATGATAACAGAAGCATTGAGAAGTCCTTTCATATATCCGATGGCTGCATCTTTGCTCCCATCATATAGCATAAGGGCATGTATCTAAACCCACAAATCCTGGTTATACAAACTATGAATTAACATCACAAAGTAAAGAAGGAAAAAAGGGGAAATGTTTATGAAACCCAAGCTGAAGCTTGTGAGTTAAATGGCAAAAAGGCTGTTTGAGCAATGGAGATCAAAAACAAAAACAGAATAACCAGTGAAATAAATTAACCAAAAACACAATGCAACCAAACCATAGTCATAATCTCATCCATTATAGACGGACTTATCCAACATGTCGCCCAATATTATTGAACTTAGTATTTGTATTATGTACCATATAAATCTCTCTTTGCATTGTACATTAAAGCAGCAAACTCTAATGTGGGCCTGATCTGAAAGAGTGTCAAATCCATTTGTTCAAGCCATTTATCTTTGAATTGGGATGTTGATTGGAACTCTTTTGCTCACTATTTTGCTCACTATTTTGCTCACCTGATTCTCCACGGGTGTCGTCTGGCATCTTCTTTCCTGGCTTGGAAAGGAACATAGGGAAGGGTTCTTTTTCTTCCAACACAGAGATACTCAATCAGGTGACCTGCTTCTGAGTGTTGCATACATGTGGTAATGTTCATAGTGATTTTCTAGCCTCCTTCCTTCTGCTCATATGCTGGCATCTGCCCCTGCCATTTCTCTTCTAGCATTTGCCCTCACTCACAATGAATTCCAAGGTTCTTTCTCTTGCTGTCCCTTTTAAAAAAAACCAATTTGAGCTTGTGTTGCTACCTATTGGGTTTATAACATTGGTTTAATTTTGCATTTCTTAGCTAAGAAGCCTTATCTGTGCTTAAAATATTTAGTAGGTTCAGCCCTCTTTCTCTTGCCCCACTGTTCCACCTACTGACCAAAAATGTAAGACCTCTGCAACAAATGAAGATGGTTTTACAAAGCCATGATCTGTAGAGTTAGAGAAGTCAGAAAGGGAGAAATAAATATTGCTAGGTTTAACAGGTTGTAGCTGAATGTTGAAGTCTTTAGGACTCATCTAAAACTTTTTTAAAAAACCTTTTTAATATTTTTATTTTATTTATTTATTATTCAAATTTATTCCCCGCCCATCTCCCATGCAATATGACTGTGTTTGACAACTCTATACTATTGTACCTGCCTACCCCACATCCAGTGTAGATGAATGGTGAGGTCATGGGTGTCACATGTCATAACTTTTTCTCTGTTCTACTGCCAGATTGAATAAAGCAAGTATAGATGTGGTGGCTTCTCCCTACCATCTGCTGGCTTTCTCTTGCCCTTTTCACCCTAAATATTGAGACATGTATAATCTAGAACAATTGGATTAAAGTGTTTTATGTACCCAAAATCAAGTCACTACCTTCTGGTAACTTTGATTAGGATCAGGGTATTAGTCCCCCATTGATAAGTGGCCCACATCAGTCTGGTTCACAGAGCTTTGCAACACAGTGTTTTGTAGATTACAGTTAAAGTCCTCCTCATGTGCTGAGAATAGGTCTGCTCAAACTTCACCAGCCCATTCAGTTGTGAAATTAAGGGTCAGCAGCCTGAGTCAAAATAGAAATAAAATAAATAGGAGGCTGCACAGAATTGGTTTCCTGTTCTCTCTCTCCCTCTGCAGTTGCTTTGAGGGGGCAAAAGTGATTTTCCAAAGCACATCAGAGAAAGATTAATGGTAGGGGAGAAATGTTGTTTTTTCCCACCATTTATGGCTGTTCTTCCCATTAATTAATTGTCAAATAACAGTAGAGTTTATACACAGATATGAATTTCGAAGATACATGATAAAGCCAAGTCATGCTGATTAATTTTTTTTCATAGCAGGAATGCCTAACCAATATTTTCCTAGAACTGTGAATTCTTGCTGCAATTTTATGCAGTAAAGAATGAATTAATGGGCTTTTTTTTTTGCAACTGAACTACAGAACACTGATTACTGTATTGGCCTAATTCTCACTTATTCACATAGTTGGTAACAGTCAGCAGAGAAAGTGAAACTGAAACTGGTGGGATATGATCCACAGCAATACTCAGAAGAACAAGGATGTGGATTTTGCCAGGACAGCTTCTGCAGCTCACTACAGAATCCAGTCAAAAGTGTGAAGGACAAATACAGTACTTAGATGCTGGATTTATAAAATATGTTTATGATATTATCACCAAGTGATGAAATCTTTGAAAAGATGGAACTGGGCAAGGGTGCAGTTCCAAACTGGATGCTAGAAATGGATGGAAGGAAGGAAGGAAGGAAGGAAGGAAGGAAGGAAGGAAGGAAGGAAGGAAGGAAGGAAGCATTTGTTTCACCTTGCTAGCGTAGTCTATCATATCTGGGCTGCAAAAGTCCAGACAGCCACTAGATGGCAACAAAGAGATATAGTAAACACAAACACTTAGTTTCTACCCAGTGGTCAACCAGACTGTAGCCGCTCAAATATGGTAGTCATAGGTTAGTTTACGAATGTTATAGAATCATAGTTTGACTATTTTAAATGACAAATAGTCAAGTATCTTCATTACATGGTATATTTAAAAAACAAAACAAAAACTCCAATCATATTATTGATCAGCAATAATTTAATGAATCACAAGTCTTCCCAAAGTATCTCCTTTTCAGCAGAACAAGCAGTGAGTTCTACCATTAATTTTACAATGATGGTGCAACATTGTTAAGAAGATAAACTTTGGACTCACGTCTAACACTATGATTCTCTCAAAATTGCCTGCACTTTTATTTATAATACACTAATTTCAGGAATTTGTCAGAATGATCTTGGTGAAAGAAGGATTATTTTCATGCTATCTTAACTTTTTCCCCTGAAACACTCCTTTTATGATAACATCCAAAGTACACCCACTCTTTAAAAGTTTTTAAACTATATTCCATGCTAATATATTGTACTGATTTATTATTGATAATAATTGGAATGAAGCAGATGTGTACTTTATCAAAGAGGATAAACATACCTGTCACAATTAGAAATAAAAACATAACTGTCATTTTTTGCTTCTGTTCTCAGTCCTCCCTTTTACATTTCCAACATATCCAGTAAACATGAAAAAGAATATTTTGTTGAGCTACTCTCATCTTAAGATGATGAAAAACATAATATTATTAAGACCTTTAGCCTCTACTTTGTTAATAGAAGGTATTCCAACTCTTTATTCCATAATACATTCCAATTAGAGAGTTTTAGACGCTACTAATACACCTGGACCAAATTATGAAATCATAATATGCTTTAATTGAATTTTCTGCTATTTTGTAACTTTAGGCAATTCAGATTCATCTAGCAACACCTCAAATAGTTTAAAGTTTTAATTAGCAATAAGCTGATCTAAAATATTAATACTTCTACCTGCCTATAACCAAAAAAAAGAAATCGAACTACAGGTATAAATTCATAATGTGAATAACGGTCAATATTTCTATGAAGGTTCTCAGTCATCCAGGTGGAATTGTCTGTAGCTTGAATCATGTCAACTGGATTTCTATTTTCTCAGTGGAAACGTTTCGCTCCTTATCCAAGGAGCTTCTTCAGTCTGAGCAAAGTTGGTAAGGGAATCCTAAAATCCTAAAATATCCTAAAATAAAATCCTAAAAATCCTAAAATAAAAAGATTTAAGGATTCCCTTACCAACTTTGCTCAGACTGAAGAAGCTCCTTGGATAAGGAGCGAAACGTTTCCACTGAGAAAATAGAAATCCAGTTGACGTGATTCAAGCTACAAACGGTCAATATTATATTTCCATCTCAACTTCTTTCAAATACAGTATGCCTTACAGCCTTTAATGCAGGAAATACAATAAAGCTATTGCTAAAGGTGGCACCAAGTCCCTGCCATGGTATCAAGTAGTCATAACTGTGCTTATAGTGATCTGTTGATTGGGGTTTCTTGTATTCCATGAAGAAGCTAAAGTCAACATATATACCAAGTGATAAATATTATACTCTCCATTATCATCTGACAGCTGTAATTTAGAGAGACAATCTATAGAGTTTCCCCTTCCCTTAAAAATAATTAATATCTTATCAGCCTGCTTAAAATAATTTAAATAATAATAATTTTAAAACTATTTTAAAGTTTAGACCAGTAGTTCTAATACTGAATTAAAAATAAGAGGAAATAAAGGATAGCCTTGACAAATTCAAGAAGATACCTTGATAGATGAAAATATAATCTCATTTGTAAAAATCTTGTCAAAGGGAATAGAGTACCATTGATCCAGTTAATAAAAAGGAGTAAATCCATATTTAGCCAATTAAAAAAAAAAAGGAAATCCATATTTAGCCAAATTTTGTTTCAAAAATTGAAAACTAATTGAAACTGAAATTGAAACTTAATTGAAACTATTTTAAAGTCCTTTTTCACACACATGCATATGGATGCATATCAAGATTGTCAAGTAGTGATCTAATACTTGATGACATTTTATAAACCTGGAGTGTGCAAGATCAATAATCAAGAACGTTGTTTGTTTTATTTTTGTTTTCTTGTGGTTTTTGTTTTGTGTGCCTTGAAATCAGTCTTGACTCCTGGCACCCGCCTGGACATGTTCATGCAGTTTTCTTGGCAACATTTTCAGAAGTGGTTTGCCATGGCCTCCTTCCTAGGGCTGAGAGAGAGTGACTGGCTCAAAGTCACCCAGCTGAGAACTCATGGTTTCCTGGTTTCTAGCCTGGTGCCTTTAACCATTACACCAAGCTGGCTCTCAATCAAGAGTAATATTCTCTGAAATCTACGTACCAGAATTGCTGTCAATATTTTGCATCCATATTTAAGGAAATGGAATAATAGCTTGCACAGTTAGCAGAATTTTTCCAGCCTTCATATTCATTTATATAAAGCTCATTGAAGGAGGTTGGAAAAACCGTATTTAAAAAGGCATTACTATAGACCTCTGGTAGTACTGGGTCAAAAAACTTAATATACGTCTTATATTATTAAATGGGATAACCATCCAGACCAGGAGTTTTTCCTGATTTCATAGATTTAATCATTGCTTGCACGGATAATGGTGCAGCTAAACACAGTAGGCAGCCTGATAATGCATTATCGTACAAAGAACTAAATCATATAAAATTTATTAATTTCCTCTTCAGTTACAGTTGACTCAGTATTGTATAATTGACTCAGTATTGTACAGTTGAGAGTACACATTCAAAATTGCTGATTTGAGTCATATTACTACATTATTACTGTATACTGTATGTAGAATACTGTAGTTCAGATCACAAACTTCTTATTGCAAAATTTAGAATCAGACTAAAGAGAATAGGGAAGACCCACAGATCAGTTAGATATGAGCTCACTAATATTCCTAAGGAATATGCAGTGGAGGTGAAGAATAGATTTAAGGGACTAGATTTAGTAGATAGGGTCCAGGAAGAACTATGGACAGAAATTCTCAACATTGTTCAGGAGGCGGCAACAAAAAACGTCCCAAAGAAAAAGAAAACCAAGAAGGCAAGATGGCTGTCTGCTGAGACACTGGAAGTAGCCCAAGAAAGAAGGAAAGCAAAAGGCAACAGTGATAGGGGGAGATATGCCCAATTAAATGCAAAATTCCAGAGGTTAGCCAGAAGAGATAAGGAATTATTTTTAAAAAAGCAGTGCGCGGAAGTGGAAGAAGACAATAGAATAGGAAGGACAAGAGACCTCTTCCAGAAAATTAGAAACATCGGAGGTAAATTCCAGGCAAAAATGGGTATGATCAAAAACAATGATGGTAAGGACCTAACAGAAGCAGAAGAGATCAAGAAAAGGTGGCAAAAATATATGGAAGATCTGTATAGGAAGGATAATAATATTGGGGATAGCTTTGACGGTGTGGTCAGTGAGTTAGAGCCAGACATCCTGAAGCGTGAGGTTGAATGGGCCTTAAGAAGCATTGCTAATAACAAGGCAGCAGGAGACGACGATATCCCAGCTGAACTGTTTAAAATCTTGCAAGATGATGCTGTCAAGGTGATGCATGCCATATGCCAGCAAATTTGGAAAACACAAGAATGGCCGTCAGATTGGAAAAAAAACAACTTATATCCCCATACCAAAAAAGGGAAGCACTAAAGAATGTTCACATGGGGCGTGGTGGCTCAGCGGGTAAGATGCCAGGCTTGTCGATCGGAAGATTGCAAGTTTGGAGGTTCGAATCCCTAGCCCTGTGTGTGGAGTGAGCTCCCACACTAGCTCCAGCTCTTGCCAACCTAGCAATTCGAAAGCATGCAAATGCAAGTAGATAAATAGGTACCACTTCGGTGGGTAGGTAACAGCGTTCCGCGTGGGTCATGCCGGCCACATGACCGTGGAAGCGTCTTCGGACAACGCTGGCTCTTCGGCTAACAAACGGAGATGAGCACCGGCCCCTAGAGTCGGACACGACTGCACAAATGTGCGGGGGGAACCTTTACCTTTTAAAGAATGTTCAAACTATCAAACAGTGGCCCTTATTTCACATGCCAGTAAAGCAATGCTCAAGATCTTGCAAGGTAGACTCCAGCAATTCATGGAGTGAGAATTGCCAGATGTACAAGCTGGGTTTAGAAAAGGCAGAGGAACTAGAGACCAAATTGCCAATATCCGCTGGATAATGGAGAAAGCCAGGGAGTTTCAGAAAAACATCTATTTCTGTTTTATTGACTATTCTAAAACCTTTGACTGTGTGGATCATAACAAATTGTGGCAAGTTCTTGGTGGTATGTGGATACCAAGTCACCTTGTCTGCCTCCTGAGGAATCTGTATAACGACCAAGTAGCAACGGTAAGAACAGATCACGGAACAACGGACTGGTTTAAGATTGGGAAAGGAGTATGGCAGGGCTGTATACTCTCACCCTACCTATTCAATGTGTACGCAGAACACATCATGTGACGTGCTGGGCTTGAGGAATCCAAGGCTGGAGTTAAAATCGCTGGAAGAAACATTAACAATCTCAGATATGCAGATGCTACCACTTTGATGGCTGAAAGCGAGGAGGAGCTGAGGAGCCTTATGACGAAGGTGAAAGAAGAAAGTGCAAAAGCTGGGTTGCAGTTAAACCTCAAAAAAACAAGATTATGGCAAACAGCTTGATTGATAACTGGCAAATAGAGGGAGAAAACATGGAGGCAGTGACAGACTTTGTATTTCTAGGCACAAAGATTACTGTAGATGCTGACTGCAGCCAGGAAATCAGAAGACGTCTACTTCTTGGGAGGAGAGCAATGGCAAATCTTGATAAAATAGTTAAGAGCAGAGACGTCACACTGAAAACAAAGGTCCACATAGTTAAAGCAATGGTATTCCCTGTAGTAACCTATGGCTGCGAGAGCTGGACTATAAGGAAGGCTGAGCGAAGGAAGATAGATGCTTTTGAACTGTGGTGTTGGAGGAAAATTCTGAGAGTGCCTTGGACTGCAAGAAGATCAAACCAGTCCATACTCCAGGAAATAAAGCCAGACTGCTCACTTGAGGGAATGATATTAAAGGCAAAACTGGAGTACTTTGGCCACATAATGAGAAGACAGGATACCCTGGAGAAGAAGCTGATGCTAGGGAAAGTGGAAGGCAAAAGGAAGAGGGGCCGACCAAGGGCAAGATGGATGGATGATATTCTGGAGGTGACGGACTCGACCATAGGGGAGCTGGGGATGGTGACGGCCGACAGGAAGCTCTGGCGTGGGCTAGTCCACGAAGTCACGAAGACTCAGAAGCGACTGAATGAATAAACAACAACTATATTATTACAATTGTTTCAGCCTAAGGTAAAGGTTCCCCCCAGCACATTTGTTCAGTCGTGTCCAACTCTAGGGGCCGGTGCTCGTCTCTGTTTGTTAGCCAAAGAGCCAGCATTGTTCAAAGATCCTTTAACGGTCATGTGGCCGGCATGATGCACACAGAACGCTGTTACCTTCCCACCGAAGTGGTACCTATTCATCTACTTGCATTTGCATGCTTTCAAATTGCTAGGTTGGCAAGAGCTGGGGCGAGTGCGGGAGCTCACTCCGTCATGTGGGGCTAGGGATTCGAACCTCCAAACTTGCGATCTTCCAATCGACAAGCCTGGCGTCTTACCCGCTGAGCCACTACGCCCCCGAATAATGTTTCAGCCTAGAGGCTAGTAATTTACCAGACCTTTCACCTTCTCCCAATATCTTTGCCTTTTATGAGCCAATGAATATTCAGTTTAAGCGACATTTAAAGAATTAAGTTCCTGTTTCAGACTCAGAAAAGTTTTGAGTATTTCTTTGTTTGCAAGTTTCTAAATGTAACAGATTTTGCTTTTTGGATTAGATCAGAGAATTCAGTAGCATTGTGTTTCTTGAATATATTTGGAGTATATACTGTACATCTTCCAGGGGATGCCTTTCCTTGATGCCCTCCCCATTAACTCCAGTAGGTGAGACAAATGGGTCTTCCACAGCTTATGTGCTCTAATGGCGAAAGGAAAAAAAATATGATAAAACTTAAATGAATAGTATCACCTCCACACCCTGTGCAATGGGGTGTGTGTCTAGAGAAATCAGTCCCCTCTCCTATTCTTTTGGGAGATAGATCAATCTCACAAGGTATAAATAGAAACAAGCTTCCTTTTTAAAAAAGGGGGGAGAGAAAATGTAAAGAAAATTTATAATTAACAAAACACTTAAATTTATCCTAAATTAAAGGAACTCTTATAGGTTCTAAGTTGCATAAAAACACACAGTTTATTCAGCATGTACACAGAACAGAAATATTAGGGACAATAATTATCTGAGACAATAAAGTAGACAGACAGAAGAAGGAAGGAAGGAAGGAAGGAAGGAAGGAAGGAAGGAAGGAAGGAAGGAAGGAAGGAAGGAAGGAAGGATTTTCCTTCTGTCTCAACTCCTTCTGGACATCCCGCCATATCCCTGAGAATTCCAGTAAGTGAATTCTGAGGCTTCTGGGGAGATGGAAGGTGCCCTGTTTCTCTTCTGTTTCCAACTTCTCCTCTCTGTTTTTAAAAGCAAGCCATTTCTTCTCTTTACCAGAAGGGGAAGGATTTGGGTGTCCTCACTTTGTACCCAACCCAGGGCATGTAACTGTCCTTCAGGCAGATGTTGATTCTATGTAGATGCTATCAGTGAATGTGTTTACTGGGGATGCCTGAGCCTTCCTGGCAAGGAGCCTGCAGTCTTGTGAAAGTAGGCTAGCTACTCACCACAGTATTGTCTTCACATATTTTTCAAAATGCCAGAAAGTTTCTCAGAAAGGTGGATCAAAGAAAAAAGCATTTGCACCATACTTTTCTTCTAGCTCTGCTAAATGGCTTGCCCAGAAACTCTCCCCCCATTTCATTTCTTGACCATTATTGTGCTTGCCAATCATTACAAAATCATTGTCGGAGACAAAAGTCACACAGTGCTTTGGGCAGAAGCCTGAATCAAAGAGGCTTTGATTCAAAGGGTTTTGCAATTATTTTCAGCATCTCCTTGGTTTATTGTGAACATGGCCAGAAAGTAAGCCCTAACTGGGGAAAAAAAATCTTCAAAGGTGACAACGTCTGGAAAAAAAAGTTGTCAGAACTTCCATCTGACAAATGCACTAGAATCTTGTGGTAATTGCTCTTAGGTAACAACTGTGTTTCCTTTTCCAAGCAGTGAGTAAGTCACTGGCAGGGTTTTTTTTGTTTTTGTTTTTTGGATCTTCACACACATTTCCAAGCTATTTCACTATCTGGAAACTTCTGCCTAAAATTTTACTGGAAATACATTCACCACAAATGACAAATTGTGGCTCCAGGGGGAAATATGTGTCTTTAACAAGTAGTTATGTCTTCATTCCTCTATCTCTAGATAATGTGGAGTTACCAAGCACTCAGGTTTTTATTTATTTATTTATTCATTTAATTTATATGACCACCCATCTCTCCCAATGGGGAACTCTTAAACACTGATTTCCCACATTTGTCCTGAATTTGACAGTAGCAATATATCCCTTTACATCATAAATCCCACAATGGAATATTGAGAAGCCATAGAAACATACTTCAAAAAAGATATGCATGTTTTCTTTTTCATGTGGTTTTATAACCCTCTGCAGAATATGAGGAAGTGAATGTAATTTCATAATATTTTTGCTTGGATTTATAGGGGGAGGGGACCTAATGGGATATTAAAATATTCAAAAAGATAAGCAAGGACATGAGCACTTAAGCAGTTGTTTTTTTAAAAAAAAAATACCGTTTTGGATAACAGAAAACCTGTTATTGTCCAGTCTGACTCTGACTCTGAGCTAGAGGAAAACGAAACTCACAACAGAAACAAAACTTATCTTGTACAGCAACCAACAAGCAGAACTCGTGATGAGCAGGTGCAGGGTCAAAAGTGTGATACTCACGATCCAACTTGTGATAAGCAGGTGCAGGAGTCCAGACCTGGGGATGACCCAGCAGTGTGGGAGAATCCTGAAGAGATGATTGGTCCAGAACCAGGAACTAAGTCTAGAGCACCAATCAATGCATGGAAAAGGAAGGCTGAGAAGTGCGCCAAGCAGAAGGAAACCCGATTGGCTCCTGAGGTACTGTTCTATTCGGAGAATAGAATAAAAGGACGGCAGAGCAAGCAACTGATTGCAGGTGACAACCATTTCAACAAGCTAACAGCTTCGGGAGAAGTCCAGCCTGAACAGTCTTCGGATTCTTACCATGTAGCCACCATGGAACCAGAACCAGAACCTTGCCTTATTTCTGAACTGAACTCAGCTGCATCTGAGTCTCAAGCTGCAACTTTGCCAAGCGAGACGGGGTCTCATCTCGCAGTTCTTCAGCAAACCTTAGCACATTGCGGTCCTGAAGCTTCAGCTCGGCCACGTCTAGCTGCTTCAGCCAAGTTCAGCCCTGAATCCTTAGTCAAGCAACTTCCTGACAGTTCGGCTCAGCCTCATCAGCGTGCTACTGGTCAGTCTTATTGTGCTGGCTTTGTGCCGTCGTGCCTTGTTGTTCCAGAAGTACCTTGTCTAGTCTATCCAGTCCAGTATTCCCTTGCTGCTCTAGAGGAATCTTGACCAGAGAATCCAGCCCAGCTTTGTCCTGCAGATCCAGCTCAGCATTGCCTTGCTGATCCAGAGGAAACTTGTCCAGAGAATCCAGCCCAGCCTTGCCCTGCAGATCCAGCCTAGCGTTGCCTTGCTGACCCAGAGGAACCTTGTTCAGAGAATCCAGTCTAGTTGCCTTGCTACTCCAGAGGAACTTTGTCCAGAGAACTCAAGTCCAGTTTTGCCTGGCCAGTCCAGTCTTGCCTTGTGGTTCCAGTCCAGTGTATCCTGTCACTCCTGAAGAACCTTGTCCATCGTATCCAGTTTAGCATTATTATGTAATCCAGCTTGGTCCTACCTCAGTGTTTCAGAAGGATCTAACCCTGAGCTCCAAGTTAAGTCTTGCAGAATTACTCAAGCCTTGCACCTTGATCCAGAAGAATTGGTTTACTTGTTGTGAACTCTAGCTTGTGTTACTGCATAGCTGCTAAGCTTTCCTATTGCAACCAATCGTGAAGTTCCAGTTGATTCAAGCAAATTACAATGTGTGCTTAAAGACTTACTGTTTGTAAATAGTTTTATAATAAAATAAAACCATTTCCTTAAGAGTTCCTGGTGGTCTCATACCCGAACAGAACAAAACCTTGCTATACATACATACATACATACATACATACATACACACACACACACACACACACACATATATGTGTGTGTATATATATATATGTGTGTGTGTGTGTGTGTGTGTGTGTGTGTGTGTGTGTGTGTATTTTGAGGGAGTTGGGCGGTGATAAATTTGATAAATAAATAAATAAAATAAATAAATAAATATGCCCATGCAAATTAATGGTCCAAACCTGATTGCATTAAGGGATTTGGCTGGAATCAATTAAGGCATTAAAATATAATTGGATCAATTTTCTGAATTGGTTTGAATATAAATTGAATTTGAACAGACTGAACTGAATCAGTCTTGATTTTCAAAGCCTATCTTGTGACAAGTTTATATTTGATTTTACAGGTAGTCCTTGTTTAGCGACCACAATTGGGACCTGCAATTTGGTCATTAAGCAAAGCAGTCACTAAGTAAAACTGTGACGGTGATTATGATCTTACTTCAGCTTTTCTTTGCTTTACAGACCTGCAAAGGTCATAAATGTGAGGATTGGTCGTAAAGTTACTTTTTCATTACTGTCGTAACTGCAAATGTTTGATAAATGAGGCAGTCGCTAAACGAGGACTACCTGTATAATAAAAGATTGTAAACTAACAGATGTACAACATGCTTGGAATTACCTGGCCTTGGTTAAATGTATAATTTTAGTATTGGAAGAAGGAAAAATTGGATAATCTTTCTTTGTGTAAGAAGTGAATTTAGTAAGAGCAAAGGAAGTAGTTTTCTGCCCTTAGAATCAACAGGAGTACAGATTATTTTTTAAAGTACAATTTCAATATCCAGACTGATTCAAATGAAAATCAATCTGCCCATTGCTATTGCCATTTTCAGAGTGACACAATACTTTTCACTACATACAGTGAAGCAAACTGTTTTATTTTACAGTGGAGTTTTACTAGCCTATATCAAAATGTATTCCATCTTGTAAATGGCATTTGTGTATTAAGAGTAAAAAGCACAGCTCCAAAGATTCTGCTCTCTCTATCAGTCTAAACAGTTGAGAATTACACTGACCACTCTGTCTTTATAAAGGCCATATGGCTTTTATAAAGTCTGGTTTCTCTCAAGATTCATAAAAACAATGCTGGTCTCATACAGGCTATAACACCATGGAGTCCCCTCCCCCTGAAATAGCTATGACAGCAAGAACATTCTCTCTCAACACTCCATTTGTGGGTCTTCATCCTTGTTGAGATTCTGTAGGAAAATACTTCACCTTGATCTAGATGAGAATGTTCAGCCATCATGATATTTGCTGTAGAATGTATTCTCTGTTTAGCAAATAATTTTCAGATCTGAATTGCTTCAAATGATCAGTCATGTGGTCTTTCAACTAATTCCACTTGATTCTATTATATACAATTATTATCATGATTTTCATTTCAATAAAGGGAAATTGTTTGCATTCCCTGTTTTGAAATTGGAAAATGCATAATCTTCCAATAACTAAAGAGGAGATGTTTCTAACTTTATTATACAATAATCTGCCTAGGGAGAAATCTTGTGTGTGTGTGTGTGTGTGTGTGTGTGTGTGTGTGTGTGTGTGTCTTCAAGCCAGTGTTGACTCCTGGCAACTGCCTGGACTAGTCCCTGCAGTTTTCTTGGCAAGGTTTTTCAGAAGTGGTTTGCCATTGCCTCCTTCCTAGGGCTGAGAGAGAGGGACTGGCCCAAGGTCACCCAGCTGGATTTGTGCCTAAGGGGGGACTAGCACTGGTCTCCTGGTTTCTAGCCTGGTGCCTTAACCACTACATCAAGCTGGCTCTGCAATCATTTATGTATGCGAAAAATCATATAAACTTACACAACTATGGGAACAAAAATAAATAAAATTGAAAACTTTTTCCTGTCCTCTTTTTTTGTTTTAATTTGGGATATTCATGGAAATGAACTTTGCTGTGGTACTCATGAAAGCACTGAATGGAGGCTGGTAGGCTTCATCTATGTCTAAAAATGCACATAAAACATCCCCTTGGTTCATAAATGGTGCCTCTGAAAAATAATAGGTTTTTCTGGAAGTTGTGTGCAAAAAGGAAGTTCTATACATAAAAAAGGGTTTACATTGGCCTCAAGTATAAATTATTTTTAAAAGCCTGCAACAGAGGCATCTATGTAACAAACCATGTCAGGGAAATTGGCCTTTAGAATTGACTATTTGACTGCTTTATTTTCAACATTTGAACTGTTCTTTCCTTAAGTTGATCCACCCCTAATTCTTATTAGTCTATGAAAAGAATATCAGAATATTTTTGGCATCCAGAGAGAGATTTTATGTATTCATTTACTTATTTAAAATATTTATTTATTTAAACTATTTCACTATTGAAAAATCCCCTAACTAAAATTAAAAATAATCCAGTACACACAAGAAAACCCAAGGCACTAAATTATAACTTCACAACGAACACACATAGAATGAGCTCCCCTAACATCCTGACCCTAACACCTGGGGGAAAACGCCAGGCTGTAACAACCTTCCGGAAGGCCGAGAGGGTCGGTGCCCTCCAAATCTCAGGGGGAAGGCTGTTCGGCAGAGCAGGCGCAGCGATAGAGGAGGCCTGCCTCCTCAGCCCTGCAAGATGGCCTGTTTAAAAGAGGGGACGTGGAGCATATGGTGCAACAGGCAGATACTCTCGGAGGCAGATAATCCCGCAGTTAACCTGGTCCTGGGCCATCCAGGGCTTTCAAAGTGATAACCAACACCTTGAATGACCCCGGGAAGCATCCTGAAAGCCAGTGCAGCTTGTGCGGCATTTACACTCTTATGCCCACCTAGATGTTCAATCTGTTTGTCCTTTGTGTCAGTTTTATCACAAGCCCATTCTATCCTGTTTTTTAAAATGAAAGTTTGCACCTACATGTATATACAGTATTTCCCTTTCTAACACATGTCATATGCATCTTTAAATTAAGAGCTATATTTTGAAATTCAGATAAGTGTGAACTCTAGGGGGGAAAAAAACTTTGTTCCAATCTATACGATGGTTTGATCAAAGGAAATTCTACCTCTCTACTACCTAAGGGTTAATTCTGTCTAACATTCTGCAAGTGGATGTCACATATAATCTTATTGTACTTTAGACTGTAAAAAAGATCACGCCTCTGGATTCAACGTCTTTATTTTCCTCTATGAGGTTGAATATGCTGATTCACAAATGGAAGCAATTAATAGACTGTTTGAAACATAATCCAACAGGGCCCCAAACGCCCAAACTCAGTTGCTACTAATTACAGGACATCTTGTATTCTCACATAAATACATCTTGCATAATCTGTCATGATTAGCTGCCTTTATGACAAACATCCCAGGAATTACATAGAGAAGTGGACTTGATAAAGTAGTTTTAGCCCACCTCTGGCAAGTGATAATAAATACATAAATAAAGCAAACCACAAAATTCACTCCATTTGTTAATAATAATAAAAATAATAATACATTTCTTCCAATCAATACCACAATTTATGGAAATCTTTGAATACCAAATACTGAAGTGAGAAAGCAGATGGCAAGAAAAATCAAGTTCATACCTCAGTTCCAAAAGTTTATGTCATGGTCTCGAAGCCCTGGAAAGTATTTGAGCTCTACCCAGAGAAAGGACAGTCAGCCAAATCGATTCCCCTGTTCTCTTTGTTCTCAAGAACTCTGAATTGTTCCAGACATCTGTCCCAGTCCATCTTCTTTTCCTCTCTGCATTCTACATTTTTAAAATGTTATCATCTACAACTAGTTAGTCCATCCCAGCTCAAAATAAGGTTGCACTTATAGCTATTTGCTTTTTAAATTTCCTCCATCATATTTTTTTTAAAACTGTTTCTTGAAGGACTACTGGGTTGTTCAAACACGGGATTCTAGATGCAGAAGCATTTTCCAGAAGGAGGCAGCATAACTGAAATGTATGGTGTGACTGGAATTTGCACACATGGTATCTGCTGCTACAATAGATCGGCTGGTTTTTCTTGCGTGTGAACTTTGGGACTCATTGTCACATTCCATGATGGGAATATGATATAGCAGCCTTAAGAATGTATTGGATATTTTTTGGCAAGCCCATCTTTTTCAGAAAGTTGACTGGTTTAGGAAACGGTCCCACATGCTAGAATAAGATCATAGGAAGCTGTCTTACATGGAGTCAGAATTTTGATCCCACTAGCCTAAAATAGGCAGCATTGACCTACAGCCACTCTCCCAGGATTTCAGACTGGAATCTTTCCCAGCCATTGCTTTAATCAGAGATTAATCTGGAATCTTCTGTATATGCTAAGCTGTGATTCTTCCTTTCAGATTGGAAACACTGTTCAGAATTCTCCCGGGAACTGCACTGGAAATGAGAACAAACAGATACAGTATACTGTGCCTGGCCAGGGTTTGAAATTCACATAACTTTCACAGTATTAATCAGCCACTTTTTTTCATCAGCTAAGCATAAGCTTAGGGTCCTAGTCTTTTTATTATTTATTTATTTATTTATTTATTTATTTATTTATTTATTTATTTATTTAAATTTATTGGCCACCCAACTCCAGTGGACTCTGCGTGGAGTACAAAACTAGGGAAAACATAAAAACAGCTAAAAACATTGAAACACACAGACAGCCCAGACTAAAATATTCTAATGGACAGCAAAAACAACAAAACAAAACAAAACAAAACAAAACAAAACAAAACAAAACAAAACAAAACAAAACAAAACAAAACAAAACAAAACAAAACAAAACAAAACAGGGGCCCTAGACAAACAATAATACATCAACTTCAGGCCAGGTTTTTCAAAGCTTTCTGGAACCCCAGGAGAAAGGGCACTCCTTATCTCTGGGGGGATGCTGTTCCAGAGGGTGAGGGCCACAACAGAGAAAGCCCACTTTCTAGGTCCCACAAGATGGCAATGTTTAATGAAGGGGACCTGAACACACCCACTCTGCTGGAATATGCTGGGCGGGCATAAACAGTTGGAGATAAGCAGTCCCTCAGATATCCAGGCCCTGTGCCATACAGGACTTCATAGGTAATAACCAGCACCTTGAATTACACTTGGAAGCCAATTGGCAGCCAATGCAGCTTGCCTAGCAGTGGTGACAAATGGGCACACCCAAGAGGCACCTGTTACTACTCATGCCTCTGCATTTTGAACCAGCTGTAGCTTCTGGGTGGTCTTCGAGGGCAGCCCCATGTAGAGCACATTGCATTAATCCAATCATGAGTGACTGTCTGAAGGGCCTCCTGATTGAGGAAAGGGCACAACTAGCACACAAGATGAACCTGTGCAAAGGCTGTCCTGGCCACAGCTGCCACCTGCTCTTTGAGTAGCAGCTGTAAGTCCAGAAAGACTCCCAAGTTGCCCACCAGTCTTGACTGGGGTAGTGCAGCCCATACCAAGGCCAAAGATGGTGACATCCCTTACCCAGGGGGTCCAAACTGCCACAGCCACTCAGTCTTGTTAGGATTGAGCCGAAGTCTGTTCTGCCCCATCCAGACATGAACAGACTCCAGGTCAATACATCGACAGCTTCACCTGTGCCGCTCAGTGCAGAGATGTAAAGTTGGATATCATCAGCATAATGATGATACCGCACCCCAAACTGGTGGAGGACCTCACCCAGTGATTTCATGTAGATGTTGAACAGGAGAGCGTTGAGCCCTGAGGCACCCCACACAAAAGGGGCACAAATGCAATCTCTCCCCCCGTCAATACTGACTAGAAACAACTGCTGAGGAAGGAGGTGAACCACTGGAGCATATTTTCCATTAATATTAATGTTTTAATTTTTTTTATAATTGTTTTTATTATGGTATATTTTTAATGTTTGTTTTTTTATAGTCTGTTTTTATTGTATGCTGCCCAGAGCCACATAACAGGTAGTCCTCGGTTAACAACCACATGTTCAGTGATCATTCAAAATTACGACAGTGCTCAAGAGTAGTGGTTATGACCGGTCCTCGAAGTTCCAGCAGTCCCAGCAATCCTGCGGTCACTGATTGTAATCTGGGCATTTGGCAACCGGCTCTCACTTACAATGACTGCAGCATCCTGCGGTCACGTGATCACGATTTGCAACCTTCCCTGCCAGCTTCCCACAAGCAAAGTCAATGGGGAAGCCAGCAGGAAAGGTCGCAAGTTGCTCCGGTAAGTCTCCCCCCCACACCCTCCCCTAGCCCCTTTGCATTCATACTGTGCCTTCCATGCAACCCACACACCCTCCCTGAGCCTCACTGCACTGGTACTGCACCTCCCTAGCCACCTGCCCACCCTCATGCACCCTCCCCCACCAGGCAGCAGCCACCCGAAGCCCCACTGTGCTCGTGCCACACCTCCCTGGCCACCTGCACACCCTCGTGCACTCTCCCCAAGCCTCTCTGCACTCACGTCTCACCTCCCCTGCCACCCACGCCCACTCGTTCACCCTCACACACCCTCCCCTACCTAGCAGCAGCCATTCCAAGCCCCGCCATACTCGCACTGCACCTCCCTGGCCATCTGCACACCCTCTCGCTCCGTCTCCCACCCGGCAGATGCCACTTACCTGCCTGCTGACCTGCTTGCAAGCCACCTGGGACTTGCAACTTCCTGATGGCTTCCCCACTGACTTTGGTTGTTGTCCCCACAATCCTCACTTAACGACAGCAACTGGGACTGCAGGGGTTGCTGTTGCTAAGCAATGCAGTCACGTGACATCACACTTTATGACTGCATCGCTTAGCGATGGAAATTCCAATTCCAATTGTCATCATAACTCAAGGACTATCTGTATGTGAGATGGGCAGCTATATAAATGTGAGAATGAATGAATGAATGAATGAATGAATGAATGAATGAATGAATGAATGAATGAATGATACAATCTTTGCAATATTGAGTCTCATACTGAACAAGTTTAAGCTTTTAGAAGAACTAGAACTTAATGCTCCTTATAAATGTTTCTGGGCATTATGGCTGTTCATAACATCCACCACACCATCTGGACACCTTCTCTCTGAGAATTCTGCTCTGCTTGCTAGTATGATCATCATTCTCCCCCATCATGCATTTTCCTTTCTTGGAAAACCACTTGCAGTAGCTTTGCCACTCTAAATTTGAGTGGGGTGTTATAAATAAATCTGGGGTGTTGGCACTCACCTTGGTATGTCTGCAGAGGATGTAACATGGGCCCCAATGTCCAAAAGAGATAGAAACAAAATGTCAGGACTGGGAGGTATTTCTAATCTCCTCCTAAGAGGCAGTGCAATTAAGATTGCCCAGCAAGGTGCTGTTCAGATGCAGGATAAGTGCAGAAGAGGAAAATGTGAAATGGCACAGCTATAGAGTTTCAAAAGGAAGAAAGGAGTGTTCAAAATGACTAACTGTAGAACTCAGGCTGGCCTCTTTTGCCACACTTTCTGTCTGTCAGCTGAAGCATCTGATTACAGTGAAAAGGTAAAGGTTCCCCCTGCACATTTGTGCAGTCATGTCTGACTCTAGGGGCTGGTGCTCATCTCCGTTTGTTAGCCAAAGAGCCAGCATTGTCCGAAGACACTTCCACGGTCATGTGGCCGGAATGATGCGCACAGAATTATGTTACCTTCCCACCGAAGTGGTACCTATTCATCTACTTGCATTTGCATGCTTTCGAATTGCTAGGTTGGCAAGAGCTGGGGCAAGTGCGGGAGCTCACTCTGTCACGCGGGGCTAGGGTCTCGAACCTCCGAACTTGCGATCTTCTGATTGACAAGCCTGGCATCTTACCCGCTGAGCCACCACGCCCCACTCTGATTATAGCAAGTGACAATAAATAAAATGTTCAGTGACAAAATTTACTGAATGACTAGTTTATAAAACAGATCCAGCTGGGCAAAATAAGTCTATTACGGAACATGTTAATCTTAGCATGAGACTAACAAGTAAAAATTTTTGGCTGCCTTTGGTTGCTAGACAATATGCTAATAGTGATGCATTCTGAATGACCCATTATTATAATTTGAAAATTTAAAGAACAAATTAACCATTATTTGCATCTTTTTCTGCAAATAAAATCCATATTATTGCTACTCCAGCAAAATTGCCATTGTTTACCAAATAAAACTACAGGTGATTTTTTTTATGTTAGATTATGGTGTGATAGTGTAAACATTCTTACATATCCTTAAAGTTAATGCTGAATCCTTCTTAGCTAGATAGTTGCCATCTATTTCTTTTTAAGAAATAAGACAGAGAAATAGCAACACAAGCTAGTGATTTTAAAATAAATACAACATATGTATCAGCTAATCATTAGGAATATTAAAATATGGTAACTCATGTAGCAAAATGTCTTACCGGCAAAATGTGGTTTCATTAACTAGGAAAAATGGGAATAAAATTATGTTATTTTGATCCAGCAAAATGGATACAAGTAACAAAATCTTACTGTCTCTGGAGATTTGAAATCAGAGCTACAGAAGCCGAATCAAACAGATGGAGAGCATATTTACCTAGAGAAAAATGAAGATCTTTACCTACACCAAGAAAATTGCAGTAAATAATAGTATGTCTTATCCAGGCAAAATAGATGAAGAGCATGAATACAGTATGTCTGATTTCCCAGTGACAGTGGTTTATCAAAAAGACAGATATTTTTGGTAGATTTATGCGAAATGCAACTTTCATACTAGTTGGTTTGCCTTAAAGAAGACAGAGGTCTTGGGCACAAACAGGAATTTGGAAGAGAAAGAGAAGCTTTGCTCATTGCATATGGAGCAAAAGAATTAGCAGATGACATAATTCCAATTATTTCCAAAGAGATAGCCATTATTAGTTTGTTTTTCCATTAACAGGCTAACAGTGTTTTATTTGAATCCATTCTTAAAATTGTACCTGCAGGTTCTAACACTTTTATTGGTGAAATGACAAAACAGGCTTAATTTTTTGCTCTCATTTTAAATAGATACTGTTGTTGACTGTCTCCAATAAATAATACTCAACGTATTGTAGAAAGCTAATTAAAATCCCATATGACAGCGCTACATCCTGAAACTGTATTATACAGAAATAATTGAAAAACAGTGAGATATTTAGCACCTGCTAAATTATTTTTTCAGAGGATGAGTCAATATGCAACAATTCATTCATTCTAAATTTTTTTCCATCTGGGATTCCATAAAATTTATTTTTCAGATATTTCTGGCTTTGATACTGAGTTTTTCTGCAGTTGTCTAAAAGCTACACACCTAAGCCCGGGGGTGGGGAAACTACTTATTAAAAAAAAGAAAAAGAAAACATGTACAAAATTTCTGACTAGCCAACTGAAAGAAAGAAAATTGAAATCATATGACATATGTAATGTTATACATGCGTACTACGTACATACACACACATACACACACTAATAAATAAGACCCAGTAGCAAGTAAATCCACTTGGAATTGCCAGGGGCCACAAGATTGCAAGGACCTTTTCTTTATACCTTTTCTCACACATGTTCTTACAGCAACCTTCCCAATCTGAACAGTAGCATTGCAGGGAAGGGGTCAAAAGTGGAAAGTTGGTAGCTTCAGCATGGCAATCAAAGACCACTGTTTTGTGTGTGCATCAGTGTTGCATGCATATGCAAAAGAATAGGGCTCTGCTTATGATACAAAATACAAAATATAAAACACAACCATAAAATCAACATAATTAAAATCAAACTCAAAAGTTAAAATTAATGTACGTAAATATTATTAAAATATGCCTTAGATATCTATTCTGAACTAACCACAAGGGCCTTGTTACATCTTTTAGTTACGCTGTTACTAAAAACCACAAACACCTATGTACATAAAATAATTATAACTTTAACAACCAATTCTTGGTTGGCCTTTAGTTAACAAGTGAAGTCAAATGCACTCTTACAGCACTGAAAATGTTCATCAATTTTTTATACTGTTTTCCATAATTTCATGCTCCAGGTAATCCTCCACTGCACTACTATGAATTTCCAGATAAGGCAATATCTCATTCCCTCCTTAATTAAATGGGGATCTTAACAGCTTTTGGAGTCAATTCTACCCCATGGGAATGAATAAGGCTACTGAAAAAATAAGCACATGAAGTGCTTGAGGTGAAAAAAAAACATGTCAAATTGTTTTTAAATGTTTTAGGTATTCCTCATGCCCACAAATGTGTAGCCCATAACATGTTATTTCCTTTTCTCATTTAAAAAAGGAGAGTAGAAGGTAAAATATATATTTTTTTCAGTTATAGTCATTCACCTTCCAGAAGTTTCTGGGTCAATAACATCTGAAAACCTTACCAAACTCTTTTACTATATTTTTTAAAAAATTAATGGTTTGGGGCATCATATCTATAATTTTGCACAACATTTATCAATTTTTCTATTTATTATTATATTGTATTTTAAAGTGTATAGGTTTTTAATTTTAATATTATTGTTGTAAACCGCCCAGAGTCTATTGTTGTAGAGATGGGCGGTGATAAATGTGAAAAATAAATAAATAAATAAATTTAACTTTACAGGATTCTGTATCTTTGCTTGTGTCTCCCAGTGCTTTCAAACACTCTGAATCTTAGGGTTAGGTTTATTCCACACAATCAGCCTTTCTGTCTCTCAAACTTTTGAATCAAGTAATAGACATGCCTGAAAAGGATCCAAGACATTTTGAATGTTTCCAGTTTATTTAGATATCAGAATGTTACGAAAAAAGTTATGTTTAAATATTAAATGGATCTGACAGAAAGCTATATTAGTGTTTCCCCTTTTTTCCAGTAGCTAGAATCAGAGAACTGTCAGCCAATCCATATTCATTTGTTCATTCATTCATTCATTCATGCATGCATGCATGCATGCATGCATGAGTTTTTAAGCCACCACAATATATAGCTCTTGGCAGTATTTATTTTTTAATTTATAATTCAAATTTTGTCACTGCCCATCTCCCCCAGAAAGGGGGACTCTGGGCAGTTTACAATAAGAACCATATTAAAAGGATAAATATAAAAACATCTAAAATATACATATATAATTTACTAAATATAAATATAAAACAAGTGTAGAAACCAAGTGTCCATAAAGATCTAATTCCGTGAGGAGAGCTGTAAGGCGCTAGCCACCCCCAAGAATAGCTACTCCCCTTCTCACCCCAAGCGAGACAGCAGAGCATACAAAACTACCCCGTTCAGACAAAGTGCGGAACCTGGGTGTCCTTCTGGACTCACGACTCCTGCTTGAAGAGCAGGTGGCAGCCGTGGCCAGAAGGGCATTTGTACAACTTCGAGTTGTGCGCCAGCTACGCCCTTTCCTGGACCGAGACACCCTCCGTACAGTCACTCATGCCCTGGTCATCTCCCACATAGACTATTGCAATGCGCTCTACATGGGGCTACCCTTGAAGAGTATCCGGAAGCTTCAACTGGTCCAGAATGCAGCTGCGCACGCAGTTATGGGTGCCCCAAGGTCGGCACATGTGACACCTCTGCTGCGCGAGCTGCATTGGTTACCGGTCTGCTTCCGGGTCCAATTCAAGGTGTTGGCTGTCACCTTTAAAGCCCTACATGGCATGGGACCAGGTTACCTAAAGGACCGCCTCACCCCCAGAGCATCAACCCGCTCCACCCGGTTATGCAGAGAGGGCTTGCTTCGGACCCCGTCTATAAGAGAATTCCACCTGACGGGGTCCAGGAGGCGGGCCTTCTCGGCAGTGGCACCCGCCCTCTGGAATATTCTGCCCCTGGAGGTGAGGCTAGCCCCCACACTTATGACCTTCCGGAAACAACTGAAGACCTGGCTCTGCCACCTCACTTGGGATGGGGGGAGTAATAGCTCCTCTTGGGGTTGGCTTGCCCCGTAGGGTTCTTTAAAGCCTAACATCAGAGCCTCTTGGATCTTATATATTTAATTAAATTATGTATTCTATTTTATAAATTTTTATATGTTTTAATTGCTGGCTTGGTGTAAACCGCCCAGAGTCCCCTCCGGAATGGGGGGAGATGGGCGGTGATATAAGTTGGAAATATATATATATATATATATATATATATATAAATAAATAAATAAATAAATAAATAAAATATCCATGGCATAGTTAATATAAAAATGTAGCCCCATAATTAAAATCAACAATAAATATCCCTATAGTGTACTGTTAACAGTTAAAACTATGTATTTATTTATTTATTTCAATTTATATGGCTGCCCATCTTATTTTTGTGACTCTGGGCAGCTAACAACAATTTAAAAAATAATCTAAACAGCACAACAACAAATATATAATCTGTACCTTGGATAAAACTAGAAACGAACATCAAAAATCAACGACAACAGGAACTTCCGGGGTGGAGCAAATGGCGGCTTGGAGAACTTGATAGAAGCTCCGTAGCAAAAACAATATCCATGCAGCTTAAGACCGGTTTTCGCGAAATAAAATACTAGCGAACAACGGCAGAGAAAGCGGGATATCGGCTTCTCTGACAAAAAGAATTTCAGCGGCTTCGGAGGCAGCGAGTCAACTGTTTGTCGGCGTTTTGTGTTCTTAACGACTCGCAGAGAAAAAGAACAAGCCGGGAAGCCTGAAAGGGAAAGTGGAGCTGCGTGGTAGTGTCTAGAAATAGACAAACGCCGCTTTCGCTCACTGATACAAGACTGGGAAAGTACTAAAAGAAAGACTAAAAGCCTAAGATTCGGAACGAAGAAAAAAGCGAGAGACAGTTTGGTGAGAAGATTCATAGCTCCTATTTGTTTAAAAAAAAAAACTTTAAAAAAAAAGGACTGATTTAATTAATAATTTAATAAGCCATTTTGTTTTTTCTGCAAGACTGTTATTGCAAAATGAACTTCTTATTTATACAAAGTTAACTATAATTGTATAAATTAGAGTATTTAACTTATATTGTTAAGCAGATAATTAGACAAGTAGATAATTAAGCATATTTTGTTAAGTAGCTTAAAAATAAGTAAAAGCAATTAACAAGAGGTATATAAGAATATATAAGAATATATAGAGATATAAGAAGTTGAATTTTTCTGATTGTATGAGGGGGGGGAAAAAATTGAAATAGAAAAGTAATACTCCATAAGGTAAAAGCAAATAGAGATAAAGGTATTAAATATAAAGAAGTAAAAGAGGGAAAAGATAAAGGGAAAAATATATGAGTATGACTACAAGAAGACAAGGAATGCTGTCCTCACAAGCAAGAAGAGGTTCAGAGACAGGGGAGGGAGAATGGCTAAAGCCATTGTTTGAAGATTTTACAACAAAAACAACTCAAACAATAACGCAAACTGTGACACATGTTTTGGAACAAAAATTAGAAGGTTTAGAAAAGAGATTCGAACAAAAAATAAGGGAAATAGAAAAAAATTTGAAAGAAGAAATTCATGGAGTGAAGAAACAAACTGAAAAATGTGAGGAGAGAATAGATAAAGAGAAGGAATGAATAATTATGTTAGAGTGTAAAGAAAAAGAATACTGTATTAGATTAAGAGGAGTGATTGAAGAAAAGGATGAAAATACAAGAGAAATCGTTATACAGATGTTAGCAAACTTAATAGAGTGGGAGGAAGACAGACTAGAAGAAGAGATTGAAAAAATGTATAGAATTAACTCTAAATATGCGATAATGTATAAAAAACCCAGAGACTTATTAATAGAATTCTCAAAAAAAAGAATAAGAAATATGATAATTCAAGCGTCTTATAACAAAAAAATAGAGATTGAAGGAAAAGATGTTACTATTTTTAAGGAAATCCCAGCAAAAATACTAAAAAAGAGAAAAGAATATAGATTCTTAACAGACATTCTGAGAAAAATGGGAAATACCTGAAGGCCTTACTTTAACCTTTAAAGGACAAAGAACTAAACTGAATTCAATCTTAAAAGCCAAAGAATTTTTAAAAAGATTTGAAAAAGAACAAACAAACCCTAAGGAACAGAAACAAGGAAGGAAAGAAGAAACTTTAAGTCAAAAAGGAGAGGAATCTAACACAAAGGAGTTTACATCACTACTGGCAAATGAGTGAGCTTAGAACAATTACTTGGAATATTAATGGAGCCAGCTCTCCAATTAAAAGAAAACGAATATTTCAATTATTAAATAAATCAAAACCAGATATCACATGCTTTCAAGAAACTCACATCAGAAAAACAGATACAAACTGTAATAATAAACAAGAAATTAGGAATAGAATTTATAACAGTGAATGAAAATAAAAAAAATGGAGTAGTTATATATATAAAATCCTATCTAAAACCTAAATTAATAAAAAAAGATGATATAGGAAGATTTATTATAGTCGAAATTGAAAATCAAAACTCTAAAACTTTGGTAATTAGTATATATGCTCCAAACAATAATCAAAAAATTTTTTATAAAGATTTATCAAATGTCCTTGTAGAATATACCCAAAATAATTGGATTATGATGGGAGACCTAAATGGAGTAGTCTCACCAAAAATAGATAGAGAAACTAATAATCAAACAAATAAGTATCAAGGTAAACTACCTAAAGAATTCTTTGAAATGATAAACAACTTAACATTGGTAGATGCTTGGAGAAGCCAAAACAGAACAACTAGAGACTACACATTTTATTCCAATAGGCACAAATCATTATCAAGAATCGATATGATATGGATATCAAAAAACTTAGAAAATAAAATTAAAGAAGTGAAAATTTTACCAAAAACATTATATGACCATAACCCAGTACAAATAATCCTGAAGATAAATTTAAGAAACTATAGGTGGAGATTAAATGAAAATATCCTGAAAAATAAGGAAAATCTGAAAGATTTAAAAAAGAAATTGAAATAATTTTTCCAATGGAATTTAAATACAGAAGTAAAATTAGAAACGGTGTGGGAGGCTAGTAAAGCCTTTATGAGGGGTCATTTTATATCCCTAAATAATTATCAAAGAAAAATAGCACAAAGAAAATTACAAACAATTCTAGATCAAATTAAGGAAAAAGAAGAATAACTTCAGAATAAAAACAAAAATAAAAAAGAGGAAATTCTAAAACAAATTAAAATTACAATTACAACTAAAAATCTATATGACAGAAGAGATTGACAAAAAAATGAAATATATAAAACAAAGAAATTTTGAACAAGCAAATAAGCCAGGCAGATGGCTGGCGTATAAATTAAGAAAAGAAAGAGAAAAAAGAATAATTTCTAAAATAAAGGAAAATAATGTGGATTTAATTCACAATGAGGAAATTAAAAAAGCTTTTCATACCTATTATACAAAACTATATAAAAAACAACAAATATCATCGGAAAAAATTGAAGAATATATTCAGAAATGTAATTTTAAAAAATTATCTAATGAACAAAAAGAAATAACAGAAAATTTGATTACAATGCAAGAAATAGAGGACGCAATTAAAAAATTAAAAACAGGAAAAACTCCAGGTACAGATGGACTATCTGCAGGCTATTATAAGCAATTTAAAGAACAAATTATAATACCACTTAAAAATTGTCAGAGGGAGCACGTGGAGATGGAGCGGCCTGCCTCTCTCCTAGGCACCAGTGATCCACGTACTATGCAGTAAATAGACTCCAAACAGAAGTTATATCAAATATCCTATTTACTTTATATACATACGTATTTACAGATCACTTCCACAAGTAACAAATGATACACCATCAACGATACAGCTTTCACGAGGTAAAATGGGAATAATATGGAATACAGAATATCTCTGCATTTATAGTCAAACTGACCAATCACATTATAGGTCAATCTCGTTAACTACCACACCCAACCTAACTCTAAGCACCTGTTGAATGAGTCACACATGACACATCATTCTTACAACAATGGCTGCTAATTGGGTGACTGTGCAGAATATTTCACCTTTTACCTAGAAATCAAGCCTCTCTGTATAATTTATATCTAGAAGTAAATTCCTGGGTTTATCAAACCCCAACACCCCTTCAATTTACAATAGATATCACATTCACATATACAGAATAGAAGACATACACATTTGAGATATACACATCCTATGTCTCTCTAAGCTTAGAGGCTTTGTCATCACATCTGCTACATTACACTCAGATGGACAATATTGCAAATCAATACAATACAATACAATTCCAATACAATACAATAAACTTCCAATTATTGACTGATCACATATTCTTGATCACATGAAGTTTGTTCATCGTCTCCAGTCTCTGTCATGACAAAATCTGTTGTCATCGGGGTTGAAACTTCTTTACATTGTTCCATATTGTTCTCTCTTAGCAGTGCTTCAATTTTCTTCCGCTGCTCTAGAACATAACCCCCATCAACCTTCTGAATACCCATTCCTAGGTAATTCTTAATTTCTCCCAGATCTTTGACATCAAAGTGCTGTTTCAGATTTTCAGTAAATTCAATTACCCTGCTTTGATCTTTCGCTATAAGACACAAATCGTCTACAAAAATCAAAAGCAAAATCTGTTCATCGTTTTCACATTGCTTTACATACAGACATGGGTCAGCTATACTACACTTGAATCCCATTCTTTGTAATTCCTTATCTAACCTAAGATTCCAGCAACGTGCCGACTGCTTGAGTCCATACAACGCTTCCTGCAACTTGTATACCCTTCCTGCAATCTTTGATTCATACCCTGGGGCTTCAGTCATATAGATCTCTTCATTCAAATCAGCATGCAAATATGCTGTTGTGATATCATAATGCTGTACTACACAATTCCCAGCTGCTGCCATTGCTAAGGCAAACCTAAATGTCTCCCCTCTTAGCGTTGGTGCAAAAACTTCATCATAAGTCTGATTCTTTATCTGGGAAAATCCTTGTGCTACCAACCTAGCCTTATACTGAATATCACCATTCACTAAGGTTTTCTTCTTATACACCCATCTACAGCCTACTGCTCTATGTCCCTCAGGCAGCCTAGTAGATTTGAAAACCTTATGAGAATTAATGGCTTTCATTTCCACATCCATAGCAGCTTTCCATCTACTCTGCTCGGGTTGTGGCAACTCCAATACGTCCCTGTAATTACGAGGTTCATAATCAATAAAACACACTTTTACATCACCTGGTGTATAACGTTGAGGTGGTATGCCCTTGTTAACTCTCTCAGATCTACGCAACACTGTAGCATCCTGCATCATTGGCACACTAGGAGTTAATTCCTCTTCCTTCTTAATCACATCAGTGGCATCTGTCCGCTCTGAAAACTCAAAACTGCTCTGACTAGGAAGATAAACCTCACTACTCCCGTGTAATCTCTGCCAATTGCTGTGCTCACTAAAACTTGCTGACCTAGAGATAACAACTTTCCTGCCATCAGTGAACCTATATCCCTTGGTCCCTGGCTCATACCCCACAAACGTCAGCTTCTGTGCTTTTGCCTGTCCTTTCCTACGTACCTCCTTATGCACGTGAACATAGGCAGTGCACCCAAACACCTTCAAATGAGCTAATGGTGGCTTCTTGCCATATAACATATAATATGGAGTTTGGTTTACAGATACACTCCATAACCTGTTAATTAAATAATTAGCAGTTAATATTGCCTCTCCCCAGTATCCTCTTGATAACCCTGAGTCAGCAATGAGTGAATCCTTCACTGTCTGCAATGCCAAATTCCTACGTTCAGCCACGCCATTCTCAGCTGAACTATGTGGGTTAGTTCTCCTATGCACAATGCCCCTTCTACGGAGCCATTGCTGAAAACTCCCACTCAGAAACTCTGTACCCCGGTCAGTTTGTAAACTACACACTTTTGTGCTATACCTACGTTCCACAAACTGCACCCAGTTTCTAAACTTTTCAAATGTTTGGCTTTTAGCTTTCAATAGGTAACAGAACCCAAATTTAGTGTAATCATCTACAATGACTAAAACATATTTAGCACCCCCTATTGAAGCTGGTAATGGACCAATTAAGTCAGCGTGAACTAATTCAAAACATTTATGTGACTTCCTATCACTGAATTTGCTCACAGGAAACACCTTTGACTTTGCAACCTTACAAGCTGTGCAATCCAAATACACTTGGCACTTTTTCAATTCCATTCCAGAACTTGCTTCTGACATCTTTTCAATCACTTTGAAACTCGGATGTCCAAGCCGTCTGTGCCACAGGTGCGCACATGAATCATGTGTTGGCTTATTAATCGTAGCTAAACCATTATGGCTGCTGCTTGTCCTGGCTTGTACAATTTCATAAAGACAGTTTTGCAAAATACCTTTGCCACAAACATTGTTATCTTTCATAACAATACATTCATTATTACCAAACTGTACAGTATAACCCTGTTTATCCAATTGTGACACACTAATTATATTGTACTCCAGTTCAGGTACACACAACACTGATAATTCAATATTTAACCCTGGTACATATACAAATCCCTTACCAGTCACAGATGCAATGCTTCCATTAGCTAGAGTAACATGATCTCTATCAGCTTGCATAAAACTCTTAAACATCTGTCTGTTATTTCCTATATGCTGACAAGCCCCACTGTCAATTAGAAATGGTCCCTTTAAATTTTGTTCTACACTTGAACTAATTAAAGACAGCTGTGCAGCTTCTCCCAGCTTGGAAATGTTCAGCTTAGCCTTCGGCTTCCGTTTCTTATCACAATGTTTCAACAAATGCCTTTTCGACCCACAGTTAAAACATTTTCGTACATGCAAAACATTCTCAGAATATTCCTTAACACAAACACTGTTTTGCTTAGCACTAATTACATTAGAACACTGCTGCCTCCTTTGTTCTTCTTCTAAAAGCCGGCTAGATAAGTATCTTATGGTTAAATCTTCCTCAGATAATGACCCGAAGCTCATTGCCAAAGTATCCCACGTTTCATTTAAAGAAATGAGAATTATATACACTTTGTTAGCTTCTGTAAATTGCATATCTCTCTGAGCCAATTCCTGGAACAACCCTGTCATAAAATGCAGGTGATCCCTTATATTATCAGATACCCCTAATCTAGCATGATAAAGTTTTCGTGTTAGTAAAACCTTACATAACGGTGAGCTTCTTAGATAAACATTCTTTAAAGCTTCCCAACACTTATAGCCTAACTGACAGTCTCTAACATAACACAACTGGCTATCTTCCAGACATAAAATTATGCTTGCCAATGCTCTATCGTCCTTTAGAGCAACTTCTTCATCTTCCAGGTCTGGTTCAGGGCAAAGTACACTCCTCCAAAGCCCTTCACGCCGAAGATACATTTCCATTTTATATGACCATGATGAATAATTACTGTCATTCAGTCTCTCCAGAGGAAATCCTCCCCCGACTGCAGGCAACATCTTCGCTGTGCTCATCTGTCTTCAGCCCCTTCTGGGCAGACACCGATGATTAAAGACACAGACCTTATCAGAACGTCCTCCAGCTGCAAAACAAGCGTAGGAGAAAAAAACACACACACAGACACGGAGCCTGGTAGAACTCCAAATCACTCCAAATAACCACACGACTCCTGGATAGGCTTCCAAAGCTTCCAGCTCACAGACTGCACACGATCCACCGATCCACAGCCAGTGCAAAGCCTTCCGTCGTCTATGGCGTCTCTGCCACCTCTGGGCCCATAACCCTGTCAGAGGGAGCGCGCGGAGATGGAGCAGCCTGCCTCTCTCCTAGGCACCAGTGATCCAAGTACTATCAAGTAAATAGACTCCAAACAGAAGTTATATCAAATATCCTATTTACTTTATATACATATGTATTTACAGATCACTTCCACAAGTAACAAATGATACACCATCAACGATACAGCTTTCACGAGGTAAAAATGGGAATAAATGAAATACAGAATATCTCTGCATTTATAGTCAAACTGAACAATCACATTATAGGTCAATCTCGTTAACTACCACACCCAACCTAACTCTAAGCACCTGTTGAATGAGTCACACATGACACATCATTCTTACAACAATGGCTGCTAATTGGGTGACTGTGCAGAATATTTCACCTTTTACCTAGAAATCAAGCCTCTCTGTATAATTTATATCTAGAAGTAAATTCCTGGGTTTATCAAACCCCAACAAAAATCTATTCAATTCAATATTAGAAGGAAACAAAATACCACAATCATGGATGGAAGCCAGAATTACTCTAATTCCAAAAGAAAACCAAGATCCTACAGACTGTCAAAATTACAGACCGATTTCCCTATTAAATAATGATTACAAAATATTTACTATGATACTAGCAGAAAGATTAAAGAAAATCTTGCAAGAACTAATTAATAAAGACCAAAACAGATTTCTTCCAAGTAGACAAATAAACGAAAATATACGCACAATTATAAATTTGGTAGAATACGCACATATCCATAACGAAAAACCAATAATGCTACTATTTTTAGATGCAGAGAAAGCTTTTGACAACATCAATTGGGATTTTTTAATCAAAATGTTAGAATACAGGAATTTTGGAGATAAATTTATAAAGGCAATACAAGCTATATATAGAATACAAAAAGCCAAAATTATAATTAATGAAGAAGAAACACAAGACTGTATCATAGAAAAAGGCACCCGTCAGGGATGTCTGTTATCTCCATTATTATTTATGTTAGTATTAGAATGTTTATTGGAAGAAATCAGAAAAGATGAAAACTTAAAAGGAATTAAAATTAAAAAAGAAACTTATAAACTAAAAGCGTTTGCAGACGATTTGGTTATAACACTGCAAAATCCCATAGACTCAATTGATAATTTAAACCAAAAAATACAAGAATATGGTGAATTAGCAGGATTTAAAATAAACAAACAAAAAACTAAAATGATAAAAATAAATATGACAAAGAAAGATCAAATTGAACTAGAACAAAAAACAGGATTTCAAAACGTAAAACAAATAAAATACTTGGGAATACAGATAACTTCGAAAAATATAGATTTATTTAAAAATAATTATAATACAACATGGATGGAAATTAAAAAAGATCTAGAAAAATGGAAATCGCTACAGTTATCTTTATTGGGAAGAATAGCTACTGTCAAAATGAATATACTACCAAGAATTTTGTATTTGTTCCAAATGATACCAATTGTAATAATAGATCAAACATTTCAAAAATGGCAAAAAGACTTAGCAAAATTTATATGGCAAAGGAAAAAACCCAGAATAATATTAAAATATTTACAAGATGCTAAAGAAAGAGGAGTATTGGGATTGCCAGATCTAAAATTATACTACGAAACATGTGGATTAGTATGGCTAAAAGACTGGATAACATTGGAAAATACAAAATTATTAAACTTAGAAGGACATGATATTCGATTCGGTTGGCATGGATACATGTGGTATAACAAAAGTAAAATTAATAAGGCATTTAGTAATCATATTATAAGAAAATCATTATTAAAAATATGGAACAAATACAAAAAGTCTTTATTACCAACTATATCATTGTGGATGTCGCCTCAGGAGGCATTTGCCAGGCAAGAAAATAGAAGTGACAATAAATGGTTGAGATACCAAAATTTATTAAAATTTAACGAACAAAATTATGAATTGAAAACAAGAGAAGAATTAGAAAAAGAGGGTTCCATATGTCAATGGTTTACATATTTTCAAATAAAAGAACAATTTAAATTAGATAAAAAAGTGTTTAAATTTGAGAAGAGAGAAAAGAGATGGGACAATATATTATGGAACGAAAATGACCATTTGATTTCTAAATTATATAAAAAATTATTAGAAATAAAAACCAATGACATTAAAATAAAAAATTATATGATTAAATGGGAAGAAAACTTAAGACATGAAATTAGCTATGAAGATTGGCAAAATATATGGACAAAAAATACTAAATTCACATTGAGCAATAATCTAAAAGAAAATATATACAAAATGATGTTTATGTGGTACATGTCTCCTGAAAAGTTGTTTAAAATGAAGCATATTAATTCAAATTTATGTTGGAAATGCAAAAAAAAAGTTGGTACAATGTATCATGTATGGTGGGCTTGTAAAAAAACAAAAAAATACTGGGACAAAATACATCTATGTATCTGTAAAATTTTGGAAACTAATATGGAAAAAAACCCAGAAATCTACTTACTTGGACTAATGGAAAAAAAGATGAATAGCAGCAAAAAACTATTATTATATCTAACAACAGCCGCAAGAATCATTTTTGCACAATACTGGAAACAAGAATGTACTCCGACAATAGAAGAATGGATCATAAAACTAATGGAAATAACTCAAATGGACAGATTAACAAACTTAATGAAAGATGAAGAATTGGCGGACTATGAATCGATATGGAACCCTTTCCTAAAATATATACAAAAGGAATACATGATTAACTTAATTATATAAAATTATAAGTAAAAGAAAAAATAAGAGAAAAGCAATTGTATTAGAAGATCTGAAATGAATAAGATATAGAAACTTATGAAATATAATGAAATAATTATAAAAAGGAAGTATGAAAAGGGGGGGGGAAAGGAAAGGGGGGGAACGGAATAAGAAAAGCTATGTAAATCAATATGAAACAAAAAATTCTTCGAGAAGAAAACTGGAAGTATTTTAAAAGTTTATATGTTGTCATTTATTTCCTTTTCTCTCTCTCTCTCTCTCTCTTTCTCTTTCCCTCTCCTCTTTCCTTTCTTCTCCCCTTTTTTATTTTTTTATTTTATATATATATGTATATATTTATATATATTTGCCATAATTCACAGTCTTGGGCATTGGAACCATAAGAATATTAAGGCACTACCCATAAATTTGTGTGTTTGTGTGTGTGTGTGTGTGTTGTTATTTTAGGCTTTAGGCTTTAGATTCCCTGGCATCCATTTCTATGTTCTAACCTAAATTTTTGCTCCATAGTTTTACATTCATAGCATTAATTTTAAGTTTGGGAATACTGTAGCTTTTAGTGATTTGGCAATTTTATATTCTGTTAGCCATTTGAATTATGGTTGTTTGGTCATTTTTACTATTGTGGTTTTATACCAGTATGTTAATTATATAGATTTGTATTCATAGTTGATTTTGTAATCCAAATTCATTTATAATCTTAATGTAATATGGCAACTAAAGCTTAACAATTGTTCAAAAGAAGCAGAAGTAATAAAAAGCAAGGAGATGCACTATTTGTCAAAATATTCATTCCTGCTCAGAATCCAAATTAATGAATTTAGAAGTAATGTAGAGAGCATCTGAATTAAAATAAGTGGGAGAACTAATAAAAGCAATCATTTTGTTGTATTGTCATCGAACCAATGACAAAATGTATCTGATGGCTTCCAGAAGCAAATTGCAGTTTTTCACTTATTTCCAAAAGACATGAAGAGTGATGGGAGACTTTCATTACATCAGCAAGTGTTGACAGACGCTCTGCCAAACCTGGTGTTTGTAGGGAAACTCTGATTTATAAAAAACAATAAAGGCGGGATAGAAAATAAATAAATAAATAAATAAATAAATAAATAAATAAATAAATAAATAAATAATCTGGCTGACAACTTTTTCCTTCAGAGGTACAAGTCGTATGAAGATCAACCTTCCTTGACCTGATACTAACTAACTAGAGATCGCCGTGATGTACTTCTCACCAGAGCCATGACGAGCGCCGATGACTGCGGGACAGACCATCGATTAATTCGATCCACGATGGCCATAAAGATTGTCCCTCATCGTAGGCTCCAAGGAAGAAAACCAAGGCGTAAAATGAATACACTGGACCTTCAAGGTTCTATTAAACGAGCTTGTTTTCAATCAACTCTCAAGGAACATCTGCCTATGGAACTTCCTGAAAATGTTGAGGAACACTGGATTAAATTGAAGACTTCTATTATTTCAGCCTGTGAACAAGCTATCGGATACCAGACTAAGAGACATCAGGACTGGTTTGATGAGAACGATAGTGAGATTGAACATATTATTGACAAGAAAAGGAAAGCCTTCCAGATATAGCAAAAAGATATTAACTGTGCCGTTAAGAAAAAAATCTACGCCAGTGCAAAGGCAGAAGTCCAAAGAAGAACTAGAGAACTTAAGAACATATGGTGGATAAAAAAAGCCCAAGAAACCCAACATTTTGCAGATGCTTATGATGCACGGGGCTTTTTTAATGCCATAAAGGCCATCTATGGACCAACAAACCATGGTACAAATCCCTTACGCTCAGTAGATGGTGCTAAACTTCTAAAGGACAAAGAGTCTATTGCACTGCGCTGGAAAGAGCATTACTACAATCTCCTTAATCGTCACTCTACTGTGGCTGATGAAGTCTTCTTGCAAATCCCGCAAAAGCAAATAAGAGATGAGCTTGCAGTACCCCCTAGTTTGGAGGAAGTCAGTAAAGCCACTAAACCAGAGCTTTCCAAACTTTTCATGTTGGTGACACACTTTTTAGACATGCATCATTTCGCGACACACTCTTACAGCAGGGCACAAGGCAGGCACTAGGACCTGTGTGGAATCACAGCAGGTTTGGAGGCAGCAATGCACAAGGCAGGCACTAGGACCTGCGTGGAATCCTGGCAGGGATCAGAGGCAGCAGCCAAAGTGATTTTCTATCACTTTGTTTACTGACAGGATACACCTTTGACTTAGACATTTTACATGCCGTGCAATCCAGATAAGCTTGGCACGGTTTCAAATCCATTCTAGTACTTGCTTCAGACATCTTTTCAACCACTTTGAAACTTGGATGCCCCAACCTTCTGTGCCACAAATGTTCACATGAATTATGGTATGATTTTTTGATAAATGCTACATCATGGGTTACATCATGTCTTGGGTTTCAGCTCATATAAATTGTTCTGCAATACACCCTTACCACAGATATGAGTATTTTTCATAATAATACATTCACCCTTAACAAACCTTACTTCATATCCCTTTTTATCTAATTGAGAAACACTCAGGATATTATATTCCAGGTCTGGTACACATAACATAGTTAACTCAACATTTAAACTAGGTACAAATACAGACCCTTGCCCAATTACAGATGCACAGTTCCCATTAGCCAGGCTAACATGATCCCATTCAGCTCGCTTAAAACCTGTAAACATCTTCCTGTCATTGGCAATATGTTCGCTTGCTCTGCTGTCTAAAAGCCATGTTTGCTTTAAATTCCTTCCAGTAAAATTTATCACCGACAGCTGGACACCACTCCGTTGCTTAGCAATCTTCGGCTTGACTTTTGACTTACTTTTACACTCTCTTTGAAGATGCAAAGTGGATCCACAGCGAAAACACTTTTTAGCAGTCAAAAACTTATCTGTACAGAAAAAATACTCCCCCACAGACTCTTTTCTCCATGGCATAGCTACTTCGCTGCTAGACTCTCTCCTTCTCTGCTCTTCTTCCAGAAGCCGACCGGTTAGATAATTAACAGTCAAATCTCTTTCAGATAATGACCCAAAACTGGTTGCTAAACTATCCCACGTCTCATTAAGTGAACTGAGAATAACATACACTTTATGCGCTTCTGTAAACTGCATCCCACGTTGTGCCAATTCTAAGAAAAGCTCAGTCATGTACTGTAAATGCTCGGAGACGCTTTCTCCCTCACACAAATTAGCACAATACAGCTTCCTGGTTAACATGACTTTACATAGAGGTGTGTGTCTAAGATACACATCCTTTAAAGAATCCTAGCACACTTTAGCTAACTGTTTTCCACGTACATAATTCAATTGACTGTTGTCCAAACATAAAATTATGCTTGACAATGCTCTCTCGTCCTTCAATATATCCTCATCCTGATCCAAAACAGCTGGTGGATTACTCATGGCTTTCCAAATTCCTTCACATCATAAAAACATTTCCATTTTATACGCCCACAAAAGATAATTGGAGTCATTCAGCCTTGTTAGAGGGAAACCTCCTCCGATAATTGACTGCATCTTTGCTGTGCTCATCGCTCCTCACAGCCCCTCCTGGGCAAGACACCGATGAATAAACAGCACAGACTTATCAGAACATCCTTCAGCTCCAAGCCAGTCCTAGGAAAACACACAGCCAGGCACGGAACCTGTAAAAGCTCCAAATTCACCCCAGATAGCCACACGACTCCGGAATAGGCTTCCAACGTCCTCACAGCCGTGACAGTGACTTGTTAAAGTCCCAACTGCACACGTTCCACTGCTGGGCCCGAAACCTGTCAGAGCACGCAACGCTGGGGCGGCCAGCGCTTCTCCAAGACATCAGAGGTATACGTTCTATGCAGTAAATAGACACTCAAGCAGAGATTAGATAAAATAGTCTATTTACTCTATATACATACGCAGTCCAAAATACAATCCAGTAACGTCCAACACAGATACAGATGAGATGAAGTAACGAGAAGAGAGTGAACACTAAAGCTTCACTACTTTTATACAAATATTAACCAATCACGTTATAGGTCAAACAAATTATCTGCCATACCCAGCTAAACTATAGCACCTGTAATATGAGTCACATCATACCTTCTACAATGTCTGCTAATTGGATGACTTGCAGAAAATATCAACTCTCACCTATATACATCTAGCCTCTCCTGTATAATTAATCTACTTGTAAATTCTGGGTATTTTATAAACCCAAACAGCTCTCTGTGGGGTTTTGCTGGCTTTTGGGGTTCCAGGCGCAGATTAATCCAAACAACGTGTTTTAAGGCTAACAATATCTTTATTGGTAGCATAAGGCAATAATGGATGTACAGTGCATTATTGCAAAAAGGAAAAAACAAAGCATACGCAGAGTTCCATCAGCAGATGTGAGGAAAGAAAATCATGGTCTATGCAAAGACCAGGCATAGTTACAGTTCAGAAACAAAGTACATGACAACATGTAGATAGCAGTCACACAGAAGCATAGAAAATGAGTGAGTGAGATGAGTACCCATAGTTCATAGTTAACTTATACCCATGGTTCAACATTCTGATTGGCTAATGTGGGCTAGGCCATTTTTCAGCTTAACAATTTAGTAGCAGTTGTACTTACTATAAACCGCCATGAGATGGCGGTGTTGCATATTGTCTTCCCTACGGGACACTGTTCCCATGGGACAAGACTGTTATCACTACATTGTTTTGACTAGAGAAAATCACATCTGGTGTTTACATGCTTTTTGTTATGGGAAACTGCTTACAGCAGAGGAACTTGGAAAATTCCATTTTACAGGCTAGAAATTCATAGTGAAGGAATCCATTCGCTTGAAGAAACCATCTTTGGACCCTACTATTCTGGGCAATTTTCGCCCAGTCTCCCACCTTCCCTTTTTGGGAAAGGTGGTTGAGAAGGTGGTGGCATTGCAACTCCAGAGGATTCTGGAGGAAACGGATTATCTGGACCCTTTTCAGTCAGGTTTCAGGCCAGGATATGGGACAGAGACTGCATTGGTCGTGCTTATGGATGATCTCTGGCGAGGGCGGGATGGAGGGAGTGCGTCCATCCTGGCTCTCTTAGATCTCTCAGCGGCTTTTGATACCGTCGACCATAGTATACTCTTGGGGCGGCTCAGGGAGTTGGGGGCGGGCAGCGTGGTTTTGCGCTGGTTCGCCTCCTTCCTCCAGGGCTGTTCCCAGTCGGTGTTGATAGGAGAGGAGAGAGCTGACCCGCGACCCCTGTCTTGTGGGGTGCCGCAGGGATCGGTTCTCTCTCCTCTCCTGTTCAACATCTACATGAAGCCGCTGGGCGAGATCATCCATCACCACGGGATGAGGTATCACCAATATGCTGATGATACCCAGTTATACATCTCCATCCCGGGTGAAGTAGGTGATGCGGTCGATGCCCTATCTCAGTGTCTGGAGGCTGTGGGGGTCTGGATGGGGAACAACAGGCTTCAACTGAACCCTGGTAAGACGGAGTGGCTGTGGATTGATGGCCCCCCTAGATCCGGGAAGTTGTCATCTTTGGTTCTGGGTGGGGTTGCGCTACCTCACTCGGATCCAGTGCGGAATCTGGGGGTCCTCCTGGACTCGCGACTCTTGCTCGAAGAGCAGGTGGCAGTCGTGGCCAGGAGGGCCTTTGCACAACTTCGAGTTGTGCGCCAGTTACGCCCTTTCCTGGATCAGGAGGCCCTTCGAACAGTCACTCATGCCCTTGTCATCTCCCGCATAGACTACTGTAATGCGCTCTACATGGGGCTACCCCTGAAGAGTATCCGGAAGCTTCAGCTGGTACAGAATGCAGCGGCGCGAGCAGTTACAGGTGCCATAAGATCAGCACATGTAACACCTCTGCTACGCGAGCTGCATTGGTTGCCAGTTTGCTTCCGGGTCCAATTCAAGGTGTTGGTGATTACCTTTAAAGCCCTATATGGCATAGGACCAGGGTACCTGAGGGAACGTCTCGTCCCGATAACGTCAGCCCGCCCCACCCGTGCATGCAGAGAGGGCATGCTTCGGACCCCCTCAACAAGAGAATTCCATCTAGCGGGGTCCAGGAGGCGTGCCTTCTCTGCGACAGCGCCCGCCTTATGGAACATCTTGCCCCCGGAGGTGAGACTGGCCCCTTCACGCCTGGCCTTTCGGAAGGCCATTAAGACCTGGCTCTGCCGCCTGGCCTGGGACAACGGAGGTGGTAGTGCCTCCTGGGGTTGGCTGGCCCCGTAGCAATATGACCTGTGCTACGGTCCCCAATCCATCTTGGATTTTATTTTATTTTATTTTATATTGGATATATTTTTATATATTTTCTATCTTGTATGGTTTTAAAATTTTAAAATTTTTAAGTTTTAATTATTGTAACCCGCCCAGAGTCCCTTGTATGGGAGATGGGCGGGGAATAAATTAAATAAATAAATAAATAAATAAATAAATCCTACATAGAATAACTTTAACAAATAACTTTAACACTCTCTTGCCTGAAGCCCCAGGGTTCATTTCATAGTTTGTAAGATCAACAAACACAAACCAATTAGATGCAATGGGGCTTGATCAGGTCAGCCTCCAAATATATTTGAAAAGGTTCTTTCATGCAGTTATTCATAGAGTTGGGGGGTGAGGGGAAGGGGATTGAGGTTGTGTGTTCTCTTCCAGATGACAAAGCCAACTTTCATTGCTTTGTCCAATTTGCCTGCTTTTTTCTTCCCATGACTCCTCTCCCAAGAATGGATGAGCCCATCTTGGGAGCACCCAGGGTCCCTGAAAGATCTTCCAGGAAAAATTAGCTAGTTATTGTCTTCATATTATAATTTTGGAGGAAAGGCCTAAGCCCAGCTAATGAATTGGTAGCCAAGATTTTCATAAAGATGTGCAGTTTAGCTTTTGAGAAAATGGACTTCTATCCCACAAAAACAACAGCTTTTTGGGGGAAGGAGTCAAAATTGGCATGATGACAAATAGAGCATTGTGATACCAGTTCTAGCCCTTTGCTAAGTGCATGTGATGTTGATGCAAGTACAAAAAGGGCGGGACTTGCCCTGAGATGCTCAGTCTGCCATGTTGCCACTTTTGAAATACTACCACCATGAATGCCCCATGAATGTCACTGCTCAAAGTCCTTGTTGGGGGAGGGGAAGTGTATCTTAGCATTGTTACCATTCTTCATGACAGCAGACTATATAATTCTCTTTTCCCCACCCCACACCTGCCCCAGAGCTTACACTATGTGCTTCGATGTAGTAGATAAATGTGTCGATCAAGGTAGATGTATTAAGCGTATTGCTTTAAAACACATTTCAAATGGTGTTTCTTGTTTCAGGGAATTCATAAATGTCATCTGATAGAAACCTCTGTAGATCTAAGACGGAGCAGAAATTGTTGCCCCATATGGCTTTAAAGCAGGATAGCAAGGCTTAAAACACTACTGGGAGAGGGGAAAAAAGAAACTTCTAACCCCCACTCTTTGAAAGTCTGTATAGGCGCCAGAAATACAAAACCTGCGACTTCATTTCTTGGTTTGCACATTTATAGGGTTTTTGAAAGAAATGTCTCAACATACTAGAAAACCCTTAAAGACCCAAGGCAAAGGAACTTTTTAGCATCTCTGGTGGACTTGTGGAAAGGCTAAGAAATTTTGGGAGGAAATATGCATTATGATTCAAAAGATTCTTAAAGTGGATATACAGATGAAACCAGAACTGTTCCTATTGGGTTTGATGGACCAACAATTTGAGAAACAACATGGGACTTTGCTTTTATATATGATAGCAGCAGCAAGACCTTTATATGCACAAAGATGGAAAGACGTACAAATTCCCACAAGGGAAGAATGGATGGTTAAATTAATGGAACTGGTGAAAATTGCTAAATTGACAGCATTGATAAGAGAAAATACTGTGACTGGATTTGTTTCTACTTGGAAACCACTTTTGGATTACTTGCTGGTAATGGGAAAAAAAATTAAGTTTTGATTTTGGGTTCTGATGATTAAATTGTATGTTTTTATAGAAATAATGTTAGCAAAAGTTTATGTAATGGTAAGAGATTAAATTTGTATAATAAGCATTTATATCTTTCTTGGAAGTCACTTTCTCTTTTTATTTTCATGCTATTTCTGCACTTTCTTAGTTTTTCTTTTTTCTTTAGTTCTGCATTCAAGCTTTTCTGTATTCTGTATTCTGTATTTTAACTTTATTTTGAAAATCGAATAAAGTTTTAATTAAAAAAAGAAAACCCTAAAAGAAAAAAAAAGTTTGGCAATGCTGGAGGTGCAGCAGACTCTGACTCTGGGAAGAAAAAGAAACCAAATGGAGAAACAAAACTTACCCTGTACTGCAACCGAAGAGATCTTGTGATGAACAGGTACAGGTTCAAAAGTGCAATGCTCGTGATCAATCTCATGATAGGTAGGTGCCAGACTCAGAGACGCCAGAGGAGCAGGTGCAGAGCAACGAACCTGGAGATGACCCAGCAACGCGGGAGAATCCTGAGAAGCTGATTGGTTCTCCTGACTCACTTCCTTGTTCAGCACCAATCAGCATGAGAGAAAGGCGGGCAGAAAAGCATGCCAAGCAACGGGAGCTCTGATTGGCTCCTGAGGAGAGAAGGCATGCAGAAAGCAAGATAAAAGGGTGAAAGAGCAAGCACCCAGACACTGGGGACAACCGTTCTACAGACCGTACAGCGTCTTCAGGAGAAGTGCAGCCAGAATCGTCAGGGAAGCCTCTTCCTGAAGAATTGGATCCAGAACTTCCACTCATCTCTGAATCGACCTCAGCGGTGAAAGAAGCTCAGCTCGCCTCAGCATCAATAAGAGCAAGAAAGTTAGCTAGTAGTATTTTGGGAAACCTCAGCAGGAAGGCTTCAGTCCCTTCAAAGTGTTGTCAGCTGGTGCCGTCGGCTTTGCAGCGTTCACTAGCCTCGTCAGGGCAACGCTTCACAAATACAGCTAAGTACCTTGCTCAGCCTTGTGCGGTTCGTCGTGTCAGTCTTGGGTCACCCCATTCCAGCCTTGGGGGGCTTCCTACTATATCGTACCCAGTCCTGCCTGGTCTACAGGCAGTGTTGCCTAGTGGTGGTGATTTAGTGTGCCTTGCAGCCTCCATTCCATTTGTTGTGGTTCCAGTCCAGTCTGCCTTGCAGTTCCAGTCCAGTGTCCCAGAGGTTCCAGTCCAGTCTGCCCTGCAGTTCCAGTCCAGTGTCTCAGAGGAACCAGTCCAGTCTGCCTTGCAGTTCCAGTCCAGAGTCCCAGAGGAACCAGCCCAGCTTATCCTGCAGTTCCAGTCCAGAGTTCCAGAAGAACCAGTCCAGACTTCTCAGCTTTGAGCAGAAACCCAAGTCTACCTTGAAATCTCCTAGTCAACTTGTCCAGAACTATTGATACTTGTTGCTGTACTTTAGTTGTGCTATTGCATAGCTGCCCATTCTCAAGTGCATCCAGTTGATCCAGTACTCTTCAATGTCCTCATTAACTTATATTTGTAAATAGTTTTTATTAATAAAACTATTTTCTTTAAAAATTTCTGGTGGTCAAACTCCAAACAGAACACAGACAGAATAAATACGTGCATCATGACCCTTGCCCAAATCCAGGTTTTCCAGGGGCTCGGGAGTGGAGGCGACTGGGCTAGGAAACTCTGGGGGCTATGGGGAGGGTAAGTTGATCGAGGTGGTGACGGGCAGGGGATATTATGACGGGAACCGGAGGACAAGCCATTTTCGGGGAAGGCGCCCCCGGTGTTTAGTACCGGTGGCGCGTTCCGGTCCTCTGAGTTCAGCCCCAGGTTCTGGACAGCGGATCATTGAGGGCCCCGGTTTTCGACTGCTGCTGCTTAACGCCAGGTCAGTAAATAACAAAGCCCCTCTCATAAGTGAATTAATCATGGAGAGAGGGGCTGACCTGGTGTGTATTACTGAGACCTGGCTGGGCCCAGAGGGAGGGGTAGCCCTCTCGGAAATGTGCCCGGCTGGGTTCCAGGTGTAGCACCAGCCGAGATACCGGGGTAGGGGAGGAGGGGTGGCAGTTATCATCAGAGAGTCTTTGGTGGCTTTCAGGGGCCTTGCTCCACAAGTGGCCGGATGTGAGACCCTGTTTTTCAAGTTGGGTGCCCGGGAACAGTTGGGAGTGTTGCTATTGTACCAGCCTCCCTGCCGCGTAGCAACCTCCCTGCCTGAGCTGCTGGAGGCTGTCTCGGGGTTGGCAGTGGAGTTCCCCAGGCTGATGGTTCTGGGGGACTTTAATCTGCCATCCCTGGGACGTGCCTCGGAAGTGGCTCGGGAGTTCATGACTACCATGGCAGCCATGGGCCTGGCCCAGATTATTCGGGACCCAACTCGAGACAGTGGACTCACTCCGGATTTGATTTTCTTGTCTGAGCAATGGCAAAGTGACCTGAGGGGAAAGTTAGAACTATCCCCGTTGTCATGGTCAGATCACGTCCTGATATCCCTAAGATTCTCTTACGCCGCCCCACTCCGCAGGGAGGCAGGACCTATTCGATTGGTCCGCCCCCGGCGACTTATGGACCCAATGAGGTTTCAGAGGGAGCTGGGGGTAATACCCGATGATCTGCTGCACGGTCCAGCAGAGGCACTGGCCGCTTCCTGGAATAGAGAGGCGGCCGGAGCCTTGGACAGGACCGCGCCGATGCGACCTCTCCAACCCCATTCGACCCGTCACTCCCCGTGGTATACGGAGGAGTTGAGGGTCTTGAAGAGGGTGAAGAGACGTCTAGAGCGTCGCTGGAGAAAGACAAAGGCGGAATCGTACCGAACACAATCTAGAGCCGCTATTAAGGCCTACCTTGTGGCGGTAAGAGCGGCGAAACGTGAATATTTCTCCGCTCTTATTGCATCCGCAGAATGCCGTCCAACGGCCCTGTTTAAGATCACTCGATCTCTCTTAGGTAGGGTGGAGTTGACCACCCACCTACAGGGCCGTGCGGAAGAATTTTCTGAGCATCTGCAGGATAAAATCGCTCGGATTCGGTCTAAGTTGGACTCCATGCGTGAAATGCAGTCTGGGGAGATGCCAGGAGAATGGTCTTGCCCTATTATCTGGGAACAATTTGATCCTGTTGGACCTAAGGAAGTGGACAAGATCCTCCGAACTGTTAATTCCACCACATGTCAGTTAGATCCCTGTCCTTCCTGGCTAGTAAAATCAGCCAGGGAAGTGACATGTGGATGGGTCCAGGCAATGATTAATACATCCTTGTTGGAGGGGGTGTTTCCAGCGGCCTTCAAGGAGGCGTTGGTGCACCCCCTCCTCAAGAAGCCATCCCTGGACCCTACCATTCTGGACAATTTTCGTCCAGTCTCCCACCTTCCCTTTTTGGGAAAGGTGGTTGAGAAGGTGGTGGCGCTGCAGCTTCAGAGGACCTTGGATGAAGCGGATTATCTAGACCCTTTCCAGTCAGGTTTCAGGCCGGGATTTGGGACGGAAACTGCATTGGTCGCGCTTACGGATGACCTCTGGCGGGAGCGGGATGGAGGTAGTGCATCCATCCTGGCTCTCTTAGATCTCTCAGCGGTGTTCGATACCATCGACCATGGTATCCTTTTGGGACGGCTTAGGGAGTTGGGGGTGGGCGGCGTAGTTTTGCGCTGGTTCACCTCCTTCCTCCAGGGCCGTTCCCAGTCGGTGCTGGTAGGGGAGGAGAGATCCACCCCGCGACCACTCCTGTGTGGGGTGCCGCAGGGGTCGGTTCTCTCTCCTCTCCTATTCAACATCTACATGAAACCGCTGGGCGAGGTCATCCGACACCATGGGATGAGGTATCATCAGTATGCAGATGATACTCAACTGTATATCTCCATCCCAGGTGAAGTAAGTGATGCAGTGACCACCCTGTCCCAGTGCCTGGGGGCTGTGAGGGCCTGGATGGGGAACAACAGGCTTCAGTTGAACCCTGGCAAGACCAAGTGGCTGTGGATTGATGGCTTAGCGTCTTCTAGGAAATTATCATCTTTGGTTCTCGATGGGGTAGCACTGCCCCATTCGGAACTGGTGCGCAACCTGGGGGTCCTTCTAGACTCACGACTCCTGCTCGAAGAGCAGGTGGCAGTCGTGGCTAGAAGGGCTTTTGCACAGCTTCGGCTTGTGCGCCAGTTGCGCCCATTCCTGGATCGCGATGCCCTCCGAACAGTCACTCACGCTCTTGTCATCTCCCATGTAGATTATTGCAATGCGCTCTACATGGGGCTACCCTTGAAGACTATCCGGAAGCTACAGCTGGTGCAGAATGCAGCTGCGTGGGCGATTTTAGGTGCGCCAAGATCCGCACATATAACACCTTTGCTCCGCGAGCTGCATTGGGTGCCGGTCTGCTTCCGGGTACAATTCAAGGTGTTGGTTATCACCTTTAAAGCCCTACATGGCATGGGACCAGAATACCTGAGGGACCGTCTTATCCCCATATTATCGACCCGCCCCACCCGATCGTTCAGAGAGGGCCTGCTACGAGCCCCATCAATTAAAGAATGTCATCTGATGGGGGCTAGGAGGCGGGCCTTCTCTGTAGCAGCACCCACACTATGGAACATCTTGCCCCCAGAGTTGAGACAGATCCCCTCCCTCCCGACCTTTAGAAAAGAATTGAAGACCTGGTTCTGCCGCCTGGCATGGGAGGGAGGAAGGGATAGTTCCTCATGGGGGTGGCTAATCCCATAATTTTATAATGCCCTTCTTTTATTAATACTATCTCCCACTTGGATTTTATTTTAAATTATAGTAATTGTATAAATTGTTGGTTTTTATATTTTATATTTTATGCTTTTATTTAATTTTATTATTGTAAACCGCCCAGAGTTCCCCGTTGGGGGAGATGGGCGGTTATATAAATTAAATAAATAAATAAATAAATAAATAAATAAATAAATAAATCATGTACAGCAATAAGAAACTTATCCACAGGTTCTCTATCAAAACTTTAATCTCTACACAACCTTCAAGTGGGTAACCATTTTGTACCCTGGGTGGGTGTGGCTGTATACAAGGGCTGGGGGCTACATACTACTAATTATGGACAGAGCCAGTGATGGGCAAGGCTGTTTTTGCTGTCAAGGTCTGTATCTTCTTACCCATTCTCCAGAATGGGTATATACTTACATTTCTCTCTCGCACACATGCACATACAGTATATTCATGGAGAGGACTAATGTACACAGAGGGCAGTGTTAATCCTCACTTGGTGTAATGGTATGTGGGAATGACCTTGGGAGGCAAGAGGAAGAGCTGCAGACCAGACAATGGTCAGACAAGCGGCAGCTGAGTCTGCAGAAGGAATGTGGGCATGGAAAAGTCTCAGAAGGGACCCTCCATAGTTCCTTCAACTGTAAAGGCGAGGGGGGAGAGATGTACTTTCAGACTTGCAAGATTGATGTCAGCCTTGTGAGGTAGTCCAGACAAGAAGGACACCCCGAAGTACTAGCTGTAACTTTATTGTAAGGCTACATTAACAGGAACTTTACTGTTAGCTTCAATTTGTTGCAGTTCTGAAAGTACTGTTGCTAGTCTGCAGCTCTTCCTCCCATCTCCCAAGGTCATTCCCACATATCATTACACCTGGTGCTCTAATCAAAAAGAAGTAATGCTGCACTATCTGATTTTCCTTGAATCGGGAAAAAAAAGAGTTCCTGGTTTTTATTTACCATTCCTTTCACCAACAGCTATCCCTCAGTGCAAATGGCCAGAAAACTCATTGTAGCTTTCATCTGACTTAATCTTAAACTAAATACATTACAAATCAGAACTGCAACAAATTGAAGCTTTGGTATAGCATTTTTTAATAATACCTCTGCAAAGAATGTTTGCTTATCCTCGTTCTGAGAAACTCTAAGTTTCTAGCCAGCAGAAAATAATAGTTGTATCCTTATTTTATACAAGTCAAGCAACTGTTGTGTCTGAAAGAACAGAGAAAAAAATAATACATTGCCTAATATCAGGAATATAATTGTCACACTCTTTTACCTAGTATATTTCAACTCTGCAGTTAGTAGGAAAAATAAATGTGTTTGCATGTCAGCAGCATTATTGCCACTATATATCAATTTGACTTAAAGCAGAATATTAGCTGAATGTCCCTAAACATATCTATTCAGGAGTAAGATTAGAAGAAACAGCACAGCTAACACAATACTGATTATTCCAAATCTCAGTTAAAATTATGTCTCTGATTTTTTTCAGGATCTGTTGTTCAATACAATGGCTAGCAAAGTGGCTTCTCTTATATTCTAATATTGCACCTATTAGCTAATTTGCTTTTAATAAAGATACTATGCATTTCCAGGAGATGATTTTACCCTGTCTCATGGGCTATACATGCCTCTGTCAACTATACAATGTCTTCAAACCAGCATTGATTTGATAAAATTTCCAAAGCCTCCCATTCTTCACCATCCTCAGAAAATCCATTTGACTTTTCTCTCCCCCACTTCATAGATGGATAAAACTTGCAGTCCAATGAATTCCTCCTGTGTTAGTGATTTTTTCCCCCATGAAGGGGGCGACCTGCCATGTCCCACCTCCCTGTTCCAAGCTGTTGTTTCATTTAGCCCAACCGAGGAAAGACCCAGACGCTGTTTGGGTGCCTGCTGTTCTTATAAGGTTTGCTGGGATAATGCACAACACAACGCTCGCTACGAAGCTGTCCTCACAGAATTTGCTCTGCAATATTGATTTAGCATCAGAGTGAATAGAGGGCTCTTGAGATTTCTCAGGGTGTTGACTATTTCAAAAATCAGTCTTCCCTTGCAACTGCTCATATAGCAGCCTATCAGGAGAAATGCTTTGCACCTACCAAACTAATACAAATATATGTGAACAAATGCATGGCCTGGGTCCATGTGTGTGAATGTTAGTATGTTATTTACTTCTCTTTTCAGGAAGGAAGGAAGGAAGGAAGGAAGGAAGGAAGGAAGGAAGGAAGGAAGGAAGGAAGGAAGGAAGGAAGGGAGAAAGGCTATCTGGTCATTGATAGAACACTGGCAGCTCAGAGCCTCCGTAATTGGTCAGTTTGAAGCAGGAGTGAATTAATTGGCTAGGGTTCTCAGTGCTTAGCTATTTGCTAGCTCAGATTGAGTAATGAATGACCCAAAGTGTTATCTGCAAGCTCCAGCCTCATAAGCATATAAACAGCACCTTGCGTGAAGCATTTGAGAGATACAGATGGTGAGGACAAATGGGAGAAATCACAAGTTGGTTTTAAAGTACCTTGCAAATGGTGCTGGGGTGGCAGACTTCATTGTTATTGCAATGTTACACTACTTCCCATAAATTACAGTTGTTGTTTTTTTAAAAAAGCCACGAATCCTCAGTTGCTGTTGGGCTCAAAGTGACCCAGTTCCAGATGGAATTGTGAATATTCAGGGTAGAAATGGAGGATGGAAAATGTTCTGGGTTCAACATTTTCAGTGGAACATTTACTACTAGACGAGATTGACAATTTCAAAGAGAGATGATATTTGCTTTTTCAGGTGATTGTTCCAAAATATTGAGAAGTGGGGATCTCAGGACTCTCCTTCTCTCACATCAAATAATGTAGCCCAAATACTTGTGCAGACTAAGCATACCGAGGTGAATATGCTAATTGGAATCATACTCATTTGCATAGGAAAATTTACCAATTCATATTTTTGGGAAAACCCACATCTCTGGTTCAGAGGTTATGGGAGCAGTAACTTAAAGATCGGGAGGTCTATTTTACAACAGCGCTATGACAATTAAGTATGCAATCATATTCACCAATATACTAAATTGCAATGTTTTCTTGGCTCATCTCTGTCTTTTTAAATTTTGTTCTGAAGGAGTTATAGAGAGCAATTATATGTCAAGAAAGAAAGCTAATTGGGATGCAGCCCTCACTGAATCTTAAGTTTGCGCTTTACTTTTTTTTTAATTCAGCAGGACTAATTTTTCAAATTGTCTGCAGCAGATGGCAGAAACTAACTGACCAATGGCTGATCTCAGAAATCCAACCAGGGTTAGGCTTGGTTAGTACTTGGATGAGGGACCACAAAGAAACCCCACAGGTATATGCTAGACTGGGAAGTTGGGGGGAAAATCCCAGAGGCAATAATGGCAGACCCCATGGTGCAGTTGCCAAGGAAATGCGTGCCCATGTTCATGAACACTCAGAGTGACTTTATTCTTAGTTATAAAATTAAATCAAGCCTGTAAGTTGCTAAATGCAGAAATAACTTTGATTAGCCACATGACTGAAAGCTGTTCATCATGGTTAATTGAACTCTAAATTATGCATGCTGACGATAGCGCTGGGTAGACTCAAAGCTTTATAATCAAAACTTGCTCCTCAATGAATAACACCGTCAAGCTAACCCTATAATAGTATTTCCTACTGTCTCCTGAAACTCTCTTTTCCATCCTGAAGCACTTTTCCTAAACAGTTGCCTTCTACAGTATTTTTTTTCTTAAATACTGTGCTGGAAACGTCAAGGGCTCCTGTTTTACTTCCTGAAAGTAACTGATCTGAAAAAGAGTCAAGAAATGTACCTGTTGTGAACTTGCCCACCAGCAGGTCCTCATCCCACCTCGTTTTACTCCAGTTCTTGCAGTTCTTTTGTGGATTTTGTGTCGGCCATTTATCCACTTCAAATACTCACTCAACAAGTAGGGGGCAGCTTCTGGCCAAAAATAACCCAAGCACCTTCTTTCCTATGTCTCCTGACCATCTTCCTTATATGGCCACTGCTTAGCTGATGGAGGATGTTGAGCTTGCGGTAAGCACACCATTTTAGACCTCTTGAAACAAAATTTATTGATATAAATACAGAAGAACATAAGCAATTGTTGAGAAGAAATGAGGACTAAAGTTAGTTTCTGTATACAAGGAGTGCTTCCTGATGAGACTTTCATTGGGCCATTCTCTTCAGCCCTGCCTTTGACAATGTATTTATAATTTTAAGTGCTTGTATTCCACATTTATATTTCATTTGTAGATGGTTAGCTATCTTGATTGCCCTATAGGCAAAAAGGCAGGGAAATCATCTCATGCACAACTTTTTACAGAGGGTCCAGATGATGTCTTGATCTGTTGTAATCCACTGTTCTGAGTAGGACAGTAGTAGCTACTACTGCTTCCATTTCTATCCATATCATTGGGGGAGGAGAGGCTCACCCTCTGGAAAGAGCAGTTCATTATGAAGAAAGTAGATTGAGGAGAAGAATTCTGCCATTTTTTTTTTATCGTTGTGAAACTGTCCAGAAAAATCAAGAAATGAATTAAAAAGTGACTAGGAAAAAGAGCAACTTTTCTAGTTAACATATGAAATTGGTCAGAAAAACTGCTACCTCATATCAGTAGGTTTGGCGGTACATTACATCTAGTGCACCAGCTTTGTCCTTTCCTAAACCAATTAGTTTTGGCAATAGTTATCTCCACCTTGATTACATCCTGTATTGTCTACTGCATGGCGCTCTATGTGGGACTGCCCTTGAAAAGTGTCTGGAAGTTACAGTTGGTGTAAAATTGGCACCTACACTGCTAATTAGTTCAAGATACAGAATCATCTGGATGCCTGCACTGAAGGAACTGCACCAGTTGCCAATTGATTACCAGGCACAATTTAAGGTATTGGTGTGGAGGCCCTAACAGCTCAAGGCCCATTTCCCTAATGATCCACCTCTCCTGATATAAATCTATGCCATTATTTAGCCCTGAAAGAGCGACCCTTTTAATAGGCCCCACTGTCAGAGGCTCATCTCTGTGGTACACAGGAGAGGGCCTTCTCCTGCATTGGTCTCAAGACATGGAATGCACTGCCTTGGCCTTGTTGTGCTGGTGTTTAGGAAACCTATAAAGATGCAGCTCTTTCACTAGACTTTTAATTGTTAGGTGATTTTACTATTTCTTTTACCATTAATATGTGCATGTGCATGTGCATATATTTATATTTGTTGCACTTGCAGTTGTGTTGCATTTTAACTGTGTTTTTATTGTAAACCGCCCAGAGTCCCTCCTTGGGGGGAGATGGGTGGTAATAAAAATTAGATAAATAAATAAATAAATATATAATATGTATGTATGTGTGTGTTTGTGTGTGTGCGTGTGTGTGTGTGTGTGTGTATATATATATATACGTATATTCTGTTTGTTTGTTTAAGATTTTGTTAGCTGCCTTGAGTGGTTGCCAGAGAAGAAAGTTGGGCTAGAAATCAAACAATCAATCTGTCAGTCAATCAAATAGACCACCAGTGAGAAATCTGATTTTAGCTTGAAGCAGAAGACCCATGTTTGAAGGAGACTTCATTCTAGAGGTACCCAAGCTTTAATGGGCATTAGTTAGAAGCTAATTCAACAATCTCATCAAATGTACTCTTTTGTAAGACAGTTCTACCCTTGGATAAGAGCATCTGACAGCTTTCCATCAGAAGCAAAAACTCTTATTCTCTGTGGTAAGATGTAGTTTAGCTATGGGTTAACCTCCTATCTTGTGCCATTGTACTATGCATTAATACGTAGCATTGGTTTGCACTTCAAGACCCCGGTATTGAATTTATCAATAATGTGACTCCAGAGCAACAGTGGCAATTGTGTGTATCTTTGCAAGGGGAGGGAGGAGGGGAGACTACCAGCACAGCAGAATGAAAGTATCTCCTTCCTGTTTTGCCAACTCCAAAGTTCATGAGAGTGAAAAATGAGCTCATGCTTTTCTTAATTATGGTCCAGTGATCCATAATACTAGCATCCGGTGGTTCCAAACAGACAAAGGCAGAACAAGGAGCATCTTGAGTTAATATATGTGTCTTCTGATTCAATGAATTTTATTTATTAACATATCTGAGAAAGGTTATCTAATATTTAATATATATTAGAATCTTCTCTGAGGTGCACTATCACATTTGGATTTCTAAGGAGGATACTTACTCACTGGTACCCTGGTGCCCTTCACAGTTCATTATACACAGTACATACTGTACCTCTTCTCCTTGATCTCAAACAGATGTGTTTCCTGTTTGTTCACTGAATGTCAGCAGCATCTCTCATTCCACAGCTCATGGTTCCCATGGAGACCACTGAATTTTTTTTATATGAATGGATCGGCATACAAGGTCTGGGTGGAAAGCACTTGATTGCACGTCACTACATGAATGTTCAGCAACCAAATGAAAGCAACTCAGAAACTTCTTGGAAAGGATAAGACACCAGGACAAGACAATAAAAAAGACAACCTTTAAAAATATTATTTGGTATCGTATCCACCTCCATAAAACAAAAGGACAATCTGTGCTATGCATCCTAATTAATTTGAATTTGGAAGCATTTTTTAAAATTGAAATTTTGTTTTAATCTTTTGCTTTTGTTGTTTATTCGTTCAGTTGCTTCCAACTCTTTGTGACTTCATGGACCAGCCCACGCCAGATCTTCCTGTTGGCCGTCGCCATCCCCAGCTCCCCCAAGGTCAAGTCTGTCACCTCTAGAATATCATCCATCCATCTTGCCCTTGGTCGGCCCCTCTTCCTTTGGCCTTCCACTTTCCCTAGCATCACCAAAAGATAAATAATAATAATTATCTTGGAGACATAAACCAAAGGCCAATTAAAAAGAAAGGAACGTGGGAGAACCTTCTGTAAACAATGTCACAGCAGCAGATCTAAGAGTTCACTATCATCTTCAGCAGTCCAGAATTGACCTTCTGTTATTACCTGAAGTTCTGGAATAAGAACCTTTGGGATTGTGGTGCAGGTGTCCCATCTGAAGAGCTTGAAGGTTCCTCTTCCAACCAGTCATCCCCAAAGCAAAGAGTCTGGTTCTGATATGCAGCATTTTTGTATGTCAGCCCCAGCAGAAAAGCCTATTCTTTCATCAGCGCCACTCAGATCAACCTGCATCACTGTAGAATACAAGTAGACCCCAGGAACACTAGAAGGAAAAAAAAAACACTAAGGAAAAAAATGAAGAAAAAAAGATGTAAAATAAAGCCTGATCTTGTATATTGCTAACTTTTGTGTATCCTTTATATCTTTGAGAGACAGAGAGGTTTTTTAAAAAGTACATCTAAATCCTTTTTCTCATCGAAGGAGCTCCAGGCAATGTGCATGGTGCTCTGATGTTCTCAATTTTAACTATGAAGTAGGTTAGCTGAATGATAGAGAGCTGAACAATTGAATGGGATTTGGACATGGATGTCTCAGGTCTTGGGGCTAGTAGCTGTTATATCTGTCCTGTTCCGACTAAGACTGACACGGAAGCGTTATGGAAATTAACTTTATTTATACAGACACACAAGCAGCCCAGTTTATACAGTCCTCTTCTTCGTCTGCAGGTTGGATAACCACGGGTACAGCGGATTCTACTGGCCGGGCAGGAAGGACCAGAGGGGTTGCAGGAACTACGATGGATCTGGAGGTACCAGGCAAGGTGACAGCAGGCATCTCGTTAGCTTGGCAGGTGGGACTGGAGGTAAACCGGGGCCCAACAAAAGCAGCCCACTGGTTACCGGTGTCGGCTTGAACAAGCTGAGGATCTTGGCTGGCTTGGGTATAAGCAGAATGGGGCCCAACGAAAGCAGCCCACTGCTGGCCAGCTTTGTTTGACTCAGGTTTGGGGAAATGCGGAGAATCTGTGGCGTGGGCAGCCGGGGCGGAAACAGGCAAGGCAGCAGCGCTTACCCCGGTGGTGGCTTTTTCCTCAGGGAACAAGGAGTGCTCAGGAAGACGGCCGGCAACGAGGAGCTCGCTTGACGAAGGAGCAGGCTCGGCGCTCGGCGGCGACAGGTCTGTGAAGCTTTCCCTTCGCTCGGTCTCCTCAGTAGCTATCCGGCGGGTTGCGGGGCTTCCGTTTTCACGAAGCTCCTCAACAGCTTCAGCTGGGTTGGTGTGTGAGGCGGGAGAATCAGTCAAAGGCACGGTTCCAGATTGTGAAGAGGATCGGTTGTCTCCGGCAGCTGAGGTAAGTTTCGCCGGCTTTTTATTCCTTTTTTCGCGCCTTGGGAGAGCGGGGGCCAATCGAGCTTCACGTTGCTCTGCCCGCCTCTCCGCTCTCCTTTGGCGCGCGCTGATTGGCGGAGGCGTATTTCTTTCAGAGCCTCGGCCAATCAGCGTTTCCAGGTCCCCAGTCAAGTTAACGCTGAGCCTGCTGCCTCCTGTGATTGGCTCTTCTTCCGGTTCGGAGTCCGGCATGTCAGCCGGTTGCCAGGTAAGTACCGGGGCTCTCACACTATCCCCCCCCACAGGACCTTCCTCCCCCCAGCTTTGTGGTCTGGGCTTATCCGGATATTGTCGATGGAATTGTTGTACCCGCAATGGCGCATGGACGTCCGCAGCATCTTCCCAGGAGTACTCCTCTGGCCCATAACCCTTCCGGTCTATTAGATACTGGAGGCGGCCGCGACGAGTGCGAGAGTCCAGGATGCGAGCAACCTCGTATTCGGCCTCTCCTTGGATAAGGACAGGAGGAGGTGGTGTCCTCCTGGTTCTGAGCGGGCTGTCAGCTGACACAGGGACCAGCAAGGATCTGTGGAACACAGGGTGTATGCGCATGTGTCCCGGAAGTGTCAATCGGAAAGCGACTGGGTTGACAACCGCTTCCACTGGGAATGGTCCCAGGAACCGGTGATCCAGCTTCCGAGATGGACGTGCAGATGATAGGTGTCTTGTTGACAACCACACCATATCACCAACCTTTAGTGGGGGTCCCGTCCTCCGATGGCGGTCAGCAAAGCATTTGTAGTCCTCCTTAGCCCTTTCCAGCTGGTTTTTAAGGACTTGGTGGCTGGCCTGTAGTTCTTGGAGGAACTGATTTGCAGCTGGCACTGCTGAGTCCGGCGCGGTGAGAGGGAACGATCGCAGGTGGAACCCATAATTTGCAGCGAAGGGGGCCATCTGGGTCGAAGAGTGGTGTGCGTTGTTGTACGCGAACTCCGCCAAGGCTAGGAGGTCTGCCCAATTGTCCTGCTGGTAGTTCACGTAACAACGCAGGTACTGCTCCAGGATAGCGTTCACCCTTTCCATCCCTCCATCCGATTGTGGATGAAATGCGGTGGATAATTGTCTCTGGATTCCCAGATTCTGGAGGAGCGCTTTCCAGAAACGGGCGGTGAACTGCGAGCCACAGTCTGACACCACACTCTTTGCTATGCCATGCAGTTTGAAAATGTGTTTTATATAGAGGCGTGCCGTCTCTTGGGCCGTGGGCAAGCCCTTACACGCGATGAAGTGGGCCATCTTCGTCATGGAATCCACTACTACCAGGATAGTAGTGGCGTCCTGGGACTTGGGAAGGTCAGTGATGAAGTCCATAGAGATAGCCTCTCATGGTTGTTCAGGAGTGGGTAGAGGCATTAGGAGACCAGCAGGCTTGTCCGTTTGATTTTTAGCCCTGCAACAGTCTGGGCAAGAGAATGCATATTGTTTCACGTCATCCCGTATGCGCGGCCACCAAAACTCCCGGGAGACCAGGTTCAGCGTTTTAAAGAACCCGAAGTGGCCGGCGGCCGGGTTGTCATGGCATAGTTGCAGGATCAGTTGGCGGAGTTCCCCCGGGGGTACATAGTAGTGGCCTTGGAAGCAGAGCGTCTCATGCTCGCATGTCCATTGATCGGTCTGACCGATGGGAAGGTGCGCCAGCTCTTCTCTTTTTTTCCTTGCCCAGGTGTCGGCTCTTTGTTGTTCTCGAATCCGTTGGCTTAGGTTCCCTTGTATAGTGATGGCAACAAACCGCTCTGGGGGGATAACAGGTTGAGGCGGTGCTGGAGCCTCTAAGCGATCATATTCAGGTTTTCTTGAAAGTGCGTCTGCCCGTTGGTTCTGGCCTCTTGGAATGTAAGTAACCCTGAAGTCAAACCGGGAGAGGAACAGGGACCATCGTATTTGCCGCTGGTTCAAGGTCCTGGCAGTTTTTAGATGTTCCAGGTTGTGGTGGTCCGTTCTTACTTCGCGCCCCTTATGTGACGCGCCCCTTCCAAATGGTGCCTCCATGTCTTGAATGCCACCTTAATGGCCAGGAGCTCCTTGTCCCAGATGGTGTAAGCCTTTTCTGCCGGGGCGAGCTTCCGGGAATGGTAAGCACAAGGGCAAAGGGTGCCGGTCTGGGTGTCGGCCTGGAGTAAGATGGCACCGACCGCTACATCAGATGCATCTGTTTCTACCACAAATGGTCGGAACGGGTCTGGGTGCCGAAGTATAGGCTCCGTGGTGAAAGCTAGTTTGAGCCTATCGAAAGCGCGTTGTTCCGTGTCTCCCCAGTGAAACTTGGTCTTTTTCCGGAGCAGGTTTGACAAGGGTGTGGTCAGTCCTGCGAATTGAGGAATGAAGTTCCGATAATAATTTGCAAACCCGAGCAGTCATTGGACATCCTTGGCCCGCCGTGGAGGCTGCCAAGTTTGCAATGCCGCTACCTTGCCTGGTTCCATGGCTATGCCGGTGGCAGAGATTTGGTGTCCCAGGAACTCTACAGTTTCACAGGCGAATTGACACTTCTCCAGCTTGGCATATAGATGGTGCTCTCGCAGCCGTTGCAGTACTGTTCTGACCTGCCGTACATGGTCGCTCGGAGAGGAAGAAAAGATTAGAATGTCATCTAGGTAGATTATCAGGTACTGGTCCAGGAGATCCTTGAATATGTCGTTCATGAAATGCATGAAGACAGCAGGGGCCTTTGATAGTCCAAATGGAATGACCGTAAACTCGTAATGGCCGTAACGAGTGCGGAATGCGGTCTTCCACTTGTCGCCCTGTCGTATACGGACCAGGTTATAGGCCCCCCTCAGGTCCAACTTTGTGAATAGGCGAGCATGGCGGAGTCGCTCCAGGAGCTCTGGTATCAGTGGCAAGGGGTACTGGTTTTTGACTGTGATCTCATTCAACTTCCGGTAGTCACAACACATCCTGAGCTCACCTGATTTCTTTTTGACAAATAACACGGGGGCAGCCATTGGAGAGGTAGAGGGTCGGATGAATCCCCTCCTGAGGTTCGTATCAATAAAATCCTTGAGGGCTGCTCGCTCCGGTTCCGATAGAGAGTAAAGCCGGCCTACTGGAAGCCTTGCGCCTGGAACCAGGTTGATAGCGCAGTCGTAGGGCTGGTGTGGGGGATGTTGGTCTGCCTCCCCTTCATCAAAAACGTCAGCGTAGTCCTGGAATTGAGCTGGGATCTGGAGTTTCGGGGTGACCAGTTGCAATGCAGTGAGAGTGTTGCTAGTATGGGCGGCGCAACTGGGGTGGGAGAACATGGCCTTTCCCGTTGACCAGGTGATTTGCAGCTCATGGGTCTGGAGCCACAACAATCCCAGCACGAGGGGGCAGTGGGGAGTCATAACCAGGTAAAATTCCAGCCACTCCTGATGTTTCCCCACACGCATGAGTATGCTCTGGGTAGCAGTGTTCACCGGACCGGAACGGAGAGGGCGACCATCGATGGTCTCAATCACCAGCAGAGGGCGCACTTCGCGTTGGGGAATTCCCCACTTCTCTGCGAACCCGAGGTCCATAAAGTTGAAAGTAGCCCCCGAGTCTACCATGGCTTGGACCTTCAGTTCCGGATCCCTCAGTACCTGGAGCGTGACGGCAATGGAGAAGTGCTTGGGAGGATTCAGAGCGGGCAATGGCGACTAGCTGGAGGCCAGCTCGGCCCAACCTAACTGCCCGTTTAGGCCGAGCCGAGTCCGTTTCCCGACGAGGCCGCGACTGGCGACTTGCCGGGGCAATTCGCAGCACGGTGACCCACTCCCCCGCAATACAGGCAAAGACCTTCCCGGCGGCGTCGGTCCTTCTCAGTAGATCTGTGGCTTGAATCATGTCAACTGGATTTCTATTTTCTCAGTAGAAACGTTTCACTCCTTATCCAAGGAGCTTCTTCAGTCTGAGTAAAGTTAGTAAGGGAATCCTTAAATATGTTTCTAGGGTGGCTGTGTGACCTTGCACCTGGGGCTAGGTCATGGTTATTTTGAGATGCTTATTTCTAAGTCCCTTTATCATCTAAAGGAGGATCGTTAAGATTACCATGCTGCTGTTGAGATTGCGAAATGGTCTTAATCTTCCTAGGCACAGAAGACAAAGCAGGAAGGAAGATAGGGGAAAGGTTGTGCCTGAGGCCCCCACCTCTATTCAAGGAAGGATTTTCCAAGTTGGCATAAATGGATTCCTTGACCCCTCTCTCAAACCACCTATCTTCTCTGTCTAAAATGTGAACATTCATGTCCTCAAATGAGTGTCCTTTTTCCTTTAGATGAAGATAAACTGCTGACTCTGGTCCTGTGGTGTTACTTCTCCTGTGTTGGGCCATCCTCCTGTACAAAGGTTGTTTGGTTTCTCCAATGTAGAGTTCAGAGCACTCCTCACTGCACTGGATTGAATACACTACATTGCTTTCCTTGTGTTTTAGAGTTTGATCTTTGGGGTGTACAAGCCTCTGTCTCAGTGTGTTGGTGGGTTTGAAATATACAGGTATGTGGTGTTTGCCAAATATCCGTTTTATCTTTTCAGACACGCCAGCCATGTAAGGAATGACCAGGTTCTTCCGTTTACTCTGAGACTCAGCCCTATCTGTCGCTGTTTTAGGTCTGGTAGACTTAGATTTAGTGAAGGCCCAATTTGGATATCCACAGGCCTTCAGAGCTGTTCTCAGGTGCTGTTTTTCATTCTTTTTGGAATCCATGGAGGTGGGGATGGTTTCTGCTCTGTGTGATCCACATGGATCATGTGATCCATGGAATCCATGGATTCCAAAAAGAATGAAAATTGCAATTTGTTTATGCAATTCAGTGCAGTGAGGAGTGCTCTGAACTCTACATTGGAGAAACCAAACAACTTTTGTACAGGAGGATGGCCCAACACAGGAGAAGTAACACCACAGGACCAGAGTCAGCAGTTTATCTTCATCTAAAGGAAAAAGGACACTCATTTGAGGACATTAATGTTCACATTTTAGACAGAGAAGATAGGTGGTTTGAGAGAGGGGTCAAGGAATCCATTTATGACAACTTGGAAAATCCTTCCTTGAATAGAGGTGGGGGCCTCAGGCACAATCTCTCCCCCATCTTCCTCCCTGCTTTGTCTTCTGTGCCTAGGAAGATTAAGACCATTTCACAAGCTCAACAGCAGCATGGTGATCTTAACGATCCTCCTTTAGATGATAAAAGGACTTAAAAATAACATCTCAATATAACCATGACCTAGCCCCAGGTGTAAGGTCACACAGCTACCTAGAAACATATTTAGGATTCCCTTACCAACTTTGCTCAGACTGAAGAAGCTCCTTGGAAAAGGAGCGAAATGTTTCCACTGAGAAAATAGAAATCCAGTTGACATGATTCAAGCTACAGACATACGAAATAAATATTTCGTATGGCACAGTATTCTACCCTCCTGTTGCAAGGTGTCAGCCACCTACAAGAAGTAGAAAAGGAAAAGCATTCAGCCTGCCTGGAACAGAATTGCAGCTTCTGTGCCTGGACCTAGCATGGCACTCCTTGGAAAGAAGCCTAGGAAGAGCTGGAAAAAAAATAAAACCTGGCCTGGACCAAGCTGGCTAGATAACACCTCTGGTTGAAGGTAATATCATAGGACATGACAGAAAAAAAAAATGTTGCCAGAGCATGTTGGTGCTATAATTAGGTACAAGTGGGGGCACAGCTTAGTATTGTCCTGAAATAAATACTAAAGATTTCTTACTTTCAAAATATATTCATTCCATCTCAAGGTTTAGATGCTCTCAGTTCTTTTCCAGCTCATGGTGATGGTTGTTGCTATACTGCATTTTTATTCACTAAGCATCAACCATCCCCAGAATGCCAGGGTAACATTCTAGAATTACAGCTAGGAACAATAATGCCTTACTAGTTAACATTTCAATAGCTAATAAATAAGCTTCTGGTAATAGGTTTGATCTGTTCCTTTTTAAATGCCTACCAAGGGAAATGTTTATGTGCAGGGCAATTATAATCCCATTCCCCATTTAAAGACTAAAACATTGTTCTGAATTTTAGATCTGCTGCTAGCAGACATGATCATTTACTTTGGCTAAAACTTTTACTGGAGCTCTGGGTTATAAAGGCTTCTGTGGATTTCTTAAAGACAATGGATATGAAACCTCATATTCTCTAACTGAAGACATTATGAAAAAGACATTATTTGAATAAGTAGGAAACCCAAGAATTATAAAAAAGAGTGATTTCAAACTGGAAATCTTGCTCCAAAGATTCTGGCAATCTATACGTGAATTCACAAGAAGCCAAACCCATCAGGAATTTGAAAGTGTAGGTTCTAGATATTCAAACCAATAATGATTTCTCTAAGGGCATTTCCATAGGGGGCCTTTGTAATCCACTCCAGACCTTTGTGTTCTCATGCTACCCCCAGTGTTTAGCAGTTGAGCTGATTTATTTCTGTCTCAACTGCCATATATCCGAAATCTTTCCATATTCAACTATGAAGCTCTGCAGAGCTTGCAGGGGGCTATTCGCTTTCCCATTGGCAGGAATTCCTCATTTTGCCTCCCAGATTCTCGGCGTCAGATGACACTGCATTCTGTTCATTGATAATTAAAGTTAATTGACAGTTTCATGGGTTCCCCTCATGGCAGCCGCTAAGATTTCTTTGGCAGACAATCAGACACATGCTCAAAACCATGGTGGAATCAGGAGAAAGCTTGCCTTCTTGTCTACTAAGCTGGAGACTAACTACAAAACTGAACTTTAGCAAGTAAGCAGTGTCTGGAATATTATAAACAATTTACTACATGCACACCTATTCTTGATCAGACCAAAATTCTACCTAGGTTAGCAAATCATCGCCAACAATGGACAGACAATGTGCCCAAAACTCACAAACAGGGTGTGATGATAGATATTCCTTCATTATGGGTTTGGAATACAACTAATTCTTCTCGGTCATTCTTCAGAAATGGTGCATCTTTCTGTGAGCTATCAGATAATCCAGCAAAATACCAGAAGTCAAAGATTCTATATTACATTAATCCAAGAATGGCTATAAATAATAGATAGTAAAGACAATTTCTTGAATAAAAGAAAGTGAGTTGTTGTTTAAGTTGTCCAGATCTCTTCATTAGATTAGATGCTACAAAGTTGGAGATCTTGAAAATTTGTTCAACCTAGCATTTTCACTTGGCCTAATTATATATTTGATGAATTTTCTTATAAATCAACATGGCTAACTTTACCTTATGTCTTTAACATGCCATATGAACTGTTATTTATGTTGCAATAAACTAATAGAGTTGGCCTTCTGAAGTTTGTTTTATGTGACAACTGTATATCATAAAATAAACTCTTACCCACTTTTACCAAACTTAGCCAACACCTCCAGAAGATCTTTAAACCTGCTTCTGAAGCTCACATATGGTTGACTTAACAGACAGTGTGAACTGTGTCTCCCTGTGTCAAAACAACTCTTGGTCCCCTTCCCCTAAAAGCAAATGCATGCAAATGAAATGCTCCAACAGAGCTAACTTGATCACCTTGCTGTACAGTATATGTTGATGACTTGTAATGACAAGTACAGGCTTTGTATACTCAGGTGTAGCAGACAGTTTGACTGGTGATAAATTTCTTCTTACTCCAGCCCCAGTTACTACATTTATGACAATATCCATATCCCATAGCCTCTTTTTCTTGTATTTTTTAAGCTGTGAAAACAAAGCCACAAGCAGTTGATAGTGAAGGATGCTCTCAAGCATTCTAAAACATCCCAACCCATCTTAATCAAAGAACTGGTGGGCCTTAGATTGGTCTACAAACAAAAAAACATGGTACATATTGGAACTGAGATTGCCTCTCTACATGCTGACTGTGATATTAGGGACCACATGTGGACATTGCCCATAAGGTAAAATTGCACAAAGAGGAAAAATGATCTCTGTGACTTCAACAATTCATTCTGCAAACTAGAAAACTGGAAGAGGCTGGTCTGCAAATAGGGGGACTCAGCAAGAGCCAGCAACACATACAGCAAAGAAAATACATGGAAGTGGCTTCTCCAAGAGCAAAGGGAGCATGCACAACCCTTGCTTACACATGGATTCCAGCATTTCTTAGTTTTGTGGTGCCTGCAGGAAAGCTCTTAGTCAGTAATCCAAATCACACTGGCAATGTCTGCTACCCAAAATAAAAGCAGTTCTGTCCATGCAGGTCAAATATTGCAAGGCAAAGGAGCAGACAGCTGTGCAGAAACCATAGGAGGAGGAGCATGGGGAGAGGGAGGGAGGGAGGGAGGGAGGGAGAGGGAGAGAGAGAGAGAGAGAGAGAGAAATATAATGATAAGTTTGCCCCTGAAGATAACAAGGGATTAGAAATTCTGCATCTTGAGAATGTGGCAGTAACTTAATTGGTTTCTGTGGACAAAACAGATTTTTTTGTAGCACAGAAGAGATTAGGTCATAGCACGATAATATCACAAGAACATCCTGTAATATTTGTGTGAACTAGAAATATTGATGCCATGGTCAACCAATCCCCCAGAAGGATCTTCAAGGATTTCACAGGCTAGTATTCTTCTAAGGAAATAAGAGGCTGAGTGGAAGGGCGGAGCAAAGCAAAACAAATCTGACAAGCCCTCCATTTTTAATTTTATTATTTCTAAAATCTGCAAGTCACCCTTGTAGGATGAATTTTCACAGCAAGTAAAAACACTGCCAAATAAACAGCACAATAACCACAAACCACAAATCAAATCACAGTGAAAAACAGCCAAGATAGAAAGGTGCCAAAAGTGAAGGACTGGTTGGTTGACAGGAAGCTGACAATAATATTAAGTCTAATGCTTTTTTTTCTTTGCTAAACAGTACTTGAATATTTTGCTTCTTCTGTATTAACATGTATTTTAATTTCTATTCCTAGGATCTTGAGGCTTTTACTTTGTTAAATTAAATTAAAAATATCTACCAACATATTGAAACTCATTAATGTACATAAGCAACACCAAAAGCTTCTTATATTAGGTATGAATTTAGGCCCTGCAGCACAGTGAACTCAATTCATACTATATTCTGCCCCAAGTCTTAAGTCCACCATGCATTTGGTTAAGACTGCTTCCCTACTGATAGGTTCATTCACACAATCTTGCAAGGTAATCCAAAGTAGAATTAGAAGTTGGAATTCGTCTGTCTATTTCTCCTCATAGGCAAGTTGTGATGTTTTAGTAGATAAAAAGGGCAGCATTTTTCTGACTGTCTGTGCTGCTTCCTTCTCCCCAGTTCTAAGGTTCAATTGGCATTTACTTCTCCGAGTTTTAAAATATGAAACATATATGAAATACAAATCTGTGTAAAATGTTGTGGTAATTTCTGTACCATCGAAAGTTATGTTAGAGGGAGGAATGTAGAATTCTTTGAGATCCTTTTCTTCAGACATCCCAAGCAAGTTTAGCACTACCTATTAAATACAGTGAACCTCTCAATTTAATATTTATTTATTCATTCATTCATTCATTCATTCATTCATTCATTCATTCATTCATTCATTTATTATTCGAATTTATCACCAGGGTGTAACAAACTTGCACAGTAAAAACATTTTGTTGTTGTTGCTGCTGTTGTTGTTGCTGTTTTCCTTCAAACTTTGGAAGGCCAGTACCAAAAGAATCTTGCTCAATACACTGGATTTTATCAATCAGAAATTTTACAAGCCTGACTGGTATACTGTATGTACCAAGTATGGAGTTCATTGGAACACACAGAATAATTCAGCTTTTTTTTTCAGAATGGAACAGAAATGCCTCTTTGAGAAAGGGAATGTCCATCTTCAAGGCCCTAGTTACCTCTACAGCAAAAGTACAGTGTGGATATTACTGTACTTTTTGCAAATTCCTGCCAATGACAGCCCCAGATGGAGTAGAAAGGGGAAATAATGCAGATGATCTTGCATCAGTTGGATTTAATTTTTGTTCATTTTCCAAAGAAGATCCCAGTATGACCTAACTAGCCTAAATAACATATCCGATTAAAGGCACCTGGATTGGAGGGGGGGGGGTAAAAAAGTTAAAGAACTACATGGACAAGGAAAGATAAGCATATATACAGTAGAATCTCTTGTCCTGGCTGGACATCCAGGTAAGGGCATGAACACACATACACACACACTCATACCACTTAGACTGCACTATTTTCCACTAAAGATTCATAAAGTCTGACTGAAGCTTTCGAACTTTGCTGGAAGAGTTTGTGCTGCTGTGTTGGCAGTTCTTTGCTATTTTGGGAAAGCATTTTAAAACGTGAAGGGATTTTCATTTCCAAACCTTGAAATTCACTTAAAAGTGATACTGCTAACCTCACAAAATAAGCATATGCCCCAGAACTGATAGTCCAAATATCCAAGAGTTAAATCAAAGTTTTTTTGTTCTGTTTAGCAACAATGCAAATTGATTCTCTCACAATTAAGATATGTTTTACTAGGCATCCTGGCAAGCAACATTAATTACTCATGGCTTAATATGTACCCCAAGGCACTCCACCATCTTCAGTAAAGTGATGGTATCTTATGTAGCTCATTTCCTCTTCTATCTCCTCAATGAATAGTTTTAATATTCCTTCCGTCTCAAGACAGAGTGGATGCTGTCAATACAGAAACAGAGAGATCCTGCAGTTTCATGGGATTTTAAAGTACCACAAACTTGTACTTAAGAATGAAGCTCAGGCAGGAGCCATCTGAGATGTGCATTCACAGACCATATTTTTCAGACTTCATGGCACTTATCCCAGTCCTACTCAAGGACACTATGAACAAGATCTTAAGTTCCAGCCAGTAAAGTATGTTCGCCGCCTTGAGTTATTTATAAAAATAATAAAGGCGGGATTTCTGCCTCTTTCCTACTTTCTCAGTTGACACCTTCAGAATTTAATTGCTCTTCAACATGAATAGATTTTATTGATATGTCAATTTATTAGCCCCTTTTCTCACAGAATGGAGCGGGAGCTATTGTGCTCATACACACACATAAATCACAATTTGAATTTACAATTTCCTTAGGAATACAGTAATCAGGTTATGTTATGTTTCACTTCCAAATGAAGAGGAACTCGACTCACCACATTCTTTAAAAAGTGATACTATACAGCAAGCACATACAGCTTCTGGGCCAGGGGAATATGGGCTTCCCAAAAAGGCTTGTATGTAGACCCCTGCCTCAGGACCACTTCAAAAGTCGTGATTATTAATCTGATAGACTGAGAAAGTGGTTAAATATGTGGGGAGTAATTATGGCTAGGTGTAAGTAAATTGTTTAAATTAAAAGTAAATTAAGTCAACATTAGTTATTGTTCTGATCCCACTCACTAGGAATGGGACCCCTGCATGTCACTTAAAAACTAAGTACCCTCAGCCTGAAAAAAGTCCTGCCTCCCAGAAACAGCTAGTTTAGCTCCAGGTTCAACAAAGATCATTTTTGAATTGTGTGTCATAAGTTCTTATATGGGAGAGAGTGTAATGGAAAAGGCATGTTTATAGAGAAGGAAAAGAATGTACAGTAAGTTCATTGAAATTAGCCAACAGTCTATTAGGAAGGAATATAAAGTTTATAATAATTATAAATTATTTATCCATATAGTTTTAAAAGTGGTGATCTATCTATCTATCTATCTATCCATCTATCCATCCATCCATCCATCCATCCATCCATCCATCCATCCATCACTCAGAGTTCCTAGGAGACTGAATATAACATTTCAAAAACAAATGCCATGTATTATTACAGCAGTAACATTGAGATAGTAAGAGACATGAGAACTCTTCGGCCAGAAAGAAGCAATCAATTAAAGATATTAAAAATATCTGTTGATTTGATGCCTCAGAGAAAGCAAGACCAGCACTGATGGTCTCTCCTGAAAGGATTCCAAATTCTGGGTGTTTGGCAGGGTGAGATGCCATGATTGAGACTCAGTTGTTGTTTGTCTCAAGGTTAGAGTTTTCTCTGTTTACCAGCATTATGAAAAGTGTCATGTAGACATCTAGAAGGTTCTTGGATTAATTAAGACACCTGTGAGCAAGCACACCTGCCTCTTAGGACAAGATTTATACGAGGCACATTTGTCAGGCCAAGGGATTGTTGTGTTTGTGTTGTACATGTATCAAGCAACAAGGACTGAAGGTGCTGGAGGAAAGCAGGGAATATGGTTGGAGAGAGGATTTCCAGAGAAAGGACAAACTGAGGGCCCTGAAGGAGGCAGCAGAATCAGAAAAGGACATCTGCAGAGTGGACTGACTGCTGAAAGGGTGGGAGCTGCACTGGAAAAGACAGACCAGGAGTAACAACACAAAGAAGCCTGACCAAAGGGTGGCTTTCCAAGAGGCTCAGGGGAGGGTTATTTTTCCCTCTTTCCCTCGTGCTCTCTAGAGAATATAAGAGCAGAAAGTGAAAACCCTGCTGAGCTGCCTAAAGGAGGAGTCAGCTTCACAAAGCGGTGCTTAAGTTGAACAACTGTGTGAATGAGGAAGGGGGCAACAGAAACAGTTGTGGAACTGTACAAAGTTCTGTAGATACATATGTATTAGTTCATTGCTTATATTAGAAATATAAGTTCAAATTGAGAGCCAGTTTGGTGTGGTGGTTAAGACACCAGGCTAGATACTGGGAGACCATGAGTTCTAGTCCCTTAGGCACAAAGCCAGCTGGGTGACCTTGGGCCAGTCTCTCTCTCTCAGCCCTAGGAAGGAGGCAATGGCAAACCACTTCTAAAACCTTGCCGAGAAAAATGAAGGGACTTGTCCAGGAAGTTGCCAGGAGTCAACACTGACTCAAAGACACTAAAAAAAATCAAATTATTTATTTTTAATTGCACTGTAACAATAAAATTTTATTTATTTATTTATTTATTATTCAAATTTCTATCACCGCCCATCTCCCCCAAAAGGGGGACTCTGGGCGGTTTCAAAATGTTGTTTTGAAAGCCGGCTGGGTGACCTTGGGCCAGTCACTCTCTCTCACCGCAACTCACCTCACAGGGTTGTTGTTGTGGGGAAAATAGGAGGAGGAAGGAGTATTAGGTATGTTCGCAGCTTTGAGTTAGTTATAAAAATAATAAAGGCGGGATATAAAATAAATAAAATAAAATAAATAACATTGAATTTGGGGACAAAATATCTCTCTCTCTCTCTCTCTCTCTCTCTCTCTCTCTCTCTCTCTCTCTCTCTCTCTCTCTCTCTTTCCCTGTTCTTTTCCCACCTTCCCACACACTGCCACCACAGCATATGTATGCTTCCTTTTATACTTTGGAGAAGGACTTTTTCCAGAGATGTCCATACATAGGCAAAATGACAAGGGAGAAGGTTTCCTCCTACAAAAGGAGGGTTTTATTAAGGTTTTGTTTTACTAGAAATATGCTGAACATTTCCAGAAACTTTTTCCTAACTTCTAATGTTCTCTCTGACACATACACATCTATTTGGCAGGGTCTGCCTTTCCACTTTGTTTTAAGATTCCTGATGAGACATATATATATAGGAAGAAAAAACTGGCAAAGGAATGAATGTTCAATTTTAAAATACATTTTCCAATGCAGAGAAACATGACTTTGAATACTTCTACCAGTTTCCCTTAATCTATATCAGATGATTCTTAGCAGTTTTTATTTGAGCAATTGCCAAATCTTTCTAAAAGGAATGAATGGCAATTTTGTCACAGGTGCTGTATGATACAAAGGTTACAGCTGCAGAGTCTGGAAAAGTACAGGCTGATGATGAACGAGAGGGGCTGCAAACAAAAGGCTCAACGCCACACACCAAGGCAAGGAGCTGAACAAGTTGCATCAGCCTCAACCTCTGTAATGAAAAACAATCCTGATTGATGTTCAAAGACTCAGGAGCTCTTGTACGGTTATAAAGTATTTACAAGGGATGGTAGATGGTTGAAAGTGCAAGGAGGAAAACCACAAGCTTGGGCCCAGAATGGTAGAAGTGCACTTCAGCCACATGATCTTTGTAGTGTCAACCTGCGGAAGACCTTTGTATTTCGAGGAGTTAGGTGGCATGTTTTGATTTTTCTTCCCCCACACCTAGGAGATTAGAGTTTATTTTGAGTTATACTGATGTTTAATTGGCTTGTTTTTGTTGCTGTTTGGCATGAGAGGGGGGAGAGAAGAAGCATATGTTCACCCCTCCAACAGCCCTTCAGAACATATCTCTGTGGGAAGTGGGGGGAGAGTAAGTCCCCAGCTTGTTAAGTTTAAGCATAGGTTCACTCCTCCAGCCACTCCTTTAGCGGCTTGGAATGGGGGGGGGATGATAAGAAATTGTTTTGCTTGGGCACTGGCTTATCTGATCGTTTCCCAGACTACTGGAATGATGTCATGGTCAGGTGCTGGACCACATGAAGAATCCCAGTCAAGGTCAGGCCATGCAGCTTCAGTGCGATGGAAACTTGGTCACGGGGTTTGGGAGCCAGGCTTTGATAAAAACCTTAGGATTGTCTTTAGAGTTTGGGAGTCCACACAGGCCTGAGTGCTGGGTGCTGTGAAAATTGCCACCTTGGGGTATCTCCGCTGTCCTTATTAGAGGGCTCCTGGCAGCCTATAGGAGATTAGGTATCACCTTGTTTGCTTGGTATGTATGTATGCATTTCTTTCGGTATGCTATGCTTGTTATGCTCTGTGTAATTTAGTTAAACTGTGCTTCTGCTTAACTTTGTCTGTTTATAATAAAGCTTTAAGTTTCTTTATCCACTGGTGTGCTATTGTCTCTGGATCTAAAAGAATCAATTGCCCTAGCCCCTGATCAAAGAGGCGTGGACTCTTGGCAATACAATCTTACACAATCAAGTACTTCTTTTTTAAAAAAAAATAACCCAGGCGGGGAGAGATATAAAACTGATATTAAATAGCTTCCACTCTATACAATTTTTTTGTATGTTTTTAAGATTTTTCCCTTATATGTAAATCATTAGTATTTCCACTTTTCTCCAGACATATCAACTATTTACAGATTTATAAAGGAATTGCTTTAAAAAATTCTGGTTGAGGGCCTGTTACTATACATGCAAGGACCATATCCCTTACAATAGGATTTGGATCAGATAGAATATGTGATAACCCAAAAGTCTTTTTTTCCAGAATTTAATCCCACTTTCAATTATGCCCCTATTCCTTTTTCAAAAGGCTATGAAGTAATATGCAATAAAGATATGGACATGTACTTTCCTTTTACAACTGAACAAAGCAGTCTATTTCCAAGCAGATTAATAGAAAAAAAAAGTATTAGATCTTGATTTTAGGGATTATATTTGTATCATGTCCTTTGCCAAGCAAAGAGTGATAAACATACTTTTTTTGCCATTTGATCTCCACAAAAACTATTGTGAGGAATCTTATGCTGTGAGAATCTGACTAGGGTCTTCCAACACACTTCACTGCCTGGGAAGATCTGCACTCTTAGTTTCTCAATTCTAGGATATATAGCAGAGCTCTCACTTCAGCCCAAATTTTCTGGCATCATTTTTTCAAATACTGAACCCTGACCCTAACACTCTTGGCTACAGGTTCTAATTTGTTTTGGAAATGTTGGAACCTCTACCACTATGGAATCTTTTGCCAGAATGCTCAATTTCATTCTATCTGGCCACTGTCACAACTACTGTTAGCACAGAAATCTTCCTCTTCCTACCCCAGGTAGATAAGACATAAGACACCAGAACAAGAACCAGAATCTCATTCTCTCTCTCTCTCTCTCTCTCTCACGCACGCACGCACGCACGCACACACTTTCATCTCCTGTGGAAGTTGGATAACATTTTCAAATATTTTTTTTCAAGAAAAGCCCTCAGCCAACCATGCACAATTTTTTTAAGAATACCTACAGAGCCTATGCTAGAGTCTACTGTATTATGGCTTTTCATTTTTCTATTTCCTTCCCCCCCCCCCCTTTAATTAAATAATCTAAACAATTAAACCCAGTGGGACAAGAAATCTGGTAGGTACTATCTATCCTTGTCTCATTCTCACCGAGCCATTCTCAGCAGTAGCATTGCAAGATCACCATTTGAGAGGGTCCACTGAGTCACTGAGAAGGCACGCTGGCTGGTGGGGAAAGTGAACAAGGGATGGGGCCCCAGGGTCTGGAATGGACCTTCCTCCTCTCTCTGGACATTTTACAATGCACTGCTCTGAATGTCCCTCAGGGCCACATCATCACTGGGCTGTAGGCACAATAAACTGGATACTCTTGGTGGTACATCAGGAAGACCACAGATAGGAGCTTGTCCCAATTTGCTGCCTGGCCTTGACCACTGCTCAAAGCAGCTGCTTTATTTCACCTTAAAGTAGAGTCAGCCATGATCATGCTCAGTAACAAAACAGTTCAGATCTGCTGCAGTTATATTAGGTTTGCCACTGGAAGAAGTGGGAAACTTTTCCTTACAGTAAAATGCAGTAAAAAGCACAAATGCAATGGTCTTCTGCCTGCATCTTCATTCTCTGACCTTCTCCAACCAAGACATTTGAGAAATTACACCAAAATGCCCAAATTATAAAAAAAATACTGAAGGGTGTTCCACTCTCCACCACCCCAAATCCCAGACTCTGTTGACCTAGCTATGCCATTGAAAGTAAATACCCTTGGGCTATTCTTTGTCATACTCGAATCCGAGCAAAATAGTTTTCTAAGAGAACGTTTGTGTTACTTTTCAGTCTTCAAGTAACTAATATAGAATACTACTACATTTTCTCCTTGTAAATCACACTTAAAAAGGGAGGTGGGCTCAAGTTGTCACTGTCTGAAATGTGTCCTCTATCCTTCCAAATCAACTTGTAAAAGATTTCTTACTTGTTCTGATGAAGGCTCATCTGTCATTTATAGCACTTCACTAAGCTGCCCTGTTAATTGCAAAAAGCATTACTACAACTAGGTTGAAGGTATAGATTTTAAGACCCTAACAAGCTGCTTCCAAGTGACTGAACTATTCACTCAAATCAGGGAAGAACTACTGGTTTAGAAAGTCATTCAGCTTTTAGAAACAAGGAGGAAAAGTTAAATTTAGGGGAAAGGAAATTTAGGCTTTTCTAGTTGCCCACCAATAGATATACCAACCCTGGGCAACATTTGCCATGCATGTCAGTAGATTACCTAGTTCACAAGAATATTTGGCAAAGGCAGCCCTTGTAGTTCCCCAGCTTTTCAGAAGATAAGAAGGCATACACCGACTTAGGCAAAATCAGATGTGGTTGCCAGCCTTCTAAATGCATCTGGAAATCCAAACAGAGACACGTCCACCCACATAGCCGCTAAACCAATGCAAATGTTATGTAAATGCTATGCCACTATGAGCAAACAAATGTTGCAGATTAGCTGCTGCTTTTTACCAGAATGATACAGTATCAGCTTGGCCTTCCTTTAAGCCACATTGATATATCAGTCTAATAATGGCCTCTCCATCTGTCTTATACAGGTGACTTTTGATATTTCAATTCATTCCACTGTGTACAGAACTACTTCATACAGCTACTGCTGCCTCTTTATTTTGCCAAGTAAGAGAGGAGAGCTTTCTTCTGTTACAATGAGGACATGGAGCCACGACAGTTCAGCTCTTTCACATACTGCTAGGACAGTACTAAAAGTTCTGCACTGTGTGGGGGGCCCAGTGATTCCTTTCCATGCACCAGCATCACTCTTTCTGAACCTACAGCTGATCTGAGGAGGAACCACTGCATAAGCTCTTTCCCTTTTAACTAAATCAGTGTTTCTCAACCGTGGCAACTTGAAGACATGTGGACTTCAACTCCCACAATTCCCCAGCCACCCGTGCTGACTGGAGAATTCTGGGAGTTGAAGTCCACATGTCTTCAAGTTGCCAAGGTTGAGAAACACTGATCTAGAGCTTCTCATGTTACACTGCAGGGTAGGAGTAATGTGCTTCCTTGATACTCACCTGACAACTTGCTCTATCAGAAATTTTTTATTTTTAAAAAATTACTTTTTTCATTGGGAGGCTAGTATGATACAAAGGAGGTCACCAGTCTCTGGCACCATCTTTATTTCCTTTTATATAGTAAATTTTATTAGGTTTCAAGAGAAGAATAAAAAGTACAAAAAAACCAAAAAACTACAAAGAAAGAAAAAAACTAAAAAAGTGCAGAAACACAAGATAATTTTTTTTCAAATTTACAGAAAGATGTGGCTTCCAACTTTTAACAGCAAGGATATACAAAAATTTCCATAATCAATCTCTTACTCTATATTAAACCAAACACCACATTATTTCTATAAGTCATTCCACAGGGAATAACATAAAAATCCAGCCCGATACTTTTGGTAAAATTTAATAATTGACAAAGGGTTCTATTACCTGAATATTATCCCTCACTCTGGAAATCCTGGCATTTAGAACCATTTTTTTAAAAAAAAATATGTGAGAAGAAACCGGGACAATGAAGAAATAGAGCAATGCTCTTGATTTTCCTGCTGATGAGTTTTCTTTTCTCTTTACTTACTGCATACAATGGTGGTTTGAAATCAAATGGCCTTGGAAGAAAATGCAAAGTCTTTTAAGCTGCCTTAGATGTGTGGTGAGTTTAAATAAGAGTTTATTATATCAGTGTTTTAAATAAATAACATCTACTCTGTACCAGGTTGAATAATAGTCTGCAGGTTTTCATGTGTTTAGACAAGTTCATCAGAAAATGTCCAGCTACTTGCTGCTCAATTCAATTCAGATCAGTCTAGCCTTTAGTCTGTGCAATCAAGTCATATCAGTTGTTCACTTTCTGAGTAAACTGGTTTAGCATCCTGGCTAGCGCTGGATAATGGATATTAAATTGCTCCCATTTATGGGGGGTTTTTTTGGCAAAACTCAGCGCAAACAACATTGCTATGCAGGGGCACTGAAGTCTCAGCTTGGCAACCAACAGCACATACTTGGACATCTGGTTGGTGCTATTAACAGCCATTTGCCTAACACAGAATGCTAAGAGGCTACTTAGTTCAAATTTATTGCAAGATGCCAAGAGATGTATTCATTTTAATATTCTCCAAGCAGAATTGCTTGGAATAAAGTGTAAAAGAGCCAGAACTATAAAAGAATTCCCCTGAAGTTATTGTTATTAAACTGACTATGCCTCATTACGTTAGCGACCATATCCTAGTCACACTTCAGCTAAGTTGAAATAATTAAATTGAATTATTTAATCTCATTGACTTTCAACAGCCAAGTGGACCTGAAATATCATTAAAAATTAACCCATTCAATATTCAGCAGAAATTAATCATTTAACAGTGAAGAGCCAATCCAATTGTCTAAACAATGTGGTGTTTTGTTAATGGGATTAAGCAGAATAAATCCAACTGCTTTAGTTTCAAGGGCTTAAAATGATTGAAATGTTGGAACATACTTTGCTGTGCTGAAGCAAAGCACTAGATCTGACTCTCTTGTAGCAAGCAGAAGTATGAGATTGGCTTTTTCATATCATGCATTCTAGACAGTGCTCATAAGTTGTCCCACTCTTTTAATTTGTTACGAGTGCCAATGGGATATTTTCTTCCAATGCAAATGTTAACATCAAAGAAACAGGTTTTGGAAGGACCACAGCAGGAGAAGAAAGAATGACATGACATCTGCTATGATCCTGATTAATATCAGGCTCCCCACCCCTCCATTAGGTACAGCTATCCCCATTTTTAAAATGTGCACCTAGTGTCACATCTAATTTGGCTTTTAGCTTAATGCTTTTGAAACACTTCAAAGCAAAATCAATTGAAAGTTTAAATGGGAAATAATTTAACTCACTCTGTTTTTAATGTGCCTTTTCAAAAAGCAAGCATGTCAGCTTGCATATATGTCCTCCAAATCTTAAGCCTTCAAACTCTCCTCATTTTTTAGATGAAATTCTTTGATCATGAATGAGGAGTTGTATCTTGGTTGTTGCTGGATAACATCACTCAAGAAAGCACTGTCCTTGCATAGGCAGAGCACTTGCTCTTTCAAATCTGTGCTCAGACTTGACGTTATGCCCTCCTCGTGTCATTTCTCATGTCATGGTGAGAAATTAGAGGGGCAGCACTGGCTTCCTTTTGAAGAAGAGAAGATGAGGTGTGGAAATATCCCAAGCACCATACGATAAATCAGAACTCCTTATCAGCCCATGGAGAAAGTGGTCAATAAATAAGGAGAAAGGAGAAGTAGCTTGCTTTCAAAAGCCTCTGGACATGGGGTGGTCCATTATCAGAACTCTGCTGCCAAAGGAGAGGACAAATAGGAAAGTGAACTCCAAACCCCAAAAAACCCTCCCTATACCCCTCAAATTCTATCGTGGAGGCTGGAGAAGTTGCATCGGAGTTGGGGGTGAGCAAACTTCTCCGGACGGAGCGGGGGTGGAGTTCGGTGGTTGAGGCTGCGGCGGAGTTGCGGCCCGGCAGCCTTGCAATGAGTTGTTGGAGCCGGCCTGGTGGAGTTGGTGAGGCCGGACGGAACTGGCACGACGAGCTGGGGCTTCTTTTTGGGCCCGGTGGAGCTGTTGGAGCTTGCGGCTGGTGGGGCTCGGTAGAGCCTGGAGGAGGCCGTGGAGCCCGATGGAGCCCGGTGGAGCTGCGGAGTGGCGGCCAGTGGAGCTGTTGGAGTTGTGGGCCAGCGAGGCCTGACGGCTGTGGTATTGGTGGCCTTGTGGAGCCGTGGCCTTCCCGGACGGAGCGGTGTTGCGGGGTCCGGCGAGTCTGTCAGGCCTGGGAGGCCCCTGGACAGAGTGGATGGCTGCTGCTTTGGCCTCAGCAGCCAGTGAAGGGATGCCTATGGTGGCCAGCGGAGATCAATTAGAACCGGCACGAAGGACCGGTGGAACAACCCCACAAAGACTGAGAAACTGGGGGGCCTTGAGAACTGTAGAGCCGGGGCCTGTGGAGGCCGGTGGAGGCCTGTGGAGACCTGTGGAGGCCTATAGAGACCAGCGGAGGCTGGCTGGAACTGGAACCGGTGGTGGGCTCGGAAATTGGCCCTGGAACTGGGGTGCTCCCTGGGATAGGACGGACTTGCTTATTTTTATCTGGACTCCACTATTGAAATTATTAAGATCGTTCAATAGTGGTGCAGCTGCCTGGTTATTTGAAGGACAACCACCCCCGCTGCCAGGGCGACAGAAAATTGCGGGGGTCTCTTGTATGAGTGTGGTTCCCCCCCGTGAGTGAGAGTCGCGGGTGGGGGCCCAGGACTGTATATGTTTGGAAAAGGACCTGACCCTGAGTGAGAGACAGGGTAGGTACGAGTGATTGTCTGCCCCTTGTGGCTAGTGAGAGAGGCCACAAGGGGCATAGTGAGTGATTGGACCAGTGGCGTGTTCCGGTCCTCTGAGTTCAACCCCAGGTTATGGACAGCAGACCCTCGAGGGCTCCGGCTTTTGACTGCTGCTACTCAACGCCAGGTCAGTAAATAACAAAGCCCCTCTCATAAGTGAATTAATCACGGAGAGAGGGGTTGACCTGGCGTGTATTACTGAAACCTGGCTGGGCCCAGAGGGAGGAGTAGCCCTCTCAGAGATGTGCCCAGCCGGATTTCAGGTGTGGCACCAGCCGAGAGACTGAGGTAGGGGAGGAGGGGTGGCAGTTATCATCAGAGAATCCTTGGTGGCTTTCAGGAGCCTTGCTCCACAAGTATCCGGATGTGAGACCCTGTTTTTCAAGTTGGGTGCCCGAGAACAGTTGGGAGTGTTGCTATTGTACCAGCCTCCCTGCTGCATAGCAACCTCCCTGCCTGAGCTGCTGGAGGCCATCTCGGGGTTGGCGGTGGAGTTCCCCAGGCTTATGGTCCTGGGGGATTTTAACTTGCCATCCCTGGGACGTGCCTCAGAAGCGGCTCGGGAGTTCATGGCTACCATGGCAGCCATGGGCCTGTCCCAGATTATTCGGGACCCAACTCGAGACAGTGGACTCACTCCGGATTTGGTTTTCTTGTCAGAGCAATGGCAAAGTGACCTGAGGGGAAAGTTAGATCTATCCCCGTTGTCATGGTCAGATCACGTCCTGATATCTCTAGGATTCTCTTATGCCGCCCCACTCCGCAGGGAGGCAGGACCTATTCGATTGGTCTGCCTCCGGTGACTTATGGACCCATTGAGGTTTCAGAGGGAGCTGGGGGTAATACCCGAGGATCTGCTGCATGGTCCAGCGGAGGTACTGGCCGCAACCTGGAATAAGGAGGCGGCCGGTGCCTTGGACAGGATCGTGCCGATGCAACCTCTCCAGCCCCATTCGACCTGTCACTCCCTGTGGTTTATGGAGGAGCTGAGGGTCTTGAAGAGAGTGAAGAGACGTCTAGAGCACCGCTGGAGAAAGACAAAGATGGAATCGGACCGAACACAATCTAGAGCCCCGATTAAGGCCTACCTTGTGGCGGTAAGAGCAGCGAAACTTGAATATTTCTCTGCTCTTATTGCATCCGCAGAATGCCGTCCGACGGCCCTGTTCAAGATTACTCAATCTCTCTTGGGTAGGGTGGTATCGACCACCCACCTGCAGGGCCGTGTGGAGGAATTTTCTGAGCATCTGCAGGATAAAATCGCTCGGATTCGGTCTAAGTTGGACTCCATGCGTGGAATGCAGTCTGGGGAGATGCCGGGAGAGTGGTCTTGCCCTATTATCTGGGAACGATTTGATCCTGTTGGACCTGAGGAAGTGGACAGGATCCTTCGAATTGTTAATTCCACCACATGTTATTTAGATCCCTGCCCTTCCTGGCTGGTGAAATCGGCCAGGGAGGTGACAGGTGGATGGGTCCAGGCTATGATTAATACATCCTTGTTGGAAGGGGTGGTTCCAACTGCCTTCAAGAAGGCATTGGTACACCCCCTCCTCAAGAAGCCATCCCTGGACCCTTCCATCCTGGACAACTTTCGTCCAGTCTCCCATCTTCCCTTTTTGGGAAAAGTGGTTGAGAAAGTGGTGGCGTTGCAACTTCAAAGGACCCTGGATGAAGCGGATTATCTTGACCCTTTCCAGTCAGGTTTCAGGCCGGGATATGGGACCGAGACTGCATTGGTCGCGCTTACGGATGATGTCTGGCGGGAGCGGGATGGAGGTAGTGCATCCATCCTGGCTCTCTTGGATCTCTCAGCGGCTTTCGATACCATCGACCATGGTATACTTTTGGGGCGGCTTAGGGAGTTGGGGGTGGGCGGCATAGTTTTATGCTGGTTCACCTCCTTCCTCCGGGGACGCTCCCAGTCAGTGGTGATAGGGGAGGAGAGATCCAGCCCGCATCCGCTCCTGTGTGGGGTGCCACAGGGCTCGGTTCTCTCTCCTCTCCTGTTCAACATCTACATGAAACCGCTGGGCGAGGTCATCCAACACCATGGGACGAGGTATCATCAGTATGCGGATGATACTCAATTGTATATCTCCATCCCTGGTGAAGTAAGTGATGCAGTGTCCACCCTGTCCCAGTGCCTGGGGGCTGTGAGGGCCTGGATGGGGAACAACAGGTTTCAGTTGAACCCTGGTAAGACCGAGTGGCTGTGGATTGATGGCTTAGCGTCTTCTGGGAAATTATCATATTTGGTTCTCGATGGGGTAGCAGTACCCCGTTCAGAACCGGTGCGTAATCTGGGGGTTCTTCTAGACTCACGACTCCTGCTCGAAGAGCAGGTGGCAGTCATGGCTAGGAGGGCTTTTGCGCAACTTCAGTTGGTGCGCCAGTTACGCCCATTCCTGGAGCGCGACACCCTCCGTACAGTCACTCATGCTCTCGTCATCTCCCATGTAGATTATTGCAATGCGCTCTACATGGGGCTACCCTTGAAGACTATCCGGAAGGTTCAGCTGGTGCAGAATGCGGCCACGTGGGCAGTTTTGGGTACGCCAAGATCTGCACATGTAACACCGTTGCTCCGCGAGCTGCATTGGGTGCCGGTTTGCTTCCAGGTACAATTCAAGGTGTTGGTTATCACCTTTAAAGCCCTACATGGCATGGGAACAGAATACCTGAGGGACTGTCTTATCCCCATGTTATCGACCCACCCCACCTGGTCATTCAGAGAGGGCCTGCTACGAACCCCATCAATTAGAGAATGCCATCTGATGGGGTCTAGGAGGAGGGCCTTCTCTGTGACAGCACCCACTCTATGGAACATCTTGCCCCCAGAGTTGAGACAGATTTCCTCCCTCCCGACCTTTAGGAAAGAGCTAAAGACCTGGTTCTGCCGCCTGGCATGGGAAGGAGGAAGGGATAGTTCCTCATGGGGGTGGCTAATCCCCTCATTTTAATGTCCTTCTTTTAATGAATGCCTTCGTCCATCTGGATTTTATAATTACTTATTGTATTGTACTATTGTGGTTTTTTATATATTTTTAGATTCTATTTTAACTTATTTATTGTGAACCGCCCAGAGTTCCCCATGTGGGGAGATGGGCGGTCATATAAATTAAATAAATAAAATAAAAATAAAATAAATAAATAAATAAAGTGTGAAGGGCAGCTCATAGATCAGAGCTTTCCAAACTTTTTACATTGACGACACACACCAACGGTAGCAGCAGCGCGGCCTGCGGTGTCCTGGTGTGTCGCGCAAAAAAACCGGAAGCGCTGATGGGGGAACCGGAAGAAGTGGCACCCCCGCCAATCAGTGCCACTGCTGCCACCGCGCCGCCAGCGACGGCAGCGCTGATTGGCAGGGATGCCACTTCTTTCAGTTCCCCCATCAGCGCTTCCGGGTTTTTGCGCGACATACCAGGACACCGCAGGCGACACAGTAGTGTGTCGTGACACACACTTTGGAAAGCTAAGTCATACATACTCTGGAGGCATGGTTTAGACTCTCTCTCTAACAAGTAGCAAACCCATTGTCCACCTCCATTCTTCATGCAGAAAAGCACACCAGCACACCAATGTTTTCAGGTCATTCTGTTTCCCTGTAGCTCATTTAATGTCTCTCTGGGTCAGCCTGCAGTTTGTAATGGCATCTTGTCTCAGTTTCAGAAAAATGTTTCTACTTGTCTCACAGACATAGACCTCCATCAGGAAGACGTTTCACTTTTCTTGAACTTGTGTTTTTTTTCCTGCTATTTGGACCATGCCAAGGAGATTTTTGCATTAGGAAACTATCTTTCACCTATCTGCAAAAAAGGCATTCACTGAATGTTAAATTACATCAGTCAGGCCTTCATATGGCACAGCATTCAATCAATGGCTGGAGTGGACTCCAAGTTAAAATCCAATACAACTGAAAAACATCAGGTTCTGAAGTATGCACTAGAAACCACCTTTGAATGCTTGGCCCCTCAAAAACCACAATCATTCTTGGAGTAGATGAAAATCATGGTATATACTACAAGAAATAATTTGCAAGCTTCGCCATTCAGTATAAAAAAAATAGACTTCTACTTCTAAGGGGCCTTTTCTCCATTATTCAGTTAAGACAATCCCAGGATATATTTAAGATAAGCTTATGTCTTTCATTTTTGTGAGACGTTTGCTTGCAACTGTTCCTTAAAATATATAGCATCAGAGCAAAACAGCAAAATTGTCACACGTTCCCTGACCCAGCATGTTTTCAGCTATATGACAAGGGTGTTTTTTTTTCTATCAGTTATCACTGCATCTTTTTTAGTTTATAATCAGCATGATTCCTGCTTCTCTACCCCCTCCCCCCCCCCCATTCCCCATCACAGCATTCCTCTCTTCCCAAGGTACAAGACAGGTAATTATTGCTCAAAATGCCAATTCTTGCCCTGCAATTATCATTAGAGATAATGAATACCTCAATGCAGGAGGCAGCTGGGAGACTCCTGTTTTTGCTCTCAGACTGCACAGTAGGCTGTCAAGAGCAAGGCACCCATCGCGCTGAGCACATTTCTTTTTATACAAAGTTAGGTCTTCCCCAAACTCACTGAGACAGTCAGCAAATGGCTACTGGAGAACTTTTGCCCTTAAATACAAGTACTCAGTTTCTTTCTTTACAATAATTGCAGTTGCCCAGAGAAGGGTAAGCTGCCATCACTAACCTTTACCTCACCATTTTACCCCTGGCATCCAGACATTGTGAAAAATGCCAACAAAGGAAAACATGCTATATCTGTATAAAGTTTCCTCATGATCGGGATCAAAATTATGCAGGCTACACCATACACTAGACTTCTTTTCATTTTCATCAACATGTGGACAGTAGAGGGGGAGGACCAAGAAAGTAGATATGGGGCCCATGAGATGGATGTTATTTGTGGTGACAGTTGTTATCCTTGACTGCCCCTATATGTATATTTATTATTGTTATTGGTTGTTTATGATTGAGCTTGCTGTTGTGAGAGGGGCGGCGATATACACTTATAAACACACATATAAAATGTCTCTCCCTTCTTCCTCTATGAAATTATGTTAGTTTGGGGGCAGCAAAAAGTTACTTCTATGTATTTCTGTGGTGCCATCTAGTGGTTGCCCAGATTTGTGCACTCCAGATATGGTAGTATCTATATAGTATCCAAACAAGTACTACAGTATATTCAAAGAATGCCACTGATTTCTTATTGAAAAGTTCTATGCATTCAGATGGGAATATGTGGACCTCCAGATGTAGCTGGGCTACACTGCCCAGCATCATACACCAATGACTATGCCTCCTGAAACTAGAATGAGTTGGAATCAACAGTCTCCTTAGTTTGGTCACTGGTCCTGGGGATACATACACTCTGAATGTCATAGTGCTTCAGTGTCATTATAATATTCTAATCTATACATAGGTTTGGTGTGTGGATATATGAATTCATGCAATTCAAATTCTGGGAAGCCTGTCCTCAGAAGCACCTTAATTTATTTACTACCTTAAATAGTAACTGGTACTTGAATGTCTAGAACAGGGGTCGGCAAACTTTTTTATGCCAGGAGCCATTTTGACATGCTCGAGGACATTTTGACATGCTCGAGAGCCAGGGGGCGGGGTTTGCGGGCGGGGGCCAATTGCGTGGAAGGGGGCGGGGTTTGCAGGCGGGAGCCAATCGCATGGAAGGGGGCAGGGTTTGCGGGCGGGAGCCAATCGCGTGGAAGGGGGCGGGGGAGGTTTGGAAGAAGAAGGGAAAAAGAGGCTCGACTACTCCAGTCGCTTCTCTTCCGGATTCCCCTGTAAATGGCTCCTGGTTATAAAGGGTGCTTGGAAACTGGGAAACGCTGAATTAGGCCTGGTGGAGCTCAGCGAACCGGGTTCTCCTTTCCTCGCCTCCTCCAAAACCCCCCTCTTCCTCATCCGAGAGGGAAAAACGCCGCGGCCGGGCCCTGCTGCTCCCGGGCTCCGCCGCTCGGGACCCCCGCCTCTCCTGGCCAAGCACAGCCGCTCGCTGGAACGCAGCCCGCAGGGAAGAGCAGGAGGACGAGCGCGTGGCGGCGTACTGCATTGGGTCCCATCGCTCCACGGAGAAACGCGGGGAGGGGGGAGCGAGCTCCGTTCCCTCGGAGCAGCCTTGGGAAGGGAGGGGGCAAAACGCAATGGCTCCACGACGGGCTCCAAAGTCGCCCACAACACTCAACGGGCACCTCGCTTCCCCTCCCCTCCCCTCCCCTCGCCTTCCCTTCCCCTCCCAGCCGTGCTTTCAATGGAGCAGGGCCCCAGAATTGGCCATGTTTCCTACCAGGCTTCCCTTTCCCCAACCGCTGCTCTTGCTGCCGCTTTTAGCGTCGCTGGTGCTGCTCAGCAAACTACCTTTTTCCCCGATGAGGGCAGCCCCTCCACCTAAACTGGATGGCAGAGCTGGGTCCCACCAGGTGCCCCTGCAATGGCAGGACCCTCACAGCACCCTGAGTGCAAACTGCGCAACCCCCGCTGCGGCCTGGCCGAGCCCGTTCTCACAGCCCACCTGCGACCGAAGCCAACAGCCCTGGTTATAAAGCAGAGATGCCGCTTTGATCGATGGGGGAGGGGGAGGGGGTGGCTCGCTCTCCCTCCAGCTTTAGGGACGGGCCAGCGCTGCCCAGACACCCACCTGTGCCCGGGGAGAAACTCCCAGGATCTACCGACGGAGCTCCCCGTTTTAGGACGCGTATCCTTCACCCCATTTTTAAAAGGACGCCTGTGAATTTGAGACGGGTGAGTTCAGGGAGAACGGACAGGGAGGCCGCCTGCCTGGCGCTGCTTTGAGAAGGAACCGCGGCCTCTGCCATCACGGGAAAGCCCAGCGGCGGCCGGTGAAGGAGGCGCTCCGAGCCACCTCCGCTGGGAGGGCGCGGCTGCCTGGGCACTCCCACCCTGCCCGGCCACCCCTGCCGGGCCCTGGAGCAGCTCCCAAGGCTCTCCGCCTTGCATGCTCCCAGCGGGGCAAAGGCGGCGGGCAGGCGGCCGGTGGCCCGCTCCAGCCGGGCGCTTTCCGAGGGACGCACCGAACCACCGTGGCCGGCTGGAGAACCCCCACCCTGGGCTGCGGGAGGGCAGTTTGCCCGTTGCGACTGCGGGTGGCTTCTTCCGGGCTTCTTCCGGGTGGCCTACCTTTCGGGCGTCCCTGGGAGGTGTGGGAGGCTCCTATCAGTCCCGCCACAGCCTCCCTGCCGCAGCCAGCTGACTGCTGCCCACCTTGCCAATCAGCTGGCAGGGGAGGGTCCCGGCCTCCGCGCACTGCCGGCAAAATGCAGCTGCACCCAAAGGGGCACAGGGATGGCACGCCTCCCAAGCGGAGCGGGAGAACCTGCAGCGACGGGACGCCGCAGCCCTCGCCTGTTCCAGCCGTGGAAGGGGCAGCCCCACCTCACTCCCGCAGCCCCTGCCGGCCTTTCCGCTTCCCATCTGGCGGCTCCTGGGCCTCCGCTTGCGCCTCCTGCGCCGCGGCCCCACGCGCTTTCCTCAGACGAGGTCCAGGGCAGCGAGGCTCAGGGCTGGCGAAGGCGGAGCAGCCCTGTGGATGGGAGCTGGGGGACGCCCGACCCGCAGCCCTCTCGGCATTCAGGGGGCCCGGCTCTGGCTGGCGGGTGCCCAAACACGGGCGCACGCACGCAAAAACGCGTGCGAGGCAGCCGCAGGCAGGCGAGACGCCCCGGACTAGAGAGGTTGGAAGAGCCACACTCAAGGGGCCAAAGAGCCGCATCTGGCTCGCGAGCCGCCATTTCCGACCCTTGGTCTAGAATATGACTTTTTAAGAGTCACATAAATGATAGTATGTAGGGGGAAGATAGAATGGCCTTGAGGGACAGGAGGAAGAGTCGCTTCCTCCTTGATTGAGTCCAGGGCAGGAATGTAATATGAGTAAATGTTTCATGAAGTTAAAGGGGGTGGGGGAAGCGCATTCAGACTTACAAGATTCTGTTACTATACCTTTATAATAAAAGCAGTCCTGACCTACATGACATGGGCTTCCTAATCTGATCTACTTTGAAGGGCTGACATAGTACCTATTATACCATTGGTACTTAAAATGGGGGTAATTACCCCCCCCCAGGATAACTTGGGCATATCCTGGGGTAATGGAACAATTTGTTATTGCTTGTTAGCAAGTTGAGGATCCAGTCTGAGACTGCCGCTGCTGAGACACTTGTGTGAAACAATAAAATATGTTGTTCTTTTTTGTTTTGTTTTGTCTTGTTTTGTGGGGGTAATGACATTATTTAAGACTGAGAAAAGGGGTAATTGGGTGTGTGTGGATCACATACAAGAACCACTGTGCTTTCTGCCATCTAGTGGCTTCCTGGCTCAGATATAGCAACGCTAGTTATCTCTTACCTTCTACCATAACAGAACTCAAGGCCATGTATGGGGTTTCAAGTGCTGAGCAGACCTTCACCTGCTCAGTTTCAGCAGGACAGCTGCATAAAATGCCCTCAGTGGAGTGGAGCTTTTAAGATATATTTTTTACATATACAGTACGTCAGTCATTCCTTGTCTACAAAAAACCCTAGGAATTGTGCAGAATGCCAGGTTCCATTGCACTCAGAGTTCCTACAGGTTTCCTGAGTGAAATGTGTTATCTGTAGACATAATTAATTCACTTGCACCTCTACTTTACCCAATGCTGATGGAGGAGAGAAAGAGACACAATGCCTACCATGGATTATGAGATAATGGTTGCACAATTTTTGCTCGTCTCCCCCACACTTTCTCCTCCCACAACAGGTAGAGCAAAGGTAGGTTTCCATGGTAGCAGCAGTTCTTACTAAAGATGTACATTAAAAGCCTTGTCCCTGAGTTATATATAAGAACTTAATTTTATAGTGGATAAAGAGGTTAGGAACCCTGTTAGCACATACAGACTCTGCAGCTATCAGACCGCTACTTTTTAATGGCAACTTTAAAAGTCTTACTCTCTAATTCAGAGCTTTCCAAACTTTTCACGTTGGTGACATACACCAACGGCGGCAGCAGCGGTGGTGGCGTGGCCTGTGGTGTCCTGGTGTGTCGCGCAAAAAACCCAGAAGTGCTGATGGGGGGAACTGGAAGAAGCGGCACCCCAGCCAATCACTGCCACCGCCGCTGATTGGTGGGGGTGCCGCTTCTTTTGGTTCCCCCATCAGCGCTTCCAGGATTTTGCGCGACACACCAGGACACCGCAGGCGACACAGTAGTGTGTTGCGACACACACTTTGGAAAGCTATGCTCTAATTAGTGGTTATAAAGTGACTTGTTAGTCTACATTATCAAAAGAATTTTACTTGGTTATATTTATGTTATTCCTTAATTTATTAGTAATGATATTTGAGGGAAATAGGCAAAATATTAACTTTGTTCAATTAGATGTTACCATTACTTAGTCCACCATATTTTTAATCTACTTCAATAGAAGAGAATATATGTAGCTCTCTGAGCTTGGCTGTTTGCTTGCAACATTGCAAGATGTCTCATTACCCAACTAGGTAACATCACCAGTGCTAATGAGTGTGGGGTTTGCTCCCTGTTTATATACAGTATACAGTAATCTACTTCAGTTAAATGACTGTCACATATGAACTATACTTCTATTTGTTCACACATAATTCAGCATTCATATCCCTTTGTTGTGAAAAAGAATAATTCATGTCAACTTTGCATTCACATTCTAGCAAGGGAAAATTGGGGTTCCCCAAAGTTAATCAAGTTACAGGAGCATTTTTTTAATTAAAGCTTTATTAATTAATATCTGGGTTCACAAGAGAGGATATACACAACGAGCTCATCTAGTCCATCACTTAAGTAACTTGTACAATAAGATTGTAATAGGTAGCCAGATGTTATTGCAAAGTAATTATCTGGGATTCTTAATAGTTCCTTGATAAAGAAATTGCTATTACAGAATGATTAAAGCACATCTATTCTCATTAAGCAGTATTGTCATTCAAGGTGTTTAGGTTTCAGTCACATATCACCTTTAAGATCAGAGAGTTTCCTACAGTCTTGAATAGGCATCAGCAGAACTTTTAATAAAACATACACATTGACTAGCTTGGATATACTGTATGCCGTAGAAAGCACAACAGCATTTCCAGATTCTTGGTAGGAATACTGCCAAAAAATACTGTATTACATGCAATTTATTTTATTTCCTTTTTGCTTGGAGTAGGGTGAGGGAGTCGTATTTTCTTTTGGAACTTGGGGAAATAAAGGTTTGTTTGTTTTTTGCTGTTTTATTTGTTCTCAGTAGTTGGTAGAAGAAAAAAAACCCAATCTCAGTTCATTTTCCAACTGGACTAGGGAATAGAAATGGTGTTGAAATGAAGGTGCACCTCAGCTTTTCTTACACCACCAACTATCATCTTCCAGCCCAAGGTCAACATTCAAATTAGATCTGAAAATTTACTTTTTAAAAAAAAGAGTTAGCAAGGAGTAATAAATAGATGGAAAGGGGTTATGTATTTTATATCTCACATTCCTCCCAAGAAACTCAAAGTAAAATATGCCATATATCATCAATAGAATATGTCATTTTCGCCACTCATTTTAGTCTATCAACCATCTTGTAAAATAAGCTAGGCTAAGAACTAGTGAGTGGCTGAAAATCACTCAGCCTAAGTTCACACAATGTACTAAGCCAAAATACTGTTTGATTAGTATATTGTACACACCCAGGCAACCTGCTTATCCACTGAACCATGGTTAAGCAAACTAAGGTTTAGAGTAATATGTGAATCTAAGCTTCAAGTTTTAAAGGTATTTAAATATGGCTTTCCTTCAACCTAACTTAATGCTCTGAGTTACTTACTATCTATTCCTATCACAGGCAGGCCATGTTTGTATGACAAACTAAAGCATAAAGTGCCCATTCACGTAATGTGCTGTGCTGATCTGTGTAGTTAGTTTATGGTTCAATATGTTGCTTGAAGTCAGAAAGTTTGATTGAGTAAACATGGTTAACTATGGATATGCTTGTATAGATGCAGCCATAGGCTCTGTTCACCCATAATGCCAAGCCAGGGGTCCCCAACCTGTTAGGAAGTGGGCCGCACAGCAGATGAGTGGTGGTGGTCCGCATGATTGGCTCCCGCCTGCAAACCCCACTCCCCCGGTCTGTGCAATTGGCTCCCGCCTGCAAACACCCCCCCCCCCCCGGTCCATGGAATAATTGTCTTCCAAGACCAGTCCCTGGTGCCAAAAAGGTTGGGTACCCCTGTCAGATAAGCCAAATATGTGAATTCAATTAACAAGAAGTTTCTCTCCTGCTCCAAAGCAATCTCCATGAAATATTCCATCCTGTAAATTCCAGCTTCCATACCAGAAGCCTGAGTTCAGAAGCCTGAGGCTGAGGCCGAATGTCTAGCGCAATCCCTAAGAAGCTGGAATTCTCTAGACATAACAAAAGTATTTCTTGTGTTCCTCTAGCACCAAGAATAAACCTTTGTGGGACAGATCATAAGCAGGCCCCTTGTTGTTTCTTTAGAACTTGAGCCATATTTCCAACTACACATTTTTCTTTTTTGAAATTATTTGATAAGCAAGTATACTGAGGGAAAAATAACTCAAATGTTGGTGCTACTGGTGGACCTCACAGATGCTGTAATAAAATTAGCAAGAACAAACAAATTCCATGATTGCACATCAATCTCTTCTTGTCCCTTTGCTTAAATACTGTATCAAAACAGAAAACATCAAACCACTCTGTCTCCATGGAAACTCTTCTCTTTCTAATTAAAAGAGTACAAGAAAGAAAATTGTCACTGATATGCTAGTCAAATATTTAACTACAATATATTTTTCATGGCATTTTATTTAACTACAATATATTATTCATGGCATTTTATTTAAAAGTAAATATACAACATACCTTTTTTAATTAGAAAAACCATTGTTTTTCCAATCTGAATGATATTTTCTTTAAACGAGAAAACTGTTCTTTGTTTCTCCAGTTCTGCATATCATAACAACAGAAACAGCAAACATGGTGCAGAATTGAGCAGTAATAATTTACTGCATGAACAGTGATGGCATTTTAGCTGTTCTATGGAAATTGTTTCTGAGGATATGCGTTTGACAGGCCTTGCTTACCGCCTGCCTTTTGTAGAAAGTGAGGTCAAGTGAACTTTTTTTTTTAAGTTGGTCCATCCATAAATACAGGCACTACTTTAAAACTTGATCTGAATCTAAAGAAAAAATAACTTCATGAAAAGTTTACTCTTCAAGCAGAATGTGACCCATGGGCAAAAGTCCTCAGGATGTTAATCTATACAGAAATTGCTTCCCCATGCCAAAACTTTTCAGATGCAGGCAAAAATGTTAATACTTATGCACTAGTACACAACCAATAATTTACTGCTTTTTCATAGTACACAAATCAGTTGCCTCAGGCAGTCATCTCACTCTGCCAAAAGTGAGCTGGCCCAGTATCACAGGTAGGACATCTGCCACTCCTCTGCCTCAGAAGATTTCTAAAATAGGACTTCTCTTGTTTCTTTTTCAAATCTTCTGTCAAATACTGGATTCCCCTTCACTAGATCTCCCTATTCATATCAAAATTTTGATTTTCACTACTGCTGTTTTCTCTCAATTCTATCAAACTAGAAACAAAGTGATTGCTTGATTATGTGCCATCAAGTTGATGCTGAATCTTAGTGACCTCATAGATAGATTTGCTTCAGGACAGTCTGCACCCAACTTGGTCCTTCAGATCTTCCAATGGTGCACCCACTGCCAATATGATTGAGTTCATCCACCTTGCTTCTATTTGTCCTCTTTTTCTCTTTCCTTCCACCTTTCTCAGCATTGTAGAATTCTCCAGAGAGCTTGGTCTTCACATAATGTGTCCAAAATACAAAAATTTGAACCTAATCATTTGTGTCTCAAGTGAGACCTCTGGATTGATTTGTTCTATAATCCATTTGTTTGTCTTCTTGGCTGTCCATGTTATTCTTAGACTTCTCCAACACCAAAGTTAAAAAGCATCTCACTTTCCATATATGGCTATAATCTCCATTGGATGACCTTAAGCATTATTTTGCTAGCATGTGAAATTAAGGATTTTGTATGATAGCTTGTACAATCTGCTAAGTCTCCTTTCTTTGGTAGTGGTATATAGATTGACCTCTTCTAATCTGTTGACCATTGCGTCACTATCCAGAATTGCTAGCATAATTTGGTTAGAACCTTTGCATATTCTTCTGTGCTTGCCATATTTCTGTAAATATTCCATTAATTCTGGCAGCCTTCTGATTTGGTAATGACCACAGTTCATCTTCTAATACTAGTGGTTCCGTAAGGAGGAATTATTTTCTAAAGTATCTTGGATGTTGACATCTCTACTTTACAGAATTTCAGTATACTCCTTCCATCCTTGTTTGATGTTCTTTAAGTCAATTACTATCTGTCCATTGGCACCCTTTAGTATACCAATTTGAGGTTGGAACCTCCTTCTGAGTTTGGATATTTTTTGGAAGATTTTCCTTGTTTTTTCTTGTCTGTTTCCATCTTTGTCTTTACAGATGTTGTTGTAATATTGTTTCTTGTCTCTTCTAACAGTTCTCTGAAACTCAATGTTAAGTTTCTTCCTGAGATCTTTTCTTTCTTGGCTTTGGCTTCTTTAATTTCATTCTACAGCTCCTCTGGTTCCTTATCAATGAGATTCAGGACTTCAAAGCAATTTCTCGTGCTCTCCTTGAAAATGGTGAGTATATGCTCAAGATCCTGGCATGGAAAATGGTTGGACTTGGAACTTGCACATGAGCAATTCAAGATTTGTTGCACAGTCAGACCCTGGCCATGTCTGCTCGGTTATATAGCTCAGCTATAACTGAACTCTTCTATCTCCCTGTACCAATAGTAGAGTTAATTTGATTTTTGTATGTTCTGTGTGGGGATGTTCATGCATATAGGCAGCATTTTGGTTGTTTGCAGAATGTATAATTAATGAAGAAATCATTAGGTTGGCAGAAACTGATATTTAATTCTCCTGCTTCCTTCTGTTTCCTAGGCCACATAATCCAACTATGTTTTCCTCCATACTATTTCCAACTTTGGCATCCAATTCTCTATACACAAGCAGTACATATTGCTTGTTTGTGTTCTGTCAATTTCAGATTGAATTTACTATTGAACTCCTCTCTTTCTGCATCAGTGTTTGGAACATAAACTTGGATAACTGTCATATTAAAGGGGTGCCCACAATGTCTAATTAATATTATTCAGTCACTGACTACATTATAGCCAAGTAATGTCTCCACTATATCCTTCCTGACTACGAAAGCAAAAGCATTCCTTCTTTGTTTCTCGTGTTCTGCATGGGAAAGAGTATAATCTTCTAACTGAAAGTGTCCAATTCCAGTCCTTTTCAATTTGCTGATGCCTAAAATATCATTGTGTAGTCCATTCATTTCGTCTTTCATTACATTGAGCTTCCCCATGTTCATGCTTCCTTTTTTTCCTTTTTATTATATTATTATAAATCTTGATACATTGTATTGTTTCAATACAGTGATGTTTATATAATGTGATTAGAGATTATCTCTTGACTTTTCTTTTTGAGCTCACTATTATATTGTATAAAATAACCTCTAATGAAAGCTTTACTTGTATCCTAAACCAATTTTAAGTCAGTACCTTTAAATTATTTTCAAAAAATTATTTTAATTTATTTTTACAATCCTCCACTATTGCTTTTTCGGTAGCAACATTTCATTAAGTCTCCATCTAAAAGAACGAGATTTCCTTTTATAAACCCATTGTCGTAGGTCCATTCATAATATGTTTCTGTTCCTCTGTAATCCTCAGTAAATTTTGTTTCTTTAGATATTAATCTATTTTCTCCAGAGAGATGTCACTTCCTTTATACAAGTTGGAATAATATTGATGAAATGCTTTTTGTATAGTCACACTATCCGTTAATACAGTACCTCCCTCTTGTAATTTCAATCTCATTTTCTTTTTTTTTCTTTTCATAATGTATATGCCAGCCATTTCCCTGGCTTGTTTGCAAACTCAATTTTTATTTATTTATTTATTTTTATTTATTTATCTTATTTATACTCCGCCTATCCCCTCCCTACTGGAGGACTCTAGGCGGCTTACAGCATTATATATATCCAATCCAATTATACAATTATACAACATCATTATTACAATTTATTCCCGCGCGACAGGGAGAGAGGAAGGGAACCGGCTCTTCCGCTGAAGGCATTGGACTGCAAGTCCCAGAATGCCTCGCTCCGCGCCGGCTGCTGACGTCCAGGAAGCTGGTGTCTCCGGATCCGTCGTCCTCCGTCGTCCTCCGCCGACATCGCCGCTCTTCCAGGTCTTTTTTGGAATCGAGGACGACTCTCCGCTGGACGCCCGCAAATTGCCCCACGTGAGTGGTACCCATTAATCTACTTGCTATATTAGCTTTCGAATCGCTGGGTTGGCAGAGAGCTAGGGCAAGTGACGAGAGCTCACCTCGTCACGCGGTTTCGAACTGCCAACCTTATGGTCGGCAGTCTAACGGCTCAGTGGTTTAACCCGCTGAGCCACCGCGCCCCCTTTTTCCTTTACATAGTTCGTTTTATTTCCATTTCTGTCACTGTCAACATAGATAACTGTCCTGACTAATAGTGAAGAACCATGCTGAGACGAAGTGTCAAAGCTCTAGTGTTTATTGTTCTACTCTGCTAGACAGAATCCAGCTAAACTGAAATGAATTAGCAAACGCTAAGGGAAAAAGTCCATTAAACTAAGGCGGTGCTTTCTTGACTCTCTTAGGAGGGAACCAAAGAGACTCCATACTGCGCATGCGCTTGTCTCCCTGGAGAGGGCCCCCTCCTTCTCCACCAGCTATTTCTCTGACATCAACTGTCATTGTAAAAGACTCACAAGGAGGGCCACACACTGGATCTGGTGTTTGCCTCAGGGCAGGGGTTAGGGTTAGGGTGACATGATCTGGATTTGGGGGGCATTAACATCAGTCCCCTGCCATGGACAGACCACTCCCTGTTAGCCCAAGAGTTCTCAGCAGCTGCCTCTTACTGCAGGGAAGTGGGGCCTATTAGATCGGCCCGCCCCAGGTGCCTGATAGACCCAGTTTGGTTTCAGAAGGAATTGGGGTTTTTTCTGAAGCTCTGGCATGTAGTTCAGCCAATGCTCTCCTTGCTGCTTGGAATGGGAAGGCAACGGGGGCACCTGTGCAGACTCTCTGTGCACGCAGATCTCATAGAATGCCTTGGTTTACCAAGCAGCTCTGAGAGACGAAGGGACACAAGAGACACTGGAGGAAGACAAAGGGTAAAGCCAACCAAGCACAGGTAGGAGCCTATATGAGGAATTACCTTGTGGTGATAAGGGCAGTGAAGCATACTTACTTCTCCACTCTTACTGCATCTGCAGGTAGCCATCCAGCAGCCCTGTTTCAGGTGACCAAGTCCGTTCTGGGTAAGGAGGAGCCGGGGGAGCTCCTGCAGGGCTGCTGTGAGGAATAGTCTCGGCATCTGTCAGGTAAAGTCACTTGACTTCACTTGGAATTGGACTCTGGCTGGGCAGGTCCTTTGGAAGTGACTGAGACACGTCTAAGCCCTGTTATCTGGGAGGAGTTTGAGCCGGTTGATCCTGAGGAAGTGGACAGAGTCCTCCTTGCTGTGAGCTCAGCTGCCTGGGTTCTGGACCCATGCCCCTCCTGGTTGGTTAAGGCCTCCCAGGAGGTGGCATGTGGCTGGGTCCAAGTGGTTAATGCCTCTTTGCAGGGGGGGTGGTACCACCTGTATTGAAGGAAGTAGTGGTGTGCCCCCTTCTCAAGAGGCCATCCTTGGACCCAGCCATATTAGACAACTCTCTTCCAGTCTCCAACCTTCCCGTTTTGGGGGAGGTGGTTGAGAGGGTGGTTAGCACGCAGCTTCAGAGGGCCCTGGATGAAGCCGATTATCTGGACCCTTTTCAGTCTGGGTTCAGGCTGGGGTATAGCACTGAGATGGCATTGGTCGCACTTGCTGATGACTTTTGGAGGGCTAAGGATGTGGGTGGTGCAACTTTCTGGCTGTCCTGGATCTCTCGGTGGCTTTGGATACCATCAACCATGGTGTCCTTCTGGACCTGCTCTGGGGGTTGGGAGTGGGAGGCACCATTTTCCAGTAGTTCTCCTTTCTTTGTGGCTGGTTCCAGTCGGTATTGGTGGGCAAGGAGAGATTGAGCCCTAGGCCCCTGCAGTGGGGGGTGCCTCAAGGCTCAGGTCTCTCCCCTCTCCTCTTTAACATCTACATGAAACCACTGGGTGAGGTCATCCGAAGGCATGGGGTATGGTATCATCATCTCTACCCCTGGCCAGGCAGGTGATGCTGTTGCGGTGCCGTCCAAGTGCCTGGAGGCTGTAAGGGTCTGGATGGGGATGAACCGACTTCAGCTCAACCCTTGCAAGATGGAGTGGCTCTGGGTTTTTGCCCCCCCCCCCCAAGGTCTGGTGACTTGTCATCTTTGACTCTGGACAGAGTCGCACTCCCCCGGACCAAGCTGGTATGAAATTTGGGGGTCCTCCTGGACTCACGGCTCCTGCTTGAGCAGGTGGCAACTGTGGCTAGGGAGACCTTTGCACAGATCCATCTTGTGTGCCAAATGCGCCCATTCCTGGACTTGGAGGGCTTGCTCATGGTCACTCACACCTTAGTCATTTCCTGTTTGGATTACTGCAATGCGCTTTACATGAAGACCACTTGGAAGTTACAACTGGTGCAGAATGTAGTGGTGCACACAGTATTGAGTGTTCATAGGTTTGCCCATGTTACACCTCTATTGCGTGAGCTGCACTGGTTTCCAGTTTTCTTCTGGGTGCAATTGAAGGTTCTGGTTATCACTTTTAAAGCCCTACATGGCACAGGACCTGTTTATTTGCGGGACTGCCTCTCCCTAAGAATATCTGCCCGTTCCTCCAGGTCCCTTCCCTGAAATATTGCCATCTAGTGGGACCTCGGAAGTGTGCCTTTTCCATGGCTGCCCCTACCTTATGGAACACCCTCCCCCTGGTAATTTGGCAGTCTCCCCACCCTTCTAGCCTTTCAGAAGGCCATCAAGACCTGGCTTTTTACCAAGGTATTGGGATAGGATAGGATAGAATAGAATAGAAAGAATGGAATGAGGGTAACTAGAACTTGCTGCAAGGCATCCTAAAGGGATGATTAAGATGCAGGGTTTTCGTTCCTTCCTTGTGGATCTTAGGAAGTCCGTAGATGCAGGGGATGGCTTCTCCAGGATACAGACGGTGGTAGGTAATCCTATCGATGGAGCCATCATGTTCCAATTGTTTCAAACTGTCTATTACCTTTTTCTTGTAATTGCTGGTGGGGTCTCTTTTCAGTTTTTCATATGTATGGTGATCCTCCAAAAGTGAGGTAATTTTATTGTGGTAGTCTGCAGTGTTTAGAACCACTGTACATCTTCCTTTGTCAGCAGGTAAAATGGTGATGGTTTCATCTTTGCTGAGGGTTGTCAGGGCTCTCCTCTCTTGGACGGTAAGGTTGGGGGGAGGAGGCTGAGCACTGGACAGAGCTGCAGATATTTTAAGCCGGAGTTGTTCCACTTCCTCAAAAGGTAGGTGGTTGTTGTGGATGGCCGATTCTATGGCTGTAATGAGCTCCACCACCGGAACTTGCTTGGGAGTGATGGCAAAAGTAAGACCTTTGGCTAGGACATCTCTCTCTGGTTGGGTGAGTTCTCTGTCTGAGAGATTTTTTTTTCCTCCCCCCAAAAGGTAATAGACAGTTTGAAACAATTGGAACATGATGGCTTCATCGATAGGATTACCTACCACCGTCTCTATCCTGGAGAAGCCATCCCTTGCATCTACGGACTTCCTAAGATCCACAAGGAAGGAACACCCCTCCGACCCATAGTCAGCAGCATTAATTCAGTAACATACAACATTGCCAAACACCTCTCTACCATACTAGCACCTCTAGTTGGACACTCTGAACACCACATCCAAAATTCGGAAGAATTTGTTTCCAAAGCAAAGATCCTGAAACTGGATACAGATGAAACTATGGTCTCCTTCGATGTGTCCTCCCTTTTCACCAGCATTCCCACCACTCATGCTCTATCCGCTGTCAGGAAGAGACTAGAAGAGGACAGCACCCTTGAAAGGAGAAACCATCTCAACCCAAACCAGATCTGCCATCTTCTGGACCTGTGTCTTAACACCACTTATTCTCATACAGAGGTGACTTTTACAGACAAAAACACGGCTGTGCCATGGGTTCTCCTGTGTCACCCATTGTGGCCAATTTATACATGGAAGAAGTGGAGAAGAAAGCACTCAACACTTTCCAGGGAACGGTGCCCACCCACTGGTTTAGGTATGTGGATGACACATGGGTCAAAATCAAGGCCCAGGAAGTACAGGCCTTCACGGACCATATAAACACTATAGATGCCAACATTAGGTTCACCAGAGAAGACACCAAGGACAACAGACTGGCATTCCTAGACTGTGAAGTCCTCATTGGGACCGGTGGCAAGCTAGAAATAGGGATCTACAGGAAACCCACACACACAGATCAATACCTGATGCTTGACTCCCACCATCCACTGCAGCATAAACTAGGAGTCATCAGGACATTATCACACAGAGCAGAAACCATCCCCACCTCCATGGATTCCAAAAAGAATGAAAAACAGCACCTGAGAACAGCTCTGAGGGCCTGTGGATATCCAAATTGGGCCTTCACTAAATCTAAGTCTACCAGACCTAAAACAGCGACAGATAGGGCTGAGACTCAGAGTAAACGGAAGAACCTGGTCATTCCTTACATGGCTGGCGTGTCTGAAAAGATAAAACGGATATTTGGCAAACACCACATACCTGTATATTTCAAACCCACCAACAGAGACAGAGGCTTGTACACCCCAAAGATCAAACTCCAAAACACAAGGAAAGCAATGTAGTATATGCAATCCAGTGCAGTGAGGAGTGCTCTGAACTCTACACTGGAGAAACCAAACAACCTTTGTACAGGAGGATGGCCCAACACAGGAGAAGTAACACCACAGGACCAGAGTCAGCAGTTTATCTTCATCTAAAGGAAAAAGGACACTCATTTGAGGACATTAATGTTCACATTTTAGACAGAGAAGATAGGTGGTTTGAGAGAGGGGTCAAGGAATCCATTTATGCCAACTTGGAAAATCCTTCCTTGAATAGAGGTGGGGGCCTCAGGCACAATCTTTCCCCTATCTTCCTTCCTGCTTTGTCTTCTGTGCCCAGGAAGATTAAGACCATTTCGCAAGCTCAACAGCAGCAGGATAATCTTAACGATCCTCCTTTAGATGATAAAAGGACTTAAAAATAACATCTCAATATAACCATGACCTAGCCCCAGGTGTAAGGTCACACAGCTCCCTAGAAACATATTTAGGATTCCCTTACCAACTTTGCTCAGAATGGTGGTGAATGCTTCTTTGGGGGAGGAGATGTGCTGCTTTCATTGAAGGAGGTGCATCCCCTCCTCAAGAAGTCATCATTTGACCCAGTAGTTTGAGACAACTACCGGCTAGTCTCCAATCTTCTGTTTTAGGGGAAAGTTGTTGAGAGGATGGTGGGGTTGCAGAGACAGAGACCTCTGGAGGGTTCAGATCTGGGTATGGTGATTCCATATTGGTTCTTGTGGATGGCCTGTAGTGACCTGGAATAGGGAGATGTGACCTTCCTGGTTCTGCTTATTTCTCAGTAGCTTTTGATATCATTAATCATAATATCCTTCAGGACAATTTGCAAAGATTGGGAGTGTGGGCATTTTTCTGGAATTGTTCTCTTTCTTAAGGAGGTGGTTCCAATCTGTAATGGCAGGGTGGAAAAATTTAGTCCTAGGACCTGCTGTTGTAGGATGCTTTCTGTTAAGGGATGCCATACAGGTCACTCTTCCTATTTAACATCTATTTGAAGCCATCAAGAGAGGTCATCAGCCAGCATGGAGTTGGTTATCATCAGTATGCAGATGGTATTCATTTATATAACTGAACTCTGGGATGAAAAGGAGATGCAGTTGAGGTTCTGTTCTAATGTCTTGAAGCTATGAGGGTTTGGATAGGGATGAACAGACTTAGACTCAGTCCCACCAAGACAGAGTGGCTTTGGGTTCAGAGTTTCAGTTCCAGAGATATTCCATCCTTGACTCTAGAGAGTGTTGCACTTCCCCGTGCAAGACTGATTCACAATCTGTGGATCCCCCTGGACTCATCATTCCTGCTTGAAAAAGAAGTGGCAGCTATGGCTAGGAGGACTTTTGCATGGATCCATGGTTGGAAGCTTTGCTCATGGTCACTCATGCCTTGGCCATCTCCTATTTGGATTAATACAATGTATTCTATTTGGGGCTGCTTTTGAACACTCCCCCCAAAACTGCAACTGGTTCAGAATGCAATGGCTGAAGCAGTTATGGGGGCCAAGGGTTTTTCCCATGACACTTTTTTGCTTTGAGAACTGTTCAGATTACCATTTTGTTTCTGGTATAGTTCAAGGTGCCAGTTGTTACCGTAAAGCCCTTTCATGGCTCAAGACTTAGATATCTGCACAACCAACTTCTCCCATCATCTCTGCCTATCCTTTGAGATCTGGAAGAGAAAGCTCCCTCCAGATCTTGATCCTTAGGAATTCCAGGTTTGTACCTTCTCAGTTGCTGCTCCCCTTGTCTGGAATAGTAGACAGGCCCTGATATCCGACAGGCCCTGACTCTGTTAACTTCTTGTAAAACTATTAAGATCTGGTTGCTTCAATGAACCTTTCAGGTCTGAAAGGCTGTTTCTGTCTCTCCACTGGGATGTGTGCCGTAATTATTCCTAAGTACTCGGGTAAGATGTATTATTACATTGCTTTTTTCAGTTCTTAATCTCATTACATTTGGGGGTCTGTAAGCTGCTCAGAGACAGGCATGATTGGCAGTGCACATAAACCTAATAAAGTAAATAAGAATAAATTGTCACTGGGCCTGGGGATCAGGAGGTAGGGCTGAGCTTGTCCATTGGTTATGTTAATTTGTGACTGAGGGACTGTTTTCATCCTGGCTGCTGTTTTGTGTCTGTGGTTTTTGTTTGTCTGTTTTTATACTTTTTTTTAAACATTGTTAGCTGCCCAGAGTCATGAACTTGAGATGGGTGGCCATTTAAATTGAATGAATGAATGAATGAATGAATATGGGAGTGTTGTTATACGAGCTGAACTGGAAGGAAATTGGTTCTGCTATCCAAGGAGGTGGATAATGGTGGGATGTGATATACAGGAGCACAATACTGGTGTAGGAGTGGTTTTTTAAATGGCCACCCATCTCAGGTTCATGACTACACCATTGATTGTCCATGTCCTACACCAGTATTGTGCTCCTGTATATCACATCCCACCATTATCCACCTCCTTGGATAGCAGAACCAATTTCCTTCCAGTTCAGCTCGTATAACAACACTCCCATATTCATTCATTCATTCATTCAATTTAAATGGCCACCCATCTCAAGTTCATGACTCTGGGCAGCTAACAATGTTTAAAAAAAAGTATAAAAACAGAAAAACAAAAACCACAGACACAAAACAGCAGCCAGGATGAAAACAGTCCCTCAGTCACAAATTAACATAACCAATGCACAAGCTCAGCCCTACCTCCTGATCCCCAGGCCCGGTGACAATTTATTCTTATTTATTTTATTGGGTTTATGTGCACTGCCAATCATGCCTGTCTCTGAGCTGTTCACAGACCCCCAAATGTAAAGGTTCCAAAGCTCTATGTGGAATTGCCCTTCAAACAGGCACCTTCCTTTCTCTCCTAATATTCAGATTCAGAACGGAAGAAATCCAGCTACTTGTCTAGAGTGTCTGGTCATCCTTTTGATTGTGTTTATGGAAATCAAAGTTGCCATGTTCTTGCTCCTTCCCTCCCCTGCTAGAATGGCAATAAAATTCCATGTCTGAATCCTGTCTGGGAAGCAGAGAAATGGGTGTTTTAGAAGTTGTGAGAGACTAATCATTTTGAAAATGAGGAATGGATACATTATTGTTTCAGTAAAAGGATGTAATGGTATGTGGGAAAGACCTTGGGAGATGAGAAGAGAAGCTGCCTAGGGAATGGTCAGATAAGAGACAGCATAGCCCACAGCTGCATAGTGGGCAGAGCAAGAAGCTCAGACGGGACCCTCTCTAAGTTCTCGGGCTGTAAAGGTGAAGGTGGGAGAACTGTACTTTCAGACTTGCAAGATTCTGTTAATGTAGCTTTACAATAAAGTAGAGTTTATCTGGTCATGTTTCCTGTCTGGTCTACCTGGTAAGGCTGACAAAGGGTGAAGGACATGTTGTAATTCAATGGTAGAATATATGCTTTGCATGCTAGAGGTAAGAATTTTGGGACTTTTACCTGCTGTTGTGTTGAAATGTTCAACACCCATTCTTGAGTTGACAGAGAACTATATCTGTGGTCTACTATATCTGTGGTCAACTATACCTGGTGGCCATCCGGGAGACAATAGGTTAATTAGGATTCAGGGACAATAGGCTTAAACCAGAGTGAAATGCCAAAAAGCATTTTATTAATAAATATTAAGAGAGTTATGGAGAAAGGAAAATATACCAATTTGCATTTCTTCTCTCACTAGGAACACCCTGTCAGCCCTTCCAGGTAAACCAGACAGGAAACACAACTAGATGAACTAATTCTAATTTATTGTAAGGCTACATTAACAGAATCTTGCAAGCCTGAAAGTACAATTCTCCCGCCTTCCCTATTTATCACTTGAATGGTCAGGGTGGGTCTTTCTTAAGTTTCTTCTTTAGACCATTACCCTCTCTTGGCCCCCTTTCCTTTTATCTGATCGTTCCCTAGGCAGCATCTCTTCCCTCTGTTCTCCAAGGTCAGACAGACAGCCATTGCACAACAACTCTTCTTCCTGACTTTAAGGCTATGCTTTTGTCACCTTTTTATACTTTTCTTTAGAGATAGGGGGTATAGACAATAACACCTGGAGTTCATTTGGTAGTACAACTTATCAGTGACTTGGTCATAACTTAAGACAGTGGGCCCTCTCCCACAGATATTTTTAAGTAAGACAGGGTCCCTAGAAGACAACACCTGGGGATGGTCTGATAACTTATCTTGTCACTAGTTTGGGAACCCAAAGAATTGACCACCTGCCAAAGAAGTGTTGAATAAAGCATTGTCTCTATCAGACAATGCCTGGGGATGGTCTGAAGACATATCTGGTCAATAACATTGTTTTCCCCTCCTTGGAGATGTTTGATTAGTTAGCTCATGCTGTCCTCTTTATCTTAACTGTTACAAGCAGGAATACAGATAAAAGATTCACAGGAGAGAGTGATTTCCCATACAAAGATGCATTCTGTACAGGAATTTACAGTACAAAGCTTGTTAAGTTACACATTGCTGTAGCTATCTAAACAACCCTTTCTACACAGTTATATCTTTTATAGGCAAAGGGGAAATGAGTCCACACCACTATCCTCTTGCCAATGATGTACTTCCATGGTGTCAGTACACCATTACCTATACGAAGTATGCTGATCCCACTGCAAGTCCCTATCCTGCCTCTGTTCCCAGTCACTGAAGTCACCTGACTTCCCACCAAGGTACAAGGTGACAAAGAGATCTACACACTTTGGGGCTGCCTTTGGAGGTCTTGTCACAATAAGAGGGAATATATTACTTTAACATACTACTTCTAAAGCTAAGACAACTTAGGCCCGTCTTGTACATAGGCTAGGCATAAGATGAAGGCAATATCATGGGGACACAGCTGAACAGAATATTGCTATGATATGTCTGTGCTACGGTTAGGTGAAAGTGGGGAAAGATCTTTAGGCTGTCTCTCAGACATTAAAGGATATGGTTGAAAAGGACTCTGATCTGAAACCTTGGGATGTTACTGTGAATTAGAGCTGGACTGGGGTTTGACTGTTTCTTAAGCTGCTAAAAATGAATGCTTTATGGGTGGGAAAAGATGGCTGTGATTCAGTAGTGATTGGGAATCTACTGATAATGGGGAAAATAACAGGTAAATTGATAGTGCGGATTACATTATTTACTTGTTAGATTTATATTCTGTTTCTAGGAACTCAAAGTGGCATGTATAAACATACTTACCTCTAATTTTTTTCATCACCTTATGAGGTATATTGGGCTAAGAAATAGTGTTTGGACCAAAATTACATAGCAAGCTTCCGTGGTTGAGGGTGGACTAGAACCTGCAAGGAAAGTGGGTACTTTCACTTTTGTTGTTGTTGTTCAGTCATTTAGTCATGTCCGACTCTTCGTGACCTCATGGACCATAGCACGCCAGGCCTTCCTGTCCTCCACTGTCTCCCGGAGTTTACTCAAGTTCATGTTCATTACATCGGTGATGCTATCTAACCATCTCATCCTCTCCCGTCCCCTTCTCCTTTTGCCTTCAGTCTTTCCCAGCATCAGGGTCTTTTCCAGGGAGTCCTCTCTTCGCATTAGGTGGCCAAAGTATTTGAGCTTCAGCTTCAGTATCTGTCCTTCCAATCAGCAGTCAGGGTTGATTTCCTTTAGGATTGACTTATTTGACCTCCTTGCAGTCCAAGGGACTCTCAAGAGTCTTCTCCAGCACCACAGTTCAAAAGCATCAATTCTTCGGCGCTCAGCCTTCCTTATGGTCCAACTCTCACAGCCATACATTGCTACTGGGAAAACCATAGCTTTAACGATACGGACCTTCACTTTTCATTATGCTAAAACTAGCTTCAGACTTACTCGAGGCCATTTCCCCCTTAGATTCTTACAGTACCTTCTAGTGTCTCCCCACCACCATTGTGGTAATGGTAATAGTAATAGTAGCAGCAGCAGCAGTAGTAGTAGTGCCAGCTTTATTTAGCACAAAATGATAAAAATGTCAACCATTTTTTACAATAATACACCTGTCCAATTTAAAAGCACAGCTTAAAACAAAAAGCCTCAGTGATTTAAACATAGCATTGAAACAATCATTGGACCCATCACTAGGTAATAATATTCTACATGAAGAGCTGATACTGAAACCAACTTCACAAAGACCCATAAAAGCAAAATGTTTTAATACCTTTTTAATTTTGATAAGGCAGACTCCGAGTATAATTCCCGTGAATATGCAATGTTTGGAAGGAGGAAGTACTCATCAGCCCTACCTAGACCATTGGGTTGAGCACACAGGTATCTGAACCCCCAGCAGATTTTCAAAATAGATGGGTGTGCCAGTGCGCAAGGCACAGCGAGCCGGCACCAGCAACTTAAATAGGTGCCTTTTGTGAACACCTAGCCAGTCTAGTGTTTGGCAATAGAGGGAAGTAGGGATCATTCTGCAAGCTACAGAACAAGAGCAGCTCAGATCAGGGGACAAAGAGACGTAAACCTGTCCCCATTACTATAACATCAGCACCATGATGGTTGGTCAATTCTGGAAGGTACATACCTCACAAATGGGGATGGTACCTGTGTCTGCCAGCTGAGATGATTTATTTCTGCCTCCATTGTAGTGATCTGCAAAGGGAATGTTTCAATTTGCAGTGCTGATTGTACTAGCTTCTGAGCTCAGATTAGTCTTCTTCTCCCTCCCCACAGAGGTTTAGCCACTATAACATTGGGCCAAGATGTTATAGCTTAGCCCAGCGCTTTCCAAACTTTTACCGTTGGCAACAGACCAACAGCTGGGGCGCAAAACCCCGGAAGCACCGCCACCGTGGTGTGCAAAACCCCGGAAGCGCCACCACCGCTGCGGTGTGCAAAACCCCAGAAGTGCCGGCAGCGGTGCTTCCGGGTTGCCGCCGCCACTGCACTTTTGGGTTTTTGCATGCTGTGGCGGTGTCAGAGTCCTGGTTTGTTGCGTGACAACCCAGAAGCGCTGATGGCCCACCACCGCTTCTGGGTTGTCGCGCGACACACCTGGGGCCACCAGGTGACACAGTACTGTGTCGCGACACACAGTTTGGAAAGCCCTGGCTTAGCCTTTCTTTCATAGGGCTATTTAATGCAACAGAGAAAAAGTGCCTTGCTGGCTCGGCAGGTCCCCTGAAGCAATGAGAGAAGTTGGTTTTACATTTGTATTCATCCACTCAGCTTAGGTAGATATAACTAAGGACTGCAGAAGCATTTGAAAAGCAGCTTGAAATACATAAAAATGTATATCACAAATGCTTACCTTAGAAGTTTGGAAAATGTAAAAACAACTTCAAACCTCTTCTCCCAGTTCTTGGTCATCCAGATTTTAAAGAGACAGATAAAACTGATCTGTTCAAGTAATGAAAAGATGAGGACCAAACCTATAGAGCAGTGTTGCTTAAACTTTTTTCTCTTGGGACCCGTTCCCACTTTTAAAAATTATGGAGGACATCAAAAGAGCTTTTGTTTGTATGTGTTACGTTTATCGATATTTAAAAAGGTAAAGGTTTCTCCTGCACAGTCATGTCTGACTCTAGGGGGCGGTGCTCATCTCCGTTTCTTAGCCGAAGAGCCAGCACTGTCTGAAGATGCTTCTGCGGTCATGTGGCCGGCATGAGAAGCACGGAACGCTGTTACCATCCCACTGAAGTGGTACCTATTTATCTACTTGCATTTGCATGCTTTTGAATTGCTAGTTTGGCAAGAGCTGGGGTGAGTGCGGGAGCTCACTCTGTCACACGGGGCTAGGGTCTCGAACCGCCGAACTTGCGACCTTCCGATCAACAAGCCTAGCATCTTAACCAGAGCATTTTGCAAGTGTTCAGAGCTGGTTCCTTGGTTTAAATGGGAGAGAATGCTTTAAATGTGTACACCCAAGGAAGGAAGGAATGGAACAGAAATAAGTACTGCTCCTTCCAATAATTTTAGAACATATATTACAGAAAGGAAAGCAACAGCAAACTTCTTCTTATTGTCCTTCTAATGCCAATTACAGTGCTTGGAGCTTCTTCTTTTTTTCTGTAAACACGGAGAGAGGAAAATAGAGTTCTAGCTTAATTGTTGGTATTTTAGGTATTAGTGGTAGAGCTGGTGCCTTGCCCAGCAAAGTTCTATCATGGGGTTTCTGCTGCCAAAGATCCTGAGTAGCAAAATGATGACATATTTTACTGCAGCTGATAGAAAGCCATACCAGTCAGAAGGTAATTATCCTTTGGCCCTTCAGATGTTGTCAATCTCCAATTCCTATAACTCAAGTCAGCAGTTCCAAGGTTAGGGTTTATGGTAATTGTAGACCAGCAACATCTGAGGCTGGATTGTAGCCCAGTCAGCCTGGAATAGAGAATTTTGGGGTAGACCAATAATGATCCAAGCCAGGATAAACCAGGTGGTCATTTTGGTTCTTTAGGACAATCATTTAATACATAAAAGCCAGGAAAGAATAAAATGGGATGCTTTCAGGATACAGCTCCTATTATTCCACAAGAGTTTATTTTATAGATGAGGAGGATTTTCTGAGCTGCCACAGGATTATTTCTTTAGTGGCAAAAGACCAATATAGCTATCCACATAGGAAGATATGTCACCTATATGACACTGGTGCTTAATGCAAAAATTATTGTTTACAAAGGATAATTCTAGGTTTGGCACTCTAATTTCATGAAATTACAGATTCCTTTATAAGAGAAGAAAACTACTGCATACTACTTACAATTACTTATTTTCAATACTCATTTTGTTTTTTCATGTATTCAGAATTTTTTAAAAAATCAGTCAAAAATGTTTGCAGAGTAAGTCCTGGTAACATTTAGGCAAATCCATATTGTGAAGTTTGTGTTTCTGTAGTTAAACTATCTAGGACACAGGCCAGCTTCTCTTTATGCATTCTTTGCTTGTCTGTGCAGTACCATCTGTCAACTTCAGGATGGTAATAAATATATAAATCAGAACACCCACCCCTAAAGGATAGGTAGAGACAGAGCAAAAATTATTGGTTTTGCTCCAGCACTGAGTTTCTAGGCAATATTAGCACCTTAAATAACTTTAATGACTTCTATAATCCATAAAAGGATAACAGAGTGACTATCCAAAAAGTGTCAAGAAAGTTCATCTTCTAAAGCTTTATTAGGCAACACTTCTCTTATGTTGCCTGTCTGAAGCAGTCAGCCTCCAAGAACATTTTTAATAGGCAACCACAGTTTTGATAGGCTTTTAAACCATCTATTCACATTGGCTGATGGTTCTAGCTATTTTACCTTAAATGGTACAACTGTCAATTCCAGTCTTACAAAGTACAACCATTTAGAGGGCTATGGGAGATATTTTAAGTGGCTTCTCTCAATAATGCATTTGAATAATCTAAATGTAAAATTGCCAGCATGGAGATTAATAATGGTTGTCACTATTTGCTGACAAATAGCATCCAGAAGGGGAATTTTATCATGACAAAAATTGGTTTAGGACATATGTGTCTTTTATCCTGTTCCATGAACATAGCTGTTTCTCTTCATGCAACACATCTGCATCACTGAATGGATGCAGAGGGGAAAGTAGGGTCATGCTTGCTGCCCCAGTTCTTGACCTCACATAGCAGGTGATGGCATGAACAGAGTCTTTAGGTGTACCAGTGTATGTGTGAAGTCTCTATACACATTTTGAGGGACCCTGCCTTTTGCAAAGTGCTGGGTAGTCTGAAAAGAGCTCCTATATTGTAGAGGATTAGTGTAGCTTCAACTGATTGGTTGGATTCACACAACATGCTAAGCCCAAATTAAACAAACCACAGGATGACAAGGTGTGATACAAATCCAATCACTGTGATTTCTAAACCATTGTTAATATTGTTGTATGAACTCAGACAATTGTGGTTTATTCAGTAAACCATGACATATTGCAATAGGAGATCCATGTCATTGAGTGGAGGAACAAGAATAGTTAGGATGATTCTGTCCTCATTCTCTATGTCAATGTATGAAAAGGCTTCTGTGTTTCTAGAAAATACTTGGATGTCTGGAGATGAAACATTGTTTTGCTATGTTGTCATGACAGAAAGAAGGCTGATTTGGTAAACATCATGCTTGAATGAAGACAGTCATAATATTTACAGAGTGATCAATGGAGACTCCTTACTTACTCAGTATGAAATTTGCTTTGTCATTTAATGGTTACAGAAGCATTTATCAAGATACCCATTACTTTTCAAAGTTTTTAATAATACTGTACCTGTTTGTACCAGAATGATATATATACAGTCCACCTTCCCTTATGCTTTTAGAGGGCTTAAGGGAAGATGAACTGTGTATACCATTCTGACACACATACAGTACACCACTTCTTGCAACACCATTAAGCACCAGGACCTGGACAGCTCCTAAAGCTAATAGTCACCTAAAGCAGGGTTCCTCAACCTTGTCAACTTTAAGATGTGTGGACTATAACTCCCAGAATTCCCCAGCCAGACAAGGTTGAGGAACACTGACCTAAAGTACAACCGTATGTGAGGTCAATTCCTGGTAGAAGAATAATTGAACCCCATCTGGCTATGTACATCTGAGAACTCCCAATACAAGATAAAACTGGTTATGTACTTCCTCCTGGAAGCCAGCTTCATAGCTAAGTTAAAGTACAAAGCCTTTTCCACAATTGTAGCATAACCTCCCAGGCCTTTTAACAATATGTTTTTTAAATGTTTGTATGGTTCCTTTTTTCATTGTTTTAAGTTTATCTTGTTGATTTTTTTTAATGTATTGTATTTTATAAAATGTCTTAATGTATATTTTCATGAATTCTTAAACTTATTTCTAACTGTTGCTTTTGCATTGTAAAAGAGTTAATTTGCTACTTGCTTTGTCTCAGAACAGGATTCCCCTACTGGGAGAAAAGGAATGGCCAGAATAGAGATGGGGGTGCCAAAAATGGGGGTTAGTTATTTTTTCATGCAAGGGCACATAACATGTGGTTCTCCAGATATTGCCAAATTCCAAATCTCATCAACCATAGTCAGGAGAGGCAAACGTGACAGACATGGAGAGCTGTACTCCAACAACATCTGGAAGATCACTTGTTGCCCACCCCTGAAAACCTTTGGGAAAAGACTGTGGCTTGAATCATGTCAACTGGATTTCTATTTTCTCAGTAGAAACGTTTCACTCCTTATCCAAGGAGCTTCTTCAGTCTGAGTAAAGTTAGTAAGGGAATCCTTACTAACAGTTTATCTTCATCTAAAGGAAAAAGGACACTCATTTGAGGACATTAATGTTCACATTTTAGACAGAGAAGATAGGTGGTTTGAGAGAGGGGTCAAGGAATCCATTTATGCCAACTTGGAAAATCCTTCCTTGAATAGAGGTGGGGGCCTCAGGCACAACCTTTCCCCCATATTCCTCCCTGCTTTGTCTTCTGTGCCTAGGAAGATTAAGACCATTTCACAAGCTCAACAGCAGCATGGTGATCTTAACGATCCTCCTTTAGATGATAAAAGGACTTAAAATAACATCTCAATATAACCATGACCTAGCCCCAGGTGTAAGGTCACACAGCTACCTAGAAACATATTTAGGATTCCCTTACCAACTTTGCTCAGACTGAAGAAGCTCCTTGGATAAGGAGCGAAACGTTTCCACTGAGAAAATAGAAATCCAGTTGACATGATTCAAGCTACAGGATGACTGGATGACTGGATGACTGAGAACCTTCATAGACATTCACCACCATCTACTAATAAGAGAGTCCTCCGATAGGGAGGGGATAGGCGGGGTATAAATATGATAAATAAATAAATAAATAAAACTCTGCAAAATGACCACACAAATGCATACAACATGTACTGAAATCATGGGGAAGGGTGTAAGCCATTTTTTCCCTTTCTATGTGGAGCAGGGTGTAATGGCAACCTGCGGAAGACCTTTGTATTTCGAGGAGTTAGGTGGCATGTTTTGATTTTTCTTCCCCCACACCTAGGAGATTAGAGTTTATTTTGAGCTATACTGATGTTTAATTGGCTTGTTTTTGTTGCTGTTTGGCATGAGAGGGGGGAGAGAAGAGGTATATGTTCACTCCTCCAGCAGCCCTTCAGAACATATCTCTGTGGGAAGTGGGGAAAGAGAAAGTCCCAAGCTTGTTAGGTTCACTCCTCCAGCCACTCCTTTAGCGGCTTGGAATGGGGGGGGGGGGGATGATAAGAAATTGTTATGCTTAAGCACTTGCTTATCTAATGGTTTCCCATGTTATTAGAATGATGTCATGGTCAGGTGCTGGACCACATGAAGAATCCCAGTCAAGGTCAGGCCATGCAGCTTCAGTGCAATGGAAACTTGGTCACGGGGTTTGGGAGCCAGGCTTTGATAAAAACCTTAGGGTTGTCTTTGGAGTTTGGGAGTCCACACAGGCCTGAGTGCTGGGTGCTGTGAAAATTGCCACCTTGGGGTATCTCCGCTGTCCTTATTAGAGGGCTCCTGGCAGCCTATAGGATATTAGGTATCACCTTGTTTGCTTGGTATGTATGTATGCATTTCTTTCGGTATGCTATGCTTGTTATGCTCTGTGTAATTTAGTTAAACTGTGCTTCTGCTTAACTTTGTTTGTTTATAATAAAGCTTTAAGTTTCTTTATCCACTGGTGTGCTATTGTCTCTGGATCTAAAAGAATCAATTGCCCTAGCCCCTGATCAAAGAGGCGTGGACACTTTATCAATAAACAGGGCTGAGGGGATTTCTGTTATTCCAGGAGATGCCATAACTCATGGAGCAAAATACTGACTGAAGGATTTTTGGATTCTCTCGTTGATCAGCTAGAAGGAACATTGATTGGTTCATGATGTTCTTTGCCTATTCTCAGCATTATGAAATTGGCAGTAATGAAGACAGTTGCAAAACCAACTTCAAAATGTTCTGGGGTGGATGTGGAAACTGTGGCAAGAGGAAGTATCCTGCATCATAGGAGGAATTTGGATGTCTAAAGCAGGTTTTCCATTCGAAATATGCTATCCCAACATGTGAGCAGTGTAAAGGACTGCAGGCAGTGCCACGCCAATGGGGTTAGGACAAGCAGTGTTGCCAACTTTCCCCTCAGGCCATTGTTATTCACAGCTTTGATTAAATGACTTTTGTCATTTAGTATGGAAAAAAAAATTGAATCACTTGCTTGCCATGAGGTAAAACTGGACACTATTTATTTCTCTAGGATGTTGGCAGTTTTAGTGAGCATCACAAGGCTTTTTCACTTTCTCCAAGGATTATCTTTTAAGCACTTCTATCTGCAAAACGTCTGTGCTGTTTACAAATTATCTCACCCTCTCGTTCTCTACAAAATGGCTGCTCTGTTGGAATAATCTGCTGCTCACCTTTTCTAGTACATAGAAATCCACCATATAATTCAGCTCTTTGCATATGTGAGTTGTGTGTCACCCCAGGATACTGTTCCAGAAGAGGCAACATTAAGTATTTTGTTTTGGGTCACTGCTAAATAACTGTCCTATCATTAGGTGCTGTCGTGTGTAGATGCAGAAATAACACGCCGAGGCCTGGAATCTAGTCTCTAGTGTTTATTGCATACCTACAAGCAGAAATCCTGCTAAACTAACAGTGCCTGAAGATTCCCAAGTATATCAGCTCAACCTAGGGTGGAGCTTTCTTCTGACGTTTGGGGAAATAGGCTAGGCTCTCTGAGCTGCGTGCTCGCTTCTTATCCAGTGCTCCGCCCTCCAGTCTGCTTCCCCCGACACCACCCCCCTCCCCATCCAAAAACTCCATAGCAACTCCCTCCCCCTGTTCGTCCTTGGTGTCGGGCAGGATCCCGTGTGAAAAAGTGTCTATCTGCTCTTCTTCCTGGGAGCTGGGCAGTGAAGGGAGGTCATCCAGGAAAGGAATGTCGGGGGAAGGCTCGCGTCTCTCTGTTTGATCTGATAGTCCGGGTGCAGCTGGCCTCTCCTGAAAAACAGCTAAATCATTAGAAAGGTTCTCCCTGCCCCCTCCTGGGAGCTGGCAACCAGAGGTGGAGGGATGCGAATCCTCCTCCTCCCCCCTCGCTGGTTCTGACAGGGGGAGCAGGAATGGCTGCTGGTAACTCACGAAACCCTCAGGCTGGTCGGCTTCCTCGTCTTCAGCTGGGGGCTGTAGCTCTGGGAGTCGCGCTGGCCGTGGCTTGTGAGGGAAAATCTGATGAAACCTACGCACTAGGCAGGGTGCAACGTTCGATCGCGCCGGCCTTGAGAGGTTGCCCGTCGATGGTTTCAACCTGCATGGGGCTTGGTAGTGCAATAGTTGAAATATGAAACTTTTCCACCGCTTTCCCATCTATAAAATTGGTCGTCGCCCCGGAATCAATCATAACATTTACCGGTAATAGTTGCTTGGAATCTGTAGTCAGCGTGGCTGGAACAATATAAAAATCTTGGCTGTGATCTGCCGCCTGAGCCCTTCTTAATTGCTGGATGGCCGCCCTGCGGGGCTCTGATGAGGGGGGCCGTTGGAGTTTAACTGCTGAGAAGAAGTGGCTGGAATGTGGGCCTGCTCCATGCCTTGGGTTGTAAATCTTACCGGGGCTGCCTGGCGTCTGGTCGGGCACACCCTTGCAATGTGCCCTGGCCCCCCGCAATAAAAACAAAGTGCACTGTCCCTTCTCCTTTGCCTCTCGGCTTCAGAGAGCCCCCTTCTTATGGCCCCTATCTGCATGGGTTCTTCCGCGCTCAGGGGAACAAACGTGTTAGAGGGGGTAGCAAAACCTGGAAAAGCCGGTCGGGTTCCTGCCCTGTTTCTCCCTGGCCGAAGCTGCTTTAACTCCTCCAATTGAGCATCTATGACGACTGTTAACTGGTACAGGTCTTCCAATGTCGCTGGAGTGCCCTGCCACACTAACTCCGTCTTAATCTCTTCGTCCAGTCCTTGTTTAAACTGATCCTTCAATGCCACCTCATTCCAGCCCAAATCTCCTGCCAGCAGTTTGAAATCTGCGATGTACGCTCCTACTCTCCTGTTCCCCTGTCGGAGCAGCCGGATCTCTCTGCTGGCAGTGACCTCTCTGATTGGATCATCAAAATGGGCTCTGAAACGGGCCATAAAGTTCTGGTAGTTGTCCAGAATTGGGTCGTTAGCTTCCACCATGGGGATGGACCATCTTGCGGCTGAGCCTTTCAGCAAACTTAAAATGAACGTGACTCTGGACCTCTCCGTCGGGAACTCGGCTGGTCTGCTGTCGAAAAACATGGTGCACTGGGCGACGAAGGTCCTGAGCTGTGCCGTCTCTCCCCCAAATTTCTCTGGTAAACACCCTGGGGATCGCAGAACGACTGGTGGGGGTGCAGCCACTGGTGCCGGCTGCTGGACGACCGGGGCTGGTTGTTGGATCTGCTGAAGCATCGCCGCCTGTAAGTTATTAATCTGGTCGTCGACCTGCTGCTGGTGTTGTGTCAAGGCCGCTGCTAATTGGATTATGGCCTGCTGCAATTCCTGTGTCTGAGAAGCCATTCTCCTGGTTTATGTGTTCCTCCCTCTTTCGATGGGAGTTTAGAGTTTAGCAGGATTGATGTCGTGTGTAGATGAAGAAATAACACACCGAGGCCTGGAATCTAGTCTCTAGTGTTTATTGCATACCTACAAGCAGAAATCCTGCTAAACTAACAGTGCCTGAAGATTCCCAAGTATATCAGCTCAACCTAGGGTGGAGCTTTCTTCTGACGTTTGGGGAAATAGGCTAGGCTCTCTGAGCTGCGTGCTCGCTTCTTATCCAGTGCTCCGCCCTCCAGTCTGCTTCCCCCGACAGGTGCCTCCTCTAGAGAGATCATAATCAAATCTGTGTAATTAATTGCCAGTCTGTTTCCTGTACTTTGGAAACAACAATTAACAGCACAAGAACAAGCTCTATGGCCAGAATGACTTGAATAATATTATAGACTTTAAAAGTAAGTACAGTAAATAGTGTGCAAAAATTTATCCCTCCTGAAACAGGCAGGCACAGCATGAGATCTATAATGTGGTATGTGGGCTGTAAAGGAGACAGGGGGAGACATGTACTTTCAGACTTGCAAGATTGATGTCAGCCTTACAAGGTAGACCAGACAGGAAACATGACCAGATGAGCTAATTCTACTTTATTGTAAAGCTAAATTAACAGAATCTTGCAAGTCTGAAAGTACATCTCTCCCCCTATCTCCTTTACAGCTGAAGAAACTAGGGAGGGTCTCTTCTGAGCCTCTTGCCCCACCCACATTCCTGCTGTGGGCACAGCTGCCTTTTATCTGACTGTTCCCTTGTTTGTGTCTCTTTGCCCTGTCTTCCAAGGTCATTCCCACATATGATCTAACTTGTCAGTTTAACTCACTAGTGAAGGTTCCTATTTTAAGTCATAGAAAATGTATGAAAATCTACAGTATACTCAATTTTAGAAAACTAAATTGAAACCAACTGGGGGGATAATGGGAAGGCATTTCATTCAGTAAAGAACACAGTTCCGAATAACAATATTTGGCAGTGGGAAACCTTGAACTACAATTATAATAATTCTCCTTTAGGATAAACATATAGTATTTTCCACCCATAGTTTTCAATTAAGTGTTCTTTTACAAAAAGAGCAATAGATTGATATTTAGAGGTTTATGCTGGGGTTTCAGTCAGCAGAGGAAATATAGTTTAAACCAATTTTATAAATCTAAAAAAACACCCCAAACATTTTATCTTCTAAATATAAACTGAAACTAATAAAATATGTATTCAACAAAATACAAAGGCTGCAATCTTATGCACATGTATCTGGAAGTTAATTCCACTGAACACAGTGGAGCTTATTTCTCAGTAAAGATATATGGAATTTCCCTGATGCTTTTATATGCACAAAGATGGAAGAATGCAGAAATACCCATACTAGAGGAATGGATCTTGAAGACTGCCCATCATAACCACCCAGAGTCCCCTTCGGGGGAGATGGAGCGGTGATAGAAATTGAAAGAATAAATAAAAAATAAAGATGGCAGTGGTGGCTCAGCGGGTAAGACACCAGGCTTGTCGATCGGGAGATCGCAAGTTTGGAGGTTCGAATCCCTAGCCCTGCGTGTGGAGTGAGCTCCCGCACTAGCCTCAGCTCTTGCCAACCTAGCAATTCGAAAGCATGCAAATGCAAGTAGATGAATAGGTACCACTTTGGTGGGTAGGTAACAGCGTTCTGCGTGCGTCATGCCGGCCACATGACTGTGGAAGCGTCTTCGGCCAACGCTGGCTCTTCAGCTAACAAACGGAGATGAGCACTGGCCCCTAGAGTCGGACACAACTGCACAAATGTGCGGGGGGAACCTTTAAAGATGGCCGAGCTTGCAGAAATGGCTAAATTGACTTCTTTGATCAAGGAGGGAACTACAATTACTTTTACCCCTTCCGGGTTCCCTCCAATCAGCTGCTCTGCCCCCACCCATCGCGCTGCCTGGCCTGCCCCTCCCGCGCACTGAGAGGCGGAGGCGACTCCCCCCGGCCCCCCAACCAGCCGCTCCATCCCCGCCCACTGCTCCACCCGGCCCGCCTCCCCCACACGCCGACAAGTGGAAGCGACCCCCTGCTTCCCCCAACCAGCCACTCTGCCTCCGCAAATTGAGATTTTTAGTATAACAACGGATGCTCCAGAAATGGTGAAAAAACGGGACAGTCCCGTTCAAAACGGGACAGTCCCATTCAAAACGGGACATATGGTCAGCCTATTCTTTAGATATCTTTCTCTCTCTCTTGTTATCTTTCACCTTTTCTTTTATTCTTTCATATTTCTTTCTTTTTTCTACTTTTCCTTTAATGTTTCCATCATTTTTTTAATCTTATGTAAGATTATAAAATTTATGTAAACTTTTCCTTTAATAAAAATTACATTAAAAAAAAGAATTTCCCTGATAAAGAGATTTATATAAACCATTATACACTGATGGAATAAATGTAGAACAAAGCTAAGTAATAAATAATTGGAAGGGAAAAGTGTGAAGATACACACAGAAAGAGAAAGAGCACTTGGTACTCATTAGAGTAAGAATGAGGAATCTGGTGATTGTTAGATGTGTTGGGCTTTGACTGCATTCAGCCCCAAGAAGTGATGGGATTGTCAGAGTTGTGGTTCAGCTTGCCTATATTCGATACTATTGAAAGCATGTAGTAGCCACACATAGAAATTGCTGGTTGGAGAATCCCAAGTACTTTTATGGTTGTGTGTTACTAAAATAAATTATCTCCATAGCCACACTCACTCACATGTGACATTCTGGTATAAAACTTTGCTTTAGGGAATATTGTCATAGCAAAAAGCCACTCCCTCCAAACCACAGGTAAATGTTAATGAAAATGATACCCAATAGTCATATTCTCTAACAAGCAACAGTAGAGAAGTATGAGTGCAAACACAGCTTATAAGATTTGGAACCATTAAACTGAACTGAAAGGAACTGTCACATTCAAGTCCTACACAGCACCCTATATTGCCATAGCAGTAGTACTGATTTGATAGGTTCAATATAACATGGGGTGGTAAGATACATATTGCAAAGATCCTTCACCTTTTCCAGCTAGTGGCACTTTCTTGAGGTGGGTGCCATTGTTATTTCTTAAAGAACTCTCTGGGGAATAATGACAGAAGATAGATGGAGGCCTCTGCTTTGATGTGCTCTGGACATCTGGAAAATCAATTTAAGAGATTTTTAAAAAGCCTATAGGTTCAACCGTGAAGTCCGTGATTCAGAAGGAAGGGTTTATGGATTCAGTGGTGCTTGTAGACACCATATTGTGACCTTAGTTTAATCAGTGTACTTTGCCAGTAACCTGTGTGCTTCTTTGTTTAGTGCTCAGTTGTGTTACATAAAGATAAAGAACCAATTGAGCTAGGATTAAAGAGTGACACAACATAAAAAGGACTCTCTACTAATGAGCTATTCACTGCTCAAAGGCTTCAGCAAAAAGCCTTCACGTGGCCATTTAGTGCCATTTTTATAAACAAAAAAGAGCCAGCATCTCATTTCACCAAGAGGTCAAGAAGAATACTTGATACATTTACTTGGCCATGAAAAGTCTTGCTGGTGAAGAATGAAATGACTGCCAAAGGCAGTGGAGGAAGCTTTGTCTTAAAAATTAAAACAAAACACACACACACACACACCCCAACCTGGCAGTGTCAAGAGTTACTCATTGTCATTAAGCTTTTCTGTATCAATAACTGCAGGATAAATGGAAAACAATGTCTGGAACATGTGATTCAGACACCCTGTTCAAAGCACTGTGGCATATTGAGTTTCTGCAGGCAAGTCATAGAGAAATGACCTGGAGAGAGATGGAAGTTAATTTTCAATCAAAAGGCAGGAACTGAAGCACACTCTAAAGCTTCTCATTCAGACTACTTGATTGCCTTGAGTTACCATGCAGGAGCCTGGGCATAGTGTCTTTGTGATTACAATCAAATCCTTAAGGACTCTTGGCTTGGCTACTAGGACGGTACACACTTTGAAAATGATTCAGAAGAGGTGCTTCAGATCGTGAGTGAGTGCAGCACCTCTCTGCTATTCATTAAAGCAGCCTAACTTTTTTCAGCCTTCTGCATGAACCTGAAATTGGTGCCACTACTTTAAGCATTGCAGTAGCTTACATGATTGGATTTCTTAAAGCAACAGTATATATATTTTCCAGGCTCATGTAGGAGTCTGAAAAATGTTGGTCTCCTTTAATAAATGGCAGACATTGATGTTTTAACACTTCATTCAACTGGCTAATTATCAAACAGCAAGGGTAACCTTTTTTCAGGCTTCATTTACTTTCTCAGGTCTCCATTTCTTGAATGTGGATGGCCATAATCTTTAACATTCCTCTCTCTTGTACTTCTCTGCTGGGTCCTGCCAAGTCACCTGGCAGTTCATCTCAGTTCTTTGCACTTGGAATATGGGCTGAATATGGGCTGAATAAATGAATGGGAATATTGGTGGACAGCAAAAGAGATTCAAAGATACTCTCAAAGCTAATTTAAAAAAATGTAATATCAGCATTGAGAACTGGGAAGCCCTAACTCATGAGCGTTTCAATTGGAGGTCAGCCTTTATTAATGGCGCTATGGACTTTGAAGAAGCACGAGTACAGGGCAAAAGGGAGAAAAGAAAAGCATCTCTCCATATTGTTTTCCTAATATAAATCCCCAGCAAGTTATTTGCCTCCTTATGGAAATGTATTCCCCAAGGGGTGAAGAACAGCTTCCTGCATTTATGGGTTTGTTGTTGTTGTTGTTGTTGTTTTTGGAAAATCATATACCTTACTATCTGATAGTTTAACTGCAGAGATTCAGGGCTGCAATTACAAGGAACTATTACTGAAGCTGACCTTATTTGGGGGAGAGTATTTCAACATTAGCAGCAGGCCCAGAACTTCAGTATCTCTTTTACAGAAGCTATAAGAGGCTGACAAAGCTCTTTCTATTGTTCTTTCCAGGATTTTTGAGGGAAGTGGACACATGCTGAAAACAGCTGCCCCTCGCTGACTGCCAAGTGTGGCATCATTTTATCAGCCTCTGATAAAGTCCTCTCTCTTATGCCTGGAAAGAAAGAAACAGGAGCCTACTTAAAGTTCTTCAGAACATTTTGCATGTGCTACGAAAGCATGGCACATTGGAGCTTATTCATTAAGCGGAAGTAAACAAAAATCAAAATGGAAATTGTGGAGTCCTTGGTGCTCTCTGAGCCTTGTTGTTTTCTTGCAGACGTTTCATTGCCAGCCTAGGCAACATCTTCAGTGCGAAAAGGGAGTGGAACTTGCTCTCTGTTTATATACCCTGGCTTGTCCTGCCTGTGTTGGTGGGGGTGTTGTACTCTACTTAGAAGTACAAAATATGGCAGCTCGACAAGTCAGAGTTTCTCAGAGCTCTGAGCTCTGAGACCTGGCTAACTTTCTATCTTGTTTGCAGGGGTCTACAGACCACTGAAGCTTCCCCCTGGAGAAGGGGGAACCAGAAGATTGCTCACAGAGCCATTGGAATTGCCCACTCCTGTTTTTCTTTGTTGTTTCCACCGCGGAGAAGAACGGGGGTGAATGCAGTGGAATGGCCGAAGGAGGATCCTAGCTCTGCAGGGAACGTAAGTCTCTCGGGAGACACAAGAGTGACAGCCAGCTTTTAGATCACTTTACATTAGTTTTCTTTTTTAGATTAGTACATTTTTATTATCTAAAATTTATCTTTGGACTTCGTTCAAAATGTTGGCTAATTTTGTGTTTTCTTTGCTATAATTAATTTTGGTGGAAGTTTGATAGATTTTATTTTGGCAACATAGTGAACAAGTTTGTATTTTTCTGCCTTTCTTTTGTATCAGAGAAATTGGGACTTAAGAGACTTTGTTGGTATTTCTCACTCTACAAACTAACTGACTTTTGAGAAATTGTTTGTTTGGGTTAAGCAGCTTGCAGCCTGAAGAATAAAGAAGAATAAAGAATAAAGTATAGAGAATGTGTGCCTCTTTTCCTTTTTATTTTTCTACTTTTTTTTAGAACGGACTATCTCTCATTTGGAATATATTTTCATCTTTCCTTTTACAAACTGTTTGAAATACTGCTCTGTGGAATTTTTCATCTTTTATTTTAAAAGCTTTTCTCACTTAAAGAAATAGACATTATTGATAAATAATAGAACAGCTGTTCCCTGCTCCCTGAGAAAATTCTTTGTTTTGGCTACGGCAGCTGATTACAGTTTGAACAACAAACACAATCAGGGGGGGGTGTAGGTGGAATGGCATCTCTCACAGCACTTCAGGATTTTAAGGAAGAAACCAGCAAAAAAAAATTGCAAATTAAGAAATCCATAGAACGTATATTAATAGTTTTGGTGGCTCAGGAACAGAAGATACAAGGGACAGATTTAGAAACAGAGGGAAGACCTTTCGAACCAGTAGAGAAACAGGGAAAGAGGATTTTGAATGTATTGGTACAGAAGAAGATTATGATATTTTACAGGAAGTGGTCTATTAAACGTTTGGGCATAAACACATTGTGGCAGCTGAGACAGGAAGATTTTAACATACAAATTGATAGATATGGCAAAATAAACATTTTGACATCCCACATGAGTTATAGAAATAAACAAGTTGCATATTGTGATATTGGCATAACCTAAACAGGAGATTTATTGATATTGATCTGGAATGCAAGGTTAATGAAAATGCGGATCTGGTATTGTACACAGAGTGAGAGCAGATATGAGAAACTGTATAGATGCATAAAAACATGATGTTCTAAGTGTAAGATACAAGATTATAAATATAAATATAAGTTGATATTATAGATTACTCTTTCTGGAGATACATTTATGAGAAGACAATGAGATGATGAGATGGAATTAGAAAGTAGGTTATTACAGGAATATGTTGTATGATTATTATAATATGTATTAGGTTATATGTTATGTTAGGTTTTGCATTCTTGCTATATTATGTATTATGTTATGTAATATGTTAGATTATGTATTAATGGAATATATAGTCATAATATGAACAGAATATACTGTGTTTTATTAGAAGTAGATAAGGCCTTTATTTGTTACACTAATTGGACTTTATTGAAGATATAAATATAGATGTAAAAATGGAAAGAGTAAATGGAAAACATTTAATTGATGCAACAATGAACATTTGATTACTATTCCAAGGAGTAGAAACCAGAGATGGATTGTTGGAAGATATCAAGAAAGGCGAAACCTATATGAAGAACAGAAGATTGGATTATAGAAATCATAGGGTATATGACAAAGAAAAGTTCCTGTGTATTGTATGAAGGACTAACATTTAAAGTTAATTGTTGTACTTTAAGTTCAAGGATAAATTGGAGGACATCTATTTCCAATATTTTCTTTGTTTGTTATTTTTTGACTTCACTTTTTCTTTTCTTTTTTCTTACTTTGTATTTCTATTTCTTTCTTTGTATTAACTCTTAATATGTATTTTAAAATTCAATAAAACGTATGAAAAAAGAAGTACAAAATATTCTCTTCGATTGGTACCACATATGGGCGTCAAATGCTCCAGATAGCACGCAAATAGGAGAAATTCGCAGGTAGGCAAACTTCCACCAAAGAACAGCTGTTTTTTCTGCATGAATGCCTACGACAGCATACCCTGCCCACCAGTGTCAGATACAAACCTCCAATCAACTGCACAGCTGGATGGAAGATTGCGCAACAAAGTGGGCAAAAAATGATACGGCTAATGATCATGGACGCCCACCTCAGATTAAACAAATATCAACACACAATAGACAGCCTCAAAGAACAACTAGAACAGACTATGACTCCTGAACATATCAACATGCTGACTACTACAATCAAGACCACATCACTGAGACAAGCAGAAAAAAGGAAAGCTAAACTTCAGACTAAACTACTTAAATTAAACCCCAGAAACAAAGAAGTACAGGAACAGGAATGGGTGGTCAACATGTCCAGCCGCCCATTATCCACTACAGAACACAGTATCTTGCAGAGAGGCCTCAATTATAACACAGAGGATGCAAATAAATTAGAATTCTTTGCAGCTTTCGAAGCAGCATTGAAAACTACAGGACTTACTACAGAAACCCAAGAGAATGTAAGACAGATAATCATACCACAAACCAGAAGGACATGGAAACAGAACCAACTGAAAGCAGAAGACAGAACAGCCCTCAAAAACCTAAAGATGGACCAAAATATCATCATCCTCCCAGCAGACAAAGGCCACACCACTTTCATTATGGACAGATCACAATATATACAAAAAGCCAAAGATTTACTTGAGGACAAAGAAACCTACACCCCAGTAAACACCAATCCAATACAGAAACTGGACAACCAGGTCAAAAGAATCCTCAACGACCTAACCAAGAAAGGTCAAATCAGTAAAGAAGAACAGAGGCGGATGAAAAGCAGTGGACCCATCATCCCACGCTTCTACGGATGCCCCAAAATACACAAGCCCAACATACCCCTCCGTCCAATTGTATCATTACCAGGGACCCCCACATACAACATAGCTAAAGAACTGACAAGAAAACTTAGGCATCTCACAGAGGAGAGTGAATACTCTATCAACTCCCCACTACAGTGCCTCCAGAAAACCAAAGACCTAAAAATAGATGAAGATGAAATTATGGTGTCATTTGATGTCACGGCACTCTTTACATCCGTAGACCAAGCACTAGCGATTGAATCCATGGCAGCAGCTCTACGTAACGCACCTGACCTGACTAGATACACCAATATCAAAATACCCAGAATCATGGACCTCATCAACCTCTGCCTCACCACCTACTTTCAGTTTGATGGACAAATATACCAACAAATCAAAGGAACACCTATGGGATCACCACTCTCAGGACTCATAGCAGAGATTGTAATGCAACGACTAGAAAGGATAAAACTCCCACATATACAACCCAAAGTATGGATCCAGTATGTAGATGACACCTTCATCATAATAAAAAAGGATCAACTGGAGGAAACACATGAAACCATCAACAACATCTTCAAAGGAATAAAATTCACAAGAAAAGAAGAAAACAACAACACACTACCCTTCTTGGACATCCTCATCAGTCGAGGAAATGATGGCATTCTAGAAACACAAGTCTACTGGAAATCTACCCACACTAACCAAGTGCTCCACTACCAAAGCAATAACCCTACCTCCCACAAGAGGAGCTGTGTAAGAACACTATTCAGACGAGCACAAACGCACTGCAGCAACCCAGAACACCAGAAAAAGGAAACAGACCACTTATATAGCATCTTCCAGCAAAACGGATATCCACGCAACTTTATCAAAAAGTGCCTGACCACTCAACCCAACACAGCAAAACCAACAGAAGCTATGAAAAAGATTACACTGCCATACATCAGAAACATCTCAGAAACTACTAATAGACTGTTACAACCACACGGCATCACTGTAGCACACAAACCAACCAAAACCCTTCAGAACATCATAAGTAACCCAAAAGACCCAGTAGCCCAAGAAGAAAAAACAGGAGTTATCTACAACATACAGTGTAAGGACTGTAACAGCCACTATGTAGGACAGACTGGCAGAAGACTAGCAGAACGCATCCATGAACACCAACTAGCAGTCAGAAGACATGATGAAAACTCCTTAATCTCACAACACATGGACAGACTTAACCATACTTTCAACTGGGAAACTGTGAGCATCTTAAACCAAGCCAAATCCAAAAATGCTAGAGAATTCCTGGAAGCTTGGCACTCAGACAAAGCAGCCATCAACAGACACATAGAGGTAAACAACATTTACATACCATTCATAAGAGACAATAGAAAAGCCAGAAGACCAGAACACCTCTTGGCCAGCAATCAACAACAAGATATGCAAAGATTAACATCAAGATTAGCAGCAGAGGAGCAATCAAACAACACAATAGACCCTAATCAAGGAACTATTAACTCAGTCAATCAACCAAGCAGCACACAACAACCCAATCAAGGTACTTCTAAGGAGAGTACAACACCCCCACCAACACAGGCAGGACAAGCCAGGGTATATAAACAGAGAGCAAGTTCCACTCCCTTTTCGCACTGAAGATGTTGCCTAGGCTGGCAATGAAACGTCTGCAAGAAAACAACAAGGCTCAGAGAGCACCAAGGACTCCACAGTTCAACCCTGAGCTACAAATATTCTCTTCGATTGGTACCAAAAATGGAAATTCTTTGAATTTAGCAGATCCTTCTTACACAATGGTCCTCTATAAATATCCTTAATATCTCAGATCTTCTAAATGTAATTTTTTAAAAAAGCCTTTCCTATGAAAACCATTTGCTGGCCTACCTGAAATTTGCATACAGGAGAAGGTAGACCTACAACTGAAAGTTGTAATTGTTGAGCTTATCAATACCTCTTATTTGGTACTGCATCCTAAAAGGTGAGAAAGGATCTTGCTCAAGCTGGAAAGTAAATTAAAAGGATTGCTGTAAGGGCTGAGGTTGGGAGGACAGGTACTGGCTGTACTCATTGTGTCAGCAAACCTCAATTGTCTTCCATGGCTATCAAGAGACTGGCCAAATATCCCTAGCTGAGAAGGATGGGAGAAAGAAGTCTGGAGTTTAAATTCTAGTAAATAGAGAGGTTCTGACTTGCTTGCAGAACAATGAGCAATCAACTGTAGTTTTTAAAGTTTCATTCTTGTCTACAGTAAAGTTTAAAATCTTGCTGGATCATGTCTGAGAGTCTTCTTCCAAGTCAAGCCACATGCAGGATAAAGGGGTTAAATGCCTGGACAGCTATGATTTACTGCAAAGCCCTGATGTGACATTTGACAATTGCAGAGAAAGAAACATTCTGTGATGAGTGAAGAATTGAAATGCAGCTTGAAAGCGATGAAATGTCATAATTTTGAAAAGGACACTCCTTGACAAATGCTTATATTTTAATTTACAATCCATATTTTTATAAAGGCCTTCTGCTTCATCATTAATTTACTTTCTAGTATATAAATCAGTCAAGTTACTATTTTACTCAAATTTATCAAAGTCAGTTGATATTAATGGATGGAAGCAGAAATCAATCAAGTACTGTGACAGATATTGTATCTTCAAATAGCATACAAAATGTTATTGTACATCACTGAAAACTTAAACAAGCAGATCCAGAGAAACTCGCTACTGACCTCACTGAAACTGATTTGATGGCTGGAATATTGATCTGTGACAAAAAGAAATTTCAGTTTCCTAAACCCATAGAAGCAAAGTTAAGTGTAAAAAGTCCTATAAAAATGTTGAATTGGCAAGTGGTTGTGAAATTTAAAGTGAAAGTGGATGTCTTTGACTCAAAAGAGAAAGTGGATAGATAGTATTAGAAGGATAAAAACTAAAACCCAAGGTCACCGATGCATGACGGGAGATTCAGGAGAGATAAAAGGAAGCACTTTTTCACAGAGTTCATATTTAAACTATGGAGTTTGCTACTATGTGATTTAATGATGGCATACAACTGATAGCATTAAAAACTTTATAATGACTATGAATGGGATCTATTTGGGTAGTGTCTATGTATTATTGCCAATACCGATAGGTAGTAGGCCTTAGGCCTGTCAATACTTATTAAGGGACATGAGCAAGGTGGGTGGGTGGCGGGTACTGTGCTCATGTCCAGCTTCTTGGCCATTTGGGAACAAAATCTGGACTAAATTGGCCTTTTGTCTGATCCAGCACTGCTAATCTTATGTTTTTAAATGGCAAACACTTTGCACTTTCCTTTCTCCATTGATGGACACCAGTGTAAAAAGTTCATGTCCCAAGCACAAGCTTTCCAGGTTGCATATGGATAATGTCTTTCATGAGTAGGGTGGAGGCTTGCATTGCATCTCTAGTTTTCATACCATGGTGAATTAATCTAGGATAGAGGTATAGAAACTTTCAACCTCCCATTCCTAGCAGCTCCAACCAGCCTGGCCAATAATAAAAAATGGTTATAATTGGGTAATGCAGTAATTATAACTCAGTAATAATGAGTTCCCTCTGCTGATCTAGAAGACAAGTCAGTGGAGATTTTAGCAGAGGCTGTGTCACTTAAACTCTTTGCCTGCAACAGTCTTTGCCAACCTGATTACCACCACCACCCAAAAAAGACATGTTGGATTGTAGCTCTCATTATCATATTAAGTTGAGGAAGGCACAAGGATGCCTAGGCATCTGTGCAGGCAGAAACATAAAGAGAGCCATAGACCATTTGTGTCTTTGAGATCACCAGATACCAAAAGGCTTGAAATAGAAAGTCACCTTCCTCCCTCTCCATTGTACCACAGTAGTACAGAAAGTGCAACATGCTCTTTCAAAGCAACTACACTGCATGTTCTCACCTATTTATGTTTCTGGCAAATTAGCCTAGAATTGAAATATATGCATGGGGCTCTGCAAGTTTAAATTAAGTAAGAGAGCAGAAGGATAAAACCTCATTGCAACAAATGTTTGGAAATCCAAAAGAGGCTAAAGGTTTTTTTTAAACCTTCAGAAACAGATGGGCACAAATACAGCTTTCTCCCACATCAGAATCATTTCTTAACACACAGAGAGAGAGACACACACACAAACACACACAGGGTATAGAATGTGGGTCCACTATTTCTATTGTAATTTAGCAGAACAATTTACTTGCAGAAAATTACCAGCTGCTACCTGGTGCTAATCTGACTGCACTTAACCACTAGCATTCAGGTGCCAGTTTTCTAGTTATCTGAATCACATACAAATGACCCAGAGTGACATCTTGAAATTAGAGAGAAAGAGAGAGAGAAATAAATGCAAATCAGAATGTCTGGGAAGATGGGGAGGGAAACCCAACCAAGTAAGTAAACTCAGGCAAAAAAGAATTGTAAAAGGTAAAGTAGAAACAGCAAACTGAATTCTGAAATGAATGCATTTGAATAAATGTCCAAATCTGAGTTGACAGCTATCACAACCTTTACACTTTCTCAGTCTGGAATCTGGGAAGTATGTCACAGATGGTACCAATTGGTTTATTAATGAGGCTGTTGGGGTGCCTACAACAAATCTGCAAACCATTTACTGTGCAGACTATGATAGCTTTTGATAAGATTGCTGTATTTTATATGCTTTTAGATCTAGATATGAAATGTCAATATGTAATCAGCCATTACAATGAATTATAACTCTAAATTAAATGTAAGCATGACTTCCAAACTCAAATTCAACACAAAGTTTATAGTTACTGTATAACTTCTTAACTGCAACAAAGAAATGGTTAGGTGATCTTAGATGTAAATAGATTATTATAGCTGAAATAAATTTCCAATTATTTGAATTCTTTTTAAAGTGGAATTTCTTGCATTCCTCACCTATCCCCACGTGTCTCTTTTTATTCATTCATTGATTTCTCTTTCTCTTAGATCTTAGTTAGTTCCATTGTTGAGTGGGACTATTGAAGCAGGCTGAGTAACAGGTAGAATACAGATGGTAGAAAACTCCTAGCAAAATGGTTGAATGTTTAAGAGTCCAGGTTCCAGGACTGAACTTTGTGGCATCCCACTCCCTTCAGTTCAATGAAATATTAATGATGAGCACTCTCTGAATTCAATTTTTGAGACTTTTTAAAAAATTGTCATGCCACTCAACCCACCCTTTTTCATCACTAAAAACAATAGCAAAGCATCAGGGTTTACACCCAAAAGCCTTGTGAGTTGTGGGATTGTTTTTGTTTTTGTTTTTGGATCTCCTAGAAAAGGAACCTTGTGTTCAACCCTGTTACTGAGCCATCCATTCTAGCACCTTAATTATTTGTAAAATGCTTTTTAAAAATATTTGTGTGTTGTTGCTAATATTATACATTTTAATGTTTGATTAGTGTGATCTGTGATATTTATATGAAGAGTAGTATATAAATAGTTTGCATAAATAGATAAATAGTTTCCCTCCCCCTCACCTTTCAGCCTAGCTTTTAAGCTAGATTCTCCCAGCCCCCTGGTATCCATGCACAAATATACTTTCATTGTTGGATTGGGTGCTTTATCTTTTGCTCCTTTGATTAATGCTATCATAAATCCTGTTATTATCAATTGTGGAACGTCTCTAAGTGTCTTCTACTTATCTTTGTAGCAGCTGTGCAAACTCTCTTTTACAGTGCAAACTTTTGCATGTTGATCAACAAGTAAGTTTTAAAGACAGGTCAAGAAGACAAGTCTTTGTCAGTACAGTCCCCTAAAACTGAACCCATCTCCATTCCACCCATTGCCTTAGTATATGTGTCTAGGATTGCGGTCTAATAACTGTCCTAGGATTTGGCATTGTAAATAATAGTGTTTTATTGTAACCTGATAACTATAATGTTCTGTAATGGGGTTTACTGACTTTAAATCTCTGTCCCCTTCTTTCAGTATTACACTCTGCTGCTGAGTAAGTATTATTTTGCTCCTGACTTTGCTGATCTTTTTATAAAAACTCTGTTGGCTTCTTTTTCCAGACTACAACCATTCTAAACTTTAAACTGGAAAACTAGAAGGATTTGATAGAAGTAGGCTCCAGAATTGAAAAAGATGGTGGGGTTCCAAACAGATTTAACAATGGGCAAAAAGGCATTGAGGGTCCTAGACCTCAATTAAAGAACTCATGAAAGACCAAGGTATTTCAAGCAAGACAAAAGTTAGAATGGTCAAGTCAATGGTCTTCCTTGTTATGAACATGGAGGGGAGGAATGGATTCCGTGATAGAGCAAGAGGAAAAAGATTGACTCCTTTGAGTTATGGTGTTGGAGAAGGCTTTGCATTCCTTGGACAGCCAAAAGAACCAACTGTTCAATACAAAAGGAAATCCAGCCAGACTGCTCACTGGAAGCAAACATCATGAAATAAAAACTGTCATACTTTGGGCACATCATGAGGCCTGATGCATTTATGGAAAATATTATAATGCTGGGCAAGGTTAATTGAAGAAGAAAAAAGAGATTGATCGTACATGAGATGGATAAACAGAATACTGGAAGCTGCAGAAATGCATCTGCAAGAATTGTGTAATGTGGCAAGAGACAGGACAGCTTGAACAACTTTTATTCATATAGCCACTAGGAGTTGGCTACAACTCAATGAAACATAATAACAATAACATAATAACAATAATATTTCTCCTTTTTCTTCTTTACTCTTCCTTTTTCTTTTTTATTTCCTCTCCTCTTTTTTTCTCCTTCCTTCCTTCCTTCCTTCCTTCCTTCCTTCCTTCCTTCCTTCCTTCCTTTCCTTTTGTTTCAAGTTTTCAGCAATTGAGAATTTTTTATGAAAAAGAAAGGGCATAAAACTGTTTCATATTGCAGGGACTCATGAAATAAATAAGACACAACTTAGGGAAATGTAGATGGTATCCCCTGATAGCCAGAAAATCATGAACTCTTGTAAAAATTATAGTGTGAAAGAAATCATCATAGCACTTCAGTTGAATCCCATTAGCATGTGAATTTGTCATTGTTAGTGAAAAAAGTATGAATCAATTTAGTATGTTCAGACAATATTATGATGGTTGCAATAGTTGAAAATAGTTGAAATCAAAGGGGGGAAAGCTCTAGTATAAAGTCACCCATGCAGCTATTCAAGAAATATTGAATATTTGAGCAACGTTCCAGAAGATCAAGAGAACTTGATTTGAACAATCATGAATTATATTCAATAAAACAGATATGTTCATAACATACGTCTCTCCAAAGTTTTTACATTGCCAAGATGTGTAATCAAACCACAAATGAATATTGTTATATCGATGTTAAAGAAAATCCCTAACATACTGGACCCAAGTCTCTTGCTAATCCACTTGTTATCTTACCACACTGGTACTTTTAATGGAATTTTACTAATGGAAAGCTAAAATTAACTCAACTAAAATGAGAGCTGGTTGTCCATATAACACAATGCTGACAAATATTCTTCATCTATTACCACACACTGCTGCTTTCAAGAACCAGCAATAGGGAGTAATAATTTGCATTTTTATGAACTCCATTCTGTGAGCAAATCCTATGATGAGCCACTTTACTTGTATGATACCTGGATCGTTATCCATATATAAAAGCTTGTGAAAAGCATAATTGGAGATGCAGGGGAGAGAGAGAGAATTTAAAAACAAACAATTATTACCAGGAGCTTACTTTCACATTTTGCATGGTTGAGGCAAGTTTTAAGTCTCTTGAAATTAAGTGAGTGGGTGTCAAATTAACACATGCATTGGTCTAAATGTTTACTATTTTTAAGAATAGGTAGTGGCAAAACTATCAATGCCCCTTCTTCTATGGCAGTGCTTCTCACAGTGTCAGACTGTTATAATTAACTAACAGAGAATTGCTTGAAAGCCATAATCATGGGGATCTGCTCGGAAAGCAAGGTGGTGTGCAAAAGATGATCATCATGCAAATATCATGGCATGATGACAGCATTTATGTGACGATGTCACTGCATGCATTTCATCATTGTGGTGTCATCATAATTTGTTACAGACATCACTGACCACAATTCTGCCATAACCAGGTCCTGTTGCTGATGAGGTCAAACACCTGGCTTTCCATCCAACCATAGATCAAAGACAGCAAAACTACAGCATTCCATTTGGACAAGATAACTCATTATTTTGAGCCCTGCCCAGAACAGGCCAAGCTTTGACGACATAGCTCATCCAGCCTAGCTAAAACAGGGGAGCTAACTTTGCCAACTGTCAACCATCCTGGCATCGCAGAAAACCCAGGGATCAAAGGCAGCAAAGCTACATACATACATTCCAAGGCTGAATCAGTGGTCATACTTCAGTGCCATGCCAAAGCTGGCATTTTGGAAAGCAAGTGGGAAAGTGAGGGATGACTTTTAAAACTGTTTTTGAATGTGGGATTCCTTCTTCATTAGTTTGCTGCAATTTAGGATCTTTATATCATCACTTTGGGGCTTCTGTGCTGCCCTTTTCTCCTCTTTGAACGAGGGGCAGAGGCAGGACCAGAACTCATCTAAAGTGTTATCACAAAGCTTATCTGAGAGAAAACTCCAGAGATGAGGTGATTTTATGGTTGCCCTTGGTTTTCAGCTGCTATTTCATTGTCAATGCAAAATGGATTTAGCATGGTTATGGAAAGCTTCCAGAAATATGTTCATCATAAGGATTAACTAAAAACAGGAGCATAAATTTTAATTATGGTGCATTTGCAACTTCGAGACATAATTCCTTCTGGATCAGAACTGAGGAAGATTCAGAAAAAACAAAAGTTACCTAGAGTAACCTTTACTGCTCCATTTATTGCATCGATTAAGGAGATCAATCCTCTTCCTTGTTTGGTGTACAGAAATGTTTGCATTACATAAATGCAGCACATTTCACTTTCATACAATGAAGATAAACTTCCTGATTTGTTAAAGGTGGCTACACCTTGCCCCAGAAGAACATAGTTGTTTATGTTTATTTGTTATGTTTTAAATGGATGGGCTTATATTACATTCGATCAATATAATCAAGCCTATAATGCTGGTTCACATATTGAAATACAAAGTCTAGTATCCCAATAAAAATCTTTTGTGGCAAACCAAACACCCTCCACATTTCTAACCAAAGAAAAAACTGTTGTGGGATCCTCTCCTAAGTAAAGTACAAGTCATGAAATGTTGCTTGGTTAGAATGGTCATGTGGCTGCTGTTTAAATTGCTCCCCCCCACCTTGTCATATAGTAAAAGTTATCATCTGCAACCTCTCAGGATATATACTGGGCAATTGTCACTACCCCTAGGAACTAGTCTATTAAGTCCACAAGCAGTGAGGAGAAAGAGTTTTAACAGCAATAGAGGAAATACAATGAAAAGCAGGAACTACTGATTATCCTTTGAAAGCCTAGCGGGGGCAAGGCAGGGGGGAGCTTTTCCAACGTCGATGCTTTCCCTGAGACATAATTCTGGACCTGCCTTGATTCTCTCAAGGAAAACAGAAGAAGCTATTGGGGAGTTTGAGGGAGAAAGCAGCTTTTAAGGGAACCTCCCCTGTATTTCTCTGGCCCAGTCCTTCATTCCAAACAGCACCTTGTAATGGAGAAAAAGCCAACAAGATATAGGACTACCATTCATCATAGGGCTTTGCCTTTAAACAAACTCTGTGAAGAAGTGATAGAACAAAGGTCTCCTGTGAGTGAAATTCCTGGACATTCCTGTTGCTTTCATGGTAACAATATGGAAGTGGTTTGCCACCACCCTCTTCTGGGATTTGTTTTTTAGACTTCCCAGTCTAGCCTACAGCCCTAGTATGCCCTGATGGTCTCCCTTCCAAGCATTAACCAGCTCAGACCCTACTTAGCTTTTTTGCCTGGGGGCTGCCATAAGGAGGTTGGCTAGGGGCTGTCTTAAGGACTCTGGATTTAGATATATTTGTGCTTTTCCAGTAATGTTCCTTCTTAAACAATCATAAAGTTGGTGATTATTGGGAAAGTACTGCAAAATTAACAATTCCGGGGTACTCTCCATAAAGAGAATACTCGGTCTCCTAAACTATGAGTTGTATTGTTATAATTCTTATAACTCTTTCAATCCTATCTTCTCTCTCCTTCATTTGTTCTTCTCCCCACCCCCACCTCTCCCTTTTCTTTTTCTATTCCTAAAGGTGCTGCTTTGAAGCCATGGGAGGGGCAGAAAAGGTGAGTGCTTTTATTGGTGTTTGTTTTTTATTATAAAATAAACAAAAATGCTTCTGTAGCTGTTTCACTCAGCTCAATCAACGTTCAATTTAAGGGAAGAAAAGGCATCATAAGTCCAATCTGGTGATCCCATGCCATCTGCTACACTGAGAAAGCAAATGTGCACTTTTGAATTTGCTTCCATGGCCTATGTGTAGCTGAGACTAATCGAAAGCTTTGCCAAACACATTTAGCTACTATAATACATCATGTAGTTTGGTACTTGAACCATATGCTCTTTCATTCTTTGGAGAGTTATTAAAACTGTCTCCTGCTAGGTAATATTTTTAAATGACACAGCAGGTCAGGAAACCAAAGGCAAATTTCCTGAGATAATCCTAAAGGATATTTATCAGTCACAGGAAAACATCTCTGGCAGTGATGGCTGAACCAATTCCAAAGCTAAAAAATATCTAAAGCAATTTGTTCATTGTTCTGATTTGCATCTGTATGTGGATATTGCAAGTTTTTCTACAAAAAATGTCAGAGTATTCTAATTTTACTCATTGATGATCGTCAGTCATTCTTTAACTATAAGTAAGGAATTGAAATTATTATTATTATTAATAATAGTAATAATATGCTGCCTTCATTTAGGAGATCAAGATAGTATACATAATGTGCCCTCATTCTATTTTTCCCAACTACAGCAAACTTGTGAAGTAGGTTTGGCCAATCTCTCAGTGAAGTGAAAGACACATTGTCCCATCTGCTATTTATTCCATGATTCCTGTAAATTACAGGCATTTCTGTCTTATGATCCAGCTGAAACTGTTCCTGCATTTGTTGTTGTCAGCGTAATGCTTAGAGCTATTATGGCATTGGAGCCAAGAACCTGACTTATGGGTCAGGAAATCATAGTTTAAATTTGCTTAAGACTCAAACATTTTCTGGAAAGTGTGGAAGCACTGGAAACAACTAGAATATGAATACAGGTAACCTAATGGGTTTAATGTTATAATTGTTGACTTTATGAGTATTTAAGTATTTGAGTAGTTACCTCCATTATTTTCATGGGACTCCTTATTCACAGAGACTTTGCCTTTGATCCAGGGAGGTAGAAACTCTTGCCCATGTCCTCATAAGGTGTCCTTTTTATGATGCCCCAAGATGTGCTCTGATCTCCCCAATTATTTCTAAATTCGTGGGTCATACTGATAGATTTTACGTTTATTTCTTTTTAAGGGATGCTGATTCTACACTCACATACCTGGTGGCTAAATATTTTTATCAAGCTATACAATTACGCAAAAATTTTAATTAGATATATTGTTTTACTATTTTATTGTTTTCCTTATTCCTGACAATGAATTGTTGAATTAAACTATTTTCTTTTATTGTAAGGGCTGGTCAAAGACCATAATGAAGTTTTTATTTATTTATTTATCCTATTTATACCCCGCCTATCCCCTCCCTACTGGAGGACTCTAGGCGGCTTACAACAACATCAGTACATTTTTCCAATTATACATCACATATCATTTGTAAATTTACCGCGCGATAGGGAAGAGGGCAGGGAACCGGCTCTTCGGCTGCAGGCACTGGACTACAAGCCCCAACATGCCTCGCTTCTGTGCCGGCTGCTGACGTCCAGGAAGCTGTTCTTTTTCCGGATCCGTCGTCCTCCGCCGTCATCACCGGGATTCCCTAGGTCTTCTTCGGAACGAGGACGACCCTCCGCTGGACGCCGGCAAATTGACCCACGAAGTGGTACCCATTTATCTACTCGCATATGCTTTCGATCCGCTGGGTGGGCGGAAGCTGGAGCTAGTGGCGGGAGCTCACCCCACCCCGCGGTTTCGAACTGCCGACCTTATGGTCGGCAGACTAACGGCTCAGCGGTTTAACCTGCTGAGCCACCGCGCTCCACAAGTTATTCATTCATTCCTTATTTTTCTACAGGTAAAAGGGTCAAGTTGCCATTTAAAGTTCGTAAGTCCAAGTTCATGGAAATCTATTACCAATTTTATTTATCATAAGCAGTAATGAGATAATGTATGTGAAGATGCTGTATAAATGCTAAGCATTATAATTTAGTTTATTGTTGACATCATGGTAAGGATTATTGGAGTTTCAAAGCAAGTCTCTATTCAATATATGTAATTATATTTATGAAAGGTATGACCAGTTGTTGAAAAGAAATCACATTCAGACTGAACACAAAATGTTTTACAGATATTAAACTCCCAAGATAACAAGGAGTTATATTTGTGGATTCTCTTTGGAAATGACAAAGACTGCTTTTCATTAACAATCATAGATTTTGGTTTTTATTATTTTATTATTTCTTGGGCATAATGCTCTGACTAAAATTATAACGCCTTTATTGCTTTCTAAAAATGAATCAGACAGATGCAAACAAGGAGGTAAATTCCTGAGATTCATTCTTAATGCTTAAGGAAACTGAACCATAAAACTGTATAAGCTACTGAGGATCAATGGCTTACTTTAGAGAAACGTTGGGACAGTAGTATAGCTGTTCCTTCTAGTTAGGAATCTATGCTAATTTGGTATTCAAGCCCCAAAATGCTGTGGTGTTCTTTTCAGTTTCATAGTACCATTTGTTGGTCAGTTGTTGTAATTCAGAATGAAATATTCACAATATAGCCATTTTTTTCTGTTTCACAAATTACCTGATTTTTCTTTGCATGCTTGATTTTTTTTCAATAATTTCCAAGAAGTAGCTGAGCAGCCAAACCAACATGGAGTCTTATGGTATTTATACACTAATATTCTATTACAGCATTAGCTTCTGTTGACTGCTGAAATCCTATTATTATTATTATTATTATTATTATTATTATTATTATTATTATTTTAACTTGTATGCTGCCTGACCCCCAACAACTCTGGGCAGCTCACAACACAGAAATTACACTAAAACCAATAAAAGATAAAATATGGCAAGCACAATGAAGCAAGAGGCCTCACTCTCCCTCACCAAAGGCCTGGATGAAGAGCCAGGTCTTCATGGCTCTTCTAAACAATAGCAGAGTGGGGGCCATCCAGATCTTGTAGAGAACCTCATTCCAGAGGGCAGGTGCTGCTACAGAGAAGGCGCACTTCTGGGATCCCGGCAGCTGACATTGTTTAATTGAAGGAACCCAGAGCACACCAACCCTGCCAGATCAAACTGATTGGGTAGATACTAAGGGAGACAGAGTGTTATAGGTAATGACCAGTACCTTGAATTTCATCGGGAAGAAAACTGGCAACCAGTGCATTAAATACTTTCATGATTACAAAACTTAAAGTGTTACAAAACTCTCTTATTTTGTTGTTGATGTTGAATAACATCACTTGCCCTTTTGGTTCCTGATAGTCCATTGTGACCAGATGTGAAGAGATACCAAAAAGTTGTATATTCAGTTGTTCTACTTTCTTCTAAGGGGAGAATAAGCCAACACAGAAAGAGAAAGAAGCAATTTTAAGTATAACTACTCAGAACTGACTTCAGTAGAACTTATTCTCATGTATAGGATTGCAACAGAAAACAGATGCTGAATTCCATGGGGGTGAGTTTCTTATTTATTTATTTATTTGATTTTTATCCCACCTTTATTATTTTTATAAATAACTCAAGGCGGCGAACATACCTAATACTCCTTCCTCCTCCTATTTTCCCCACAACAGCAGCCCTGTGAGGTGAGTTGGGCTGAGAGAGAGTGACTGGCCCAAGGTCACCCAGCCGGCTTTCATGCCTAAGGCGGGACTAGAACTCTCAGTCTCCTGCTTTCCCATTGGCTCCTTCCTAGGGCTGAGAGAGAGAGTGACTGGCCCAAGGTCACCCAGCCGGCTTTCATGCCTAAGGCAGGACTAGAACTCACAAACTCCTGGTTTCTAGCCCAGCACCTTAACCACTAGACCAAACTGGCTGTCTCTCTTCTTATGCTTTTTCCTCAAGTATATTCCACTAACCCTCACTATGGATGAGAGATGCGTTTTACTGTTAAAAAGGAAATTTCAATTGTAAGGTGTACGTACAGGTTTGGAGGTTGCCAGCGTATCTCCTAGACCCTTCTTTCATAATGAATATTTTGTTCATATCAGTTAAGAATTCTCTTATACTTCCCAGTGGATTGCTTCACAGAAAAGCATCGGGGGGGGGGGGAACCCTCCTTTTTTCCCTTCTACTTATTTAAAAATGGCCCATGGAAAATAGAAACTACCATGAAACTTATCAGAGAATCCCTTTTAATGACTATTGCAGCACCTTCTGTTTCAGCCTTGATGTGCTCAGGGACTAAAAACTATATGATGGCTGAGAAGAGGAAGGAAAGAAAGATGGAGAATGGAATCCTTCTTCACACTAGCATTATGAAGAGACAATGTCATTTAATTCATCTAGGAAAGGGGACATTTACTGTATCTGGTTGACAGAAGTCAAATGGTCCACTATTATTTATTAGATTTCTTGATCTACATTGAATTCTGAAGAACTCAGATCTAAAAAAAAATACATTTCTAGCCTACATGTGTATAAAGAAAAAAAATTAAAAAGATAGGCCTGCAGAAAACTTCTGAGTAGATGTGGGGTAAAAGAATGCACACAACAACCAGGCTTAAAAACAAAACAAAAAACTGTAACCAATAAATGAACAAACAGCAAGCCCCATCCCCAAGCCAGCTGCCTCAGAATAGGTGTTTGCAAGGGAAGATGGAAAATAATACTGTGCTGAAATCTTCTACTCCCCAGTGTGTGGGAGTTTTCTTCCCATGCCAAAGAGGCTTATTTTCCCATCTCATTCATAGGATGTATTGCTTTCTGCAGGTTGATGTTTCCTGATTTACTCTATTTTGGCAAGATGATGGAGTTTCTTCCTCCTCCCCTGCTCCGCAGCCTTTCAGAACTGAAACCCCCCCAAGAGAGAGGTTATCTCATGGTATCCCCTTTGTGACTTCATTGAAGCCTGGGGTGCTGCAGACAGAATGCTGAAAAAAGGTTGTTCCATAAAAGATGGCTCATTCACACAACCCTTGCCCCAGTGCAGGATGTTCCATGTTGATGCCTGTCCTTTCAATACACTCACATAACACAGTACATGACATATTCCTTTCACCTGTCAGCCTCTGATTTCTTATTTTCAAGACCATCCCAAGTGCATCCTTACGAGCCCTAGCCCACTCATTCTACTCCTTGTATGAAAAGGCATTTTTATTTGAGAGCATTTGATGCTATTTTTAACAATCAAATGCCAAAGTTTTTCAGCATGCAGATGGATTAGGGAAGGATACACTGGTATTATCTGATCTTTCTGGTATCATTGGAACAGTTATTTTTCCCAAGCAGACCAAGCAGCTTTTGAATGATCTGATTGTTGATAGGAGTGCTATTCTTGAAGTCAGAAAAAGGCTGGCTGCCGCAAAATTGGTGACTTAACTAGATCATTACACCTCCAGAGGATTAAGAATGAAAATCTTTTGGTATCTAATTACATATTTCATTCCACAGAATAGAAACAAAAATGTAAGTCTTGCCACATTAGAGAAGCAAAGCAACTGAAGAGTAATGCCAATTAATTTCCAACCAAGTGCTGCATTGTTAATTAAGGTTTTCCAACCTAGGTGTGTCATTTCTGGCAGCACTATCATTTTGCAGGCAACACGGTCACTTCTTCAGAGTTTGGTCATGAAAAGACATGCTTTACTGCTGAGACAGCTAGACCTTTAAAAAAGGATTTATAAGCATTCTCAGTTATTAATGTTAGCACGTATGCTGGAATTTATACAAATTTAATTGCATTATCATCATCATCATCATCATTATCACAGAACTGTACTCGCAATAAACACATCTCAAACTTCTAGCATATTTTGAATATAGGTATCAAACACCTAATAGCTTTATGACACATTCTTCCAGGGAAAACTCACATCATTGTAGGATTCCATTGGGAAAATCCCATAGTATCAGATGGAAAGCCTAATATTTATTCTTTGCCACTGAGATTTTAAATTGATTTGCCAAGAAGATTTCCAGTTAAACCAGAAAATTGGCTTTCAAAAATATCTCATTGAAACCTAATCTGCACATTTCAAAGTTATTACAAAACTGTAATGCTTCATATAATGTTATAGTAATGGAAAAATACAGCTGCTCTGAGGTTAGTCACAACAGCATTATTGCAAGATTTATTTTAGCCCAGCTTGCTTTTGATCTCCAAACCCACGTTTTCACCAAAAGTTCATGGGTACAAAACATTAGGATGGGCTGCAAAGCAGATTGTTGCCAAAGTCATTCACAGTACTAAACTCATTATACACTGATTCACTTTCATGTTCTACAACAAAATGAAGCCTCTTTATTAAAACTGTCCATCTATTGCGTTTTGCTTTCTTTATATTGTATAATGCATTTTTCAAAAAGTCTCCATTCCAACTTATTTGGCATCCTGAAGTTTCCATTTCTGTGCTATCTTTTATGCTATGCTGCAGCTTGAGTTTATAGAGTTGATATTTGATTTACAGTGCAAGAGGTTTTTCTAATGTGAGAGATACAGTTCAGCAGACAATAAAGAAACAGTGTTTAAGGTAGGCTGAGGATACAGTATATAGCTAAATTAATACCTGGACTGCAAAAATGAGACAACTGTTAAATTGTCTGCTGCAAACCATTAGTCTTCTGTATCTCCTTGTTGCCCTTTTAGCAATTGTCTGGAGTTTGGCAGCCCTAAGCTTTGTAGTCAATCAAAGCTGTCATTTTTAGCCAAGGGGAAATTGTCCGCCACATTTAAAACAATGAGGGCAATGACCCCTTAGCTAGTGAAATGGCTGTAATAAGGATCAAATGTGTGCCACCCATCATAATTGCTGAAGAGATGGGAAATATCTGAAGAAATCCATAGACTACTAGGGGCAGATCAGCAGAAGACACCAAAGAATAAGTAGTTGCCACTAAGCAATGAGAGTAGCATGGTTTGGGGACCAGTGAAGAACCAGGGGAAGACGACAATGCAGAGGAGCCCCAGTTGTGACACTGAAGGAAAGCTCCTCTAAGGTTGACACTGTTTCTGTGAAATAGCAGCTCCTCTTGTTAGAATAATTCTATGTCTATTTTACATAGCCTTGGGGTGAAAATAAGGTGAGGAGGAGATACAGCTTGTCTCTAAAGGTAGACTGATGGAAAATTCTCTAGAGGGTCAGGCAGGACAATTAGACCTGAACTGTTAAGTTTGAAATGACACATTTCCAAAAATTCTACTTAACAGGAGTTGTTAAAGTAATAACAGTAATGGTACTTAAGAATATGCATTTAAGCAAGCATCTGAACTATCTATGCTTGGTTATCAATAGAGTTATTAAAAAGAGTGTATTTTGTTTGTTTTCCCAAGGGAAAGAGGGTAGTAGTGAATCCTGGGTTTCAGAAGTGAGGGCTTAGGAGTTTTTTCTGGCAGAGGCAGAAATAAATGGAATCCCTCTCTCCATAACAAAATGGCAATCATAGTAATAGGATTCTGCAGCATCATTTTCTCAGCATCCTCACAGCTTCCATTAAACATCTGTCACAGATGAACCCTACCAGAAGTCATCTCAATCATCTGTGAGTTTGGTCCTGCCAGCTTTTATTCCAATGTGAGAGACAGAGTCACATTTATAAGTTGGCTTATAAAAAGGCAAAGGTTCCCCCCGCATATTTGTGCAGTCGTGTCTGACTCTAGGGGCCGGTGCTCATCTCCGTTTGTTAGCCGAAGAGCCAGTGTTGTCCGAAGATGCTTCCGCAGTCATGTGGCCAGCATGACACACGCAGAATGCTGTTACCATCCCACCGAAGTGGTACTTATTAATCTACTTGCATTTGCATGCTTTTGAATTGCTAGGTTGGCAAGAGCTGGGGCGAGTGCAGGAGCTCACTCCATCACACGGGGCTAGGGATTCGAACCTCCAAACTTGCAATCTTCCAATTGACAAGCCTGGCGTCTTATCCGCTGAGCCACCACGCCCCTCTAAGTTGGCTTATACATTTGACAAATAAATAAAGTAGGGTTCTGTTGTGGAAATCCCACAGTATTAGATGGGAATATATATGGGGTGTATGTTTCTTCCCCAAAAATCTTGCAAGAATGCCAAATTCTTAAGATGAGAACTACTGGTAACCTGTTACCTCTACCAGCCCTTAGTGGCATTCTGCAGAGGTGATGATGGTGGCATCCCTTATTATGGCAACCCAGTTCTCTGTCTTATAGTGGAAACTTTAGCTCCTTCTTAAATCCACCGAGCAGCGAGTGATTCATGTGGATTTTCTCCTGTGTTTTGGGAACCTGCTGATAAAATATGTAAAACACCATGCAGAACCTTGGAATATACAAAGGAGTCTGGCTAGCATTGAGATGTCTGAGGGATTATGCATGAGCAAAGCATTCATGTGCAGGATACAACAAATGTCAGAGAAGGGAAAGATTTTGTAATTGATAGTGCAAAAATGTCATGGCAGCCAGCACATGATAGCAGCTGCAGCCTAGCCAATTCACTAGTTAAGACATGCCAACAATCTTGTTTAACATTCTTTCTAGGTATCCTGTACTTTGTATTTCAGTTAGTTACATCACAAGACAACTCTTGAATCATAAAGTTGTTAAAGAGAGATTTAATTCTCAGTCTGAGATAAAAATAAATTGTCCTATTTAATTAATATCTGTTTCAGTAGCAACCTATACTTCGATACTCAGCAGAAGCATTCCAGTGCTTGCATGATAACCTTCTCAGATATTGGGGGGGGGGGGGGAACTATGGCTTCAGGAGTTGACTATATTGTAGAAGTTGTGTACAAAATTTTGTATACTTGTCACAGAACATCCTGATATCTCCTAGAATGTTTCATGTTTGTCCCAGAATGTGCCCATCCAACCATTCCAGGGGTGGTTTGGCATTTTCTAAAGGTAAATATTCTAGTATAGGAAGGAGAGTTGGACCATCTGGAACACCCACCCCACTTCTGCTTCCAGAAGATATACTTCAGGAAAATAACAAATCTAATTCCAGCAGAAGAGGAGAATGTTCTGGAATGTTCTGGAACACAGAGTCTTGTATGCCATTGCTGCATAAGCATTTATTTCTTTATTTATCTATTTATCACATTTGTATCCCACCCATCTCCCCAACAAGGAGGGACCCTGGGCAGTTCACAGCAAAAATTTAAAATCAATAAAAACTATAAATACCAATAATAAACTATATATATATATATATATATATATATATATATATATATATATCTTACAGTTCGATCTAGGAATGGCAGATCTCATCCCATCGGTCAATAAGGCTGGACAAGGCAGATCTAAGGGGCCAGCCAACCCCAAGACTGGCTATTCCCCTCCCCTCCCCAAGCATTGTGACATAACCAGGTCTTTAGGTTTTTTCTAAAGTCCAGAAGAGAGGGGGCTGATCTTATTTCAGGAGGAAGAATATTCCAAAGGGCGGGGCCTACCACAGAGAAGACACGCCTCCTAGACAACGTCTGATGGAACTCTCTTACAGATGGGGTCCGTAGCGTGCCCTCTCTACAGGACCGGGTGGGACGGGTTGATTGAAAGGGGATGAGACGGTCCTTCAGTTAACCTGGTCCCATGCCATGTAGGGCTTTAAAGATGACAACCAAGACCTTGAATTGAATCCGGAAGCAAACTGGGATCCAATGCAGCTCATGAAGCAAAGGTGTTATATGTGCCGATTTTGAAGCACCTAAAATCACCCATGTGGCTGCATTCTAAACCAGCTGAAGCTTCCGGACGCTCTTCAAGGGTAGCCCCATGTAGAGCGCATTACAATAGTCTATCTCAGAGATGAGCAGGGCATGAGTGACTGTTCGAAGGGCCTCTCCCTCCAGGAAAGGGCATAACTGGCGCACAACACGAAGTTGTGCAAAGGCCCTACTGGCCACCATCAGATATGCAGGGGCAGTTAGAAGAATGAATGGCAGAAAGTGTTACTCTCTTGCTTAACTTTGGCCCATGGCAAAAAGCATGGTTAATTCATATTCCTATTTGAAATCCTAGCTAGGGTTAGGCTTAGGGTTAGGGTTAGGCTTCCTTGAAGTCATGGGCAAAAACTGATGGCACCGTCAGATTTGCAGGGGGCTCTTAGGGGAAAAAGAGGAACAAAGTGTTACTTTCTTACTGAAAATCGGCCCTTGGCAAAATGAATGGGAAATTTGTATTGCCAATTGATATTAAAGCTAGGGTTAGGGTTAGGGTTAGGGTTAGGCTTCCTTGAAGTCAGTGCCAAAATCTGGTTTTACCATCAGATTTGCAGGGGCTCTTAGGGGAAAGGAAGCCATACAGTGTTCCTCTCTGACGTAATTTTGGCCTTTTGCAAAATGCATGGAAAATTCGTATTGCCATTTGAAATCCTAGCTAGGGTTAGGGTTAGGGTTAGGCTTCCTTGAAATCATGGGGAAAAACCGATGTCACCAACAGATTCGCAGGGGCTCTTACAAGAAAGGAAGCCAGACAGTGTTCCTCTCTGTCTAAATTTTGGCCTTCAGGAAAATACATGGGAAATTCGTATTGCCATTTGAAATCCTAGCTAGGGTTAGTGTTAGGGTTACGGTTAGGCTTCCTTGAAGTCAGGGCCAAAAACCGATGTCTCAAGTGTTAGGGTTAGGGTTAGGGTTAGGGTTAGGCTTCCTTGAAGTCACGGCCAAAATCCGATGTAACCATCAGATTCGTAGGGGCTCTTAGAGGAAAGGAAGTCAGACATGGTATCTCTCTGACTTAATTTTGGCCTTCAGGAAAATGCATGGTAAATTAGTATTGGCATTTGAAAAAAAGGCAGAAAGTGTTACTTTCTTACTGAAAATCAGCCCTTGGCAAAATACATGGGAAATTCATATTGCCATTTGAAATTAAAGCTACGATTAGGGTTAGAGTTAGGTTTTGGCTTCCTTGAAGTCCTGGCCAAAAACTGAAGTCACAGTCAGATTCGCAGGGGCTTTTAGATGAAACAAGGGCAGACAGTCTTCCTTTCTGACTTAATTTTGGCCCCTGGCAAAATGTATGAAAAATTTGTATTGCCAATTGATATTAAAGCTAGGATTAGGGTTAGGGTTAGTGTTAGGCTTCCTTGAAATCCGGGCCAAAAACCTTTGTCTTTGTTAGATTCGCAGGGGCTCTTAGAGGAAAGGAGGCAGACAGCCTTTCTTTCTGCCTTAATTTTGCCCTTGGCAAAATGCATGCGAAATTTGTATTTCCAATTCAAATCAAAGCTAGAGTTTGGGTTAGGGTAGGGTTAGGCTTCTTTGAAGTCTGGACCAAAAACCGAAGTCACGGTCAGATTCGCAGTGGCTGTTAGAAGAAACGAGGGCAGACAATTTTACTTTCTGATTTAATTTTGGCCCTTGGCAAAATTCATGCGAAATTTGTAATGCCATTTGAAATCATAGCTAGGCTTATAGTTACGGTTAGGGTTAGGCTTCCTTGAAGTCAGGGCCAAAAACTGATGTCTTTGTCAGATTCGCAGGGGCTCTTAAAAGAAAGGATATCAGAAAGTCTTCCTTTCTGCCCTAATTTTGGCCCTTGGCAAAATCCTTACGAAATTTGTATTGCCGTTTGAAATCACAGCTTGGCTTACACTGAGGGTTAGGGTTAGGATTCCTTGAAGTCAGGCCCAAAAACCTTTGTCTCGGTTAGATTCGCAGGGGCTCATCAAAGAAAGGAGGCAGACAGCCTTCCTTTCTGCCTTAATTTTGATCTTAGCAAAATGCATGCGAAATTTGTATTCCCATTTGAAATAAAAGCTAAGGTTAGGGTTAGGGTTAGGGTTAGGGTTAGGCTCCCTTAAAATCAGGGCCAAAAACCCATGTCTCAGACAGGTTTGCAGAGGCTCTTAAAGGAAAGGAGGTCAGACAGTCTTCCTTTCTGCCCAAATTTTGGCCCTTGGAACAATGCATGCAAAATTTATAATGCCATTTGAAATCATAGCTAGGCTTATAGTTACGGTTAGGGTTAGGCTTCCTTGAAGTCAGGGCTAAAAACCAATGTCTCGGTCAGATTCACAGGGGCTCTTAGAGCAAAGGAGGCAGACAGCCTTCCTTTCTACCTTAATTTTGCTCTTGGCAAAATGCATGCGAAATTTGTATTCCCATTTGAAAAAAAAGCTAAGGTTAGGGTTAGGGTTAGGGTTAGGGTTAGGCTTCCTTGAAGTCAGGGACAAAAACCATTGTCTTGGTCAGATTTGCAGGAGATCATAGAGGAAAGGAGGCAGACAGCCAAAAACTGAAGTCATGGTCAGATTTGGAGTGGCTGTTAGAAGAAACGAGGGTAGACAATTTTCCTTTCTGCCTTAATTTTGGCCCTTGGAAAAATGCATGCAAAATTTATAATGCCATTTGAAATCATAGCTAGGCTTATAGTTATGATTAGGGTTAGGCTTCCTTGAAGTCAGGGCCAAAAACCAATGTCTTGGTCAGATTCACAGGGGCTCTTAGAGGAAAGGAGGAAGACAGCCTTTCTTTCTGCCTTAATTTTGGCCTTGGCAAAATGCATGCGAAATTGGTATTTCCAATTGAAATCAAAGCTAGAGTTTGGGTTAGGGTAGGGTTAGGCTTCCTTGAAGTCTGGGCCAAAAACTGAAGTCACGGTCAGATTTGGAGTGGCTGTTAGAAGAAACGAGGGCAGACAATTTTCCTTTCTGATTTAATTTTGGCCATTGGCAAAATCCATGCGAAATTTGTATTCCCATTTGAAATAAAAGCTAAGTTTAGGAGTAGGGTTAGGGTTAGGCTTCCTTAAAGTCAGGGCCAAAAACCGATGTCTCAGACAGGTTTGCAGAGGCTCTTAAAGGAAAGGAGTTCAGACAGTCTTCCTTTCTGCCTGAATTTTGGCCCTTGGCAAAGTGGATGCGAAATTTGTATTGGCGTAGGAAATCATAGCTAGGGTTAGGGTTATGGTAGGGTTTGGCTTCCTTCAACTTTGGGCAAAAACCAAAATCACAGTCAGATTCGCAGGGGCACTTAAAGGAAAGGATATCAGAAAGTCTTTGTTTCTTCCCTAATTTTGGCCTTGTCAAAATGCATGTGAAATTTGTATTGCCATTTGAAATCAAAGCTAGAGTTAGGGTTAGGATAGGTTTAGGCTTCCTTGAGTTCAGGAGCAAAAACCGAAGTCACAGTCAGATTCGCAGGGTATTGTAGAGGAAAGGAGACAGACAGCCTTCCTTTCTGCCTTAATTTTGCTGTTGGCAAAATGTATGCGAAATTTGTATTGCCATTTGAAATTAAAGCTACGATTAGGGTTAGGGTTAGGGTTTGGCTTCCTTGAACTCTGGGCCAAAAACCAAAGTCACAGTCAGATTCGCAAGGGCTTTTAGCTGAAACAAGGTCAGACAGTCTTCCTTTCTGCCTTAATTTTGGCCTTGGCAAAATGCATACGAAATTTGTTATGCCATTTGAAATCATAGCTAGGCTTATAGTTACGGTTATGGTTAGGCTTCCTTGAAGTCAGGGCCAAAAACCAATGTCTCGGTCAGATTCACAGGGGCTCTTAGAGCAAAGGAGGCAGACAGCCTTCCTTTCTGCCTTAATTTTGGCCTTGGCAAAATGCATGCGAAATTGGTATTTCCAATTGAAATCAAAGCTAGAGTTTGGGTTAGGGTAGAGTTAGGCTTCCTTAAAGTCAGGGCCAAAAACCGAAGTCACAGTCAGATTCGCAGGGGCTTTTAGATGAAACGAGGGCAGACAGTCTTCCTTTCTGCCTTAATTTTGGCCTTGGCAAAATGCATACGAAATTTGTTATGCCATTTGAAATCATAGCTAGGCTTATAGTTACGGTTAGGGTTAGGCTTCCTTGAAGTCAGGGCCAAAAACTGATGTCTCAGACAGGTTTGCAGAGGCTCTTAAAGGAAAGGAGGTCAGACAGTCTTCCTTTCTGCCCTAATTTTGGCCCTTAGCAAAATGCATGCGAAATTTGTATTTCCATTTGAAATTAAAGCTACGATTAGGGTTAGGGTTAGGGTTTGGCTTCTTTGAAGTCCGGGCCAAAAACCGAAGTCACAGTCAAATTGGCAGGGGCTTTTAGATGAAACAAGGGCAGACAGTCTTCCTTTCTGACTTAATTTTGGCCCCTGGCAAAATGCATGCGAAATTTGTATTGCCATTTGATATTAAAGCTAGGATTAGGGTTAGTGTTAGTGTTAGGCTTCCTTGAAGTCTGGGCCAAAAACCTTTGTCTTGGTTAGATTCGCAGGGGCTCTTAGAGGAAAGGAGGCAGACAGTCTTCCTTTCTGACTTAATTTTGGCCCTTTGCAAAATGCATGCAAAATTTGTAATGCCATTTGAAATCATAGCTAGGCTTATAGTTACGGTTAGGGTTAGGCTTCCTTGAAGTCAGGCCCAAAAACTGATGTCTTTGTCAGATTCGCAGGAGCTCTTAAAGGAAAGGATATCAGAAAGTCTTCCTTTCTGCCCTAATTTTGGCCCTTGGCAAAATGCATGTGAAATTTGTATTCCTATTTGAAATAAAAGCTAAGGTTAGGGTTAGGGTTAGGGTTACGCTTCCTTAAAGTCAGGGCCAAAAACTGATGTCTTTGTCAGATTCGCAGGAGCTCTTAAAGGAAAGGATATCAGAAAGTCTTCCTTTCTGTCCTAATTTTGGCCCTTGGCAAAATCCTTTCGAAATTTGTATTGCTGTTTGCAATCATAGCTTGGCTTACAGTTAGGGTTAGGGTTAGGCTTCCTTGAAGTGAGGGACAAAAACCATTGTCTTGGTCAGATTCGCAGGGGATCGTAGATGGAAAGAGGCAGACAGCTGTCAGGGAGATAGAGGACGGCGGCGGGGGGAGTTCCCTCAGAGAAGGGAAACACGTGCGCAGTTCAGAAGCATTGGCCTTGTTTCCCAAACGCCACCGGAAAGCTCCGCCCTAGCCTGAACTTATGCCTCTGGGATTCTTCAAGCCATTTTAGTTTAGCAGGATTCTGTGAGTAGGTAGCAAATAAACACTAGAGACTCGATTCCTAGCCTCAGTGTGTTATTTCTGCACCTACACCAGGACATCAATCCTGCTAAACCTCTACTCCCATCGGAAGAGGGAGGAAAGACAAATCCAGGAGAATGGCTTCGGAGACGCATGAACTTCGGCAAGCGATTGTCCAACTGGCAGCCGCAATAATGCAGCACCAACAGCAAGTAGATGACAAGGTCAACAACCTCCAAGCAGCAATGCTACAGCAGATGCAGCAGCCAGCTCCAGTCGTCCAGCAGCCGGTTCCAGCAGAAGCACCCCCACCAGTCATCCTGCGGTCCCCAGGATGTTTGCCAGAGAAATTTGGGGGTGAGACAACACAGCTCAGGACCTTCATCACCCAGTGCACCATGTTTTTCGACAGCCGACCAGCTGAGTTCCTAACAGAAAGATCCAGAGTCACCTTCATCTTAAGTTTACTGAAGGGCTCAGCTGCCAGATGGTCCATCCCTATGGTGGAAGCCAACAACCCAATTCTAGACAACTACCAGAATTTTATGGCCCATTTCAGAGCCCATTTCAATGACCCAATCAGATTAGTCACTGCTAGCCGAGAGATCCGAAAGCTCAGACAGGGAAACAGGAGAGTCGGAGCATACATCGCAGATTTCAAACTTCTAGCAGGGGACTTGGGTTGGAATGAGGTTGCATTGAAAGATCAGTTTAAACAAGGACTGGATGAAGAGATAAAAACTGAGTTGGTGCATCAGGGCACGCCAGCTACATTGGAAGCCTTATATCAATTGACAGTGGTCATAGATGCTCGGCTGGAGGAATTAAGGAAGCTCCAGCCAGGGAGAGGCAGGGCAGGAGCCCGACCGGCATTTCCAGGTTTTGCAGCCTTCCCCACCACGTCTGTTTCTCTGGGAAGAGAGGAACCTATGCAAATTGGGGCCTCACAAAGGTTGGTTTCTGAAACCGAGCGGCAAAGATGAAGGGAAAATGCACTCTGTTTTTACTGCGGGGGCCCAGGACACATAGCAAGGGCTTGCCCAGCCAGACGTCAAGCATCTCCGGTAAGATTTACACCCCAGGAGACAGAGCAGGCACAAGCTCCAGCTTCATCTTCCCAGCAGTTAAACTCCACTGGCCCCCCTCGCCAGAGCCCTGCAGGGAGGCCATTCAACAATTAAGAAGGGCTCATTCTGCAGTCTTCAGCCAAACTTTTTACCTTGTTCCAGCCACGCTGACAACAGATTCCAAGCACCCACTACCTGTAGAGTTGATGATCAACTCCGGCGCAACGACAAATTTTATAGATGTGGAAACAGTGGAAAAGTTTCAGATCCCAACAATTACATTACCAAGCCCCATGCAGGTTGAAACCAACAATGGGCAACCCCTCAAGGCAGGTCCAGTCACAAACTGCACGCAGTCGATTCAACTCTCTATTGCAGATCACACCGAGTGGATTCAGCTTTATGTCACAGCCTCATTGCAGGTTCCTATCCTGGGCACTCCATGGTTAAAATTGCATAACCCATATTTGGACTGGGTGACCGGGACGGTTTCCTTCCCTGCTCAGGACTGCCTACACCACAAATTACAGGCAGCCACCCGCTCTCCGGCAACGGCAGCAATCTTGGAAGCAATGGGGGCTAAACTACCAGCCAAGTATGGGAACTACGCAGACATTTTCGGCGAACAGGAAGCCACAGCAATGCCACCCCATAGACCTTTCGACTGCACGGTGGACCTAAAGCCCGGCACCAAGATTCCAGCGAAGAAACATTATACTATGTCACCGAAGGAGCTAACCACCCTGAAGGAGTACTTGGATACAAACCTCAAGAAAGGATTCATTTGCCCATCAACATCTCCAGCATCTGCCCCTACCTTCTTTGTCCCAAAGAAGCCAGACCCCTTCGCTCCTTCGGCACAGGCTGGTGGAAAAGGGGCTCCTATGCGCACTGTCCATGACTACAGCGCACTCAACGCAGTTACTGTCAGGGACCACTACCCGCTTCCACTCATATCGGATTTGCTCAATCGCCTGCAAAAGGCACGCATTTTTACCAAGTTAGACCTCAGGAATGCCTACAATTATATCAGAATGAAAGAAGGGCATGAATATCTCACAGCCTTCAATACCAGGTATGGTAAATTTGAATATTTGGTCATGCCTTTCGGACTAAGTAATTGTGGGGCTGTATTTTCCAGATTTATGAACCACATTTTTTCAGATTTGCTAGATAAGTATGTAGTCATTTATCTTGATGACATTCTGATATTTTCTGATGACCCCACATCTCACATAACTCATGTACGCAATGTTCTGCAGAGACTGAGGGAGAACAAACTTTTCGCCAAGCTAGAGAAGTGTGCCTGTGAGGTGCTCTGCTCCGATGTCCTAATAACCAGTTCTCTTAAGCAAACCCACGGACACGAGGTTGCTAAGAAGTAAAAGGTTTATTATGGTACATGAAGGTTAGCACGAAAGAAAGACTTGAATGAGTTCCTATACTAAGGTTTAGCAGTTTTAAGCATTTCTCACCCCCAGAGTCTTGTCCCCTCCCCAAGGTTCGTATTCCCCATTTCATGTTGCAGTCAGGTATCTGGGTGCTCAGACAGGCATCGCGGTGGATGTGTATTTTACTTTCCCAGATTGATGTTAATGGTTCTGCTCCCCGGGCTGGTTGTTTCTTGTGCTTCGGTTTCTTTCCCTCTGCAATCCACATAGATGTCTATCATGATGACAGGACTCAGGCAGAGTTCTGACACGCCGCCGCTCCAAGCATTTCCTCCTCCTCTCAATGTTTTTCCTGGAACGAAATTAATTCCTATTTACAGCCTCTGTAATAAAAAAGAAATAGAGTCCTGAACAGCATAATTCAGCGCGGTTTGTCAGGGAATTCCCTGTGAAAGTCCTTGATTAATGTTGGTGCTTGTGTGTGTTTCACTGCCACCCATTCTTTGTCCCCAATTGGGAGGTGTTGCCATTTGACTAAATATTGCAGTTTTCCTCTGTGCCATCAGGAGTCCAGGATTTTATCGATCTCAATGTGTGGTTCGCCGTTTACTAGCAGCGGTGCTGGTTCGGGGGGTTCTGGGTGCCATTGCATTGAAGGATGGTATTGTTTCAACAAGCTTATATGAAATAGCGGGTGTACTTTTTTCAACGGTTTTGGCAGTTGTAGTTTAGCTGTTACTGGGTTGATTACATGTATAATGGGAAAAGGTCCGATGTATTTTGGCCCCAGCTTTTTTGAGGGTTGTGTGGTGCGAAGGTTTTTTGTGGACAGATACACTTTGTCCCCTATTTTGAGGTCCCATTCAGCTTTTCTTTTACGGTCTGCATATTTCTTGTAACTGGCTTTCGCATCCTGAAGCGTTTTCAGCATAATTGGCCAATTACTTGTCACCTTTGAAATCCATTCGTCTGCTCTTAGTGAGGCAGCTATTCCCTCGTTTTGGATCATTGCCAGTTCAGGTATAGTGACAAAGTCCTGACCCGTGGCTATTTTAAATGGCGAAAACCCCGTGCTTTGGTGTACTGCATTGTTGTAAGCCACCTCAGCGAACGGGAGGAGCTCTGCCCAGTCCTGTTGTTGGTAGCTAATGTAGCATCATAAGTACTGCTCTAGTACCGAGTTAAGATGTTCAGACGATCCATCTGTGCAAGCATGGAACGTGCTACTTAAGCCTTGTTCCGACCCGATCAGTTTCAGAAAAGCTTTCCAGAATTTGCTAGTGAAAGTACTTCCGCGATCACTAATTATGCGCTCGGGTGTTCCGTGAGCCCTGTAAATGTGTTGAACAAACAATTTGGCCAGTTTTGGGGCTGCAGGGATCCCATTGCAAGCAATAAAATGTGCTTGTTTGGAAAACAAGTCTGTGACTACCCAGATGGCTGTTTTCTTTTTGCTCATTGGAAGGTCCACTATGAAATCCATGGCGATTTGCTTCCATGGTTGTGACGGGTTTGCTACTGGCTGGAGCAGCCCCGTGGGTTTCCCTACTGCCCTCTTTGCTGTTGCACACACTGGGCACATTTTCACGTAAGCTTTCATGTCCCTGCGGAGCGTTGGCCACCAAAATTTCCATCTGACCAAATGCAAGGTTTTTACGAACCCGAAGTGACCCGCTGTTTTATGGTCGTGACTTATTTCTAAAACCTTTTTTCGCAAGCAGTCAGGCACATATAATTTGTCCTCTTTCCACCACAACCCATTGTTTTCTTGGAGGCTTTGTTTGTTCTCCCCCCACCATGGGTCTTTTATTACTTCTGCCTGAAATTCCATTTCTAAAGCGCTTCCCTCCGCGCTGCTTTTGGTGCGACTGCGTGTGATTGCCATGTTTCCCTCTAGCTTGTCTGAGGTTTTTTGTTGGTTCTGTGAGGATTCTGCCAGGGTTGGGATCAAGGTTTCGATGATGTCCTCCGCCTTGCCTTCATGTTGCGGAAGGCATGACAGTTCATCGGCGAGATAGTTTTCCCCCCCCGGAAAGTACTTTAAGGTGAAATTAAACCTGCTGAAAAATTCAGCCCACCACAGCTGTTTTGGGTTCAGTTTCCGGGGAGATTTTAAAGCTTCTAAGTTTTTGTGGTCCTTCCGTACCTGGAACGGTACAGTCGCCCCTTCCAACAGGTGGCGCCAGGTGTCTAACACGTGCCGAACAGCGAACGCTTCTTTCTCCCACACATGCCATCTTTTTTCTGTCTCGCTAAACTTCTTTGAAATGTATGCACAAGGTCTCAATTTGTTGTTTTCGTCTGCCTGCAATAATATAGAGCCCACTGCGGTATTAGAGGCGTCTGTATGAATAATAAATGGTTTCTCCACCTCTGGGTGTTTTAAGATGGGTTCAGCTGTGAACAGTGCTTTAAGGTTGTCGAATGCTTCTTGGCACTCGGGAGTCCATTTGATCTTAGTGCTAGGCTGGGTAGGCTTAGAGTCTTTTCCCTTGATTTTTGTTTTTAGCAAATCAGTTAGGGGTAATGCAGTCTGCGCAAAATTATGAATAAATTGCCTATAGAAATTTGCGAACCCCAGAAACGCCTGTAATTGCCTGCAGGTACACGGGGGTTCCCACCCTAGCACAGCCTGCACTTTCCCGGGATCCATTTCAATTCCCCAGTGAGATATGCGGTACCCAAGGAAGTCTAGCTTCTCTTTGTGGAATTCGCACTTATCAAGCTTCACATAGAGTTTTGCCTCCAATAGCTTCTCTAGCACTCTAGCGAGGGGGGAATTTGCTGGTTCAATGAACCCACGTGCCAAATTCTTATCAATGAATTTGCATAACTCTTGCAATTCTTTCTGAGTCATCGCGTACATTTTGGGCTTGGGGAAAGGTGCCCCTGGGATGAGTTCGAACACAGCGTCCGACTTCCTGTGGGGGGGCAATTGTTCGCATTCCTGTTCATCAAAGATTTCTGCAACAGGCACATAATTATCTGGTATGGCTTGTTCATGCTCAACCTGCTCCTCCCCCCATAGTTCAGTCCCTGCTGCCCCCGTTTCAATCCAGGGTGTTACCTTGTCATTGTCAGTGCCGTGGTATGTCCCATTGATGAAGTTTATTTCCCCCGAAACCCAGTCAATGAGGGGATTCCTTGCCCTAAACCACTTTAAGCCTAGCACAATGGATTGCAGCGAGATGGGCGCCACAATGAAATGCAAAGTCTCTGTGTGGGTCCCAATTGTCATTTTTACGTCCTCTGTAATGTGTCCCACCAGCCCCCCTTTCATCTCCGACCCATCCAATTGGCAGAATGTGATCAATATGTTGAGCTCAAAGAGTTTGAGTCCCAATTTGCTTACAATCGATGGGTGTATTAAACATCTGGAACATCCTGAGTCCAACATCGCCGCCCCCACAAACTGCTTCTGCCCATCCAGGGTAGCCAATTTTACCTGAATTTGCATTGTGGGGCAGTCATTTTTACTCCTTGTTGCGTTGCATCCCTCACGAAAGGCCTGTCCCGTGGCACACTTTAGAACAGACTGTTGGTGTTTCCTGCCGGCACCATTTCATCATCCAAAGATTCCTCTGTTGATGGGTCTACTTTCATGTATTTGTGGTGTTCCCTTGCTGCCTTTGCTGTGTTCTTTTTGTGAGTGGTGCTTTTGAGGGTTTTCTCACCTGGTTTGCTTTTGTCCACGAGTTGTGTGCACTCATGACTTCAGTGGCCCTCCCTCCCACATTTAAAACACAGTCTATTTTTTGCTCTTCTCTCTTTTTTCTCAGCCCATTGCTTTCTATCATAGTCTCTCTTGGCTTGTAGTGTATTGTATTGTACTGTATTGTACTGTATTGTACTGTATTGTACTGTACTGTACTGTATTGTATTGTATTGTATTGGCTATTGTACGCCATTTCTTCCGCACGCTGCAATTGGCGCTGGGAGCGTATGTGGCGGCTCGCAGTTTCTACCTGTCCCGCCAATTGAATCCACTCACTCAATGGCTCTGGTTCACCCCGTGCTAGTGCCATTTCCAACAATTCAGCCCACAGCCCCATTTGGAAGAATTCAGCCCAGATGGAGTCCGGCCATTTGGGCAACCGGCTTGTCAATTTTTTAAATTCAAGGGCATATTCAGCTACAGTTCGGTTCCCTTGCCGTAGTTTTTGAATCTCCATTTTCGCTGACATGTGGGACAAGGTGTCCTCAAACCTATCCTTTAAAGCCCCCATGAACTCATTAAAATTGTGCAGTTCAGCAGCCTTAGTTTCATGCAGTGTGGCCATCCACTTTGCGGGTTCCCCAATTAAGAAGTTTGGGACGTATCTCACTTTCGCTTCCTCATTAGGGAACAACTCTTCAGATTCTTCCATAAAGCCCCTGACATGGTTCAGAAAACAAGACAATTGCTCCGGATCCCCATCAAATCTCATTTTCAGTTTAGTGACTATTCTGGTTTTGCGCTGTGAGCGAGATGGGTAATAGCTCACAAGCTGCGGTGATGTCTGCAGTTCGTCTGTGCGCTCTATTTCTCCCACCTCCTCTTGCTCGCTTTCATCTGAGCTGTCCTCATCAGTGATGGGGGGGAACATTGTCTTGCCTGGCAGCCCCCGGGGTTTGTTCCAGCCACTGAGGCTTCCCCACCAATTGTTCCAGGGTGGCTTGCATGGCCATCATTGTCCCTTTCAATTCTCTCAGCCCTGATTCTATCGCGCCCACTCGTTGGGACAGGGATACCCTGGGTTTTGCAGCTTTCTTCACCGGTCCAGGCTGCCTGCCGCCACCAACCCCTAATGACCATTACAACATCTGGGTGTGAGTCTTTGTCTCTGGGGTTTGGGGGGGTTATTTACCTCCGTTCCCTTGAGTTTCTTTGACTTCTTTCCCCCGGTTGCTTCGGTGGGGATCTCTGCTGCCCGTTGCTCTGCTATTTCCTCCACCTGTGCTGAGGACATTCTGGGTATGGCGCCATCTGTGGTCATCGCTGATGCTCCGGCTTCTTCCATGGATTGGAATTTTGAGCTCAAGCTGCAACCAACCGATGTTGTTGAGCCTATCTCGACTGTAGGACTCGCGGGTTTCACGGAGTAGTCCCAGAGAAAACAGGCAAACATCATTCAAGTCTTTATGTGAGGTGCTCCGCTCCGATGTCCTAATAACCAGTTCTCTTAAGCAAACCCACGGACACGAGGTTGCTAAGAAATAAAAGGTTTATTACAGTACATGAAGGTTAGCACAAAATAAAGACTTGAATGAGTTCCTATACTAAGCTTTAGCGGTTTTAAGCATTTCTCACCCCCAGAGTCTTGTCCCCTCCCCAAGGTTCGTATTCCCCATTTCATGTTGCAGTCAGGTATCTGGGTGCTCAGACAGGCATCGCGGTGGATGTGTATTTCACTTTCCCGGATTGATGTTAATGGTTCTGCTCCCCGGGCTGGTTGTTTCTTGCGCATCGGTTTCTTTCCCTCTGCAATCCACATAGATGTCTATCATGACAGGACGATTTAACTCAATTGGACTATCTGGGCTACAGGATTTCCACAGAAGGCATAGCCATGGATCCCACAAAGGTCCAAGCAATTGTCTCTTGGAAACCTCCCCGTAATGTCAAGGAGGTCCAACGATTCCTCGGGTATGCGAATTACTTTCACAAATTTATTGAAAAATATTCAGAAAGGGCACGACCCCTTACTCATCTTTTAAAGAAAGGCACACGCTTTTGCTGGGGTGAACAACAACAGGCTGCCTTCCAAGAGTTTAAGCAGCTGTTTGCCTCCCCTCCTCTCCTGAGACACCCTGACCAACAGAGACAATTCTTTGTCCAGACTGACACCTCTAACGTGGCGATAGCCACCATTCTTCTCCAAGCGGTGGACCCAAAAGGGGAGGACTTGCTTCCTTGTGCCTGTTTCTCTTGCACGCTGTCACCAGCAGAGAAAAATTATGACATCTTTAATAAAGAATTACTTGCTATTAAGTCAGCTTTTCAGCAGTGGAGACATTGGTTAGAGGGGGCAAAATTTCCAGTCAAGGTTTCCACAGACCACAAGAACTTAGAACTTTTGCAAAAGTCTGGATCACTCACCCCCCGCCAGGTCAGATGGAGTCAATTTTTTTCATGTTTTGATTTTGTAATCTCTTACCTGCCCGGCAAGCAGAATAAACTGGCTGACGCCTTATCCAGGCAGCCGCAGGACATTACAGACTCCCACCAGGCCACTCAAGCTACAATTTTGCAACCTCAAAATTTTGAGAGGCCTCCCGAAAGGGACCAAGCAGAAATCTTAGCAGCCGTCAGGCAAGCGGACGATCTCCTTGCACAAAGGGCCTTCCAACGGCACAAGCGACCAAGCAGAAATCTTAGCAGCCGTCAGGCAAGCGGACGATCTCCTTGCACAAAGGGCCTTCCAACGGCACAAGCAACAGCACAGCTCTTTTTGGACAATGTCTTCCGGCATAGAGGCATGATTAATCACTTGATCTCAGACCGTGGTTCGCAATTTACTTCCAGGTTCTGGGGGGTGCTTTTCCAGACATTGGGGGTCAAAATACACTTATCCTCTGCAAATCATCCTTGTAGTAATGGAAAAGCTGAAAAAACTAACCAATTATTGCAGCAATATCTCAGATGTTACATTAACTATCGCCAGGAAAATTGGCCAGACCTGCTCCCCATGGCAGAATTTGCTTACAACAATTCAGTGCATTCCTCGACCAAGAGGTCCCCTTTCCAGGCACTATATGGCTTTAACCCACGGGTTTTGCCTCTCTCCTCCCAACAAGCAGCCGTCCCAGCAGCCACTGATTTCATTGCAGAGAGGCAGGCGGCCCATCAACTGTTAAAGGAGCAGCTTGACATAGCGAAAGCAGCCTATAAAAGACATGCAGGTGCACACAGATAAGAAGGGCCACTGATTGTTGTGGGAGACAAGGTCTGGCTCTCTACCAAGTTTTTGTCCTCCAGCAGACCTTGTAAGAAATTGGACTCTAAGTTCATCAGCCCTTTCCCAGTGTTACAGCAGATAAACCCTGTGGCTTATCGTTTGCAGCTTCCACACTCCATGAAGATCCACCTAGTGTTTCACAGGTCATTGTGGGTCAAAGAGTCCCCTCCAAGCGCCTTGCAGTCACAGACTCCCCCCCACCTCCAGTATTTGTTGAAGAGAAACAGGAGTATGAAGTTCAGGACATTTTGGATTCCAGGTGGAGGGGCCGGGGGATCCAGTATTTAATACACTGGAAGGGGTATTCTCAAACGGAGCGCTCCTGGGAAAATGCCAAGGACGTGCATGGTCCCTTGTTAGTACACAAGTTTCATCAGGTTTTCCCCAATAAGCCACGGCCGAATCAGCTACCAGAACTGAGCCCATTGCCTGAAGACGACGAGGCCGCCCAGCCTGAGGAGTTTGTAAGTTACCAGCATTCACCTCAGAACCAGGCGCCGGGGCCAGCGAGGGGGGAGGAGGGGGATTGTCGGCTGTCCACCTCTGGGTTGCAGTTCCCGGGGGGAGGGGGAAAGCCTTGCTAACCCTCTAGCTGTTTTTCAGAAACCGCCAGCTGCAACCGAGATGTTATCTGATCACACAGACACCGACACTTCCTCCCTTGACATTCCTTCTATGGAGGACTTGCCTCCTCTGCCCAGCTCTCAGGAGGAGTCAGAGATGGAGTTTGATTCCCACGGGACTCTTGCTGACACCAAGGACACAGGTGGGGAGGGGTTTTTGATGGAATGTTTTTCTGGAGGGGGATGTGGTTTCAGGGAGATAGAGGACGGCGACGGGGGGAGTTCCCTCAGAGAAGGGAAATGTGTTCTCAGTTCAGAAGCATTGGCCTTGTTTCCCAAACGCCTCCGGGAAGCTCCGCCCTAGGCTGAACTTATGCCTCTGGGATTCTTCAAGCCATTTTAGTTTAGCAGGATTCTGTGAGTAGGTAGCAAATAAACACTAGAGACTCGATTCCTAGCCTCGGCGTGTTATTTCTGCACCTACATCAGGACAACAGCCGTCCTTTCTGCCTTAATTGTGCTGTTGGCAAAATGCATGTGAAATTTGAATTGCCATTTGAAATGAAAGCTACGATTAGGGTTAGGGTAAGGGTTTGGCTTCCTTGAAGTCTGGGCCAAAAACCAAAGTCACAGTCAGATTCGCAGGGGCTTTTAGATGAAACGAGGGCAGACAGTCTTCCTTTCTGCCTTAATTTTGGCCTTGGCAAAATGCATACGAAATTTGTTATGCCATTTGAAATCATAGCTAGGCTTATAGTTACGGTTAGGGTTAGGCTTCCTTGAAGTCAGGGCCAAAAACTGATGTCTCAGTCAGATTCACAGGGGCTCTTAAAGGAAAGGATATCAGAAAATCTTTGTTTCTGCCCTAATTTTGCCCATGTCAAAATGCATGTGAAATTGGTATTTCCAATTGAAATCAAAGCTAGGATTAGGGTTAGGGTAGGGTTAGGCTTCCTTGCAGTCCAGTCCAAAAACCGAAATCACAGTCAGATTTGCAGGGCCTGTTAGAGGAAAGGAGGACAAACATTCTTCCTTTCTGCCTTAATTTTGGCCCTTGGCAAAATGCATGCGAAATTTCTATTGCCATTTGAAATCAGAGCTAGGGCTAGGGTTAGGTTAGAGTTTGGCTTCCTTCAACTCTGGGCAAGAACCGAAATCACAGTCAGATTCGCAGAGGCTATTATAGGAAAGGAGGTCAGAATATCTTCCTTTCTGCCCTTATTTTGGACCCTGGCAACATGCATGCGAAATTTGTATTGCCCTTCCAAATTAAAGCTAGGGTTATTGTTTGGGTTAGTGTTAGGCTTCCTTGAAGTGCGGACCAAAAACCGGTGTGATGGTCAGATTCTCAGGGTCTCTTGGAGGAAAGGAGGCATACAGTCTTCCTTTCTACTTTAATTATGGCCCTCGGCAAAGTGGATGTGAAATTTGTATTGATTTTGAAATCAAAGCTAGGGTTAGTGTTAGTGTTAGGGTTTGGCTTCCTTGAAGTCAGGGCAAAAAATCAATGTCTTGGTTAGTTTCGCAGGGGTTGTTAGATGAAATGAGGGCAGACAGTCTTCCTTTCTGACTTAATTTTGGACCCTGGCAACATGCATGTGAAATTTGTATTGCCCTTCCAAATTAAAGCTAGGGTTATTGTTTGGGTTAGTGTTAGGCTTCCTTGAAGTGCGGACCAAAAACCGGTGTGTCGGTCAGATTCTCAGGGGCTCATAGAAGAAAGGAGGCATACAGTCTTCCTTTCTGCCTTAATTATGGTCCTCGGCAAAGTGGATGCGAAATTCGTATTGGCGTTTGAAATCATAGCTAGGGTTAGGGTTAGTTTTAGGGTTAGGCTTCCTTTAAGTCAGGGCCAAAAAGCAATGTCTTGGTGAGTTTCGCAGGGGCTCTTAGAGGAAAGGTTGTCAGACAGTCTTCCTTTCTGCCCTAATTTAGGCCCTATCGAAAATGCATGCAAAATTTGTATTTATGTTTGAAATCATAGCTAGGGTTATAGTTAGGGTTATGGTTAGGCTTCCTTGAAGTCAGCGCCAGATACCGATGTCTCAGAGAGATTCGCAAGGCATCTTACAGAAAAGGAGGACGGACAGTCTTCCTTTCTGACTTCATTTTGTCCCCTGGCAAAATGAGTGTGAAATTTGTATTGCCATTTGTTATCAAAGCTAGGGTTAGGGTTAGAGTAGGGTTTGCCTTCCTTCAACTCTGGGCAAAAACCAAAACCTCCGTCAGATTCGCAGTGGTTGTTAGATGAAACGAGGACAGACAGTCTTCCTTTCTTACCCAATTTTGGACCCTGGCAACATGCATGCGAAATTTGTATTGCCATTTCAAATTAAAGCTAGGGTTATTGTTTGGGTTAGTGTTAGGCTTCCTTGAAGTCCAGGCCAAAAACCGGTGTGTCGGTCAGATTCGCAGGGGCTTTTAGAGGAAAGGAGGCATACAGACTTCCTTTCTGCCTTAATTATGGCCCTCGGCAAAGTGGATGCGAAATTTGTATTGGCATTTGAAATCATAGCTAGGGTTAGGGTTAGGTTAGAGTTTGGTTTCCTTCAACTCTGGGCAAGAACCGAAATCGCAGTCAGATTCGCAGGGGCTGTTAGAGGAAAGGAGGACAAACATTCTTCCTTTCTGCCTTAATTTTGGCCCTTGGCAAAATGCATGCGAAATTTCTATTGCCATTTGAAATCAAAGCTAGGGTTAGGGTTAGGTTAGAGTTTGGTTTCCTTCAACTCTGGGCAAGAACTGAAATCGCAGTCAGATTCGCAGGGGCTATTAGAGGAAAGGAGGTCAGAAAATCTTCCTTTCTGCCCTTATTTTGGACCCTGGCAACATGCAAACAAAATTTGTATTGCCCTTTCAAATTAAAGCTAGGGTTATTGTTTGGGTTAGTGTTAGGCTTCCTTGAAGTGCGGACCAAAAACCGGTGTGTCGGTCAGATTCTCAGGGGCTCATAGAGGAAAGGAGGCATACAGTCTTCCTTTCTGCCTTAATTATGGTCCTCGGCAAAGTGGATGCGAAATTCGTATTGGCATTTGAAATCATAGCTAGGGTTAGGGTTAGTTTTAGGGTTAGGCTTCCTTTAAGTCAGGGCCAAAAAGCAATGTCTCGGTGAGTTTCGCTGGGGCTCTTAGAGGAAAGGTTGTCAGACAGTCTTCCTTTCTGCCCTAATTTTCGCCCTATCTAAAATGCATGCGAAATTTGTATTTATGTTTGAAATTTTAGCTAGGGTTATAGTTATGGTTATGGTTAGGCTTCCTTGAAGTCAGCGCCAGATTTCATTACTGACATCATTTTTTCCCCTGGCAAAATGTGTGTAAAATTTGTATTGCCATTTGAAATAAAAGCTAGGATTAGTGTTAGGGTAGGGTTAGGCTTCCTTGAAGCCAAATACCTTTGTCTCAGTCAGATTCGCAAGTGCTCTTACAGGAAAGGGGTGAAGACAGTCTTAATTTCTGACTTAAATCTGGCCCTTGTAAAAGTGCATGGGAAATTCATATTGCCATTTGAAATTAGGGTTAGGGTTAGGGTTAGGGTTAGGGTTAGGGTTAGGGTTAGGGTTAGGGTTAGGGTTAGGGTTAGGGTTAGGGTTAGGGTACGACACGTCCCGCAGGGAGAGGCGCTCCTCGAGGAGGCGCGCAAGCCTGCCATGCAAGCCCGCGTCCCCGTCCAGCTTGGCGGCGGTGAGGTGCCAGAGCGGGCACTGCGCCCCCGGCCGGTCCGCCATCCGCAGCGCTACCTGCACCAATGCGTGCGTGGACCAGGGCGTGACCAGCACGTGGCAGGAGTACACCGGGCAGCCCCCCGGTGCCCACACGTGGTCGAGCCGTGCCACCACCACCGCCCCGTAGTGGGTGCAGAAGGGCGGCGGACGTGCCGTGCACGGCCCCCCCGACCGCCAACACCTCCTCGGCCCCCTCCGCCATTCCCGCCTCCGCCTCCGCCCGGGCGACCCCCGGCAGAGCAGGAAAGAAGCCCAGAGCGTTGGGCACGGTGAGCGCTGCGTCCAGCAGCCTGCTCTCCGTGCGGATGGCCTCCGTGTAGCACTCATCGGTCGAGAGCGGCGGGCTGCAGGCCGAGGCCGGGCATGTGCCCATGCCCTCCGACCCCCCGCAGCGCCCAGCCACCTGCAGTGGGACTCGGTCGTGGGGGACTGCGCGGTTGTTAAAGTCCCCCGCCACAAGCAGCGAGCGCCACATCGCGCTGGCCGCGTGAAAGCGCACCCACAAGTCGTGGTGCGCTGCCATTGAGGCCGAAGTGTACAGTGCACAGAGGCGGAACGTGCGCCAGCCCAACGGGTCGCCTGGCCCACGCGGACCTGCCGCAGCACCGCCCACCTCCTTCGCCGCTACCGCCTCTACCATCTCAAAATCGAGGACGGCCAGCCGAACTGGCACCTCCTCCACATAGCGCTGGAGGCACAGGCCAGGGCCGCCACGCACGAGGATGCCCACACCCGCCCAGCCCTCAGTCCCGTAACTCCAGAAGGAGGGGCCCACGGGCCACAGGCGCTGGGCCGCGGCGCGGTGGTGCTCGTCCAGGAGGTGCATCTCCTGGAGGACGATGACGTCTGCAAGGAGTCCCCGCAGTGCCCCCAGGAGCTCCCCACGCCGCACCGCCTGCCGCAGCCCGCCGCAGTTCCACGTGGCCACCACGAACGTCCCCGAGCGAGACCGTGGGGGGGACAGTGACAACTCCCGCTGTGTCCCCACCTTAGCAGGCCATGAGCAGGGAGCGCCTCACGGGGAGGCGGCGCCAGGCCCCTGGAGGCCCCCCAAAGCCAGAGCGGGCTCAACCGCGAGACGCCCCTCGGAACCGCCGGACACAGCCGGCAACACGGCCGACTGGCCCGCCCCGCCCGCAGTGGCCGAGGCTGCCCCACCCACCCTGCTGCTCCCAGAGGCCCGGGCCGGCGTGGGAGGTGTGGAAGCGCCCCCAGACGACGGCGGGCTGTCGGACCCCGACGGGAAGAACAAGCGAATCGGTGACGCCGAGGAGGAAAAAGAGGTAGAAGGGGGCAGGCGTGGCGGGCGCAGCCCCCCTCCCCCCGAGTCCACCCGTCCACTGCCGCCCGCCCGCGTTCGGGCGTCCCTTCCGGGGACGAACACTCCCCCTCAGGAGGGACATAGTCCTCCCCCAGTCCCAAGCCGGCCACGACGGAAGGGACGTCCGGCCCCTCCACGACCTGCTCCTGCGACCCCCCTGGGTCCGCCTCACTGCTCAAGGGTGCTGCCTCCACCCCCAGGACACCGACAGCCCCCTGACTCTCCGATGTCAAGCCCCTTTCCTCGGAGGAGAGTCCGTAGTCCAGGGTTGGGGGAAGGAGATGGGCCGCATCATCCCCCGCTAACGCCGGTGCCGGCTCCGCTCCTGCGGGCGGCCCGGGACCCACACGTGCCCACAGCGCCTGGCCAGTCGGCGTCCCCTCGACCAGCCGCCGTGGGCGAGCGAGGGGCACAGGAGCCGCGGGCTTGTCCCTGGCTCGGGCGGCCACCTCGGCTGCCTCCGCAATGGCCTCAGACCCACGCTCCAGGACGGCGAAGCGGTTCCCGACCGCCCACGCGGGCCCCGCTGCCACCCTCTGCAGCTGGCCCGGGGTCACGCCAGGCGAGGCCCGGGAGCGCTTGGGCCGCTCCGCCTCATCACTGGACCGTCGCCGGTGGACCGCCCGGAAGGCCCCAGCGCCAGCCACCTCCATCGCCTCCTCAGGACCACACCCCGGCGGCCCGGATGGCCCCGCCCCGGGTGACTCGGGGCACTCAGCCCACCCGGCACCGCCGGTCCCAGGCCCACCGGCCTCCGGCCACGCCGCCAGCTCCGGGCCGTCCGCGGCCACCCCTCCGCGTGGAGCAGGCCGTTCCGCCGCCCCCTCCGGTGCCCCATCTGCCATCGCTTCCGCCCCTGGCGCCCCGCCACCCGTAAACCCCTGCGAACCTCTGTTGCAGGCCACCTGCGGGCAGCTGGCGTACGTGTGGCCCTGCTCGCCGCAAAGGTTGCAGCGGACCGCCGCCTGGCATGCCGATGTGACGTGCCCCCGTGCCCCGCAGCGCGCACAAAGCAGCGTGGTGCAGGTCCGCCTCTGGTGGCCATAGCCGCCACAGGAAAAGCAGGTGGGCGGCTGCCCCGCATAGCGCGTCATGCCCCGCTCAGCCCCCAGGTAAAAGAACTTGGGGAGCCGCCGGGACCCACCTGGGGCAAAGCAGAACAAAGGGCGCACCTCCCTGTCCAGATGCTCGCCTCGTCCCGCACCTTGGCCGGCAGCGCGAGCAGCATGCCGAACCGGCCCAGCCATGTGGTGACGTCCTGCAGCGGCACGAGGTGAGACTGGAAGAATACAACCACCTGCCTCACATCGCCTTCGACAAGCGAGGAGATGTGGAAGCTGTCGAAGAGCTGCGGCTGGACAGATGCCAGGTCGCGGCAGCCCAGCACGAAGAGGGAGAAGGCCGCAAAGGAGACAAAACAGACGTCCACCTCCCTCGACTCCGGGGGCCGGATGACGGCGGCGAGCAGCTCCACGGGGAAACCCAGGCCCTTGCAGATCACTTCCCGAACGAGGTGGTGCCGCGGCTCAAAGCCCGCGTCCCCCCACATAGCAGAAGCGGAGGACGTACCGCTCCTGCGAGGGGCTCGCCGACAAGGACCGGCCCAACTCCCCTGCCCAGGGCTCCTCCAATGGCCCCCAGTCAGAGGACGGGCCGATGCCCACAGAGTCGAGGATCTCTTCCAGATCAGCCCGGGCGGAGCCGCCCCCGCCGGAACTGGCGGGGTGCCGAGAAGGCCCGGGCCTCACAGCACCGGGCCCCCCCGCCCGGCCACCCGCCGCCGACGCATACGATGGCGCCGGCCGTGCCCCCGGAGGCCCCTCACCCTCGTCGGCCATCGCCGACTCGTGACGCTGCGGCCGTACCTCCTCTGTGCCCCCAGCGGCAGGCCCGGCCCTCGGAGACGAGGGAGGGGAGGCAGCCGAGCCCACACACGACTCCCGGGCCGCTCCGGGTCGGGCGCCGTACATCGAACCGGTCTGCCACAGAGCTGCGGCGGGCCCGGCCCTCCGACGCACCCTCAGCAATGCCCGACCCCGACCCCGAGTGCGACAAGCGCATGCTAGCCGCCGCCAAGGGGCCGCGCACCGCCTCCCGGCCAGACGCACCGCGTGGCCGGCGGCCACCCCGCCCTCACGGCCTGAACGAGCCACCCCCCCTCCTCCGAGGCACGAATCCGCCGCCCCCGGCTCTGGAGCACCCCCACGACGGGGTCCAGCCAGGCCCCATAGTCGGGGGCGGACAGGGCCGAGAGGACGTACCCGGCTTGCTGGCCGACGGGGACCTCCGTGCCCGCAGCCGCCTGCCAGCCCGTGAAAACCTCCTGGAAGGCCCGGAGGAGGCCCTGCTCCATCAGCCACAGGGGCCAGGACGTCTCGCCCCACGGCTTCTGGCCCACCAGCAGCCGCTCCACGGCCGCCAAGGTTAGCGAGTGCGCCACCGACGCACGCTCATATGCTGGGCCCGGGGCCGGGAGCCCGTCCCGCAGAACGGTCAGCAGGGGCTCAAGCTCGTGCTCCAAGATGGCCCAGAGGCGATCCTGGCCATACTTTGAGAGGCCCGGAACCGGCACCTGCGGGACTCACATGTGACCCACCACCAGCCCCCAGAAGCGGAGGAGGACCACCGCCGCGTCCTGCTCCTCCGCGAGGGACGCAGTGGGCAGCGTGCTCAGGGGCGCGGCCAGATCCCGCAACCACCCCTCCCGGATGATGGCCTCCCACGAGCCGGGCATCCCCTGCGAAGAACAGCCCGCGTCGCTGCCATCGCCCCACGAGGGGGAATGGCCAAACCCGCCGGCGCCCTCTTGCGAGCGGCTGCGAAGGGGGGAACGGTCACGCCCAGCGGACCCTGCCCGGCCCCCCGAGGGAGAGGCCGAGGAGTAGCAGCGCCCCGCTACTGACCGCCCACCACCGGCACGGCCCAACTCTCGCCGGCGACCCCGCGAGGGGCCGAGAGCGGCCGGCACATCCTCCATCGAGGAGCCCAGCGAGGAGCCCCCCGACCAGCCCGTACTCTCCCTCGCCAGATAGGAGTCGCTCCCCATATCCGAGGGGAGCCCCCACACCCGCGGGCCCGAGACTACGGCCCGCCAGGCACCGTCCGGGCCGACGAGGCCCCCCAAGAAAGAAACCAGCCCCTCGCACTGTGTTGGGGCATCACGTGGAGCCCCCACACCCCCCGCAGGGGCAGGGCCTGTGCTCCCCGAAGCGGGAGGACCCGCTCGCCCCTCCTCCCCGGGTGCCGCAGCCTCCACCACCACAAGCGTGGCCGGGCCTGACTGTGCCACCCCCGGGGGCCCCCCCAACAAACCACCAGACCCCTCCGCCAGAGAGGACCACCCAGAAACTGCCCCGGCACCGAGCCCGAGGGCAGAGGAGAGCAGGGAGGAACCACAAGCCTGTCCCCGCGAAGAAGGCAAAATGGCCTCCTTGTGAGTCGTAGGGGTCCCAGCCGGCTCGGTCAGTGACTCACGAGGAGTCCCATGAGAAACTGCATCAGGGCTGCCATGCACCCCGACTGAGCCTGAACGGAGCCCAACTAAGGTGGGGACACCCCCAGGAGTGCTCAGGGGGTGCCCCCCCGCTGCAGGGGGGGCCATGCAGCACCCCTCCCGACTGGCAACAAAGAATCAGCCATGTCCCAGGCTCACCACAGCCACCAGGAAGGGGAGTGAAAGGGAATAAAGCACCCGAAAAAAAACCCCAACAAAGGGACAGGGGCCCCAACAACGACCCCCCTTGCTCCAAGGAGCCGTCCCCGCAGGGCAGGGTAAAAAATACCCCAAAAGACGCCCCCAAAACCCAAACAAACTCTAACAAACAGTCAAAAAAGGCCAGGGAGATGGGAAACAGCTGGGACAAAATGGCCACCACCAAACTCAAACAGGGAAACGTGGGGAGGGAAAAACGGCCCCCAAACGCCCCAGAGGGGACCAGAACCACCCCCCCTGTGACGGGGGGTGCCCCACGCCTTCCCACAACAGGGGCTACCAAAAAGCCCTGCCGCCCACCGCTCGAAATGCCCCAAAACCCTCAAAACAAGGGCTGGCTAGGCGGCAGCTGTTGCAAGAAAGGTAGCTCCTCCTCCAGGGTTAGGGTTAGGGTTAGGTTTAGGGTTAGGCTTCCTTTAAGTCATGGCCAAAATCCGATGTCACCGTCAGATTTGCAGGGGCTCTTAGAGGAAAAAAAGGCAGAAAGTGCTACTTTCTTACTGAAAATCAGCCCTTGGGAAAATGCATGGGAAATTTGTATTGCCATTCGAAATCCTAGCTAGGGTTAGGGTTAGGGTTAGGCTTCCTTGAAGTCAGTGCCAAAATCCAACATAAGTATGCTTGAAAGCTGGACCACCAGAAAGGCTGAATGAAGGAAAAATGATGCCTTCGAATTGTAGGGCTGGAAAAACTGTTGAGGATACCTTGGACTGCAGAAAGAACAAATAATTCAATACTACATGAAGTAAAACCAAACTGCTCATAATAACTGCACTAATAATTAAGGTAAAGATTAAATATTTTGGATACATAAAGAAAGACAAGAGTCACTGATGCTTGAAAAAATAAAGGGCAATTGAAAGAGGCTTGGGAATTAGATATAATCTCTTTTGGAGAATGGAAAATTAACTTGTGGGATTATGTCTCGAAGTTCAAAATAACCTCATATTTGAAAGTCAAATAGAATTCAGTTCAATGTTGAAACCATTCCTGGATTATAATTTTACATATCACTTGTTTTGCATCCAAACTTTGGGTTTATTCTAACATAAAGTTTTAACATGTAAGTTTCATCCTGACTTGCTAAATCAGGATAGAATTTTTAGACTAGGCAGAAATTATTAGAATCTCTTATATTGATTTATAATTTATACTGTACTGATTATTGCTAATTGCTGCATATTACCTTGATGTTAATAATGAAGTTTTAAACTGACATTTTTTTAATATGGAGAATCATAATGCTGGTAAATCTCTTCCCTATTTATTTTTTGGTTTTCTTATTTTTCTTTCTATTTTTATTCTTGATTATGTTTTTAAATAAGCTAAAAACATTGACAAAAAAGAAAAAGAGGCACCTTGTTTGGCTGTGGCTACAGTGGTTCTCAATAGTACTGGTGTGGAGCAGAGAGGTCGTTTAGTGGTTAGGCAGCAAGTTGGTGCAGTTAGATTGATATATGACCGGCAATGTATATTGGAATTGCAGACATCCAGCAGGTGTACTGCTGTTTTGGGAAGGCTACATGGCTTTGGGCTGCTGCGCCGGCAAGGTCTGGAGACTCACGGGGCAGCGGGGGCAGTGGGGGCTCTTACCGGTATTGGCTGTTTACAGAGGAGAAGAGGAAGGAGGCAGTGGATGAGACAGAGGTGGTGCGATAGAAAGCGAGGGCAGGGGAACCGGGGAGGACTGACAGTTCGGCTGAAGGCTAATCCATATAGAACACCGCTTCCATCCATCTTGTTTACTAATGTCCATTCCCTGGAGAACAAAATGGATTGCTTGAGGTTGGATTTTGTAGCAAGACATGAGGTGAGAGACTGTTGTGTTGTAATTCTGATGGAGATGTGGTTGAGGTCATCTGTTCCTGAGGAGGCGGTTAGCATGGAGAGGCTGACTATGTTCCGACAGGATAGGAGCCATGCTCTCAGTGGAAAAATTTGAGGTGGTGGTGTATTCATTTTTTACAGGTTCCACGCCTGGCTGTGTGTTTTCCTAGGACTGGCTTGGAGCTGAAGGACGTTCTGATAAGTCTGTGCTGTTTATTCATTGGTGTCTGCCTCAGGAGGGGCCGTGAGGAGCGATGAGCACAGCAAAGATGCAGTCAATTATTATAGAGGACGTTTCCCTCTAACAAGGCTGAATGACTCCAATTATCTTTTGTGGGCATATAAAATGGAAATGTTTCTACGACGTGAAGGAATTTGGAAAGCCGTGAGTAATCCACCGGTTGTTTTGGAACCAGGATGAGGATATATTGAAGGACGAGAAAGCATTGTCAAGCATAGTGTTATGTTTGGAAGACAGTCAATTAAATTATGTACGTGGAAAACAGTTAGCTAAAGAGTGCTGGGATTCTTTAAAAGATGTATATCTCAGAAGCACACCTCTATGTAAAGTCATGTTAACCAGGAAGCTGTATCATGCTAATTTGTGTGAGGGAGACAGCATCTCCGAGCATTTACAGTACATGACTGAGCTTTTCTTAGAATTGGCACAACATGGGATGCAATTTACGGAAGCACATAAAGTATATGTTATTCTTAGTTCACTTAATGAGACGTGGGGTAATCTAGCAACCAGTTTTGGGTCATTATCTGAAAGAGATTTGACTGTTAATTATCTAACTGGTCAGCTTCTGGAAGAAGAGCAGAGGAGAAAAGCTTATAGCAAAAGCACAGTAGCTAAGCCGATGCAGAGAGGCTCTGTGGGGGCGGATATTTCCTGTACAGATGAGAAGGTTTTGACTGTTAAAAAGTGTTTTCACTGTGGGTCCACTTTGCATCTTCAAAGAGACTTTAAAAGTAAGTCAAAAGTCAAGCCGAAGATTGCTAAGCAACAGAGTGGAGTCCAGCTGTCAGTAATAAATTCTGCTGGAAGGAATTTAAAGGAAACGTGGCTTTTAGACAGCGGAGCAAGCGAACATATTGCCAATGACAGGAAGATGTTTACAGGTTTTAGGCAAGCTGAACGGGATCATTTTAGCCTGGCTAATGGGAACTGTGCATCTGTAATTGGGCAAGGGTCTGTATTTGTACCTAGTTTAAATGTTGAGTTAACTATGTTATGTGTACCAGACCTGGAATATAATATCCTGAGTGTTTCTCAATTAGATAAAAAGGGATATGAAGTAAGGTTTGTTAAGGTTGAATGTATTATTATGAAAAATAATCATATCTGTGGAAAGGGTGTATTGCAGAACACTTTATATGAGCTGAAACCCAAGACAGATGATGTAACTCATGATGTAGCATTTATCAACAAACCATACCATAATTCATGTGAACATTTGTGGCACAGAAGGTTGGGGCATCCAAGTTTCAAAGTGGTTGAAAAGATGTCTGAAGCAAGTACTGGAATGGATTTGAAACCGTGCCAAGCTTATCTGGATTGCACAGCATGTAAGATGTCTAAGTCAAAGGTGTATCCTGTAAGCAAACTAAGTGATAGAAAATCTCATAAATGTTTTGAATTAGTACATACTGACCTAATTGGCCCATTACCAGCCACATTAGGTGGTGCTAAATATGTATTAGTAATTGTTGATGATTTCACTCGTTTTGGATTCTGTTATCTGTTGAAAGCTAAGAGCCAGACATTTGATAAGTTCAGGAATTGGGTGCAGTTTGTAGAACGTAGATATAACACAAAGGTGTGTAGTTTGCAGACTGACCGGGGTACTGAGTTTATGAATGGCAGTTTTCAGCAATGGATCAGTAGGAGGGGCATTGCACACAGAAGAACCAATCCACATTCTTCAGCAGAGAATGGCGTGGCAGAATGAAGGAATTTAGTGTTACAGACAGTTAAGGATTCACTGTTAGCTGACTCAGGGTTATCTAGAGGATACTGGGGAGAAGCTATACTGACTGCTAATTATTTAATTAACAGGTTGTGGAGTGTGTCAGTGAATCAAACACCATATTATATTCTGTATGGCAAGAAGCCATCATTAGCTCATTTAAAAGTTTTTGGGTGCTCAGCCTGGGTTCATGTGCATAAGGAAGTATGTAGGAAGGGTCAGGCTAAAGCACAGAAAATGATTTTTGTGGGGTATGAGCCAGGAACCAAGGGATATAGGTTTACTGATGGTCATAGAAAACTTGTTATTTCACGATCAGTGAGTTTCAGTGAGCATAGCAATTGGCAGAAGTTACACGGAGGGAGTGAGATTTTTATTCCTAGTCAGGGACACATCGAGCTATCAGAGAGGCGAGCTTCCAGAGATGTAATTAAGGATGAAGAAGAATTAACTCCTAGTGTGCCAATGAAACAGGAGCCCACTGTATTGCGCAGATCTGAAAGAGTTAACAAGGGCATACCTCCGCAGCATTACAAACCAGGTGACGTTAAACTGTGTTATGTAAATTATGAACCACGTAGCTATTCAGAGGTATCAGCGTTGCCACCACGGGAGAAGAAAAAGTGGAAAGCTGCTATGGATGTGGAAATGAATGCCATAAATGCCCATAAGGTGTTTAAATCTACCAGGCTGCCTGAGGGACATAGAGCAGTAGGTTGTAGGTGGGTTGATAAGAAAAAGACCTTAGTAAATGGTGATATACAGTATAAGGCTAGGCTTGTGGCACAAGGGTTTTCCCAGGTTAAGCATCAGACTATGATGAAGTATTTACACCAACGCTAAGAGGGGAGACATTAAGGTTTGCTTTAGTGATGGCAGCAGCTGGGAATTGTATTGTAAACCATTATGATATCACCACAGCATACCTGAATGCTGAATTAACAGAAGAAATTTATATGGCTGAAGCTCCAGGTTATGAATCTAATGAGGCAGGTAGAGTATACAAATTGCAGAAGGCTTTGTATGGACTCAGACAATCAGCACGTTGCTGGAAACTGTGTTTAGATGCAGCATTGCAAAGAATGTGTTTTAAGTGTAGTAAGGCTGACCCATGCCTATATATTAAGCAATGTAATGATGAACAGGTGTTCCTATTGATCTTTGTAGATGATTTATGTTTTATAGCTAAGGATCAAAGGAGGGTAAATGAATTTACTGAACAACTCAAGCAACAGTTTGATTTAAAAGATCTGGGAGAGATTAGGTATTACCTAGGCATAGGTATTCAGAAGGTTGATGGGGGTTACGTTCTAGAGCAGCGGAAGAAAATTGAACAGCTGCTGAGAGACAATGATATGGAACATTGCAAGGAGGTTCCTACCCCGATAACAATTGATTTTCTTAAGACAGAGGCTGGAGATGAAGACCAAACATCATGTAATCAAGAACAATATCAATCTATAATTGGAAGTTTGTTATACCTAGTACAATGGTCGTGTCCCGATATCGGGAATGCAGTGAATGTACTGAGTAGGTACGTTGTACAACCTACCCAGAGACATTGGAATGGTATTAAACGTGTGTTTAGACATCTTAAAGGGACTATTAATAAATGTTTATTAATTAAGCCTTGTAAACCATTGAATATTAAGTGCTATGTAGATAGTGATTGGGGCAATGATATGCATGATAGGAAATCAATATCAGGATTGATAATTATGTTTGGTGACACCTTGGTGGGGTGGAGGTCTCGGAAACAGTTCTGTCACTGTATCTACTGCAGAGGCAGAGTACGCTGCACTATCTGACCTATGTTCAGAACTCATATGGTATAGGCAATTTTTAAGGGATGTTAATGTAACAATTGAGGAACCTATAAGTGTATATGAAGACAGTGAAGCGTGTATACAGATGGCAAAGAATGATAAAATCAGAGGGAGGAGCAAACATGTGGATATTAAGTATCAAAGTGTTAGGAATGCTGTAAAGGAATCTCTGATTGAATTAAAATATTGTCCATCTGAGAATAATGTTGCAGATATAATGACCAAGCCTCTATGTATAGAAAGACATAGGATGTGTGTATCCAATATGTGTATGTCTGCTATATTGTGTAATCATAATTTAATGTCTATTGTAAATTGGAGGGGTGTTGGGGTTCATAAAATACCCAGAATTTACAGATAGATTAATTATACAGGAGAGACTAGAGGTATATAGGTGAGAGTTGATATATTCTGCAAGTCATTCAATTAGCAGCCATTGTTGTAGTAATTGGTGACTAATACTGCAGCTGATATAGGTTAGCTGGCTGTGGCAGCTAATTTGTTTGACCTATAACATGATTGGTCAATATTTGTATAAAAGTAGTGAAACTCTGGTGTTAATTCTTCTCGTTACTTCATCTCATCTGTATCTGTGTTAGACGTTACTGGACTGTATTTTGGACTGCGTATGTATATAGAGTAAATAGACTATTTTATCTAATCTCTGCTTGAGTGTCTGTTTCCTGCATAGAACGTATACCTCTGATGTCTTGGAGAAGCACTGGCCACCCCAGAGTTGCGCACTCTGACATATTAACAACAGATGGTGTACCAACTCAAAAGTGGTTTCAAAACAGTGCTCACCTGATGTGGAGTTTTTTCCCCCAAAGTTTTTATTATTTTTTACAACAAAGATAAAAAACTACAAAAAACAAAAACACTACAAACAAACAAAAAACATTAAAAGTGTAAAAACACAAAAGAGAAAACTTTTAGAAAGTTACATACATACAGGTAGCTTCCAGCTTTCCACAGCAAGAATATACAACAATTCCCACAAACAAACCCTTCCTCTATATCAAACCATAATCACATTATTTCTATAAATCCCTCCATTAACACGTATATAAATCTCTAATACAATTGCTCCTTCCCCTTACATTTTATATATATATATATATACACACACACACACACACACACGTACATACATACACACACACACATATATTTAATTTTTTACTTCAAACTTCCCTTCCTCTTAAAAAATAATCCATTTAATTTTTTTTCCTTCTACTACTATTCTATATACTTCTGTCTACACAATAAACATCAAATTATAGAAACAAATAAATTGTCTGCCTTTATAATAAACAATCTTAACCCTATTAGATCTCAAAAACAGTATAAAACATTATAATATCTTATCAATATCCTTTAAGTTTTACAAAACTATAACCCTATAAAACAATCATATTAGTCTCTTTATCAATCCAATTAAATATTCTTAATTTTTATAAATTGTCTACCTTTATAATTAACAATCTTAACCCTAATTATGCTTAAAACAATATAAAATATTACCAGAACCTGTCAATATCTTTTAAGTCTTAGAAATCAAAAATCCTGTAAATCATGTTAGCCTCATTATCAGTCCAATTATATATTCTTAATTTTTTACCCCTCCTCAAAATATACCAGGGCATCCAGATATTTCACCCTTACACCAACAGCATTTTTTAAACAAAGATCTAACAGTCCAATAGCTTCAAAAAATACAAACTTTCCAGTGAAAGAGAAGAAAACTCCCACATAACATACTCTTCTTTCCCATAACATTGATTGAAATAGTCATAACATTTCCCCCGCTTGGCAGTTCCTTTTGCAGTCCTAAAGTTAAACAATCATTTTAATCCCATAAACACCAATCCAGAGTTTTCAGATGAGAGTTTTCCATTTTTCCCCACAACAGTAAAAACACCACCTTTTCCAACTTCGTCTTCTTCTATCATAGTATTTTCATATAGTTGTTGCATTTTAAGTAAAATCTCATCTCGAATGTCCCAAATAGTCTGTATAATAGTTTGACAACTCTTTGAAATTATATCTTCTTGCTGACAACGTAATTCTCTGAGATTTTCTTTAAACTCTTCCATTGTTCAAACAGTACATTATAACACACCCTAAAAAGTTAACTCACAGAAATAAAGGTTAATGAATTAATCCAAAATTAACCATAGAAAATATACTAGCAGACAGTGGAAAAAAGTAAACAGAAAGCCTAAAATTTAAAATAAGAAGTGTGTAGAGAGAAAAAACTTCAACCTTGGAATTTAGCAACATAGATAACGGAAAGGCAATGTTACAGCTCTGAATATAACCCAGATGGGGAGAAAAGCCAAAACTTTTTTTATATATATATATATAATTAAAAATCTCCAAAAATAACTATAATCACCAAGAGATTCTGCTTATTCTTACTGTAAAAAGCTTCTCTTAAAATACAAAACTTAAAAAAACAAATTGGGTGTTTAAGATATGGAAAGGCAACTACTTATTTCCCTTTTTAATAAGGGAATGCAAACGTGGATTAGAACAAGATTAAATCCCAGCCTCCAAGTATAGTCTTACCGCTCGGTCGCAGACACTGTCTACGATCTCCTGGCTACAACTCACTGTCTGGAGGACAAATGGGTCGATTCTCAGCATTTTCCTTAATCCAGAAAAACACTTGGGGCTACAGAAAAACCTGTCTGTGCCCAAAAAAAAACTACCACGCTGCCAGCTCTGCCCATGGAGCTCACAGGCAAAGTTGTTCAGTCGGCCATTTTCCACAGGAAGCTTCACCTGATGTGGAGTTTTTGAATGTCAAATGTAGACCTTTTTATCTGCCCAGGGAATTTACTGTTGTTATTATCATAGCTGTGTATATACCTCCCTCTGCAAATACGGAGGAGGCCTTGAAGGTTCTTTATTATACCATCAGTGACTTGCAAACTACCTATCCAGAGGGTGTTCTTATTGTAGTTGGGGACTTTAATCAGGCTGATTTGAAAACAGTCCTCCCTCATTTCAATCAATATGTGGATTTTGCAACCAGGAATGGGAACACACTGGACTTAGCCTATTCTAACATCAAGAATGCATTTAAGGCTTCTCTGCGCCCCCATCTTGGTTCTTCAGACCACCTTACTGTAATGCTAATTCCAGCATACAGGCCTTTGTTAATTAGAGGAAAACCAATTGTGAAGCAGGTGAGAGTCTGGCCCGAGGGAGCAACAGAAGCATTACAAGGCTGTTTTGAGTGTACAGACTGGGACATGTTTAAGGAAGCTGCAACTAATAATAGACAGACCAATGTGGACGAATACATTTCATCTGTATCTGCATATATTCAGAAGTGTATGGAGGATGTTAGTGTTATTAAGAACATTGTTATACGGGCAAATCAGAAATCTTGGATGACTCATGAAGTATATGTGATGTTGAAAGCAAGGAATGCTGCTTTTAAATCTGGTGACATAGGGGCATTCAGAACAGCAAGAGCTGATCTGAATTGGGCTATAAGAGCAGCAAAGTGGGCTTATAGTCAGAAAGTCCAGAATTTTTTTCATGATCCTACAAATACTAGGCACTTGTGGCAGGGTATTCAGACCATTACAGATTACAAGACTACTCCAACACTGTGTGAGGAGAAGATAGATTTTCTCAATGAACTTAATATGTTCTTTGGTAGGTTTGGGGCACTTAATAATATCCCTGTGAAGAAGGCTGCTCCTCACCTTGATGAACAAGCACTTATCCTTGATATAGTTGATGTCCGGAGGACCCTGAGAAGAATTAATACGTGGAAAGCAGCGGGCCCAGATAATATTCCAGGGCGGGTACTCAGGGACTGTGCTGATCAGCTGGCCAGTGTTCTCACGGACATCTTTAATATTTCATTGCATCAGGCTGTGGTCCCGGCATGTTTTAAGACTGCAACCATTATACCTGTGCCTAAAAAATCTACAATCACTTGTCTTAATGATTATCGCCCAATACACTTACTCCCATTATGATGAAATGTTTTGAGAAGCTGATAAAGGACCATATTGTCTCCAGACTTCCCCCATCATTCAATCCGCTTCAGTTTGCTTACCAGCGGAACCGCTCCATAGAGGATGCAATCTCCTCTGTTCTTCATTTGAGCTTGGCACACTTAGAGCTATGTGTGATTGTTGTTTGTTGATTTCAGTTCAGCATTTAATGTGATTGTTCCTCAGCATTTGGTAGACAAATTGGGCTCTCTGGGTTTTAGTACTCATTTGTGTAACTGGCTACTTGACTTCCTCACTGATAGGTCCCAGTTGGTGCGAGTTGGAAATAATATCTCCAACCCTATTTCCTTGAGCATCGGTTCCCCTCAGGGCTGTGTCCTAAGCCCATTGTTGTTTACCCTGATGACCCATGACTGTTGTGCCAGGTTTACCACCAACTCCGTTGTGAAGTATGCAGATGATACAACAGTGGTGGGTCTTATTAGGGATGACAATGATTGGGCTTATAGAGAGGAGGTAAAGGGTTTGGTGGATTGGTGTAATATAAATAGCTTGGTTCTGAATGCTGAAAAAACCAAGGAGATCATTACTGATTTTAGAAAGAACCGGCTTAGCCATACACCACTCTTTATTGATGACATAGCTGTGGAGTCAGTTAGTAGCATCAGGTTCCTGGGGGTGCAGATAACGAATAGTTTGACTTGGTCTCTTAATACTGCATCCCTGGTAAAATGGGTACAGCACATTTGCATTTTCTGCGCTGGATGAGGAAAGCGTATCTTCCACCTCCCATCCTCCTTACTTTCTATAGAGGTACTATAGAAAGTGTACTGACCAACTGTATTTCTATTTGGTTTGGAGGCTGTAGTGCCTTGGATAAGAAGTCTGTGCAGAGGGTGGTGAGGGTAGCAGAGAGGATAATTGGGATTTCACTTCCTCTCATTCAGGATATAGCATACACACGCTGTTTGTCTAGAGCCCGAAATATTGTCGGTGACCCTTCTCACCCTCATCATGGCTTGTTCTCCTTGTTACCCTCTGGGAAAAGGTTCCGCTGCATTTGATGTAGAACAACTAGATTAGGTAACAGTTTTGTCCCCTGGGTTATTAGACTCCTAAATTCTCAATGATCCCCTTTATTTCAGGAGTGTACATGCTGCATGTAGGACTGTGATATTTATTAGGAATAATGGTTAGGGGAGGGGAATGAGTAAAGAATTGTGAGCTATTGCAACAAAATTTCATTTTAATGTGCACCTAGGTGTACAGTGGAATGACAATAAAATTCTATTCTATTCTATTCTATTCTATTCTATTCTATTCTATTCTATTCTATTTATTTATTTATTTATTTATTTATTTATTTATTTTTTAAATTTATCCCCGCCCATCTCCCGAATCAGGGGACTCTGGGCGGTTTACAAGACAACAGTTAAAATGTATACATAAAATTACAGCAGTATAAAGTAGTTATAAATCCAGATGGATATTAGTTAAAAGAAGGACATTAAAATTACGGGATTAGCCATCTCCATGAGGAGCTATCCCTTCCTCCTTCCCATGCCAGGTGGCAGAACCAGGTCTTCAGCTCTTTCCTAAAGGTTGGGAGGGAGGAGATCTGTCTCAACTCTGGGGGCAAGCTGTTCCATAAAGTGGGTGCTGTTACAGAGAAGGCCCGCCTCCTAGACCCCATCCGATGACATTCTCTAATTGATGGGGTACGTAGCAGGGCCTCTCTGGATGACCGGGTGGGGCGGTTCGATAACATGGGGATAAGACAGTCCCTCAGGTATTCTGGCCCCATGCCATGTAGGGCTTTAAAGGTGATAACCAACACCTTGAATTGTACCCGGAAGCAAACCGGCACCCAATGCAGCTCGTGGAGCAACGGTGTTACATGTGCAGATCTTGGGGCACCCAATACTGCCCGCGCGGCCGCATTCTGCACCAGCTGAAGCTTCCAGATAGTCTTCAAGGGTAGCCCCATGTAGAGCGCATTGCAATAATCTACGTGGGAGATGACGAGAGCGTGAGTGACTGTACGGAGGGCATCGCGTTCCAGGAATGGGCGTAACTGGCGCACCAACCGAAGTTGCGCAAAAGCCCTCCTAGTCACGACTGCCACCTGCTCTTTGAGCAGGAGTCGTGAGTCCAGAAGAACCCCCAGATTACGCACCGGTTCTGAACGGGGTAGTGCTACCCCATCGAGAACCAAAGATGATAATTTCCCAGAAGACGCTTAGCCATCAATCCACAGCCACTCGGTCTTACCAGGGTTCAACTGAAGCCTGTTGTTCCCCATCCAGGCCCTCACAGCCCCCAGGCACTGGGACAGGGTGGACACTGCATCACTTACTTCACCAGGGATGGAGATATACAATTGAGTATCATCCGCATACTGATGATACCTCATCCCATGGTGTCGGATGACCTTGCCCAGCGGTTTCATGTAGATGTTGAACAGGAGAGGAGAGAGAACCGAGCCCTGAGGCACCCCGCATAGGAGCGAACGCGGGTTGGATGTCTCCTCCCCTATCACCACCGACTGGGAGCGGCCCCGGAGGAAGGAGGTGAACCAGCGCAAAACTACGCCACCCACCCCCAACTCCCTAAGCCGCCCCAAAAGGATACCATGGTTGATGGTATCAAAAGCCGCTGAGAGATCCAAGAGAGCCAGGATGGATGCACTACCTCCATCCCGCTCCCGCCAGAGGTCATCCATAAGCGCAACCAATGCAGTCTCCGTCCCATATCCCGGCCTGAAACCTGACTGAAAAGGGTCAAGATAATCCACTTCATCCAGGGTCCTTTGAAGTTGCAATGCCACCACTTTCTCAACCACCTTTCCCAAAAAGGGAAGGTGGGAGACTGGATGAACATTGTCCAGAATGGTCGGGTCCAGGGAAGGCTTCTTGAGGAGGGGGTGCACCAACGCCTCCTTAAAGGCAGTTGGAACCACCCCCTCCAACAAGGATGTATTAATCATAGCCTGGACCCATCCACCTGTCACCTCCCCGGCTGATTTCACCAGCCAGGAAGGGCAGGGATCTAAATAACATGTGGTGGGGTTAACCATTCGAAGGATCCTGTCCACTTCCTCAGGTCCAACAGGATCAAATTGTTCCCAGATAATAAGGCAAGACCGCTCTCCCGGCATCTCCCCAGACTGCAATCCAGGCATGGAGTCCAACTTAGACTGAATCCGAGCGATTTTATCCTGCAGATGCTCAGAAAATTCTTCCGCACGGCCCTGCAGGTGGGTGGTCGGTACCACCCTACCCAAGAGAGATCGAGTAATCTTAAACAGGGCCGTCGGATGGCATTCAGCAGATGCAATAAGAGCGGAGAAATATTTACTTTTCGCCGCTCTTACCGCCACAAGGTAGGCCCTAATAGCGGCTCTAGATTGTGTTAGGTCGAATTCCGTCTTCGTCTTCCTCCAGCGGCACTCTAGATGTCTCTTCACCCTCTTCAAGACCCTCAACTCCTCCTTAAACCATGGGGAGTGACGGGTCGAATGGGGCTGGAGAGGTCGCATCGGCGCGATCCTGTCAAAGGCACCGGCCGCCTCCCTATTCCAGGTTGCAGCCAGTACCTCCGCTGGACCGTGCAGCAGATCCTCAGGTATTACCCCCAGCTCCCTCTGAAACCTCAATGGGTCCATAAGTCACCGGGGGCAGACCAATCGAATAGGTCCAGCCTCCCTGTGGAGTGGGGCGGCATAAGAGAATCCTAGGGATACCAGGACGTGATCTGACCATGACAACGGGGATAGTTCTAACTTTCCCCTCAGGTCACTTTGCCATTGCTCTGACAAGAAAACCAAATCCGGAGTGAGTCCACTGTCTCGAGTCGGATCCGAATAATCTGGGACAGGCCCATGGCCGCCATGGTAGCCATGAACTCCCGAGCCACTTCTGAGGCACGCCCCAGGGACGGCAAGTTAAAATCCCCCAGAACCATAAGCCTGGGGAACTCCACCGCCAACCCCGAGATGGCCTCCAGCAGCTCAGGCAAGGAGGTTGCTACGCAGCAGGGGGGCTGTTACAATAGCAACACTCCCAACTGTTCACGGGCACCCAACTTGAAAAACAGGGTCTCACATCCGGATACTTGTGGAGCAAGGCCCCTGAAAGCCACCAAGGATTCTCTGATGATAACTGCCACCCCTCCTCCCCTACCCCGGTCTCTCGGCTGGTGCCACACCCGAAATCTGGCCGGGCACATCTCCGAGAGGGCTACTCCTCCCTCTGGGCCCAGCCAGGTTTCGGTAATACACGCCAGGTCCGCCCTTCTCTCCATGATTAATTCACTTATGAGAGGGGCTTTGTTATTTACCAACCTGGCGTTGAGTAGCAGCAGCCGGAAGCCGGGGCCCTCAAGGATCTGCTGACCAGAACCTGGGGTTGAACTCGGAGGACCGGAACGTACCACCGGTACTAAACTATTATTCTATTCTATTCTATTCTATTCTATTCTATTCTATTCTATTCTATTCTATTCTATTCTATTCTACTCTATTCTATTCTATTCTAAATATTTAATAAGCTAAAACATTGACAAAAAAAGAAAAAGAGGCTGGCAGAAGGCAAGGGTGATATACACTAGTAGTGATGATACAAGCATGAGCTTACAAAACCTCAAAGAAGCAGTTACTGACAGACATTCCTTACAAAATATGTCCATAGGGTCACAAAGAGTCAGAAGCAACTGAACAACAATTAGATACAGGAACTGTGCATAATCCACAGTCTAGAATCCCTTAGAATTTGCTGCCAAATTATTTTATTTACTATGTTAGGATGGGGAAAATATTAATAGGGAGCAGTCGTAATAACTGCATTTAATTTAATTAAGTTTAAATCAATTCAAGTTTTCCTTTTTTGTTGTAGCATACAGCCCCTCCTCCCCAAAACTGTACATATAAACTCCCCAAAATTGTGCATATAACTATTTGCTTTAATATAGCAAATAGTTAAAGAAAATGTTTATTGCTCAAATTTCCACATTTTTCCCTTTTAGAAAACTACACTAAAGTTTGCTGGGAAAAAAATAACAATGAAATCACTACAACTTACATAGAAGTTCAAAGGCCTTGGCATATGGTGCCAGTAATATATTATTCATCCTGACTTTCCTTGTGCAAGCCAAGAAATTATTCAAAAGCTGTAAGTCAAAGCCCTTTCCTGCTTTTATCCTGACCTATAACTGTCAGAGTTTACTTCTGCAACATTCTCATTTAGTTCCCATGGCATTGCTGTGGACTACCCTGGCATATGAATAATGAGGAAACAGGAAGAATTGGAGAAACTACATGGCGGATTCATATTTTTCCTTCTGCTTTATAAGTAGTAAGAGATCTGTTAAGTGTGATTTGACAAGGGACTCCATCCCTCACAACGCTCTTCCTGTTTCATTAGGTTGGCTAGATGCAAAATAAGTTTAAGTTCCTGCCAATTAGTACATATGAAGAATAGGATTTATTTATTTGTTTGTTTATTCCAATTTATAGAGCTTCCATATCATATACTGTATATAACTCTGGGTGGCTTATTCCTACACTTTTATTAGAGGTACAGGAATCCTGTTCTCTTTTTGAAACTGGCTGTACGGCTTTATGCTAGGCTGGAAGTGTTACCAGATACAAGGATAGAACGGGAATGCCTTATCTGCAGCAAAATTCCAAACATTTCAGATGTTCCATATGTCAGAGTAAGCCTCATTGATCAGCCTTCTTGGCAACTGAATAATGTTTAGATAGGACTTCATGGCAGTTTATTTATTTATAGGTAGGTTGAGCAATTTTTGCCATTTTTGTTGTTGTTCAGTCGTTTAGTCGTGTCCGACTCTTCGTGACCTCATGGACCATAGCACGCCAGGCCTTCCTGTCCTCCACTGTCTCCCGGAGTTTACTCAAATTCATGTTTGTTACATCGAGCTGTGGTGCTGGAGAAGACTCTTGAGAGTCCCTTGGACTGCAAGGAGGTCAAATCAGTCAATCCTAAAGGAAATCAACCTTGACTGTTCATTGGAAGGACAGATACTGAAGCTGAAGCTCAATTACTTGGGCCACCTAATGCGAAGAGAGGACTCACTGGAAAAGACCCTGATACTTTTTTTAAACATTGATTTTGCTGGCCAGGGGCTGTAAGGATTGGTGTGGTAATGTGTGTGTGTGTGCATCCGTGTGTGCGTCTGTGTGTTTGTGAGAAAGGGAGATTGTCGTTTTAAATATATTAAAGCTATCCCAGGCTTAACACATCATATCTGCTTTGTTTCCCTTGGAGGGCTAACGAAAAAGAAGAACTGGGGATGTGTACAGACCACAAGCTGCTCCTCTTTCTTTGTATTACCTATTCTTAAAGCAGGTAAAATTATATGGTTCAGAAGAAACCAGACCAATAATGAGATATTACAATATTCAGATAAAATGACAATTCATTCTTATTGTGCTTTCAAAATTCACAGAATAACTATCTGATTGAACAAAAATAGTTCAGTTGCTTGGTTTTTTGGTGGGGGCACAGTATTGTTGTCTCCAGCTGTACAGGGTTGTTTTGGGTGACTGTAATTAATTAAATATCTAGTTGTTACAAGGTTCCATGAGTGCCAGTTAACATCCCAATGGATCTCTTATTAAGCAGCTTTGGTGGCTGTCATCCAAAATTCTTCAAAGCAGATTCTATAGCAAAAGATGCTCACTAGATTTTGTAGGATTTGTTCTACTTTTCATATAAGGACAAACTCAGAATTTCATCTGATCCCTTAGAGGCAAATGCTATTACCTTTTCACAGTTGGAAACATAAGATGTTGGAGAGACAATGGTGCTGGTTTACTTAGGAATAGCAAGAATCTGAGCCTTCATTATTACAATGGTATGTTGTAGGAGTTGTTTGCATTAACTTACTTAGGAACTGTTTCAAGTTACTGTACAGAGATTTAAACCCGCACACGAGCTTCTGACTGTATATTTTGCTAAGAAGTTTGTGTATCTTATTGAATCATCATCATCATCATCATCATCATCATCATCATCATCATCTATATGCTGCCAAATCATTCAGACTGCCAGTGGCCTGCAGCAAGATCAAATACAATAAAATGTCTATTGTAAGCTTTAAAAAAATAATTGTCTGGTAATTTGTATGTTCAGATGTTTGGGAATTACAGCCATATAAATGAAATAATACTCTGACTGAGCAAAGGGCAAGGGTAGGCAAGTTAGTGTCCTCTAAAAGTTCTGGATTACAACTTCCAGTATCCCTTGTTATTAGCCATGCACACTATGGACTAATGGTAACCAAAGTCCAGAAGATCTGGAGGACAGGCTGCCTATTGTGGCAGGGTGCTGGGACTATCATTACAGAAAGGAAGGCAACGAAGAATGGATGGATGCGCGTGGCTCAGTCATCATGTTTCCACTTTCAGGAATGTCCCAATTTGAGACAATCTTCCTCCACACATTGATGCAGATACTGCTTCGTAAACAGGGATGAACTGTCAGTCCTTCATTGTGCTTTATTATACATTGTTAAATAAAACTGCAACATGTGTCAAGATAGGACATGAGCACACTAACAATGAAGGGTATTGTGTTCTACCTGGAAGACACCAGTTGGGAAAGTTACATGAAGGCAGAGGTGCACAACCTACAGCATCAGGGCCACATACAACTCAGAACCATGGGTGGAGCTCCCCCTCCCCAAACCTCCAAAAGCTGTTACAGAGTTGTAAGTTTTAATATGACAGTAGTTATAACACACATGACCAGATAGTAGTGATATTACCTATAGTTAAATGAAATGATTCTATTCTATGTTTTGGTACTGGTCCCATCTACTATTTGTTTGGAGTGCATCCCCTGATAGGCCAAGTGTAGCCTTTAGTGCAGAAAAGTTGTGCATCCCTGGAATCTTGGAAAATTTAATGAAGTGACTAATGACAAACTTCCAGGGGCTACATACTAATGCTTAGGGTTATTAGGTTAACCCTAATAAAGATGCAACCCAAACAGAGGGATGGGAAAACAACACTGGCTTTACCATTACACAGAGAAAAGTAAATGCCCCAAGCAGCCAGTGCTGGGGAAGCAGGGGTGGGGCAGGGTAGTGGGAAAGCAGCCTCATTTATTTATTTGTTTGTTTGTTTGTCAGTCACATTTCTTTACTGCCCCAACTTGTACTATGATGACTCTGGGCAGTTTACAAACATTTAAAAATAGAAGAATAAAATGTCATTAAAACAATATATCCATATAAATATATATAAATATTAAAGTATAAAATATATAATATATAATATAAAATTCAGATGGCGAATAATTATGTTATCAATGGCCCCGTCAAGGAGCCAGCCACCCACATGATCGGCTATCCCCGCTCCCACCCCAGGCAAGGTGGCATAACCAGGTTTTAACCCCCTTCCGGAAGGCCAGGAGAGTGGGGGCCTGCCTTACCTCCGGGGGTAAGCTGTTCCAAAGGGCGGGTGCCATGGCAGAGAATAATAAATTAGCATCCATTTTCTGTAGGTGGGATGGGGAAAGATGCTAATTTGTTGTTTGCCTTTGGCAGTAATACATCTTGGGCTGGCCTTGCTTGTGAGTCCTTTGTGTTTATGCTGGAGAAAAGAGGGAAAAAATCAGAAGTGACTATAGCAGAACAAAGCCCAAGCCACTCCATTCCCATACAGTTTAATTAACTCCTGTTGCACAAAGTATCATGCATCATTTTTTCTAATAAGAAACTAGCAGCTTCTGCAGAATTATCTAGAAGCAAATGCATTATCAAAAGTATTTTTAAACCAAAGAATTCCAAAGGCTCTGTTTAATAAAGAGAGCAAAATAATGAGAAATTATTTGGAGGGAACTTGTGGTTTTCTAGTTGTTGTTAGCCTACAGCATAGCTTTCCAAACTGTGTGTCGCAACACATTAGTGTGTCATGACAAAACCCAGAAGTGCTGATGGCGCGTCGCCACTGCCCCTGCGGCAGTGCACATGGCGACGGCGGTGGCGTGTGCGGTGGCGGAGGTGGCACGCCATCAACGCTTCTGGGTTTTAGCGCAAAACACGAGGCCGCCGCCATGCATGCCGCCGCTGCCATTGGTGTGTTGCCAACAGTGGGACTTTGGAAAGCACTGGCCTACAGTGTCATCATCCCTGACTGCTAATTGGGATGGATGGCCTGGTGGGAGCTGAAGATCAGTGACATCCACACCCCTGGCTCCCAACCACCAGATAAGAGGAAGCACTTGTAGATTTGGGAAGGTGAACTGTATTTCTCCCACAAGGTAATGGGTACCTGCCAAAGCCACTGATAAGCAGTAAAAAAAAATCCATCTCTGTGGTGCTTAAGCTGATACACACAAAAAAGGTAAAGGTTCCCCCCGCACATTTGTGCAGTCGTGTCCGACTCTAGGGGCCGGTGCTCATCTCCGTTTGTTAGCCGAAGAGCCAGCGCTGTCCGAAGACGCTTCCACAGTCATGTGGCCGCATGACACGCGTGGAACACTGTTACCTACCCACCGAAGTGGTACCTATTCATCTACTTGCATTTGCATGCTTTTGAATTGCTAGGTTGGCAAGAGCTGGGGTGAGAGCGGGAGCTCACTCCACACGCAGGGCTAGGGATTCGAACCTCCAAACTTGCAATCTTCCGATCGACAAGCCTGGCATCTTACCCGCTGAGCCACCACGCCCCTACACACACATACATACATACATACACACAAAGTGCTATACTAAAAGGAGGTAGAGCTGAGCTATTTCTCTTTCTGAAGATATGAGTTCCTCTTGTTTGTTTGGTTTTCAAGTATCAAAAGCAATTTAATACTGAAATAACTCTTGTGTCATTTTCCCCAAGGTATTCATCCGAAATACGTGGGAAGCACAGTTATCTTTCTGTAAAAACTTAATTAAATCCATCTGCTCAGTGTAGCTATTTTAGTTTGTTTAAGAGAACACTAAGTGGCTTTTGACACATTCATCACTGGCTTCTCAGTTCTATCGGACCAATACAGATAATAAAAACCGACTCTGAGGGCTGCTTGTCTGCTTTCATTTTAATAACATAAGACCTGTACTTTCTTATACAAGCAAACATTACGTACAACTTGGTAACACACAAGTCTGATTCAAACCTAGACAACAGCTTTTTCTTATCCCATTCCTTCTTCATTTCTTAACTGAACAGAAAGCATCTGCGATGTTCCAGAACATTATGAAAGAAGGCTGTCAGCTATCATCAATTCACAGAATTTCCTAAAGCCAAAATTTAAGAAATGTGCAATGGTTTTAGGTGAAAACATAAGGGAACAGACACTTGTGTACTTTTACCCAAAAAGCCAGAAGAACAAATATAGAAAAGTAGGAGTTGGATCCTTTTAAAATCAATTTCACGATACTTAAGTATATAACTAACAACCAAGAAATGTGGCTCCGTCTAATTTATTCAAATAGTCTGTGGAACGATGATTTAATTTAACTCCAGGTTAAATATTTACACAGGGTTACATTAAGAGTTGACTTTAAATTGTTAAACCTGATAGAATAATTGGAGTCTGCTCTTTATAAACAGACCAATTGAAATTGAAATATATGAAAATGGTACAATTGGAACACTAGTGGGGAAGTAGTCACTGCAGCCTCCCTAACTTGAGACTACCATATCCAGGCTGCAAACATCTGACAACCACTAGATGCAGCAAAGAGTTAGAGCTCTGTCATCTAATGGAGATCTGGAGTTTGCAGCCCAGATGTGGTAGCCTTAAACTAGTTTCCCTAGCTTCCTGTTGTGAACAGACCACACAGGACAAATTATCTGGTGAATAATAGTAATACTTATAATACTAATACTAATACTAATACTAATACTAATACTAATACTAATACTAATACTAATACTAACAACAACAACAACAACAACAACAACAACAACAATAATATATGCCACCCAATTCCTAGCGACTCTGGGCAGTTATCTTCCCTCTTGGTGATATCTTCCCTTGGGATTAAATTTAGGTGTGGGAAGCCAAGGAAACTGGAAAGATTTAGGACACACATGCCCCTTTGTCATCTTGTAGCTAAGAATTATACCAACCACCCATGAACATTTTGTTGAAATGTTCTTCCCGGGGGTGGGGAAAAGCGATTTCTTTTTCATCAAATTGGATGAGGACAATTGAACAATGCAGAAGAAGATTTTAATACAGCACATTGCAGTGTTAAGTGTCTGCTTCTTACAAACTAAAACATTTTCTTCTTTGTTTTAACTTTTTAAAGCAGCCAGCCTTTTCCCCAAGGAGTTACAAATAGGTGCTATGTGCATGACCCCACATCTTCAGAAGCATCTTTTTGCCTTCAAATCTGAGGTGAACCATAGCCCTAGAAATTAGTTGATTTTATTACCAGATGCTCAGTGAATTTGCTGAAAGGAAATGGTTAAGAAAAAGTGTATTTTGTGGCTGGGAGAACTCTAAACTCTAAACCTGATGCCTGAACTCTGCTAGACTATTCTTTTACAAAAGGGACAAAGAACATTCTTGTAACATTTAAAAGCTAACAGCTTTATCACAACATAAACTTTCATGGATCATTATCTGCTTCATTGAATACATGGAATATTATCCTGAATAAGGAGTATAGTATATACTTTGCTGTAGAGGAGGGAGGAATAATAAAAGGAATGTCAGAGAGAAATAAAATGTAGAAAGCACAAACAGTGCAAATAATCTATAGATAGTGGCTATTAACAAAAGAATTGTTGGATGTGATAGACATGCATACATTGATGATACCAATCAAAGAGAATACATTGATGAGTTATTTAATGCACAGAGTGTAATAAAAGACCTTGGTCTTTGTTTAATCCATAAAAAATGCTGTTCAATCTTGTAATACATTCTAGTTTACGTAGCTGCTCCACAATGAAAGTGGCCTTTGCAATTCCTTTGCTCAAGGGTGGCATTAGTAGCAGAATGTCCTGAGCAGTTCTGATAAATCTTTGTTCAAGACCTTCTGTCTAAAAGTCCATATAATAAAGATGACACCTGTATATCCCAGTTAAAAGAAGAAGCAGGAACTGAGGAAGTGATGTATGGCCATAAAGACAGTATGAAGACACTGCCATATTATGCTGGCACTTATAATTTAATAGAACTCTAATATCTGGAGCCAAAGGTTGTTTCTATTATTATTAAGAAGTCACACACAATGAATTTGATAAGAAGACTTGATATTAAGAATTGAGATTTATAAAATTGTAAACCGCCCAGAGTCTACCACGGTAGAGATGGGCGGGGATAAATCCAAATAATAAATAAATAAATAAATAAATAAATAAATAAATAAATAAATACATACATACATACATACATACATACATAAATAAAATTGGACTGGATATTGTTTCTGAGTTATTTTTATAATATTCTCCATAGATACAAACAAATGACTTACACTTGCCTCCCTGTTGAAAGTTCTTATCAAAAATATAACCATGTACTGTATATATTTTACATTTAGTGAAGAAAGAAAATAGAGACAGACATCTTACAACAGATACCATGATGAAAACCTGCACGCAGTAATCAGTTATTCAAGATGAGTTGATTGTGGCCGGTCACTCCACAATCTTACCGACTGTCTACCACAATCTAGGTCCAGCTTGAAATATCCCTAGAACATAATAATTGAGAATAAATATAAAAAGATCTCTATTTCTCTCCCCCCCCCCAAGGTTGGTGACTATACCATGCATTTTGTTCTAATTAGCAGTAAAATTCCTTATTTGGATGCACTAAAAGTTTAGGTCCAAAGTGTAAAAGGCTTGTCATCTTGTCAAATGCTTGTCTACCTTAAAATCTTCTCAACAGATAGTGAGCAGAAAAACATCCATGCAAAAATAGTTAGCACCCACTCCTCCATGTAAATTTTTAATTTCCTGACATTTTCACTGACAAAGTAGTAAGTTAGGGTTAGGCAATATCGTGCATGCTAGATGTTTTGGGAAAGCCAGTTGGGTATAATGGTTAAAGGCACCAGGCTAGAAACCAGGAGACTGTGAGTTTAGTCCCACCTTAGGAACGAAACCAGCTGGGTGACTTTGGGCTACTCACGCTCTTTCAGCCCTAGGAAAATAGGCAAGGGCAAGCCATTTCCACAAATATTGCCAAGAATACTGCAGGGAACTTGTCCAGGCAGCTGCCAGGAGTCAAGAGTGGCTTGAAGGCATAAGAAAAAAAAATGTTTTGGACTTCAACTCCCATGGGACCCAACCAGCATGGTTAATGTTAAGAAGCTGTGGAGAGGCAGTCTAAAATAACAGGAAAGTATCAGGATGCCTCTTACTGTTAGAGCTTTGTTACATGCATTTGTAGCAAATGTGTAATTTGCCCTTCAGATTTCTGAAAGTTATAGACTTAGGGCAGTGTTTCTCAACCTTAGCAACTTTAAGATATGTGGACTTCAACTCCCAGAATCCCCCAGCCAGCATTCTGGAATTCTGGAACTTGAAGTCCACATATCTTAAAGTTGCTAAGGTTGAGAAACACTAATTTAAGGTATTAATGTGAATGTAGTTATGAAAAGTGGGTACTAGACTTTCTTGAAGTCTGACATTTCCAAGTCCTCACTGGTCTGTACCTTTTCTCATGAGGTCTGTTCTAAAAAGGGGTCACATTTGTCTCCTATGATTGCAGGCTGGAATATGCATGACAATGTACTCAAAAAAAAAAGTGCAATTCTGCCTTATTGGGCAGCAGGCTGTTTCAGAATTCAGAAGACAGACTAGATGAAGTAAAAGGTAAAGGTTCCCCCCGCACATTTGTACAGTCATGTCCAACTCTAGGGGCCAGTGCTCATCTCCGTTTGTTAGCTGAAGAGCCAGCGTTGTCCGAAGACGCTTCCGCGGTCATGTGGCCGGCATGACGCAAGCGGAATGCTGTTACCTTCCCACCGAAGTGGTACCTATTCATCTACTTGCATTTGCATGCTTTCAAATTGCTAGCTTGGCAAGAGCTGGGGTGAGTGCGGGAGCTCACTCCGTCATGCGGGGCTAGGGATTCGAACCTCCGAACTTGCAATCTTCTGATCGACAAGCCTGGCGTCTTACCCGCTGAGCCACCACGCCCCTAGATGAAGTACACTAGTGAAATATAAGGCTCAAGGTACTTCTGCATACAGTGTTGGGGGTTGAGCTGTCTGTAACTAACCCCAAAAAGATTTCAGGGCTATAGTGGATAGTTCAGTGAAGATATTGAATCATTGTGCAGCAAGTGTGAAAAAGGCAAATTCCATGCTAGGCAACATTAGGGAAAGGGATTGAAAATAAAACTGCTGATGTTGTAATGCCCTTATACAAATCTACATCCACATCTGGAAAACTCTGTACAGTTCTAGTCACCAGATTTGAAAAAGGATGTAATAGAGTGGAAAAACACATAGAAGCAGGCAACCAAACACATTTCTTACAAGAAAAGGCTAAAACGTTTGGGACTCTTTAGCTTGGAAAAAAGATGACTGAGCAAGGCCATGATTGTAATGTATAAAATCACTCCCAGCATGGAGGAAGTGGGCAGGGAGAAGCTTTTCTCCCTCTCTTAAAACACTAGGACCAGGGTCATCCATGGAAGCTGCTTGGAAGGAGACGCAGCACATACATTAATAAATCACAGAAATTCATTACCACAAGTGAATTTGGTGAGGCCACTAACTTGGAGAGCCAGTTTGGTGTAGTGGTTAAGGCATCAGGCTAGAAACTGGGAGTCCATAAGTTCTAGTCCCGCCTTAGGCACGAAGCCAGCTGAGGGACCTTGGGCCAGTCACTCTCTCCCAGCCCTAGGAAGCAGGCAATGGCAAAACACTTCTGAAAGACTTTGCCAAGAAAACTGCAGGGACTTCTCTAGGAAGTCACAAGGTACAGAAAACAACTTGGATGGCTTTAAAAGAGGATTGGATAGATTCCTGGAGGGCAGATGTATTAAGGGCTTAAATCTTAAAGAATCCAAGTTGAGGGAAGGCAGCATGCCTCCAAATAGCAAGTGAAAGGGAGTAACAGTAAGAGAATTGTAGGTCAGTATCTCTTGCTTGTGAGCTTGGCAAGGTCTTCTGGTTGGCCACTGTGAGAAACCAAATGTTGGACTGACATGAGCCTTGGCCTAATCCTGCGGGGCTATTTTCACATGCTTAGGCAGCTCATGGAGAATACTAGGTGACTTTGAGCCATTCAAAATCAAAGTCTGTAAATGATTAAATGGGCTAAGAATTTTGGGTATAATATTATGCTTGAACAATGGGAGAATATGTGGAACAAAGGTTTGAAATTTACTTTGAATTATAATTTGAAAGAGAATTTTTATAAAATGATGTACCATTGGTATTTAACTCCTGATAAGCTGTCAAAAATGTATAATGGGGTATCAAATGTTTGTTGGAAATGTCCACATGGTGAAGGAACTTTCTATCATTTATGGTGGACTTGTGGAAAAGCTAAAAAATTCTGGAATCAAATATGTACTATTATTCAAAAGATTCTCAAAGTGGACTTACAACTGAAACCGGAGCTGTTTCTCTTGGGTTTGATGGATCAACAGTTTGGGAAGCAACATGGGACTCTGTTCTTATATATGATAACAGCAGCGAGACTCTTATATGCTCAAAGAGGGAAGGATGCACAAATTCCCTCAATGGAGGATTGGATGATTAAGTTAATGGAACTGGTGCAAATGGCTAAACTGACAGCATTGATAAGAAAAAATACTGTAACTGGATTTGTTTCTATTTGGAAGCCGCTTTTGGACTATTTGCTTGTAATGGAAAAAAATGAAGTTCTGATTTTGGGTTTTGATTATTAAATGGTTTGATTTTAGAGAAATAATGTTACTAAATGTTTAATTAATAGCAAGAGATTAACTTTTATATGCTTTTATATCTGTGTTGGAGAAGGTCGGAAGTCACTTGTCTTTTAAGTTTTTCTATCTATTCTTGCACTGTTTTAGTTTTTCTTGTATCTTTTTAGACTTGTACTCTGTCTGTTCTATATTCTGAATTTTGTGTTTTAATTATATTTTGAAAAAATAAAAAAGCTTTATAAACTAGAAAAATCAAAGTCTGACACCACATTTTAGACTAACTAATTTTATTATAAGTCATAAGCCAATGTTAGCCTAAAAGGGTGGCTACCTTAGACTAACATGGCTCTCTTCCCACAGTATCTGATTTGGGCCATCCACTATGTCTCTGTCAAATTACATACCTCACAAACTTTTTGTGGCAATAAAGTGGAGATCCTCCTGCAGAGTGCCTTTAGCTCTCAAAGGAAAGGTGAATGGCAAATAGTGTGAATGAAATTAAAGAAGGGAGATTCCTAAAGGTGAATGGCAAATAGTGTGAATGAAATTAAAGAAGGGAGATTCCTAAAGGCACCCTAAGTAGACACACAGACTGCCCTCCGAGGCTGCTTGCTTTCCGGAGAAAGAAGCAGGCCAGCCCCATAAAGGTGCACAACACAATCCCACGCCCTCCCGTGAGCGCAACTGGTCTTCCCGACCAGCCTCGACCACTCGAGCTTTTGCTCAACTCCGACCGTCTACCGCTGAGTAAGGCTCGTCCCAGGGAGCCGCTGGAGGAGCAGCAGCGGAGCGCAGGGCGGGAAAGACTTGGGAGACGACCCAGCCATTGGCCGCCTGGAGCGCCGCCGGTGAAGCGGGAGGAGGTGGCCGGCGCGCGGCAAGTTCGGGGGAGGCGGCTGGCCTCACTTGCTCCGCGTGCGCCCGAAATGGAGCGCAACTTGAGCGGCGGGCTTGGCAACGAGTCTTCTCAGGCAGCTCCGGGTAACGCGGGGGAAACGGCGGCGACCTGGGTTTTTGGCGCGGTCCTCTCTGTTATGTGTGTGGCCGGCGTGACGGGCAACGTGTACACCCTGGCGCTGCTGTGGCGCTCGGGCCGGGGCGCCCGCGGAGCGCCCTTGTCCGGCTCCATTGCCAGCCTGGCGCTGGCCGACCTGATGTACCTGTGCTCCATCCCGTTCATCGTGGGCACGTCGGTGGCGCAGGACTGGTACTTCGGCGAACTAGGCTGCCGCTTCCTGCTCAGCCTGGACCTGCTCACCATGCACGCCAGCATCTTCACGCTGACCGTAATGTGCACCGAGCGGTACCTGGCCGTCACCCGACCCTTGGCCATGCGGTACCGGGCGCAGCGCTTCCGCAAAATCACAGCCGGCGCCGTCTGGGGGATCTCGCTGCTGCTTACCCTGCCCATGATGCTGATGGTCACCTTGAGCCAGAGCGGCGATGGCAAGTATATTTGCGCTCCGATCTGGAGCCCCGACGCCTTCCGGCTTTACCTGACGGTTCTGTTCAGCACCAGCATCCTAGCCCCCGGGCTGCTCATTGGCTGCCTCTATGCCCGCCTGGCCGCCACCTACTTGGAGTCACAGAAGAACCCACCCCGCAAGACGGAGCCCAAGCGCTCTCCCCGCCAGAAGGTTCTCATCCTGGTCTTCACCATTGTGCTGGTCTTCTGGGCCTGCTTCCTGCCCTTCTGGATCTGGCAGCTGGTGTCCCTCTACCACGGTCCCCTCGGGCTGCCGCTCCACATCCAGAAGTATATCAACTACCTGGTCACCTGCCTGACATATAGCAATAGTTGCATCAACCCCTTTCTTTATATCTTGCTCACCAGGAACTACCGCAAGTATCTGCGTAACCAACATAGGAACTTCTACCGCTTCACCTCCTCCTTCCGCAAGAAGGGCTCCAACTTGCACTGTTCTTGGAGACGGTCATCCTCTTCAGGCACCCAGTATGAGTCTGGGACTGAGGGCCTGGGCCTGGCTGTATTGAAGGACTGCAAGTGAACTTCCTCTCCCGCTTGTTTGTTGGGAGCAGTTTCTAAACACCATCCAGGTGGGCCCGAGCAAGGTAAGGTTTCCCACGTGGAAGGCCTGTTTGGAATTTTTCCCAGAGTGAACTAAGAAAGCAATTTTATTTCCTCAATAACAAACTTCCTTTAAAGTGGAACTTACTTCCATGTAAAGCATACATAGGCTAATGTGCTTTTTTCAAATCCAAACATAAATTTTAAATGTGTGTTAACTTAGAAGTGATATAAATTACATGCTGGAAGTCTTTGGAGTAAATTTAAGCATATAAATCAAGAAGCTATTTTATTCATTAAGATACAGTAGTTCCTAGTAAGGGTTATCCTAATATAGAAAGCTCTCGGGTTGTAGAAAATTGGAGAGAATACTTAATTTGGGCAGAGGGTTTTTTTTAAAATACCTTGGAGTCATATGAGTAGGCTCATACAAATATTTGCAAATAAATAAATAAATATTTTTTTTAAAATGTAGGGCCAGTCCTGTCCATACACAGAGACATACAGTATATCATCTTAAAAAGGCTGCACCACATATGTCTCAGTTTTGTTGTTTTTTTAACATGAATGTTTTAGTACAGTAGATGATTTTAAAGGTCCTTTCAGACATAAAATAATAATAATGATCCACAATTTAAACTGCAATCTTATATTTAGTTAGTACTTGGGATTTAGTACTTTTGAACTCAGTGCAGTTTACTCCTAAGTATTTATGTATTATTCAGTTGTGTAGTACAGGACTAAACATTTTATATGTCTGCTGATTTATTCTATGGTAATCTTTCCAAAGAGTGCACCATAGTTTTTTACTTTACAGTCAGTATATTGAAACCAATGACTATAAAAGCGTTAATGATGCAGTGACAATGGTCTAGGCAGTTTATTGCAATTATTTTACTATACAGGTGCTAATCTTTTAGAAGAGTATTATTTCAGGAACTCAGTATCTTTAGTAAGCATTCTACCAAGACACACAAACGTTATGAGCTTGTTCTGGTTTTTCACCATTTATGTATAACTTGCAACAGTTCAATTCTCCCTGTCAAGCACAACTACTTTGGCCTTTGATACATTAATTTTCAGATCCATACTCTTTGCTTCATCATACAATTTAGCTAACGTTTATTGCAGTCATTTTGGTTCTCAGCCAGCAATATGGCATCATCTGCATATGAAAGTACATGCATATTCATGTCCCCAAACAACACACCTCCAGTGTCATTGCAGGCATTATTATTAGTATTATCCTAAATCAGTTCATTGCAAGATGAAGCCCTCTTCAGTTGACTATGTTAGCACAAATCACATATCAATTTTAATAGTTTAAGAGGCACAGACACCGCTATGCTGCAGGGAGGAAGGTAGGCAAGCAGCAGCCCTTATGGCCCAATTTCATGAACAGGGTCTCTCACCCGGCTATGTGTGACAGCATCCCTAAAGGTCACCAGAGACTTCCAAATAACCACAGCCACGTACCCATCCCTGCCCTGGAATCGCCACTGGTGCCACACCTGAAATCTGGAAGGGCACATCTTCAAGAGGGGATCCTGCCCTGCCTCTCCAAACCCAGCCAGGTTTCGGTAATGCATGTCAGGTTGGCCCTTTCATCCACGATCAAGTCATGGATGAGGTAAGCTTTATTACAGGCTGACATAGCATTGGGTAAGCTATGATGGTGAGAGAAAGCTTATCGGAAAACAAGTGTACAGCTTTTTTTAAAGTCAATGCCCACCTTTGGTCTTTGAGTAGCCTGCAGGGCTCAGTTTGATTTATCTAAAATAAATGATTGGAGTAAATGTAATTAAAAGGTAAAGTCTCTTTCAAGCTGAGCTTACCTGCTTGGTGACTTCATGCCATGTTCCCTGGCAACAGTACAGAACTGATTTGCCGTTGTCTCCTTACAGGTTTTTTTTTTAAGTTTCCCAGTTTAACTCATAGACCTGGCATTCCTTAATTGTTTCCCATCCACATCCTAGCCAGGGCCAACCTGCTTAGCTTCCCAGCCTAGACAAGAGTAATGACTAATGTCATTATTCTCCACATACCTGACTATTTTTCTGTTACATTACTAATTATAACCTGGTGGCAGCTTTTAAAGGGTTTCTGCAGCTGTGCCCCGGGATTTTAGGCTGTGTGTGGCCCTGGGGGTTCTAAGGTTGTCCATCCCCACCTTAAAGGAATAGGAGGCTAAGAATCCTTTGACTCCTTTTGGGGCCTAGCTAAGGAGTCTAAGCCTTGCCTATAACACCTTTGCCCTTTGGCTAACTGTAGGCATCTTCTCCCCTCCGCCCCATCCCAACTTTATCTTTTTCAGTTCATTTTCAACTAGCCCCCCTTAGCTTTTCTACCTTTTCCCTACTTTTGATAGTTTGCATGTTGATTTTTTCTGCCCTATACCTTTATATGTTCGCTCTTAACTTATTCCCAGGCCTCTGCCTTTTCCAGTTACACTCCTCTCTGCTTTTTTCTATGCTGCTTTTATTCATCCCCAAGGCCTCTGAGTTCTTTGTCTGTTTATTTCTCTACCTCCTGGGATTCCTTCCTACTAAATCCAGGTTCTCCCCATCACCCAGTGCAAGTGGTACATGAGATCTTTTCCCCCTTTGAACTTGTAACAATAGATCTCTTTATTCAGATTAAAAGATGGCAGTTCATCTTTTAGATATTAGTCATCATTCATTGCCACTGAACGCAAAATTTCAAGTCCTCACAGACTACAGGAACACTTGAACTATTATAAAACTGATGTTGGCTTTCCTTTATTCATTGTCCTAAGTGTCTCTGCTTCAGAAGCCATTGCCTTGCTCTTCTTCTCTGGTCCTGGTCCTTATTGAGTAATCGAAGGAGAAAATCTCAATCAAATCAAAGACTGTGGCTGGAGGTCTCATTCTTTGTTATCAAGTACCCATGGCTTCCACTGTCCATCACCAACCAGGAGACTACCAGGATTGAAGAGCCCATCTGGAGCCCTCATACATATTCCTGGACAGGTCACCCATCTTCCTGTTTCCTTCTACTCCTACTCCTACTCCTACCCTGCCATTGCTCTTTCTGTCTGACACACACTATTTTTTTTTCCTGTACCGTTATCAGACAGTGATGCTGGTTGCTTTCCTTCTTTGTTGGCTTACATTTTAAATGGTTTGTATGCTCTGCAGACCAAAGTTTCAAAGACCAGTTGCGCCCCTTCCTGGATTGAGAGGCCCTCCGAATAGTCACTCATGCCCTTGTCATCTCTCATGTAGATTATTGCGATGCGCCCTACATGGGGCTACCCTTGAAGAGTATCCGGAAGCTTCAGCTGGTCCAAAATGCAGCTGCTCGAGTGGTTATGGGTGCGAGAAGATCAGCACATGTAACACCACTGCTCCGCGAGCTGCATTGGGTACCAGTTTGCTCCCAGGTCCAATTCAAGGTGTTGGTTATCACCTTTAAAGCCCTACATGGCATGGGGCCAGGCTATCTGAGGGACCGTCTCATCCCAATTGCATCTACCCGCCCCACCCGGTCATGCAGGGAGGGCATGCTGCGGACCCCGTCAACAAAGGAATTCCATCTAGCGGGGTCCAGGAGGCGTGCCTTCTCTGTGATAGCGCCCGCCCTGTGGAACATCTTGCCCCCAGAGGTGAGGCAGGCGTCCTCCCTCTTGGCCTTTAGGAAGTCCCTAAAAACCTGGTTCTGCCGCCTGGCGTGGGACAAAGGTAGAGATAGTTCCTCCTGGGGGTGGTTAGTTTAATAATGACCTCCTTTTAAGATCCTACCATCCTCTGGATTTTTATATTCTTATTTATTGTACTGTTTATTGTATTTTAATGATTTTGATTTTTAACCTTAATTTTAACATTTGTTGTAAACCGCCCAGAGTCTACCGTGGTAGAGATGGGCGGTGATAAATTTGATTAATAAAAAATAATAATAATAAAGTTGTAGATGTGCTAGATATCATGGTTTTTCTGGAGATTCTAGAACACTGAGGGGATAAAGGACAATTAAAAAAGTTAATAAAATACAGATGGGGGGAAGATAGTTGATAACAGTGACTGATATTGGGTTTCTGAAATTAGACTTAACGATGCAGATTTGTTTCTGATGTAACAGTCCTGAAGTAATTTGAAATTACTGGGTCACAGCAATATTCCTTTTCTTTTAAAGCATGCTTAATACTATACTTGCTTCATAAATATCTTCTGGAGAGTTATATCTGTAAGTCTTTGGACCTTTTCTTATGTGCTTATCTTTAATAACCCATCGTGTGTTCGTATTTATTATTTCAATTGAGAAGTAACACATTTGGAAAGGAAGTGCAGTTGCATTCCATTCCCTCCCCCTTATATGCCACCAGCCAGCAGCTGTCTGGTGAATTAAATGGCCATTTCCAACTAGCCCCATGCTGCTAAGCCTCTCTATTACTGGAAACTAAGAAGAAGTAATTTAGATTTTTCTTCCCTCATGGAAGGCTGCAGCGGTCAAATGTCTGGTCTCCTGCTGATCTTCTTACACTGAAATATAGAGCTGCATGGGGCTAGATGGGAAGTGGCGAAGCTGGCTGTGAGATGTGCTCTTTTGCATGGAGTCTACATAGAGATGGTTTTGTCTATTTGTGATAAAATTGACCTTTGTGGTGAGCAGCTTTCAAAGTGTCTTACTATTTCCAAGAATAATGGTGTTGAAACACTTCTTGTGAAAGGATGTATCCCTAGTGTGTTGACTGTAAGTTTACACCTTAACATAAAACTGCTACATTATATTTTCCAAGTCACTTTCATGATATGTGAAGCAGTCCTTCTTAAATGATATAATTAGTTTGCTTATGAGGGTCACTGTATGTGGCAGTTCACCAAACTATGTTAAAATGGGTATAGGAAAAATATGGGAACATCCATGTTTGCTGTCATGCATGAAGATTGTGTACTGCTGGAATATGATTTGGAATCCATTGCCGCAGGAACATGACTTGGGATCCATTGATAACTAAATTTGTTTCGTAGAATCATAGAATGTAAAGGTTAGAAGGAAGCTTGGCGAACATCTAGTCCAACCCCTGTCCAGTGCAGGAATCCCCTAGTATAGAGTAAAAAGATAGAATGTATTTGATCTTTACTCCAACTTTCTACTGTGATGAGTGCTGCCAATAAACCTCCTCAACCACAACGAATATAAAAAGTTTTTTTCACAAAATTACCATTATGTTCATGTAATAAAATCAGTTAAAATCAAAGTCTAACAAAAAATGCACCTGTACATATTTTATAAATGGTGAGAGGATAGGTAGGTGAAATGCACCTCCTACAGCAATATATTTAGTCTCATGGAAGCGATGCAGGATATGGCCAGTAAAATGGGCTTTGGATGATAGGTACAAAGTAGATGTTAATGGCTGGAGAAGTTCATATTAGGAGAGATGGCCCATTTGATAGGCTATAGGACATTTAGGGCTTTACAAATCAAGATCAGCACCTTAAATTGTGCCCAATAAGCAGTTGACAGCCAGTACAGATCTTTCAGCACCATTAACAGTCTAGCTGCCACATTTTGCACCAGTCACAGCTGCTGGATACTTGTCAAGGGTAGCCTCATATCAAGCATGTTGCAGTAATCAAGGAGAGGCTGCATCCTAGGTGTAGAAAACTCTTGCCAAATCTAACAGCTCCAGAAGGGTTGCAGCTGGTCTACCTGAGGTCTGCAAAAGTGCTTCTTGGCATAGCACTGCCTGAAAATCCACTCACAGCTTAGGCTTGAGGAGTTCTCCCAGGTTGTGTCTGCTCATTCAGAAGTTCCCAAACAGTCTGAATCTTAATCGCTGAGTCCTCACGTGGTGGAAAAGAAAGAGACGTGCAATATCTGTATGTCTGTGGTAGTTTTCTACATCAGTGTTTGTGCATGACAAAACATAACATACTTCTTATTTCTTAAGTGTGAAGTAATAACTGGCTATAGGAATATCTATTTCATCTTTAAAAATAAATGGTTTGGGTGGGCTTTTTGAATGTTCATTCCTTTTTTTCCTGCATGTTGCTTTGTTGGTCTGAGCTTGTTCTTTATTGCCAACTCCACTGATTTGTCCCCTGCTCCATCTGAAAAGAGAAAACAAGCCCTTAAAAAAAGCCCTAAAACAGGCAGGTGCTTTGACTTCCCTTTCCTGCTTGTTTTAAAGTAAAATACTCTATCCATAGTTGAATGTAGAAACAATGGATTTTCAATGACTGCATGATGTTTTAGTTTAGAACATGAAAGAAAGCATTGTGTCCATGAAGTTCTCTTGATCTGTTTGGGCCCGCTGTGACCCAGATGAAACGACCCCCCCTCCCCTATTATTTCCTATTCTGGGTTTGCCCAGAACAAACCTCCAAGCAGTTGGGGTGTTTGGGCATGGGGAACTGCAAGATTCAAGCCCCCTAGACAGCAAAAAATCTGGATGACCACTAGATGGCAGCAGAGAAACATCCAAAACTCTAACATCTTGTTGCCACCTGGTGGTTGTTTCAATACTTGCAGCCCAAAACTGATAACCCTACTAATTTCCTTGAAATTAGAGCAGCCATTTTCCAGAAATATCATGGTTTCCTGCCATTTATGGGTGGGAGATGCAAATAAAGATCTAGGCGTAGGTCCTAAAATAGGCTTAGTATAATTTATAAAAAAAGAAGACACTCAAATCCAACCAAAAACAAGAAAAAAGTCATTGTTTCACACAGTTTGCATCATCAACCCAGCTGCTCCATTAATATTTTTTAGTATAGCTTTGTAAACAGATCTACAAAAATTACTGGAATACAAGCATTTATGCTAATCCACTTGATGATAGTGAGTGATCATGTTCATAATTAATAGCACATGAACCACCTGGTAATGTCATTTCCTGAGTTTACCACAGCTTCTCCGTCAGCTCTCCCTGTGTTCATACAAATCCTTGTTTTCCTGCCTTGCATATTAATTGCTTCTCTCCCCTCTTTTAATTACTCATTGTTAATTTGATATTTGAAATTCTTCAAGACTGCAGCTGTGTAATTTCCCAACAAAGTATATTCAATGCCATTGCCTTTATTATTTACTCGTGTATATATCTGAATTATGTATATGCTGCCTTTTATGACAAATTCTACAAAAGTATCTTAGATGTAATCTCAGCAAGAATAAACAAAAACAAAAAATATTTGGGGGAAAACATTTGAAAAATCTCCAGAGATTTAACCTCCCAGGACAGTGGGTGGTAATGGCTTGTGGAGAGTAGAGAAGTGTCTAGCTGACCAGGCTTCTCTGTTGGTTGTTTCCTGCCTGGACTACAGATAGAATGAATAGAGTGAATAGAGCTCCAGACAGTGGATTCCTTATTGTAATCCAAGATTTGGGTCTCCATGCATTCCTCAATGAGATGGACTAATTCAGGTTCTGAGTTAGAGAACTCAGAGAATTCCTCTGAGCATGAGTTAGATCATTCTTATCCAGCCCTTGATAATTTTTCTGAAAGTGCCATAGGTTCAATTCAATTCAATTTATTACGGTCACTGACCAGTACAAGTTAGAATTCTACATGGTAAACACATTGGGCTTTAAAATATAAACCCTCTGATATGAAATAGTTTTAAATCTAATTTAACAAGTCCCAATTAAATATTAAAATGCATTTAGATCACAATGTAAATGAGCCCCTTATCAAATTTAAAAACAGTCTTATTCATTTACATTATCATGACTAATATTCTCTCAGTTGTACATAATTATAAAAATATAAAATACAAATATTAAAATGAGTGATACAAAAATAAAATATCATATATAATATATAATATATATACCACTTAAAATACCAAGGAATACCATACTACATTTTCAAATCATAGTCTGGCGTATCTTCATGGCAGCTGCACAGAATCTGGCTACTTGCGCCGTAACAGTTGGATATTCATCTATAAGTAGCATTTGCATAGAGACTATATCTTGCCGCCTAGGATATTTATTGGTCAAAGGTATTATTAATTTATTCCTAAGATCTTTATAAAAAGGGCAACGAAGGAGCACATGGTCTGTAGTTTCTATCTCTCCTATGTTACAAGAAGTGCCATAGGTAAATACTTTTCAAACTTTCTTAATCCGTAGGACCTTTTTTCTCAATCTCTTTGTCTCAAGGTGTGCATTAGACATCCAGCGTGGCATAGTGGTTAAGACTGGGCTGGGCAGGTTGACCTCTATCCTCTGAAAAAGCTCACTAGCTGACTTTGTATCAGTCATACTCTCTCAGCCCAGTCTAACTCACTAGGCTGCTGCTGTGGGAAAAATAGGAGGGAGTGCTCAAAAATAGGAGTCAATAAATTATTTGACACTTTAAAAATGATAAAATATAACTGAATGATCTTATTGCACTCAACCATGTTTGGCATTGAGTCCAATGACATTGAGCCCAATGTCTTAACCATTATACCATGCTGTCTGTCTAACTAATTTCCTGGCCAGCAATTCCGTGTTTTGGTTCCTATGCATACATAAACAGAGTGCCTTGGTTTTTGTTTAGATAAGTTGCCGATATCTTTTTTACTTTTGTGGTGTGATACCGGCTGTAGCACGGTCCCTGTCTGCCAAGGTAATATCAAAATAGCAAACTGGACAAATACTGCAGCACTGCTCCAGTTTCTCTGAGTGGTAATAAAGATGAGGAATGTGGGGTCCTCTCAAACAGCTGGTTTCCTCTAACATAACTGATATGGAAAGGAAATGCATTCCAGTGGCTCCTATGTCTAGAAGCAGTATAAAGAAGGGGTTTGAAATGGGTATGACAGCCAACCTGGGCAGAAGTATACTTGCAAGATATTGCCACATCTCAGATTTGAAAGTCTTATGGTTGCCCAGTGTCCAACAAGAATGGGCTTCTTTGTGCTGAGAGACTTGTTATACTGAATATCTGTACTAAGCAAAGAAAGGTGTACTGCTGAAATGAAGTCTTACTTAATGACCTTGTGAAGGTAGTGAAAAATAATGCACGCTTCAACATAATGGAAGTAATTTCAATAATATAAATTTATGGCCTTGTAGCATAGACACGTGTTACTAGAGGTTTCAGCCTTTCTTTCTGCCCTGTGGGAGATTAAACAATCTAGATAAACCAAATCAAAATTTAATAGAAAAAATAAACTGTAAAAGACCCTTTTAAACTTTAAATATCCAAAATACCAACATTCAAAACAAAAAATAAATATAATGCTCCAGGCAGATTACAGCATGGTGCTGGTCTGCTACAAATAGGAATTTTTATAGCCGGAATCTTGAAAGGGATGTTGCAGGGATTTCAATTTGTTACAATTCATCATAAGATTATGATTACAGACTATAATATCTACATGTTCAGCCTTAAAATGGGTAAAGGTTGAAATTACACAGAATTAATTAGCTTGTACAGAGAAATTTTAAAAATAAATAAACTTGACTCAGTGCCATGGAGAAACATAAAAACAGTCTAAATGCAAATCCTGTCCAGAACATGTACCTTTTTCTACAGAACGAACCATTTTTCTTATAGAAAAGACCCAATGATTCCTTTTAACTCTCCTTCCCGAACTTTCTGAATTTCTCCTTCAGAACTGAGGCTGGTAGGGGAGGCTGTGCTCTTCCCACCCTCCATTCACAGCTTCTGCATGAGTCCTGTGTCAAGATTTAACACAACCCAACTTTTTCTATTACCTCCCAGAGAAAGAGGGGCTGAGGGCACCTGTTTTGTGTATGGACAAAGGACATCTCTTTTTCTTGTGAATGGGTATTGAGGATCTGAGCCTGTCCAGCAAGAAAGGAAGCTTCATTCACAATAGCTGGTTTTTCCTTAACTTTTTTCTTGTTTGAAGCTCTTGGATTGGAATTCCCCCCATTTCCTACAGAAGGGAAAGTGGATAGCTATAAGATGTTTTTTTGACAACTTTGGTAAGGAGCTTTGATACGCAGCTGTCTTCTAGTAGCTCCCCAAATTTCAGTATTTCGCTGGTGCAAACTTTTTTTTTAAAAAAAAAAACTAGCCTTGTTACAGGGCAGATAGGGTAACCTGCTCCTGTGGCCTGTTCCAAGGCTCTTGAGTGCTGATACTGCTCCTCAGGCACCAAGAAGGATAAAAGATGTATCCTAATTACACAGGAAAAGACCCAGGACAAACAACTGCTAAGTATGGTAACCTCCTACAAATAAAGACAGAATTGAAATGTCTATTATACTATTAGTTTTGGCTCAATGAAAAACATTTTCAAGCATTCGGAATGTATCAAAACATTGTGAGGAACATAGAAAATTCCTTCTTCCTTATCCCCTCTACCCACTTTGGCTATTATTGACACTGAGATATTGCGCCGGTGGCTTGCATCCAAATGAAATTCTGAGCCAATGAAACTTTGTGCCAAAGGGTTATGCCAGAATCAACAAGTGATTATGCTAAAATAGCAAGAAAATTTACATGATTAGCTTTACAGTATGAGTGTTTCACCGTGATTATTTTGCCGATCATAAAGGCACAAATTATGTCTTTTAATACTTAAAAATGTAATTAAAAAAGGGACCTATTTGACCCCATAGAAGAGAGATTATACTATCAAGCAACTATTACTTTTCAACCATTTTAAATGGATGATATGTGGAATGAGGTTTAAAATACTCCTGAGATGTTTCCTGCATGGGCATATATGGGAAAACATGTAAAACCATGTATATAATCATGTGTCTATTTTATCACAGTTACACGGGTGAGATAGTCCTGGTCTTAGGTAGCATGACAGGAGAGATGTATGGCAGTTCTGTGAGAGCAGTGAACAAATGCAAAAGAAAAACATCCAAAACAAGTTGTGTAATTTCAACTATCTCGTTAATGTTCTCATGGTGATGTAAATCAGCATAAGGCATTTAAGCAGCAAATTTTCAGTGGGTACCAAATTACTGAAGGGAGTAGAATGCCTCTATTCTAATCTCCTATGGGTTGTAACCTGAGCATGGTCAGAGAAAGAACTTCAATGTGGTCCCATCATAAAAAACAAAACATAAAAAACGCTTTTTCATATGTTTTTGCAATTGCTTTATAATATGGTTTTTTGCAATTTTTTTAATATACAGGGGTGCATCAATCATCTGTGAGTTGGAGGCTAATTTTGATCTGTGCAACTGATTCCACTTTTAACTTAAATCTGCAGATTAGAACCTACCTTTAATTTTTACAATCCACAGTAGAAAGATTGCTTATCATCTGAGCTCTAGCTTTCCACACACACTCTCTCTCCTTCTCCACTAGCTTTAAAAGTAAAAAGCTTTCAACCTTGCACATATCTAGTGTGGTAGCCCCTGTATTTTTATTCTGCTTGTACTTGGGGATGTGTGCTGGAGAACAGTGGGCATGCAGCTGATATGTTACGGCAGGGTCTAACTTATAAAGCAGCCTTCCCCAAACAGTTGGACTACAACTCCTAGAATTCTCCACCACAATGTCTTGCGGCAGGGGTGGAGAACCTTTTTTCTGCCAAGGACCATTCGGATATTTATAACCAGGGACTGGGGTGGGTGGGGGGCGGGGTTTTTGGGATTTCCACGGACTGGGGGCCGGAGTTTGCGGGCAGGAGCCAATCACAAGCACTGGGGGGCGGGGTTTACGGGTTGGAGCCAATCGCGTGGAAGGGGTGGGGTTTGCCGGCGGGAGCCCCGCGGGCCTTAGGTGGGAGCCCCGCGGGCCTTATACGGCCCACGGGCCTGACATTGCCCACCCCTGTGTTAAGGTGAGTAAGTTGGAGAAAATAGAACTTCATTTAAATGCCAGAATTAACAACAACAACTTTACTGATTAGTCTTATGACCATATCAAAGATAAAACGAAATATAAAACGAAATAACAAGAGTACAATTTAACTGATAAAATTGATAACAATACTCCAAAATATTCCATTTTGATAAAGGAAATGTGATAATTAAATAACCTGAAATAATGATAAATACAATACGTGTATATCTAGTCAAAATTCAAATGAGTTCATCACCCCTACATGACACTCCAATCTGTTCAATATAACGGGCTCTCAGCTGAACTGCCTTGTCCACAAACTTGGCAGTCCTATTCACAATAAAAGTATTTGAGCCCGAAAGAAAATAAGATAATCTGTGATTAGAATCCAAGTGAGCTGTTCTTTCCAACAAAGGAGACAGGAATTTAATCCTAAGTGAGTCATATAGTTTACAGTCGAACAAAACATGGGCAATATCTTCTATGGCTGGGACCCCACATAAACAAGTCCTCTCATCATATGACAAACGATGGAAACGACCATATTTAACCATAGAGTCCAACAATTCAAACCTAGCTCTGGAATAGGCCCTTCTCAGATTTTGTGTTAGACTCATCGACACGTATTTTTCGAATTTAAAAATAGTTTTATTCTTAGCTAACCATTTTAATGAACCGTTTCTTGCCAATGTCTCCATGTCCAATTGAGCACTGATATCCCGGGCTCGCTGTTTAAAAATATCCTTTGCCTGTGGTACAGTTATGAGTACCTGTTGAATGGGAAGTCCGTATTGTGTAATAACTTTGGTGAGATGTTTTAGCCAGGATGTGGTAAAATCCATACTTATTTGTTCAAGTAGGCATAATTTGGGAAGCCTATCATGGTCCATTGAATGGACCTTCTGCCAGTAAGAAAAGACCTTTATTACTGTCTGGCTATGTACAGAGTGGATACCTGTTTCTGCTCTAATCGCGGATGCTGACGTGTTTTTATCAACTCCCAGTATACTTCTTAAAAAGCGGGTTTGAACATATTCAAGTGCGGCAGAATTTGTTAGACCCCACACTTCTGCACCATAAGTCAACATTGGGACAATTTTTGCTCTAAATACTTTCAGAATAGGGGTCAAAGTGCCGGGATATTTATAGTTATACAGTTTAGACAGACTTTTGGCACAGACCTCAGCCCTCCCTGCAGTCCTTCTGAAATGATTGTCCCAGGCTCCAGTATCAGTAAAAACCACTCCTAAGTAAGTGAAAAAATTCACTTGTTCTATAGGCTCCCCATTTATTTGCCATTTATATTTAATCCTTTTTCTTTTACAAAAAACCATCACTTTAGATTTAGACTTATTTATAGTTAAAGAGTTATGAACACAATAGACATTCAGCTTTTTCAGGAGTCTTCTCAGGCCGACTTGTGAATGTGCCATCAAAATCATATCATCTGCATATAATAGGACATTCACAAATATGCCATGAATTTTTAACATGTGGGTATCTACGGTACGCATAAACCCTGGAATATCATTAATATAAAGATTGAAAAGCATTGGAGCTAAGATACAACCCTGCCTGACACCTCTATGAGTAGGAATACTTTTGGTTAAAGAGCCATTTACACCAGTTCTTACTTTTAAATAAGTATTTGAATAGAGGGCCTTTACCAGGAACAAAAGTCTGGGCTCCATATTTAAATTAATCAATTTCTTCCATAAAATGTTTCTATCTATGGAATCAAAAGCTGCGGTAAGATCTATAAAAGCAGCGAACACTTTTTTGCCATTTGCCAATTGTTTTGAAATAAGATGATGTAAGGTGAAACAATTATCTATTGTGGAGCGATCTGGTCTAAAACCAGTTTGTTCCTCCACCAGGAGGTTTGTCCTAATTACCCAGTCCTCTATTTTGCCCAAGAGGTGTTTGGCATACATTTTCACAGCAATTCCTATAAGACTGATTGGTCTATAATTTTGTGGGTCAGTCCTATTTCCTTTTTTATATATAGGGACAACAATTGCTACTTCCCATCCTACTGGAATGAATCCTGTGTTGTTTATATAAGAAAACAAACCTGCAAGTAATGGGGCCCACCAGTCAATATGGGTTTTAAAGAGTTCTGGTGGTAAAAAGTCCTCTCCTGGAGCCTTGTTGGGTTTCAAAGAATGGATGATAGATTTGACTTCTGCCACTGACACTGAAGGCCAAAGAGGGAGGTTTTCAAAATATGTAGAATCAATTATACTTTCCTGAAGGGGTCTTTGGTTTGACTCAGTAAATAAATTTGTATAGAATTCCTCCCAGACTGAGGCAGGTATAGGAATGTCAAGTTGAAAATTGTGTTCCTTCAATAAACCCAAGACAGAATTCCAGAAAAATATTGAATTAGTTCCTTTTGCTGATAATTCCAAGTCTGCCCATATTTTAGCTGTATAAAGAGCTTTTTTGGACACAGTAAGTTTCTTATATTCACGCCTGATTTGTAGCATTTTGGATTGATTTTTTATGTTAGGATAACTCTGGGCCATACGCATTGCTGCCCTTAAATGTTTCCTAGTATGTAGACAATCAGAATCAAACCAGTTCATACTGTTTTGAAAATGATTTCTAGCAGGAACTTTATCTATTAGAAATTTCCTCAACGAGCTAGACAAAAGAGCGTATTGTGTCAAGATCTTGTCTAGGCATTGAAAAGGAGTAGAAATAGAATTTCTCCAAGACTGAACCCGCTCTGAGTTTAGATAGGTGGCTAATGCCTTTGTATCTACCTTGACCCACCTAAGTCTTCTGTTTTGCCTAATTTCAATATTTGCTAGTAACCCCTTATCATATGGCATAAATGATCTAATATCTGATCTGGCTGCAAAATAAACTGTAATCGGCTGATGATCGCTGTCTTCTCTCACATGGGCTTGAATATCTGAGAATAACCCAGACTTATTTCGAGAAACACAAATATAATCTAGGACACTACTGGAGTTTCCTGTATGAAATGTAAACGGATATATAAAATCAGATTCTTTGCCTCCTAAAATATGAAGGTTACATTTATAAATTAGTGAGACCATCTGAGAACCCGCCATGTTCCTTTTGGAATCTCTAGAACGCCAGGGTGGGTTATTAATAAGGTAGTCCTCAGGAATAACACCCAGTCATACAAAATCAAATAAAGAAGCCCCCACTCTGGCTGCCAGAATTAACAGGAAAGGGATCTGCAGCTATCCCAGAGCCAAAGTAGACATGAACGGGGCAGCCAGTTTGGGGGGTTCAGCTTGTCACGGAAAGTTATTGCTCTCACTGTTACTGTGTTTTTCTCTCTTGGCATAGAGAGAGAAAGACAGTAAGAGATAACGAAGCAGCATGGGAAATGCAGGGCAAATAACATGTATGGAGGGGGAGACAAGCCAACAGATAAAGGGGGCAGTTTTTCTTCTTAGTGATTAAAACAAAAGCTCAATTGACTTGAATGGAAGGGGTTCTCTCCTAGGTAGGGCATGTGGTACCACCTCTCTCCATCCAGTTTTAAGCAGGGAGGGATTTTCTTTCCAATTCAAGTAGAGAGAGATACTGTTTGATTCTCATTGCCAACTCTAGGGTTGAGCTATTAGCACATACTCTTATATACATGTATTAATGACATCATACAAGTTTCAGACGACTAAGCAAATCATACGGTTGAGTGTACTTTCAAGCATCAACATTCTACCATTAAAAAATTGTAACACGTGAAAATAAAACTCTTAAAGTCAGCAACATGGATGGTGGCAACATGGAAGGTGAATGAAAATAAATATTTTTATTTTATTTTTTATCCCGCCTTTATTATTACTTCTGCTTTCTTTACTAAATGAATTCTATAGAGCATCAGTTAAATAGTAAGAGAGTCAGTTAGACTACACATAGATCTTGTAACAGTTCATTGTGGTTTGCATATGCCAAAGGAATGTATGTCAACCAGGTATAGATGATTGTAATGATAATTAGGAGAGAATTTAATTCTTCTCTGGAGAGCAAATTAAATTATGTTTAGAAAACAATTTTCTCATTAATATTTGAGTGGAAGATCTGTAGTGAAATACAAAGCCTAATCTTCTCAGAAAATGAGAGAGCATTCAGAATATATAATGTAGATTTCCTTGTTACTTGGATGCTTGGGAACAAAAGTCTCAAGTGCCAGTAAAAATGTTTTCTCTAAAAGTTTTAGACAAGATTCTTTATCAAGGACCCTGCATTTGTTGGCTGAAACACATTGATTAGAAGTCACTGTCTCTGACAACTGTTTGAAGGAGGCAACTATAAGCATATTCTCAAGTGTCTGCAAAGTAGAAGCCAAGCATTTTTCCTCTAAATTCTCATTGACCAACATGCATGTTGAAGTGGTCTAGCAAATGTGAAAGTATTCCTTCGGTGTTCAGTAGTTTATCCTTGAATTCTTGATCAGAGATTTTTTTTAGGGGGGGGAGAGAATAAAATAGCTAATATTGAAAACAAACAAACAATACTCTTAGAATGCCCTTTCAAAGTAAGACAACTCTCTTATAGCCCAATGGAAATCAAATCAGGCAGCTTTTCTGTAATGGAAAAGTTAGTTGGTGGGCTAGATAAGGGTTTTTTTCAAAAGACATATTGTGTCTTCAGTTTTCTCATAGAACAGCCTTTCTCAACCTTTTGACCTTGGATGAACCCTTGAAATATTTTTCAGGCCTCGGGGAACCCCTGCACATTCAGGCTCAAATATAGGCCAGAAGTTACAAAATTATACTTTTTTCTTGGTTGGCCTGCATATATGCATTAACAGTGTTCTTAAACTAAAAATAAAGAATGAAACTTACCTCTCTAATGTGAAGTTGCCCGAATTTGAAATTTTTTAAATAAATCTTGATCTCCCAGGGAATCCCTAGTGACCTCTTGCAGATCCCTGGTTGAGCAACCCTGTAGAATGTATGTACTGGATATGACTTTACAGATCATCTAGTCCAGCTGTTACTCAGTGCAGAAATTCACCGAACCATTCTTGGCAGGCCATCCAGGGCACATTTGACAAAACTCCAGTGAGCAGGAGTCTACACTTTTCTAGGCAGGGTAGGAGTGTTCATGAAAGAGAAAGTGTCTTGCATCATACCTGAAACAAATCACCAGGTTCCAGAAGTTCTGCTAAACTGTTTGAGATCAGCCTTGGTTCAGCAGAAACAAAAACAATGTTTTTGCTATTCCTATGTTTTGGCAAAACAAAATCCAGAGGTCTCCTGGGGTGATTTTACTGTACTAGTAAGGCAATCACCCGCTCTCCCCACCCTTACCGTGCATGGACTGTGTACCACCCCTCCATCTTCCTGGGACCTTCCCTTTAGAGCTGTACAGTGCTTTGGATCCGAAGCAGAAAAAGTGCTTACGTTGCACCTGTTAGCACCTCCTTTAAAAAGCCGCTTCTTTTCCTGGGTTGCATGATACCTGTAAATCTCAGGAAAATACCTCTTTGATGTAAGGAGGTGCCGGCTCTGAAGCGCTGTACCTCCCTTCCTTTCTCAGTCACTACCAATGTCCCAGGATGGCATATTTATTTATTTATTTATATTTCTAACTTATATCACCGCCCATCTCCCCCCATTTCCAGAGGGGACTCTGGGCGGTTTACACAAAGCCAGCAATTAAAACATATAAAAATTTATCAAATATAATACATAATACATCTCTATATATAAATTAATTAAATATATAAGACCCAAGAGGCACTGATGTTAAGTTTAAAAGAACTCTACAGAGCAAGCCAACCCCAAGAGGAGCTATTACTCCCCCCATCCCAAGCGAGGTGGCAGAGCCAGGTCTTCAGTTGTTTCCGGAAGGTCATAAGTTGCATATTGCATTGGTTCATCTAACCCCCTTCTTCCCAGTGCCTATCCTACGTCAACACTCGTGTCTGTGCATCTGGTATCCAAGACCCACCACCCCAGCTTTGGCTGTTTCCCTTCCTATCCCCTTATCACTTCTGCCTAGAACTTTTTGGTGTATATCTGGAACAAAAGAGAAATTTCATGTTGGGATCCAAATCCTGAAGCACATTTTTCAGTTTGAGCATGATCACCCCAAGCCAGCTATTCTGTACATGGAATATTTTGCACATCCTATTCCAATGCTTAACAACTTTTTCTATCTGGAAATTTCTCCTGACATTCAGTCTAAATCCCCTACTGGTTTCAACATGTTGGTTCTTGTCTCAACCTCAGGCCTAACAGATTATGGTGTCAAAGTGCCATCCCAGTGTCTGGATGGGAAGAAACGGGAGTAGGATTAAGACTGGCAAGACAGGGTGGCTTTGGGTTCAGAAGCCATCCAATACCAGACAAATACTATCTTTAGTTCTCAATGGGATCACGCTCCTCTGTATGGAACTGGTTTATAACCTGGAGATCTTTCTGGACTCACAGCTCCTACTTGAAGAGTAGGTGGTAACTGTAGCCAGGAGGGCCTCTACATAGCTCTATCTTGTTCACCAGTTACAACCTCTCCTTGAATGAGAAGCTCTACTCACAGGCATTCATGCCTCAATAGAAGAGAATATATATAGCTCAGGGTTGAAAAATAGTCCAGTTGAGAGGTGACTGAGGCATGAATTGTGGAGTCCTTGGTGCTCTCTGAGCTTGGTTGTTTGCTTGCAGCACAGATGATGTTACCTAGTTGGGTAATGAAAAGTCTGGTCTTTTTATAAATGGTCTTTTCCCTACTGGTTTTCCAGGCACCACTGAAACATGGTTATTCTATCAGGCCTTGAAGGTTGGAATGTTACATACATGGCTTGCAGTACAAAGAACCTGTACACATGTTGAATTTGTTAAACTTTGAACTTGATGAGCATTCAGTATCTGATACTTAAGAATTGTTGTGTGAAAGGTGTCTCACAGGTGCAGATAAACTTTGTAAATACACCTCATCCCAACTTACCAGTATGATGGGGACTGCTAAGGGTAGCATGGAGAGCTGCATTTATGTTTTATTCGCAACCTATGATGTTTTTATGCTGAGAAATGTACATCCCCTATGTTAAAATGTCACTCATAATATGATGACAGCATGCAAAGTAATGCTTTTAACTTAAAGCACTTTCCTGTATAACTTGATTGGAAAAATTTTCCCACAATTAAAGAATATATAATCTAGAGAAGTTCTTCTTAAACCTTTCCTTTGGCGGAAAGGATGCCACTGAAATATGTATTCTAATAATTGCAGTGCAATTTGGATGAGTCAGAATTTGTTTCAATTCCAAATATGTTTTGTTTTTAAGTTCTGCAAATTTTACATTCATCTTCAGAAAAAAAAATCCTTGAATCATTAGAGGACTTTGAAGTTATTTTACACTTACTCGGCAATTGAATAACTGAGCCAGCCAAGACAGAGTCTATTCCAAGTCAAACTTTAATGGATTTTCAGATCACTTGAATATTTATAATCTAAGACTGTAAGACTAAACAAGCTGATGAGCCTTTTTTTCCCCAGGCAAAGAGAGAAACTGACCCACTATTAAGCACATTATTCAGTAGTTTTATTTTATTCTGAACAGCCCCCTCCTAGCTGATTATATGAAATAATGGCTCAGAACATATACAACTGCTTTCTACAGGGATAATAATTCCAATCACCAAAGCACATGGCTCCTTCCAAGGAGGAACATATTGCAATAAGGATTTAAAACAAAAACTTGATGCTTTGCAATGTCTACAGAACTGAAGGATACTCTTGTGTAAAATTGCAAATGATCAAGGCTATAAATCAATTGTTTCACAGGTGTTCGTTTTTTTCCAAAATATAAACACCACCATGGAAAGATGAAGGATTGGTGGGGTTGGGAAAAAGGCATGATGAAACTCCTTCTTTGAGTCGATCTGTCAACGTATTTCATAGGGAACTACAAATTGTGATTTTGAGAACAACTAATGAAAGGAAGATTTGAAACTAAATGGTGGAATGATAGTGTTTCCAGCCCTGTTGTGCAGTACCCTAAAAATCTGGAAAGGAAAAGTCAAATCATTTTTATTACCATCTTATAAAAGCAATGTTATAGGAAACTTAGAAATAAGGACCTTAAGGCACTGTTTTTGCAACACTTAGAAGGAAACGAAGTAAAAAAAAACCACACACACAATTTACTTTAGATAAAATTCAGTGGAATTTACATGGCAATTTAAATGTTTCTTTTTCCCTCCCGCACAGAGTTTCTCTTGCCAATCCATCTGGCCACTACCTGTTACGTTAGAACAGGATCCCTGATACCATGGTCAGGATTGCAGGTAAAAGAAATGGTGATGGCATAGCGAGTGCCCCAGTGGACCTTTTCAACATGGTGGAGGTTCTCCGAGCCAGATGTGAAAAAGGAAACCCGGCCTGCAAAACAAGAATCTACAGTCAGGAGGGGGACAAGATTCAGATCATTTACCTGACTACTGATTCCTAGGATTATATCATCAGCTACTCATCCAGGGACATAAGTTGTCCAAGAGCTGACTGTTATCTGATGGTAAAGCTATTCTGTTCCCAGACCAAAATAATGCTATACAATGAACAGGGTTTAAGAAAGCCTGATAAGTACTTTTTTTAAATGTGTATATGCTTAGTTCTGGAATTATTAAAAGAAAGGTTTCAGCAGGGTTCAACAGCGCAGAAAAAAACATCTCCTTTGAGCACAGTCTTAGTGAACAGGACTCTTGATTAGGGGTGTGCATTGCTTTGGCTTTGAAGGGGAAAAGGTAACCCTATGAACAACTCCTTAAACCAAATAGGTCTTGTCCTGGAATCAGTCACTACAGATGGTGATTCAGGGAAAAGATCCAGCTCTTTTAAAGAGTTGCCAACCAGTGCTAAATGAGCACGCCTGCACACTCCAAAGCACTTTTTTTTTCATGTACAATCAGAAGTGCTGCATAGCCTACCCTTGGTTCAACTCTGTGCCTTTTCTAGAATGAAGCCTTCTAGAAGAGGTTTCATTAATCTATTTTCTTACATTCTAGACTAAAACTACCCAGCAGCTACTTTAATAGGTAGAGCAGAGCTTTCCAAACTTTTCATGTTGGTGACACACTTTTTAGACATGCATCATTTCGCGACACACTCTTACAGCAGGGCATCATTTCGCGACACTCTTACAGCAGGGCACAAGGCAGGCACTAGGACCTGCGCGGAATCACAGCAGGTTTGGAGGCAGCAAGGCACAAGGCAGGCACTAGGACCTGCGTGGAATCCTGGCAGGGCTCGGAGGCAGCAGCAGCCGTGACACACCCAGACACTGCAGCCGACACACTAACGTGTCCCGACACACAGTTTGGAAAGCTCTGAGGTAGAGCATAGCTTTCCAAAGTGTGTGTCACGACACACTACTGTGTCGCCTACGGTGTCTTGGTGTGTCGCGCTAAAACCTGGAAGCGCTGATGGGGGGAACTGGAAGAAGCAGCACCACCGCCAATCAGTGCCACCACCACCGCCGCGCTGATTGGCGGGGGTGCCGCTTCCCCTCATCAGTGCTTCCGGGTTTTAGTGCGCCACATCAGGACACTGCAGGCCACGCCACCGCCGTCGGTGTGTGTCGCCAACATGAAAAGTTTGGAAAGCTCTGAGGTAGAGAATCTTATCTCCCCATATTAAAATGGACTACGAGACCATTTATGTGGGCTGTGTAACATGCTTGGATTGCTTATGTATCGAGCTCTACCATGGTACAATCAATCAATTCAGGTGTGCCCCAGTCTTTAGCAGTTTTGCGAGAGACTAACAAAGTAGCTAGTAGTCTAAGTAGGGAGACAACAATGAGAAAAAGACTACTGCACCAACTCTAAACAAAGTGGCCACTGGATGGTGCTATAAATAGATAAATGTTGCATCACTTGGTGAAGAGAAAGAGAAGCTTGCTTTGTACACGCAATTAGGAATAAGCACTAAAAATGTTTAGACAAAGAGACACAGATCACAAGTCATATTATAGTTTTCCTGAATAAAATATACTGCAACGTATGAGTTTCCTATGAAAATCATGGGGTTATATGGCAAACATCTTAGATGCTGTACACCATTCAGTGAAACTATTTAGTCAACAGGGTAGTGTCTCATTATTCAACACCTAACTGAATTTGAATATACATTTTTTTCCATTTGCTAGAAAATATTCAGCAAGCACAAAATAAAACGTTATATTTAAATTTTGTATGTTGTTGCTTTGATTTCATAATATTAGCCACGTTAAACAAATCGGCAGTAATATACAGCAAATGTGTTCAAAACATTTTGGGGTAGGAAAATGCTAGCAACCACAGCTCTCTCTTTCTAGCCCCCACCCTATTAACTCCCAACCGTCTCATACTGTTACAAAACTATCACATTATGAAAAGGAAATGCAATTTCTGTTACCAGAATAGAAATCAACATCCCAGTAACTGAAATTTCTGATCGTGAAACTGGTCTATTGTTGGAGTGAATGTGGTACTGAACATCAGATTCACATTGCAATACTGAATTGGGCTTGGGGGTGAACACTATCTTCTACCTTAGTGGCCCTACTTTCACAAGTGAATCCTTCTTCCAGAATAGCAGAAGCAGCAATTATTTGCACTCTCTCTTCTACACACCTTTCAAGAAACCATACATATTTACAGTGTAACACAAGGGTCAGATGCATTGCAAGTAAGTCTCTACAATTAGGATGTACAACTTCTGCCAGCTCAAGGGCTGCAGTCCAAAAGCGGTGGGGTCACTTCTATTTTATTGTATTATGGTGGGGAGGGTTATAACAGCAAAACTACAACAGTGAAAGAGGCACCTTTTTATTCATGAAAAGACCACTTTTTTTTAACTCATGCCTGTTTTTTCCTCCCCACCAGCAGAAAAGGAAGGTCGCAGTATCATAGCTCCCTCTACTAAAGGACTTCAAGCCATATATTCTTCTTTGGGAAAGCAGTGCAGGGATGCTGGGAGTGGGAGGGCTGGGAAGGATGGGCAGAGGTAGGCAAAGGAAGGCTAGAAAGAGAAGCAGAGAGGCAGTAAGATGCTGAAACGGTTGGGAAGGCAGGGGGAGAAGGAGCCACTCACGGATTGAGGGGGCTGGAAGAAACAGGAGCCCAGCAACGGGAAGCAGCAGGTGGGCAGAGAGACAGTTGGGTATTTCAAGAAAATGGAGGGGGCATTGCCGGCCACAGCAGACCCTAGTTATATTACACATTTTGCATTCTTTCTATGGAGCATCAGCAGAAGATTCCCCAGGGAGGGATTATGTTGCTTTAATTTAACAGCTAATTAAACTATTAACTACACAAATTAACTACCTATGAGCAGTAACACTACTCCGGTGCAAGATTTCAAGATCTTGCTATCTCCAAATGTAGAGTTTCCTAAAATGACAAACTACAGACAGAACTGAGAAAGAGATTTTATTTTCTCATTTGCTGAGAAAAAGTTATTATTCTGAGAACTCCTTGAAAAATATACGCGTATTTTCAAAACCTCTTCTGAAAAACACCTATCCATTATGATTTCACCTATGGGTGGTTTCAAGGGTTGGGTGTACTGAGAGTCTGGCATGACCCTGAAAGGCAAACAAGCATCCTGTTTCTTCAAGAGAAAAGCTCACTCTGTTGATAGAGAGCTTTGGAGAAAGAAAACTTATTAAATGATGAAGATTGCTTTGCCAAATCTGCTATCAGGAACTCCCCCTTCCAGCATAATTACACATAATCCAACTATCTGGATAACTTAAGGCACATCTCTTATACACTGTTTGAACTGTGTGTGGCTTCTCCAAAAGGATCCCTAGATCCCTCGCATGCGCAGTTTACAGTAGGGTTTGCACTCCTATGAGAATCTAATGCCGCCGCTGATCTGACAGGAGGCGGAGCTCAGGCAGTAATGCGAGTGATGGGGAGCGGCTGTAAATACAGATGAAGCTTCGCTCGCTTGCCCACCGCTCACCTCCTGCTGTGCGGCCCGGTTCCTAACAGGCCACGGACCGGTACCGGTCCGTGGCCCGGGGGTTGGGGACCCCTGTGCTAGGATACATAAAGTAGTGGGAGGAACACAGAGAAATCTGGTGAGAACTTCAGGGACCACACCGGTGGAAATGAGCAGCCATGGCTAAGGGCTTTTAATCCCACCTGATAACTACTATCTGAATTTTAGGCAACTATTGCTAATGCTTCTCTTGCTCTAAAACAGTTTAAATTATTAAGATCTATTAAAAGGAGTTTTAAAAAATACAAATGCTTTAATGTAACTGATGCCCACAGAGAAACAAAATTGCTCTTATTGTGCAAAACTACTAATTAAAATTACTGAATAGTTCTTTTCTTGCCAATTCTGTAATTATTGTAAGCTTTAAAGTAAAATATATTATTAACTTTCTAATAACCTGCCACAGCTGGAAGAAAAAGAACAAGATTTTTCCTAACCCCAAACTGTATAGATGAAACCAGAAAGTCACTTTCTATGCATGCCCCAAAAATAAGAGGCAGCCCTCTTTCCTCTTTTGCCAACTAGGCAGTTGGAAAATGGATAAACTGTGCATCCTAATTTAAAAAATGCCAATGTAGTACATAATAAGACTTTTAAAAAATAAATCTCCCACGACTTGTATCTACCAAGAGTTCCCCAGTAATTTAAACAATGTAGCTATTTAGCCCTACTCATATAAGTGGACCTTTAGTATTTATGGCATATGGATATGAACAGATTCTCATCTCAACCCAGCATGAGAAAGAAACATACAGCAGTAGAGTTACTAATTATAAATGTGTGCAGAAAATTTAAATGCAGAGACAAGGGATGGTGCAGCTTTTATCAGGTCTGCCCCTAAATATAACTTAGATCCATTCAATTTTCTTGTGTTCAACAGAAGGCCAGGACATTTATTTGTGTAAGAACTCACATTTTCATTTCAAAGTACACATAATACATGTTGAGACTTCACTAAGAAAAACTGTTTCAAACTGCCATATTACTAAGATGTAGAACTGCTAAGGAAATTCTTTACCATCATTAACACTGCAAAAAATACTGTACTTATGAAAAAAATACTTCAACTTTTCTCAAAAATGGGTAAATTTAAGTAATGCCATCTCTACTAAATTGATCAACAGTAAGAATGAAGTTATCTGTGAAAAGAAAGCATATGATTATACAGTATATGAAGTTTAATGTTAGCTTATATATGTTCACATCTGACTACTTATATTTGCATGGAAGGGTATGTTAAAATTCTGGCTTATTAATGAATGAGCATCATAGTGTTCACCTGTCAGTGAGAATGGCTATCAAACCTATGCAGCCCCTGGCATGGTCCGTTGCCCCATCAAAACCAATAAATTAGTTCAAGAGCAAGAGCAAAACCAAGACTGAAATATAGCTTCTGACTTTTGTTCAAAAGTTCCTAGTTTGTATAATATAACAAATAACCCAGAAATAAAACTGCCTGAATCCGTTAGCCTCTCCTTGCTACTGGGAATAATGGAACAGCATGTGCTAGCATGTTGCTCATTCTCTGGGAAGACAGAAGGCTGAGGAAATCTAGATATCCCAGAAGTAAAAAGCAAATATAAATACCAATGATGAGATACAGACCTACGCTATAAACTTATTATTCAGGGCACATGGGGAAGGGGAAGAGGAAAAACCCAACATTGTAAGCCACCAGAAAAAAACCAATTTCATTAGTTCAAATGAGTTTGTATAATGCTTGTTCAACTATAAATAATCTGAGATTCTGAAATGAGAACTTTGCACCATAATAGCACTGCATTTTCTACATATTTCTATAAGGGTATCTAAAAACTTTTTTTTTTAATTTTAGGCATCTCACAAAAACAAGCTACAGTAACAGTGTATTACATATAAAGCTCAGGAAGTCTGATGGATTCAGGCCTAGACATGAGCTTTGGGAATTCAGCTATGCTTATTTTGAAATGGAAATTTACTTCGAAATGGACCTCAATTGACCTGGAGAAGGCTTCCTGGTTTATACACTGCTTTGAAGGCTGCTCATGGAGAACTACTCTTGTCAAATGAGTCAATCTCATGCCCTAAGACTCTACTGTAAGGGCAGAGGACTTTGTTCCCTTAGTTTTACTTTCTTTCAAATCAACTGCCCAAACCAAGTAAAGGAGAAAGGGCTCTGCTTTGAAGGGATGCCCCTGGGAAATGTCATAGATTCAAATTGGTTTGGAAGTTAAGTCAAGCTATTTCCTGCTCTTTGGCACTTTAGGTAATTTTTGCTTCAAGGCAGTACTTATTACGTTATGACCCTCTACAGAGGTCTTTCCTGTCAAATATGTGGAGCCTTCCCCCACCCCCCACTCCCTTACTGAGATCACTAAAAGCCTGTGATATAGAAAAATTTCTAGCAAAGTTCCTGTTTGTCACCAAAGATTTATAGTAGAGACTTTTAAATAAACCCTGTAAAATTTAAGAGGGATGAAATATGTTTGGCAGGGTTGGGTATTAGGGTTGTGCAATACAGAGAAGTGGGACCCTCCACCTGAGTGCCTCCAATCCAGTCAAAGCAGTCCATTCCTCTCAGACGACATCTTTTCTGCACCTGATATTGCTCTATGGTGGCTGCTTGAGCCAAAAGGCCAATAGTTTACAAGGGTTTCCCAGTATCTCTGTTTCATGTGATTAAATGAAAATTGAGTATCAAGCACTTGGAGGGGATTAAGTTTCAATTCATCAGACATAGAAACTTTATATAGATACACTGTAGGTTGTCTTGCATAAGTACCCAAAAGTTCCTTAATTTTATTTTCCATATTTTCTTTATATTTTTTATTCTTTTTCCATGAAGTATAAGCAGTAATACAACCATGAATGTTTGCTTTAAAAGCACCTCAAATAATGAAGACATGCACTGATACGTAACATTCTTCAAAAATCTTGTTGAATCTGTCTTATAAAAAATTATCAATTATGTATTTAAATACCATCTTGAAAAAATAGGATTCTTATAATAATTGATAGTGTTATTGGAGTATGAGTGCATATTGCAATAGGATCTCTATTACAGTCAAGGATCAAGATACTAAGAAATAGTCAAGTCAAGAACAAGTATGATAACATTGAAAAGAAAGTATATTCTTGTTGTGAAGGATTTTTTTTAATCCGTTCAATCGTGTCCGATTCTCAGAGACTGCTTGGACAAGTCCCTGCAGTTTTCTTGGCAAGGATTTAAAAATTGCCATATATCTTCAATATATACTGTAACTTGTAAGAGAGTTAAATGTTAGCTAGAGCAAAGGAGATTGTTACCTTGTTGTGGTGCTGGAGCTTGAGCACCTCAATGAAACTATGAGCTAAACCGTGAAGGGACACCCAAGACGGGAAGGTCGTGGCAGAGAGGTCAGACTAAATACGATCCCTGGGGAAGGTAATGGCAACCCACCCCAGTATTCTTGCCGTGAAAACTAAATGGATCAGTACAACCAGAGATATGTCGGTATACCATCGGAAGATGGGACTCCCAGGTCGGAAGATGGTCAAAATGCTACTGGGGAGGAACAGAGGATACGTTCAACTAGCCCCAGATGTGATGACGCAGCTAGCTCAAAGCCGAAAGGACGGCTAGCGGCCGACGGTGCTGGTGGTGAACGACGAATCCGATGTTCTAAAGATCAACACACCATAGGAACCTGGAATGTAAGATCTATGAGCCAGGGCAAATTGGATGTGGTGATTGGTGAGATGTCAAGATTAAATATAGACATTTTAGGTGTCAGTGAACTGAAATGGACTGGAATGGGCCACTTCACATCAGATGACCACCAGATCTACTACTGTGGACAAGAGGACCACAGAAGAAATGGAGTAGCCTTCATAATTAATAATAAAGTGGCTAAAGCAGTGCTTGGATACAATCCAAAAAACGATAGAATGATCTCAATTCGAATTCAGGGTAAGCCATTTAACATCACAGTGATCCAAATATACGCCCCAACCACAGATGCTGAAGAAGCAGAAGTAGATCAGTTCTATGAGGATCTGCAGCACCTACTGGATAATACACCAAAAAGAGATATTATTTTCATTACAGGAGACTGGAATGCTAAGGTGGGTAGTCAAACGACACCTGGAATTACAGGCAAGCATGGTCTGGGAGAACAAAATGAAGCAGGACATAGGCTGATAGAATTTTGCCAAGACAACTCACTGTGCATAACAAACACTCTCTTCCAACAACCTAAAAGACGACTTTATACATGGACTTCACCAGATGGTCGACACCGAAATCAGATTGACTACATCCTTTGCAGCCAAAGGTGGCGGACATCTATACAGTCGGTAAAAACAAGACCTGGAGCTGACTGTAGTTCAGATCACGAACTTCTTATTGCAAAATTTAGAATCAGACTAAAGAGAATAGGGAAGACCCACAGATCAGTTAGATATGAGCTCACTAATATTCCTAAGGAATATGCAGTGGAGGTGAAGAATAGATTTCAGGGACTAGATTTAGTAGATAGGGTCCCGGAAGAACTATGGACAGAAGTTCGCAACATTGTTCAGGAGGCGGCAACAAAAAACGTCCCAAAGAAAAAGAAAACCAAGAAGGCAAGATGGCTGTCTGCTGAGACACTGGAAGTAGCCCAAGAAAGAAGGAAAGCAAAAGGCAACAGTGATAGGGGGAGATATGCCCAATTAAATGCAAAATTCCAGAGATTAGCCAGAAGAGATAAGGAATTATTTTTAAACAAGCAATGTGCTGAAGTGGAAGAAGACAATAGAATAGGAAGGACAAGAGACCTCTTCCAGAAAATTAGAAACATCGGAGGTAAATTCCAGGCAAAAATGGGTATGATCAAAAACAAAGATGGTAAGGACCTAACAGAAGCAGAAGAGATCAAGAAAAGGTGACAAGAATATACGGAAGATCTGTATAGGAAGGATAATAATATTGGGGATAGCTTTGACGGTGTGGTCAGTGAGTTAGAGCCAGACATCCTGCAGAGTGAGGTTGAATGGGCCTTAAGAAGCATTGCTAATAACAGGGCAGCAGGAGACGACGGTATCCCAGCTGAACTGTTTAAAATCTTGCAAGATGATGCTGTCAAGGTGATGCATGCCATATGCCAGCAAATTTGGAAAACACAAGAATGGCCATCAGATTGGAAAAAATCAACTTATATCCCCATACCAAAAAAGGGAAGCACTAAAGAATGTTCAAACTATCGAACAGTGGCACTTATTTCACATGCCAGTAAGGTAATGCTCAAGATCTTGCAAGGTAGGCTCCAGCAATTAATGGAGCGAGAATTGCCAGATGTACAAGCTGGGTTTAGAAAAGGCAGAGGAACTAGAGACCAAATTGCCAATATCCGCTGGATAATGGAGAAAGCCAGGGAGTTTCAGAAAAACATCTATTTTTGTTTTATTGACTATTCTAAAGCCTTTGACTGTGTGGATCGTAACAAATTGTGGCAAGTTCTTGGTGGTATGGGGATACCAAGTCATCTTGTCTGCCTCCTGAGGAATCTGTATAACGACCAAGTAGCAACGGTAAGAACAGAGCACGGAACAACGGACTGGTTTAAGATTGGGAAAGGAGTACGGCAGGGCTGTATACTCTCACCCTACCTATTCAACCTGTACGCAGAACACATCATGCAACGTGCTGGGCTTGAGGAATCCAAGGCTGGAGTTAAAATCGCTGGAAGAAACATTAACAATCTTAGATATGCAGATGATACCACTTTGATGGCTGAAAGCGAGGAGGAGTTGAGGAGCCTTATGACGAAGGTGAGAGAAGAAAGTGCAAAAGCTGGGTTGCAGTTAAACCTCAAAAAAACCCAAGATTATGGCAACCAGCTTGATTGATAACTGGCAAATAGAGGGAGAAAAAGTGGAGGCAGTGACAGACTTTGTATTTCTAGGCGCAAAGGTTACTGCAGATGCTGACTGCAGCCAGGAAATCAGAAGACGTCTACTTCTTGGGAGGAGAGCAATGGCAAATCTTGATAAAATAGTTAAGAGCAGAGACATCACACTGACAACAAAGGTCCGCATAGTTAAAGCAATGGTATTCCCTGTAGTAACCTATGGCTGTGAGAGCTGGACCATAAGGAAGGCTGAGCGAAGGAAGATAGATGCTTTTGAACTGTGGTGTTGGAGGAAAATTCTGAGAGTGCCTTGGACTGCAAGAAGATCAAACCAGTCCATACTCCAGGAAATAAAGCTAGACTGCTCACTTGAGGGAATGATATTAAAGGCAAAACTGAAGTACTTTGGCCACATGATGAGAAGACAGGATACCCTGGAGAAGAAGCTGATGCTGGGGAAAGTGGAAGGCAAAAGGAAGAGGGGCCGACCAAGGGCAAGATGGATGGATGATATTCTGGAGGTGACAGACTCAACCATGGGGGAGCTGGGGATGGTGACGGCCGACAGGAAGCTCTGGCGTGGGGTGGTCCATGAAGTCACGAAGAGTTGGAAGCGACTGAACGAATAAACAACAAAAAGAACAATATTATGATTTAGCAAAGAATCTAAAACTTGATTAAAACCTATAAGCATAATTATCTGATTCACAGCTAAACTAAAATATATTAAAAACACTTATGTAAAATAACTGGATGGTCCTTAGTATGGCCGTAGTAATTTATAAATATAAGATGGTTATTTAAGCATTTAATAATCATTTTTTTAAAAAAAATTCCTTCTGAATCATTATTCTAGTTCCACTACAAATTTTGAAGATTTGTTAATCAAAAATACTATACCTGTAAAAAGATTTTGAGTATCTGACCAAAGATCTTTCTCATGGGATACTTTCTGAAAAACTAAAAAAGGCCTGAAAAATAAAAATAATAAAAAAGAAATAACATTTGAACATTTGATAAGAAAATTAAAAATAATAAATGTCTTTTAAAAACACTAGAAAAATGCAAAACAAAAAATAAAAAAATCCTAATGTTGGCACATCTCCCTCTAAACATATACAGTATAAAGCTAGATACAAAATAAGACTGCTACTTTTTTCCTTTAATCAGTTTCAGAGCAAAAACAACAACAAAAAAAGAAGTTTATGCAGCCTCCAGATTAAAAATTGTCACCTAGACTACAGGGATAAACAAAAAAATAGGTGGAAAAAGAAAAAAAAGACCTTGGGCACAGAGAGAATCTTCTAGCTGTGCTCCTGTCCTCTGAAGATGCCAGCCACAGCTACTGGCGAAACGTTAGGAACCAAATCTGCCAGAACACGGTCACACAGCCCGGAAAACCCACAACAACAATCTACTTTGTCTTCAAAAAGTTGCTTTTAACAGAATAAATTTAGTCATTCTAAAAGATTAAATCATAACCTAGAACTTTTACTGTGATAAGCAATTTCACATAATTTTCTTTATTAGATTTTTCTTGTGAGTCAGGAATAAATTCAGCTTTTGACTGTTCCTTAATTGATATCATTTGTACTATTAGAGATGCTCAGGACAAAGTATATAATTACTGTGATGCAACAAATCAGCATTTTAAAAATTTATATACTGAAGTTTATTATACTGAGACAAATTTACTGAGAGAGAAATCAATCATTTAAAAAATAATCTATTTTTTTTAAAAAACATTATACATAACCAAGCTGTTTAGCTAGTTGCACCTTTACCTATTCAGGAATTAATGAATACTATTAAATCTATGAAAAGAGGAAAAGAGTGACATAAGGCCTTGACTTAAACCTCTATATTGTTGCGGAATTTATTCTGATGGGGTTTTTTATTAAGTTTTTCTACTTCTTTAATAAGACTTATATAGCTGTGTTTGTGAAGACTGGTAAAGATTCAGCTGATTCAGTTATTTTTTTCACTAGGCATATATTGTGATTTCTATTTCTTGATGGAATCCTAATGGTCAACATTAAAACCATTTTATGCATAGCTAAAAGGTTACTATGAGACTCTTCTGAAATCATGTCAGGGGCTTGGTTCTTTTTTAAATCAAGTTTCTATTGTATTTCTAGCATTAAAAGCTTCAGGGCATATTTGGAGGAGTATGGTTTTGACTCTTATTCACATGATAAACATACACTCTGGGATAACCCAATGCATTAGCAGCATCTAAAACTCCTGAATTAATACCAGAAGTGTAATGTGTTCTGTATGATTCCAAATCTACAGCATTTGTTAAAGAGTACTGTTAAAGTAGATATAGGTTACCTGCAAGAATTTTGGATTAAAATTATATTAACAAATCAAAAGTTAAATATCTTAAAGAATAATATGTGTATTTCTTATTATCTTAAGATGTGGTTAATTCAACAAAAGATTTTTTTTCCATGTTGGTTGAGCACCTCAGAGAATGTTTAAAGGAGTTGCCTGCCAACTGCATTATTCTGGAAACGTAAAAGGATGGAGGAAACACTTAGGCATATTATATAGGCTTGCCCCATTATCCTGTTTTGCTTTAATGTTAATAGAGTTTGGGGAAGAGTGATAAAGATTATCAATTATATATGCAATGTTTGGAGTCTATCTCTATATGAAGAACTGTGGGACTTTGCAAAAGTATTACTTTTTTGCAATGGAAAGACAGTGTCATTCCAAAGGCTGTCAAAAGACAGCAACAGCTTTGTGGCAAAACTGCTTTGCTGTGAGGCACAGAAGTGGGGCAGGGCTTGGTTTATAAAGCCACATCCAAAGGCTGAAGGCTTGACTGAAGTGAAATACCCCTTTGAGATTTCACTTACATAAGCCTAGTGTGGTCATATTTAAAACCTTAATAAAATGTATTTAATTCAGCTTCAAATAAGAGAACAGTGGAGAGATTATGAGCTTCTTCCAGGTATCACCTGACAAAGATGATGCCTTGCTGATCACACATCTGAGTCTTCCTAAGGACTTGTTCTAAAGAGACCGAATAAGGAGCTTCAGATTATTAGGAAGGGGGCCCCGTACCTGACCTATCTTGTGTAATGCTCTGTTTGTCATCCCTTCAGCACAAAAAAGTTCTCCCACTAGCAAAGAAAGGTTTTACTTTATTAAAATAATGCTCAGGGGAAAAAGGATCTGATTAATTAGAAGCTTGTTCATAAAGGTAATGTAAGCATGGAGAAAAGCAATTATATCCAGCAAAGGGCATAGTTTCAAAAGACCAAAGGACCAATTACTGAAATTCCTTCTGTAGGAAAATTATGAATTTATTTGACTGCATATTGTTACATGTAGAACATGATTATGGTGATTTAAGAGTTTTTCACTGCACCTACTTCCTTCCCTGCTTCTTCCTTTTTTCCATTTCATTTCCCTCCTACAGTTAAAAATTACATCATTTTTCTGGACATATTCCTCTGTTTAACCTACCACTAGCATCTGCCAATTTTATCAAGCTATTAATGCTTTTAGGTGTTGCCACAATACATTATGTTTTTAAAAAATACATTGTTAAAAGTTAACAATATAGAGCTAATTGAAATGGCAAAATATACACATTAGGATGCCTGCATGGGGACTGTGATTGTGCTAAAAAGGCGACATGTGAAGCTGTACAAATGTCGACTCAATTATAACATTGATGCCTCAGTGATTTAGATTCTCAGGGATCCCTAAGAGATATTGGCCATAATTTACCTCAAAATTAATTATGCTTAAACTTAGATGGCCACAATTCAAGAGCAAGCAGAACCCCAGGGCCTAAGTGGACTCCGAGTGGTCTTCAAAGGCTTCTTTTTGCATAACAGTTCAGAGAAGGGGGAGCAGGAATTTGTCTGCAGCTTTTCCCTTTCTCTTTTTTTCTTCCAAGCTCTTTGAGCCTGTAAATGGGATTAAGGAAAGGCAGAAATTTATCTCACTTATCTCATAGAAATTGGGGGAAAGGGAAGCTTGAAGACATTTTTGTTACATAAATTCAAGAGAAAACAGAGTCAATGTATTGTCGAAGGCTTTCACGGCCGGAGTTCAATGGCTGTTGTGGGTCTTCCGGGCTGTGTGGCTGTGTTCTGGAAGTTGTGGTTCCTAACGTTCCTAACGCTCAGACCCATTGTAAGTGCCATTGGCTCCCCGACATATGAATTATCCAAACATTTGGCAACCCTTTTACAGACCCACATCGGACAGACTCCATCCCACATCAAAGACTCAGGACACTTCATCAACAAAATCAGCACCCTAAAACTCAACCACATGGACAAACTGGTCAGCTTTGATGTGGTCTCCCTGTTTACCAAGGTGCCAGTAAGGGACACCCTGGCACTCATCAAGCAAATCTTCCCAGAAGACATTACAGCTTTATTTCAACACTGCCTAACAACTAGTTACTTTCAATGGGAGAATGAGTTCTACGAACAGATGGATGGCGTCGCCATGGGAAGCCCCCTGAGCCCAGTCATAGCAAACTTTTACATGGAACACTTTGAAAAACAGGCTTTGGAATCGGCACCCATTACACCAACAGTCTGGTTCCGGTTCGTGGATGACACCTTCGCAATTTGGAGTCATACTGAAGAAGAACTGGAGAAATTTCTGGACCACCTAAACGGCATCCACCCCAATATACAATTCACCATGGAAAAAGAAACTGATGGCAAACTTCCATTTTTAGATACGCTGGTCATACGCAATCCGGACCTCAAACTAGGACACAAAGTATACAGGAAACCCACCCATACGGACCGATATCTACACAAAAATTCCAATCACCACCCACGACAAAAGAGAGGCATGATCAAAACCTTGGTAGATCGTGCTAATCGAAACTGTGAAACCCAATTTCTCAACAATGAACTTAACCATCTGAATTGGGTCCTACAGGCAAATGGCTATTCCAAGAATGAAATAAAAAGAGCCATCAAACCAAGAAAACAACATCCAACTGAAGAAAAACAGCCCCCCACAAACAAAGTATTCCTGCCCTACATCAAAGGAGTCACTGACCGCATGGGAAAACTGATGGAAAAACACAACTTTCAAACAGTCTTGAGACCCACCAGAAAAATACAACAAATGCTAAAATCAGCAAAAGACAAAAGGGACCCCCGCACCGCTGCAGGAGTATACCGCATACCATGCATCTGTGGACAAGTATACATCGGAACCACAAAACGAAGTATTCACACCAGGATAAAAGAACATGAAAGACACTGCAGACTACAGCAACCAGAAAAATCTTCAGTAGCTGAACATGCTCTCAAGCAAACGGGACACAAAATCCTATTTGAAAACACAGAAATACTGGACAACACCAAAAGCCACTACACCAGATTATACAGAGAAGCCATTGAAATTCACAAACACCAGCACAGTTACAATAAAAAAAGAAGAAAGTTTAAAAATTAGCAAAACCTGGCTACCAGTCCTGAAAAACACAGCCTGCAAAAGGTCAACGAACTCAGTCCAACCACCAGGACATGGGAATACTTCTCACAATGAACATGCTAATCACGCTCATCAGCCACTCGTTAACATTTCAACACAACAAAAAACCCCACCTAATCTCCTATAATTTAGCTCTATAAATAGAACATTGCCACTCTACCTGGGCACAGAGATTTTGCTTCTATCTGTGCTCCTGCCCTCTGAAGATGCTGGCCACAGATGCTGGCGAAACGTTAGGAACCACAACTTCCAGAACACGGCCACACAGCCCGGAAGACCCACAACAGCCACAGAAAACAGAGTCCTTTTCTTGAACCCTCCCCAAGGCAAAGAGCTGAAAAAAGAGGCTAAGGTAGCAGTTAGTGGGGGGGGGGGGATCCTGCATTCTTTAGTGAAAAACAATTCTTTTTCTTCCTTTGTAATAATCTGGTTTTTTAAAAAAGGAAGAACAGCAGAAGAGCTCCAGCTATTTCTTGGCATCTCAGACTGCAGTGCAAGTAAAAGAAATCCATGCCTTCCTATTCCTCTGCATACAGTATATCTGTAAGACTTGGGAAACGTTTCTCCTATGAAATGTTTTTCAAGTAAAATGTATATTAAGCCCTAAGTAATGATGAAATGATGATATTTGTGGGGGTGTCAGTCTTGACTCCTGCCTGGATTAGTCCCTGCAGTTTTCTTGGCAGGATTTCGGAAGTGGTTTGCCATGGCCTCCTTCTAGGGCTGAGAGAGTGACTGGCCCAAGGCCACCCAGCTGGGTGAAATAACCTAGATTAGCTTTCCATAACTCAGGTTCCTCCAGATATCCTGAGACCACAACTGCCAAAACTCCAAGCCAGTGTGGCCAATGGAATGTATCTAAAGAATACCAGGCTGGGGAAGGATAGACTAGATGACCTACAGATCCTTTGTAATGCTACATTATTATGAAGTTTCAATAGGATAGTGAAACTTCAGTGGAAGGCTATCATGGCTGAATCATTTGGAAACCTATGAAATCAAAACAGATATAGGTTTAACTATTTGCATGTTTACTCTATATATTTCATGTGCAATATTTCTAAGCATACCACCCCAAGATTATTATCTGAGTCTCCCTGTTTATATTTCAACCTCCATTTCTACCAACAAAATTGTTTGAAAACTAACAATTCACAAATCAGGCTTATTTATTTATTTAAAAATTAATGTTGCTCTTCAAAACCAAGTTTTCCCATGTAATGTAACCAAGTTACAATACATATTTGCTTCCCATTTGTTCTTGTAATAGATGGGAGGTAGAAATCACAGTTCTTACTTATATAACATCGGAATGATGAAAGGTATAATAATACCAAAGACTATTGTAAGAGAAAAGCAATTATGCAGCAGATATTGGTGGAGATAACCCTAGATAACTCTTAAGTCAGAAGCTGTCACTTTTATTTGTACTTATTTCTACTGCACTTCTAATGTATTTGTTAAGTATATTTCTACCCTGAAGATACCGATACACAAATTGGGAAGTTGTGTTCAAAGGAAGATATTAAAAACACAGCATAAACTAGTAGGATCTGCAGAGCAAAGAAAGTTCTACCTGCTCGAGGTTCTACAGTCCTATTTGCACCTTCGTCCATAAAGACAAACCGTCCACCACCAAAGTCTTCTGAATAGTCTGAGAGGTAAAGCAGTGATGTGTAATCAAAGGAGCCATAGGTCACCTACAAAGGAAAGATAAAGTACTGAATATCATAGGGAATTCTTTGTAGAAACTTGGGGGTTGTAGTGGGTCTACAGTTGCATAGGTCCTGGAAGAAATTGATTATTTGAATCCCTTTCAGTTGGGCTCTAAGCCCAAATATGGCAATAAGACTTTATTGATCTCACCTGCGTATGACCTCTGGTGAGATGGTGGGGGGGAATGTCTAGGTGAGACACCCAGGGAACGTACTCACCTTGTTATCTGGGAGCAGTTTGACCCTGTTGGTCCTGAGGAAGTGGACAGAGTCCTCCGGACTGTGAATGCCACCACCTGCCAATTAGATCCTTGTCCCTCCTGGCTGGTGAAAGCAGCCTGGGAGGTGACTTGTGCTTGGGTCCAAGCGATGGTAAATACATCGAGAGAGGGGGTGTTTCCGGCAGCTTTTAAAGAAGCGCTGGTGCACCCCCTCCTCAAGAAGCCATCGCTGGACCCCACTATACTGGATAATTTTCGTCCAGTCTCCCACCTCCCCTTTTTGGGGAAGGTGGTTGAGAAGGTGGTGGCGTTACAGCTCCAGAGGATTCTGGATGAAACGGATTATCTGGACCCCTTTCAGTCAGGTTTCAGGCTGGGTCATGGGATGGAAACTGCATTGGTCACGCTTATAGATGATCTTTGGCGGGAGCGAGATGGAGGCAGTGCATCCATTCTCGCTCTTCTTGACCTCTTGGTATCCTTCTGGGACGGCTCAGGGAGTTGGGGGTGGGCGGCGTAGTTTTGTGCTGGTTCACCTCCTTCCTCCAGGGCTGATCCCAGTCGGTGTTAATAGGGAGCGAGAGATCCAACCCACGGGCCCTTCTTTGTGGGGTCCCACAGGGCTCGGTACTCTCGCCGCTCCTTTTTAACATCTACATGAAACCGCTGGGCGAGATCATCCGTCACCACGGGCTGAAGTATCATCAATATGCAGATGATACCCAGTTATACATCTCCATCCGGGGCGAAGTAAGTGATGCAGTGACCACCCTGTCCAAGTGCCTGGGGGCTGTAGGGGTCTGGATGGGGAAAAACAGGCTTCAGATGAACCCTGGTAAGACGGAGTGGCTGTGGATTAATGGCCCCTCGGTTTCTGGGAATTTGTCATCTTTAGTTCTGGATGGGGTTGCACTACCCCAGACAGACCCGGTGCGTAACTTGGGGGTCCTCCTGGACTCACGACTCCTGCCCAAAGAGCAGGTGGCAGTCGTGGCCAGGAGGGCCTTTGCTCAACTTCGTGTTGTGCGCCAGTTACGCCCTTTCCTGGACTGAGAGGCCCTTCGAACGGTCACTCATGCCCTGGTTGTCTCCAATATAGATTACTGTAACGCACTCTACATGGGGCTACCCTTGAAGAATATCCGGAAGCTACAGCTGGTACAGAATGCGGCTGCGTGGGCAGTTTTAAGTGCACCACGATCGACACATATAACACCTTTGCTCCGTGAGCTGCATTGGGTGCCAGTTTGCTTCTGGGTCCAATTCATGGTGTTGGTTATTACCTTTAAAGCCCTACATGGCATGGGCCCAGGTTATCTGAGGGACCACCTCATCCCCATTACATCGTCCCGTCCTACCCGATCTTGCAGAGAGGGCATGCTGCGGACCCCCTCTATGAAAGAGTTCCATCTAGCGGGGTCTCGGAGGCGAGCCTTCTCTGCAGCAGCACCTGCTCTATGGAACATCGTTCCCCCAGAGATAAGACAGACCCCTTCACTCCTGGACTTCAGAAAAAAATTAAAAACTTGGCTCTGTGATCTCGCCTGGGGCAAGAGGGAAAGTGGTCAAGCTTGGGGATGGCTGATTTCTTAGAGCCACCTCAAATATTTTAAATATGTTCAGCGTCACTGTATGAACCACCTGCCACTTGGTTTTAATTTATATTTATTGTATTTATATTTTATTGTGTTTTTATTGTATTTTAATGATGTTATTGTGGCTGTGAACCGCCTAGAGTCCCTTGAGGGGGAGATGGGCGGTCATAGAAATTAAATAAATAAATAAATAAATAAATAAATAAATAAAATGTATCCCTCCTGGTACTGCTTGATATCTCAGTGGCTTTTGATACTATCAAACATACGTAGTATTCTCCTGGACTGCCTCCAAGAGGTAGGAGTGGGGCAGATTGCTTTGCAGTGTCTTCTCCTTCTTAAAGGTGTGTTTATAGTCAGTGATGGTAAGAGTAAAAAGGTCAAGCACACCTTTGTTGTGGGATGACACAGGGATCATCACTCTGCATGAGGTCATGTGCTGGCAAGACAGAGAGACAGACTGATATCATCAATATGCAAATGATACCCTATTATAACTCTCAGCCCAGGGCCAAACAGGTGATGTAGTCATGCTGTTGCAGAGCCTAAACTCCAGCATTTACCAAGTGAATGTGGTTTTGGAAGCCGCCTAACTCTAGGTATATTCCATCTTTGGTTCTGGAAATGACTGTATTTCCCTATGCATGAAATTTATTTATAATTTGGGGGTCATTCTGGACTCACAGCTCCTGCGTGAAAAGCAGGTGGCAACTGTGGTTAGGTGTAATGGGCTGTGAGAATAACCTTGAGGAACAGGTAAAAGAGCCACAACCAAGTTGATTATTTGGATCCCTTTGAGTTGGGCAGATAAGAGAAATCTGAGTCCAAAGAAGGAATGCAGTTTGAGAAAGCATCTCAGACTTGACCCTCTCTAGTTCTTTTGAACATGAAGACAGGGAGGGGATAGGCGCATTCAGACTTGCAAGATTCTGTTATGGTAACCTTATAATAAAAGTAGTATTAGCATTCATAACTTTGGTTTCCTGGTTTGCACTACCGTGAAAGGCTGACACTAAGAGGGCTTTTGCACAGCTCCATCTTGTGTGCCAATTATGATGTTTCCGATAGTGAGCGACTTTATTGGCAATCATCTATGCCTTGGTTACCTCTTGTTTGGATTATTGTTTTGAGCCCTACATTGGGCTGCCTTTGAACGCTATCTGGAAATTACAGCTGATTCAGAATGTGGCAATTTGAGTAGTCATGAACACCTTGCCATTTGCCCATATACAGTACGTAACTTTGAGAGCTGCACTGGTTACCAGTTAGTTTTCAGGTGCAATTCAAGATGCTGGTTATCACCTTTAAAGTTCTTCATGGCTCAGAATGTGAGTATTTTGATCAGGAAGGGTAGGCACCCTCCATGTCCTTTCCTTACAGAATATTTAATATATTTCTTATTTTTTCATATATTTAAAGCTGAAAATTTGTATTTTTATATTTGTTTCATAAGCATTGTGCTACTAGCACAATGCTTTTTTAATGCTTCTCACTCCAGGAATTAAGTTTGCATATTTATCCTTTTAATTTTGCAGCATTTCTTACAACTGATTTAATTCTGATATTCTTTTTGAATTGAGCCACATTTACTAACTGCAAAGTACACTCACAATTACTGTTAAAGCAAGCTTGGAATCATTCTAAGAAAGAAAATCCATTCATTTTACTATTAAAATAGTATTTTCAAATCCTCTGCAGATTTTCTCTGGGAGAATACTCTGTAATCTGTCATTTATGATTATCCAATCCTGTGTTCTCTTTCAAAGCATCTGAGCACAACGTATATTAAAAAGCAAATAATGTTTCCTTTTTGAAATTAATTTTGCTCTTGCTTGGGTTACAGTTTAGTATTTCAAGTATGAAATGACCTTTTGAATGTGACTGCAACGGTATAGGAAGACTTTTTATTGCTCACTAAAAATTAAACAGGAACCTCCATGCCAAGACTAGACTAAGGATTTACATTTTCTCCTCGAGAAAAAGCAGTTAATGAATTATTCTATCAGAGTTTTAAGAGAATCCTTAAGTTTGATCCAAGGAAAAAAGCGTATTGATACAAAGAGGCTCTGATCAAAAAACAAAACCATGCATACAATTTCCAGTTCCTTCTAAAATACCAAAATTAAGGAATAGAGCATAATGAAACAGACCATGCTCCAGATGAAAGCTCAAATGATAGGAAACCCTATCCACTTAAACCATTTTCATTCCTTACTTTCATTTTTCCAGAGAGTTTGTAGAATGCAAATCATTAAGTAACACCTTACAGGTGTACAGCAGGATATAAGAGTATTGGCACTTTTGAACTTTGGTACTGGGTAATACCATGGACAGCCGAGAAAACAAACAAATGGATCACCAAACAAATCAACCCAGAGTTCTCATTCAAGACACAAATGACCAGGCTACTTTGGACACATTATGCAAAGACCCAGTTCTCTGGAGAAGGCTGGGAAAAGTGGAAGGAAAGAGAAGAAGAGGATGACCAGCAGCAAGATAGATGGACTCTGTTACAATGGCAATGAGTGCACCATTGGAAGATCTGAAAGACCATGTTTAGGGACAGATCGTCATGGAGAAAAATCTACCTATCTGGTCACTAAGAGTTAACACCAACTTGATGGCATATAATCAATCAATCAAGTTTTAGCTATTTGCTCTGTTGCAATTCTACTAACTCAGACAGGAGATCCTATAATTGTTATTTACCTTAGAAACAAAACCTGTATTTATGCCATGTGAGTATGTGTGTGCATGTGCACGTGCACATGCATACACTCATACATATAGAGAAAGAAGGACACACACATACACATTGTTAGTTTGATATGATAACATAATTTAAGATAATAAATAAAGCTAAGCAAGGGAACTATCCTATGATCCTAGTATTCAGTAAAGAATCATATTACTAAAGTGTTAGATTCATCCCCTCAACAGGATTAAGACATTTGAAAGTTATGCCTGCTGCTAATTTTTCTAAATTTTCTACTATAGCTTCAAAAAGCGTTGTCTACTAGGATTACTCTTTTACATCTTTTATCTTTATTTGTTATGTTTTATTGATTTTATTGTAAATTCTTTTATTGCTGTGAGATGCCCAGAACCATTGAGTGTTAGGCAGGACACAAGTTTTATATATTATTATTACTATTATTTCAATAAAATAAGATGGATGAAATGGTTTAATTTTTTTTTACTTGGAACTGCCAAGATAGCAACAAAGAGGTAAGGAAAAGAAACAATTTCCTCAACTAAAATTAAGCAAGATAATATCTGAAAAAATTAACTTAAAATTTTGTGGAAAATAAACTACAATCCAACTTCTTTTTATGAAATTATATTATCTGCTGGAACAAATCATACTGGATCAAATAATATAATCTCTATCATAATATTTGATCAGAAACGACAACTTGTAAAGAGAAGCAGCAAAAAGTGGTAGAGTGATTTTCTGTTTACTGTATGAACAGATGGAGGAAAGTGTCACAGCTACTCTCAGTAACCTCATTCAAACAGTAAAAAATAAATTGGAATATTATGGTCTCTAAACTTATATTGGAAGGATTGCCTATTAGTGAAACATGCATTGTTTCATAAATGGATAACATAAAATAAAATAAATTCAGGAGGAAAACGCAGCAATTTTGGAAACTGGAAAGTGAAAAGACTGGCATAATTCAGATGACCGCTTTTAGTGTGGACACTACTTAAATAAAAAATTAAGATATTTCATTAGCAAAATAAAAATGTTTATGAAACTTTTGTACTGTTTGAGTAAGGAAGGCATTTGAAGCATACAAAATCTGATTCTCTCTACGCACATCTTGATCATTTTAAGAATTTCCCTCCCATTGAAAAAAAAACAAAACTTTCTTCCAAACACTAGTATGGGAAGGCTGGAGTAAACATACTAAGTTAAAAACCCTTCCTTTCCTAGTGCAAAGGATTCTGGGTTGGGAACTGCAACTTTTTTCTTGACAGAACAGCAGGCTGCAGGAGGCCTTGCAATGCCATGGTAACACCAGTGGAAAAAATAGCAATGTTTTTTTTCAACCATTTTTTTTAATTATTTGCAGGGTGTAGGAGATTTTAAGGGTGGGAATAGGAGGAACGTGTCTCCCAAAGGCCTTCTTCTTCCATTCCCATCATTATTTAAAAAATAATGGCCATTTTGCTGCCCATGTTCAGATGCAAATAGGTTGCTGGTAGAGGATGCATGTGGGGCAGTGCTTTGCAGGCTGTCAACCTTTAAATTAATTGTACATTAACCATGCAAGGATGGGGTCACTCCTACATAATTACGCAATAGTTTGGTTTAGGTTTTGAACTTTTCACTTTGGTTTTTTTTAACAACTACAGCCAGAAAACTATGGCAAGTTTTAACTATTTGTGCATTATTTTGCAGGAATGTAAAAATGCCAACATGAAAGCTTACTACAACCTATTTTCATCTATTATGTATAATATGTATTAGTATGTGTGTGTAACATTTGCATTTTATATAGTATTTAATGTGTTTTATACACACAAACACCATAAAATGTAAGAAATATACTTATTTATAAAATGCCTATAAAATAGGTTTTCTGGGTGTACAATTATTTTAAAAATAGGAGACTACAACAAAATGTTTAAGTATTATATTTCATTTTTACTACTGACTTCCTTGAGTACTTTTCTGAGCAGAAAAACAGAATGTAAGCTGTATAAATAATGCATTACATAGTACAAATACAAAAGTCAACAGAAAACCAGCATGATAAAAAAGAATTTAAAAAACAAGAAACTAAAACTACCCCAAAAATAAGATCCTCAAAGTCATATATTAAAAATATTTTAGTCTTGTCAAGATAAGAAAATCCTCCTAGTGAGCAAAGTGCAACAGATGCTGATACTCACTTCCTAGATTTTCATAATATCTAGCAGAATGTAACTTATGAAGCTCATAAGCAATAAGAATCATCAGCCTGGCCAGACTGATTATTTAATTTAATAGGAAACAACCCTAGGTTTTTAACTTCTAAGTTTTGGCTCGTCAAACATGGAGCAGCAGCAATTTAAAAGTGATTCTACATACATTTACTTATGAATATGTTTTATTAAGCTCAGCAGGAGTTACTTCTGAGAAAGCATACATGGTACTTAAAAGCTAAAATTACATCAGAGCATTGTGACTCTTTAATTAGAGTGCTAGTACTTATACACTGAGCGTGGTGGCTCAGCGGGTAAGACGCCAGGCTTGTCGATCGGAAGATCGCAAGTTCGGAGGTTCAAGACCTGAGCGCCGCGTGACGGAGTGAGCTCCCGCACTTGCCCCAGCTCTTGCCAACCTAGCAATTCGAAAGCATGCAAGTGCAAGTAGATAAATAGGTACCACTTTGGTGGGAAGGTAACAGCGTTCCGCGCGCGTCATGCCGGCCACATGACTGTGGAAGCGTCTTCGGACAACGCTGGCTCTTCGGCTAACAAACGGAGATGAGCACCGGCCCCTAGAGTCTGACACGACTGCACAGATGTGCGGGGGGAACCTTTACCTTTTACTTATACACACAGAACACTAACACTGAAGGTAGATATTTAGAAGAAATAAGAAAAATATTATTACAATATCCCATTTACCTTGTCAATATGAGGATGCCAATATTCATCATGGGTTGTCTTAGCTTCTGAGTTATTTATTCTAGAGAAGAAAGTTGGTTTCGTCAAATACATGGAAGATGAGCTGATACCAAAAGCAAGAGCTACTTTTTGTTGGATTCTTTGCCTCACATCACTGCAAATGAGAAGAGAGCACATGAACTGAGTGAAACTGTGCAAAAAACATTGGCTTTATTTTAAATACACTCTTTTGTTTCACAATAATATCTAACATTTATACACAGAATATTAAAAGAAGTTCACGCACATTGTCTCAGGAATTCTATAACGTCATAATGTGTAGCACAATTAATTATAATGTATCGTAGATAGTGACCTGAGAGAGTAAAGCTTGTATTAATTTGTTTGGAGAGTTCACAATTCAGTTCTGAATCTTCCAATGATTCAAATACTGTATATCAGAGCTTTCCAAACTGTGTGTCGGGACACGTTAGTATGTCGGCTGCAGTGTCTGGGTGTGTCGTGGCTGCTGCTGCCTCCTGGCTTCCACTCAGGTTCTATTGCCTGCCTTGTGTCTTGCTGCCTCCAAACCTGCTGTGATTCCACACAGGTCCTAGTGCCTGCCTTGTGACCTGCTGTAAGAGTGTGTCATGAAATAATGCCCTGCTGTAAGAGTGTGTCGCGAAATGATGCATGTCTAAAAAGTGTGTCACCAACATGAAAAGTTTGGAAAGCTCTGCTGTATATGATCTGCACTTTATACTCTACCATCATAGCCTCCAACCTGAAAAAAATATACAATTTCTGTTGATAAATTTTTCTAACACTGTGACTGGTTTCACACATCATAGGTAAAGGTAAAGGTCCCCCCCCCCCCGCACATTTGTGCAGTCGTGTCCAACTCTAGGGGCCGGTGCTCATCCCCGTTTGCTAGCCGAAGAGCCAGCGTTGTCTGAAGACACTTCCACGGTCATGTGGCCGCATGACGCGCGCGGAACGCTGTTACCTACCCACCGAAGTGGTACCTATTAATCTACTTGCATTTGCATGCTTTCGAATTGCTAGGTTGGCAAGAGCTGGAGCTAGTGCGGGAGCTCACTCCGCACGCAGGACTAGGGATTCGAACCTCCGAACTTGCGATCCTCCGATTGACAAGCCTGGCGTCTTACCCGCTGAGCCACCACGCCCCTCCACACACATCATACTAAGCCATAAATCAGTTTTATAAATCACAATGGGTGAATTCAATGTTGCCATTCCACTTGTGGAACAGCTTTTGATCCAGCAAACCCCTCTATTAATGGAAGTGGAGGAAAGAGATATTCTGTCACTGGTGGAAGGCCTGAAGCAGGCATAGTGGGAACCAGTGGTTCCCAAACTTGACAGAATTGTCATCTAAAAACTGGGCAGTTATTTCCCATTCCCAAGGCTCAGAAGAGAATGCCCAAAATTTGACTGATTCAAACAGGTAGAAGGAAAAGACCTAGAATTTAAGCCTCAATCAGACTTATAGATCAAGCTTGATTGTTGTGTTCTGAAATAGACTGATCTTCTACTACTACTACTACTACTACTACTACTACACACACACACACACACACACACACACACACACACACACACACACGGCTTCTATCTTATCTGCAATAAAGCAGCTTATTCATATCTGTGAAGCAACAGCTTAAATAAGTTCCTAAATATAGGGCTGACTATCTGGAGAGTCAATATTTACTGCCTTAACTGGAGTGAAGTTTCACATTTGGGCTGGTGGAGAGAACAAGAAGTTGTACCTGTAGAATTAAAGCAGTGTTACAATGTCACAAGAAACATTAAATTTCAGTCCTAACTTTTCTTTTCAATGCTATAAAACTACAGGTAGTCCTTGAGTTATGACCGTTTGTTCAGCGACCACTCGAAGTTACAGTGGTGCTGAACTAATGGTACTTACGCCCGGTCCCGAAGTTATGGCCATTGCAGTGCCCCTGCGGTCACGTGAACAAAATTAGGGTGCTTGGCAGCCCGCCTGCACTTACGATCGCAGGGGCGCTTCAACTCCCCACCCACCTATCTCCCCTCCATCTCTGCCCTTTTCGCCCCCTGCACTCTGCAGCCCCTGCTGTCCTGCACTCCTCCACCCCCCGCTGACCTTCGCCGTCTTCTTACTCCCACTGCTGACCAAGCATACTCAGCCTGGCACTTTGGGTGGCAGCTGCTGGCCGAGTGTGGCATTCTTCCTGAGGTTGTGCACAGAGCTTTCCTCACAAGACCTCAGGAAGAAGGCCTCACGTAGCCAGCAGCTGCCTCACAAAGGGCCAGACCAGGCACGCCTCATCAGAATTTGGAGCAAGAAGATGGCAAAGGTCAGCTGGGGCAGCGGAGTGCAAGGTGGCAGGGGTGGCTGCAGTTTCGCACTGCGCTGCATGGCTGGGCTGGGGTGGCTGCAGCTTCCCGCTTCAGGGCTGGACTGGGGTGGCTGCAGCTTCCCATTGAGGCTCAGGGACTTCTTGCAGCCCCAAAGCCACGGCGCGCCAAGTATGCCCAAGCCACAGCAAGGCAAGCAGCCCCTGAGCCACACAGTTCTGGGGCTGTTTGCTGCCCCACAAGGAGGGTGCAGGACAGCCAAAAGGGCAAAGATGGGGGGAATAGGCAGTTCGAGGGAGTTGAAGGGGAGGCAGTCCCTTACCTTGGAAGAACTGAGGGTTGGGGCTGGGAGGGACCAAGCCAGGAATGGCTTGGATCGGGGTGGGTACATGGCTAGCAATCGGTGGGATTCGGTTGCGATGGCAACAGGAATTGCTGGGATTACCATCACTAAGCGATATAGTCACGTGACATCGTGCTTTATGACCGCATCATTTAGCAATGGAAATTCTAGTCCCAATTGCCATCATAACTCAAAGACTACCTGTATATTACAAACAAGACCATTGTTCAAAAGTACAAGAAACATAAGCTTTATGAATTCCCCAGAAAAAGCAATAGGTCTTGTTTGTGCTTTGATTAGCAAGAATTATAGCAAACAAGATATTTTTAAAAAATAACAATCTCATATTAGCTTCCTTTTTTGCTTTACACACAGATGCATCATACTAAGGGCATTTTTTTTTAATAATTCTACTTTTTGGGCCATTTTATTGTGATTTTTATTGCTACCTAAGATTCTGTGTTTTTAATTTGCAATGGCAATTTCTAAGGCTCCAGAGGCATAAGAACATGTGCCTTTATACCAGAGGTTCTTAAAGTGTGTTCTGGGACCCCTGGGGGTCCCCAAGGCCCTTTCAGGGGGTCTGCAAAGTCAAATAAATATTTTAAAATTTGTTTTAATTTCTAATACAGTAAATATCAACAGATATAACCCACATAAACCAAGGGTCTTTGGGGTCCTCAATCTTTTTTAAGAATGTAAAGGGGTCCTGGGACCAAAATGTTTGAGAATCATTGATTTACATTATCAGGATGGTTTATAAGCAGCAGCAATTTCTATTTTCAATGCCACCAGTGCAGATGGCCACACACTTATCCTGCAACTTCCAATCCATCAGTGAGCCAACAGAATCCTATTTTACTTTATAGATCTGTGGACTCTGTCTTGGCTATTCAGCTTGAGCTACTTGTTCCTCAGGACTTGTTCCTCTGCTTCTCTACCTGCTTTGTACTTTGCTCAGCCATTTTGGAACCACCCTTTGACCTTCAGGTTACCAGAACTATCATTAAGCATGGCAGTTCATCCATGTTATTTACATGCTTGCTCTGCACTGGCAGAAAAACTGCGTAATTTAAAACATTCTATATATAAATAATCTGCCATATATTAGAGCACCCAGGATACACATACCATTTCTGAGGAGAAATGCTCCTATATAATGTAAATTATAGTGTTATGTTCAGCAGACCAAAGGAGAGCAAAAAAAAAAAAAACCTAGCAAGGCTCTTTACCTGGTTTTCTGAAAGTTGCCTTTCTACAGAAATAGAAGATAAGCAAAAATGTTGTAGCTGAAACCAGAAGATGCAGCAGTAAGTCTATTAAGCGAGTTCCACAAGTTGGTAATAGCAAGACTGAAAATGGGAAGCTGCACTATGCAGACAGCCAATCTTACATCTTTATTCTTTACCAGCCTTCTTTCCAAAGAACTTTTAAGTGGGATGTCAGCTCTACCAAAAACTATAACTCTTTCATGGGAAATCCTAAAATAAGCCAGGATGGGCTTATAATGGATCACACAAACAGCAGTGAACTTGCTAGGTACAACAGATACTCCATTTAAAGTATGGGGATTTTGATCTTACCGAGAGTTACATGGCTTCCAACCAAACATGTGAATTCTACACATTATTTGAGATTGATTTGACTGAGTTATGTTAAGATGCTTTTTACAAAATCAATCTGTTCTGATGGAGTGAGATTCTGGTCACATTAGAACCATCGCCTATGGTAATTTGATGCTAAAGTGGTCTTCTGCAGAGGATGGTCAAGTACTAAAAACAGGAGATCTGACATGAATGATTAAATGCTGAGAAGAAAGAGGATGAGATAAGGAAGGAATAGCTTTGCCTTTCAGCATACTAAATTCACTAATTTTTAAATTCCAAGAATGCCAATAGACTTGCACAGCTTCCATTGTTTGTCTTTGTATGCAGAGATATTACATCTGGAATACTTTTGTCTGTCAGGATTCCGAAAATGACAAACATGCACTGATATTACATCTGAAATGTTTCTCCACATCCATATGACAGAAGCCAGTGTCCGTATTCTCAATTTTTATCACCTCTGGCAGTTTTAGAAGAAAAGAGATTGTCTATCTAACAGCACAAGCTTCCACATTACACAAATACTGTTTTCCTTCATTACCCACACTGCTTCTTTTCTGTATCTCAGATCTACTAGCTTTTTTTAAAAAAAAAGTTCATTCAGAAGGAAACTTATTTTATCCAAGCAAATCAGTTTGAAAGTCTCATCTATTTTCTTTCAGTAAACTTTGCCCATCATTTGCAGATCTTGTTCAATAACTATAGTTTCTATTCACGTAGTCTATTTGACAAAAATCAATCCAGCCATTCAAGTAGACAATAAGGCTTTTCTTTAGCTATTCCCTTGAGCTGCCATTCTGAAGGCCATCCACATACTGAATTGTACTGAAAAATCCTTTAAGAATTTCTTCTGTGCTCTCTAACACAATAGTTGTGATTATATCTAAAAGGAATCAGATGCTCTTTAATACAGACCCATGCTCAGAGATGATAATCCAAAATGAAAGGTTATTTAACATCAACCCACCATTTAGGCTTGTATTTATCTGCCTATTCAGAATGAATCTTCTACTTAGAACTAGCTATATTAGAGGCAGCATCCAGTAAAAGAAGCAAATACACAATATAATATGAATTGCAAGCATAACACCTACATAGTTAGAATTCATTCATTAATCAGATTAAAATAATTAAGACTAAATTATCCTTTTCTGGTTCAAAATACCACATGGCAATATAGTTAGCCCTTCCCAACACAATCAGGCTGCCTCATCTTCTAAGAAAAAGAGCTGAAAAAAAGGAGATATAAAAAAGCCCAGTCGCCATTTTGAATTTCTCTGCCAGGTTCTTATCAGCTACTGAATTTATCTCCCCAGCACCCTCTAGGTGCATACATATCCTGGTGAGCTACATGCAAGTATGTCTCTTGTACGCATTTCTACTCCAAAACTAAATTAAATTGGGAAAACAATCCCAATTGGTGCAGCAAACAACAACCCAATTAAGGTACTACCAAGGAGAGTACAACACCCCCACCAACACAGGCAGGACAAGCCAGGGTATATAAACAGAGAGCAAGTCCCACTCCCTTTTCGCACTGAAGATGTTGCCTAGCCTGGCAATGAAACGTCTGCAAGAAAACAACAAGGCTCAGAGAGCACCATGGACTCCACAGTTCAACCCTGAGCTACAAATATTCTCTTCAAGGGTCTAATGTGCCTAAGGGTCTCAATCAATCTATACTCCCACATGCACCCAAAAGTAAACAACATCACCTCTCCAAGGTGATGGCTCGCCATGGCTCCCAAGAGCCAAAATACCTCCAAGCATACCTCTGGGAATGATGTCCCTGACTACTAGTCTTCAATAGGAAGATTACTCCATCTCCTGGTAGCCACTGCCACTATTCCACATGCTCCAAATAATCAAAGCAAGTCATTTTGCTCTTGATTCCCAGGGATCAAGCTTAAACATCCCAACAAGTACTTACACATAGCCTCCATGCAAGCCTATAGCAGTAATTACACCCATCCCATGCAGCCAAAAGGAACCACTTAGATAGACCACAGCCCCAAGCAACACTCCTGCACAGCCCTCAAGATGTCAGGGATGGAGCACCAGGAACACCCCAAATCCTATGGAACATTCCTTTTCAATGTCAGTGCACTCATAATACCCAGCCACATCTAGAACAGGACACAGGGGTACACCATCACCATAACTATTGCTGTAATTCACATTAGGTTAGCACCATGTTAGGTCAGAATGCACACTTCTGCCAGTATCCACACAGGACTCCACAGCAGTGAAGCGGTATGAGAGACATACAAAATCCATGAAAGAATTCATCATAATGATCTGGATTATAAGGGAAATGAATGAGAAAGGTTTGAACCCCACCTACCAAACCCATGAAGAATGAGTTCACAAAGGTCTTCATCCATAATAAAAGAGTTGGGTTGCACAACAAATCCCACATATCCTATTACAGACAGTTGGCTACCTCCTTCCTGGAGTACAGAGATGAACTCTTAACAAATACCATTAGCAGTTGGATCTCACTGAACTGCAAAAGCATTAGTAGTCCAGCAAGTGAGCCAGGCTTGCAAAATCCTGCTTGCAAAGCACACTCCATTTCTGCCCAGGAGCCACAAACATGCATGAGTGTCAGGTTTTCCTAGAGAGTCACAGAGCTGACAAGTAAACCCTGAAGCAGCTGCCACTGCCAGCAGCAACCCAAAAGACCAGCAGCAGAAACTCAATGCCAATGAGACAGTGTCTGCTTTGAAACAAACCAAGGGTCCTTGGGAACAACGTACACATGCCCAAGGAGGCTTCCAGGTCTAAATGCTCCCAGAGCTCCCAACAATTATCTACCACCACCACCATCCAGTGCAAATAGAGCATTGAAGATGTGATCATCCCAGAAGAAGGGAAGGAGGGAGAAAGAAGTGGCATGCAGATTCCCCTGACAAATAATGACAAGTCCAGAACACTCTCACTGAGGCCCCCTGGAGCTTCTGCTCAAGCAACATCCCACAGTCCTTCTTAAGTCATCTACAATGGCAAGGAACAGCTGATCCCAGCTGAGAGCCAATGTGGTGTAGTGGTTAAGATGCTGGACTAGTAGCAGGGAGATGAAGATTCTAGTCCACCATTAGCCACAGAAGCCCACTGGTTGATTTTGGGACAGTCGCTTTCTCTCAGCCCAACCTACCTCTCAGGGTTATTGCTGTGGGGAAAAACAGGATGCCACCTTGACCTCCTGAATGAAGAATATAAATCTAACAAACAAACAAACAAACAAACAAACACCTGAATTCATAGACTCCAAGAAAGAGGAGGAAGACCTGTAAGGTGGCCTTATAATGGAAAACAGGTGCAAGCTTCACAGGTAATTGTTTAAGTACCATCAAGTTGGAGTAAACTAAGAATATTAATATAATATAGTAATATAAAGAAGTAGATGGGCATGCTTTTATTTAGAAAGGTTGAGGGTGGAATGCTGTCTAACACTTTCTGTTACAGGCTCCTATGTCTTGGTTGAAGAAAACATGGAGAGAGATAAGGAATGGATGCTCAGCTGTTCGCACTTGTAACAGCATAAGTTTAAAAATCTGTTCTTGTAAGTTTAAAAGAAATGGGTGACTTTAAGATAGGAAAACTGGAGCAGAGCACTACTACACAAATTCAGCAAGCAAGTTTTTCAAGTTATTTCTGGCAGTACTTCACTTCTGTAAATATTTTTTCGCTTCAGAAAAGACTACTCAAATGCAAAGAACTACAAGAAACAGAATACCAGTATGTATGTACAGGTATTGCATGAAGGGTATTTGTTCATATGCTATTTTTTTCCCTCTGCCCTCTTAAACAACCACAGATACAGACATAATGCTGGCTTGCTATAAAATAAATTGGGAAACAACCCCAGAATCACAAGCTTTCTTCTCTCCAGGGTAAATTGCCACTCATTCTCCTTAGGACAAGAGCGTATGAAAAGTAATGACTCTTGTCCCTGAGCTTACATTCCACATTTAAAGACACCTATGTGATGCTAACCAATGTAAGCCAAATGATGCCTTGTCAGAAAAAGATCATTTATATGTCTCAACTGTCTGAACAGGGAAGCCACAATAAAATATGCAATATTTTGAATATGTTTATTTATTTATTATTATTTTATCTTATTTATACCCCGCCTATCCCCTCCCTAATGGAGGGCTCTAGGCGGCTTACAACATCAGTACATATTAATTATACATCATATATCATACAAATTTTACCGCGCGATAGGGAGGAGGACAGGGAACCGGCTCTTCAGCTGCAGGCATCGGACTACATGCCCCAGCATGCCTCGCTTCCGCGCCGGCTGCTGACGTCCAGGAAGCTGTTATTTTCGGATCCGTCGTCCTCCGCCGTCATCACCGGGATTCTCCAGGTCTTCTTTGGATCGAGGACGACCCTCCGCTGGACGCCGCAAATTGCCCCACGTGAGTGGTACCCATTCATCTACTTGCTATATTAGCTTTCGAATCGCTGGGTTGGCAGAGAGCTAGGGCTAGTGACGAGAGCTCACTAGCTCTCGTCACTAGCTTGATGTTATCAAGTTTTGGTCACAATAGGTTCAGGAAGTTCATACATTTCAAAAAAAGATGAATAAAATGAGCAAACAATTTGAGAATAAGAATTTGAGAATAAGAATTTGTTTACTAGCTTAGGGAAAAAAGGTTTAAGGGGATATATGGGACTCCTCAAATTTAGAGGTAGTAAAACAAAAGTGGCAACCCCTCCCCCCCCAGACTAGTTACATGAAATTTTTTTACAAATTAGGGGGGGGGGAAGCATAATACAGATGTCTGGTTTTGACATATACTTCTTAGAATAATAATGAAGGTACAGAACTAGGCTCTAAACCAGTGTTTCTCAACCCTGGCAACTTTAAGACGTGTGGACTTCAACTCCCAGAATTCCCCAGCCAGCATGGGAGTTGAAGTCCACACATCTTAAAGCTGCCAGGGTTGAGAAACACTGCTCTAAACTAAGTTGAGTAACTCTGAGGATATTAATAAATAACTATTATCACTAGCAAGCAGTAGGTAGAGTATGATTAACTCCACCTCTCCCTACCTCCTAGAAGCAAGGACTAGCAGCCCCAAATATTACCAATCTTTAAAAAGAAAACTGCACAAGGGACTCTCTCCTTTTGCCATTTAAGTAGTGGACTGTACCAAAATCAAAAGGGAGGGACTAAATAAAATTCAATCTAGAATGCCTCATGCTACATCTAAACAAGTTCTTTCTGTTATCTACCCCTCCATCCATTAGTGGTAAAACAACAGTGATGCCACAAAGATTCTTCCCTTCAAGCTATTAAAATGTTTACTGAACTACTAATAGTTATTTTTCTACAATGCAAACTGAACGACTCTTCTTTGCTACGTAACAAGTTAAGACACGCCATCAACAATTTAAAAATCATGCTGCAATGTAATTCTTTTCAAATGCAGTATTAAACTGTCTATGGGTACTGCATCATCATAAAGTTATATTTGAAGGCTGACTGGAGAAGGTAAAAATAAAATTTAAAATGACTGGATTTTCTTACCGGTATAACTGAAAATCCTCTTCTGTGAAGGTGTCACGGATTTTATCATTAAAGTAACTGGAGGGAAAAGAAACAAGGGACACATGAAACCAATTCACAGACAATGGAAATTAAGTCTTTGTACCAACCAATTGCTTTCAATATTCTTACAACTAAATTGTTTACTCAGATCACATTTTTAATATGCAATTATTTTTAAAGTTTCAGAACACTACTTATTAAGACTAGTACACAAGAACAATTCCAGTGAACACAAAATTACTATGGAAAACTGACAGCTTGTTTTAAAAATGATTCTAAAATGAACTAGGGCCTACTTTTATATCCAGTGCCCCCAAAATATTATTTTCTAAATGCAGGGAAACTGCTGAAAACAGAGAAACGTATGTCTTTACACATCTCTAACACATTCTGAAAGCTAAAAGAACAAAGATCAAGCATTCTAAGGGTGAACATATTAAAATGCAATTCTACATTTACCTGTACATATTAACAAAATGCTTCCCCAAAGAAAGGGCTCCAGAGTGCAAATCTAGAATTGAAGCCTGGAATAGGAATGAATAAATAAATAAATAAATTCAGTACATAAATAGAGACAATGGAAAATATTCAAGGAATGTTGCTTTCTTTAAAAAGGGATAGATTACTCTGTTTGGGAGTTATATTCGTATTCTACAATATCTCAGAACTTGATTTAAAATTATGTTGATTGTAAATATCTCCCAGGAATCAAGGAAAGTCAAACTTATCCTGGGTTATTTCCCCAAGAATCCATTGCCTATACATGTCAATATTTGATATCATAATTCACCTACAATGGTTACCAAGTATGAATACAGTTGACCCTTACCACTACTTCTGGAGGGGGAAAAGTTAATGAACTTTCAAGTAGAGTAGATTTGATTTAAATTGTGATTCAAAGCATGATAGAAATCACTAGTAAGGAACAATAAGTTAATGATTTAAATCATAATTTATTCAATAACTAGAAATATTTTATAACAATCATTTCTAGCAAAAGTTCATTCTTGTTGTTTAATGTAATCTGAATACATATTCTTCAGTACTCAGACATGTGGATTTTATTTTCAGAAAATACATACCATATAAAATAATTTTTTCTTCAATGAAATTATGATCTTACTTCAGACAAGATGATATATGCAATGATGCAATTAGGAGCTGAAGCTCCTAATATTGTGGATTTTTAGAGGACGTTTTTGCTATGATGTGCTAGAAGAATAACCGTTATCAGCTTTTAAATTGTAGCTTCATTCAACTAGTCACAACAAGGGTCTCTTTTAGTACTTGGTGCAATGATTAGGTTCTGTTCAATAGAAAGTATACTTCAGGACCAGAAACTTGTTCTCCAGGACCTTAGAATTGCAGGAATGTGTTCTTCTCATTATCCAATCACTTTCTAAGCCTCTCCCTTATCCTGTGTATTTATATCCAGACTCCTCCTCCTTGCTCAAATCTACCACATTAACTTATCTCTCAATACCATATTAGCAAATAACGTAAGGTTAGAAGTTATATTCACAGTTATATTTTTGAGCTACTGTATGCTTTTTTCCTTTACAAAATAATTGAAATGTTTTAAAATTGTAATAACATTTGTAAAAATCCATGTTTACTTTTTTTAAATCACTGATTTTTTTCTCCCCTGCTTTCAAGTACAAGAACGTGCAAGATTTTTATCCTGACTTGTAACCATCACAGCACAACATACTTTGACACTATCATGCAATTTAAACCAGTTTCCTTTTCAACATGAAGCAGCAATTTAAAAAGCTAAAAAACACTGAAAATTTGTAGTACCACCAAAAAACAACAAACCATAATGGACATTGTAAATAGTAAATATGAATCTTAACTGGGAAAGGAGAGAATCAACTTTTGGGCATGAAAAATACAAGATACCATTTATTAAAAGGCAGGGACGGTTTCTGCTAGTTAATTTTACTGAAGAGAAATCAAGCATCAAGACTTTGCCAAAGAGAAACCAAACCCAAAACAAATCAAAAGATGATGCTGGATACTTTTCAAGACCATACTATACTCCTTGAAAATATAATCTACAGGATACCAGAAGATGTTACAGTGGGGCAAAAAAGTATTTAGTCAGCCACCAATTGTGCAAGTTCTCCCACTTAAAAAGATGAGAAAGGCCTGTAATTGACATCATAGGTAGACCTCAACTATGAGAGACAAAATGAGAAAACAAATCCAGACAATCACATTGTCTGATTCGGAAAGAATTTATTTGCAAATTATGGTGGAAAATAAGTATTTGGTCAATATCAAAAGTTCATCTCCATACTTTGTTATATATCCTTTGTTGGCAATGACAGAGGTCAAACGTTTTCTGTAAGTCTTCACAAGTTTGGCACACACTGTTGCTGGTATGTTGGCCCATTCCTCCATGCAGATCTCCTCTAGAGCAGTGATGTTTTGGGGCTGTCGCTGGGCAACACGGACTTTCAACTCCCTCCAAAGGTTTTCTATGGGGTTGAGATCTGGAGACTGGCTAGGCCACTCCAGGACCTTGAAATGCTTCTTACGAAGCCACTCCTTCGTTGCCCGGGCGGTGTGTTTGGGATCATTGTCATGCTGAAAGACCCAGCCACATTTCATCTTCAGTGCCCTTGCTGATGGAAGGAGGTTTGCACTCAAAATCTCACGATACATGGCCCCATTCATTCTTTCCTGTACATGGAACAGTTGTCCTGGTCCCTTTGCAGAGAAACAGCCCCAAAGCATGATGTTGCCACCCCCATGCTTCACAGTAGGTATGGTGTTCTTTGGATGCAACTCAGCATTCTCTCTCCTCCAAACACGACGAGTTGTGTTTCTACCAAACAGTTCTACTTTGGTTTCATCTGACCATATGACATTCTCCCAATCCTCTCCTGGATCATCCAAATGCCCTCTAGCAAACTTCAGACGGGCCCGGACATGTACTGGCTTAAGCAGGGGAACACGTCTGGCACTGCAGGATCTGAGTCCCTGGCGGCGTAGTGTGTTACTGATGGTAGCCTTTGTTACGTTGGTCCCAGCTCTCTGCAGGTCATTCACTAGGTCCCCCCGTGTGGTTCTGGGATTTTTGCTCACCGTTCTTGTGATCATTTTGACCCCACGGGGTAAGATCTTGCGTGGAGCCCCAGATCGAGGGAGATTATCAGTGGTCTTGTATGTCTTCCATTTTCTAATTATTGCTCCCACAGTTGATTTCTTCACACCAAGCTGCTTGCCTATTGCAGATTCAGTCTTCCCAGCCTGGTGCAGGTCTACAATTTTGTTTCTGGTGTCCTTCGACAGCTCTTTGATCTTCACCATAGTGGAGTTTGGAGTGTGACTGTTTGAGGTTGTGGACAGGTGTCTTTTATACTGATAACAAGTTCAAACAGGTGCCATTACTACAGGTAATGAGTGGAGGACAGAGGAGCCTCTTAAAGAAGTTACAGGTCTGTGAGAGCCAGAAATCTTGCTTGTTTGTAGGTGACCAAATACTTATTTTCCACCATAATTTGCAAATAAATTCTTTCCGAATCAGACAATGTGATTGTCTGGATTTGTTTTCTCATTTTGTCTCTCATAGTTGAGGTCTACCTATGATGTCAATTACAGGCCTCTCTCATCTTTTTAAGTGGGAGAACTTGCACAATTGGTGGCTGACTAAATACTTTTTTGCCCCACTGTATATACTGCAGGTGTCTCAATTTCTAATGAAAATTTCTGCATTGTCACTGTTGCTTGGAACTTTTTTTAGAAAGAGACCATTGAGGTTTCCAGTGATGCAGAATGGAGCTTCTTATCTTGCAAGATGTAGTTTTCCTACTATATGAAATTTAGCACTGATCTGTATTTAAGTTATTTAGGGGCAGTCAAACCAAAGCCTGCATGCAGCCCTAAACATATCTTCTGAGGTCCCCTGAGCCCCCCCGCCCCCAAGACATAGACAATTGAATTGGTTCTAGATTATTGTACATTTATCCCTCTACTACTTCTATCTGGGTAAAATGAACATGCAACATAAATTCTATAGCAGGAATCGGCAATTTGTCCACCACCCCCCAACTTTTTTCTGAATTGTAATTTTGAATGTGACAGATGGGAAGTGATCATATCAATTATAATTAGGTAAGTTTGGATTTTTTCCTGGCCTCAAACTTTTTTCAGAATAAGCTCCCAGACAGAAAAAGGGATTCCTGTCTTAGAGCAATCCTCTAAAGTGGTCCCATGTTGCAATAAAGAGCAGTACATTAGTATCTTGCAGAAGAGATCCAGAAATAATCAGACTTAAGAACACATCACCAAGAAAAGTTGCTTGACACTAGATTTGTATTTAAGCCACATTTACATATGAACTAAAAATGCAAACAACATTTTTTTAAAAAATTCCTATTCTTTGTTTTGGGGTGCGGTGGCTCAGTGGTTAAGACGCCAGGCTTGTCGATCGGAAGGTCGCAAGTTCGGAGGTTCGAGACCCTAGCCCCGCGTGACGGAGTGAGTTCCCGCACTCGCCCCAGCTCTTGCCAACCTAGCAATTTGAAAGCATGCAAATGCAAGTAAATAAATAGGTACCACTTCGGTGGGATGGTAACAGCGTTCCACACGCGTCATGCTGGCCACATGACCATGGAAGCGTCTTAGGACAACGCTGGCTCTTCGGCTAATAAACAGAGATGAGCACCAGTCCCTAGAGTCAGACACGACTGTGTGGGGGAACCTTTACCTTTTTTATTCTTTGTTTACTGAGGTAAAGCCATTATGTTTTTTATTCAGGAGTCAGTTTTTCATATACTCCATAGAACATCTCATTTAATATTCTGAATTAACATTAGGAGCAACAGCAGTACTATTCTCTTTCATGACCTTGATAAGATTATACAGTATAGGCACTGGTTCAGGTAATCGCCAAGGCTAACTTTACAATATGCTGACAAAGTAACCAGCTGTTAAGACGAACCCTTTAGTTTCTACAAAAACATGTTGAGTGACTCACTGTACAAAGGGCATTAATAGAAACAAAATGTCAGGAAAGACATTCATTCCAGTTCGTCATCTCTCAGAGGTGAGAACCTGCTCACCAACATAAATAAAAAATGGTGAAAGGATCTGCATGACAGGGACAGATTCTTGTGATGTGGCAGCTGAATATTACGATCCTTAATCTGCAGGAATTGCAAAGCAGTTTCTAAGTGATACTGATCACACATGCACATAAAGTTGTCACAAATAAACCCATACTACCAATTTTAGAGCATCAAACAACCACTCTTCACCAGTTCCACTCAGTCTGGTTCAGACTATGATACTAGGAATAAGAGCTTATTTGTGATAACACCTGATTATAGAAATCTCCACTTGGGCAAGTAGGACTAGCCCCCGTGTTTCTTTAACTATAGCATGAGGCTAGTAAGGCATTTATGAGAGGGCTGTTCATCTCTCTTGCATCAAATAGAAGGAAAGCCATGCAAAAGCAGAAAGATTTCTTACTAAATGATCTGAAACAACTGAAAATAAGTCATAAACTGTCAGCCCTTCCAGGTAAACCAGACAGGAAACACGACTAGATGACCTAATTGTACTTTATTTTAAGGCTACATTAACAGAATCTTGCAAGTCTGAAAGTACAATTCTCCCGCCTTCCCTATTTATCGCTTGAGAAACAAAGATGAAATATTTTGAGATTCTCCTCTTCGAATGGTCAAACCTCACTGGTTTCAATATCTCCAAATAAGTAGTATAGTACAAAAGGAATTACAAAAACAAGGAGGAATACTCAGAGACTTGACTGAATTTGAAAAACTTATAACACAAAACTCAACTGCTGGGGCTTATTTATAAGTTGTTACTGAAATATGAACCAGTAGCTGAGCAAGTTAAGTACTTTATTGCTGGAGCCCAAAATCAATAACATTAGCAGGTATAACCAAAGGCATCTTTTTGATGCACAATAGAATAGCTAGAAGCCATCACAATAGTAGATGGGGTACATTAAAAAAAAATAAGCAGACTAAGTTGTGGACTATGCATCAATGTCAAAATTAACTTTGTATTTCAAAATAATTCTGAATTTAACTTGAAAACACTTTAGGAACTATTATTCTGTAGATGGACTTGTACTATATCCAAAGTTTGGGTTTCTCTTAACATAAGGTTCTAAAGTACTAAATCTTGTCTGTTTTGTCTAATTAGGACAGATCTTCTAAATTTGACAAAAAAGTTATACAATTTATTCTGATTGACGATTCTTATTTTTATTAATTATTGACCTGTGATTTCATTCCAGTAAGTTAAAATTACTTTACATGTAATATTAACCTAATATTATTTTGAAAATTTTTGTTCAATTTTATACTGTGTGTAATTTTTTAATTTTGTTTTTATTCTTTTTTCCTTCTTTTATCATGATTATGCTATTAACATGTTACCATTTAAACACACACACACAATTTATGGAAGAAAGCTCCTAACAAAACCAGTCAAGTTCAATCATGTGATCATTAATGCATTTGAATTCTGTGCTTGAAGACATTTTGCATAATAGAAAATGAGCATGTTGGTGTAACTAGCGAATATATCCTAGTGGAAACATATTTGACAGACCTTGGGCAAGCAAAGAACAGGCAATGTACAGTTCTAAAAGAGCAGAAAGGCAGACTGTAAGTGGGTCCTTCTCATTGTCTGTAGCTTGAATCATGTCAACTGGATTTCTATTTTCTTAGTGGAAACGTTTTGCTCCTTATCCAAGGAGCTTCTTCAGTCTGAGCAAAGTTGGTAAGGGAATCCTAAATATGTTCCTAGGTAGCTGTGTGACCTTACACCTGGGGCTAGGTCATGGTTATATTGAGATGTAATTTTTAAGTCCTTTTATCATCTAATGGAGGGTCGTTAAAATCACCATGCTGCTGTTGAGCTTCTGAAATGGTCTTAATCTTCCTAGGCACAGAAGACAACAGGGGGAGGAAGATGGGGGAGAGTTTGTGCCTGAGGCCCCCACCTCTATTCAAGGAAGGATTTTCCAAGTTGGCATAAATGGATTCCTTGACCCCTCTCTCAAACCACCTATCTTCTCTGTCTAAAATGTGAACATTAATGTCCTCAAATGAATGTCCTTTTTCTTTTAGATGAAGATAAACTGCTGACTCTGGCCCTGTGGTGTTATTTCTCCTGTGTTGGGCCATCCTCCTGTACATAGGTTGTTTGGTTTCTCCAATGTAGAGTTCAGAGCACTCCTCACTGCACTGGATTGCATAAACTACATTGCTTTTCTTATGTTTTGGAGTTTGATCTTTGGGGTGTACAAGCCTCTGTCTCAGTGTGTTGGTGGGTTTGAAATATACAGGTATGTGGTGTTTGCCAAATATCCGTTTTATCTTTTCAGACACGCCAGCCATGTAGGGAATGACCAGGTTCTTTCGTTTACTCTGAGTCTCAGCCCTATCTGTCGCTGTTTTAGGTCTGGTAGATTTAGATTTGGTGAAGGCCCAATTTGGATATCCACAGGCCTTCAGGGCTGTTCTCAGGTGCTGATTTTCATTCTTTTTGGAATCCATGGAGGTGGGGATGGTTTCTGCTCTGTGTGACAATGTCCTGATGACTCCTAGTTTGTGCTGCAGTGGATGGTGGGAGTCAAACATCAGATATTGATCTGTGTGTGTGGGTTTCCTGTAGATCCCTATTTCTAGCTTGCCACCGGTCCTTCTCATTATTTCCCATCAAAAGACCTAGCAGCTTTCAAACTACAGCAAGGATATATGACTATGCTGTACATTTCCTAATAAAACAGACACTAAGTATTTACTGTACAAGTATTTATTTTGGCCCCTGATTATGTAATCCATCTCTCTTATATGTAGATTACATGTTTGGTCAAGCTTCAGTCTCTATTAAAAATTGATGAAAGTGAGGGCTGCCACGTTAATTATCTACCCAAACTTCTCCAAACTAGGTACTTTTTTTTTCAAGCTGTTACTTTTATCCTCTGAAACAGTCAGAGGAAGCATACCAATGCAGATCTTTTTTCCTTTGGTATCTGAGGCATTTTTCACTGCCTTTTTCTGAAAAATGGAAGAGATATGCTGGACTAATACCCAATTGTTTTCTAGAAGACTACCATGTGTAGTGCTGAGTCCAGGTCTTCTCATCAGTTCAATATTTGATTCATTATGCTACATAGAAGCTAGTATGCCTTATAATCATAGAAAGGGAGAGAAAGATTTGGATGCAAAGAGTAACAAAGTCCCCTCAATGACACATCGATGCACATATCTTTGATGGATATTCTTACTCTATACCTCATTTGCATTTCCTTGCTGTTTCTTTTCTCCTCTACAAACTCAGCTTTTGCAATCAGAAAGAATTAAATTTCCATTAATGCCTTTCACATCATCATGGCAGACTGCAGATAATATGTGCAATGGCACAGACTGGATAACAAAATCTGGGTTTTATCATCATTGAATCACAGACAGTTGGAATACCTATCAGTAATTAAATTGAATATTTTGCTACATGAAGATGAGAGTGGACTCCCGTTTCTGTCTGACTGATACTTCTCCCCAAAAGACAGTGTAAAGTATAATCTGAAGAATCTTGCCTGAACACCAGAAGAATGTAAAAAAGTAACAGGACACTGCTCACCCCTCCATCCGATCCTCCCAGGGACAGTCCCCTCTCTGCTATTCTGTGGATGAAACAACAATCTCAAAAAATAGGTTTTGCCCCAGTTGTTTACAGACGCTTTTCAAATACGACTTGCCACCCTTGATATAGAAGAAACAGAAAAGGCAAGCCTGCTTGGATTCACGGCAGGTACATCAGCATACAGGTGGCCCTCATCATCTGTGGAGGTTCATTCTCAAGGGTTCGGACCATGGATAACAAAACTGCAGATGAGACCTTAAAAATGCATACTTTATGCATGTGCAAAAGCTACCCAGAATTTTGTGCTCATGTGAAGAAGAAAAAAGTCCCAAACCACAGTTATGTAAAAATCTCTGCACGATCTAGACTCAGTTTAGCTATTACAGAAATAAAAGACTATAGATGATGTGGCCACCTGTGCCACACACAGTACTCAGAAAGAGGCAAAGCATTTGCTAGGAAAAACTGCGAAATCCAAAGCTCAACTCTTACCCGGTCATTTCCAGGCAGGATTACTGGGATAAAGCCTCAGCTACGGTTGTGTTTCTTGCTCCAAAGGTCGGGAACCAGTTTTGAATTACAAGTGACCAAAGGATAGGAACATGTAGTTCATTATCAATGAAATATTGTTGTACTATATGGGAAAAAGGGAGTCTATAAGCTGAACAGAGGTGTTTAAAGATGCAGTGGAAGTATCTGATACAATGAAAGGAGAGCTGTGGAGGTACCTTCTGTGATGAAAAGAGATGGCCAACTTTATTGCAAAAAATGAAAAAGCACCTAATTAAAGTTTCAGTTCTTTGTGTTTACTGCCGAACTTTAACATTATGGCTGGTCAAGGTGTACTTTTCCAGGCTTACTCAGCAAAAGTTTAGCAGCTGAAAACAAATGCTCCCTCCTTGCCTTATTAACAGATGAATCCCTCTTAGCTTTAATGTACTATTCCCAGTTCTGTCAGAAACCGGAAAATGGGATTTAATAGTTATTACTCATGAACTTAAATCCATAATTTCTGTGTGGGTTAGCTAGTAACCTAGCTTTTTATCACAGTTCTAGATTCAATATATAGGAAGAACAATAATTTAGGCTATCCAGGGAATAGGGCCAGCAAGGGAGAAAGAAGTGCATGTGATTCATATTCCCTGCAGCTAAACTTTAGTTTAACAAGACAGAGATATACACTCATGCTGGGCTAATCAACATCTCATAGGAATATGACATTCTGAAACAGAGGCATAGAGTGCAGAGAATAAAACTGCATATACTTGAAACAAGTGTTCATATTTATATACACAAGCATACATACTTATTAATAGAAAACTATGTCCATGGGACGTGTGTGTCTATAATGAACAAACTATTCTAGATAGGCTCTCTGGATTTCAGGATCCAAATTCCAAAATATGATAATACACCGGAGAATGGACCACAAGATTTGGAAACCTGGTTTTAAATTATGGCCCGTCTCAAACTCATTTAGTATCACAGCCAATAAATGAGTTAATACAGTTAGAAAGATAGTAAAATCTCCTGTTTTAAAAGGAAGTATTTGATCCCTTGGTCTTCCCAACCTTAATTCCATACCTGTTAAATGGGAAAAATAATGGCAACCTATCTCACAAGGATGTTTGAATATAAATACAATGCAAATCAAAAAGTACTTTTCACATTAAAAGCTTTAAATCAAGGGAAAGGATCTAAGATTCTCTAGATGTTATTGAACAACAATCCTCAGAATGTTTCACCAGTGGTTTGCTTGACTAGGACTGGGAAAATTCCTGGAATGTGGCATCCTCGGTGCTCTCTGAGCTTGGTTGTTGGCTTGCAGATGTTTCATTACCCAACTAGGTAACATCATCAGTGCTAGTGAGGGTGGGGTTTGCTCCCTGTTTATATACAGTAGCTTGCCCTGCCGGGTTTTGGTGGGGGTGTGGTTTTCTCCCTGGTAGTTCCTTGATTAGGGTATTGTTTTCTGCTTGATTGTTTGCCTGGTGATAATTTTATTTTTATTTTATTTATTTTATCTTATTTATACCCCGCCTATCCTCTCCCTAATGGAGGGCTCTAGGCGGCTTACAACATCAGTACATATTAATTATACATCATTAATCCCTGCTTATCTGGGTGTTGGCTGCTGGAGAGGATGTGTTCTGGTCTTTTTGTTTCCTTCTTAGCTTTTTTATTCTCTCTTTTGAATGGAATGTAAATATGGTTTATTTCTATGTATCTATTGATGGCTGATTTGTCTGAATGTCAAGCTTCCAGGAATTTATTTATTTATTTAATTTTTATCCCGCCTTTATTATTTTTATAAATAACTCAAGGCGGCGAACATATGTAATATTCCTTCCTCCTCCTATTTTCCCCACAACCACCACCCTGTGAGGTGAGTTGGGCTGAGAGTGAGTGACTGGCCCAAGGTCACTCAGCCGGCTTTCATGCCTAAGGCGGGACTAGAATTCACAGACTCCTGGTTTCTAGCCCAGCACCTTAACCACTAGACCAAACTAGCTCTCTAGCCATTCCCTAGCATTTTTGGATTTAGCTTGGTCTAGGATGCTCACAGATTCCCAGTTGAAACTATGGTTGAGTCTGTCCATGTGTTGTGAGATTAAGGAGTTTTCATCGTGTCTTCTGATTGCTAGTTGGTGTTCATGGATGTGCTCTGCTAGTCTTCTGCCAGTCTGTCCTACATAGTGGCTGTTACAGTCCTTACACTGTATGTTGTAGATAACTCCTGTTTTTTTCTTCTTGGGCTACTGGGTCTTTTGGTTTACTTAAGGTATTTTGGTTTACTTACTCTTAAGTAAGTGTATTGCTTAAGAAGTTAGAATGGGGCAGCAGGCCTTGTGAAAAGGGGAGCCCAGAGCTATGGAAGATCTAAAGAAGCTGACTTCCCAATTTCTTACAATTTGCCCCTGTAGCCCCCCCTTATAGAGCAAAACTGCTCTATCAGGCCCTAATATGTACTAGTGAAATGAATTTTAGAAAGGGGCCACATTAGCAAGTGTAGGAGGATCATTTCCCAAATGTCCCCTTCTCTCTCTTTAAGTTCATCCCTTCAGTCCCTTTCTGTGCCTACATCCATAGGAATTAATGAAGCAAAGCCATTCTATTACATTTCGATGGGAAGTCTTCCCTAGCCAGATATCTTCCATGTGCTCAGCTTTCTTTTTTTAACAAATTATCTCAATCTGGGGTTGGTTTTAATAAGCTCTTGAAACTCGTTCCCAAGGCAACATACTTATTAAGAATTTTCTCACTAGTTAATACCCATAAAGGAGAGAAAGGGAAGATTCATATCCAGGCCACTTTTCTATCTTATGTAGGAAGTTTTATAAAGAGAACAGGTAGTCCTCGTTTAACAATGCTAATTGGGACCGGAAACTCTGTCGTTAAGCGACACGGTCATAAGTTGAAAAACCATGTGACCTCACTGCCTAGCAACAGCAGTTCCAGCACTCCTGGTTGCCGTTGTTAAACGAGGAACTCACGGATCATTAAGCGAGGACCTCACATGACCATGACTTCTGACTTCCTGCCAGCTTCCCCACTGATTTTGCTTGTTGGAATCTGGCAGGGAAAGTTGTAAATCACAATCATGTAACCGTGGGGATGCTGTGCTGGCTGTACGTACAAGGTCCAGTCATAACTACCACTCAGCGCCATTGTAAGTTCAAACAGTTGCTGAATGAGTGGCCATTAAACAAGGACCACCTGTATACTATTTATAAAACAAACAGAAAACACCACCACCACACTATTCTGAAGTTTTAACAAGGACATTCTGTGTCTAAAAAATATATATTTACCTACGGATTCTCTCAGCTTCCTCCCTGTTAATTATGGCATCTGTTATCCCTCTTCCACACTTCCGAGGGGTACAGCCTAGATAATGCATAGAAAGAGAAAGGAAGAAAGTGTTTAAATATTTTCCCCTGCTTTCCCTATCTTTATATGTATTACAGACAGTTGTATTGGTTGATCTGATTGATCCATCAGTAATAAGAATCTGAGAACCACCTATATATTACTATCATTATACCTCACACTCTCACTTAATTCAGACAATTATTATTATATCTTATTGAAAAAAACCAACAACTATCCATTTCAATTTGCTCTGCCATTTTTCTAGGTCTTATGCACAAGCAAAAGAATCTGACATTCTAGACTGTACAATTTTCAAAAAGCAGAATATACAAATTATTCTTGTTAAAATGTCTGTATTTCTTTTTCCACAAACTACCCTGATGTAATAATAAAAACTGTAACAAATCTAAGTAACTTCTTTTGCCTAATCCTTCAAAAGAGTTTTGGTCTATTTGCAAGAATCCACTGATGGCTGTAAACGCCCATTTTTAATGTCTCAGATTCTGACAGAAGAAAAATCTCTGGTAAAACTATGGGCTACTCAGATTTCTAGCAAAAAGGAATTCTGTATAGAATTTGAAAATGATATTCTAAATTGAAATAAATTCTTTAGTCAGTATTGAATTGAATTATTCAACATTGAATAGCAGAGTCTAGAAATAAAAATAGAAGATGTGGCTGTAGAACCTCAGAATTCTAGTTATACCAAAATATCCAGCCCAAATTTATGTCACTTGAGCGTAAAAGACAGCTATCTCTAACTTCACAAATCTTCATATTTTTTGTTAGTACTTCAAATAGCTGAAGTTAACGTTCCATTCTGCTGGTTTTTCTTCTTGGGCATTTACAACACTATTACATTTCAGGTAGCACTTGTGGAAGAACTATTGATTCAACTTCAAGTGAAATAAACAAATACTGAGTTACAAGCTTGATCTTTTGGAATAAATTAGGCTCTTGAGATCAACCTTTTCTGCACTCTTAAAGAATGAAAATGACAGGAGAGAACAAATGATCTATCTTCAGTGGAAACTGCAATCGTGATACTTTAAGAAAAAAGTATTTTGAAATATATATTAGAGGACTCTGCAGCATTTTGTATTAGATTCTAAAAAGATGCTGGGGGTGCAAACATAGTACCAGTCTGCAATCTAGGCATCTTAAGTAAAGTAAAGGTAAAGGTTCCCCCCGTACATTTGTGCAGTCGTGTCCGACTCTAGGGGCCGGTGCTCATCTCCGTTTGTTAGCCGAAGAGCCAGCGTTGTCCGAAGACGCTTCCACGGTCATGTGGCCGCATGACGCACGCGGAACGCTGTTACCTACCCACCGAAGTGGTACCTATTAATCTACTTGCATTTGCATGCTTTTGAATTGCTAGGTTGGCAAGAGCTGGGGCGAGTGCGGGAGCTCACTCCGTCACGCGGGGCTAGGGATTCGAACCTCCGAACTTAAAAACAAAAACAGAAAAAGACCAACAAGATAAAACAACAGAAGACACAATACAGCTGAGGCTGAAATCACATTAGTCCCATGGCCTAATGCCTGGGGAAGAACCAGGTTTTCAAGGTTTTATGAAAGGCCAGCAGGGTTACGGCCATCTGAATCAGGTGGAGAGTGGGTATGCTCTTCCATACAGCAGGCACTGCGACAGAGAAAGCACAATTTCTACCAGATGGTATTGATTCATGGAGGGGACCCAAAGCAAGTCCATCCTGTCATATCTTGTGTGACAGGCAAAAACAATTGAAGATAGGCAGTCTCATTTATAATCTGGATCTGTACCATAAAGAGCTTTATAAGTAGTAACCAGCAGCTTGAATTGTATCTAGAAGCCTACTGGGAGGAAGTGCATCTCACAAAGTAGACTATGACTACCTATGCTGCCGCATTCTGGACCAGTTGTAGCTTCCTGATGGTCTTCAAGGGCAGCCCCATGTACAGCACATTGTGACAGTCCAAACAGGAAGTGACCAAGGCACAAGTGACCATGAGCAGAGCTTTCTAATCCAGGAAGGGGCACAACTGGTGCACAAGATGGATTTATGCAAAAGCCCTCCTGGCCATGGCTACCATCTGCTCTTCAAGCAGGAGCTGAAAGTCCAAGTCCACAAGAAGCCCAAAAATGTACAACACCAGTGTCTGGGGAAATGCAACCCCAACCAGAACTAAAGGGAGGTCCCAGAAGCCCCTAAAACCCAAAGCCACTCAATCTTTTCTTTTCAAATCTGTTCTTCCCCATCCAGGCTCCCACAGCCTCCAGATACTGGGAAAGAAAACATCACTTGATTGGTCCTGGATTGAGATACACAGATGAGTATCATCAGCATACTCTTGGTACTTAACCTCATGACAACAGATGACCCTACCTAGTGAGTTCATATAGATGTTCAATAGGAGCAAATAGTATGTAGATCCCTGAGGAATCCTGGATAGAGTTATAGGCATAGGTAGACTTCTCAAAACTAAAGCAGATGAAGCATTGCAGCATTACACCAGGTTTAGGAAGGAATGCTATTACAGTAAATTACCAAAGCAATAGGAAAACTCTGAAAAAGGCTAGAGATAAATTACAGCTCCCAGGATTCTCATCAAGAGACTAGTTAGATCTGATCTAGGCAAGCATCAAACTGAATATTTGATATATTTAAGGAACTTTGCTGTCAGGTTAGGGAATATTGTCGAATGCATCCCACGGGTGCCCTCAAGTGGAAACTTGGTAATATGAGAATGTTACAGCAGAAATATAACAAAACAGCAGCCATTCTGGAACAGACCAAATTGATCCAACAGAATATGATCACAATATGTTCATCTAAGAATAAATATTTGTATATGTTTTAAATTCCACTTTTCTGGAGGGCAGAATAGATCAAAATAAAATATTTTTAAAAATTAAAGGACTTTAAAATTAAATTCATTTTTATCATTGAAAAATACAAACCTCTCCTTTCAAAGCATGTTAAAACTGTACTTTCACTTTCAAAAACCAATTAAGTCTCAGTAAAAGTTAGATCATAAAAATAAAAAAATGAATCTAAAAGCATTATCCCCCAAACCAAGCACTTATCTAACAAACACAAAAATACAATTGAGAGACATAAATCCTCATGATATTATTTCATTCTCTGAAATCAGTGTTAAATATTAGATAACAACTGCTTCTACAAATAAAAGCACTAATGACTATTTTTGATTCCAATTTTTAATTGTAATTCCAACTTGGTGATTCTGAAGGTTCAAAATCACAACTACGAGTAATGAACTGTTATGAAACCTCATGAGTTTTTATAGAAGATGAACTTTTGAATCAGATTATATTGGCACAAGCAGACAACTATAAGAATCATGGAACCTGCATTTCAGAGAGATATCATAATACAAAAATATGGATCCAGGACATGGATTGTTGTGGAACTTTATAATTTAAATATTTATTTTATGGGAAAGTTCCCCCCTACAACCATAAAATCCCATCACTCTCCTCAGACTCAACAGATCTGACAAGTATCATCATCGCCATGGTGTAAAAATTGCCATGGATATCCAGGACAGATTCAAATTTGTTTGTTTTATAGATTTCCCATTTTATGCCATAGCAGCACTGACTGCATAGTTTTTTCTTCTCCTGCATTCTTTAGATACATATGTAGTCTATAAGTTCATCATGCTTTAGGGGAATCTCTTGTAAAAGCCAGGAAAAAAATATAAGGCTCTAGGCCTGGAGATCAAGGTTTTTGCACTTAAGTATTGCTAACAGTACATTATTTTTATGGTAACATCTCCGTGTGTGGATGCATCCTATGGCTTTACAGGACTCCAAAGGAAATACTAAGAAGTCATAAAAAAGAAGGCCCATACACTAGAAAAAACAGCCTCTGAAGCCCTATAAAAGCCAGAGGAGCAATAGCTTGAATCAGTTACAATGACAATTGATCTTTATGGATGTATTGTCGAAGGCAAGCCTGCAAAAGGTCAACGAACACAGCTCAACTACCAGGACATGGGAATACTTCTAACAATGAACATGCTAATCACGCTCAGCAGCCACTCGTTAACATTTCAACACAACAAAAAACCCCACCTAATCTCCTATAACTTAGCTCTATAAATAGAAAACAAACATTGCCAAACATTACCATTCTACCTGAGCACAGAGATTTCGCTTCTGTCTGTGCTCCTGCCCTCTGAAGATGCTGGCCACAGATGCTGGCGAAACGTTAGGAACCACAACTTCCAGAACACGGCCACACAGCCCGGAAGACCCACAACAACGATCTTTATGGAGTTTTTTTTTTGTAAAAATCAAGAAGATCCATGTGTTGTGGCAGAGCATGGATGTAAGTCTATGATTTCATAATGGGTGTATAATTTTGTGCCATATTTGCAATGTAAAGTATACACTGTGTTATTTTTATAACTTAGTTTAAGGATATGAACATACTATGCAATTTGTCCATGCCTGAGGGTTTCCTATATAAGATTCAGTGAATCAGAGCTATGATGCTTTTGCCTCATAGCAGCATATATATGGAAGTAATCTGTAATTTAATGGATACTTTGAGTGGAATCTTCTGTAAAAATATAGAGAATCCATGCTTCATTTATTTTAAAAAAAGCATTTATGCAGGTCATAATATACAATACCTTCAAACCGTTTATGGCTGTCATAATCCTCTGAGCAGGGTACCTCAATGAATTTGTCTGTGATGCTTTCACCATGATGGGCCAATACTTCTGTAACTCCATCTTCACTGAGCAAGTAGCTTCCACTCAAAAGATAACCCAGCATGGCAGATGAGAGAAGGAAAGCTGCTGTCAACCATTTTCGCCGTGAATCTTTCTGAGCACTATCTTTCACACCACTGAAAACAAAACAAGATGCTTTTATTTCCTCCTTTAATATGTTAACTTTGGATGTTACAAAGAAGTTTTAAAACCTATGTCTGCTCTTCATATTTTTACTGTGTATTATTTTTTCATCATTATTTTAATTTTAAAATGTCTCTCTTGTGATTATAGTACACTATCACCTGATCTGGGAAAATACTGTACTGAAAGGTAGAACATGTACAGTTGCAATTGAAATTATTCAACCCCCATTGCAAATCAGGTTTATTGTCAAAATTTACAGACTTTCAGCTGTTTGCAATGAACAAATCAAACAAAAGCAATTGAAATAGCTCAACACAACAAATGTTTCAAGTGGTGTCCCCAAATTCAACTGAAAATGCAACTTATAATGACTTCTCCAGTCTCAAAATTATTCAACCCCCTGAATAGAATCTGTCACAAGAGCACACATACTGTACAGGATGCAAAACAGGTGTTATCTCAAGCACACCTGATGCAACTAATCAAGGGCTTCATTAGTTGCACCAGGTGTGCTTGAGCTGGAACACATGAAATACCTGAACTGGCTAGGGGTTTGTTGAGTGTCACGTTTGACTGCATGTTAGAAATATGGCTAAGTCAAAAGAATGGTCCAAAAAGGTAAGAGAAGAGATCATCGCCCTTCACAAACAAGGAACAGGATACAAAAAGATGGATGTTCATAACTAACTTGTGATATCTGTAACCGTCTAATTAAATTTTGACTTAAACCTCTGTAAATCATAAAACCTATATCCGGTGTCTTATATGTGTTAGAGATCTGAAATGTATAAAAACAGATGCTTCTTTTGTCTGGGGCGCTCCTTTTCAGAGGAAGCCGCCCCCTATTACTTGAGCTCAATTAAAAGGGTTATTCTATTTCTCGTCTTGGTGTGAATTTATTTTGGGTTCTTCGTACCAAGTTAAACGTGCTTGGACACGGGACCAACTTTCAGTCCAACAAAATTGGCGACTCCGCCAGGACATAACTTGGTCTCAGGACTTGTGGTTCATCTAACCCAGCGCGCATTCAGAAATTTTTCTGAAAGGGTTTCTGACCGCTCTCCTGGGCTCAAAGACAAAGTCCTGAAAAAAACTGAGAAATAGACAAAAGAAACTTCCAAAAACTGCCACCGCTGATAACAGTCCACTGAAGACGGGTAAGATACCTTCTGTGTTTGTCCGAATCCCATGAGCCTAGAGGGGGCAGTGAGTGGTCTGGGAGGGAACCAGAGAAGTAGGACAAAATAGGGTCTGCGCAGACTAGACAAAAGGGACCGCAAGGGTCAAAAGGAAAAAAGGAAAAAGTTATGCAAGGTATCTGACCAAACCAGTAATCTGCGGGGTTCGAGTCCTCTGCAGTGTTTGGTCTGCCACTTTGGTCATTTTGAAAACCCAGAAATGACAGTGGAAAAAGTTAATCATGGATTAAGGCAACGGAAGGCATTTGGCCAAAGGAAGGATCAATTGACTACAATGTGCACGAAAAATTAGGAGACCTTGTGTTGACATTTGGGGAGGAAGACCAGGCTTATTATGATTTATTTTGGAAATTGTGGGATGATGATCCCATTAGAATACAATATGGCTTTGGGAAGCAAGCTGATCAAGGAAAAAAACCCATAGCCCAGTCCCTGGGTGAGCAGTTCCAGCCCGTTTTTGCCTGGCCAGCAAGGGCACAGAGCAGTTCCCTTTCTCTTCCCAGGAAAAGGGACTATGGAGAAAAAGGGCAGTCCAGGTTTTCATCAGCTCCCTGGGGAAGGAACGTTTAGACTTAAGACTATTGTTGGGGAAGAGGCCATTTTAAAATGCCCCATGGCACTCTGTGCATGCTCCTTGGAGCCTTTGCAATTTGCGTAATCTCTTCCTCCAACTGGAATGTTTTTCACCCCAGGCTTGTGAAAACCAAGAGTTACTAGTAGTTTTTGCTTTGTTTTGTTTTCTAAGTATGTCTATGCATTCAGTGTTTTGACTGTTTGTGTGTCTGAACCCTCTGTTGTGTTCTCTCAGGAAGATGCTTTGGGCTACCATAGATGCCCATTGGCCCCTAAGGCCCTGCTTCCACAGTTTGCCCCCTTGGTGGAGAAACAGCCGAGGGCAGCTGCTTGAGAAGCATTAAGAAATGTTAAGGTTACTGCTAGAACCCCTTTATTTATAGGAAAGAAAGAACTATTGCAGGAGATGAGGGGAGCACATGTAAGAACAGCTGCCATGCTTGCAGCTATGCTTGATTTCTATATCTGTATGCCTTGTTTGTAAGAAAGTTGATGGTTGGTAACTGTATGTACTGTAGACAGGAAGTTTGAGAAAGTGCCATGCTCTAGAAGGGACCAGAAGTCTGAGTAGGAAGGAAGAGGAAAGTTTGTGCTTTATATGATCAGTAATAAGAAGGTTTAAGAAATGTGATTCAGAGAGCTTGAAGGCATGTGTTGCGTGTCTGGATCTGATTGATTGTTGCACTTGGGTCTGAATTTGTCTTTGGTAATGCATGTGAAGGCATTTTAGCAAAGAAAGAAAAAGGAGGAAAATAATCAGTAATGAAGTTTAACATGCTTTTGTTTAATGAAGTTTAAAATCTAATGAAGCATTGCCTTGGGAACTCCTTGCCATTGTGAAGGAGGTGACAAGTCATTGCTAAGTGTATGTACCAATTTTTCTTCCCTTTTCTTGAAGCCAAGGAAAGGAAGGCAAACTTTTTTTTTAAAGAGAGCCAGCTTGGTGTAGTGGTAAAGGTGCCAGGGTAGAAACTGGGAACATTGAGTTCTAGTCCTACCTTTGTTGCAAGGAAGCCAGCTGGGTGATTTTGGGTCAGTCATTTTTCTCTCAGCCCTAGGAAGGAGGCACTGGCAAGCCACTTCTGAAATCATTGCCAAATGATTACCAGGACTCATCCAGGCATTTGCCAGGAGGAAAAGAAAAAAAAAGTCAGGGGAGAAACCCCCTTCAACCTAATGTTTTTTTTTTCCAGGAAAATGTCATGAAAAGTTTCCTACTATTATTGTTTTGAGGCTTTAGTTCCGGGAAAATGAAAGCCCTAAAGCAATACCTTTTTTTCCCCCACTCTGTCCTGCCTACTTGAGTGTGCCTCTTGCTAATTTTTGCCCCCCCCCCTATGTATATGTGTGTGCATGTGTGGCCTTAAGCCACCCCATCTTTGCTCTTTGTTTGACCCTACCTGTTAATGCTTCAGATATACAGATGGAAGGTTGTGAATGGTCTTTTGTCTACCAAGTCCCAGTTTATCTGAGCTACACCTAACGACTTCAACAACAGCTACTATTTCAACCTCTGCAGTGCTTACATGCGATATACAGTTGAGCTGTTAAGAATGAGTTAGACTTTGTTTTTCTTCTAAACTTCCCTGTAAAACTTATAAAAGATGCCAGCCAAGCAGTAGGGACGCATGCTTGAACAATAAATTGAACTAAGCTAGAGAAAAGGAAAGGGCACCACCAAGTATAGCAACAGGCAATAAATCTGGTTTCCCAAAACAACTATCCTCTACTGCAGCTTCTGGACCATAGTTAAGCTATTCAAAGGTTTCTTTATCTTATTTCTCAGTCACTCATTGCTTTTTATAGGACCCCTTAACTTTCTCTTCTCTTGCATGGACTCTGACCTTTCGCATCTCCTCAGGATCATCTGCTAAGAAAGCCTCTAGCAGAAGCCTCCTAGACAGAAGCTTTACTCCTTTCCCTCTTTTGCCATCCCCTCTGATCTACAGTTTGCCCCTTTCCCCACAAACGTGGCTATAAGGAGCAAACAAAAGGGGGGGGGATAGAAGTTTATATTTTGTTCCAGGACAAGCAATCTAAATGGCCAGATACCCCAAGATCCTGATGGGCAGACCAAAAGAAGCACTCCATGAATTAACTTGACACCAGACCAGCCTTGCAGCTACCTCCAGTCTAAGAGTCAAAGTGAGAAAGAGCTCTGCAAAACTCTACCAAAATGCTTCAGGTGCATAGGAAAGCTGATGTCCCCTTTTCTGCACATTACCACCCAAAGACTGGTAAGAATCAAAGAAAGAAGCATTAGGCTGAATAATAAGTAAGATTAGGTTTGTCTGACTGTCTGTCTCTCTCTGCTACATTTGGTTTCTTAATTCCTCTCCCATAGAAGGCAAGAGCTCCCATTTTCCTCTGAAGTCAGTGTCCCAGGTTTTCAAGCTGCCTCAGTTAAACAATTGCAACACAAACCAAGGAGTCTCTCAATGTTAATATTCCTGTTTCCCCAGCCAGGTTGTTAGACTGGGCAAGTGCTTGCTGCCCATTCACTGGGTTAGCACACGAGCCCAAGAAGGAACATACACTGGAAGCTGGGAGGAAAGGAAGTGTGTGGGTTCCCCTTTTTGCCCCACCTGGTGCCTTAACACAGGCATGTGGTAACACCCTCCTGCAGACAATAAATGCATCTGACTGCTGGGCCAGGGCTCTAAGTCAGATGGCCTCCCATAGAATGGCACGGAATTTGTATGAGGAGCTTGGCCTACAGTATTGCCATCATAACTATGTGCCCAGTATTTTTAGAACAGATAGCATGTGATACAGCACCAAAGCAATTGGCCCCCTACACAAAGAATTGCTAGCAAATAGTTTCCAGAGTAGGTTAGTTCTAGACCAGATTCTTGCAGCCAAAGGTGATGTTTGTACAGTAACAGGGACAGAATGCTGTATCTTTGCACCTGAGAGCCAAAAGAAGAGGTCCACCCTGCGCCTACAAGACCCCAAGATAAAAAGTTGCAAGAAGCCATGGACAAGATGCCTTTTGACATCTATGGGAAATCGTGCTGGTTGCTGGAATCATCCAAAGCATCACTTCAATGGGACTTTGAGGCATGGACTTAATCTTTTTCACCCTTCTAGCCAAGATGTGGACTGGAAAATGCAAGCTAAGGACCAACTCTTCTCCAGACTACTTCAGTATTTGGACCTGGTTAAGAACCTTGGTCAGTGCCATTGTTGTTATAATCGTTTTAATTGTAATAACCTGTATTACCCTTCAGTGTACGCCTGTATGTATTTCTGTATTTCTGTATGTAAAACCTGCTTACCTAAAAGAGCCAGAGCTGAATTGCCTTATCAAGCCATGGTAGAATTGAAAGAGATAAGTGACTCCTCCGTGAAATGGATCACTGAAGAGTCAACGGGGGGAATTGAAGGATTGAACGCCCCCCCATAGAATGTGTGAGTGCTCAGCAGAATGTATGAACTGCAGATATCACAGAAAATCTTAAATGAAACAAATAAGATAATCTCTTCACAGGAAGGAAATCTTGATTGCATCCACCCTTGTTTATCTCACAGAATCCCTGTGAGATAACCACCTAACACCAGACCCCCTCTCCTTCTCTTATCAAAATTCCGGGATGTTCATAACTAACTTGTGATATCTGTAACCGTCTAATTAAATTTTGACTTAAACTTCTGTTAATCATAAAACCTATATCCGGTGTCTTATATGTGTTAGAGATCTGAAATGTATAAAAACAGATGCTTCTTTTGTCTGGGGCGCTCCTTGTCTTGTCTTGGTGTGAATTTATTTTGGGTTCTTCGTACCAAGTTAAACGTGCTTGGACACGGGACCAACTTTCGGTCCAACAAATAACGAACGCACTGAATGTACCTAGACACACAGTTGGAAGCATAGTTCGCAAGTTCAAAGTTAAAGGAACAGTGGTTACACTACCTGGATGGGGCAGAAAAAGGAAGCTGTCAATGGCTGCAACCAGATTTCTGAGAAGGCAGGTTGAGAGAAACCCTCGAGTGACTGCAAAAGACCTGCAGCAAGACTTGGTGGCAACAGGCACTGAGGTTTCAGTGAGCACAGTAAGGCGCGTACTAAAAACAGAAGGTTGCCATGCCAGAACTCCAAGACATACACCACTACTGACCCAAAAGCACAAGAAAAGTCGGCTCCAATATGTTCACAATCATATAAATAAGCCACAGAAGTTTTGGGATTCTGTACTGTGGAGCAATGAAACAAAACTGGAACTTTTAGGCCCGATGGATCAGCAGTATGTCTGGAGGAAGAAGAATGAAGCATACGCTGAAAAGAACACTCTGCCTACAGTTAAGCATGGTGGTGGCTCGGTGATGTTCTGGGGCTGCCTTGCATGCTCTGGCACTGGAAACCTGCAGCGTGTGGAAGGCAAGATGGATTCATTGAAGTATCAGGAAATCCTAGGAGAAAACGTCATGCCGTCTGTAAGGAAGCTGAAGCTTGGGCGTCACTGGACCTTCCAACAGGACAATGATCCCAAGCATACCTCAAATTCCACTAAGGCTTGAATGCAGTAATAGTCCTGGAAGATTCTACAGTGGCCATCACAGTCACCTGACTTGAACCCCATAGAAAATCTCTGGTGGGATTTGAAGAAGGCAGTTGCAGCACGCAAACCCAAGAATATTACTGAACTGGAGGCCATTGCTCATGAGGAATGGGCTAAGATTCCTCAGGAACGCTGCCAGAAGCTGGTGTCTGGCTATGCATCTAATTTGCAGCAGGTCATAACAGCAAAACGGTGCTCTACTAAGTACTAAAGATACTTGCCATGAAGGGGTTGAATAATTTTGAGACTGGAGAAGTCATTTTCAGTTGAATTTGGGGACACCACTTGAAGCATTTGTTGTGTTGAACTATTTCAATTGCTTTTGTTTGATTTGTTCATTGCAAACAGCTGAAAGTCTGTAAATTTTGACAATAAACCTGATTTGCAATGGGGGGTTGAATAATTTCAATTACAACTGTATTTTAAAATTATATAAATTCATACAATTTGCACTTATTTAAATACAAAAGGGCCCAATGAATGCATCTTTAATACACAGGCCTCATTCACATCAAGTAAAAAACATATCATCCAATCTCAGGCATGGGGAAAAAGCAGCCTCTATTAAAATTTATTCCTGATAATGTACTCTTAACAAGTTATGGCTTACTAAAAATACATGTTTTCTTGAATATTAAGGAGAATTTGAACACCTGCATTCCTCCTCTGTTCTCTTTAAACTCAGTGGTTTGTAGGAAGTTGCAGGAAGTATTTGCATGAACTGCTAGAGACAGCTAGTGTAGTGTGGGGTTAAGGTCTTGGAGCTGGACTGGACAGAGCCAGGTTCATGGTCCCACACAAAGGTAATTCACTGGTTGACTTTGGGGACAGTCAGTCTCTCTTACCCAACCTAGCTCAAAGAATTGTTGTGAAAATAAAATGTGCAGATGCCCCCACATAAGATGCCTTGACATCTTACAGAAAAAGCAGATCATCATTATTGCACTTATTACTTCTTTTCTTTTTTTATCCAGCTATTTCCCCATAGCCTTCCCTATTTATATCCTCACAAGGACTTGCAAAAGTTACAGTGGAAGATAGGCGGTGATGAAATTTGAAATATATATATAAATATATAAATAAAATTAAGTTGCCTGCATACAAGTAGTACTTCAAGATTATCCAAAATGCTTTGTGGCTAAGTGAGGACATGAAGACAGGGCATTTCTGGCTTAAATCCAGTGCTCTGCTAGTACAGTAAAGGATACTAGGCAGAAGTCATTAAGTCAATCCATTAGGAAAGAAGAACACCATGATCCAGAAGAAATGAAAAAGAATAATACTGGCCAAGTAGCAACACAAGCATCAAGCCAAAAAGGAAACAGTAATAAACTTAACAAACTGTCCCATAAAGAGGTATTTATTTATTTATCAAATTTATATGGCCAACCATCTCACAAATGTGACTCTTTCATGTGTATTCACCTGCAGTGCACAAATATTATCCTATAATTTCCCCTACTTTTCCTATAGCATAGGTATTCTCAACGTGGTAGCTCATATAAGGTTGTGTTGTCCAGAACCCAGCTATCAATACCTCCTTAAAGGAAGGGGAAGAAGAAACCCTATTTCTTACAAGCAGATTCCAAACTGTCACATTGTTGCAGAATCCAACTCAGTCCCACTAGAAATTATTAAGAGCTGCTCTGTATTATATTCCAGATTCATCATGTGGGTAGAAGTCCTGGGACTTGCCATACAAAACACTCCAAACTGATGCCCTCTGGATATGTTTGACTACACCGCCGCCCCCAACCCCACCCCAAGAACTTCTAACTAGTACAGCCAGCTCTGTCCTGGGTGGATATTCTGGAAAGGGTTGTCCACGTTGTGAGAGCGCCGGATTGGGCAAAGCGCTATAGAGGGGTGAAAGAAGCCAGGATGAACGGAAGCCATGCGGGATGGGGAAGATGAAGCGCAGAGAGCCGCCGCCTCCTCCCATGCGCAGCACTGAGCCGGGATGGGCAGCTATTAGCAGCCGGTCTCCCAGACGTCGCTGGCGCCTTCGTACCTGCTGAAGCGACGACGCTCTTCCGCCCGAACCGCCGCACCTGCGCCGCCACTCTCCGAAGCCCTTCCGGCCGGCCGCCGCTGAGGAGCCATTGCTTCAATTAAGCGGCTCTACCTGGACGTCAGGACGCTGCCTTCGAGCACCCAGCAGGGGCTGGAGGGAGGCAGCGACCAATAGGCTTTTACAGCGCCCGAGGCGGAAGCTCAGGGAGGCGCAACTGATCTCAGAGAACGCGAGCAGTCAGTCGTGCTCAATCGAGCCTGGAGCAACCGAACTCCAGCCCCCGGAGGTGGAAAGCTACGCAGTTCCTGGAGAAGGTGCGCTGCCATACGGTAACGGGGAGGGAGGTGTAGAGCTTAAAATAAGAGATCGCAGGATAGCGGGTGGGGCATGAGCCATAAGCAATACATCCAAGAGGTTGCACGTTACTCTGTTCATTTTTCCTCTGCCTTCTGCTGGGGTTGGTCTGCTGCCTCTAAAGAGGTGCGACCTTGCGAAGGGGTGAATTCAGGACGCCAGTTTGCTCTTGGGGAGAGGCATGGAGGTTTTCCTAGGCCGAGTTGCAGCTATCCCAGAATTGAGAGTCACCTGCAGTTCTGTAAAATTCGTACACTGAATCTTATGTAGACATTTCGCCCTGTTACCTTAACACGCGTAACACGCGAAGTCCTTGAGGGACAAATTTATTGTTGTATTTATTATTCCCATTTGTGGTGGTGGTGGTGGTGTTCAGTCGTTTAGTCGTGTCCGACTCTTCGTGACCTCATGGACCATAGCACGCCAGGCCTTCCTGTCCTCCACTGTCTCCCGGAGTTTACTCAAATTCATGTTCATTACATCGGTGATGCTATCTAACCATCTCATCCTCTGCCGTCCCCTTCTCCTTTTGCCTTCAGTCTTTCCCAGCATCAGGGTCTTTTCCAGTGAGTCCTCTCTTCGCATTAGGTGGCCAAAGTATTTGAGCTTCAGCTTCAGCATCTGTCCTTCCAATGAGCAGTCAGGGTTGATTTCCTTTAGGATTGACTGGTTTGACCTCCTTGCAGTCCAAGGGACTCTCAAGAGTCTTCTCCAGCACCACAGCTCGAAAGCATCAATTCTTCGACGCTCAGCCTTCCTTATGGTCCAACTCTCACAGCCATACGTTACTGCTGGAAAAACCATAGCTTTAACTATACGGACCTTTGTCGGCAAGGTGATGTCTCTGCTTTTTAATATGCTGTCTAGGTTTGCCATAGCTTTCCTCCCAAGGAGCAAGCGTCTTTTAATTTCATGGCTGCAGTCACCGTCTGCGGTGATCTTGGAGCCCAAGAAAATAAAATCTGTCACTGCTTCCATTTCTTCCCCTTCTATTTGCCAGGAAGTGATGGGACCAGATGCCATGATCTGAGTTTTTTTTAATGTTGAGTTTGAAGCCAGCTTTTGCACTCTCTCCTTTCACCCTCATCAAGAGGCTCTTTAGTTCCTCTTCACTTTCTGCCATTAGGGTGGTATCGTCTGCATATCTGAGGTTGTTGATATTTCTCCCGGCAATCTTAACTCTGGCTTGTGATTCATCCAGCCCGGCATTTTTCATGATGTACTCTGCATATAAGTTAAATAAGCAGGGTGATAATATACAGCCTTGTCGTACTCCTTTCCCAATTTTGAACCAATCGGTTGTTCCATGTCCGGTTGCTTCTTGACTTCCATGTCCGGTTGCTTCTTGACTTTCCGGTTGCTTCTTCTTCTAACTGTTGCTTCTTGACCCGCATACAGGTTTCTCAGGAGACAGGTAAGGTGGTCTGGTACTCCCATCTCTTTAAGACTTTGCCACAGTTTGTTGTGATCCACACAATCAAAGGCTTTAGTGTAGTCAATGAAGCAGAAGTAGATGTTTTTCTGGAACTCTCTTGCTTTTTCCATGATCCAGCGAATGTTGGCAATCTGATCTCTAGTTCCTCTGCCTCTTCGAAACCCAGCTTGCACTTCTGGTAGTTCTCGGTTCACATACTCCTGAAGCCTAGCTTGTAGGATTTTGAGTATAACCTTGCTAGCATGTGAAATGAGCGCAATTGTATGGTAGTTTGAACATTCTTTGGCATTGCCCTTCTTTGGAATTGGAACGTAAACTGACCTTTTCCAATCCCGTGGCCACTGTTGAGTGGAGAGTAAGAGATTAATCCCTAATCACCACAAAGAACCCTCTCCTAATCTCTTGTAAATGACCCACAGAAGACACACACCCTCTCAGCAGCTATAAACACCAGCAGGAACACACACACTCCACTTGGGCACAGAGAGAATCTTCCAGCTGTGCTCCTGTCCTCTGAAGATGCCAGCCACAGCTACTGGCGAAACGTTAGGAACCAAATCTGCCAGAACACGGCCACACAGCCCAGAAAACCCACAACCAACAAAATTGTGATGTCGATTGGACAGAGAGAGTGAAGTGACTGGCCCAAGGTGACCTAGTGAGCTTTATGGTTTGATAGGAACCAACATGGAGTAGACCCCCCAGTCCCAATCCAGTACTTTAATAGTGGGCCCAGAAATACTATACCAGCTCTCTTCAGGCTGAAGGAGCAGGATACAAATAATTTTAAAAAATCAGTCAATAAGCAAACAATTAAACTGGAATTAAGTCTAAATCATTGTAACATATTTCCAAATAAATCTACTTTCTAACAAAATGGAAGGCTGTAAATATCCTCCGTCTTGTTTACCAATTCCATACTAGATAGTCATAGTTCTACATGTCAGTAGAAGAGAAGTCATTTGCAAAGTCCCTTTTCATTTTAATAGCAATTATATTCACCATAACTATTAAATTGTGAATAAAAAACATGTTTCTGAACATACAGTGTACATCCACCAGTGACCTCTCTTCAACCAGGACTCTCTGATGCAAGGTTATAGGGAAACACTCATTTGCTGTGCTCATTTAAATAGAAAGGCAGAGTGTAAATCAACCAGCAGTAGTACTATCTCAAATTTAAAAATATTAGTGTAGCTGTTTCCCTAATACCTAGTAAAAGGTAAAGGTACCCCCCGCACATTTGTGCAGTCGTGTCCGACTCTAGGGGCCGGTGCTCATCTCCGTTTGTTAGCCGAAGAGCCAGTGTTGTCCGAAGACTCTTCCACAGTCATGTGGCTGCATGACGCGCGTGGAACGCTGTTACCTACCCACCGAAGTGGTACCTATTCATCTACTTGCATTTGCATGCTTTCGAATTGCTAGGTTGGCAAGAGCTGGAGCTAGTGCGGGAGCTCACTCCGCATGCAGGGCTAGGGATTCGAACCTCCAAACTTGCAATCTTCCGATCGACAAGCCTGGCATCTTACCCACTGAGCCACCATTTCTACTAAAATATTATAAAGCAGTTCAGTAACATTTAAACTTTCAGGGAATGTTAATGGATAAAATTAAGCTATAAGGCAGCAACTTTTACTTGGAGAGAAGACTCTTTGAATGTGATGAGGCTTTTTTCAAATAAACATGCATACAGAGATTTCAGTTGTAATGGAAAATTTATATAGTCTCATACTGACCTGAGTGACAAATTTGCTGCTTGAGATGGATGGATGGATGGATGGATGGATGGATGGATGGATGGATGGATGAATGAATGAATGAATGAATGAATGAATGAATGAATGAATGAATGAATGAATGAATATGGACTGAAGATGAGAAGGAAATGGGAATATATGGGAAAGGTTGCAGTGCAGAAAATTTAGACATATGACAGGAGGTTGAACTATTTCTTCCAGAAAGGGCAGCTTCAAAACATCAGTCTCTCATGGGAACAAACAGCATCCTTGGAGTGAAGAGCTTTATGTAACTGAATGGCACTTTAATTATGAGGCAGGATGATCAGTATGGTAAGACTCTCAGGCTAGCATCAGGCTTCCCCCAAACCCACACTGTAACAAGAATGCTTGTAGGCAGAGATTCAGGGGCATAAGATACTTATATTACAAAGTTTTTAAGAATCAAAAAAACTAGTGATTGCCAACAGTAAGACTCAAGCCATATATATTGCAGATGCAAGGTTCAATTTAACATTTCTTTCTCCTACCCATGCATTGTAACAGATTGAGAGCTACTCATTTCCCAGCAGGAGCAGTAGTTGATACCTATGCACTGTTACTGTATAGTAATGGACCAGTCTGGTCTTGGATCCTTAGCTTCTGACCTTGCACACATTAGCCATCACAGCTAGGGTTAGGATGGGCTGATCCAGTCACTGTCAGCTTAAATCTTCCTCACAGGGCGTTGTAAGGGTAAAGTGATTGGAAGTGTAAAAGTGAGACTGTATCCAGTGTTAAGGAGCATGCTTCCACTTATATAATACGATGGTCACCAATGGTATTTGGTTTGGTTAAAGCCATGAAGAAAATATGATGTGTTACTTGTTTTGACATCCTGCACTCCTGTAAGAACAAGGACTCGCTTAAATGTTGTTTTGTGGAAACTTTCCATTATCCTATTTAATGATCTTTTCCAGTATATCATTTGGTTTGCAGCTGACAGCGAAAACAGAAGAAAATACAATGATGGTTCCATCTCCATTTGAATTGCACCTGGTGCATCTGGATCTCAAGGGGGCTCCACCCAAGGTCTCATACCTGGCAGAGGTAACACAGTCTTTATCTGTATAATCAGGGAATTGATTTGTAGCTCCACCCAGCTCAAAAAAATAGTCTTCAGTCTATCAATTCTATAATTGCTGGTGAGAGTCCAGTGGGAATGTGGTGGGATATAAATGTAACCAATCAGTCAATCAATTACAATAACATTCCTAGGAGATCTATTTTGTATACAGTAGCTGCAGGGTTACTAGAATTCAGTTAACTCTGCATTTAAGAAGAACAATGACCTGGAAAAAATACTTTAGAAATAATAGTTTCTAAATCAGCAACAACTAGCTCTGAAATGTGACTTTAGGGAGAACTGAAGAAGAGTTGTGCTGGATTAGGCTAGTCCATCTTTCTAGGACCACAGTAAACAAGTTAATGTCTCTGGCAGCATAGAAGCACTTCCCACCTGTTTTCCCCAGCAACTTATTCTCTTGAATACTGGCAGTACATCATGGCTATTAGCCATAATCTTCTATGAATTTATCTAATCCTCCCACCCTGAGACCATCAGTTTTCCAACCATCACTGTTCCATTGCAAGGTTAAATATGTGCTGTGTGTTGTTCCTATTAGTTGTCCTGAATTTCCCACATTTCCCACATTCAGTTGAAATGGATGAGCCTGGGTTCTAGCATTTTGAAAGAAAAAAGCTGCTTCTTATCCACTTTCTGTACTGTATGCATAATGTCTATAATTTCTCCATAAAGAAGGAGAACACCAGGGAAGATTCTGCTCTGTGCTTGCTGCATTTTTTAAACAGGGCCAAAAAAAGGGAGCTAAAGCAAGCTATCTCACCAGATCTAAGGCTAGTGAACAATATACCCAGGAGGCATTTCCTAATAAAATTAAATGTAGCAATTCACTACTGACTAGAGATTTGAGATGTTTTATGAAACCAACAGGTCTTCCCATTGCTCCATGTCTTGGGTGCAAATGGTATTCTCCTTGAATATGAGGATATGTACCCTTATGATGGAGAACTGAAGCCACTCCGAGCAAATGATGCATACAGGTATGTTAGCCAGCTGGCCTTCTCACAAGAGCCAACATTGAGATGTAGTCTCTGGTTCTCTTGTCTCACTGAAATCCCGTGTTGCATAGAGCTGTAACAAGCCACTGTAAAGAAGACTGAAGAAGCTCCTTGGATAAGGAGCGAAACGTTTCCACTGAGAAAGCAGAAATCCAGTTGACATGATTCAAGCTACAGACAATTCCACCTGGATGACTGAGAACCTTCATAGACATAAGCCACTGTAAATTTACTGCTCTTTATTTTTTGAATGTCCCTCAAAACTGTCCACATCCAGTGCTGATTTCTTCTATTTGCTCTGCACTGGGTAGTAGGTTAGAGTCTAGACTATCTAACATTTAGAAACTTTAGTTTGTTTCAATTTGCTGCAGGTATGGACACGTAAAGTAGATGCAATCCATCCACTAGGCAAAGCAAACACGCCCATGCAAGATAGAATTCTAAACAAAAAACATGGCATTAAATGTATAATTGATAACAAATGTCTGTCTCTCTCTCTCTCTCTTTCTAGTCCCTCTGAGGTTAAAGAGATTTTAAAGCTGGCAAAGTTGCATGATTTAGAGGTTATCCCCTTAATACAGACTTTTGGACATATGGAGGTAAGTGCCAGCTTCTAGATAGGGAGGTGCAACCCACAGCCCATTGAGGTTGTGCCACCCGAAATAACTGCTCGTGATTGCTGGAAGCTGCTGGTCAACAGCTGACCCACCAGATTGCTAGGAGGAGGAGGAGCATATTTGTCTTCCCATCCCTCCATCCCATAAATTCTGTTTAAGATCATGGGAGTGAGAGAGAGGGATGAGTATGCAAAAGAATGGGTACATAGATACATATGGTACATTAATTGTATGTGCATTGGAGTGGAATCACTGGATTCAGTGGGACTTCCTTCTGAGTAAATGTAGAAATCTCAGCCATGAAAACAAAAATCTAAGAAAAAAAAAGATGCTACCAAAAAAAACAAGAGAGAATAATATCAAAAGTGTCATGAATTGCTACTGAAAAGTGGGACAATTTGCTTGCTTCTTCCCACGTCCTATGTCTCCTGTTCCACCACTGTTTTCTGTAATTCTGAGATGTTTTATGAATAGGTTTGCTTATACAGACAGCAGTTCCTGCATTTGTAGCTATGCAATTTTCTGGATTACTATGTTTGTTTTGGTTTCTGGATTACTGCCTCTGGTTCTGGCTTCTCCTGCAGTTTGTTCTGAAGCACAAAGAATTCTGCCACCTCCGGGAAGTGGCAATGTTCCCCAACACAGTGAACCCCCATAAAGAAGATTCCTTGAAGTTGGTTAGCACAATGATAGAGCAAATGATTGCACTGCATGATGATCTCCGATGGTTTCACATTGGCTGTGATGAGGTAACATTTGAAAACATGGGCTTGAATTTGTTCAGGGGAGACAGTGCCATTTAGCAGTGGTCATATTCTTTAGCAGAGCTTTCCAAAATTTTCCCGTGGCGACACACCAACCACCGTTGGTGTGTCGCCGCGGGAAAACCCGGAAGCGCTGATGACTTTTGTGTCGCGGCACACAGTTTGGAAAGCTCTGTTCTATAGGCACATTATTATGTTTCCTGGTGGTTTTAATGTTTCTCTTGATGCCAACTTCCATGGGATCATTCTGATCAGCTTTTGTTATGCATCAAGCACTTATGCCTTTGCATCTTTCATTTTAGCCACACGTTATTACTTTCTGTTGGTTTGATTGTACCCTGATGTTACAGCAATGTAAGGAAGATGAAGAAACCTCCTTGCAAGACAAAGATGAAAACACACAAAACACGTATTTCAGTTAGCTCCCTTCCTGAAACAAAATATGCATGTTTCAGTTGTTTTGGTCCATACACCAAACAAACAAAAAAAGCTGCTTTGTTCCAGATACTGACTAAAACGTGTTTTTCTGGGCATAAGTGGAGGTGGAAATTTGCAGCAGCAGCAGCAACAGCTCAGGGGAGGCGGGGAAAGCACTGGTAAAGATTGAGGGTGGATAGGCCAAGTTGGGATATTGGCAGCAGAGGTGGCTGAGGGGACAAAGGGAAGGGGAGGCAGTATGAAGGTGGCCAGGCCGGCCAGCACAAAGTCCATGCAGAAGAGAGGGGGCAGCACACACTAGCACTGCCCTCCTCACCCTGTAAAATCAGTGCAGATTTCCACTGGGTTTTGTTTCAGCCAACACCCAGAGTAGCCAAAATATTTCGTGTTATTTATTTCCATCAAACAGTGGCTGATCCACAATTGTTTGGCAGAACTGTTGGAACGTGGTGGTTTTTTTCATGTTTGAAAGAAAAGATATTTTCCATTGTGTTCACACCTGTACTTGGATTCATTATAACATGTTTGCCTATCCATCCTTGCTACCATCCTGCAGTTATCTGGTATCATCAGATATTTTCTTACGAACAACACAGTATAATTTAGCTTTACTAACTCATAAATGTGGAGTAGAATTAATAATGCCTGCAGGATTCTGACAGGCTTCCCAGTGTGGGAAATCACAGATCTCGAGACACTTTAAAGTTGAGCCTGACTCCTCACCGTGACTTGGCTGAAGATTCTCAGACGCGGCTTTGCTAAATTAGAATCTTTATTGCTGACAAGAATGAAGCCACACAGAGCAGTTGATTGCCTGCTGTTAGTGCAAAGTTGTAAAAGAATTTTATACCCGAGGTGTGTTAAATTCAGGTTTATTTATTTATTCAATTTATACACTGCCCATCTCTCTATAAAAGTGACTCTGGGCGGTTTACAAATAAAAGGTTTCTTCTTTTGATTTCTGCCTCTCCCACCTCAACTTTTCTAGATTCTGAATTTTGTCTTTTGTTGCTTCTTCACATTTGTTAGCCCACTTTAACATGACCTGACTTTATTTATTAAATGGATTTATATCTTGTCTTTTGTCCAAGAACTCAAGGAGGCCTACATAAGACTTGAGTGTTAGATGATTTCCACGTAACATAGTAACATAGAAGGTACTTGAAAGAAAAATAGCACTGAACAAAAGTTTTGATTTTATATCTTCAGGTGTATTACCTTGGTGAAGGGGAAGAGTCCAAGGAATGGCTGCAGCAAGAAGAAAATACTGTTGAAAAGTTGTGCCTAGCCCACATGAAAGCAGTGGCCAGTCATGTAGTCTCAGCCCATCCCACAGTAAAGCCAATTGTGTGGGATGACATGCTGAGGAGAATGAGTGAAGAAACTCTGAGAGGTAGGTAGTCATGTCTGTAGAATTCCAGCTGCAGCTTTGGAATATTTGAGCAAGGTCAATAATTTCTGAGAGGCCACCATTCCTCAGCCACATTTGCCCTATATAATAAGCCTTGCTTGGTGTGAAAGTGCCTGCTGACCCAGGCAGCATGGCTACCCAATCTCCTATCTGTATTGGTTCTTATTATGTATTGGGAATATAAGCATTATAATCTCATAGCCCCTCAAGCATCTTGAGGTGCTCCTGCAGAAGGAAGACCAGTTATAAGAACAATAAAGGACATTTTCCCTCCTTCGTTTTCATGGTGGAGTTAGTCATTCTGAATGCATAAAGAAGCTCTTTGATCATTTGGAAAAGACTGTTGCATTTTTCATAAAAAGTTAATGTTTGTTCAGTAGCTATTTCCACCAACTATGCCATATTTTAGAGCCTGAACATCATAAACAAAGTAAGCCCTTGAACCTAATAATTTTTTAAAAGCTGCATAAAGCCAAATTGCTATGCTGTTTGAAGTGCAGTTCTTCTGGGAACACTAAAAGCACACACACACACAAAATACACAATTAAAACATGTAAACCTATAATCATTATAACTAGCACTGAAAAGAATGTCTATTGTGAACAGTGAAACATTTTAAAAATAAAAATCCAAAAATATATAAACCTTCCTGCTTCAAATGACAGGAAATGATTTGAAAATATGGAAGCGCCTTAATGAAATGAATTGGAATAGTACCTAAGATATGTTGAATTACAGGTAAATAATGTTCTGATTCTGTACTGAACTGGGGGATTGACAGAGGATTGTATCTTCTTCAGTCTTGCCCACCCAAACCATATTTGGGGCTAGGGTCAAGACTAGGACATATACCTACACATTACCCATAATTCTCCAAAATTGGTTTAAAATTAAAATAGTTTGAAGCAATTAAAAAGGCAACAGTATTGTGAGATCACCACATCTTGTGCGATTTCATGAGTGAGTGCTAAAATCACTTGTTTTGCTAACCTTTATTCCTGACTTCCTTAATCCACCCCAGGAGAGGCAAGAACTTTCTTTTCAGAATCTTAGCCACTGTTCTCCAAATTACAAAAATAGGAATTGTTCATACAGACCTGAGAACAAACATCACAAAAGTATCATAATCATTTGCATTTCTGTTTTTTTCCCAGATTCTGGGTTAGCACAACTGACAGAGCTGATGATTTGGGATTACTCTCCTGATCTTGATGTGGAGAGTAAAGGTGTGTACTTTGATGTTTCTCACTTGAAAAAGTGTAACTAAAATACATAGACATGATTATCGGAGTAAGTACAGTTTCACAAAGCACTGCATTCAGCAGATAGTATGTTATTCTAGAATTGGGATGATTAAATCTCCATTTATTCATGAAGGTCACTGGATGTTGTCAGACTAAACACAGAGTATGCTTGTTTAGAATCAGTCCTCTTTTGCTCAAGTTTTTAACAACAACAAAAAAACCCAGCAATGGCCTGATTGGGGATGGAGGCACTAAACACCAATGGGAAAAAGCTGATCTGCTCTTTATTCCCTTTGTGCTTCTGACACACAGAAACATACATACAGCATAGAACGAGACCAAAGTGGGAGAAAACACTGTTCCAGAAGCGACCCTCTTTGCTCTTTTCCCAAAAGATTAATGGCTTCTAGCTATAAGCTAGAAGCCATTAATTTGATTGGGATAAGATATGGATCGAATCATGAATACAGATTTGAATTAAGGTCTGACTTACAGTCTGGATTTGCACAATGCGCTAAACCAATGGACTGCATGACTTAGCATGTGTGAACCACATCTATTATGTCATCTTAACAAAACTCATGTTTTTTGTCGTGGGCAAGATATAAAAGTAAGAAATGAAAAGCTTGTTTCCATTTGTTGACATGTGTAAAGGTAAAGAAATAATTAGCCCTTTGCCTCCTAGGTCTTTTTTACAGTTTCATTTCAACAGGTACAGTTTGTACACTTAATCTTAAAAGGATCTTGGAAACAGAAAGTAGGCATGTTTTAATAATAAACCTATAAGTGCAAAGAAAAAAAATATTTCACTTTGAGGGAAAGCCCCATTCATTTAAGTTTCAAAACAATTACCTAGATAAGACAGTTAAAGGAATACAGATTATTGGGTGTTAAATGATAATTAGTATTTGGGGGTACTTTAAAAAAAGAGGCTAATATTATCCAAATGCAGACCCTACATTTTTAACTAATTGTGCTTAATCACCTGAGCCTTCGAATCGCTATCTTTTATTACTTTGTTACTAATCTGTAGTTAGTTTCTACTTGTTGCCAATCAGCTGTACCCACATAAGAGGGCTTTACATCCCTAAATTTTGCCTTTTTTTTTTTCATGTCAGGAGCACCAAAGCGCTTCTGTAGTGAAAGGATTTGCCGGTGACATCACCATTGCCGGGGGGATGCCCAAGGAGGCTCCTTTCATGTCCCTGTGATTTTTCCCACCAGAGTGGTACCTAATTTATCTAATCGCATTTGCATGCTTTTGAACCGCTAGGTTGGCAGGAGCTGGGACTAATTTTTACTGATTGCCAGTAGCTCACTCCGGCTCTCGGTTTTTGAACTGCCAAGCTGTCAGCCTTAATGGCTTCTGACTCAGCTTCTTAACCACTGAGCCACCGCAGTCCCCTAAATTTTGCCTATAAATGATGGACTTTCCCCTCGTATTTTAATAGTTCATGCAACAGGTGTTATTTCTGTCTCTCTTGTATGCAGCAACTCTCATTGAAAAGTACCAGAAGTGTAACTTCTCAAAATTCTGGTTTGCTAGTGCCTTTAAAGGAGCCACTGGAGTAAACCAGTGCTTGACTCTCATTGGACATCATCTTAAAAACCACGAGCGGTGGCTGAAAGTGGCTGGGAGCAGTCCTGTTGGTACCATAAGAGGGATCGCTCTGACTGGCTGGCAAAGGTAACTAAATTGTATACAGATCAGTAGATAATATAGCATTATTAATATACTGAAAATTTCAAGAGCACTCTTTAAATTGCCTTAGGACAGGGGTCGGCAAACCTTTTTTGCCGGGAGCCATTTTGACATGGTGGTGCACATTTTGAAGTGCTCGAGAGCCAGGGGGCGGGGTTTGCGGGCGCAGGCCAATCGCGTGTAAGGGGGCGGGGTTTGCGGGCGGGAGCCAATCGCGTGGAAGGGGGCGGGTTTTGCGGGCGGGAGCCAATCGCGTGGAAGGGGGCGGGGGAGGTTTGGAAGAAGAAGGGAAAGAGAGGCTCGACTGCTTCGGCGGCGGCGCTTCCAGGTTGTCGCTGCGGCGGCAACGGCTGCCCCTTCGAAAGGGCAGGCTCCGGGGACCCCGAAAATGCCCTCAGTTTAGGCAGGGAGGCTGCGCCAAGCTGCCTCAGCTGTTCTGCGGGGAGAATTGCCACCCCAGGGCAGCGTGTGCATGTGGAGAGGGGAGGTTTCTGCCTCCCTGCCGGAACCGAGGGCATTTTCGGGGTCCCCGGAGCCTGCCCTTTCGAAGGGGCAGCGGCAGCAGCAGCTGCAGTGCTGCCCCTTCGAAAGGGCAGGCTCCGGGGACCCCGAAAATGCCCTCAGTTCCGGCAGGGAGGCAGAAACCTCCCCTCTCCACATGCACACGCTGCCCTGGGGTGGCAATTCTCCCCGCAGAACAGCTGAGGCAGCTTGCGCGCAGCCTCCCTGAAAATGCCCTCGGTTACGGCAGGGAGGCAAAAATCGCGCGTGCAGGCTGCCGGGCTTCCCGACGCACAGCTGATTGGCGCGGAGAATTTCCACTCCCTTCAGCGCTTCCGGCTTGTCACGCGACACAGAGTTTGGAAAGCCCTGCCCGTCGTCAAGATGGCTGCCGGAGACGGCTGCCAGGTTGCCAGGGGTATGCCCACAGCAACGCACACCATGCCCGCTGCCGCGCCTGCCCCGCCACACTCGCTGCCGCACCACGCCCGCCACGCCTGCCTGCGGAAGAGCCACACTCAAGGGGCCAAAGAGCCGCATTTGGCTCGCGAGCCACCATTTCCGACCCTTGCCTTAGGACAATTTTTTCACACTAGATCATCATACCTAAGCATGTAGTCCTAGCTTTAAAAAAAACCCTTTAAATTCCTGATAGTACTGGAGCTATCACTTGAGACGAAATTTCCACTTTCACCATTAAATGTGATGATTCTCTCCAATTGAGTCTAAAATTCTTTGGCATGTTCTGTTTGTATCACCCAGTGTTTTTCACAACTACCCTTTTTCCAAAGTTCCTAAGACCTGAGATTTCCTTTCCTGTTCCATCTCCTAATAATTGTATTGCTTACAAATAAAAGGCATAAAAACCATTATAAAAGTGCAAGAAATACAAGAAATACAGGAAGTAAGAGAGAAAAAAAAGGCGGAGAAAGCATCTTCAAATCACCAACCACCGCCAGGGTTGCCTGCCACTCTTGGATCCCCAAGCTACTTGGCAGAGCCAGTCCTTGATGTTCTTCTGGACGGCCAGAAGAGTGGGAGCCAACCTCACCTTAGGGGGCAAGATGTTCCACAGGGTGAGGGCAACAGCAGAAAAGGCTCTTCTCGACCCCGCCAGTCGGAATTCTTTAGGTGACAGGGTCCATAACATGCCCTTCCCGCCGGACCAGATGGGACAGGTCGATGTAATTGGGACAAGACGGTTCCTCAGGTAACTGGGCCCATGCCATGAAGGGCTTTAAAGGTGATAACCAACACCTTGAATTGGACCCGGAAGCACACCGACACCCAATGCAGCTCATGCAGCAGAGGTGTTACATGCGCAGCCCTAGAGGCACCCATAACTGCCCGCGCCGCAGTTAGCTGAAGAGGTTGTCTTCCTCAAGTTCTTGCATTCTGTGACACTACTGCTATACTGCCTTAATAGGCCTGCATTTTCTTCTTTAGGTATGATCACTTCTCTGTTTTGTGTGAACTTCTGCCTGTGGGAATTCCATCCTTAGCCATATGTCTCCGGGCATTAAAGAATGGTATAGTATGATTCTTTCTTCAGTCAATTAAACCACATGCTCAGCATCTATTAGTCCTTCGAGGTAGTCCAGACAGGAAACCACAGCCATGAGTACTAACACTACCTTTACTGTGAGGTTACAGTAACAGAACCTTGCAAGTCTGAAAGCACTTCCTCCCTCCCCTGCCTTTACTTTCCAGAGAATAAGGGAGGGCCCCTTCTGATATGCTTTCTCCATCCCCATTCCTTCTGTGGGCTAAGATATCTCTTGTCTGACCATTGCCCTGGCTGCAGCTCTTCCTCCATCTCCCAAGGTTATTCTCACAGCCCATTACAGCATCACACACACAAAAAACCCTTTTTATTTCATTTTATTACAGGTTATTTTAAAAAATATACAAAACTTTAAAAAACCCAACAAGCTACAAAAAATAAGCAAAAATAAAAACATAATTAATAACAAATAACAAAAAGGAAAAATTATTTATTTATTATTTAAATTTGTATCACCGTCCATCTCCCCCAACCGGGGGACTCTGGGCAGTTCACAATAAAATTATGAACAATCTAGGTATATCACCTGTGTATCAAGTTTTAAACAATGTATGAAACTTTCAAATTAAAAAGAAAAAGACTCTATTATTGTAAAATTCTTGAAATCTGTGCCAAAGGAAACATTGCCTTTTTTTTAATAGAAAAAATGCCTTTTCAAAAATGGACAAATTACGTCTTGACTCCAATCCTTAATATCCAGAATAATAGTGCTTTTCCAATTTCTTAAAATAATGCTCTTAGCAATTCCCCATGCCTGATATAACCAAAGTTCCTAAAAAACAGTAAAATTCCACATCTTTGGAACATTATATATATTAAAATATTGTTCCAAAAAGATGCCAATAACTCACAAGATCAAATCCTACCAGCATCACAAAAAAGCTTCAGGATTACTAACACCAGAATTTCTGCATTCCTTTGAAATACATTTTTCCCCCTCTAATTTTACCTATACATTTTAGGTTTTTTAACCTATAATGGATAGCTGCTTTCTTTCACTACATTTAGTACCTTATATAGCTAATTGTGGTTAACAATATGTGAGATAGTGTTGTCAGTTTACAGACTGGAAACTGAGGTAGTGATAATGTGGTCTGTAGCTACAGAGAAATACTGCCCTTAAATATTTGAGCCCAATCCTAGATACCCCCTGTATCGCATCAAATAGGAAGGATTATCTGATGATTTTAAGATGATTTTGATTACAAGTTGATTTTGCAAATTTACTCAGAACTGTGGGATTTACACATCTAATCAGAAGGACATTACAGATCCTAAATGTTTAAGTAGCTGAAGGACTCAACATTGTTTGAGCAACAGGAGATGGGTGGGCAGGGGCTTACCCAGAGAACTGACACAGTGACATGTCCAACTGAAGAACTTCTGAACAGGACTTTTACTGCTATTATCACCTACACGAAATGATGCAGCAGGAACATGTCTGAATTCTAATGAGACATTTTTGGCATTCCTCCTTGATTTTCCATTGCCATAGTAATAAGTCACTGTACAAGATAACTATCCAATTTTGATTCCCTTTCCAAATTTTATGCTTAAAAACTCTGTCTCTCTCTGGATCCTCAAGGTGGATATTCAGAAAAAGTGAAAGAAGATGTAGAAAAATTACTGGGGCTCTCCCATTTGGAGATAGACACCTTCATGAGGTAAAAGTCCCAAGTTCTTCATTATTACTGAATTGTTATTACAAATAAGATCTGTTATAACTTATCTTCAAAATAAGGATTTGGGAATGGAACATTTTGGAGAACTACAAAACATTCTGTTCTGCCCTAGAACCATGCCAAAACTCCATGACCATGTCATTCCAGGGATAGTTCATCTGTTTCTGGAAGTAATCCTCCCAAATGGAAGTACTTTGAGATACCACAATTCCAAAAACTCTTGAACCACTCCCAGAATGGCATGGTTTGAGGGAAAATGTTCTAGATTTCTCTGAAACATTACCTTCCCAAGTTAGTGAGTTTTGCACATCCTTTCTTCTAAATTAGAGGTAAGCAAAGCTGCATAATACAGTTTTTTTAATTACTTGGGGGGGATTTCCAAGGGTAGTAGCATCTTGGAGGGATACAGAGGCCATTGCAAAAGGAGCTATAGGGCCACAAGTTGGCATCCCTCTCTTAAATATTTAGCAATCCAACCACGTTTAATTAAATTACTGTATAGCCACTGGCCATTAGACAAGGCTAAACTTTTATCAAGTCTTCCATTTTTGAAGACTTGATAAAAGTCTGTCCATTGTCATTGGATAGAAAGCTGCCAGCCATTTCTGCTTTAACAACTGCTTTATTCAGGCTAAAGTACTCATTCATTCCCCCTCCAAGGATGTACTCATGACATCTTTTTAGCAGAGACATCAGCAAATACAGCAAGGACGTCTATGCCAAGTGAGGCTTTTGCTACTGAAGTCCCTAACTGTGAGGAAGTCAACAACTATAAACATAAATGTTTTCCTTCTACAAGTATTGATCTCTCTACTGATTAGAAATCTCAAGAGAAGACCAGGGTTCATCCTCTTCCCTCATATAATGGGTACCTGAATAGGGCTCAGGCATCATCCAAAAAGACCTAAATGTATTATGGGGAAGTTCCTTCTTACCCAATACTGTATTTTATTAACATTTTTAAAATTCCATTTTGAAAAGGCTGACCAGAGTGATTCACAATCAAGTGAACAATATAATATCTAGTCACTTACTATGAATAAAATGTTTTGTTCTAGCCACTTATTATGAAGGCTGATGCAGATTCTCTTCTTGAACAGTGACATCACAGGGACTTTCCCAGGAAATGAAATTCTCTCACTTGTGACCCAAATTGCATTCTACCTCAAACCCTCAGTAGATGAACTTCTGGAAAACAACAGGTGGGAACTCTCCCCCCCCCCAAAAAAGGAGTTGATTCTTGAAGCACTTCTAATATATAATTGAAATTGTACCAGTATAAAATACAGTATCATTTTGCTATGTATTAAACCTCCCAATAAATACCTCTTGGTGTCATAGAGTGAGACTGGGGCTTCAATCCCATAGCAGCTCACATGAACATGAGCCCCATTAAACTCAAGTTATTTCTGAGCACAGGTGGCTAGGATTGCAGTGGGAGACAACTGTAACTTATTTCAAAATAAATAAAAACATCCATTTCAACTTTTTAATCACTGACTCAAATAGCACATCATGATTACATGGCATTAAGGAGTATCATTGTTGTGTTAAAAATGGTCCTGAATAAATGTCTTCTAAATTTATATCCAATAATTGGACTTATGTGATGTCTCTCAACTCATTGCTTTTTTGTTTCATTCACTTCAGTCTGTATTTTTAGATATGTTACAGGCTGGTTTAGTCCCTATCACAGAAAAAGAAAGAAGATCCATCCCATAATGATCCATCACTTTCAGCCAGATGCCCTAAGGTAATTCAAGATCTGTGATCTCTTGCAAAGACTGCATTTTTAAAACTAGTTTGGGACAGATGGCCATAGGTTTGCACTCTTGTTCAAACCCATCAACATAGGCAGTTCCATGCTGGGACTTAGGTGTTGTTTTCTATGGATTCAATCCAGAATCAATCAGGTTTAGAGCCAAAGTTAATGGGACTTATATTAGTTGTAACAAACATACCATTGATTTCAATGCATCTGCTCAAGTACAATCATGCGTGTTATTGTAAATTTTGGTCAGGTGGCAGTCCAAAATTTACTCAAATTCAGAAATGATTTCACTTATTACCTTATTATAAAAGTAAATTATTCACTGATTCACTTATTCTGTGTGTGTCTGTGTGTTCATGTGTGTATATATCAAATAAATTATAAAAATAAGAGCCTAAAAGCAGAGAGATGAATAAAAACAAAAATCTCTGTACTATCACCTATTTTTGTACCTCTTCCAACTACTGACTGAATTGCTGGAAAGTCATGGATTATTCATAGATATTTAAACTGTTAACTTAAAAGGCTTAGGAAAAGAATGTTGACAAAATGCTGGTCCTTCTTGGGATGTGAAAGGTGAATTTAGCTAGGCAGATGCCTTAATACCTAGAGATAAGAGAATTAATGGAAGACTGACACATAACTAAAAATATGGAATGGGACTGGTTATTACAGCTATGTCAGAAAATGATGAGAGAGATTGAATTGCTAAAAACATTGAATTGCTAGAAAGAAACATACATAGCATCTGAAGAAAGAAGCAGGCTGAGGAGCAGAATCTTGAATACACAGGAGTGAAAATAGGATTATGCAAGAATTAGACACATGAGAGACTTCAGAGATGGGAAACATGGTAAAATATCTTATATTGAATCAGATCACTGGCCCATCTAGGCAGTGTTATCTATACTGACTGCAGGAGCTCTCAACATGCTCTTTAGAACAAGGTAGAAAGTAGAGACCAGCAAATCTTGCACAGTACAAAGGAGAGGATTGTATAATTGAAGAAATAGAGTTGGCAAGACATCATTAAGAAGGAAGCTTAAGTGGGAAGGGAACACATATATACGCCTAATTCAGGGCTTTCCAAAGTGCCGCCGCTGGCGACACACCGAGCGGCGGCGGCAACGCGCGCACACGGCGACGGTGCGGGGGGGCGTGCGGCGGTGCGGGGGGCGTGCGGCGGCGGTGCGGGGGGGCGTGCGGCGGAGCGCACGGCGGCGGCGCGGGGGGGCGTGCGGCGGCGCGGGGGGCGTGCGGCGGCGCTTCCGGGTGGTGTGGCGACACACCACGCTGTGTGTGGCGACACACTTTTGTGTCGCGACACAGTTTGGAAAGCTCTGGCCTAATTAGTAATTGCGAAGTATGATCTGCACTCAACATAATTGCAAGTCATGCTGGTATTAGGTTCAGAACACAAGACTCTTAACAAGTATATGCAGTCTGTGCCATACCATAAAAATACTGAATATGTACTGTAGTTAGTTATAACTGATTTTTCACTGCTTGCTACTTAATTTGAAAAATCCTTTGCTTAAGATTTTTTTTAAAAAAAATAGTCACTTAATATTCAGAGTGTTACATAATGTTCTATCTAATGCTGGCTATCAACTAGAGAATGAAAACTACTGGCAGAACATACTCCCCTTACTTCTTGTATCTTCTCCTATGTGCATGTTTTTTGTGGCACAATTAGTAAACCAAGGTATTTTCTTCAACGCTATTTTTGCTTAGGCTCCTGACCAAATGGACTATTGTGACACAAGAGTTGCAAACAGCTATGAAAAAGGTTTTCTACACCTCTGCTGTAGAAGAATGGATAGAAGAGAATGTCCAGCCGAACCTTCAAAGACTTCAAGGAACAGTAGATGATCTGAATTGTGCAATTCAGGCACTGTCATAGCATTCTAATATATGACTTTGCTAATTGGAAACCCAACTTACAGCTAGAATCAAGCAAATAAATAATGGACGATGTCCAGATGAATTTTAACAAGCTTGGCATTATGATGAAAATTTGAAGTTATAACAGATTTGAGTCTTCTTCCTCTCATGCTCCTACAAGTTTCTCTGTGTAAAGGTAAACAGAGTGTAAAACCTGTCTTTTAGGGTTAATTTAGACTTTCCAAATAAAAAAATCGGGCAGACGCTTTATCTTTTAAATAAATCTTAAAATGTTGCACAGTCCACTTATTAGTATGCTTCGAATATTTCCCCTGAAGTGTGAGAAAGGTGAGTATAAAGGTTTTCTCTCTTAATACTAGAATGGTCAGGAATCTTTTAATTAAACTTAGTGGTGGGACATTTAGATAGATTGATTAGATAGATATGAGAGAGAGAGAGAGAGAGAGAGAGAGAGAGAGAGAGAGAGAGAGAGAGAGAGAGATGATAGAGCGAGCAAAGGGAGTATGTCTTCACACAACCAAGAATTTAAAGGAATTCATAAAAATACAGTGAGGATTACCATATAAACAACTTAAAAATGGGCTTGTACAAATTAACAAAGTACAGGACTATCACTGACTACATGGGAGACAGACAGACAGATAGATCTTCTATTTAACTAAGACTGCTTACATATTTACAATTATATTGGCAAGTCTAAAATGCTGGTGGTAGAAGTTGCTACTGAGCAAATCTTGCATCTGTTTTTACATAGCTTCTGGAAGCTGAACATTTAGTGATTTGAGCATGTAACTACCAACTTTTCTTTTTTTTCCAGACATTTAATACAGGAAAAAATATGCAATTTTGTTAAAGTCATACTTTACTTCTCACAGAACTCCAAACAGGCCTCTTTCCAGTTTAAGTATTAAGGTTCATCCAGGCAAGAACTTTAATTAAATAGTACTTTCCAATAAATTAAAAATACCTGGCTGAGATTAGTTTACAACCCAAATGCTTATTTTTAGAAATAAATGTTGAACCTAGACTTTTTTCAGAAGTATATACTGTATAAGAGCAGTGGCCTGCCTTATCCCGGGCAGAGATAGCAATCCTATTTCCAAGGGGTTCTCAGATTGCTTCCAACAGTGTCTCTTAATATTGACCCAGAATAACCATCTTTAGTTGAGTTCTGAGATGAGTGATGAGCATTAAGTTCCCATGTACCAGAACAGGTGACAACCTTATGCCTCAATTTCCAGATGCGGCTCAGCTTCTCTGACCATCTCAAAGTCACAAGCCTGTGTTGGATGCTATTTGATATGGAATCATTTGCTATTTTAATTTTCTAACTATAATCTAGTTTAGATGGATATTTCTTCTACTGTATCAATCTCAGTGAACTGTGAATGATTGTCCAGTTTTTAAAAAACACACACATTATATGAAATTATAAGTTCTATTTACTTAATTTTGCAGGAAAAAAACTTAATTTTCATTTCTAATGCCCTATCTCCAATAAACAAGTACTTATAGAATGGCGTTTACAACTTTTCCTAAACCATTGTTATTTTTTAAAAGCCAGAGGTTATTTTAAAAAGGAAACATTAAAAATGCTTTACTATAGTATTTGAATATCTGACAAGAAATATTAATACTGAATATGAAACAGTGCAATAATTTTTAAATTATACAACAACTGAAAAATCACTTTATAAAGCACAACCACTTTCCAACTGACATCTTAATACCTCTTAAATTACAGGACTTACCTGAACAAAAATGTCTTTTTGACAAGTATTTACAGTATTCTAGTCCAATACACTTAGAAAATGATTAAAATAAGAATTGTTCAAGACAATCAATATACTTTAAGAAATTCTAGAATATGAGGTATCTACTTTTTAAATCTGGAAACCAGTGAGAGACCCTAACATCTTTTTTTGTTTAATAAAATGTACTGGATAAGCCATTTTGATATTTATTATTTTTCTTTAAAAAAAATTCTAAACAGGCTGATCTCCCTGACACACAATTTTTCCCAATTTTTAAAATAAAAATCCATCATTTAAATATCTATTTAGACTGGATGTTTTCTTTGAACTCCGGTAAAATAAAAATTTAATACAGACATTATTGGCACTTGGCCACAATAGAAAATTAAATATAATCACCATGAAACTAATGTTAGAAAAAATGTACATAATAATGTGAATCATGAGCTAAAAACAATGCACAGGCGCGAACACACAAACTTTCCTTGTGGTTATCAATTTTAAGGATGTAATATCAAATGTTCCTGTGGGCAGGTTAAAAATAATGTACCACAATCAATCAAGCCAAAGATGTGTTTTTGAAGAGCTGGATCCAAAACATTTGATTTCAGCTCTCCTCCTTTTGGAATTTACCATAGTCACTGACTATCATTACAGAGTCACATCACCTCTGTGGGCAGTGATTGGAGAGCTAGCTTTGGGAGGAATCCCAGTTAATGCCCTCTTCTAGTCTGTTGATCACACACTGGTAACCACAATTTTACAGACTGCCAATTAACTACAAGCAGGAGTTAAGTTTTGTTTTAAACAACTTGGGACCAGGACAAATTTCATTTGCAATTACAGACCTTGTCAATCACTAAGATAATTAGAAGAGGTCCTGCTGTATGTAACATGTCTATAGCTTGTCAACTGGTAATCACTTGCAGGTGGGTCTTCTCTGGAGTTGCTCCTGCTCTCTGAATGTTCTCCCCCTTTTGTTTAGGAAAAAACAGCTCTAGATCTGGGTGTAGTGCAAACTGGTTTGCTCGGAAGTATAAGCAGAAGCTTTTATACTGCTCCTACTGCAGAAGTGCAGTTGTTGAGTAAGAGCATGCTCCACATCTAGAGTCTATGAACCAACTCTCTCTCTGGAAAATTTATTTTACTGAAATTTAAAAAAAATCAAAATGAACGCAGAAGGGGAAAGAAATAGTCGGACTCAAGACTCATCAGGAATTAGATAATCATTTAAATTATGTCCAAACTGTGTTCCCTTTGGTTATTCTGAAATTTGAGAATATTTCAATTTTGAGAATATTTCAATTAAAAGATCCATTGGCCTAGAAAATATGGAAGACTTTTAAACTCTTTGCTAATCGTTGCAAATATCTCTCTGCTTAACATTATATACAGGAAGCTAACAATTAAAAAGTAAGTTCTAGAACCTAGGAAGGTAAGAGGTTCAAGTTTTCTACCATTCAGAGAATTTTTGGTTTCCATGTATCGGAGTTCATGCAACTATTTGTCCTTGGCTTGATCGTCTTAATCACTAACATCTGTTTCACTACTGTTCTCAAGGCCTTCATCAGTCGGCAACTCGTTCAGTTCAAGGAAGCCAATAATGAGGCTGGCCACAGCCTCAACATCACTGGAGAAGAAAAAAAACAGGCAAGATTTAATGAATCCAACACTTGCTTGAGCTGGTCATGAAAGCATGCAACTCTCAGCATCGATCTAGTAAAGGCAAAATGTTTGGAAGTACAGCAAAATCTCTTTCACTGGGTTTTATTGTCCCCCCGTTAGTTTGAAAGGATATCACGGGGTTTTGTTGTTAACTTTTGCTTTCAAACTAAATTAAGTTTCAGTCAGATATCACAAAATTATTTTAAGCAATAATGAGTTAATTGTATGGGTTTAAGATACCAGTTGGCTTCCTGATGTATAATTAAGAAGTATTACATTGGTTTACCTGAAGCACTATGCCTTTCCTGCTAACCTACTAATCTAATGGCTAATAAAGCAGCTGGATGGGAAATACAAGACCCATTAAGATGTGTGAAAAGGTGGTAGAATAATTTCAGAAATGTGTGCCTTTATTTTCTCTGCAGATGTATACTATATAAGGTTTTAAAAAGTGCCTGCAAAATAAGCTACATGTTCCATAGCAGACATAATAAAACCTAAATTCATTTTAATTGAGGAATGGAAAATACTAACTACACATTTCTGACATTTACACTTAAAAATTCCAAAATGAAATACACTTAACAAGTTCATTCTGGAATATATTACAGTCATGAAAATGCCTTCCAGATTTTGCTAAATAATTTTAAGTTAGTACACAACTGAAGAAATTGAAATGAACAATAACAAAAGAACAGTTATAGTCAGGAGCAGAAATATTTGAACAAAGGTAACTGTTTTGGCAGTTGGCCTCTGTATACCACCACGTTGAAGTTGAAAGGAAACTCACCCAGATGGGAGCGAAGTCAGGATTTTCAGCTGTAATTCAAGGGGTTTGACAAAAGTGGGGCACTAACCATTCAGGAAGTACAGCCAGTGGCATACACACACACCCATCGTTGGTGGCTCACAAGTAATGGAACAAATGGCTGACAAGCAGCTGCATGGCCAGGTGTGGCCTGTTTCCTGGGTACCCCATGACCAATCAAGCAGATAAAAGGCCTGGAGGCGGTTCTGAGTGTTATATTTGCATTTGGTAGCTGTTCACTGGAACTCCCAACATGAGGTCCAAAGAGGTGTCCATGCGAGTGAAGGAGGCCATCATTAGGCTGAGGAAACAAAATAAACCCATCAGAGAGAGAGCAAAAACATTGGGAGTGGCCAATACAACAGTTTGGAACATACTGAAAAAGAAGGAATTAACTGGCAAGCTCAGCAACAGCAAAAGGCCTGGAAGACCACGGAAGACAACTAAAGTAGATGACCACAGAATTCTGCTCATGGTGAAGAGGAACCCTTTCACAACATCTAGCCAGGTCAAGAATGCTCTTGAGGAGGTAGGCATGTCATTGTCAACATCTACAGTCAAGAGACGGCTTTATGAATGCAAATACAGAGGCTTCACAACAAGGTGCAAACCACTGGTAACGCTCAAGAACAGAAAGGCCAGAATAGACTTTGCCAGCAAACACCTAAAAAAGCCTGCCCAGTTCTGGAATAAGATTCTTTGGACTGATGAAACCAAGATTAACTTGCACTAGAATGATGGGAAGAGAAAAGTATGGAGAAGGAAAGGAACAGCTCATGATCCAAAGCATACCACACCATCTGTCAAACGTGGAGGCAGTGTTATGGCATGGGCATGTATGGCTGCCAATGGAACTGGGTCACTGGTGTTTATTGATGACCTGACTGCTGGTAAAAGCAGCAGGATGAATTCTGAAGTGTATAGGGCTATACTTTCTGCTCAGATTCAGCCAAATGCTGCCAAACTGATAGGATGCCGCTTCATATTGCAGATGGATAATGACCCAAAACATACAGCAAAAGCTACCCAAGAGTTTCTCAAGGCAAAGAAGTGGGATGTTCTTCAATGTTCAAGGCAGTCACCTGATCTCAACCCAATAGAGCATGTTTTTCACTTACTGAAGACAAGACTGAAGGCAGAAAGACTCACAAACAAGCAGCAACTGAAAGCAGCTGCAGTAAAGGCCTGGCAAAGCATCTCAAGGGAGGAAACTCAGCATTTGGTCATGCCCATGGGTTCCAGACTTCAGGCAGTCATTGACTGCAAAGGATTTTCATCCAGGTATTAAAGGTGATCCTTATGTTTGTAATGATGTTGGTTTGTTCCATTACTTATGAGCCACCAACGATGGGTGTGTGTGTATGCCACTGGCTGTACTTCCTGAATGGTTACTGCCCCTTTTGTCAAACCCCTTGAATTATAGCTGAAAGTCCTGACTTCGCTCCCATCTGGGTGTGTTTCCTTTCAACTTCAATGTGGTGGTGTACAGAGGCCAACTGCCAAAACGGTTATCCTTGTTCCAATATTTATGGTCCTGACTGTAGGTTTTTGAGAATGTGATTTCCCATCTTAAGTTAAATGATGCCTCCTGACATATTCCAATTAATCACAAAGGGGAAAGTTCATACTATACCTTCTGCAGCCCATCACTGCACTCTGTGTCAGAGGGTGTGAAAATCCAGTGCCAAATCGCAATACAATTAGGTATCCCTTCCCAAAGTAACGAACCTTCTCTTCTTCCACATTCACAGCCTGTATTTCATCCAACGGAACAACCACTACTTGCAAGGAACAAACACTGAACTGTTAGTAAAATGCCAAGCAATACTAGGTACAATTCCACATCAAAACTTAGTAAAAACCATCTGGATCTTCTCTCATGCCATCAACTGCCTCCTATTAATTTTAGAGCAAATAGAGCTAACAAGGATTGACCTTGGGTAGGAGTTTCCAAATCCTTCATCAGAAAATAGTGGCATAAACTCTCTTTCCCCTCCTGCAACTCGGGTTTCTCCTCCCAGCACAATTGTATGACGGTTTGTAGATTTCATGGCAATGAAATTTATTATTCATGTGAGAATCTTCTGTAAAACAACAGACCCCAAGATCCCTTAAAAGATATATCCTATTACCATGCATTTAGTGTCTGTAGTTGCCCTTTCATACCAAAGTGATTACTAGCTTAGAATTACTAGCCATTTTGATGTTAATATTTCTTTGGGAATCAAACATGAATGCTTTCTTTTGTTTTTAGAGATTTAAGAGTTTTTGAGGTTTCGTTAACACAACATTCAAAGAGAACAGAAGAGTGGTCCAGTTCTACCCCAATAATTATACAGGGAATTCTGTATTTTAAAGATTTAAATATAAGCATGTCATCAAAAACCTGTGATAAATCAATCTATGCTATTGTATAGTAAAATTCCACTGCTTTCTTATGCACTGCTTGACAGCAATATAAAGCAAATATGGTCTTAGTAGCTGTAAGCAATCTATGGGCTGAAAACAAGACTATATATGTGCAACCATTCTGGTATTCTTGCAATCACAGCATAAAGACTGTTTCAAGTTGAGTTCAACTTCTGATGCCTACAAGGGCTTATTGATGGTTTCCTTGGCAACAGTACAAAAGTGGCTTGACAGTGCCTTCTTCTAGGATGTTTCTTCAACATTCTTATCTAGCTGATAACTGTAGGGTTTCCTGGGGGTCCCTTTCCAAGTACTAACTAGGTCTAATTCCACTTAGTTTTTCTCAAAGTCAACCAAGGTGATTCAGATGCTGCCACACTGTACAAGGACAAAATGAGTAGTGATTGCAGAACTCTGTAACTCCAGAGTCTCAGCAACCATTGGAAACAAACACAATACAAATCATTATGATAACAAGAATATTTAATCTCAAAACCAAACAGAACACTGAACAGAGATTTCTAGCAACATGGATCTGGCTTCTGCTGGATTCTGAAGAAATCATCATTTTCTTCAGGTTTAGCAAAGCAAAATTTTAACCTGCCTAAGCAAATAGGTTAGAGAATCAGAGTTACGGGCACAGCTAAATATTATTTACGACAATATGCATACATGCTCAGGAGTCAAGAAAATACCTTATCTACTTTCTTTCTGTAAAACATGCATGATACTAACAGAAACACTTGTTGCTTTACCTTGTTCATGACCAGCTCTTGAAAGGGTCAGCAGCTTTTTGTAAAGGCTGAATGACTTTAAGTAAACTTTTCCTGCATCTTTCTCAAATATAGCTTCCTATTTAAAACAAATAAATAAATAAATCAACTTATGAAGCCATTTAATGGTTGAGAGGAAATTAATTGCTGTTTTCAGACAAGTGTAAACTTGTTTTTCTGTAAGTTAATGTCAATAATTTAAATAGTAAAGTAAATATAAAGCAATAAGCCCAAACCTCTGGATTATGTAAATAAATTTACTCTCAGATTCTCCTCAAAAAGTGAAATCTACTGAATCTCACACTTTCCACCAAACTCTTTTTTATCTCCCAGTTTCAGAAAAAACGGGGGGGGGGGGGAAATAAACTCAGATTGTTAGTTGCTCATTCTGCTTACTTTCTGAAGGCTGAAGTTTGTGTTCTTCAGTTACTGGATCAGAAAATTGTGTTTCCAGTGGATTGATTTTTAGAAGGTGGATCCTCATGGCCAGTCCTGCCTTTTCTATTTTATGAGAAGGTGTTATAGATTCAAAAATTACTTCGTGTTGCTGTGTGGAAATCCCTCCCTCCCTCCAAAAAATGATGGTGAAGATTCCCAATACCCATCTTTTTACCTTCTACTGTAGGCTGCTGTGCTTTTGCAAAAATGTGGTTGGACTTACTGAACTAAAGGTTACTTTAGGTCACAAAACCAAATTCTGATTTCTTTCTCTTTGCAAGCATATGTTTTGAGCTTCTGCACTCAGATACCACTGTTTCTTTTAATTCAGGCATATATTATTCTGATTAGCTGTAGTCAGTTTTACCTATGGGGATCCTAATTACACTGGATATCATACACCACTGATCGGAACCATGAAAACGTTACACAAGTTTCTTGAACATCTAAATTGCCTCACTCAAACCTCCAGGTATTTCAGAAGATACCAGAGATGAGTCCCAAAGAGAAATTCATTCATTCAAATATACAACCCTGCATGCAAAAATTACTGTGGAAGGCAGCATTAACCAGAAACTCTGGGATGAACAGTATTATCATCAAGTTATCTAAAATACTTTATCATGGAATGTCTGAACCTGAAACTGGGTTGTTCCAATTCTGGAATGGGCTATTTCCTACTTGTTTTGACTCTGAAACAAACCTTTCTGACCATAATCTGTTGAATCACTTCCAGAGCAACTGGAATAGCTTTTTCCAAAACCAGAAGTGCTTTTTGGTCAGACAAGTTTGAGAACAATCTGTTCTGGATTCAACACATTCCATTACTGAACATTTTGTCCTTCCCCAATTTACCATCTGGCCAACAAAACCAACTTTCTTTGTAACACATTACAGTACTTACCTCCCACTCCTCCAGATTTTGCACAGCTACAAAGAGACAGCCAGCAAGATAAAAAAGTTTCCATCCCAAGCTATCTGAATAACATAAAATAATATTTCGAATTAGGAATACATTTCTAAATTACACTTTGTTTAAATTATTTATAGGCTTTAAAGTGTGGCTGAAGATAAAAAAAATTAACAGTAAGATAAAACTAAAAGAATGAATAAGGGCAGACTAATTTAAAGCCAGCAAGTGTGAAGATCAATAACAAACTGCTTTCAGCAGCTCACTAAAAATTCCTTACTGCAAAGCTGATGAGAATTAATGTATCTTTCTAAAGGGTGGTAATGATAGAAGCGGATGCATTCCAACTGGTAATAATGTTTGAAACTGGCAATACACAGAACAAGAAGAAAACAATGGAGAAACTGTTGTGCAAGGCCTACTGAAGCAAATACCATGAGCTGCCATTAAGAGAGAACCGGAAGAGGAAGGCAAAGACACCATCAAGACTTGCTCTTACATTAACAAGGAACTGGTCCTTTTGCTTCTAACATTTTTAGAAGAAAATGAGTCATTCTACATAATAAGGGGAGCTGTTCATTGAAATCAACATTTTAACATTTTCCCATTTCCTCTCTTCCTGTAGGTCCAAGAATGTGTTTTATGACGAGGTGTCTAGGAAAAAAATGGGAATATATACAGTACAGAGTTTAGAACTGCAGCTAATTCCTCTTGAGCCCTCTGGATAGGGCACAACACAAATCAGAACACAATAAATTTAAAGAATGGTAGAGAAAAATGCGTGTGGTTTTTGAAAAATATCAACAAGCAACTAAATTTTTCTAGCGAATCTACCTTCACTATAATAAGCAGCAGCCAAGCCAACGGAGGAGATCCCTATAGAGAAAAAGGAGAGAAATTAATTTACAATTTAATTCTACTACTTAAATATCCTCAACGTTAAACTATATAAAAGTACAAGATTATGTTTGCACTGAGAGGTATTTTAATTAAATTTACTTCAAAAGAATCATCAAAGAAAATAATGGATTCTAGCTATTCTCTTGAACTCAATAAAATAAAATAAAATAAAATAAAAACTGCTATTTAGGCACTAAGATAAAAAACACGCTGGAATTCTAAATGACTATTACATATCTGGTGCTTTAGAGGTAGCTAACATAAAACATACACACCACCTTCAGAGTTTGCTCAGTTCCATGTATCCATTTGATTATGCATCTGACCCATTCTAATATTTTAGAGAATAGTGAAATCTTTAGTGGTTTAAATATTTCATTACACCTGTTCTAGAATAAAAAGACACTGAAATTCTCTCTCTGACCTGATTCTCCCACTATTTTTCCCTGCTGAGCTAAAAGGATTTTGTGAAGGATTAAAATATCATAATGGAAGGACAGTTAGAAATAGCACAGTGGCAACCATTGCATTATCTTACTGGATTATACTGAATCATCTCGAGTAACGGTTTACAATAAGAGAGTGATGCTGTGGAAGTCGTATTAGAATACTGAGGGATGCTCAAGGCATACATCCCAGGTTTAATGACTTGCAGTCAAAGTTTGGATTAAGATTACAATCAACATACAAAATCCAATTCCACCTATTCAAACTGTTGCCCAGGATGTGGGAACAAGCAGTCCTTACTATACTTGCTGCAGAGTCTGCAGCCCTGAATAAGGGAGCAATAAATGGCCAAAGTTGACTCTTTTCTTTTATGGACATGTCATTTGAGCTTTGTTTTAGAAATTTGGGAGAAACAGGCTGATGTCTTACCTACAAGGACAGACCAAGATCTGACGCCAGGGGATCTCTTCAAGTGAAGGAATGAGTTTGAATGACTTTCAACCTGCATATACATCTTTGGCAGTGGGTAGAAATCTATAGAGCCACAGAGCACTCACAAAACCTAAAGAATAACAAGGCAGGAAACCAACTAAGTCATTGTGTGGTGGGAACATGAGTTCCCCATGGGGGGAGATGGGCGGTCATATAAATTAAACAAACAAACAAACAAACAAACTGTTCACACGCAATTGCCCGCTTCCAGCATTTTCTGCTATACGAACCAAATGCATGATTTTTTTCAATATGAACAGCACCAAAGCCCTCCGTTCCCACCCTCCAAGCCAACAGCAAATTGAAAAACTTCGTTATATTTCTTTTCTGCTTAGCGCAGAACTTGTCCCTCCAGCACCGACATTTCCTTTTAGAAGGCACGTGCGTTTTAGAAGTGCAGTTAGCAAACGGGAAGTAAGAACGGTGCGTTTTCTTCCTCCCTTCACCGTTTGTGCTGCACCGCCAGCAGCCCATTCTAGGAAGTACAGTACAATCCTGAAGAGCCGAAATGGTCCAGCGCCCTTCTCTCGCTCCCTGTGCAGCCCTTCAGACGTTACTAGCACGCACTAGCCTCAGTCCCGCGAGCTTCCCTCTCTTGGCCCTCCCGTCCCTTCTGCCGCTGTTCAGAGGACTGCGCTGCATCGGGGGTCTGTCCCGCGAGCACCGCATCCTCGCCAAGCTCACCTAAGTCACCGCCCGGCGCTTTCTCAAAGTCTTCCGGGCGACAAACGCGATGCTGGAGAACCATAGAACTAAGTCAAACAGATCACTACTGTACAGCGTGATTGGAAACGTAGACTGCGCATCAAGTTCTATAGAAGTATGCAGTGTAGAGCTGCACACAATACTGACTTCCATTTCTGATTAGGCAGAAATGCGAGGCAGGATTGCGGAAGTTCTAAGAAAGCAAGAGAGCCGAGATAATACAGCAAAGACTTGAAGCAAGCGTGAACATCGCTGCCTTGTCTCCTATATAGCTATGAGTCCTCACACGTTAAACCATAGCTTTCCAAACTGTGTGTCACGACACTTTAGTGTGTTGCAACACACAGCTTAGTGTGTTGCGAAGCGGTGGCAGTGGGGGCGCGCGCAGCGGCGGTGTGTACAGCAGCAGCGCGGGAGCGGCGCGCCATCAGCGCTTCCGCGCTTTAGCGAGGCCGCTGCCACCGTGCACGCCGCCGTGCACACACACCCCGCCGCCACGCACACCTTTGCCCCCGCACCGCCGCCACTGCGGCCGTTGGTGTGTCCCCAACGGGGCAGTTTGGAAAGCACTGGTGTAGACAGAAGTATATAGAATAGTAGTAGAAAGAAAAAAAAATTAAATGGATTATTTTTTTAAGAGGGAAGGAAGTTTGAAGTAGAAATTTAAATGTGTGTATATATCTATATAGATATAGATATAGATATAGATAGATATAGATACATTATGTAAGGGGAAGGAGCAATTGTATTAGAGATTTGTATATGTGTTAATGGAGGGATTTATAGAAATAATGTGATTATGGTTTGATATAGAAGAAGGGTTTGTTTATGGGAATTGCTATATATTCTTGCTGTTGAAAGCTGGAAGTCACCTGTATGTACGTAACTTTCTAAAAGTCTTTTCTTTTGTGTTTTTACACTTTAATGTTTTTTTGTTTGTAGTGTTTTTTGTTTTTTGTAGTTTTTTTATCTTTGTTGTAAAAAAATAATAAAAACTTTGACCAAAAAAAAAAGAAAGAAACCATCCTCAAATGCCTGTGATTTGATGCTGATTTCCATTGAATATAAGACTCTCATTCCTTTTTTGCCCATCAAAATGTTTTCACCTTCCAGTGAATTTGGGCTAATTATTTGAGCTGTCTTTCAGGCAAAAACTTTTTGGACAAGAGATTTTTTTAACTAGTAAAAGGGCAAAAAAGGGACAAGAGACAAATTTCATATTTAAAAATGCAAAGTCAAGAATATTCTATTACCTGGAACAGACTTTTTTTTAAAAAAAATCATCTGTTGGCAATAGAAGATGATTTAACTATGCAGTGAAATGATCCCATGGTTATTTCTGGGCCTGAGTGAAAATTTTGGGGCAATTGTTATATATGAAGGACACAAATGGAAGCATACAAAACCTTCTATGAAATAACATTAAGCAGAGCGTTTATGGTTACAACGTACCTGCCTCTTTAACACAGATATGCATGTTATGAAGAAAGTTATATCATTCATTCCATCTCAGACCTCAACATTCCACCGATCTATACAATTCCAGTCCCTTTGTTCCTTAGAGCTACCTAGTTATGTCACAAACATAAAATTTTCAGTCTGACAGATGTAAGTATTGATACACTTATTTGTTCATGTAGTTTATTTACTGCTTCAATCCAGATGGTTTTAAGACAGTGTACAAGTACTACTAAGAAAACAGTACAATTGTAATAATAATGAATACAATAAGCAATAAAACTATCTGGGGCCAATGACGCATTGTCAATCCCCAAAGGCCTTCCGAAGGAGGCAGATTTTTACCACCTTCTGCAAGGTGATAAGAGTGGGGGTCACCCTTGACTCATGGAGTAGACGGCTCAAAAAGAGGGGAATCCCCAGAGAACATGCCCACCAACGAGCCCCCTCCTGTCAACCTCTTGGTAGGTGGGGACTCTTGCCAGGTACTCTTTAACCATCCAGGTTGGGTAGGCAGACTCTATCTGGAAAAGGCAGTCTCAGATTCCCAGGCCCCAAGCTGTATAGGGCTTTATAGGTAGCAATCAGCACTTTATTGCACTTGGAAACAGAGTTGCCAGTGCAGCTCCTGAAACAGCTGTGTAAAAGGTCAGTACTGTGACCGAGCAGTGAATACATAGGCCACTGCATTCTGGTCCAACTGAAGGTTCTGAGTGGTCTTCAAGGGCTGTCTCACATACAACAAATTACAGTAATCTAGTCAAGAGATGACAAGGCATGAGTGACGGTCCTTAACATGTCCTGTTCCAGGCAAGACTACAACTGACACACCAGATGGAGCTGAAAAGGGGCCTAGCCAGATCTCCCAGCTGCTCTTTTAGCAGTAGCCATGAGTCCAGGAGGATCTCCGAACTGAAAGCTTGCTTTCTTAGGGAGCATAACCATGAAACCTCCCCTGGAGTCAAGGGAAGATCATTCTGCTATTTTGACAGCAAACTTTTTTTTTATTGTAAACCTTCCTTAAAGCTGTGGTTTCTCTTTAGAACCTGCAAACAATCATTAAATAGGGTCTGATTCAGTATCTTGTATACTCCAATCCAACTGCAATGATATATATGCCAATCAAAACATAAGCTGAAGTATATTGTAACTCATCATAAGGCAGATAGTGAAGAGTTCAAAGTACATCCAGGTACTGATGAACCAAAGCTTACATTTAACAGCTCACATATCCAAACATCTCAAACAAATTAACTTTGAAACATCCTAAAGAAAAAAATAAGGAATGTTCTCCTATCAGTCCAGTTTGAGAAATGTTTCTTTTCAACATTTTTAATAGTTGTTGTTGTTTATGGAGCTGCCAAAGCAGTAAGACTAAGGAGGAGTACAGAGTTACAAATATCATAAAAAATACATGAGCCAATACGGAAATACTAGCATATTGGGGAAATAAACAAAATTCCAATTGCCCATTATCAGCCTGGCAGGATCCCAAATTGCTAAGTTTTTAAAGCTTTTATACGGATAGTAGGGTCAGGGGCAAATGATCCTTGGGAGGAATGGTATTCCAGAGGGCAGGGACAGCAACAAAAAAGGCACACCTCTGGGGTCCCACAAGATGGCAACAGTTTAGTTGATAGAACAGGCGGAAACAAGTGGAGAAAAGGCGGTCTTGTAAATAACCAGATCCTGAGCCAAGAAGGGTTTTATAGACGATACCAGCACCTTGAATTGCATCCAGAAACCAGCTGATAACCAGTGCAGCTCATGAAGTAGATATATCACATTTGCGTACCGAGGTACACCCATAACTAGTTGTGCAACTGCATTCTGGACCAGCTGTAGTTTCCAAGCAGTCTTCGAGGGCAGCCCCATGTAGAGCACATTATAGTAGTCCAAATTTCTAAAATGGATTCTTGGTAGTTATCCCGAGACCATGACCTTTTGTTTAGAGAAATCCAGGCTGTTTAAGCTATTTTCTTTTGTCAATTTCCTCCGCCTTTCTCAGAAATTAGGAAATCCTCAACCCTAATGTAATATTTCATAGGCTGCTTTATTCAGTGATGAAAGGTAAAAAGCATTCAGTCCCCAGGAGGTCTTTGCAATGTAATAAAGGGCAGCATGTTCTAAATGAACAAGCTACAGAAACTGAGGAAACAAAGCCACAAAAATCCAAAGAAAAAGCTAAAACATATCAATGTATGCCTAACACATCACATGCACAAGAATGGATTCATTGTAGAGATTAAAAATATTTCAGATATGGACTCTAAAAGCCTACATTTGAGTAGCCCTTCAACCCTTGCCTGAAAATGTTTTGATTCAGTATTATGAAAGACAAATTCACTTGCCCAGTGCTTGGTTACAAGCCATCTTCTTATCAAACACCCAAGGAGGAACACTGTTAAAATTGCTGGAAGAAACATTAACAGTCTCAGATATGCAGATGATACCACTTTGATGGCTGAAAGCGAGGAGGAGTTGAAGAGCCTTATGACGAAGGTGAGAGAAGAAAGTGCAAAAGCTGGGTTGCAGTTAAACCTCAAAAAAACCAAGATTATGGCAACCAGCTTGATTGATAACTGGCAAATAGAGGGAGAAAAAGTGGAGGCAGTGACAGACTTTGTATTTCTAGGCGCAAAGATTACTGCAGATGCTGACTGCAGCCAGGAAATCAGAAGACGTCTACTTCTTGGGAGGAGAGCAATGGCAAATCTTGATAAAATAGTTAAGAGCAGAGACATCACACTGACAACAAAGGTCCGCATAGTTAAAGCAATGGTATTCCCCGTAGTAACCTATGGCTGCAAGAGCTGGACCATAAGGAAGGATGAGCGAAGGAAGATAGATGCTTTTGAACTGTGGTGTTGGAGGAAAATTCTGAGAGTGCCTTGGACTGCAAGATCAAACCAGTCCATACTCCAGGAAATAAAGCCAGACTGCTCACTTGAGGGAATGATATTAAAGGCAAAACTGAAGTACTTTGGCCACATAATGAGAAGACAGGATACCCTGGAGAAGATGCTGATGCTAGGGAAAGTGGAACGCAAAAGGAAGAGGGGCCGACCAAGGGCAAGATGGATGGATGATATTCTGGAGGTGACAGACTCAACCATGGGGGAACTGGGGATGGCGACGGCCGACAGGAAGCTCTGGCGTGGGCTGGTCCATGAAGTCACGAAGAGTTGGAAGCGACTGAACGAATAAACAACAAATGTGTATGATATGAAGTTGTTCATTGACATATGAATTAGCTTTTCTGAAGAGCAAGAAGAACTAAACCAAAGAATAAACCCCATCTTCCCTAATGTATAGTACATATTTTCAGATATTTTGGGACTACAGTGTCCAGTACCTCCAGCAACCAGAAAATATAATAATATTTACATTTGCAAGCTGGCTACAACAGCGTACTGCAATTGTACGACTTCTGGAGCTCCATTAAGCCAAATGTACGGAACATTCCAATGATTACCATCACTCCAATTTCTTTTTAAGTCCAAACAAGTTTTTACAATGTGTGTTCCAGATAAAGTCAGAAGAGGAAAAGGCAAGAAAACTGTAAGCTTATGATGGTTGGTAAGTCCCTTAGTCCTAGGCTTACCATATGTCCTTGAGACAAAAACAGGACATTGGGATGGCAAAACGGGATGGGGTCTTATGTAATATTTCGTATTCATGAAAAAGACAGGTCCCTGCCCCCCAGGTCCGCGCAATTGGATCCCGCCTGCGAAACCGCCCCCCCCCAGCCCCTCCTTTGCCGCACGCTGATAGGCAGGAGGGCTTCCTCTTCTGGGCTGCCTCCAATCGGCAGCTCCGGCTCGGATCCTCTTCCGTGCCATTCCCGCCGGGTTTAAAAAACGGGACAAAATTGAGATTTTTATCAAAACGACAGGACAGTTGAAAAATGCTAAAAAAAACCGGACTCTCCCGTTCAAAACAGGACATATGGTCAGCCTACTTAGTCCAGTTCCTTGCCCTGGACAAGATCTGGGTGCCCACAACATCCAACAAGGGCAAAGGCTGTTCAAATTAGATTGGAGGATTGGTTTGAAGACATAGGAGAAACACCCCTAAAAGGGAAAACTAGAAATAATTAATAAGTCAGAAGGGAGAAGTCAGCCTCGATCTCTTAGATGTCTCAGGGATTGGGGAAAACGTAATCGTGGAGAGAACCTGTATTTTCCCAGCACTGCCTTATTCTCCAAGTGCACTATTTAAAAAACCATCATCGTCAGCGCGGGGTGATTTTCACCTTTCTGACGCAAGGGGGCGCTGATTCTCGCTTGCCACGCCAGTGCCCGGGAGTACGTGACAGCTCTCAGGTCTACAATGAACGCCGGCGAGCGGCGGGGGAAGAGGGAGGACCAGCGAGACTACCCCAAAAATAGGAGGAAAAAAGAAGAGCGGTTTGCATCGCATTTACTGTCATTTCAGGACGCCCCCGCCCTCCGCTCGTGCCCCGTTCCACCCCCCTTCTGCTCTGACCATAGCAGTCCGCAGCGGGGGCTCGCGCTAAGTCCTCCTCGGCATGCCCTTTGTGACTTAAGGGAATTAACCACAAGGTACTGTGCCTGCTTTTATTTCTTTCCCTTCCCTTTCTCTGCATGCGGGGATGTCCTTTTCCTGCCGCGGCGGGCGAGAAGTACCGAGCGGCGACGGCCGGCGGAAGGAGGTTCCTCACGCAGGGTTTGCGCGGCATTTGCAGCAGCCGAGAGTGCTGAGGACGCCGCTCATCCTGCCACACGCGTCGTGTATAATCCCCGAGATGTTAATTGGAAAGAGACGGTATTAAATGCTTAAACTGGGAAGACCTCACAGAGCCGAAGACCACTACTGTTGCTGGGTTTGGTATCAGGAGGGGGAGAGAGGCAGGCGAAGGGAACCAGCCCATGCTTTAAGCCAGCGGAGCTAAACCCTTATGAACCTCTGCACGTTTTCGCTGAAGGAGCTAGAGACACAACAGTCAGTGTGTCAGTTGTGTAAGCTGAAGAGTCATTCTCATGCATATTGCCGAATCTAGCAGCGTTCCCTGCTCTTACACACCCACGGCACTTGTCACTGTAAGGGTGGGTTGACCAAAGCTATCAGCTACTGTGGGATCAGGTGTACTCCAGTCGTTGTTGTAAATCAATTTATTCTGCTGCTGTAAAAATGCAGGCTGTGCCTAAATCCTCGGATGGACGCTGGGTAGTTGCTTGTGTGCATCCTGCTTGGTCAGTTCGTAGGGATTATACACAGAGAGGGGTCACAAAGGACCCACACTTGCAACTGAGTTGTGCTGTTTGGCCTTCAGAATTTGGATGTTCTGAAATTAAAGAGATCAGGCATGGTTTGTGGAGCTGTGACCTGATGTAAGGTTGTAGGAACACCTGTGGCCAGATATTGTTGAACTCTGGCTTCTCCCAACTCCCCCCAGAAAGCAAGATTGTTGAGGATTGTGGTCCAGCAACATGACTGGTATAGCCAAAGTCTCCACACCCTCAGCATAAAAAAAGTTGGGATCTGGAGGGCATCGGGGTGAGAGGATGTCCTGTGGATGGCATTAGGGATATCTTGCAGGCATTTTGGAAGCTCCAGGGATACTTCCGTGTACAGTACTGTTTTCATGCCTGACATTCGAAAGGCAGTCATACCTATTCTTGTGAAGAAGGGTTTGCTAAACTCCTTCTGATCTATGAGTGAAGCATCAAAAGTGCCTGACACATTTAGTTTACACACTGGCACACAACTTCATTTGTCGCCTCATGGTCATCCATGGCATGCTACTAAATAAAAGATGGTCAAAAGTTTTCCCTCTTTGCCTTTTGCCCACTCCTCTCTGGGCTTGAAAAATACACCTGGCTGTAACACTGACCATTTGCTCCGGTTCCCATAGCAAAGAAGCAAAATGTGATGCTTGTGTATATGGAGCAATAAAATTGTGTATCCTGGGGCTAATCATTGACAGGAAACTAAAGGTATTTTAGTTTGACAGATTTTCCATGTCAGAAGAGTTGAGAAGGCAATTGTTGTTTTCATTAGTTCTGCAAAGTGAGAGGATTGAAACTTCTACTTTTCAGCAGAGATGGGACTGGCAGCTGAGCAGCCAAGTGGTCCCTCCTTCAAAGTTTTTTATTGGCCCTAGAAAGTCTCATTCAAAAGAAAGTGTAGTTAGAATAGGGCTGAAAAACCGGGATAAGAATTAGGGAAATCCACTACAGCTCTTCTGCTGGTTTTTATTGTTCCAGACAGGTGGAAAGCAGGAGCGTTGGCTTCTTTTTCTGAACACATTTGACAGCATTTCAAGACAGACCCAATTTTGCCATATAAAAAATACCAGAGAAAGACCTACCAATGAAGTGTGAAAATTGCACCAAAAAGGTGAGTCAATTTAATTTAATTTAATTTAATTTAATTTAATTTAATTTAATTTAATTTAATTTAATTTAATTTAATTTAATTTAATTTAATTATTTATTGTTTATTTATTTTTATCTATTTATCTATTTATTTATTTAATTAATTTATACGACCGCCCATCTCCCCCAACGGGGAACTCTGGGCGGTTTACAATAAAAAATTAATTTCTATCCCACCTTTATTATTTTTATAAATAACTCAAGGCGGCGAACATACCAAATACTCCCTCCTCCTCCTGTTTTCCCCACAACAACAACCCTGTGAGGTGAGTTGGGCTGAGAGAGAGTGACTGGCCCAAAGTCACCCAGCCGGCTTTCATGCCTAAGGCGGGACTAGAACTCACGGTCTCCTGGTTTCTAGCCTGGTGCCTTCACCACTAGACCAAACTGGCTCTAATGATTTATACCATGCTACAGTCCCAATGCACAAATACTGAGGAAGTGACCTTGGGCCAGTCACTATCTCTCAGCCCTCTCGAGGTGGCTGTGGTAGGGAAAAATAGGAGAGAGCACTAAGTTTGCTGCCTTGAGCTCCTGAATGAATGGTGGGGTGTAAATCTAATACATTCATACATAAATAAACCTGTGTCCCTTCTGAAAACAAGCCCCATGAAACTTAACTGAAACACATTTGCAAATAAACATGTGAAGCTTTCACCTGTTGTTGTTGTTCCTACATTTCTGCCCAGAAAGCAATGGGCAGTGATAATTAAAAGTAACCTATAATAATATAAATTAAATCTATCTATCTATCTATCTATCTATCTATCTATCTATCTATCTATCTGGACAGCAAAGGTTTGCTTTTAATTTCTAAAACTTGGTTTATGAATTGGAGAAAAAGTATATAATTGTTGGCTGGGATGAGGAGTGCTATAAAATAATTTATCTCAGAATTCCAATACATTAAGCCAAAGGTGGTATGGAACCTTTTACTTATCATTACTATGGTGTACAAAGTAGTGCAAAGGTATAAATGTGCATTGATAACCATTGAAATCACAAAAATAGATTGCTTTTCAACTCTGTACAACTGTCTTCCCCACACTGTACCTTCCAAGTATCTTGGGCTTCAACTTACATAGTTTTTGCCGTATGGTCATACTAGCTGGAAATGATAGAAAGATTTGGAGGATACCAGCTTAAGGGAAGTTGCTATATGTTTATGGTTTCTACATAAGTAAGAAATAAATTGCAACAATGCTTTAGCTGTTTAACTTCAGAATGTCCATGAATTGCTTAAGTTAACTTCTCCATTTCTATAGTGTTCAGAATTTTAATTGACAAGGACAATAGTCTTTTTTTGACGTTAGGCCCCGTGAATGTAGGAATGGTAATGCTGTAAGAAGTTTGGAACCTTTTTTCCTATTAAGTGGGAACAGGATGGGACAGGCTCAGATTCTACATGCATATTGTATGCTAACCTTGCATTTTGTAGTTCTAGCTACCTTGAAGCTTATCATCAAGACTATTTCTTCACAGTCTTACCACTTGCATAGGTGGGGTCTTATCTTCTTGCCCAGGTTGTTAAGAAAGCTCTTCCTTCCCCCTGCCTTTTTTTTTTGCCTTATATGATTGGGACATACTGTATTATTAGAGATAGTTAATGCAGTGTTCCTCAACCTTAGCAACTTTAAGATGGGTGGACTTCAACTCCCAGAATTCCTCAGCCAGCCATGCTGGCCGGGGAATACTAGGAGTTGAAGTCCACCCATCTTAAAGTTGCCAAGGTTGAGAAACACTGAGTTAATGTATACTAAGTTATTATTTATCAGGATGAAGTGGAAAAGGTACATAAACCAACAGATCAAGTTTGAAATTTGGTTTCTGCAGTCATTAAAAATACCTTAGAAAACAACTAGCATGTAGACTCTGTTTTCATTGCTTTCCTTAAAAACAATTTGTGCTGCACCAAATGTAGAAGATCTTTCAATTCTGTTAATATAATATTATAAATCCATAATATTAATATAAATTTAATATATTAAATTACAGAAAGATGATACATTCCAGTTACTCTGACATAAGTTTTTTTTTAAAGAACTATATATACAACATTAATTGAACTAGAACTAAGAGCAATAGGAAGACTTTTGGAAGAGTCGGGCCATATAAATTGTTTCATTTCCTTTCTTTTTCAGACTTCTCTTGTATTCAGAATTGTTATTTGCGCTGGATGTAATTTGGATAGGGAAAGGGATTATTGGGAGAATACTAAACAAACATTCAGGAAAGTATTGGAGGGGATTATTAATTAAAACAATAACACTGAGAATCTGACCTGATTCCAGAAGATACAGATTTTATTCTGTTTCTTGCAGAAGATGGTGTTCAAACAAACAAACAAATCTTTATTACGGTGAAAGACCAGCATAAGGAGGGTGGGGTACAGTCAGTTTAAAGAATAGGAGATACATTAAAATCTAATATAAAAAGCCAAAACACAGAAGTAAAAAAATACATTAAAATCTAATATAAAAAGCTGAAACAGAAGTCTAGAGGAGAAGGAAAAAGGAAAAAGAAAGAAAATCTACTAGAGGGAGGGGTAGGAACATTAGATGGGTGTAGGGGAGCATAAAGGTTAGTATATCTGTAAATACAGTCCTCTAGTGCAGAGCTTTCCAAACTTTTCATGTTGGTGACACACTTTTTAGACATGCATCATTTCGTGACACACTCTTACAGCAGGGACAAGGCAGGCACTGGGACTTGCGCAGAATCACAGCAGGTTTGGAGGCAGCAAGGCACAAGGCAGGCACTGGGACCTGCGTGGAATCCTGGCAGGGCAGGTTTGGAGGCAGCAAGGCACAAGGCAGGCACTAGGATCTGCGTGGAATCCTGGCAAGGTAGGTTTGGAGGCAGCAGGGCACAAGGCAGGCACTAGGACCTGCGTGGAATCCTGGCAGGGCTCGGAGGCAGCAGCAGCCGCGACACACCCAGACACTGCAGCCGACACACTAACGTGTCCCAACACACAGTTTGGAAAGCTCTGCTCTAGTGTGATAAAATAAATGCTAGTTTATGGCACCAGTCGTCATCTGGCGAATTTTAAGCACTGCTGTGCAGAACCTGGCAACATTGTATGTTGTAGCAGGGTTGGTATCTGACAGCAGCAGGGAGGTTAAAATTCACCAGATGATAATCGGTGCCATAAACTAGCATTTATTTTATCACACTAGAGGACTGTATTTACAGATATACTAACCTTTATGTTCCCCTACACCCATCTAATGCTCCTACCCCTCCCTCTAGATTTTTTTTTTCTTTTCCCTTTTTCCTTCTCTAGACTTCTGTGTTTTAGCTTTTTGTATTAGATTTTAATGTATTTTTTTACTTCTGTGTTTTGGCTTTTTATATTAGATTTTAATGTATCTTCTATGCTTTTAACTGACTGTACCCCACCCTCCTTATGCTGGTCTTTCTCCGTAATAAAGATTTGTTTGCCAGAAGATGGGGTTGCCGAAGCCCCTCGACTTCAACTAGTTTAGGCATGTGTTGTATGCAGTGGATATATCATGCATGCATTTTCTTTGTAGAGGTTTCAGAACAAATACATCTGTTTGTATTCCCTTGAAGATCTTTCAGTTCTGCTGGTCTTTGTTTTTTTTCTTTTTGAATGACTTATTAAATTGTTTAGGTCTCTGAACTCATGAGTTTATACTTCAGAAATAATCATCATTGTTGACATTTACATCCTGCTGTAATATCTGCTTTTCTAATTTTACCTTTGTGACAGTCCTGAGCGCTAGCTAGTGATTTGGGCAAAGGCAGAAGCTAAGGGGCTTCATGTTTGAAATCAGCAGGTTGGTGCACCTCCCAACGATCTTATGGGACATTTGTTATAGTGGCTGCTCACTGGCAACCTTGTGTACTGGAGTTGCTGGTTCTAGGCCTCGTTATTCTTATTTACTGTCATTTGGATAGAAAAGTATTTAGTCTATTCCCTGTCCTCATGATTTTTCTTCCTTTCATTTTCCCCCCCTGTTACCTCCTCTGTGAGATGGCAGCAAGTCCTTTCTTTTATTCCTATGGATTGCTCTGAAGCTAAGCAAAGCCGTGCCTGGTTAGTACTTAGATAGGAGACCACCACTAAATTCCAGGCCAGTGGAAAACATTCCAGAAGAAGACAGCAATAAACCATTGCTACGATATTGCCAGGTGAACTGCAAGGTTGCATCCATGTAAGCACCAGAAGTCGAGTGCCTTTAGTGCACTTTATGTATCAGTGGTATTATATAAATTATCAGCCACATATAATCTGATTGGTTAAGTTCTGCTAGGTATATAGAGCTCCCATTGGGTGATCCCGTGCACAAAATTATTCCCTCCTCTTTTATTCTACCTCAGGCAGCTTTGATCAGTTATTGTGTTGCTTCTGAACAACTGATGTTTTATGCTATGTTTCAGGAATGTAGTAAAAAACAGAAGAATGATGATCCACAAAATACATCAGCTGATGTTCTCAATTCAAATGATGAAAACGAAGAGGTAAATTCCTTTTAAGTCAATCTCTAAATCGCATTGCTCCCAAGACAGTTTAAATTAGTCCTGACTAAGGACTTCTGAAGGTAGCTGGAATGAAGATAAACCCCTTCTTCCATTAATTTCAGCATTCAGTTGCAACTTACTCTTGCAGTTTGCAGCCAGCAGGCTTTTCTTTTCTTGTTCAGTTTCATAAATTCTAGTGCAGCAGGTAGATTTCTGAGTGCCTGACTATTGAAAGGTTCCTAATTCTGGAGAATTCCCACCCTGCTACAATCCTGATTTTCCTGATCACACATTCCACTCTAATATCCATCTGAGTATTAACAAAATGATTCTGCATTTAAAGGAAGCTCTTTGAAAGAAAGCATGCCCAGAATCCTTTGGCAATATTTAACTCAGTACAAGTAATCATTCTTAATTACTTAACTTAATTCTCAAAGTACATAAGTAGATCTTTAAAGTCATGGGAATTAGTCTCATCTCACTGTTAAAATCTTTCATAATCTAAATAGCATTTGGAACAGAATATTTCACAGAAATATTTCACTGTTGGGGAGAAGTATGTGACCAGGTGACCTAAGTAAATGCTTTCTTGCTGCCTTTCCCCACTTGCATCTAGCCATGGCCCAAATACATACTGTATATGCCAACTACATATTTTGCCTGCCCTGGCTCCAGGACGTTGCCTTGATCTTGCCCCTCGCCCCAGTGTGAGATAATGTTAAATCCTCCTTAGCTGTACTAGGGTTAAAGTAGTCTTTTTCAAGGTCAGCCTCAACATGTGTAAACTTGGTATGGTTTGTCCTCCATTATCTTGGAGGAAAGTTAGGTGATTGGCAGTGACTGGGAACAAAAGCCACAGAGGCAGGATAAGGATTGGTAACAGAGACAGCCAATTTCATGCCAGCGGAGTATGAATTGGATTGGATTGGATTGGGTTTTCTACCCGTTCAAGGATGGGGAAGAATCTTTCAACTTGTCAGTAGGGAAAAGCTGTTAGGATTCTCTTTAAACCAGACTATTCAGCAGGGAGAGGATTCCTTCAAATGAGAAACTAACCTTAGTAAAGTGGGGTACATTGCTGTCTTCATCTGAATAATAGCATTCAAATTACAGGGGTGGGAGTAGGATGAAACCTCGCCCCTTTGCTTTTCTTTCAACCAGCTACTATTTTTCAAAGGCTGGGGGGAGCCTCTATTTGATTAAAGTGGAGGGAGTAAAATTAAGGGATATACAGTTTGCGATGGCTCAGTGGCTAAGACGCCAGGCTTGTCGATCGGAAGGTCGGCGGTTTGAGACCTGAGCGCCGCGTGATGGAGTGAGCTCCCGCACTCGCCCCAGCTCTTGCCAACCTAGCAATTCAAAAGCATGCAAATGCAAGTAGATAAATAGGTACCACTTTGGTGGGATGGCAACAGTTCCACGCGCGTCATGCCAGCCACATGACCGCGGAAGCGTCTTCGAACAGCGCTGGCTCTTCGGCTAACAAATGGAGATGAGCACCGGCCCCTAGAGTCAGACACAACTGTGCAGGGGAAAACCTACCTACTACAGGTTTAATTAAGGGCTGTGCAGTTTCCTCCATAATCCAAGCTTTATACAGAGAGCTCTTGCCTGTTGTGTAGTACCTAGTAGTTCATTACTTACTATTTCAGGAACTGCAGTAGATTATTTTTTTTATCATCACATTTTCTTGATGGATTTTTTATTTATTTATTCATTTCCAGAAAAGTGAATTCCACAAGTTGGCTGATGCTAAAATATTCCTTAGTGACTGCCTAGCTTGTGACAGTTGCATTACAGCAGAGGAAGCAGTCAGAGTTTTCCATCAGAATCAGAATGCGCTCTTCCGTGTACTGAACCTTAATAAGGTAAAGGGGATGGTGTTTATATGCCTAGACATGTCCAGAAAATTTTCTGCCCTCACATGTATCTCTGAAACAGGTACATCCAACTTCTTGTTTCCCTTATTTTGCGTTCCCTGTTCCCCTATTTTCAGGCTTTATCCTCTGAGATCTTTCCTTAAAAGCTGTTCTCAATTCTCCAATACTTCTTTTCATACTCATACTCTAGCCAAACATCTGTTACTTGTTCCTTATATCCAAAACTCTTCAAATCCATTGTTTCTCATTAGTGACTTCTCAGTCCTGAGAAATGATGTTGATGACGATCATCGTTTTCCCAGGCATACGATTTGGATTGTATTTTTTAAATTCTTCCCTTCTTTTTTAATACCACAGATCCAGTTTATCGCTAAATCTCTTGGCATCAAAGTCTGAATAATTCTAATGCCTGCCTTTTTATCTCACTGCCACAATTCTGGTTCTCCGTTTCTTTCTGAGTTATTGGAACAGACTTATAGTTGATCTCATTTGAAATCTTTCCCTCTCATTCTAATTGTTATTGCACACCATTTTGCTTTCCTTTTTAGCCTTTACCCTGCATCCTTCCCTTCCTGCATACTATGTGGATGGCCTCACCCATTCAAATCCTTTCATTTGCTTCCTCTGCCCTACCTTCTTTCATTCAACACACCCACTATTTGCTTCTATCATTAATCTTCCTCCTACTCCTCTTTTCTTTTCTAATCAAAAAAATTCCTGCCCGCCCCCACATTGGATATAATTTTTATTTGGCCCTACTTTAGTTTTGGAACTTTCCCCCACCTGATATTCAGAAAGCTTCTTTGATTAATCTTGTTAAATAAATGTTTATTTAGGAGCGAGAAAAAAAGAAAACTATTCTCACTTTACTCCTTGATTTTTTTCCCCTCCCGTTTCCTTCTGTTCTCTTTCCTGTTGTTTTCTGTCTTTAAATGTGAATCTGTGAGCAGGCTTTTTGCTTGTGAATGTATCTTCTGGATGTTTTACCTTACACCTTCAAGCGCTGGGATTTTATTTTTGTTTTCTATTGTTACTTTTTGTTTTTTATATTGTCCTGATTTAGCTATTTATTATTATGGGGGATATTTTGTTTTTGCCTAATATTATATGCCACCCAGAGTCCTTTAAGATTGGGGCACATTATAAGTATTATAAAATATATGAATACTGTAAAATACATACATGCAAGCAAAGGATCAGTGCAACAAAATGGTTTTAGACACAAGTCATAGTAGGCATATCCACTGAAGAAATAATTCAGTATGGAGTTCATGATAAATCTGAGTTTGTTGCTGCAAAATGTGTAAATGATCTTTTATTAGATTTTGTTTCTAATAAAAGAAAAGTCCCAAACAGCTCACATTTGAGAATCAATAGATGTTCAATGTGTTTTGACCAAAGTGTAACCCTAGAGATTTTTGAGCAGAGTTTAATGTGAGAGAGCATAACTCAAATCTAGAATACTTTTTTGAGTTTAGATGTGTCAGAGGTTATTTCAAGATCATATTCCCTGCATTGGCTGCCTTTACAAGCCACAATGAAATCAAAATTCATGTCATGAAAACAAGTGCAGGTGCATAAGTTGTGTCATTTGTATGTTGATGTGTTTGTGAACATACCTGTGGACACCAGTGGCTCCCTGATTAATTTTTCTGTTTGACTTCATAGGAGAACAGTTCTTCTGTAAATAACTGAGATAGGATCTGTAGCTTTTGTTTTCCTCTTGCTCTTCCATGCTGCTACAGGAATTGTCTTTCTAGTTCTTAATTCCCCCCCCCCCCCATATATTACCTAAGGCAGAGCTTTCCAAACTGTGTGTCGGGACATGTTAGTGTGTCGGCTGCAGTGTCTGGGTGTGTCGCGGCTGCTGCTGCCTCCGAGCCCTGCCAGGATTCCGCGCAGGTCCTAGTGCCTGCCTTGTGCCCTGCTGTAAGAGTGTGTCGCAAAATGATGCCCTGCTGTAAGAGTGTGTCGCGAAATGATGCATGTCTAAAAAGTGTGTCACCAACATGAAAAGTTTGGAAAGCTCTGACCTAAGGGGATGTGCTTGGAGAAAATGCAATTTAGATCTTTGATCACCAAATTCACAACTCCTTATAGCAGCTTGCCCCTAATTCTTAAGTATGGGAAAGCAGGAAATCTCAGCAGAGCTGAATTGCAAAAACAGTCATAGCCAGCATCAGAGCCGAAAAGCCTTTTGGTTGTTTTACATTGTGGGTCTCTGGCTTTGGGTTTCAGTGAAAGGTGGTAGCTGAGGGCCAGTTTTGAATTTCCCAAATGGCCCCAGAATAGTGGGAGCACTGTGAAGACTAAGATATCTACAACTGTTTCTGCTATCAGGGGAGCTGAAGCGCTAAGATACAGTAGTCATCCAGGCTGGTGTGCCTTCCTGTGTCTCTTGAGAGCTGTCCAGAGGAGCTGATGCAGACTCAAAGGAAGAAGACCAATAGCCACTAGAAGTTATCATTTTTCTTTCACTGCCTGAAGAAATGAGCTGCACTATGATAGCCAGTTCAATTTCATCCTTCCTCTCTTTTTCTTTTCTTGCCTTAAGAAGGGAGCAGAGATGGCAGAAACACCAACTCTTTAACACAAGGCTTTCTTTGCCTTAGTAGGAATTGGCACCAGGGTGTGAAAAGCCAAATTAATTTCTGTGTGAAGCAACATTGTTTGATGTGAGAAAGCCGTCTCTTGCATAACCTAATCTCTCAACTCTTGCATTTAACCACTCATCTGTTTTATTTTGTTTTCCAGAAGTGTGATACCTCAAAACACAAAGTATTGGCAGTGTCTATATGCCCTCAGTCCTTGCCTTATTTTGCTGCTAAATTCAATCTCTCTGTAACAGAAGCAGCTAGGAGGCTTTGCGGTTTCCTCAAAAGTCTTGGTAAGTTTGCTGTTAGAGTGAGAAAAAAAAAGCTGAAGACAGCATTAAAAATGGGTGTGGTTTTTTTTTTTTGCATTGTTGCTTCCTTAGGCAGATTATTACAGCATGTGTGTCAGGGTACGGGCAAGGGTTGCAAAATGGTTGAGATAAGTGAGTTGTTTATGGACATGACCACAAGTGTTATAAATGAGGATATAACTGGGCAGTTAAGGCAGCACAGACAAAGCAAGAACACGTATCTTTTCATTATGTTTTTTTTCATAATCAAGGCATCTAAAAGCTCATTGTGCTGTTTGCAGAGAATAAAAATGTCTAGTACAGCATTTTAAATCTTTCCAAGATTTGTACATCCCCTGGAGATAGTCAACTGCCATGAAGAGGTTTAGAGGGAAAGACCGGGATTGCATCTGTTGGCCCTACCTCCTCTCCTTATCCAAAGTTCTAGGCATCTGGGCTGACATCTGGGATGATGGTACGGTCCTTTTCCACTGCTTTTGCTGGGGGAGAAATGATATAATTACAGCCTCTATTCAGTGTGGAAGTAGACATCATTTTGAATGCATGAACAGAATGATGTCATACACATACAGTACATTCCTTTACATCCCGCCCGCAAACCCCACCCCTTCCACGCAATTGGCTCCCGCCCCCAAACCCCGCCCCCATTGCTTGTGATTGGCTCCCGCCTGCTAACTCTGGCTCCCGGTCTGCGGAAATCCCAGAAACCCCACCCCCCCACCCCGGTCCCCGGTTATAAATATCCAAATGGCCCTTGGCAGAAAAAAGGTTCCCCACCCCTGCTTTACATCAATCAGTCCTCAACTTTAAAAAATATCCAGTATACCACTTGAAGGGAAAAAAAACAAGGGAAGGCTATTGTTAGTTCAGCCATAAGCTGATATCCTAGATAGCTGTGGCATAGGAAAATGAGAACTTGTTATGCAGCCGAAGAAGTCTTGAAAGCTTGTGGTGTTCGCACATTTCACCCAGTGGGCAGATCACTATTTCTTTTAAAATTACCTTGCCAGTGAAGTTGTAAGATCACCTATTAAACCTTCATATACTCTTCCCTGCCTATGCTGCAAATGACCAGAAGGGCTGCCTTAGAAATCATACAGACCTATCTGGGTTTTCAGCAGCCAAAGATGGGCATCTACCTCCCGTACAGCATGATTCCCATTTTCTTCAGTATTTAAATGGAGAAGATAGAGCACAGCAACAAGCACATCTCCATTGAAAAGGATCTCAGGAGACAATTGGAAACTTTCTGCTCAAGAGCTGCTGTCAGGGAAAAGATAACACTAAGCACTAAATGCATAATTTATAGTGTATACTTTGTCCTAGGGCAGCTTCCAAATGTTTTCTGTAGTTTTGTATTGTCCTTCAGAACATAGCCTGCCTTGCTTACTTTAGAGAAGCACTTAATTCCTAGACCTCCACAAAAGTTGCCCATGTCTTTTACTTTTGAAAGTTGATCTGGTGATCCTTATGTATTCTCTGTCTTTGAGTCTTGTTCTTTTTCACCCTCCACCGCCCTAATGAATGATGAAGAATCCAAATAGGGAAGAAATAGCAGGAAGTATAGTAGGCTACAGGAACAAAATGTTTGAAGATTTGATCAAATTTCTCAGCAGGAAGAAAGGTCTGTTAACATATCCTATAGCAGGGTTTCTCAACCTTGGTGGCTTTAAGATGGGTGGACTTCAACACACAGAATTTACCTAGAATTCTGGGCGTTGAAGTCCACCCATCTTAAAGCCGCCAAGGTTGAGAAAGACTGTCCTATAGAATAAGCAAATAGATTGCAGATGGATTAGAGATTATCTTTTAAACTGCTTCCTGGGTCGGTGGGTGGAGGGGTTCCATTTTTTAAATGTTCTCCATGTGAAAACTCTCTGCAAATAAAGGTTGAAGAATGCATAGGACAGATGCAAGAAAAAGCATAGCCTGAGAGAAAAAACGTAATTCAGTTCTGTAATTGACCTGTTTTCTAGGAGTGCATTATGTCTTTGACACCACAATAGCTGCTGATTTTAGTCTTCTGGAGAGCCAGAAAGAATTTGTGCAACGGTACCGCCAGCAGAACCAGGAGGAACACGCCTTGCCAATGTTTTCTTCTGCCTGTCCAGGTGAGAAATCCAAATCCAGACATGCTGTAATTTACTTTTCCAGTGTTCACTGTAATGAGGGATGAGTTCATTTAATAATTATGAAGACAGTGGGTTTCCTGAAGTCTGATTCTCTCAGTTGGCTGCCTTAGAGTTGCATCTATGTGTTGGAAAATTGGATTTTATTTTAAAAACATAGCAGCTAAGAAAATTCTGTTTTTCCATTCAGAAGGTTGGTACCAGTTTCACTTCTGTAATACTTCTTTGCAGTTGGTAATACACAGCACTAAATTCTGAGAGAAGAAACATCCTGTTTTGGTTTGTTTTTCCCATTCCTCTTATAATGTTAGTCTTTCGCATTGCTAACAATATAGTTTATATCAGGTCAACTTCCCCCAGCTTTCTTATAATGGAGCATTCAATGAGTGTGGTTACAAATGGTCTGATTTCCTGCCACTTCCCTAGGGTTTTCTTCCCATTTTTTAAAAAAGTACTATTTTTCAATCCTCTGCATCATATTTGTGTCAAGGATCACCAATGTTGGCATAACATCACTTCTTGCCAAAGTAGTTCAAACAAAAAAATGTTACAGAATAACATAATGCAGAAATAATATTTAGTATATGGACAGAAACCAGAATCTGTTCCATTTGGAGAGACACAAGTTTAAAAGTTCCTTATTTTCATCTGTGTCCCACATTCCAGAATGTAGATGAACTACTGTATACTAATTTTCAGCAACATATCTTTGGATATCACAACGAGAGAGAGAGAGAGGGAGGGAGGGAGTAAGTTTAAAACATGTACTGTAAATCCATTCTAGGTAAATGTATTCTAGGTAAATTTGGAGCCAAGACAGAATGGACAAAGAAATGGTGGAAGAGGGCCCAACAATTTTATGAGTTTCTTGGGAGTTAATTGTAATAAAAATAAAAGGAAACATAAACTGAACATCCATATATGTTTTACTGCTACAGTCCAGGTTTACAAGTGTAGAGAGCTGCCTGACCACATACATAGCTGACTTCTTTTATCTCCATTACATTTTACTTCCAAGTAAATTCATAACAAATAGACAGTATAACACCCAAACTCTTAGACCCTTGCACATTTTGTTCTTTTATTTTAATATAAAAATCTATAAGTCACCCAACTCCACAAAGACTCTGGGTGGCATACAGTAAAAACAACAATATAATACAATTAGGTGTAAAATACAATTGTATTCTGCCTTACAGTTTGGCTGGCAAGTAAAAAGGAGTTGCTAAGTTTGGGACAGACGAAAATTGATGCTTCAGGCATTACTACTGCAAAGCCTCCTATAGTTTCAACTGGACACATGTAAAACGTTTGCCTGAAATGTTCAACTTTTTGACACCTCTGCAGAATCTCATCACGATTGCTACGAGTTTGTTCAGCTGAATTTTCAGTCTTAGCTGTAAGACTGTTCCCAGAAAGCCTGAAATCTCTATGCCATGCCTCTTCTTTCCTCCTCTTCCACTCCCACGTTAGCACTGGGCTTCTCACCCCTTTCTCGGCTGGACTGAAGCACAACTCTGGCTTGGAAGAATGGCACAAGGCTATAAGTGGCCAATACTACCTATGAGCTGCAGAAGGGCTGTGATTCTATAACGAGGAAGTGCTCTGGGTCTGGGCTCCAGCTCTTCTCTAACCAGATTTCTGGAGCTCAGCCTTGGAGCTGACTGTGCAGAAAGGGCCCGGGTGCTTGTATCTATGAAGATAAACATCTTCTGGAGCCTGCTGCTTATAAAACAAGACAGTGTGCATGATCATGCAATGGCACATGTGACATTGCAAGGCTAGACTTAATTTATTTTAATTTATTTTTTTTAAATTTTCTATCCCGCCTTTATTATTTTTATAAATAACTCAAGGCGGCGAACATACCTAATACTCCTTCCTCCTCCTCTTTTCCCCACAACAACAACCCCGTGAGGTGAGTTGGGCTGATTATACACTGAACTCTGCTTTTCTTCCTATCAAAACAGATACTTGGAGGTCACGCAACTTACATAGTGAGTCATGCTATAAACCGGTTCTCGGCTTAACTCATTAAACTTCGCTGAGACTTGTTTGATCAGAAATTATGAGCTCTGGAAACTCACCTTCGATGTATAGCATGGAGATGAGTCATTGGAAATGACTTTTGGAGACCACCATCTTTGTTTTGCGGAGCCACAGCTGCATTGCACTCTATATTTTGTTTACATAACTTGTAACATTTATGTGTTTCAAAAGGCTACCAATGTATTACAACAAGCTCATTATTTTCAACACCCTCCCAATGTAAAATAGAATACCACTTTTTGGCTCTTTCGCTCTCTACTGGAAGCTTTTTATCTGCAAATGTGACAGGACCAGGAATTCATTTTTGTGTAGATATGAGAGGGTGAAGCCAAAGAAGGCGAGGAGAGAGGATAAGGAAAAGCAAGTGCACGCTCAGATAAGTTGGGCAGAAGTGTCAGCTGGTGGCTATTGCTTGTCCTAGGCTTTTGAGAGGGAACTGAGAAGACTTGCAAATAGGGAAGAATAAAATTACATTTGTTTTTCTAGATGGATTCAAAGTATCTTTGTGGCTTCTTCTGACCTAAACCTAAAGAAGAGCCTTTTTATATGCATTAGCAGAAGAAAGAAGCACAACCACTAAGAGTCTTTTTTGGTTGTGATGACTGGAAAAAAACTTGTTGACTGAGACTTTGATTCCCCAGTTAATGTCCTGGGAACTCAGCCAGTCTGGAATATAGTTCTTCCTACATGTCCTGCCCGAACAGGAATTCTAAGTGGGATGCCAGTGGAGGACGCATGCCTCTCTGGCAATCTATGCTGCTTTTGCCCCCTTTTTAAAAGAATGGTCAGAATATGATACTTCAGCACTGACCAACATCTGACAGCCATATTGGCTTTCCCACAGGGCCTTGCATATTTTTATTTACTTATTTATTTCTCAGCTCTAGGCAGCGTACACAATAGGATTAAAACGTCAATTAAAAATAAGAAATACGAAGTCGTTCTAAAACATTATGGGAGGAATAATCACTGCTATTGCAAAATACTGTTGAAGTGCCAGTACAGGTATTCAGGCTGGTCCCTCCTGGGACTTTTGAGGTCAAAGATCTGCCTGACTAACTCAAAATGTTAGGGGGGAAAAAAAATCTCAAAGCAGTTTAAAATCAAAAATTGCAATTGCAATTAAAAACCTTGAATGAAACATATGTTAAGATATTTTTGATTGATGCCTAAATTCTGTTTCATTGATATATCACCATAGTTCAAGGTGGCAAGGCAGAGAGTTTCAGTCCAGTTCTTTTGAGGTTCATGCTTTCCATCACCTATCCAGAAATGCAGTAGCTGTTGTTCACTCCCTGTGTTGTCATCAGGTAGTCACGTGATTGGAAACGTAGTGTCATCACATTGCTATGTTCATTATACAGTCTCTAATTGGATAGTGTTACGAGTTTTTTTTTCCTACTGTTCAGTCGTGTCCGATTCTCGGAGACTGCCTGGACAAGTCCCTGGAGGTTTCTTGGCAAGGTTTTTCAGAAGTGGTTTGCCATTGCCTCCTTCCTAGGGCTGAGAGAAAGTGACTGGCCCAAGGTCACCCAGCTGGCTTCGTGCCTAAGGTGCGACTAGAACTCAGGGTCTCCCGATTTCTAGCTTGGTGCCTTAACCACTACACCAAACTGGCTCATTTTAATGTTGTGTAGGAACAGAAAAAAAAATCTAAAAATGGTGTAGCGGGAGTTTCGGATCTGGGCTATAAAAAGACTTGAAAAAATGTGAAAAATCACATTTCTGGGGAATCTTATTGTACCTCTTGCAAATGTTCTTGCAGCCCGAAATATTTGCAGAAAACATTTGGCACCGCAAAAGCTAAAGATCATAGCCTCATTGATAGCTACAGCCTGCCTCCTGCATATTTTCCTTTCTCATACACGCATAGCTTTGTGTGTGGCCTTGTATTGTTGAGGCTGCTAAATCCAGGCACCCAGCTTGGTACCCTCTGCCCTATAATTTCAGCAACTGCAGGATGTTTATTACTGGCTTTGAAGGAGAAGAAATCTTTGCTGAAAATGTATGGGAATAAGTGGGATTTTTTTGAACGTCAAGCCTGGAAATAATATTGCAGATGTAAAATTTTCCTGTGAATCTGGCATTCGTTGTTTTTATAGCTGATTGATCCTGAAGCAACCGCATTGGTTCAATTCTCATGTAACAATCCAAGTCTTGGGAATTTTCCCAAAGTCATAATGTCTGCAGTCTGATGGACCCTAGGAAGGTTCTTCAATGCTGAGATTCCAGAGAGCAAAACTAATTACATCCACATGGCTTGCCGAACAATTTCTTTCTTCATTATCAATTCATCATCATAGTGACACAAGTGTACAATATTTTTAAAAGATAGCTTTGTGTTTGTCTTTTTAATTTAATTAATTTTTAACTTCTTCAGTTAGGAATATTCCACCCACTTCAATCCCTCTTTTACTAATTGTGTTTGTTCCTTCTAGGTTGGATCCAGTATGCAGAGAGAGTCCTGCCCAGCATGGTAATACCACATATTTGCACTGCAAAGTCACCACAGCAGATCATGGGTTCCCTTGTGAAGGGTTATTTTGCCAGACAGCAGGTACTGGTTTCTGGTTTCAGATTTGGGGGCTTTAACCGCGTTTGAGAGCAAAATGGTCTTTTCACACGCTGGTCTTAGATGCTCATTCCTGGGATCATTTTAAAAGGGGTTTTATCCGTTTAGCAAAGTTAGAGTCTGCTTCTAGTAACTACAGCTTTGTAAAAGCATTCAGCCAACCTGGAATCTTTCTCTGACATCAGCTTGTGATCCTGGGCTTTTGCTAGCACTCATCCCTTGCTACTAGGACACCTTGTTGTTAAATGAAGTGTTAGAGTGTGTTTGTGAAATCTTCCTGATAAAGGGCAGCACAGTATGTTTACGCACTGTTTTCAGTGATTTGCCAGTTTGTTCTTATCTGCTGTATTCTGGCTCCTTGAAAGGTTTTGGTGCCAGCATTCCAGGACCCCCATGTCCTGTATAAGCAAAGACCGTGGCACTATAATTTTTATTTATTTATTTATTTATCAAATTTATCACTGCCCAACTCCCCCACGGGGGACTCTGGGTGGTTTACAACAAAATTAAAATCATTAACATACAACTAAATAGATTAAAATACACAATAAATAACAATTTAAAATATGCTCTCTAGGACGAATCTAAGGTACTAGCCATCTCCAGGTATATACCTTCTCCATCTCGCCCCAAGCATGCTGACAAAGCCAGGTTTTGAGTTGTTTTCGAAAGTCCAGGAGCGAGGGGACCTGTCTGATTCCTGGGGGAAGACTGTTCCTGACTGTTCCAAAGGGCAGGGGCAACAGCAGAGAAAGCACGCTTCCGAGACCCCGCCAGGTGGAACTCCCTAACCGATGGGGTCCGTAGCATGCCCTCTCTGCATGCCCGGGTGGGATGGGATGAAGCAATGGGGATGAGATGGTCCCTTAGGTATCCTGGTCCCATGCCATGTAGGGCTTTAAAGGTGATAACCAACACCTTGAATTGGACCCGGAAGCAAACTGGGACCCAGTGCAGCTCGCGCAGCAAAGGTGTTACGTGTGTCCTCCTTGGGACACCCAAAATTGTCCGCGCGGCTGCATTCTGGATCAGTTGTAGCTTCCGGATATTTTAACTTATACTGTTTTTATTTTAACTTATAACTTAACTATAATGCTGTCCTGGCAGTGCCCAGACAATTACATTAAATTCTGTAATGCCAAGGTCTGGATTGCAGGGCAGTGACAGGTAATGACACGTCTCCCTTGACGACCCTTCCTATTCTGCCTTCAATTTGGAATATAGAGTGCTAGATTGCTATTATTCATTTAAAAGATTTGTATGGCCTCCCATCTTAGAGCACAACTCTGGGTGGCTCACAGCAACAAGAAACCTACAAACTGTAAATTGTTCTGGATCACAAATGTTGTAGTCCAGAGCACCAGCCCCTGCAGGAGGGGATTTCATTTACTCACTTTTCCATATATACACTGCCTCTCCAGTGTAGATGGTTCACCAAGCAAGCCATATATTAAAAAACAGGGAAACAAATATGAAGGCCAACCAGGATAGACGGACTCTAATTTCCAATCTAATAAAACCCAAATTCCAATAGAAGAGAATATATGTAGCTAGCTCAGGGTTGAGCTGTGGAGTCCTTGGTGCTCCGTGAGCTTGGTTGTTTACTTGCACACATTTCATTACCCAGCTAGGTAGCATCAGTGCGCAATGAACAACCAAGCCCAGAGAGCACCAAGAACTCCACTCCAAATTCTCTAAGGAACACTTTCTGATTAAATGTTACCGTGTGTGTGTGTAATGTATTTTCTTTTTCTCTTTTTCCATCAGAATCTATCCCCTGATAAAATTTTCCATATCATTGTGGCTCCTTGTTATGACAAAAAGTTAGAGGCATTACGAGAAGACTTTTATACCCACCTGTATAACTCTCAAGATGTAGATTGTGTTTTAACATCAGGTAGGTATCTTCTTTGCAATATACCGCAGTTGTCTATTATTCATTTTTAAAATTTCTTTTAACAAGGACATTGTTGGGGGCATACAGTCATGTAGCAATAAGGTTGGCTCTGTAGATATCATTGGACATTTTAAGAAGGGGAGAAGAATTGGCAGCCGGGGTGGGATGGTAGTATACATTTGTGAAATATTGTGGTAAGACTCACATTTTTCAGCTTTGACATTCCATTGGATTATTTTGGTGTCTGCTGGGCATATATGGTGCCAGGAGATCCTTCTAGTAAGATCTGTCCTGATCATATATAAAACAGGCCACGGGGGATGCACTGTTAATAGCAAAAGGATACATAGATGCTAAATTCTCTCCCCACCTATAACTTAACTTCCCAGAATCTTCATCTGCCACTTTTCCATGACATCCAAACTGAGACTGGCTGGGAGAAATGTATCAGAGCAAAGTAAGCTGTGATTGAGAAGACTGTTATACTTCTGTCCTTTCTATTCTTTAAACTGCAAAATGCCAGGGCCAGCCCTATCATGGGGGATAATGTTGAATGTCCAAGGGCAGTGTAAGGTTTCTGACTTAGTTTATTCTTCTTCTAGTTTTAACAAACAGAGAGCTGAAGAGAGGTCTTGTATAATCTTTATCTCAAGTGCCAAAATATCTTGATTGTCCTTGACTACTAATGAATCTTGATTTGTTATTGGGGGCAAGGAGATCATAATTTTCAGTTTCACAGTGACAACAAAAATGTATTTGGCTACCTTACCTGAGGGAAGAACCAGTTAGGTTTTTAAGCACTAAGTGTGCATAATAAATGGGAGAATGCCCGTCTTGGCCTTTAAGTACAAGAAAGAGGTGAAAGCAAAGGGGCATCAACCAACATCAGGCAAGAGCATGTTTCATGACAAGAGGGTTGCCTAGACCAAAAATAAAAAAGGTTGTAACCAGCAACAGCAGCTACATTTCACTCTGTTGCTGTGGATTGCCCAATACTAACTCAGATGCCCCTTGTTTCCATACCTGGGTATGGCACTTAAAGATGAGGGCAAGAATCCCTCTCTCTCTGCAGCTACCAAGCAGCATTCCACCTCGCTGCCCTCTGCTGACTTCCCCGGAAGCCCATTTGTCAATTCTGAGATATTGTCATGAAAGCTTAGAGGATTCAAAATGAAGCAGGCCATTTTGATGGAAGGAAATAGATCCCAAAAGCTTGTAGCGCTAAATCTGGGCTGGACCTTGACTGGAACATGCCATTGATTTTAAAGGCAAAGTCCTTTGGCATTAGTTATTTTGCAATACGTTGTACTAGACACCTGTCTTTTATCCTGCAGCTACATTTCCATGCCATTTTTATACTGAGTTCATTAAATGAGAAAAATACATTCGTCGCTATCACGGGTGGGAAAGGTAGTATAAACTGCAACAGGAAGCAGATGAAGTGCAAGAGCCAAATAACAAATGAAATACAACTCAAGTGCAAAAGCATGCAGATCAGGACAAACTGATTTGTGTGCAACCAAGAAAAAGAGATTTTAAAGTTACAGTGAGTAACTATGTAAAAACATCCAAGTGGAATGCAGAAGCAGTGAAAAAAGGGAAATTCCCAGATCAAGGATTAAAAAATGAAAGGATTGAAAATTGTAGTAGTTTCTTGATACTGTTTTATGGTGTGACCACAGTGTGGCTGCCCTATCTCAGAAGTGATTTTACAGCTTTGAAAAAAGGCAGTCCTAAGGATCGAAGGGATCCTTTTGAAGTTCTCTATGAAAAAAGATGGAAACATTTGAAATTTTTTTAAGGAGTAATACTTTGGAAATTTGGGGGGGAAAAACCCTCCCTTTTTTATAACATTAGGGTCACCCAGTGAAATTGGCTGATGGTAGATCCATGATGGATCAAAGAAAATACTTCTTCACATTATGAAATTCACTGCCTCAGTGGGCTTCTCAAAGGTATCAGATTTCTTGTTACCAGAAACAAGATGCTGGGCTAGATAGTCCTTTGTTCTTCTCATGTCCTGAACAGAGCAACAGAACAGATTTAAAAGGCCTTAGCAGATAGTAACTTCTAGCTGAATTGGCTGATTTCTGAAGCTTAACTAAGGTCAGAGTTGGTTAATATTTGGATGGAAGCCCTCTGGGGACCCTGAAAGCTGTTGTCTAGATAGGAGAGTAAAAAAAAACTGGCCAAGAGAAAGAAGAAGGTAGTAAAATGCTTCTCTGGAAGATTCATTCTCACCCACCCTTAGTGGCCTTGTTATGTATTTAAGAATGTTTTCTTCCTACAGGTGAAGTCTTCCAAATGATGGAGCAAAGAAAAATATCATTGAAAGAAATAAGTGAGGTGTCCTTTGATACCTTGTAAGTAGATTTGATGAGCTTTTCTTTTGATGGTTTTCCTAAAAACAATTACCTGTATGCATCTCCATCAGATGAAAGCATTTCAGAAGCACAAGTATGAATTATTATGGCCTTCACATTTCTACACTATGTAATGCTGTGATCCTGTTAGAAGTTGGCTTGTTTCAGCATGCCACCCTTGTAAAAATCGGTTGTGTATCCAGAGATCCTGGTTGTGTTTGGGTAGCTTTGGACTGTACTGACCCCCACTCCCATCTCTTCTGTTGTCTGCTATCCTTTAGCTCCCCTTGGCAGAACTAAAGTATCAACCAGCTTCCTTCTCCCCTTCATCTTCTTTAGAAACAAAAACACAAGAAGGCAGCAGCTCCTCCCTCCCTCCAACACATGACACCTACTCTTTCAGAAGGCAAACTGCTAGTTTATTGTGGCACAAATGCCATTTTTAAAACATTGGGTGTTGCCTTAAAATCTAAGAATTATATTATGGTGCAGGTTTTCATAACCCACAATCCATTTTATTACATACATTGTCTTTGGCAATATTTATAAATATATGTAATCTAGTCTACAGGAAACCAAATAGCCAGGGAAAACAAGATATGTTTACAAGATCAAATGGATGCAAGATAAATCCCCAACACCATTCACAGCTGCAGTTTGTTTGTTTGTTTATTTGATTTGTATAGATGCCCATCTCAAACCAGTGACTGGGCAGTTTGGTCTAGTGGTTAAGGTGCTGGGCTAGAAACCAGGAGACTGTGAGTTCTAGTCCTGCCTTAGGCATGAAAGCTGGCTGGGTGACCTTGGGCCAGTCACTCTCTCTCAGCCCAACTCACCTCACAGGGTTGTTATTGTGGGGAAAAGAGGAGGAGGAAGGAGTATTAGGTATGTTCGCTGCCTTGAGTTGTTTATAAAAATAATAAAGAGATAAAAATAAAATTAAAAAATAAATTATCGTTGATATCAATTTCTTTGTTATTTTTAATATTTGTATGCTGTCCTTCCAAACTTGGTTTTGTCGTGCAGATGTAACAACAATTGTTTTTTCCAATCAAAGGGCTAAACAAATACACATATCCACATACTATGACCATGAGTGGCAGAGTTTTTGGCTCCCCGACTATGGTTAAGTAGCGTATTGCAACTGTTGATGCACAAATATGTACTAGGGTCTACAGTGCACCTTTCCCCAATTTAGAACTCTCCCGATACACTGCACTACATCTTCCATAATTCTCAGCCAGCAACAGCCATGCCTGTGATGGCTGGGAATTATAGATTATAATCAGGCATGTTTAAGGGGCCCTGAGTTGAGAAAGGCCAGGATTGCCATTTATACAGAGTGATCTTGGTTTTCCACCTCTTAACTCTTCCCTTATTATTTACCAGGTTTGGTGGCATAAAAGAAGATGAGCTAAATCGGCATGATGGAAGAAGATCAGATGGTTACCTAGAGCATATATTTAAACATGCTGCCAAGGAGCTGTTTGACACTGAAGTGAAGGAGCTCACGTACAAAGTATTAAAGTAAGTTGCTTAACTAAAGGTAGGTGGTCTTAAACAGAAACAAAAAATAGCTACCTTTCAAGCCACACATGCTGTATGCTTATGAGGAAAATGAATTGAAGACTGAGTAAAACAGATCCATAGTCTTTCCTCAGCCTAGCAGGCAGGACATACACAGGGATCTGTATTGGGGGGGGGGGTGTTGGGGCATAAAGATCTGAAGCACCTTTCTGTTTTTCCTAGGGCTGGACAGAAAGGAGAACCTCTTAGTAGAAGAATTTAAAACTCCCTAGCCTGCCAGCTAACCAAGATATGCAGAAATTAAGTCTGTATGGTAGCAGCCTCTCATAATTAGTTCTTACTAGGGAACCCTTGGAAAAGGCGTTGGCCAGTGAGATTTTAAAATATTCCTCCTGACAGTTTGCAACATAGAGACAATAAACATATGTGCAAAATCACTGTTTAAGCCAGTGTTTCTTAAAACTTTTGCTCTCAGGACCCCTTCCCACTTTTAAAAATTACAGGGAATCCCAAAAGAGCTTTTATTTGTATGGGTTATATTTATTGATATTTATCATATTAAAAATTACAGTTGATGCATTTGTAGAATATGTATTTACTGAATCATGTAAAAATAACAATATTAAACTCATTAGATATTAACATAAATAAAATATTTTTCATGAAAAAACCCTATATATTTTTAACAAGTAAAAAAATAATGAGGGGTGACATCGTTTTAAATTTTTGCAAATATCTTTAATATCTGGCAAATAATTTTGATTTCACAGATCCCTGAGAGGGTCTTGAGGGTCTTTGGACCACACTTTAAGAAACGCTGGTTTAAGCTAAAGTTTAGATGGGAAAAGACCATGGTTTTCATTTCCTGATCGAGCAGCTAAGTAAAGTCAAAATCAGCTTGGCTGCTTTGTAGGCAATAATATTTTCTTGCAGCCTTGATCTGACTTTATTTACATGTTTGTTTTGTATATAAGCCTTCACTTCATGGTTCCAGGGTCAGTATTAGATTGTTTATAAAACACTGTGCAGAAAGCATGCAACTGCTTATCAGCTGTTGCTTACTTCTGTTCTCTAAATCAATGCTTAAGAAGTCCTATGAGCTTTGGAAGGATATGACCTTGATCTGCGGATGCTTTCAGGAACAGAATTTCCAAAGAGGAAGCCAGTCCAGAAGGCCACTTTCTGCGCCTTTGGAGTCTGGCCTCTTTGCCTGGATGGTAAAACTGCACTGAATTAGAGAGACAGAGGCTGTTCCTTGCTCTAAAAGACCAAGACCATGAACGCTTTTCAAGGTCAGTTCTTAGCCTCTCTTTATGAAGACTAGATTTATATAAATAGAATCATAGTAAAATCAGTCATAATAAAACAACAGTCAATTTTCTATCTGGGAAAAAGGTAAAACGTTTCTTTTACATAAAAAGGTAAAGGTTCCCCCCGCACATTTGTGCAGTCGTGTTCGACTCTAGGGGCCGGTGCTCATCTCCGTTTGTTAGTCGAAGAGCCAGCGTTGTCCGAAGACGCTTCCACGGTCATGTGGCCACATGACGCACGCGGAACTGTTACCATCCCACCAAAGTGGTACCTATTCATCTACTTGCATTTGCATGCTTTCGAATTGCTAGGTTGGCAAGAGTTGGGGCGAGTGTGGGAGCTCACTCCGTCATGCAGGGCTAGGGATTCGAACCTCAGAACTTGCGATCTTCCAATCGACAAGCCTGGCATCTTACCCGCTGAGCCACCACGCCCCTAATCATAGTAAAATCAGTCATAATAAAACCACAGTTTATTTTTACACAAATTCTTTTACATAAGAACGTATAAAAACAGCACCTTGGATTAAGCTGAAATGAACACGAGGAACCAGTGGAGTGCCAGACAGTGAAGAATTGGTATCACTGCACAGCCAGCATTCCCTGTTTTTTTAGAGAGAGGAACTACTCATTATTTGACCAGCTGAGCTACTAAGGGCATCAGCCACCAATAGGCAATCCTAAATCAGTTTAAAAAAAAACCCTGTACCTATATTTATATGTATTTATAACATTTGCATATTGCTTTCCAAAAATTTTTTGAAGCAGTTTGGAGAGAGTGGTTATATTCCATCCAAAAATGAGCAACAAAAGGTGGCTTTATACCAGCAGAGAGAATTGGTGGAAAGCATTTCTGGCCATCAGATACAGAGGCTGAAATAGGAAATCCTATTCATATCCCTTTGCTTGGTTGCTTGCTTTGTGCGGGACCAGCCAGAAATCTTTTCTCCCTGTCTTTTCAGAAACAAAGACTTCCAGGAGGTTACCCTAGAAAAGGATGGCGAGACAGTGCTACGTTTTGCAGCAGCATATGGCTTTCGAAATATCCAGAATATGATCCTGAAGTTGAAAAAGGGGAAATGTTCCTACCACTTTGTGGAAGTTTTAGCCTGTCCTGGAGGTAACCACAAAACCTGAGACTTTTTCTGTATCTCCCTATACAGTTAAAAGGCTGCAGACATAATTAATCCCTCTGATGTTGCCAGTGCTGATTCTAGATAACTGAGATGATCCATTCCCAACCTCCCCCCCAAAGCAGCTTTATTATACATACAGTACATGTCCTCCAGTAAAATACTGCTATGTAGAGTATTCCTATCCAGGGCTCTAACCGGCCATGTCTTTTTCAGAATATTCCAATGCAGCCTTTCCCAAGCTGATGCTGTCTGGATGCGTTGAGCTCTAACTCCTAACATCCCCAGCCAGTGTGGTCACTGGGAGTTGCAGTCTGACGTATCTGGTGGTAGCAACAGGCTGGGGAAGGCAGTTCTATAACATTTCCCCCTCCCCTAGAGATAGTCAGTATTCTGTGGTCACTGAGCATCTTCAGTCCCCACTGAGCTGGTTTGGGAGAAAGGGAGGGGAGAAAGAGTTTTTTATTTGGTTTACATGTAAAGGTTCCCCCCCCCCCATTTCTCCAAAGCTTGGATTATACCCTCACCATACTGCCCGATTCCTAATCATATTAACACCTCCATTCGGTTTCTGAAATGCTCAGGTCTGGCTTCATTCGTAACCATCACCATAGTTCAGCAGCTGTAGTTACTATTATTATGTTTCTGCTCTTCACCTTGCATTGATTTTTAGTAATCCTAGAGCATGGCACAATTCAATGAACCCATCATCTTGACACAGACTTCTTACAGCTTCTTCTTAGAGGATCTTATACGTTCCAGGACTGAATTGCCATGTAAAAGTTACTGGGCTTCCAGCATATGATGCTGGAAAATTGAGGAAGAGAATGGTCTTGTGGAAAAGAATAGACAAAAAAGGGTAAAGGAAGGAAATCAAGACAGGAAACTCTCTTTTCTTAGTGCACGGCTGCTAATATGGAATCAGTGCCATTCTGCATTTAATAAAGCTTAGTGTCTCCAAGAATGTGTTATGCCAGTCCAGTTCACAGAGTCATTGGAATACAGTGCTCATACAGTCCTGCCCCTTCAGGTTTAAATCTTGCAGCCTTGAGGTCTGAAGAGAATACATTTGAATTTGAGAAGAACCCTTTGTTGCAACTGTGCATCCTACTTTATTTTATTAGCAGTCACAGACTGGTTTACACCTTCCTCATCCAGGTGAGAATGACTGAACGGGGCTGGTGTTAAAACCTTAAGAGGCTGAATTGTACCTGTACATGGTAGAGATTGAGAGCATATTCGCCTTACCCATCTTAACTAGTACACTTGTCCTTCCCCAAACACTGTATGAAGGTGTCATGTTTAATTAGATATGTGCATAAAATTCAGTGCACATAGAACATGTGGTTGATTTTTACATTTCAGAAGTTAACAGACAGCACAGTCTGGAACTGCGTACACCAGATTTTAGGTGGGGAGGCTGTTTGTTCATGATGCTCAAATGAATATGGAGATGTAAAGGTCACATGCATATAGGCCATGTAGAATCATGGTGGATAACCCCACTCAATGTTTTTCTCTGTTTAAGTAAACTAATTTCTCTTCTTGTTTTGGCCACTGATTCTTAGGCTGCTTAAATGGAAATGGCCAGGCCCAGACTGAAGATGGAAAACCAGATAAAGCCCTGCTCAAGCAAATGGAGGATGTATATGCCACAGTTCCTGTCCAGGTTCCTGAAACCAACTGGCATGTGCAGAAGCTTTATCAGGAATGGCTAGAAGGGATGGACTCCATTAAAGCCCAGGAATCATTGCATACTAAATACAGCATGGAAAAACCAGCTGCCAACAGCTATGATATCAAATGGTGACCCATCAGATTATAACACTTGCATCAGGGCTGATGGACCTGCAGCACTGGCACAACTATGCTATGCAACTGAGATCAGAGGCACAAACATGTGAAGCATGCTCAGAACTGGAACTGCCCTTGTTCCCCCAATGGGATTGTACAGAGTCCAAATACAGCTGGTCTCGGTGTAAATGTCGTGCATCTTTATTTAATCAGAGCCCTAACCCAATCATCTTTTAGGAAACAGTTAGCCTCTCAGCTTCCTGTTAAGGTATATTGGAAAGAAAATCAGGGCATGCTACAAAGTGCTTCAATGCTGACCCATAGGTACTCAAGGGCTATCTGCCAATAATCCAATATGGGCACATGGATGTGCTCAGAATGATTTCACATTAAAGTTTATCTCTTATTTAAGACTTAATATTATTACCAAACATAGTATGACACCAAAATATGATAAAAATCATCTACCAGTGATGTTGTGTCTACAGCATCAGGCCTATTTTCTTAATTATGGTAGAAAGAATGCTTGTGAGTTTGAATTAGTCTAAGAGAACAGTAGGAACATTGCCCTCTGATGGAAATGAATGTTCAGTCAGCTTTATTTAGTTTATTCAACTCCCCTGAGAACACGGTCCTTTGCTCCTACTACTGACATTGCTCTGTTCTTGGGAGTATTGGGACCCTGGCCCTTAGGACAACCTGGTAAAATCCTCCAGGTTCAAGACTATATTTGTGAGATCTGTGTCATCAGCAACATGCTGGGTGAATTGGTGAAGCTTGAGTAGGCAAAGAGTACTGTAAGGCAGCAGTAAGTGCAGATAAGATCATTAAGTCAAATGTGCAGAGGAGAAGCTAGAATAAAGACAGGCAAACATGATAAAGCCAGAACATTTGAAACAGGGTTGATCTGATTTAAGAAGTAGATGTACCATAAATCTCCCTAATGTTGAAGTTCTGTGTAATATTAAAAGAAAGGATGATTCAGTGACTTCTTGCTGGAAACTCTCATTAGATTTTAGGGTTTTCTGGACTTGTTGAATTTTAATCCCAATAGCAGAGTCTGTGCAGATCAGTCACTGATAATCTCTCTAAAGAAGGTAAATACGAGAGAGATGCCTTAATATGTGTTGAAGGCTGCAGTTCTATTCATCATTTATGGACAGTTCCATTCACAACTGGTCACTCTAATGTTAATCTCATTTTACTCCAGCATCATGCCGCCAATGTCATTGGAAGAAATCAGCACTTTGGAGCAGAATTGCTAGAAGGGAAATAAGAATAAGGCTTCTCTCCATTGATTATTTGCTGAATATGTATATACTATTCATTAGCATGTGATGTAATACCCTAGTAGTTCATGCAGCACTTGGCCAAGAAGATTGCTCTCCCTGGGAGCTATTCTTTATTTATTTATTTATTTCTATCCCACCTTTATTATTTTTATAAATAACTCAAGGCGGGGAACATACCTAATACTCCTTCCTCCTCCTATTTTCCCCACAACAACAACCCTGTGAGGTGAGTTGGGCTGAGAGAGAGTGACTGGCCCAAGGTCACCCAGCCGGCTTTCATGCCTAAGGCGGGACTAGAACTCTCAGTCTCCTGGTTTGCTATTGGCTCCTTCCTAGGGCTGAGAGAGTGAGTGACTGGCCCAAGGTCACCCAGCCGGCTTTCATGCCTAAGGTGGGACTAGAACTCTCATTCTCCTGGTTTCCCATTGGCTCCTTCCTAGGGCTGAGAGAGAGAGTGACTGGCCCAAGGTCACCCAGCCGGCTTTCATGCCTAAGGCGGGACTAGAACTCAACTCAGATTTTTTAATAGAAATTATAGGATTGTATTTTAAGAGCTGTCTATACAATATTGGGGTGCATGAATGTTCAGCACATGCTCAGTGAAAGGAATGATCAGTTCTTATGCCCCAACATTGTAATGTTAATCCATTTTCCCCTATTCTGAATCACATCTCTCTCAAACCACAAATATACAAGAATATCCTCTTAAATGCTCTGCTCAGGAAGAAAAACAGTGCCACAAAGATTGGTGATTCTTTTGTTCCATTTCTGTTGCTCTTTTCTTTTGTCAGATACTTTTAAACTCTGCTGGCTTTGGCCTGTCCCATGTTTTCTTTTTCATTAGATTTTCTTACCTTAACATGAGTAAGCTTGGATGTGATTTCACTGAAAATCCCAAATTCTTGGGTGTTCTTAAATTACCATTATATGAATACATAAAATAGGGGTATTAAGATTTTTATGTTGTCTGTTGTGAAAATCTAACCTTCAGATTAAGAGGTTTTAGAGGTTCAGTGGTATCCCAGTTCCCAACAAAGGCATTGGATTTGCTTTTTGGCATAGAGATAATAGGTAGAAGAGGTGCATTTTATGTACTGTACATATGGATTGGGCTACAAAACTGCATGCCTGAATTAATCACGTCTTTGTAACAAGAAAACAGCAACATCAAATGGATGATACCAGAGTAAAATACATACTAAAACTTATCTGCATGGAGGAAAGGAATTTAAAGTAGCTGAAGTATGTGTGGGTGTGATGCTACATTAAAATAAAAAAGTACATTCTCATGCTACTTTTTTAGAGCATTTGGTGTCCCAGTACATAAGCCCATTACCTTGTCAAAGAGGGCCTGCACATTACACAGCTTCCTTTTTTATCACAAGAACATTCTTCTTGGGGTGAAAGACATTGGTCTTTTCCAGGTATACCTTCAACATTCCCAGTTATGCAATTGAAAAGGAACTTTTGTATGAATGTACCCAAGGGTGCCTAAATTTCTGAAGCAAGGCAAGGGCATAGAAGCACAGTTTTCAGTATCTTCAAGTTATGGTGGCAAAGTAATTTATTTTAATTGGGGGGGGGGGTGTTCATTGAGTTGCCGTGGACTTTTTTTTTCAATTCTAGCTTTTTTATTCCATTCTTCAGTGTTTGTATATACAAATGGACAACATCTTATGTTAAATACTAGGGCTATATACTCTCTGACAATAGTTCAAAAGAAATGTTTTGGAATTTGTGAAAATGCAGCATCTCTCTATTCATTAAAATAGCCATATCACTAATGCAGGCTTCTGCATGAGCCAAAAAAAAATGTGGGTCTTTTAAGAGTCTTTTTAATAGTGCAATTGGTTTAATGCATCTTTTTTCAGGCTCATATAGAAACCTGAGTAAAGACATAGCTGCTTTAATGAATAGTGGAGAAGTGCTATGTTCATGCAAAGTCTAAAGCATGTCCTCTGGATCATTTTCAAAGCATGCACAGCTCTTATTACATAATTTAACGTGGTGTTATACATATTTTAACTACTTGTAATGTATGTGCATGGTAGGCTTTGAAAAATATGGATATCAGTAAAGATTTTTAAATAAACAGGCCCAGTGTTCAAAATACTCTGCCAGCATAAGTTCCCATATTCTTTGTTGTGCTGTGGTTGGAGAAAAAAAATGCTTTTTGGTGCCAAAATGGAAGCTGCTCCGTGTAAATCAAGGGTTATAGAAAACTGCTATAAACAGTCCTATCACTGACTCAATCAAATTGTTATCATATCCATGGCACTGCAGTCTGTCAGTTTTGCCCCCTGTCCAGGTTGATCAGGTACCACAGAAACAACAGATATATTTAAAAACTGCTCACCTCCTAGGGTTACTTGGATCTTTCTGTCCTCATTGTAGGGTATCTAGTTACCCAATCAAAGATAGTACAGAATAATTCCTAATGATTCATGTTTTTCCTGATAGGAAATGGTGTATGCTGGACAAAGCTTGTTTCCTGCGCAGGACATGAACATGATGGCTTTCCATGACGGAAAAATGGATGGTGTCATCCCTTTTTGCATCTCAAAAAGATATCAAGACTCATGAAAAAGTAAAGTCCATAGATACGAAATGTTGTCAATATGCTGGATCTTTGGCTAAGCAAAAAATGAGCTGTAGCTGGTCATCACTACAAAATCTGTTACACATAACAGTTAGTTACACCATAATCCTGTTAACCATAATGGTCTACACAATTGTCAGCAAATATTCTTAAAGGGAGAACTTCTTAAATTCATCTAGATTAGAAGCATTGGAAGCATATTATTTTAGATTGGACCCGTGGGACTTAGTTGCAACTAGCTCTTTTTCTGATCATTGCATTATTACAAAATATTTAAGTTCAAGATTACCATCTATTAGAAATGTCTATCATTTGTCAACCGTGGATCTGATCCATTAGGACCACTGTAACTAATTTGCTGTGATGGCACCTTTATGGAAGCCATGAGTACTGAACTGTCCCCAGTAGACATATCCTGTTGTTTTCTGGAAGTTAATAGACAGATCTATGCTAGAAATTGAATGAATGAATGAATGAATGAATGAATGAATGAATGAATGAATGAATGAATGAATGAAGGCAATTAGGGGAAGAGTATTTGGAAGGCCATTTAGCCTGGCTTTCAAGTTAAAAGGTGACTCATATTTAGGCATTTCCTAATTCTTTTACTTGAAAACAAAGTCTCAAGAATTTTATATGTTGTCACTTTTTAGTTTTATTGTAGGTAGGGTGCTCAAAAGCTGAAAGTTTCAATCTTTGAGACAGCCGATGAGTTCTTTGTCTCATTACTGATGGTGTCCCTCCACATGTTGCTGAGCTACAACTCCCAAACAGCCTCCCCCAGTGTGGCCACAGATGTAGTTTGTAGTTCAGCAACATCCGCAGGGCCACAGATTGCCCACTCCTGTGGAACAACCACTGCCTGTCCTTTCCTAGGAATTGGTAATGTTTCAACAGAGCTCCATCATGCCATAGTGCTTTACTTCTCATTTGAATATTGTTTGGGGACCACTCATTTTTTGATGCATATGTATATGAGCTTTTAAAGGAAAACCAGAAATTTTAAAATATAGTTTACCATTATATCTATTTTAAAAAATGTAAGCCACCTAGAGTCCAGCTGGATTGAGGCACTGTATACATTTCATAAATAAAGTATGACTCCATTGTAGTGTATTCAAGTCTACATGAGTACAACCATAATAAGTTAACAGACTTGGCTGTAGGTCTTTGACGTCTTGAGCAGGGGCCACTGGGCAGCCCTCCTTAAAGAGTCTCCCTAATGCCATTTGTGCCTTCAAGCTCCCACTACCACCACCACCACGCAAGTTCCTCTAAATGGCATTACTGCTGCAACCATCAACGTTGGTGGCTCCTATGTGAATGGGCATAGTCAGCAAGGGTCCTATACTGGGCCAGGAATCCTGAAACTCCCTGGCCTCCCCCAATGCCTTGGCTGGGTTCACTTTTGCAAAGGGGAGAGCCTGGGGCAGTTGCCAGACTCCTCCTCACAATCAGATTTGCACAGTGGGGCTAATGAAGCAGTATGTACCCCAGTACCAACTGGTATTGGATGATATTCTGGAGGTGACGGACTCAACCGTGGGGGAGCTGGGGATGGTGACGGCCGACAGGAAGCTCTGGCGTGGGCTGGTCCATGAAGTCACGAAGAGTCGGAAGCGACTGAACAAACCAACTGGTAAGAGCATGTACTTTAGAGCATGTAAGGTCGCCAGGGCCCCACCTAATGGTCAACAATACAATTAATATAAATCCAATAAATAAATAAATATAAATAAATAAATAAATAAACAAACAAACAACCCTAGCAAAAGACTCCTCACCTGTTACCCTGAGGTAAACTTCACTGAATTCAATGTGACTGACTTTGTGAAAAATAATGTTGAACGTGGTGGACGTCTCTAAAGCGGGCTCTGAGCCCAAAACATAGTGAGTTCAAAGCCCCTGTAGTCTCTTAGGAAGTCTCAGTGGAAGAATTCATTAGAAATACTTCATTTCTAAAAATCTGAATTTTTTTTAAAAAATTGGCCTACAAATCTTTTAGCTTAGCGCAGTGTTTCTCAACCTTGGCAACTTGAAGGTGGGTGGACTTCAACTCCCAGAAACTCCCAGCCAGCATGCTGGCTGGGGGATTCTGGGAGTTGAAGTCCACCCACCTTTCAGTTACCAAGGTTGAGAAACACTGGCTTAGCGAATGGAGAATGTTCTTACCAGAAGGAATTTCCCTATGTTCTTAACCTAAATTAAAATATAGGAATGCCTTATTTATTTGTTACCTGTTTAGAACATCCCAGAGAAGGAGATAAACATGTGGGGAAGGAGATCAAAAGAGTCAAGATGACAGCTGTCTGGACAAAGCCCCAACATTTTTAAAGTGCATTGCAAGGTAAAAGCACATAAAATACAGGTGGAGCTTAGATCACACCACACCATTATGGACACCATCTTGATTCTTTTGCCATTCCTCTGTGGACACCCCTCACTTCCCAGAACCTCATGATTACTACCGCTTCCCTTTCTATTGAGCAGGAAAATCCAGAGATCTGGCGCAAGGCACCCTCTCTCTGACCAGCTCATTATTTATTTATTTATTTTTATTTATTCATCACATCTATATCACCGCCCATCTCCCCCACAAGGAGGGACCCTGGGCGGTTTAACAGAGCTGGGCTCATTAACAGAGGGGCCAGCTAAAGAAACCTGGGCTGTCTTTTGGTCAGGTTTGAGCTGCTAGAATGCATATTTGGGGTGCTCTTGACGAGTAAGCAACTAAATAGCCCAGTTTTTGGTAGTTAAAGGCAGAAGCTGAGTCATGCTTCCCATCTGCACACCTTTTAATCAAATCCAAATAAACGGATTGCCTCTGGAGAAGGTTACAGAGACGAGTATTTGCTTCTTGGTGGTCTCTGCTCAGTCATCACTTTAGCCGAGTGAGAATGTTTCTCCTTGCATTAAAGAAATGTTTTAAAAGAAAACGTGTTTTTTTTTAAAAAAAATCCACCCTAATCCTGCTCATAATTACAGTTATATCAGAAGATTTCCAAATCTTTCTTAATAACATACACACCTTTACTTCCTAACCGCAGGTTTCATCCTGAGGATTACTGCGGTGGGAACAGCCACCCACCCACCCGCGCGGGCACACACAGAGTTAAGCCAGACCTGCTTCTTCAGCCAGAAAATCCTTGCTTGCCTCGTGAAAAACCCTGTCCTGTGAAAATCAAGCTGCCAAGAAGTCCGGAGGAAATCAGGTTACCCTTCAGATTTTTCTCTGCCGAAAGCCATTCCTGAATCAATATTATAGCAAATTTCCCCGCTGGATCGCTTTCATCAGACCCCGGCTGCTCGCGGTTTATACTTTTTGCACCCAGCAACGACATTGGTGGCTAGCAAATATCCAAATCCTGCAAGATAGTATGTTTTTCGCAAAGGTCTTTTTGAAAAAAGGCACATTTCCATATTCTCAAGGAATAACTAATCTAAAAAGGAAAATGCTTTTTTAAAATACCCCGCTACAACTTTAGGTTCTACCGAGATTTGAACTCGGATCGCTGGATTCAAAGTCCAGAGTGCTAACCATTACACCATAGAACCACGAGGCAGACGTCATTTTGGAAAAGTCCTTCATTAGCACGTCCTCCGCGTTTCCCCTTGAAATCTGGATTGCTTTTCGTACATTTTGTACAAGAAAGCATTTTTCAGAATTATAATCTTTGTGCCGAGCATCAAAACGTTGAGATATTACGTGGAAAAACCATTCCCTTTTCTTCTAAAAAGCATAAATCAAAATCCCTTTAAACAAACGACTGGGTTACACCATATTTTTTCGAATATTTCCATTATGGATAAGCATAAAGTCAAAATAAAGCATATTGTTCTTTGTCCTGACATCCGATTTCAGATATATTTTTCTTAATTCTTCCTTTTTTGCTTTCTCTCCATAAAATGTAATGCAGAATTGCTTAAAAAGTATCCACGTTTCAGGTTCCACCGAGATTTGAACTCGGATCGCTGGATTCAGAGTCCAGAGTGCTAACCATTACACCATGGAACCACGATGCAAAGCGGTCCGATCATCTAATACTTATTCCGGTTGCAAATCACCTTGCAGTTCCCCCCTCCCCTCACCGATTTTCAGGCTAGATTGATCTTGTTTCAAATAAAAAAAATCGAACTTCTTACTTGTGTCAAACTTCTTCCGTTCTAAAACCAGCCTCTCCAGTTCAGCGCTTCCCAAACCGCCAGGGAAAAGTGGAAGAGTGAATTTAATGAGAAGCCACCCAAAGAATCTAATGCAATTCATAAATAGCGCGGAAGACGGTTACAAATGCAACCTAGGGGCAAATAACATTATTATTATTATTATTATTATTATTATTATTATTATTCTGTTTATATAATTTTATTACAAGTTTAAAAAAGAAAGATAAAAACTAATACAAACTAATATAAAATAAGAAGAAAAAAAGAAAGGGAAAGAAATCAGAAAGAAAGCTAAAAGGGAAAAAAAAGAAAAGAAAGAAAAAAAAATACAAAGAAGTGGCTTCCGATCTTCTTTGCAGCACTTATAAGTACAATTATAAATTTATGTCTAAGGTTGCAACATGACTCTCTTCTATAATTTATCCTGTCATCAAAACCATAAATCATGAGTTCATTTTTTTCTTTTTTGTAGATATTATCTTTTCTCTGATCAAAGAAGTCAGTTTGGCCATCCTTTGAACAAGAAAGCCCAATTTAAATTGTCAAAGACTTTCTCTGCATCTAAGAAAATCAATGCAAAAATCAATCCCATTGTGTTGCTCAAAATATTCCAAAATGTCCAACACGTTTATAACATTGTCCTTTGGGTAAAAACCCACATTGATACTCATAAATAAATTCTTGCAAAATTATTTTCAGTCTATCAGCTAGAATTGTTGTAAACAACTTGTAGTCATTATTCAATAATGATATCGGCCTATAGTTTCTTGTTAAAGTCAAATCTTGTCCCTCTTTAAGTATTAGTGTTATATTGGCCTCTTTCCAATTGTTGTTTATTGGTTCAGTCGCTTCCGACTCTTTGTGACTTCATGGACCAGCCCACGCCAGAGCTTCCTGTCGGCCGGCCGTCACCATCCCCAGCTCCCCCAAGGTCGAGTCTGTCACCTCCAGAATATCATCCATCCATCTTGCCCTTGGTCGGCCCCTCTTCCTTTTGCCTTTTTTCCAGTAAGATAGAATTCATCATATTTTGTAGAGACTGTGAAAGTTCATCCACAAAACATTTACAATAAGAACCTGATAATCCATCTGGTCCAGGCACCTTTCCTGGTTTAATCTTTTTTTATAGCTTCAGAAACTTCCTTTATTGTTGTAGGTCCATTTATAACCTGTTTCTGTTCCTCTGTAATCCTTGGTAAATTTTGTTTCTTTAGACATTCATCTATTTTCTTTAGAGACGTGTCACTTCCTTTATACAAGTTGGAATAATATTGATGGAATGCTTTTTGTATAGCCACGCTATCTGTTAGTACAGTATCTCCCTCTTGTAATTTCAATATCATTTTCTTTTTCTTTTTGTAATTTCTATGCCAGCCAATTCCCTGGTGTGTTTGCAAACTCAAATATTTTTTTGCTTTACATAGTTCATTTTTATTTCCATTTCTCTTACTGTAAACATAGATAAATGTCATTGTAAAAGCTTAATTTGTTGAGAAATACTTATCTTCTCTGGAAATTTCTTTAGTTCTTCTTTTTTCTTTATCTCATCCAAAATAGCTTGTGTTTTTTCTTGAGTCTTCTTTTTGAGTTCACTATTATGTTGTATAAAATAACCTCTAATAAAAGCTTTACTTGCATCTCAAACCATTCTTAAATCAATAACTTTACCTAAATTATTTTCAAAAAATTATTTTAATATTTTTACAATCCTCCACAGCAGTTCCATCAGTCCTAGTTGCTATCGTTCGGCAAATCCCACATGGTTGCAGCGTCCTGCAGTCACATGATAACCATTTGCAACCTCCTTCTGGCTTCCCCATTGACTTTGCTTGTCGGAAGCTGGCAGTGACAGTTGCAAATGGCTATCATGATCACATGACTGTGGGGATGCTGCGACGGCCACAACTATGAGGACCAGTTGTAAGTCCCCCTTATTCAACACCATCATAACTATGAACGGTCGCTGAACAAGTGGTCATTCAACAAGGACTACCTGTAGTTAGGAAACCATAACAAAAGAGTTCTACCATCTGCAGTTTCTCTCAGGATCTATTTATAGAATCAGAATTTAAATCCTTTCTCTTGGCTGCCCTATGTAATGTAATGTCTATTACTCTGGGCGGCTAACAATTAAAACAGAATAAAAACACAACCAATGATGAAAAACACAAATAACATAACACAACATAAAATAGCAGCCAAGAATAATCAAATACCTCACAGTCAATATAACCCCCAAAATGGTTTTCCTCTGATTGTGTGTGAACTAATTCTCACTGTTGTGTCAGGATGCTGAGATTGGGTATACTAAGAGCCCAGTCAAAAAGCTTTCTAGGTTTCACTAGTTGGCCACTTCACCATAATGGGTGCACCAGATACAATTGCTATAGCTCCTCATGACATACGAGAAGTCCAACTAGGGAAAAAATATCCCATCTACACTCTCTCTTTGAATGGATTTGTTTTCCATTAGGGAAATTCTCAAGGTGAAGGAGGGTGGGAGTTGAACCTACTCACACATGTGCACAGCTTTCCGTTCATCATGTTCACAACTTGGCCATCGTGCCCCATTGGTCTGACTCAATGGCAGGACCTCTCATTTTTTCATGTCCTCTCCCAACTGCTTTCTACTTGCTTGTGGATTCTCTGAACATTGCTTCTCGCACTCAGTGGAGAAGGACAGTCTGAGCTCACTTTTGAAAACAAGTTTGAAAAGCTTTTTGGGGAAACAAATCCTAAAAACAATCTCTTACTCTTCCCTGGCAGAAAGAACCTCTAATAGAATCAATTGTCTGGTTGCAACCACCACAGGAGACGCACTTCTTAGACTGCTGCAACACAGATGCTCATCTACCTTCTCTTTTCCCAGTAGGCCATGGTCTTTCGTCTACTAAGGCCACAGATTTGTGTATTGTCTATACATGGGGGCAATACTTATCTTCTCTATATCTTTCCAATTTGAATATATCTCTCACAGGAAACTGCAGAAACCCATGACCTGTAAGAAGGATTTAAATAGTGGTTAATCTGTAGAGGATTCACATAACACAGTAAGCCACTAACCAGAATTAAATTTACTAAGTTTAATATGTCACGTGAATGGAGCCGCTGAGTTTGAAACTGACGTGGTTAGCATGTTGTGTGAATTCAGTCAGACATCTTCCGTTACAGTGAGGAAGAAAGAGGGGTGGTGCCTGGGAAAGAGGCCTGGTTTTGGCTTACCCCAGGCTTCTGCTTTCTCCCAGTCAGCTTTTGTTCAATAGAGCACATGCTGGTAATGTTGGTGTGTGCATTTTCTTGCATGTGCAGACTATCAGAAAACATTGGCATTAGAGACCAATAATGATGCCAGGCATTGCAGTAACTTAGTTGCAGTTGTATTAGATCAGGGCTTTCCAAAGTTTTCCCGCGGCGACACACCAACCGCCCTTGGTGTGTCGCCGCGGGAAAACCCGGAAGTCCCGCCGCCGTGGCAGCGCGCAAAAAGCCGGAAGTGCTGCTGCCGCTTTCGGTCTTTGCACGCCGCGGCGGCTGCGGCACCTTCGGATTTTCTTTTTTTTTTAAATATATTTTATTGAATTTTAAATATACATAGATAAAAGGTTGAAAAGGAAAAAGAAATAGAAATACAAATCAAAGAAAGAAAGAAAAAAGTGTAGTAAAGTAACTAGAAAAAGAGAAAGATGAAACATAGAAATTAGAACTTCCGATTTATCTCTGGTCATAGTGATTTAAAAAATTGTCTCTTACATGCTAGATCTATATATAACATTGTAAAACATTTCCTGTCTAATATATCAATTTATATATATTTTAATCTTCAAAACCCCATATAAGCTTTACCCCTCCTGCATTTTGTAAATAATCCATTAATGGTTTCCACTCTTTAAGAAAATAATAATTTGTATTTTCTTTTAATAAACATGTCAATTTATCATTTTCTGCCATTTCCATTACTTTTAACATCCAGTCCTGTATTGTAGGTATAGTCTGATTTTTCCAATTTTGTGCATATATAAGTCTTGCTGCTGTAACCATATATTGCATAATTCTTGTAAATTTCTTTCCTATTTGTTCTTCTGTTATTCCCAATAAAAATAATTCTGGTTTATGTGGAACTTGAATTTGTAAAATATTTTGCATCAATGAATGTATCTGAGTCCAAAATTTCTTAGCAATCTCGCAAGTCCACCACATATGATAAAATGACCCCTCTTTTTTTTTACATTTCCAACATAAGTTGGAAACATTCCCATACATTTTAGCTAACTTTTGTGGGGTCATATACCATCTGTACATCATTTTATAGAAATTTTCCTTCAAATTATAACACAAAGTAAATTTTAATCCTTTAGTCCACATATCTTCCCATTGTTGCATTTGAATATTATGACCAATATTTTTTGCCCATTTAATCATACAAACTTTAACTTGTTCCTCTACCATCTCACCTTTTAACAATAATTTATACATTTTGGCAATTAAATGGTCATCTGTCTCACATAGCTGTATCTCAAATTCCGATTTATTTTGTTCAAATTCAAGGTCTTTTTTATCTGATTTAAATTTTTCTACAAGTTGCATATATGAAAGCCATTGGAAAGTATATCCTTCAAAAGCCAGTTCTTCTTTTGATTTAGTTTTATATTGTCCTTGTTCTTTTTTTAAAAAGTCTTTGTAAGTCAACCATTTATCTTTAACTCTTACTTCTGTTCTATAAAATGCTTCTTGTGTAGAAATCCATAAAGGTCTTTTATAACATAAAATTAATTTATATTTATTCCAAATTCTTAATAAAGATCTTCTGATATAATGACTTTTAAAATCCACATTAACTTTCACTTTGTCGTACCACAAATATCCATGCCATCCATATCTTAATTCATGTCCCTCCAAATTCAATAATTTTTCATTTTTCAAAACTATCCATTCTTTTATCCATACCAAACAGCAAGCAGCATAATATAATTTCAGATCTGGTAGAACCAGTCCGCCTCTTTCCTTTGAATCTTGCAAGACTTTATATTTTATTCTTGGTTTTTTCCCTTGCCAAATAAACTTAGAAATATCTCACTGCCATTGTTTGAAAGGTTCTTCTGATGCCAATATAGGTAGTGTTTGAAAGAGATATAAAATTCTTGGCAAAACATTCATTTTGATTGCTGAAATTCTACCTAATAATGATAATTGCAGTTTTTCCCAATGTTCCAAATCTTTCTTAATATCCATCCAAAGTGGAGGCACCTTCGGATTTTCATGTGTCGCCGCGGGAAAGCCCGGTGCGGGCGGGGGCGTGCATGGTGGCGGCAGCGGCGGCAGCCTCCACTAAAACGCGGAAGCACCGATGGTGCGCCGGTGTTGCCGCCTCCACCGCCATGCACGCCCCCGCTGCCACTTCCGGGTTGTGTGGCGACACAGCCGACTGTGTGTGGCGACACACTTTTGTGTCGTGACACACAGTTTGGAAAGCTCTGTATTAGATATTCATACAAACAGATAATATTTACAGTTCTCTTCCAGATCCCTGGAAGTGTTACAAATCATTCACACACAAAAGAGAAGAAGAAGGCAGGAACAGGAACAGAACAGGAACAGTACAGCAGAAGTTCACACAATGATAGGCAGCTTCTTTTATACTTTATTTAACCTGAGAGCACGTGATGCCTTATCTTTCTTCCCTTTAACCTGAGAGCATGTGATGCCTTGTGACTTCCCCTTTTTGAATAATACACCAACAGGTAATTCTTTCTCTTAGCAAGGGAATAAAAAGCAAGGTTTATCAAATAATGATGGGATAAACCTGCCTGACAGATGTAGAAAACAGTTGGTGGGCGACAGCCTTGTAGTGATTTTCCCAGCCAAAAGCATCTGCAGGGTTGGAGGTTTTTGTAAAAATGACAATGCCCTTGTCTTTTTGTATGTGTGACATCACAATACATGTGCAAAAGGGGCAGAGCTTACAGCAGTGGTTCTTAATCTGTTTGTCCCAATTACTCCTTTTTCCAGTCTCAAATAATGTCATTACTCTCACAAAAACAACAACAACCACACGGACTCGGTTGTTTTAAACAAGTGTCTCAGCAGCAGCAGTCCCAAACTGGATCCTCGACTCACAAGCAAGCAATTACAAATTGCTCCATTAACCCCAGGATATGCCCAAATTACCTCCTTCGGGGTAATTACCCCCAGTTTAAGAACCACTGGCTTACAGCATGATACTGCTTTCATTACTGTATTTGTCTACCCAACCCCCTAGGGCACTGTTTCTCAACCTCAGCCATTGTAAGATGTGTGGACTTCAACTCCCAGGGTATTCTGGGAGCTGAAGTCCACACATCTTAAAATGGCTAAGGTTGAGAAACAGTGCTCTAGGGCAGGGGTCCCCAATCTGTGGGCCGTGGCCTGTTAGGAAGTGGGCCGCGGGGCTTCCTCCTGCAAACCCTGCCCCCCAGCGTGTGCAATTATCCCATCCCCGGTGTGCACGATTGGCTCCTGCCTGCAAACCCCACCCCCTGGTGCACGGGATTGGCTCCCACTTGCAAAAAAAAAAACAAACCCCGGTCCGTGGAAAAAATTTCTTCCACGACTGGTCCCTGGTGCCAGAAAGGTTGGGGACTGCTGCCCTAGGGTATTGTTCATCCATTCAACTGTCTCTAGGGATGGGCAGTGTTTGAGGGGTTGGGAGGTAAACCTTCTGAAGAACTGTGGAAGCCCATTCAGTGATGCTATGATACCCCCCATAAGGGCCTATTTGGGGAGTTGTTTTCAGCTTCTCAAGAGTTTTAAGAGGGCATGGGAGTGGTTGTCTTTCTGATCTTAAAATCACCCTGAAACTGGGTTGATATTCTGCTGTTTTGCCACCACATTTCTGCAGGAATTCCACCAAATTTCAAACAAAATAATCTGGATGAGCAAGAATATTGCTGACAGCTGATTGGAAATGAGTTGATTAAAAAGCGTTTGAAAGTTGGTGTTTGTGATAAAAATTGTACATTTTTAGATCTATGGGAACTAGAAAGAGTAGTATTATGATAAAGATCTCTTTTTTTTCTTTGAATTTCTTTTGGATTACTTCTTGGAAAGCAGCGCTATATCAGTTTTATTCTATTCACTTTTAAACATTCATCTTGCTTTTGGTGGAGATGTTTTAGAGCAGACAATGAGATACATAAACAAAATCAGTGAAGTATGTAACCAATTTTTTTTTCATTTTCCATTTTGTTTAATCATTCTCTGTTTATTTGTTGCACTGTCTCTTAGGTTTCATAGCATTTGAATTCTTTGCCAAGCACTGAGCCTAAAAGGCATTGGAAGTTTTGAGAACTTCAAGTTTTTCAAATCGTCTTCTAGGGGTATATACAGAACACTAGATTTGAGTTGTCTCTATGTTTAGTGATTCAGGAAATAGCTCAGTTCACCATGGATTATTCGGAACACTTCCCTTCTTCAATTTGGGACCCAAATTACAATCTTGGTTTATATATTGTTCCAGTACAGCAAAAAGGAGAACATTTGTCCTGCTTGACATAATTGGATGAAAGTGCAGATTACAAAACTCTAACGTTATGAGAGAAACAAAAATTACTTTTATCCACTGTCTCCATACCATGAAACCTTAATCATGCCTTCTTTCAACATGGTTCAGGCATTATTTCCTCAAATCATTAATTTTGGCTACTAACCATACCCTGGAGGCCGGCCTGCAGATAGGAAGTCTGCAAACTCTACTTAATTCTCCCCAGGATAGAGAGGGAAATATTCTCATCTTATGTCTATGTAGGCCCCCAGTGCATTTGTCTTTTGTCTTAGAAAATTTGTCTCTTCCTTTTTCTCCAAAATTTTAGGTATTGCGGTATAGTATTTGAGATTGGACAGCTAGATCTTTGGACACTCTTTGAATATGGCTACACTGTGTATTGTGTGAACTGATGAATTAAATGTAAGTCAGGCACTTATTCTGAATCTCAGAATTAGTTTATACATTGTTCTCTAGAATTCTTTAGGAATTTTGTCAGATTTTAGAAGGCATTTAATAGCAGACAGAAATCCTGGTATTACCAGGATTATATGATAGGAGAGGAGATGTTGGCTTGATGGCTGTTCCCTTGTGGGTGCTGCAGAGGTTGGTCCTCTCCTCACTAGGGTTTAATATCTACAGTACATGAAGTCATCGGGTGAGATCATCTGTCATTTTGGGGTGCGGTATTATCAGTATGCTGATGATACCCAGCTTTACATCTCTACTTGAGCCATATGGTTATATTATTGAGGTCTTGCCCTGGTGCCTAGAAGCTGTGAGGGTTGTGAGAATACAGTCTAAAATTGAATCCTAGCAAAACAGATTTACAGTTTGTCCATCGGGATTCTTGGGCAGCTCCAGAGCAGGTCCGTGACTTGGGGATCTATCTGAATTGTAGCTCTTGCTGAAACAACAGTAGAAGCCATAGCTAAGGAGGCCTTCACCCAGCTCCAGTTGAGGCCCCAGCTACAGTGACCCGTGCCTTCTTTACAACTCACTTAGACTGTTGCAATGCACTCTACATGGGGCTGCCTTTAAAAACCACTTGGAAGCTTCAATTGGTTCAAAATGCAGCAGCTCACGTCCTATCCAGTGCTCACCAGTGGGAACATATTCCACCCACGGGCCCTGCATTGGCTTCCTATAGGCTTCCAGGTACAATTTAAAATCTTTATGTTAATCTATAAAGCCCTTTATGGCTTGACACCAAGTTACCTTCAGGACTATATTTGCCCATTAGAATTGGCCCAACCAATTTGATCTTGCATGTCAGGCTCGTTGTGCTTTCCTGCCAAGTAATTGAGCCAACATGTGTCATGCCGTATAGAAGCCGACTCCTGTCAGCCTGCTTTGTAGCTGCTACTTTGCACAGAAGAGAATCACCTCCTTTGCTGAGACAAACTGTGAACAGTGATAAGGCACCTGGGCTTTCATTAACAAGTTGGGAGGGGGGAGATCAGGAGTGGGAAAACGGTTGTTTTGAAACTAACTAGGGATGAAGTCAGAGGGATGTTTTTAAGTTCGAATGCTTGCACCAAAATGGTATTCAGAGCTTCGTAGCCGTCCTATGTAGCTGTATTCTAATAAATGAATTCTTTTAGCAGTCTGATGGATTGTCTGGAGAATTTCTTAAGTTAGATACTGGCACTGGGATCATTACAGATGATGGCTGCTGATGGTTCTCCATGTTTAGGAATTGTGGGGGGCTGAGTCTCAGAGGCACTGATTTTCTTTGGCAGCGCCAGCCTTCTGGAATGGCCTCCCTTTGGAGATTAGGTTGGCTCTGACCTTAGCTGCTTTCTTTGCTACTTTGGGAATCAGTCAGTTTAAAAGGAAAAATAAATGAAAACACCCCTGAGACACTGTACCAGAAGTGGCCAAATTTGCCTGACAATGGCAGATAGGCAACCTTTAGCAAAGGACAAGAAAAATGAACTAATGGACATTGTTCAAGCAGGAGCTTTATTTATGTCACTTCAAGGCAAGGTGGTTGGCCCTGACATCTGGAAGAAAAGGGATCACAACCTCTGTCTTCTTGTCAGGTATGCTATTCCAATGTTTCCCTCATGGCTGTCTCTAAATCAGTGTTCTCAGAAGTATAAATTGCTTTTATTGATTAGAATAACAAAATGTCAGTTAGTGATTAGGAGAGAAGTAAAGAAGCAGGCAGTGGAGCCTAGGAAGATTTTAGAGCTTCTTCCCCCTCCCCTGTACCTGGAACCAGAATACATCTCCCTAAGGTGCACTATTTGGGAACCAACACTACAAGATGTTGCAACAAATAAAGGCCTAACAGCAGCCATCTTTCAGTTCAGCCCCCACCTCTTCTCATACAGGCACATATGCAACACTTTCACAAAGAATATACTCTCTCCCATTTACTTCACATTCTTTTTCACTAATAATGGACATCCCCACACTCATAGAGATGTGCACAGTCTTTCTACAAACCATATTCATATAGTAAGAATACAAACACTCTTCTTTCTGTGGTGGGCAGATCACCTTTCCCAACCGGGTGCCCTCCAGATGAACCTCCCATAGATTTGCCACATAAAATAGCTGAACCAAGCTAGTGCTAATTTTCTCCAGTTTAATGCCAAAAATGTGGTCTTTCTCTATAAAACTCTCAATTAACCACACTCAACTGCCTTCACTTCTTACTCTTTTTATCTCAACCTCAGCCTTCCCCTAACTTTAGACCCTGCATGATCACACTTATCACCCCCAGCTCGTACTATCATGGGCCATGCTGACTGGGAATGACGATAGTTGTAGTTTGACCTGTGTGTAAATATGGCTGACCATATTTCCCTGAGATGGAAATGGGACCCTAACACGCACACATGCGTGCGCCAGCACACCGGCACGCACGCATGCAGGCATACACGCCGGCACGTGCGTGCGCACGCACTCCATCCCTTAAAAAATGGGACGAAATTGAGTTTTTTAAGGAAACGATGGTACGGTCTGGAAAAGGTGAAAAAACGGGACTGTCCCGTTCAAAATGGGATGTATGGTCAGGTGTGGGGAGGGGAAACAGCAGACTGAGAAACGCTTATGTGGAGGACAATTGCCTTGAGGGCAAATGCAAGTCAAGCCAGTCCCAGAGCACCTTGTTCACTGCAGGAGTACCCCAGTTGGGCTCCAAAAATTCCAATAACCGCTAGATGGCAACAAAGACACACAGCAAACACTAACACTTGGTGGCTTTCTAGTGCTCATCTTGATTTTTTGCAGTCCAGGTGTGGTGGCCTGACTGGAGGTGCATCACAGCAAATGCCACTCTAGAATGTAAAGCCCAAGTAACTGTATAGCTTGACCACGTGATTGATAAATGTTCATATCACCTGGTAGCCATAACCAGAGAATATAGATATTGGAGGTTTAGCAAAGTACTGAATCCTACTATAGCTAGCCTTATCAGAGTAATCCACTCACAATCCATTATGGTGGGACACATTAGAGAACACTTGAAATTTGTGATCCCTGCCCCTAATTCCAAATTTAAGGTGCAGTACTTTTCTTCAGTAATCTGAACATTGCTGCTGCCTCTGTACTATCACTATAATGGCACAACAAAGCTAAACATGTTAAGGGGGAAAAATACTTCCGTGTTTAGAGCTGTGATGTCCTTTAAATTTTGAGATATCTGTGATGCTGTAGCATTGCATGGGGAAAAGGAGGCAGTGTGAGAGGATCAGTGCCAATATTTATCAAAGGCATGAATCTACCAGTGCCGGTCAGTTGTCCGCAGCAAGCCAGGATTGTGTAAAAATGACAATACATGCATGGTGACACTATGATACATACTCCATCCTTACATATTTGTGTCCTGATGCCTGACACCAGCAGGTAAGTCATGAGGATGTGCAACATAACATCATGATACACATCTCATCATATGCTCCCCACCATCATCTTGCAGACACGTATCTTTTAAAGGTTATGCAGTTGCCCAAAACTGGACATACAGTATGTAGTGATGTGGAATGAAACCATTGCAACATTTTGAAACATGGAATGTTTCATCTCCACCCCAGGCATTTGCTTAATTCTTTATAACTAAAAGCTATAAAAACCAAGCACTACTACAGATTTGAAAGGTTCACTTAATCACACAAAAAAGCAAAGGCTATGAAACCTTCTTCTGTTTCCTTTTAGAACTTCCTATATGTCAAACCAATCTGCTTTCTAAGACCCAAGTACTCTGGTATGAAACCAGAACCACACACTCTTCCATTTCTTTTCCACACGTCCATCGCTCATATTCTCCTTGATTCCTGAGATTCCCCATTTTTTCAGTATCAATTTACAAATCTGTTGACCTCCACAACTGCTCTGAGCACTTCACCCAATACACAGACAATTCATGCTTTCTATTAACTCTCTTGAAATGGCACTTCTCAGGAAGCCAGTGGGCCCATTTCTGACGACTCACTTGGCACCCTGGAAAATGTCCTTTGAACTCTCCCATAGCCCAGCAGTGCAACTTTAATGATGGATGAAAAGACCGTACCCTATTCCACTGCCTCCAGATCCTCAAACAAAACATATTTTTGTTTCATTTGGATTTGTACAATATTCTTGCAAGATGCCTATCGCTAGCTGTGCAAGAGAGAATTGGCACAACCCTTCTACCAAGGGAGATGAGCTTGATGCAATCAGTTTTCAACTTTGATTTTCTGTTTTTCTTTCACTCCAGTAGCAACCACAGCAAAAAATAACTCTGGGAGGAAAGTGCGGATATAAACGGCTGCCTTTGCGATGGGATTTGCCATGAACACCTCCTGCTTCTTTCTGCTCACTGTCCGTAGAATTTCTTCTGCTACCTCCATTGGGCGGACACCATAAGCCGGCTTTCTGAAGAAGTCTGGGAATTGGACAAACAGCAAAGTATTAAAAAAGATATCTTGCTGCCGTGTGTCATGGTCTTCTCTCATTTCAAAGACAATGTGAAGTTCAACATGTAGTTTAGTCCATTTAGCTGAGACTGGGTTGTGGGGGGAGTGAAAAGAAAAACAATTTTGGAAGAGTGAGGGGAAGATGCTATCTTAAAGAAAAAGGATAAAAAATAATGCTAAAAGCAATTTTAAAATGATGAAATGTTGCTCTGGGGAAATAGACAGCTAGGTTAATGTTTGTTGCTTTTAACAGACTACACAATAAAAAGGAGACCCAGAACTTAAAAAAAGAATGCTAAAAACTGCTCCAATGTTGCAAAACCATGGATACTGTCCCTTACTTTTAACTCTACATTTTAAAGGCAGGATTTTGTTTTCTCTTTAAAGGGCTAGTGGCCATGTTAGGAAGCATTATTCATCAGAAGGATGTCAGAAACACTCACTTTTTGATACTTATGATAGCTGTTCATGGCCAATGTATCGCTCACTGTGCTAGGAGCAAGTAGTAATGCCTTTTCTAAGTACTTTATAACTGGTTTGCCCATATCCATTAATAGGACAGAAAAAATATGTATGAATGGCAATAGTTAACACTAGCATTCCCTACTTTTGGGGAAAAAAGTGTTTCTAGTAAAGGGATTTGAATGTATTGTCTTACATTCCAACTACAGATCATCAGTCATGGTTTTGAAACATCAAAGTTTGATGATAAGCATGGCTGGCTGGGGAATTCTGGGAGTTGAAGTTGCTGAGAAACACTGCTTTAGGGGAAATGTATCCCAAGTCTTTGTCTCAAAAGACTGGTGCTCTTGAATTTTGTCCACAAGTTATTTGCCTAAATCATCTTTGTTTTCAGTCTTGGGTATTTTAATCTTTTAGGTCTGCTTGTGTTCTGCTCCCCATCCCAGTGTGAACAACTTACACTTCCATGTGGAGGCTTCCCAGTTCTTAGGCTGTAGTTGAATATGATCAGAACGTATAAAACTTGGAGTCACAGTACTGACACAAACACCAAATTCCTGTAGTTCTGCTCTCAGGCAATCAAAGAAACCCAGAGCAGCATGCTTCGAAGCAGCATCTAGGTGCAAAACAGAGAGAGAGGGAGAGATTCATGTAAGAAACATAATATAATATTATAATATATCCATCCATCCATCCATCCATCCATCCATCCATCCATCCATCCATCCATGTTAGCTCTTGTAATGTTTGGATTCAATGTCACCTCGCCCTATACTAAGAAAAGAAATAAAATATAAGCCACGTTTCTTACAAAATATCCTTATCCTAGGTGCTTCCGCACTTTAATATGCCATGAACATGCCTTGGAAATTGCTTTCTTTTTCTGCCATACCTTCATCTCATCCCCAGCCCATATCTGAGGCAGCATAAAGTTGTCCTTAACTGTACTCGTTTCAAAGTAGTGTTTTCTCTCATCTCCTGAGACAATTTTTCTCCTGGATACAATCTGGCACAGTTCAGTGGTGATGCAGTAAGCGGTTGGGATCTGCCTGGTTCTCACTGGATTCTTTATGCTGCTTCAAGCAGGCTCCCCCTTCTCCAGTTGCTGGAAACTGCCCTCCATGTCTATTTTGGCTTATGCTGCAGAAGAGGCCAGATACCTGGCTTCCACCACAACGTCTGCCTCCATAAGGCCTAACCTGACCAATGCTTGCTGTAGCACTGGTCCGGTCTTATGCAGGATCCTTAAAAACACAGGTTTAGCACTTTGCTGAAAGAATGCTCAACCTGTGTTTTAAAATACAGAAATTGTGCTCTCCAAAAGAGTGCTAGCCCTCTGCCACATAGAAGGTCAGTGTAAAGCATGAAAGACAACAGGCTTCTACCATCTGGGAATTGCTAGTTCACATTGCCATTTTTTTACTATATTTACTACTGTTATTTCTGAGGGCCTGCACACAAGTGATACAACTGTCACCTGACCATGCAGTGTCTCCAGAACCAGTATTACTGTATGCAGCAGCAATTCCAGTGGTTGTACAGTTCACCACTGTTATTTATAATACTTGAGGGAGTGTGATGGCATTTTGCCTGCTCCATTCAATTTAGGCAACGCTAGATGTCATAGTAATGACTGTTGTTATACACAGGCCAATCACAATATCCCATTGGCTGCTTCTGTGGGGCTGCTGGACACAAAGGCAATACTGGTCATCTTGGTCGCTTGCAGAGAGCAGTGACATTCTCTTGCAGCACTATAATACTAGCCAAGTATTGTTGTTGTTGTTTATTCATTCAGTCGCTTCCGACTCTTTGTGACTTCATGGACCAGCCCACGCCAGAGCTTCCTGTCGGCCGTCACCATCCCCAGCTCCCCCACGGTCGAGTCTGTCACCTCCAGAATATCATCCATCCATCTTGCCCTTGGTTGGCCCCTCTTCCTTTTGCCTTCCACTTTCCCTAGCATCAGCTTCTTCTCCAGGGTATCCTGTCTTCTCATTATGTGGCCAAAGTACTTCAGTTTTGCCTTTAATATCATTCCCTCAAGTGAGCAGTCTGGCTTTATTTCCTGGAGTATGGACTGGTTTGATCTTCTTGCAGTCCAAGGCACTCTCAGAATTTTCCTCCAACACCACAGTTCAAAAGCATCTATCTTCCTTCGCTCAGCCTTCCTTATGGTCCAGCTCTCACAGCCATAGGTTACTACAGGGTAGCCAAGCATACAGCATGCTTATTACCAGTTATTCCTTCCTGCATCCCACTGTATCTCTTCTCTACTCCTGTGACCTGTCAGCTGGGCAATTTTTGAAAATGAGTTTAGAGGAATGTTAGACCCATGTTCAGAAATAGCCCAACTGATGGTTCAGAGGTTTGGAGGAGAAACTGCACTTAGCAGGAGCTTCATGAAAACTCCCTCCTGCTTTACACTGTGCCCTTCCCAGTGCCTACCAGATGTCAGCTGGATAGTTTGACAGGTGGCTAAACCTGCTGTTCCAAGCATCTGCTTAAAATAATTAAACTCTGCCCCATCCCACATTAAGGAGAATGATTCTTTTTCCCATCAGTGGGTGACATTTGGTGGGAGGGGAAATGAAGCCAGAGGAATCCACCAATGTCTTTCCTTACCTTGACCTGCATTAAGTAAGAACAATACATTTGCCAGCCTGTGTAAGAATTGGATTCATTGGTGGGAGAAGCACAATTCAAGCCGATATATTTTACTGCTGGACTTGTGGATAGCACCTTAATGAGACTTTCCACAAGTCCCTTAATGATTCTTTAATCCATCCAAGATCCCAAGTCATTTCAGCAAAAAAACAAAATAATCTGAAAACCTTCACAATCAAAGGTATCAGCAGATACCAGTTTCATATGAACTTCAGATACCAGTTTCATATGAACTTCTTAAAAGATGAAGTTGCAATTTGGACAGGAACTAATAGAAGGTAATGACAAGGTTCATACATCATGCTGTACTATGATGTGTATAATCGTGGTTCATTGAATAAGCCACAATTGACTGAGTCTGCACACGTACCCTAAACTATAGCTTATAACTACACTTAATCAAAATCAGGCAAATTGCATGTTGCCTTCATTCAAAGAGGTCACTCAAATGACTGAAATGCCTGTTCAGTGGCATTTTGTCTGTAATACATGGAGGAATAAATGGATTCAGGTGATAAGGTCCATCTATATCTTCTGATAAATATGGAAAAACTTTGAGGATAGCATGTGACAGAATTGAGGGCTGCTCTTACTTGGTAAAACTAAACTTCTTTGCCTTTCTCTTAATAACAGCTGGATTCAGGGAAGCTCAAAAGTATTTGGGGTTCTCCAGGTGTTTTGGACTCTAATACCATAGTTCCTTGTCATTTGCTATACTAGCCCAATGAATAAGAGTCAGTTCAGAACATTTGGAGGGCCCCAAGTTTCATATTCTTCTAATTGCCTAGAAATAAAAAGTTAGATTCATAAACTTACAAGCTGCACGAAAGGGAACACCCAATTTCCCCTGAATATTATTGACTAGCACAATTTGACCAGTTCTCCTGGAGATCATGTTGGGAAGAAAAGCTGGAGAGCAAAATATGAGAGAAAATTAATTTTAGATTAACAGCAACAAAAATACAAATCCCTGATCCACTAAACCAATAGCAAATGAAAGGATCACAGTAAGATATCAATTTATAGTATACTACAGTATGTACAAATTATGGAACAGTAAGCATTAGTGCAATACACAATTATACAAAGAAGGGAAAGTTGAGGAGGTTATTACCATTGCCTAGGCTTAGGAAAATACACGTTTGGGTTAAGGAGGCATTAAGGAGCCAGTGATAGGGTATGATCACCTGTTGCCTCCTGTCACTGCCTCTTAAGGCTTCCTTAATTTAAAGATGTGTTTTCCTGAAAGTGGGGAATTTCTGTGCATCCCGAGGGAAAAGCCCACCTTCTTTAAGGAACAGCTGACATGTAGAAGCAAGGATGCTCATGGCAGATCTGAAGCACCCCTACTCACTTTGTATCCAAATACTGAACATCTCTACTTGTGAGAATCTTTAGGCAACCATTAGATTAACTCCATTACTATAGAGGGGTCTCTTCTTTAAATCTCCATCTTTTTTTCCCTATTGCCTTTATGTTATTTAGGTTTTATGGACCAGCAAGAATCAGAACCACATAACCAGTGTCATAGGGTATCTACAGCAATATTTCTGAGTAAAGGAATAAAGATGTGATGTAGGATAATACCGTAATTGATGTGTGTAGCATGAGTCACCACCACACAGATGTTCAATTTCATATCTGTTATTTGTTGCGTGTTTGTGTGCTGTTGGATATTTTTTTTTACAAATAGGAAGTTCCATTACTACAAATCAGATACCTACAACTAGCTGAATATGGTTTACCTCAGTATTTCTTAAATTTTTCAAGGTCAAAGAACACATAACCACCCATCTTCTTAACAAGGGATAAAGCTCACCTTCTCTGTGAATTTTCATCCAAAAGACTGCTAGTGTCTTGCTGAACATTTTGAAGTTGTTTGGGGAACTCTGGTTAGAGCAGGGTTTCTCAACCAGGGTTCCATGGAACCCTAGGGTTTCGCGAGAGGTTCCCTGGGAGATCACGATTTATTAAAAAAATTATTTCAAATCCAGGCAACTTCACATTAAAGAGGTAAGTTTCATTCTTTATTTTCAGTTTAAGAACACTGTTAATGCATATATACAGACCTACACATGAACCAAATATAATAATTTTTTAATTTCTGGCCTATATTTGATCCTGAATGTGCAGGGGTTCCCGGAGACCTGAAAAATATTTCCAGGGTCAAAAGGTTGAGAAAGGGTTAGAGACACCAGGTGACCACTAGATGGCAGCAAAGAGATACCAAACATTCTAATTCTTTGTTGCCATCTAGTGGTTGTCTGCATTTTTGCAGCCCATATATGGTGTCCCTAACCCTAGTCTTACACAGCACATAATTAAGGAAAGACTGGTCTACACTGAGTGGCAGCAGGGCTCAGACTGGAGTCTTTTGCAGGGATTAAAACTGGAACTTGCTGCTTGCAAAGCAGAGGTTCTAGCAATACAGCTCTTCACCTCATCTTGGAAAACTAGCAAATATTCTCCATGTAACACAAGTGATGTTTTGGAAAAGGGATGGGGAGAAATGGATGTTTGGGTACTGTCTGGCACTCACTTTGTTGATTGGTCACTTCTTTTTTAAGCAAACCTAATCTAACTTCTGCATCATGTGTTTTTTATATTACACTAATGAAGTTTATACTGGAATTGCATGCTTGTTTCTGAAACAGCAGATATTTGTGTGCGTCTGGTTGCCCATTTAATAATAATTCTAAAAACCTAATCAGTTTCTAAGAACTGCTTTGCAATATCTAGTAGTACTAGCGATTAGCAGCTTGGGCAACAGGTCTACAAAATATGTAGAAATTGGTATACTGTACTAGCTAATTCAACCCTGACTGCTCATTGGAAGGACAGATACTGAAGCTGAAGCTCAAATACTTTGGCCACCTAATGTGAAGAGAGGACTCACTGGAAAAGACCCTGATGCTGGGAAAGAGTGAAGGCAAAAGGAGAAGGGGACGGCAGAGGATGAGATGGTTAGATAGCATCACCGATGTAATGAACATGAATTTGAGTAAACTCCGGGAGACAGTGGAGGACAGGAAGGCCTGGCGTGCTATGGCCCATGACAGACACGACTAAACAACTTAACAACAACAACAACAACTAGCTAATTGGGGGTCCTCAGGGTATGGTTAAAAAAAAGTCAAGATGTGGGCACAATGGTGCAATTGTTTTTATGTATATTACATGCAAAAAACAGGTGGAGCTTTGATCACACTGTTGTGGTCGCCAGCTTAACTTTTTTTTACTACACCCTGTGGAGACCCCTGCTAGATGTGCTTTTTCAGTGGGTAAACACAAGATCCAGACAATATTTTTTTCTACCTGTAGCTAGAATCCTCAGAAACTGAAAGCTGAGAAAACTGTTCGAATCCTAAAATAACAATTGATAATTGTGCCTGGGATGAAGAAAAATGCATTGGTGATCAATACAGATTAGGCAGAGATGTTTCTGATCAGTTGAAAGGCAGTTAGGTAATTGCTAATTGCTAATTACCTTGAATGTCATTTGGGGAGGAAAGGGAGGGCATACATCTGATAAAGAAATAAATAACTTCCTTGGTTTCCTTCATCAGTGCAATTTCAATGCATCTAATTTCTTCTAGGTGACCCACAGGATTGGGTATCTCCACAATAGAGTTCTTTACATATGAGATAAGATATTAACTTCTTAGCAGCCACATACCAAACTTCTTCAACACCCAGATTTCCTCAAAGGGATAGAAGACCCCATCCAGGAAGTAGGAGAAGAAAATGTGCAGCCTTGTTAAACACAGACATTATTTACCCCAGCAACATCTCCAGTCCTTAGTAAATTACATTGCTGCAGTCTAGTATATCAGTTGTCAGAAACCTAAATGGGCTTGGACCTGGGTTATACTTGGATGGGAAGCTACCAGGAAATCCCATGGCTATAGGCTAGATTGGGAAATAAATAATAAAAACAGAATAAGGCAATGGCAAATTATTTCCATATCAATGCTTTGAAAACTACATGGATATGTCCATGTAGTTACCAGAGCTTGACTAGAAGGAGTCTTTGCTTTATGCCACAATGAATTTCAGCTGTCCCATGACATTTCCCAGAAAACAAAAAACTATGCCAGAAACCTGAATAACAGTCCTGGATAACTCTGCAGAAAGTTGTACACCACTTCTCCCTGCCTTATAAATACCAGATTATCTTGCACGGCTGGCATACCTCACACTCACTCAACCATTGGCCATCCAGATAACAATGATGGACTTCATCTGTATGTATTTTTAAAATGTTTATCAACTAAACTATATACTTTGCAGCCAAAGATGGAGAAGCTCTATACAATCAGCAAAAACAAGACCTGGAGCTGACTGTGGCTCAGATCATGAGCTTCTTATCGCAAAATTTAGGCTTAAATTGAAGAACGTAGAGAAAACCACTAGACCAATCAGGTATGACCTAAATCATATCCCTTATGAATATACAGTGGAGGTGAGGAATAGATTTAAAGGATTAGATCTGGTAGACAGAGTGCCTGAAGAACTATGGATGGAGGTTCGTAACATTGTACAGGAGGCAGCAACTAAAACCATCCCAAAGAAAAAGAAATGCAAGAAAGCAAAGTGGCTGACTGATGAGGCTTTACAAATAGCTGAGGAAAGAAGGGAAGCAAAAGGCAAGGGAGAAAGGGAAAGATATAAACAACTGAATGCAGAATTCCAGAGAATAGTAAGGAGAGATAAGAAGGCCTTCTTAAATGAACAATGCAAAGAAATCGAGGAAAACAATAGAATGGGGAAGACCAGAGATCTCTTCAAGAAAATCGGAGATATCAAGGGAACGTTTTGTGCAAAGATGGGCATGATAAAGGACAAAAAAGGCAGGGACCTAACAGAAGCAGAAGAGATTAAAAAGAGGTGGCAAGAATACACAGAAGAACTATACAAGAAAGATCTTAATATCCCTGATAAATATGATGGTGTGGTCACTGACCTTGAGCCGGATATCCTAGAGAGTGAAGTCAAGTGGGCCTTAGGAAGCATTACTAACAACAAAGCTAGCGGAGAAGACAGTATCCCAGCTGAGCTATTTAAAATCCTAAAAGATGATGCTGTTAAAGTGCTGCACTCAATATGCCAACAAATTTGGAAAACTCAACAGTGGCCACAGGATTGGAAAAGGTCAGTTTACATTCCAATCCCAAAGAAAGGCAATGCCAAAGAATGTTCAAACTACCGTACAATTGCGCTCATTTCACATGCCAGCAAGGTTATGCTCAAAATCCTACAAGCTAGGCTTCAGCAGCATGTGAACCGAGAACTACCAGAAGTGCAAGCTGGGTTTCGAAGAGGCAGAGGAACTAGAGATCAGATTGCCAACATTCGCTGGATCATGGAAAAAGCAAGAGTTCCAGAAAAACATCTACTTCTGCTTCATTGACTACGCTAAAGCCTTTGATTGTGTGGATCACAACAAACTGTGGCAAATTCTTAAAGAGATGGGAGTACCAGACCACCTTACCTGTCTCCTGAGAAACCTGTATGCGGGTCAAGAAGCAACAGTTAGAACCGGACATGGAACAACCGACTGGTTCAAAATTGGGAAAGGAGTACGACAAGGCTGTATATTATCACCGTGCTTATTTAACTTATATGCAGAGTACATCATGAGAAATGCCGGGCTGGATGAATCACAAGCCGGAGTTAAGATTGCCGGGAAAAATATCAACAACCTCAGATATGCAGACGATACCACCCTAATGGCAGAAAGTGAAGAGGAACTAAAGAGCCTCTTGATGAGGGTGAAAGAGGAGAGTGCAAAAGCTGGCTTGAAACTCAACATTAAAAAAACCCAGATCATGGCATCTGGTCCCATCACTTCCTGGCAAATAGAAGGGGAAGAAATGGAAGCAGTGACAGATTTTATTTTCTTGGGCTCCAAGATCACCGCAGACGGTGACTGCAGCCATGAAATTAAAAGACGCTTGCTCCTTGGGAGGAAAGCTATGGCAAACCTAGACAGCATATTAAAAAGCAGAGACATCACCTTGCCGACAAAGGTCCGTATAGTTAAAGCTATGGTTTTTCCAGTAGCAATGTATGGTTGTGAGAGTTGGACCATAAGGAAGGCTGAGCGCCGAAGAATTGATGCTTTTGAACTGTGGTGCTGGAGAAGACTCTTGAGAGTCCCTTGGACTGCAAGGAGGTCAAACCAGTCAATCCTAAAGGAAATCAACCCTGACTGCTCATTGGAAGGACAGATGCTGAAGCTGAAGCTCAAATACTTTGGCCACCTAATGCGAAGAGAGGACTCACTGGAAAAGACCCTGATGCTGGGAAAGACTGAGGGCAAAAGGAGAAGGGGACGGCAGAGGATGAGATGGTTAGATAGCATCACCGATGTAATGAACATGAATTTGAGTAAACTCCGAGAGACAGTGGAGGACAGGAAGGCCTGGCGTACTATGGTCCATGAGGTCACGAAGAGTCGGACACGACTAAACGACTGAACAACAACAACAATCAACTAAACAATGACAACATTTTTTTAAAAAAAAATGACAATTCCTGTCTTTGCTTCAGTCTTTTTTTTTTGGTAGACAGATTAGTCTGAATTCTTTTTTTTTTTATGTAGCAGCAATTGCTTCCCACTCAGGTAGATTATTTTTTTTTCTTGACAATCATTTATGTCAATCATTATTAGGATGATTCATATGTCATCTACAAACCTGCAAGTCAAGAACAAGCCTGCTTTACAAAATAATCCAAACAGTGGCTATACTGTACATTTTTACATTTTGTTTTGTATCTTTGCTTATGGGACGGCTAAAGGTACTTCTGCTTTGATATCATTTGGTTAAATAAAAATGGGGAACCTGGGGATTATGACCCTTCAGCAAGGATGCTTCTTGTAAAAATCTGGATTAAAAATGGGAAAATGTCTATCTGCGGTATTTCCTCTTACTGGACAAATCTTTCCAAGGTCTCAAAGAGAATTACTTCCCATTGCCTACATACTAAATAAATAAATAAAATTGGAGAAACTGGATTCAATCTGGGACTTAATGCATGCAAAGTATGCGCTCTCTCTGCAAACTATCATTTTTAGCGTTGGCTTATTACTGAGAATGCTTTCATCATACTACATGCTGCTTGCAGATAAGTTACCTACAGTCCCCCCCCCCCCGTATTTTCTTTTACATACAGCAAATAGTTATGCAACCAACCATAGATGCATCCCTTAGTTTGAAACAATGAGCTTGGCCATGCCATAGCCCATTCAGTTTGCAAACGATTCTTACTGCATGCTACATCCAGTCCACTTCTCCTTTGCATTCTTCTTGCCAAGTGCAAATCACAGACCCTTTCAGCCAGTTATTGCTGAAAGGCAAGGTACATGGTGGGCATATTCTACCCAGTGCAGAAGTATAGGAAGGAAGAAAGGACTGTCTTCTCAAGATTGCAAACCCGGTGGAGCTTTTTCTTCCTTTCTGTGCACCAGCAGTGCTTGGCCACTGGCACTATGCAGCTGATAAGGTTATGTCCTGTAGCAGACATAAGGCATAACCTTTCCATGGAAACTCCATATCATTTCTCATTTTAGAAACTCATCTCTGAGTGCTATAATTGCTACCTAGGAGTATGCGAGGCTTCCAGGTGGAGGATTCCTATCACTAGTGATTAAAAAAACAGTGCACATACTGTATCTTGTGTTTACCTTTTTAATAGATTTTCTACAGTGGGAAGAAAGATTACGATGCAGTAGAGAAAACACAGGAGGATTGCAAATGGAAGATTGGACACTCAAAATTTTGTGAATATATTATGAAATGAACAATAAACCCTTTTTGAAATAAATCATGGGAATGTGCTATGATCTCAATTTGAGTCAGATCCATATGATCTCGAAGCACATTTTTAATCTGGCAGGACATGCATGCATGATATAATCTGAAACTGGCAGGATGTAATCCGAGAACTAGCAGAATTCAAAAGGTGAATGATACTGTATGATTTCCAACAGCTATGAATGGGTTTATGTATTTATTCATCCTTTTATTTTTCCCTGATAAACCAAATCTCCATTTTCTTGATTGTACCACACATCTGAGATACTTTTTCACAAAAACACAGATGAGTAGTAATTAATTCTGGTGTCTACATTTAGTATTCATTTCAAACCTTCAGAAGGAGATCATAAAGCTGTAATGAAGTCATCCATGGAGAGTTGTTAGTGAAAAATTAATGAGCAAATCCAGTAGATGGGATTAACCTCCCCTTGGACTCCAAATAAGGTTCCCAAGAGTCAGACTCTTGCTGCAGGGATTAGTTCATAGCACATAAATATTTGAGGCACGTGGCAAATGGAGTAGTATTGGGCAAAGTGTAATGTGCTAAAAGTAGTTATAGCAGAGCTTTCCAAACTTTTCATGTTGGTGACACACTTTTTAGACATGCATCATTTCGTGACACACTCTTACAGCAGGGCACAAGGCAGGCACTAGGACCTGCGTGGAATCACAGCTGGTTTGGAGGCAGCAAGGCACAAGGCAGGCACTAGAACCTGCGTGGAAGCCAGGAGGCAGCAGCAGCCGTGACACACCCAGACACTGCAGCCAACACACTAACGTGTCCCGACACACAGTTTGGAAAGCTCTGAGTTATGGGATGAAGAATTACAACAAAGAGTACATAAAATCAATCCTAGGTTTAGAACTGGTGTATTCAGACATTCTTCTTACACTTAACAAAAATGTGTAAGCCTATGGAATTCTGCCCCAGTGTCCCACAAATGATGCAGCTTGTTCTATAGGTGACCATGTGTACAGAAGGGACTTTTTGAGAGAAGGGAAGCTTCACTTGTATAGCTAGATGCAGACACCTCCAATGGATCCAAAACCATGTGCTATTTGGCTTCTGCAACACATAGGATACTCAGAATGTAGACATGGGGTGACTTCCCTGAAAAACTCTGTGGATGCCTAGGGCAGGGGCAATGTTGCCTGCATAATGATAATGACTGTATTTCTGGCCCACATACAGTAAACCCCTTTGCATGTTCTTTTTTATTGTAACTAATACATCCCCAGAAACTGCTAATATTAGAGTTGGAGGGTCTATGGAAGAGCTGTGGATTATCAATCAATCAACAATTGAAAGAATTATTGAATGGATTAGATTCATTTTATGGTCAAAGACCAAAGGAGCTGTAGTTATCACCAGTGATAGGTTAAGATGGCAGGCATTTTTCCATATAGTCCCCAGGGGTCAGGGCTGACTCAGTGCATCTAACCAACTACAGTAAACACCTCCCGTAAGGCTGAGCCCAGCAAGCGAGTCTTTAAATAAATACACTATTAGGGAAAAATGCTATACAAGCAAGCAATATTCTGCCAAATCCCCTTCATTAACAAATCTCTCATCAAACTCAGCAAGTCTTTGGAATAATTCCACAATGCACCCAAGTCTGCAATCAAGGCAGATACAAGCACAAGTTACTGAAGTCACTACATCATTTTTCTTTATTTAACCTGCCTCCATTTCTCTCTCTTTCCTCCACCCACTTTTCTATGTGAAATGATAGATTACAGTAACTAGGGGTGTTTAAAGTACTTACACGCCACCAAGTCAAATCTAGTAAGAGTTGAAATAGCTATTAGAAATTAAAGCATATTGCCCTACAGATACTGTATGTTTTCTTCTCTCCAGGGAGCCTTAGGCAATTAGATTTGTGTGGAGCTCTACATCTTGTAGGATTATCTGAGGAAAGCTATGACAGTTAAACTAACATAAAATTGAGATAGGTTTGTTGAATGGATAGGCATAAAATGTACTAATGATTCTTCCTTTCCAAGGGCAAAAAGATAGCATCCCTAAAAGAGAAATAACAAAATAACAGAGGCAGTCTTCCGTATACCTTTGGTAAGTGTTATAGGTCCAAAGTAGTTGGCATCCATGATCTTTTTGTCAAGTTCCAGTGACATGTTCTGAACTGTCCCCTTGGCTTTTGTGCTAGCATTGTTAATGAGTATATCCACGCATCCATAACAATCCAGGATTTCTTTAGCTACATCCTGGATACAGTTTACATCAGCGAGATCTAAAAGGATAAGCTTCGGTGTAAATGTCTACAAAAGAAGCAGGTTTTTTTTGTTACTGTACTTGTAAGACAGAGATATCTTAGTACTTTTTGAAGCGCAACACTTAACAAAAAAAAGAGATAATTCCTATGCGAGACAATAAAGCACCTTCCCCAATTTGGAGACTTGCAGATTTTTGGATCTAGTGCTCCCAGAATTCTCAGTCATCATGGCCCACAGTAGAAGAAACGGGGTTTATCAGATGACCATAACTATGTAGAAGGAAATCAGATCCAAAGAGGAACATAAAGTAGAATCAATACATTAAAAGTATAATTAGTAGCAGTTCCTTTGAAAAAAAGTGTCACTTTTAAAGATTTGGTAGTAGTCCGCTGATTAAGTCCAGGATCACCCATTTGTCACTTTATATAATTGTCTGACCTTATATTTAGAAATGACTGGTTGTGATTATTTGCATGGAAAAAAATATGTGCATCATGCGCAGTAGCTCTTTACTATAAGGCAGCATCATTCATTCATCAATTAAAAACAAACAAACTAGACTGGCCTTAATTTTGATATTTTCCAGTAATGTACAATAGTAAAAAATAAGTGTTGTCATTCATCATATAAGACAATACTGAGAGACAACAAAATCATAAAATTGCAAAGGGAGGCAATAAAACTAATTTTAAAATGCCTTGGGAAATAAGTTGGTCTTGATCTAACACTAAAAGTATTGCAATGTTTATACTGTATGCACTGCATACTGTTTGAAATGTTGAGCGATAATCTATATTTTTCTGAAACCACATCTTATAGCCTGTGGTCTGCTGCCATCCTTTATCAAACTAATTATCCACAGGTTAAGAATGAATAATTAACCTGTGGATAATTCGTTTGTTGGAAATAAATTTTTAATTCAGAAATACCAAAAACAAATTGCTTGGCCATTCTATAGCAAGTGTCTCTTTTATTGCCTTTACATCAGGGCTTTCCAAACTTTTCACGTTGGCGACACACCAACGGCGGCGTGCAAAAACTCAGAAGCGCTGCCACCGTGGTGCTTCTGGGTATTCGCGCACCGCCACCACTGCGGCGCTTCCAGGTTTTTGGCCGCTGCTGCGGTGCTTTCAGATTTTTATGCATGGTGGCGGTGTCCTAGTGTGCCACGTGAAAACCCAGAATCGCTGATGGCCCGCCGCCACTGCCGCACACAACACCTGGGCCCCGCAAGCGACACAGTATTGTGTAGCGACACACAGTTTGGAAAGCTATGCTTTACATAGTTGATATTCAATACAAGGGACTTACTGCAGAAGGATCAGCCACACTGTTTAAAGCATCATAGAGAGCTTCTAATTTGTCCAGGTGTTTCCCACACAAAATCAGCCTTGCTCCTCCTGTATGAAATACTCGTGAACATTCTGGAAGATAAACCAAGGGATAATTTGGGTTAATTGAGATAGTAATACTGTATCTTTATTCTTGTGCATTCAATCCTAACAACAGAAAAAATACTCCTCCCACCCTCATCGTTAGCACACAGATGGACACACACACACACACACACACACACACACACACACACTTGCTTATGCTTCAAATACAGATCTTGTGGATGGCTAAACAAATGTGCTGTAGCTTCAAGCTATAATCCATACATTGCCTAACGAACATATTTGTATCTCCGCTTGCTTACAAACGGATTCTATGAAGTCTTGTGCATAGCACTGGGTGCCACAACTAGAACCCAGGACCACTGCAGTTGGGCTATGCTTCTGAAAACGCAAGGAAGTCATCTTGTTTCCAGTGAGCAGATCCTCTGCAGTGAGAGGTACGCAAGAAACGTTAAGTGAAATCATCAGAAATCATCAAGCCTTAGCTAGGGGCATGTAGCCGTACGAGCTAAGTATCCATTTCTCTCAGCTCACCATAAACCCAGCCATGTTGCTGGAGCAAGGACAGGAACCTGCTGCATGTCTATGCTGAGTGAGGTAAAAAGCGGCTTATTTAATACTCACCATTCAATATAGAAATGGAGAGGGATACCAGAGCAGGTTTTTTCCTCTGTCTCTGATTATTTGGCATCTTCCACACAGGATGTGGTGAAAGAGATATATCTCCCTCTGTTAGCAGCTTGGAAATTAATTGCTGGAAATATATTCCATAGACAGTCACCACTTCGGGGCAGCTGTAGTGGGTGGTGGAGATAGTGCTTTCTAAAGGTCTCCCCTCACCACCCTGAAAAGCAAGACTGGAAACTCTGGGAGGCCAACACTTTGGTGTGCTTGGATAATGTATGTTAGTGGCAAGTGTGCCCAAGAGAGAATTGGCTGCTGATGGTCGCAGTGGCTGTCACCTTGTGATAGAAAGCAAGAATTCCACCCTGGAAATCCTCACAAGAAATAGTCTAGGATACACAGAGCATGCTCAGTAGCTGCAGCGAGAAATGCCAGGTGGAAGAGAAAACCAGGAAAACAGTGTCGCCGGGGAAGAGACAAAATAGCAGCTTGGAAGGAGCAAATGGTTTTCTGCCCCAAACCTAGAGTACAATCATTAATTGAATTAACTTGATTTCTTGGGTTTACACAACACAGGGATAAAAACTAAGCCACCACATTTTAGTTTAGTGAGTTGCATGAACTCAACCACAATATGAGGCTCTCTCTATGTGAAAATAAGCACAAAATATTTAAAATAAATGAATAGCATTCTCCCTTTCATAAAAACATACCACAGTCGTCTTGTATGATGCACTATACTGTATAAGGGAAACCTGGCAATAAAGTTAAGCAATGTTATAGAACAGAAGAGCATGGCTGTCTACAGTTTGGAATAATCTCTACCTTTTTAACAAGAGATTTCTTACATCTTCCACTCTCCGTCCTGGTCCAGCTCCAGTAAACACAAGAGTTCTGCAAAGTTCACTAGTTGGGGATGAAATGTGTAACTGTATAATGTTGTCTTGCTCTATCACTTGATGCATTTCTCCTACTATGTCTGCCAACAGTGTACATGACCCCAATGATTTCTCAGTTGACATCTCCTGTTTCCTCCCTCCTAACAGGCGGCAGAGCAGCAAACCCCCTGCATACCTCTGAGACGGATCATTTTCCATTCCCCTGACATTTCTGTAGCTATGAGCTTCATCCATTCACCAAACCATGGCTGCAAGTTCAAAGTCTTTGCTCCAAGGTCTGCAAATAATTCTGCTTCAAGATAACCCTTTGTATCTCAACTGCTTGGTCCCCGACCTTAAAGCTCACCACTGGTGCATAATTTAGGGATTACAGAAATAAGCTATTTATATCAAAATGCTGCCACTTCGTACGTCCTGTATGCGCAAATGGTTCTCACCACTACAGCACAGCCAGCCAACTATAAATAGATTTTTTTTCTCCTAAGACATACAGTTTGTGGAGGCAGCTTTTCCAACTAATTGTGGATCTGTCTAAATGTTGTTCTTCCTAACCCATGTTTCAGTAGTTGCATTGTAAGAGAAATTGGGTGGATGCAAATCCCTAAATAAATACAATTAAGCTTTTATTGCTGCTTACATTTTGTGCAAAGTATGAATATTTTAATGACATGGAATTCTGAAAGTTGGCTCCAAACAAAACAACAAAGCAAGATCCGATTTCTTGCAAAATCACACTAGATTGATTGTTGTACATATACAGTACATTGTCAGTGCACAATTCAGTCCCTTTTTCTCCTCCCCCTCCCCTGTCTTCATGCCACATGGATTATGTTTAGCTTCTCTAATTGATTTCAGTTGCAACATTTGGAATTCTGCAGACAATGTAATTTGTTCCAAGGTGTTATGGTAGGTAGAGAATGCATAAAGACCATTAGAAGGCAATATTTCAGACTGAGCAACAGGACATAGATTGTATTCTGTAGGAAGAAATTTATAGGTGGATAGGAATAAGCAGAGTAATTTGGAGAAACCCCTCTGCTAATATGCTCACTTGAGAAGGCCCATTCTACTCAAATATACATATTTGTATGGCTTCCCTATTGATTTGCAGGGCTGAAGCCTTAACTCCTGGCCCATAGTATTGGTTTCTGAGTATTTAATGCTCCTTGCATTTCCAAGTTTTCCTTTATAATCACAAAGGCTTACATCTCCCTATTTCTTTTAAATGTATGCTGATGTTCTTAGAATTCTGGATGTGTCATGCATCAAATAGCTAGATTCCAGGAGGCAAACTGCAGTAATAGAAATTCCTATTTTTGCAACCTGTGTGTGTTTGTGTAGTTACACTATAGAATACGGGTCATTTGCTGCACTGCTTACCCTTGCCCACGCCAGAGAGCGCATCAGTGATTATTACAACTTTGCTCCGCACAGCAGATTTTGACATCAGCTGAGTAACCATCCGATAAATGTATATAATCCCACTGATTCCAACCACAAGCAGTGGGAGAATTAGTATAGCCAAAACACCCATCTTCACCTAGCAAAAAAGATAACAAATTAAAGTCACAGAGAAGATCCATCATACTTGCCACAAAGTTTTATTTTTCTTTTAAAAATATACTTAAGCAAAGATCAGTGAGCAGGAGAATGGGTAATATATTACACATCCTGACCCAACCCCATAATTAAAATAGGACATTATTTATTCAGCATCTGTCAGTGCATATGCAGATTTTCAAAACTGCGCAAAGCCTATTTTTTTGTTTTTGCTTTGGAAATGCAGGGCATTTTCTTCTTCTTCAAATGAACCCATGCAATATATTTTTATCTTGTAAAATCAAGACTGTGACACAAATTCATTTAAATCCATGTTGTATCCATTTCCTTATTGCTGACTATATATTATAAACAGCTATGTGCAGTAGTCCATTCATTTATTGCAATGCAAAAAAAAAAATCAGGAAAGGAGTAGAGAAAAAAAATCCTTAAGCATTTCCTCTTAAAATGATAAAGACCAAAAAGCAAATTACTTCAGACATTAATCCCATTTGACATCCCACTACAGTTCTGCAATAAAGCTAATAACTTACTTGGAAAGCAAGCAGTCAGCCTGCTGATAAGGTGGTGTCTCCCGCCAACTGGTTTATTCCAGAAATTTAATTAAACTCGTAGACATTTTTGGAAAGGGAAAGGACTCCACAAGCTGTAGCCGTGTCCTTTGAGCAAAAGCAGCTATGTATAGTGCCCAGCTGCATCCCAGACTTTAAAAAAGTAAATATAGTATCTGTGGTCTCAGCCACATACCTGACCTATTTTGTTTCACAGGGCTTCCAAGTCCTTCTAGAGGCTGGAACAGTAGACCAACTGAATGTTAGAAAGAAATGATCTTCACTTATTTGTTAGCAGGAACCTTCAATTAAAGCTAGACTTGCCTTCAGAATTTCTAGTTACATGTTAGGAGCCCCCAGGGCATTAGCAAGGTTTCTGGCCCCATTTGCGATAGTGCAAGATGGAATTGCTCACTTTCCACAGTCCTTATGTGGTGGGAATGCCACTAGAAACTGACTACAATATTTCTATATGTAGATAATAATATTTTTTTAAGTATTAATATATTGAGTTTACCATTTAGTGTTTACTGCCAATTTGGTGTGCAGCTGTGTCTCTGTGAGTGTTACCACTTTGTATTTTTTTTAATAGTTAGAATAGGAATTGTACAAATAAATAATATGGCTCTTGTGCACGTTAAATGACAGAAACTTTTCCAAAGTGCAGTGGCAGAGTTAGCTCCCACACTTTTTAATTTAGAGGTAGGCACAAATGACATTTTGAAATTTTCTATCACATTTGTGACAAAAGAAATCAGGTAGATGACTTCAACTAATTTCTGTTGGGGAAGGAAAAAATCTTCTCCAAGTCAGAACTCAACTGTAGCAGCAACACTATGAAAAACCCCAATGGGAGGTTTTTCTCAAGCTTTTCCCCTTGGAATTGGTGAAAGGGGAGGCTGTAGTGCCCTGGAAATAAATTTGCACAGTGACAGAGAAAATGTTCTCATATATTCCTTGGCGACTAACTGAATGAGCACAGCACCATCTCATACCACCCATGAGAGTTTAATTGAAATTTGCTTCTGATTTCAAATTTCGAAAGTAAATTTTCTTTCATCAAACTGAATGAGAGCTGATAGAAGAGAAGGCAGAATTTCCATTCTAATCATCCCATAGTAGGGAATACAAAGAATGCAGTTTACAAACACAGAATTGGTGGTGTGGACTGTTTTCACAAAAGTAACACCTGTGAGACTGTTTGCATCGATGCAAATGAGATGAGCATTCAGCATCCCAACTCAAAAAGTGGGTTGGGCTAAAAGAGGCAGGTTCAGAAAAAATGGCACCCCAAAATATTGATTTTCCACTTATTAGCCACTATAGAATAAACCTATTCAGTGTCACTAATTTAATTCAAGTGTCACTGATTATGGGTAAACTACTATTCAAGTGAAATGCAACAGCAACTTTTTTATGAATTTCAGCAGCTCCAGAATTGGATTCTGTGGTTTAAATCCACTGATGGCAAACCAGTGGCTCATTGGTATTCATTAAACCCAACTCCCCATCTTTTTTAACAACAGAACAAAACCTTGTTGGAATTCAAATCAGCTGAAAAGGTGGAGCTAATACTGCTCATTAGATATCCTGCTTGAGAATTCTGCGAATTGGTTCAACATATCTGGAAGATAGCAAGTGGGGAACGCTGTCTTATTTGAACCTGATATTCTATTAGAAGGGGGTGTGATGGCTCAGTGGTTAAGACACCAGGCTTGTTGATCGGAAGGTCAGCGGTTTGAGACCTGAGCGCCGCGTGACGGAGTGAGCTCCCGCTCTCGCCCCAGCTCTTGCCAACCTAGCAATTCAAAAGGATGCAAATGCAAGTAGATTAATAGGTACCACTTTGGTGGGTAGGTAACAGCGTTCTGCGTGTGTCATGCGGCCACATGACCGTGGAAGCGTCTTCGGACAATGCTGGCTCTTCGGCTAAAAAACAGAGATGAGCACCAGCCCCTAGAGTCGGACACAACTGTGCAGGGGAAAACCTTTACCTTTTTATTCTATTAGAACTTCATCAGTGGAAAAGGCTGTTTTGGGGAGGAGAAGTGCTCTCCTTTTCTAGAAGTATTTAAGCAGGAACCAGTTACCCACTGGTCAGGAATGCTATGCACTCCACTTTAAAGGTAAAGGTTTTCCCCTGCACAGTTGTGTCCGACTCTAGGGGCCGGTGCTCATCTCCATTTCTTAGCCGAAGAGCCAGTGCTGTCCAAAGACATTTCTGCGGTCATGTGGCTGGCATGAAGTGCGCGGAACACTGTTACCATCCCACCGAAGTGGTACCTATTTATTTACTTCCATTTGCATGCTTTCAAATTGCTAGGTTGGGAAGAGCTGGGGCGGGTACGGGAGCTCACTCTGTCACGCGGCACTCGAGTCTCGAACCCTACTTTACACTCTACTTTGCCAACCCATTATTGAACAGGAATTGTACTAAGGACCTTCTGGTTTTTCTCATTCTATAATTCTATAGGCTTTTGGTTTGTTTTGAGTAATAGTTACATTTATGTACACATATGAAGGCTGAGATACGTTGAGGCATCAGAGGTGGAAAGAAACATGCTCAACATTTCTAGAATTAGTGTGGAAATGACAATGTAATAGTGGTTAAGATGAGAAAAAGAACATTAAAAATCCTTCCAAGAAATGTATCTGTTGAAACAAGTCATATCAAGAAGAGTAACTCCAGGCAAAGCATGATACAGTATTATGAAAGTGCCCTTTTCCAGAACTCATGTGAAAAGATCCCAAGAGGGACCTTGTCAGAAATAGCAGCCTATTTGTAACTGTATGGACAATAGCAATGTATCTCCACAACATGGAAATGACCTACAAAAGTAGCCTCTTGAGCATGTTTCTGATAAGCTATTTGCATTAGACCTTCAAAATCCATATACCATTTCAACCAACCCCTTAGCTTGTCATAACTATTAGCTATGGATGTGAATCAAAGGCAGAACAAAGTTCATGCTTCTTTGTGCCTATAGTCCCCAGGAGATGCTTTGGTCCTTCAGCTTGTGACAAAAGTATCCGTGCGCTTTGGGACTTCCTGACAAGCACTTTCATCTTATAATGGGCTATGTCTGACACCATGGGACTTCATGCTACATGGCAGCTTGATCACTCCATTCATGTCTGATATCTGAAAGATCAAATACTTTTGGCAATTAAGTCATTTCATCTCTGGGTTTCATGAAGACTGTATACCTGGAAAACCAAAATAATGCAAGTAAATTCATACTTGGGCTCAGTATGTTTTGTGTATTGATTTTCTTTAGACATTGTTTGAACATTGGATTGTCTGCTAATAGTTCAGACAATGGATATTATTTAATGGACTCTTTAGTATTATGAAATGACAGGTTCCTTTCACTGTAATAGGACTGTGAGACTTGGATCTTGATGACAAATGTACTTTTTCTACAAAGCTTCCCAAATAGACCTCACTGGAATCCCTAAGAATTTTCTTTCTTTTGAAATTTATCCACCTACCAAAGATCTTATAGATATAAAAATTAAAAATCCTATAGATTTGTAGCATATTTTTTCTGAAAAAGCTTTTCTTTGCAGAGCACATACAGCATCGATTTAAACAAGTTTTTACTAAGAATAAAGCAGTTTGTTTTTACTAATCATAGAGCAAAGGTGCAGAGCTTAAGGTTTCTGAAAACTTTGGTGATAGACCCTACGTCCTTTCAAAAGTTGTCATCAATCTATATATTTTAAGTGCCAGTAGGAGGAAAATATTTTATATGTCACAATAATCATATTAACTGGATATAATTAATTTAAGACAAATTCATTTTTGTCCTGGTATGCCATTAAAAGTTCTACTGTGGTTTTTCTGAAAAACAGTTGTTCATTATTGCTGTAAAATGTATACATTCTCTGTCAAATGCTATTTCATTTATTTCTCCCAGTCATTGTTAAGAAAGTGATTATTACATTTGGGAAATGGAAAATAGAACAGATAGTAATTTTTACACATCAGGCATTCTCTGATTCATCCAGTGGCATATTTGATTCCATCAACATGAAGGTCAATTTCATATGTGATATTCTAATAACAGCAGACTTACAATTTTCAGCAGAGATAGGAGTGGATGTCAGTATACCTTACTAAAAGGCATCTACCCAACGGGACTACAATTATTCTGTCTATGATCATAGCATGTTTTAAGTGCCAAAGAAAAGCATGTAATTCGTTGAGATTCTCAACTCTCATTTTGAAAACATCCCAAGATTCTAAGTTTTATATCTGGAGGGGACTGTGGAATAGATGCATGGGCACAATATTAGATTCAGAAAACAAAATGTGACAGTGTAGATGTTACCAGAATCAGATGATCAAATCTCTCAGCGTGGAGTAAATTTCTGACCTCCAATATTAAACATAGTTCGCTTCCAGTGCTATATTGTGTTATTCTTCCTCTAGCAACTGGTTGCTCAGATAAATATAACAGATTTGCAAAAGTCCAGATTTTGCAGTGCAACCAATAAAAATCATCATATTAATGTGGTCTGTGCTGTTTAGTGGCACTATAAAAGGCAGTTTCCTGATTTTTTTTCATCTCTCTCTCTCTCTCTCTCCGCAAAATGTCATCCATGCCTAGGCTTGTAGCAAAAGAAAAATAGCATTTATTTGGATGCATATTGGCCTAAATTAGATGTTAAGGGGGACTTCTGTAAATGAAATTACTCACTGTTACCTTAAAAATAGTGGAGAAAATTTGGATCAGAATTTGGTAGAGGTATGATTAGGGAAAAGAAGAGTCAAACCTTATTCCTACATTCCATAGTAGCTCCAATTGAACTATTAACTGTAAGGGAAGAAACATGAAGCAGCACAAAAACTATATCAGTAAGTTTCCCCTTCTCTACTAACAACTTTGGAGAGGAAGTGCAATGAAAAGAAAGAAAAAGAAAAGTAGTTCTAATCAGAAAACAACAAGTTTATCTCCTTTCCCTATCCAGGACAGAAATCTGGCAATTATGGAGTATATAGTTATAATGAAATAAACAATTTTAGAAATTAAAAGGAAAGAATTCTAAAATACAATTGAAAATTAGGTCTTTATATTAAACCATGTGGAGCTGTATTTGAAAACCTGTGCCCAGTTCTGATCATTGAACCTCAAAAAGGTTATGGCAGAAAGTGGAAGAAAGACACCCAAAGTTTCAATTGGCTTAATCTTTTTTACTACAAGGAAAAGTTAAAACAGTTGAGTGAAATTATTATTATTATTATTATTATTATTATTATTATTATTATCCTCTCAGAGTTGCTTTTCTGTGAGATGGGCGGCTATACAAATTTGATTAATGAATTATTATTATTATTATTATTATTATTATTCTCAGGGTGGGAAGTTGGGTGGGAAGATGGGAGGTATTTATGTACTCAATGTGGAGAAAGTAGCTAGAAATTACAATTTTGTCTTCTCTCTCTCGTAATGGTAGACTTTGAGATTTTCTGATGACATTCATGACCAGGAGGTTCAAGATAAATAAAATAACTGCATACCGTACATCCTGATATATTAGCTTTTCCTAACAGCCATCCCCCTGCCACCTCAGCATGGCCAGGTTTGCTTGGGATGATCACACCTGATGTCCTATCCTCTAGAGCAGTGTTTCTCAACCTTGGCAACTTTAAGATGTGTGGACTTCAACTCCCAGAATTCCCCAACCAGCTGGCTGGGGAATTCTGGGAGTTGAAGTCCATACGTTTTAAATTTGCCAAGGTTGAGAAACACTGCTCTAGAGGGCACCAGGATAGGGATGGCTGCTTTATATATGATGTTGTTGTTGTTATTATCAGCCCAAATCAGTTTACTGCAGGTTGAAGGCCTCTTCACTGAAAGTTATGGACCATAATCTACCATGCTCATCCAATGCAGGTTCGAAGATAAAATATTTTGATTCCCCCAGGCTGAGAGAGAGGGACTTGCCCAAAAGGCACTTAGCTGGCTTCAGTGTCTAAGGGAGGACTAGAACCTGAGTCTCACTGGTCCTAGTCCAGCACCTTAACACTAGCTCTTTTTATATTCTTACGCAGAATTAAATCTCACTATATTTACTGGGACTTACGCCCAAATGCGTATAGCACTACAGACTATGTTACCGAATTCACTGTTACTAGATGCAGTAGCAAGATGTATTTAAAGGGAATTACATCCAGTCACAGAGGCTAGATTAGCTCTATTTTTTAAAATCCTGCCTTTATTATTTCTACAAATAACTCAAGGCGGAGAACATACCTATTACTCCTTCCTCCTCCTATTTTCCCCACAACAACCACCCTGTGAGGTGAGTTGGGCTGAGAGAGAGTGGCTGGCCTAAAGTCACCCAGCCGGCTTTCATGCCTAAGGCGGGACTAGAACTCTCAGTCTCCTGGTTTTTAGCCTGGAGCCTTAACCACTAGACCAAAAAGGGGAAAGATTACTGCATTTATCACATGACTGTGGACTTCACTGAGACATCTAATGGGACATTATGGTTTGGACACCTAGGTAGACCTTTAGTCTAACCTCTGGAAAGGATTTCATCATTTCCTATATTCCAGCTGTCATTGCCTCACTTCTAGAATTCAGCTGTACAGGCAAATATTTGGATGTTTTGACTGCATCTTCCATTAGCTACAGCCAGCATAGCCAGACATTGGGGGGGGGGTTGTTGGGGGGAAGTGCGAATTGTAATCAACATACAGTATATATCAGATTGGCTATCTGTAGTGTAGATCTTCAAGGAGAAAGTCTCTAGAAGGGAGAGAAAAATCTCCCTTTTTTGGTCTGAATTTACCCAAGCCATCAAAAAAATAAATGACTTCCCCTCTTGCACATTTGGCCATTCTGAGGATGCAACAAACTTTCCCATTATACATTTTGCTTCAAGGCAAAGTAGCTCATCTTTTGCTATTGCGATTAACAAAATAATTGCTAGGAAAGCTCTCCTTTCTCCACATCCATGCAGAGAGTTATCAGTCATGTGAGAAGCAATAAACAGAACAATATGTAAAGAGGTGATCTGTAAAAGATCTCTTGCAAAATCAAGAGAGCCTGCATTGACTATTTTGCTAATACATGGAGACCAGACTCTCATCATTTGGATTTAAGAACTGTTCTGTTTCACATTGGCCTTTTGCCATTGGCCTTATCTGAAACTGATGGATCTGGAGGGTAGCCAGTTGCCTGTCCTTGCTTGCTTTACTGGGACATTGATATACAACTGTACCAATAAGTTTGCCCTTGCAGTTCTGGACTCCTATTTTAAAGCAAAGGAATTACTTGTTGCAATATGCTGAAGCACCTTTAGATGTCTCTCTGCATATGTTGTTTTTGTGCAAAAAAAAAAAAGGGGGGGGCAGAAATTGTTTGTCTGCAGCTGTTTCCTTAAATAAACTATCTTGTTGCTTGGATTGTGACAGAAATCAATAACAGCAAGCAATTGCCCAGCCAACGTTTCTGGTACAAAGTGATCGTGCAAAGATGGTGCATAGCCAGTCTGATTAGGGAGAAGATGGCTTGTAGCTGTAAAGCTGTGGACAGAATTATATCTGGAAAGCAGCAGGCATAATTTCCCCTATATCACACCATTGTTATGACAGATCCTGTATGTTTAGTATAAACAAAATATCATGGTGAGGAAGAGCCTATTTTGGTGGGAAAGATCTGCCCATTCTCCTTGCTCTAGGCCAGTGTTTCTCAACCTTGGCAGCTTGAAGATGTGTGGACTTCAACTCCCAGAATTCCCCAGCCAGCATAGCTGGACACATCTTCAAGCTGCCAAGGTTGAGAAACACTGCTCTAGGCCATGGAGTCATGACATTTTTCAGAGAGACACTAGGCAGCTACCATTCTATGCAACTGTGCCCAGAATGAAAGAAAAGTTTCTTCAAGGGTTAAATTGTTAAGAATCCGCCTTACACTTGTTTTCCTTTTTAGAGGTCTACATAGCTGCATGTTTAAACATGCATTCATGCTTATAATGGCCCTGCTGCTAGTCAAGTCAAGCTAGGTTGAGGCCATTTTAATGGACCACGTCCACTTCCAAAGCAGGTCCACTTTGGAGTAGGATCATGTCTGAAGGAGGTCCAGCCTTCTCTTGCTGTAGTGATTCTTATGCCTTGCATTATCAAGCTTTCTATATGAGAAAAAAAACAATGATACAAGTCAGGGAAGGAGGGTTGGAAAAATAAATTAAGGTCTTCCAGTGTTTACAGGCAGCTTTTTAAAGTGCCTGAGAGGAAGCAGTGGCGTCACCAGGAACAAAGAGATCAGGGCTGGGGCATAAAAAGGGCAAAGTAAATCTCTGGATGAGTCCTATGTTGGAGGCTGGAAACAGAAGCAATAGCATTTTTTACATTAACTTCAAGAAATTCAGTGAGGGAGGCAACTATTTGTCAGGGGGTGCTTGATCAGGGGGTGCTTGATCCCCATTCTGGAGCCACCCCTAGGAAAAACACTGTGCAAGTAACTGTGCAAAATTAGTGAGTATTAAGAGCAGTGATATGTGATATGAATTCCCTCTGACTCTTCTTCTTCCCATTTCAGTTCTGCAAGGGCCGCCTGGCTGGCACATCTGATGGAGCAGTGCAATCAGAGCTCCGTGGCCGAGTTCGTCCTCCTGGGCCTGGCAGAGGGGGCCTTGAGAGAAACCACGCTTTTTGTTCTCTTTTTGGCCATGTACTTAGTTACCCTAGTAGGCAACTGCACAATGGTCATGTTGATTGGGGCTGAGCGTTGCCTACATACCCCAATGTATTTCTTCCTCCTCCATTTGTCTCTGATGGACCTCTGCTACTCCTCAGTTACCATCCCACAGATGTTGGCACACCTCCTCTCCAGGCATAAAGCCATATCCTTTGCCCGATGTGCCTTCCAGATGTACATCTTCCTGGTGTTTGGTATGGCAGAATGTGTGCTGTTGGGTCTCATGGCCTATGACCGCTACGTGGCAATTTGCCACCCGTTACACTATACCACTATTATGAACTGGCGCTTCTGTAGCTGGACAGCAGGAGCTGCCTGGTTGAGTGGCTTCCTCAATTCCCTCATTGTCAATGCCTTTGCTCTGCGCCTGCCCTACTGTGCCGAAAATCGCATCAATCAGTTCTTCTGTGAGGTACCGGCTGTGATCAAGCTGGCATCTGCTGACTCTTCGGAGGCCGAGGTAGTTGTGTTTGTCTTTGGCTCCATTCTGCTGCTTCTGCCTTTCATCCTCATCTCTGCCTCCTATGGCCGCATTGGGATTGCCATCTTGCGCATCCGTTCAGCTGAGGGCCGGCAGCGAGCCGCTTCAACCTGTGGTTCGCATCTCCTGGTGGTGAGCCTTTTCTATGGCACAGCCCTCTTTGCCTACATGAGGCCCAGCTCCGTCAGCTCTGCCACAGGCCAGGATAAGGCTGTGTCTGTGTTCTACACAGTGGTCACCCCCATGATGAACCCACTCATCTACAGCCTTAGAAACAAGGAGGTGAAGGGTGCTCTGAGGAAATTATTAAGCAAGAAAAAATCCTCACCATAGACTTGACTCTGGCGCTGCCTTCAGCTCTGTTCGGAAACTGATGCTGAGGGTCAGCATCATTTCTGTAGCCAGCCCGGAAAACTGAACATTTTATTTGTAAAGGAGAGGATCTTTGAGAGTTCTTGTAAAGATTCCTCTTTAGCCCTTTATAAACATTTAGAAATCTAGTCCAAGCATTATTGAACCTCTACAGAGGCTTACTAGTCAGTTTATCAGTACTGTATTTACCGAATTTTTACTTCCCAGCTAAGTTATCTTTAAAATTAGAGAATCATCTTAGATCTGCTGAGAATAGCGCAGCAGCAGGTCACGAAGAGTCGGACACGACTAAACGACTGAACAACAACAACAACAAAAAGAAGCAGATGAGTTTTCCATATCTAAGTTTTCCTTTTCGAGGGAGCATTCAAGACTAGTTTCCATTTGGCTAAATATGATATTTTCTTCTTATTCAAATCTTCCCAAATGCCTTGAGGAACAATTAGTCCTGTTTCAATAAAATCCATACAGTACAAGCCTGCATACTCTGTGTCCTAAGGACCTCTTGCCCAATTTATATTATGCTTTCTGTAACTAAGGAGAGTGGGAATGTGTTTTGAGTAAGTTACAACTAGCTGAAGATCTATGTCCTAGGAAAAACCAAAGAACTAAACCATTATCAGCATATGTGCAGATTATTAACTTTATTTGAATTCAGAGTTTTAGAAGCTTGTATTGAGAGATCAAAAAAAAAATAAACTAGTCTTTTGCAGTAAAAAATAAAGTTGCATTTATTCAAAAACAAGAACCATATTTACAATCTGTTTACCTGCATAGAGGTACAGGCAGGAAAACATCTTCATTTGAATAGCAAAAGAAACAAGAGAAGTGGGGGCAGGCTAAACAAAAGATTTACCTTTGTACATTTAAATGTTGCTCACCGGCAATAGTTCACCATAGTAACCAATTAGCATGTGACTTCTCAGCACTCAGCCCACTCAAACAAGAATACCACATATGGTAACAAAACACCTGGAGAGCACAAAGAGATTCCTTATTTGGTAACAGTAACCTGAATACCAGCAGACCTCGTGGCTCCAGTGAGTGAGAGAGAGAAAAAAAAAACCTTAGCACAGAGCTTTCCAAACTGTGTGTCGGGACACGTTAGTGTGTTGGCTGCAGTGTCTGGGTGTGTCGGGGCTGCTGCTGCCTCCGAACCCTGCCAGGATTCCGCGCAGGTCCTAGTGGCTGCCTTGTGCCTGGCTGCCTCCAAACCTGCTCTGATTCTGCACAGGTCCTAGTGCCTGCCTTGTGCCCTGCTGTAAGAGTGTGTCGCGAAATGATGCATGTCTAAAAAGTGTGTCACCAACATGAAAAGTTTGGAAAGCTCTGCCTTAGCATGTCTTTTTAAACTGAATATATCTTGTGATAGATCACAAAACAAAAAAATACAACACAGATTCCCCAAACTGGAGCAGCCTAGTGAGAAAGTTGGTCTTCAGGAGCAGCTTTTGCCTGAGCAAGAGAACCAATAAGAGGTTAGGGAAGAAGATGAATGCTTCTTTAGGACGATTCTTGAAGCTACGGTCCTATTAAAGACCAGATCTCAGAGGAAAGGGGAGGGGGGAATTCATTGGCCGCATCTATTCAGGCTAGTCTGTGCAAGTCTTCTTTTCCCCAACCCAAGCATGGGCACACCTATTCCACCTCAGCACTAACTTGTACACTAAACCTCCTATAGATGGAATAGTAAGAATAAAATAGGCTATTGCAAATTTAGTACTTTGATCCATTTAATCCCTTTTAATACTTGTTTTCTGCTATTGATTCACAACTCAGAAAAAAATATGCAAAAAATGTTTTACGAATCTAGAATTCGTAAGTTATGGTAATATCAAGTGGCTCATGGAGTGACCCATATGGAAATAACACCATATTTAAAATACCTGGCTTGTTTCATAAGTCCCTTTTTTTGCATGTAAATCTAGACATTTGTGAGGGAGATGGGTGGGATATAAATATGATAAATTAATTAATTAATTAATTTGCTGGATGAAGTTTTGCCAGTGTAGTTTTACCATAGTTGTCCTTATATCTTTAAATAGCAGTTTGTATCTCATGAATTTACGAGGTGATGTTTCCCTTCCTTCTTGTTTGCATTTTATGAAAAGTTTTCCCAGCTTTAATTTCTACACAACAGATTGGTTTCTTGCTTAATTTCTGTATGTCAACAGCAAGACCAGAAAAAAAATTAATGAGGGTCAGGAAAATCTGTGAATTACATTCTTTGGCACAGCAGAATGTTTGATTACACAATGAGTTGACCATAAGCCTCTCCAGATCAGAAGCGCTCTGCAGCTTACCCAGCGTAATTTGTTTATCTATTTATTAAACACATTTCCATTCTACCGCAATCAAAAAGACTTTTGGCTGCTTATATAAAATATAGTAAAACAATTTAAAACATCCACAATAAAGTTCAAAATTAGACAACAATATCATAAATGACCATAAAACCACACCCACTGAAAAAAATAATAAAGGCAATTACAACAAATTACAGATGGCATCACCAGGTCAGAGAAGTCTCTCTGAAAAACTCTGCCTTCAAAAGTTTTTGAAATGTCAGCAAAGATACCCTGGAGAAGATGCTGATGCTAGGGAAAGTGGAAGGAAAAAGGAAGAGGGGCCAACCAAGGGCAAGATGGATGGATGATATTCTGGAGGTGACGGACTCAACCGTGGGGGAGCTCGGGGTGGCAACGGCCGACAGGAAGCTCTGGTGTGGGCTGGTCCATGAAGTCACGAAGAGTCGGAAGCGACTGAACGAATAAACAACAACAACAACAGCAAAGAAGGGGCTAGTCTGGGAGGCTTTTCCATAGAATTGGCACCACCACCCACCCACCCACCCACCCACACAAAACAGCATCTTCTTGCTTCAGTTCTCCTAACTTCCTGGAAGTGTGGGATTTGGACTAGTTTCTCCCTTGTTGATCTAATTGGTCAGGCTGGTCCTGGGTGGGGTGGGTGATTCTGCACCAAGGCATGAAGGGCTGCATACATCAAACCAGCCCCTTAAATGTACCTGGACACCAATCAGCAACCAATGTAGGATCTGCAAAGCCAGTGTTACATGCTCTCAATGCTGGGAGCCAGAAAGTTTGCAATAGTTGCATCAACAAGAATGGATTCAAATTCGTCCGAAATTGTGCATTTTTAGTTTACACTGAACTCAGTGAAACAAATATTTATTTTGTGTTTGTGGACTCATACCATAAAGAAGATTAATATATTAATCATAATTAAATCCTCTCATTCGGATTCAGGTGAGAGTTAATTATAAAAGACTAGTTCCTCTTAAGTTATGTGTAAGGAAACATGGAGAAAGGGCAATAATTCAGCAGCATCAGTTTTCTTGTTAGGCCCACAAGGGACTTCATGGGAAACTCTAGCCATGTGGTAACTGCTTTCTTTGTACCTTTCATGGAGATTCCAGCTGTAGGAAGATGTAATGATCATTGACAGAATTTAGATGAATGTAGTATGAAGGAGTTCTTCAGAAGATATTGTCACACAAAAAGTAGCTAGTGATCTTTTTTATATCATTTAGGATTAAAAGTTCACCTGGAAGTCAAGTGAAATCCCAGCACTGGGAAGGGGAAATGCCTCACTCCAGGGTGATTGGAAGCAAGCTATTAGCATCTCAGGCCCCAAAATGAATGGCCATCCCAGAATCTCCACAGGTCATATCTTGTAAATAGTGATTGTAAGCAAGAAACATGGTTTGGGCTCATGTATGATGAACCTTTCCTCAGGCATTTGGACCAGGAGGTTAGAGGAGCTCTGATGCTGATGTTGTCTTTTTGTGATTGGGGTTTATTGTTTTAACCTTGGGTGTCATGGGTTATTTGTTGTAGCTGTTGTTGTAATCTTTGTATGTCACTTAGTCACTTTTGTGAGATGGGCAGCCATATAAATCATTTAAATAAATAAAGCTATACAATTCTGTTCCAATGTATGGGATATTGGGACTCATCCAAGGGTTCCATTGCACGCGCCTGGATCCAGCAGCATGAATCACAAAGTATTGGGTTCCTCCCTTGCAGATCAATGAGTAAAATATTAATAGTAACTACTTCTTTGTTTCTCATTTAAATCTGACTGTAATCTTGAAATGTCTCAAGCTGGCTAAGAATGTTCTTGTCCAGCACAACATTTTTGTTGTTTATTCGTTCAGTCACTTCCGACTCTTCGTGACTTCATGGACCAGCCCACGCCAGAGCTTCCTGTCGGCCGTCACCATCTCCAGCTCCCCCACGGTCGAGTCCATCACCAGCACAACATACTCTAAACCTTTTCCTCTTTGTTAAAAGCACAGCAGTGACTAAGTGAATCATTTAAGGCACATTCATATGAGTAACATATTTCACCTACTCAGTGCTATGCTGTCTAGAGGTTTTCCTCTCTCTGGCTAAACAAAACCAGTAACAAAATTAAGGAATACATTACAGAATATAGACTTATAGAATATAGGCATCATTACTCTGATGGGGAGTCCGACACAAAGACAACCAATGGTACTTTGGCATAAGCTAGAAGGGCCTCATAGAATTGGTAGCTTTGGAGTCATGCTTATAATCAAAATATGAAAATACTGCTACTACTTTGATGGAGCAGAAAACAGGAGCAGGAGGAGAAGGAGCCAGAAGCAGGCTCTGCTCCCACGATATACAGGTTTTGTTCTGCTCTGCCAACCAGGTCTTTTTCGTACATATACACTTGCATGCTACTTATAGTATCCTTTCTGCAGTATCCTTTCTAAGTGGAAATTAATGTATGATGTCCCATTTAAATGGCTGTCTGCCTAACAATATTTGGATGGATGGATGGATGGATGGATGGATGGATGGATGGATGGATGGAAGATAGGTATGTAGGTAGGTAGGTAGGTAGAAGATTGATAGATGATTGATAGATGATAGATAGATAGATAGATAGATAGATAGATAGATAGAGAGGGAGGGAGGGAGGGAGGGAGGAGAGAGAGAGAGAGAGAGAGAGAGAGAGAGAGAGAGAGATTGCAGTACATCAGGGCACCTTTAGATGTCTCTCCGTGTATGCTATTATGAATAAAAGTATCCTGAATTCTGAGTTATTCTCTGCAGCTGTTTTAATTAAACAATCTTTTTTCTTGAGGGTTTTGACAGAAGTCAATAACCTCCCGGTGAGGCAGACTTTCTTGGCCCAGGGAAATTGTGCAAATGGATTGGAGAATCCAGTTAAGGGGAGAGCACTTGGGGTTGTAAATCTATGAACAGTGACTTGGGCAGAGCAACTTTCTTTCTTTCTTTCTTTCTTTCTTTCTTTCTTTCTTTCTTTCTTTCTTTCTTTCTTTCTTCTTTCTTTCTCTTTCTTTCTTTCTTTCTTTCTTTCTTTCTTTCTTTCTTTCTTTCTTTCTTTCTTTCTTTCTTTCTTTCTTTCTTTCTTTCTTTCTTTCTTTCTTTCTTTCTTTCTTTCTTTCTTTCTTTCTCCAGAAGTTCTTTCTCTTTGTCTCTCAGCTGCTTTCGCCTTTTCTATCGTCATTACCCAGGCTTCCTCTTTGCCTAAGTTGAAAACTGTGCAACCATCACGATGAACACGCATCAGGACAAAGGCTGCTGCTTTTGCTTCCCTGGTAGAGATATCTTCCTCCAGTTGATGGATCCATGAACATTATTAGCCAGGATGGCTAAACAGCTGCTGCTCTATTCACTCACATTCAAGAAAGGGATGGGAATATTGTTGTGAAAAGAAATTAAATGACCATATGTGTATGTGATGCACGAACACACATCCAGCTTCTCAGATAGTTACAGTATAAGGCCATTATGTTGTTAAAGCTGCTTCCAGTACTGTATCTTGGTAGTCATTTCCACGGGACCTATGCAAAAGTACTTTCAGCCACCATAGTGAAAGCATGTCATCTTGGGAATGGAACGATGGGACATTCAGGACAGATGCGATTTTTCCTTCATTTCATCACAAGGTCACTTGGGTGATTTTTAAAGTGATTTAGATCAATTCACGGGGAACCATGGTTATTAGCCATGATGGCTATGCGTCACTTTCCACATACTGTAAAAGGTAATATGCTTCTCAATACTACTTGCTGAGGTGCACAAGGTAGAAGGCACTAGTGAGTTGATATCCTGGCTTCCTGCTTGATCACCGTGAGAAAACAGATGCTGAACCAGATGGGCTGTATTGGACTGATCCAGCAGAGTATTTTGTTGTTGTTGTTCTGGAGTCTGTTCCACCTGCATGGTTTGGCTAGAAATCTAGAGCTAAAATTAAAAATTGTATGTCCACTTTCATTTACTAATTCAGATTTTTTCTCCAAACACTTTCATTTTCTAATTTACTAATTTACTAATTTACTAATTTACTAATTTACTAATTTACTAATTTACTAATTTACTAATTTACTAATTTACTAATTTACTAATGAAAGTGTTTGGAGAAAACATCTGAATTTTTTTAGAAAAGGCCCGATGATGATGCTGTCAACTACTTAATTACAGCTTGGTCTCCAGTGCAAATGAAAAGAAAATGAAACTAATGAAACTTAATTTCAATCAATTCTTTCACTGGATGCTTCTGCACTTACACTGGGGTTTCGTAGCACATTATTTAATCCCTTATATTTTATCTACAGTACACAAACCTGCTGGAGAAGGTTCTTAGAGTCTTGGGGTTGGCTGTCAACAATATGACACCGAGGTCTCTTTCCCCCTCTTTCCCTCTTTCAGCTCATGCTAAGGCTGAAAAAGGGAGGAGGAAAGTTAATCACCATTGTCTGGATTCAGCAATGGATTAAATATGGATATGAAATATTTAATTATGTTATTCTTTTTAAAAAAATTATCTGGTCCCTCAGTTTATTTGTTCTCATATACTGACCTATACCTTATTAGTTCTTCATTTTATTTCAGTCAATGACCAGATCAACCATATACCTTGCTGCAGCTAATGCAAAGTATGTGTGTTGAACTAATCACTAATTCTTCTCCCACTTATCTATTATTTCATTTCCATTCTCCTTTGGGATTTTTCTGGATGAACGTGAAACTATAAGCATCTTTCGTATGTAGCCATTGCATCTGCCTTTCCAAAGTGCCATATTTATTTATTATTATTTATTTATTTATTATTTGGATTTATCCCTGCCCATCTCTACTGTGGTAGACTGTGCCATATAAATGATATGTGCCATATAAATATAAAGTGCCATATAAAGTGCCATATAATGATATGAGTAAAATAATTGCAAAATAAGAATTCGTTTAAGCCCATATTCTCTGTAGAAAGTTGCACGTAGATTACAGTAATCTTGTGAAACTTTACAATGGATGTTCCACTCCAAAATAAGTTTACTTGGTTGGATCATGGAGTAGATCCCGTTTTCTGCAAACATTTTATTGGGATAGCTACCCAAGAAAAGTTGGAACACCTCCACCACTGATAATTTTTTTAAGGGCAGTGAAAAGTGGTCTATTCTGCTGGGTTTTAGGGGTTCTTAAGAACTGAAGATATAATTTCTCTGTTAATTTTAAGTCTTTGCTTCTAACTGTGGTATTTTGTTATTTAAATTGTTGTAGCATTTGTAAGGGGCATGGTGGCTCAGCAAGTTCGGAGGTTCAAATCCCTAGCCCCGCGTGACGGAGTGAGCTCCTGCACTAGCCCCAGCTCTTGCCAACCTAGCAATTCAAAAGCACGCAAATGCAAGTAGATTAATAGGTACCACTTCAGTGGAATGGTAACAGCGTTCCGCATGCGTCATGCCGGCCACATGACCGTGGAAGCATCTTCGGACAACGCTGGCTCTTCGGCTAACAAACGGAGATGAGCACCGGCCCCTAGAGTCGGACACGACTGCACAAATGTGCAGGGGGAACCTTTACCTTTTTACCTTAGCATTTGTTACTGGTTTTAATGTTATTGGAAACTTATTGGGGGGGGGACCTTGAAAGAGCCAAAAGGTGACATAGAGATGTTCTTATAAATAAAATTATTCTTGGGAAAACTTCGGCATTTGGACAGTAATTAAAGAAGTAATGCTCCACAGCTTACCACTTTTCATATAGCATATCCTGTGGTACCAGGCTGTCTCTTTCTGTCACATTTTGGACCTAGCATATTCTTTCATTTAGCATATTCTTCCATTTTTTTTCCTTTAGGAAGGGCATGGAAAGCACCTTTTCATAATTGTCCTCACTGTATTTCTCCAGCCTGCATCCATTTTTCAAAAATTGGAACTGAATTTTTGCAAGTTCAAGATGATTGACAATTTTTAATGAAAACAAAAATGTCTCTGCTTTTGTGGGATGGAGAGTGGGGAGGAGAGACTGGTTGAAATGACAACAGGTGACATGATAGCATTTATCCAAGTTTTACATTTCACTTCACTTCACTGTAGGCTTGCTGCAAAACTGCCAATTTCTGCGTATGGCAATGAGCCTTTATGCTGTGAGGGAAAGCCACTGCTATGAAAGAAGAAAACAGCCGCACAGAAATGATAGTGATGTGATCCAGCAAAGTTATTTGCATGAGTTGTGAGAGAAATTTTAAAGGTGGCCCCAGGCCAGAAAATGTTTGGGGTAGGTGGAGTAAGGACTGCAGTGGTCAGGACAGAATTGGAGGGAGAGTGATAGAGGTTTTTTCCTCTGTTGACTTATTTTCAGTCTTACACTATTGTCTTCATGATGCATTTTCTACCACAAAATGGCAAGAAACTGCACCACCAATTTTAATGCCACCAAAATTTTGCAATGCAACTGAAGGAGCTCCACAAGAAGCCAAAACAACAACAGCAATAACAACAAGGGAAGGAAGGAAGGAAGGAAGGAAGGAAGGACGGACGGACGGACGGACTTTGGGAGTCACATATGGCCCTGGAACCACAGATTTCCCATCCCTGCAGTAACTGGTTGAAGAACAATTTGCAAGATACTGGCATGATACCTCTTTCCAGTGACATGCTGTAGTACTCAGAAATTAACATAATGTGCAAATGGTCAAAGTGATTATGATCTGACTTGGAACATGGGTAAGTAGGAAGTGTCTGTATGTGGTTTCAGGCTTCCCAACATTGCCCCAGTGGCAGGGAACAAGCACCAGGAAGTAGCTTTGCCACCACTATGGTAGGTGGGTAGGTAGGAATCTAACTTGAGCAGCTGAAGAAGTTTGCTCCTGAGTGTCAGCTTCTAGTAAAAGGGATGCTCCTGTCCTAAAGGGACAACAAAATGCTTCATGATGGTTACTCATGCAAAATGGTCATTAATATTACTGCTAATATAAACTAAAGTAAAGCTAGAAAGAAAAAAAGAACTGGAATAAAACAGATTGAACAAACATCTGACGTACATTTTGTCCTTAATGGATGGGGTAGAATATAAATATGCAACCTTCCAAGAGATGAGCAAAGCTATTCTCCACTCATCCTGATCACAGTTAACAATCACACATAACAATTCCTCCTGATATCACTGGAGTTGTTTTCACCAAGATATTCTTGTTATCTTCAACACTGAATTTATCCTGGGGAGCTTTTCACTTGAATGACAGGAAAACAATGAATGTAGTACTATTATCATCATTATCATCCCATCATCCATCCATCCATCCATCCATCCATCCATCCATCCATCCATCCATCTCAAGGTGGCGAACATACCTCATACTCTTGCCTCCTACCGTCTAATTTCCCCACAACAAAAGGACATTTCTGGTGAAAAGATAATTAAAGCTGATGTCACTTTATCTCACCCCACATACACACACAAAGAATTCTGAAAAGAAAATAGAATCTATAGGAATGATGGATTTCCCCAGTTCTCCAATAATGGAAGATAACTGAAGCTTAGTACACTTCTTATGCACAGTGGGACATCATACTACCCTGTTGCGAGGTTTGAAAAGATTTCAGAAGCAAAATATACTGCACTGTACAGTTTCTACATTCATGGCACACTAAAAAAATAAATTGCATGATTTTAAGAACATTACGCACAGAAGCAGATTGCTAATATTCCCAAATTGCAAAAGTTACTGAAATATTGAACTTTGTCACCAACAGAGAAGGGAAAATAACTGGAAATGGGGAGAAAAAAGACTATAGAGGGTTGCTTTGTGCTATCCATTTTTAACTTGCTGTTCTTCAGATATTACGGGATTACAAGTTCCCAAATTCCCACTAGCAATACTTCTGGAGGGCACCAGCTTGCAGAAGATCACTCTGGCCTCTCCCTCCCCCCATGTTCTACAAAGCTATTCCAGAACTATTGTGGATTCCTTATCTATCCTAACCAGAAAAATAAAGGAAAAAGAATTTATCTGCTTCCTGTCAAAAAACTCATACTACTACCAATCAAGACGTTTATCCAACTACCAATCATTCATCCATTCATCCTCTCCACTTTAATGGACTTTATTTGATAAAGGAAAAGATAAAACACATGGTGGGGGAAGCCCAGTTTGCAGATGGAAGAGTACAGTATGAGATCTGAACATACACTTGGAACCTTTTCTCACACTGTCACCAGAATACTTTGCCAACCTCAATCTTACCCCATATCCCCAGCCATGATTTATACTTTTTTAGGGCAATGTTTCCATACGACAAAACATCTACCAATTTCAAACCACATTAGGCTCAGAGAATTAGGACAAGGCATTGTTAGAGTGGCAGCTCTTTTTATTGTACAGCAAGGACCAAATTCCACTAAGCATCACTAGCGAAGAAAGGTTTTTACACTTGTAAAAAGATGATACAGGGGAAAGACACGATAAAAGCTTAATCCTGAAGCTCACCCATCATAATTTGAAAATCTGAATACAAGTGACAAATTCAGTTTAGGTGAATATGGGCCTTCTCTAAGCCTTTCCAATTATTTCAGAGATCCAGCTAAAGGAAAGAAGTGGGACACTGAATATGGGGGGATAGGGGGAGGGATTTTGCAGATCAAACTCATTTCCCCCCCCAACATTCATAACAGATGTTTTACATTGTGCCTTGAAGACAGACATACATAACATTTTGAAGCAGAACTCACAGTGATGATCAGTGTCTTCTGGCACGATAAGCCCACCAACATTTCTACAGGCTCAATACAGTTAATCCTATACATACTTATCTGAAAGTAAAGCCCATTTAATGTAATAATTCAGATTATATCAGTTTGTCAGTTTGCTACACATCTCTCATATATCTGGGGACATACAATATTTCCTCTAAGCTACATTTGGACTGACATCTGGATTTTAGAACACCATAGTCTGATTATACAAGTTGCTTTATAGGAATTTTGATTGCATTTAAATAAAGCAGAAATAGGATCCTCAGTGTAATATATCAACCTCCTTTCCTGTATCTTGTGGATCAATGGTTTCTTTGGCATTCTGTACATCCTTTGTTGATCCAGGCTGAGCGATTGCAAAAAGGGTGTGGCGTCTGAGGCACATGGCGCATCCACATAGCAATAAGGGTACAATACAATAAACAGTTTTCTTACCCTATCTAATGCAAGGATGGAAAAACTGTACTCGTAGGTGAGATTCAAACCATGAATCTTTCTTTTATGACCTCTGAAATCCATTAGAGCAGTGTTTCTCAACCTTGGCAACTCTAAGATGTGTGGACTTCAACTCCCAGAATTCCCCAGCCAGCGTGGCTGGCCAGACAATTCTGGGAATTGAAGTCCACACATCTTAAAGTTGCCAAGGTTGAGAAACACTGCATTAGAGGCTCTTTCCTGAAGCTCTACCTCTTCTCCCAAACCCATGGAGAAGTGGCCTGGTCACAAATTAATTCATTTAAAAAAAAATCCTGCTTTTCCTCTGTGGTCAAATCACTGTTTTCTCTGCACTGTATACTAACTGATAATGGGAAGGGCAGCCCTGTGACGAGGCTCCAGGAAGAGAAGCTTAAGTCCTAGCCTTGTGGAAAGTCTCGTGGTAAGGAGACCTTGGACATTTTTGGTAAAGTTTGATGATTGATGATTTTGCCCTACTTTCCAAGTGATGCATGTTGCTTTAACTGTCACTCACAGCAAAAATGACAGAACTTCTTATCTAAGGCCAAGAAAGGCATCCAGAAGATTGAGCTGTTAAATACTTCATAATTACTTCCTTTGTTTATTCACCTTTGCCTGCAGCCAAAAGTATTAAACCCAGCTGACAAGATTCACTTGTCAGATAATAATTACCTGCTCAAGGGATCTCTTGGCACCTGAAAGTTAAAATATGAAAGTTTTCTTAATTACTCACTGGAAGGGAACTTTTGCAGGTGCCTCTGTGGGCATTATTAAAAGTGCATGGAAGTTTGGGGAGTGAAAATCCGTTCTGAATTATAAAACTTCACTTCTAACAAGAAAGGTCTACTGAAGTTTTACACAGCTGAAACCTCTAAGGACACCTTAAGGAAAAAAGGACAGATCAAAACAAGACAAAACAAAACACAAAACTCTTCTCAGCTCGGTATTTAGCTTCATCAAAATGTACGAATAATCATAGAAGGAATTTTTCTCTTTTACCCTTTTTGAAATATATAGCACATTCTTCAACATTATTAACTACCAGTATAATATTCACACACCAGATATATTAGCTGCCAGTTTGCAATATCATGGCATGATCCAGTCAAAGTAAAGTGCCATTGTCCGTAGAGGAATTAACGGTAAAGATGCCTAAAGGAGAATAAGGGCTTTGCTACCTTATAGCCTTAAGCTGCCTGACTCACGTGCATAAACTGGCTGAAATGAAGCTGGTTTAAGAAATCCTAGGGCGTGGTGGCTCAGCGGGTAAGACGCCAGGCTTGTCGATCGGAAGATCACAAGTTCGGAGGTTCGAATCCCTAGCCCTGCGTGCGGAGTGAGCACCCGCACTAGCCCCAGCTCTTGCCAACCTAGCAATTCGAAAGCATGCAAATGCAAGTAGATGAATAGGTACCACTTCGGTAGGTAGGTAACAGCGTTCTGTGTGTGTCATGCGGCCACATGACCATGGAAGCGTCTTCGGACAAAGCTGGCTTTTCGGCTAACAAACGGAGATGAGCACCAGCCCCTAGAGTCGGACACAACTGTACAAATGTGCGGGGGGAACCTTTACCTTTTACCTTTCCATTCCAAAACAAAAAAAATTTTGTACTTGCGAAAGCATGCAAGTACCACCAGTGGGTAGGTAACAGCGTTCCGCGCGTGTCATGCCGGCCACATGACCACAGAAGCGTCTTCGGACAACGCTGGCTCTTCGGCTAACCAAACGGAGATGAGCACCGGCCCCTAGAGTCGGACACGACTGCACAAATGTGCGGGGGGAACCTTTACCTTTACCTTAAGAAATCCTGTTCTGGATTTCAACCTTTTCCTCCAATTTGGTCACAAAGAGGTCTGGTATAAACCATGCTTACCACGGGTCCCCAACTGCAGAAGAGTCTCCTGCTTCTTCATCTGTCCCACCCATGCCAAGAAATCAAACATCAATTGCTTTCTTTCCAGCAGGCAGAGCTTTGAGGACATGAGTTTTCCATTGAGAGATGTTTTGTATGAGCTCCCCTCTGCTAACTCCCCCTTGTAATGGACACCTTCCCATCTGGAATGTCCATCCATGGACCAGTAAAAAGATTAAACAAGACAAACCAACACTGTTTTACTACTTTTCCCAAGTGACTACTTGGGCTAGGAGGGGAAACTGGTGGAACAGTTTGTCAATTTTATCTGGTTAAAAAAGGAAGACCAAAAAAGAACGGTTTACCATTTCACAGTTCCATCAGTGATCTCGTAGAAAAAAAAGAAGAAAGGGGGGGGGGAGCCTGTGTTTCACTGGGCCCCTGATGAAATGAATGAAACAAAAACAAAAATCCCACAGGTTCACTGGTTGAGGTCCTTCAGAAGTGGATTGGCAGCCCGGCACCAAGGCAGTAACGATGACCAGATGGAAAGAAGTACTCCGCTACAGCATGTGGTAGCTAACTGGAGTGGAGCCATTGGCTTACAATACCTACCTGGTGGGCTGGTGTGGGTAGAGGATGATATCAGCTGATCCTGCTGCCTTCAAGAAATGGTTGCTGATCCATACTCATGTTGCGGCAACCTGGTTGTGCAGATAAGCCCTAAGTCCCACTGGAAGCAGTGGAATTTTCCTCTGAGGATACCTGCACAGGGTTATACTATCAATCTCTCTCCCTACCTAACTAGCGCTGTCAAAGCAAAAGAGAAGGGAAACACCCAAAATTAGAAAGAAGACTTTTCTCCTGTTTCCTTTGTAAGTCACCACCACGGTTTTCAGCTGGAATATCGATTCTTAACATACAAAAGAAAAATGCATCATATATACACCAGCACTTTCCAAAACACAAAACAAAATCAACAATCCTGGATCTCCTTCTTAGCAATATTCCTCACAATGTGCCACAGGAATATTATTTAACTCTGCAAATCCCACAGGGCTGGATGGGTTGTGAATGTCTGCTAGGGGATGCATGAAGTCCTCAGTTGTGCTGTGGAGGGTGTCCATGTACATCTTCCATGCCTTTTCTGGAACAGGAGCCTTGGATTTAGCTTTTAGACTTCTCTCCAGTTTTTTCTGTTTATACTTAAATTCCAAAATAGTTTTTGTGTATCTGTTCATTGTGGTCACAGAAGAAGCCATACAGCAGGCAAAGGAAACCCACGCCAGACTGTCATTTTGAGAAAAAAATGTGAAGAAAATGGCAGAGGATACAGCCATATACACTCCCACCCCCATAGTGAACAGCCCATAGATCTCCTATAGAGTCCAAGAATTTACATTTCATTTTTAACATTTTAACATTTTTAACTTTTAAAACATTTTCCAACATGTAAGAGCATCCTTTTGCATTCAGAGTCACTGTGATTTCACATTTGTGCTTTTATATTTCATTGTTTCTAAAGTTGGGCTGAATGATCACACATGAACATTTCAACCGGAAATTCTGGAGGGTGAGGCTGCAAATCTGCTTCCAAACACCATCTGCCCACGTGTTCACTGTTTTTCATGCCATTTACTGCTTCATTTGTGACATATTTGTCATTTGGTTAGCATTTCTTTTTAATTCACCACAGGACACCCAACTAATGAAAGAGCATGCGTCAAATGAAATGATTCTATGATATTTCAGCTACCAATCGTTAGCAATGTCATTGAATGCAACTTATGCTGATTAAGAATGACAGTAACCTTTCTTTTGCCAATCCCATGGGAGATCCCAATCCTAACACTAAGGTGGTTGCACAGACGAATACTTCCCCCCCCCCATTTATCAATAGTATGTGGGGGGGGGGAAGGTTACTGGGCAGCTAACACCTTTTTGGTAGGTTTTGAACATATTTGTAAAGTATATTGTATTTTAATCTTATTTTTGTTGTAAGCCACCCAGAGTCCCTCATTGGGGGAGATGGGCAGTCATATAAATTCAAATAAATAAATAAATAAATAAATAAATAAATAAATAAATAAATAAATAAATAAATAAATAAATAAACCTTTCAACAGAGCTCTTATTGGCTTGGCTACTAAAGTGAGAAAGCTTATGCAGATGGAAGATGTCTCATTTTCTCATCTCCTTCAGCCACTTCCACAACAGTTTTTCTTTTGTGCAACTTCATGAAATTGCTGGGGTCAGTATATGTATGGGAAGGAATCATTTTTCTCTTGCAAAACCTCACTGATAGCAGAAAGATAACTTCAGAGCTCTCTGTACTAAGATGAAGATGAGATATTTTCCCCTAGCCTCTTAGTTCCTCACACACAATTGTGGCTGTTAAGAAGTCACCATCAATATTAAGCACCCTTTTGCTGTACTTGAGAAGCAAACCTGCAAGGTCTTATGGCTCTGTTCTCAGACATGGCTACTTGTCACTGAGATAAGAAATAAAAAAAAGTCTGACAGACACCTTTAAATTTAATGGATCCATCAGAATGATTTGACTCATGCCCAGCTCTTTGTGATACTTTTTGCTTCAAAACTTACCAGTAAGACCAGCCATAATCCCACATCTGAGGCCTCCAGTCCTCTGGACCAAAATTGACTGTCATTTGAAATACGGTTGTATACATCATGTGAGCCACCATTCCAAGGAGACCTGAAACAGTTGATCATAGTTTCAACAAATTACTCCTTGCTGACTTGATCCTATGGCATGTAAAGTACTGGGTGAATTTCCCAGGGGAGAAAAAAAAATGTGTCTGAAAAGATTTAGCTCTTGCACTTCATATCTGGCTGGGGATAAAAGATAAATAAGCAGAAGGTGACAAGTAGAGAACTAATCCATCCACCTTGATGTCTTTGGCATGAGAAATTGTACTAACTGGAGATGAACTTGGGACCTTCTACATTCAAACCAGGTGCTTTGTCTGGCTTGGATTTTCTGCCCATTCCTTGACTGTCATTGCAGCCACCTCTTCCCAGGAAGCTTCCTTTTCTTTGCTGAAATGGGTGGCAGTTTGTCTCACACAAACACTCCTCTTAATGTGGAGAGTTTGAGTATCAGCAGCAAATGCTCTTACAACAAGACAACTCTTCTCATCATTAAGAGCTGATCTTTCTACGCCTAGCCAAAAAAATATATTATCATTTCTTCCTTTGGCTTACTTTAACTCTCAAAGGAAGTATTACCAAGCTGTACCTGCTAAAACAGTGAATATTGCAGCAAATGCATTAAGCTTCAGCCCATCCAGGACACTGATGGAATGACAGATTTCAGTCATCATGAGAGTGATGCCCATCAAGAGTAGAATAATATAGAGGATCTCTGCTGCAATGGACAACCATAGAACTCCTGGAACACAAAAAAGTCATAGCACTAAGACCCCTTTTAAGAAATATTTTGTTGCTACAAACCAGCATTAGAGCTACACACATGGTTATAAAATTTGATTTCTTTTCAGAGGAGCTGGCAATTGATTTTATGGATGGGAGAGGAGAAACTTATTTTTTTTTAAATCATGTGTAGCCACCTCCCCCAATCTGGGACCCTTCAGATGTTTTGAGACTATAATTACCATCAATCTGCCATGAGGCTGGAACTCAGCCTGCAGAAGAGCCTTGCTTTTCCCGCTTTCAAATTAGAAAACCAGGTTGGGCTTCTTTAAGATTGATCTAAGCTGGCATATACACCGACTGCATGGAGAATGAAGGGCTGTCTCATCCATGCCCAAAGTGACATTCAGCAAAAATTCTGAACATCTATCTGAGGCAATGTATGTTCCATAAAAAACTAGATTTGTGTGTGTTAAAAGATTGTTTTCCCCATGATTCAGAACACTGGATATAAATATAGAAAGAACTTGAAATGGTGACAATATATAATTACCTTGAACTGCTGGGGGTGTCAGGCTGATGAAACTTCTGCATTTCTCACCTATGAGGCATATAAAATGAGCACTTAAAAAGTAGGAATTAAAAAACGGCAACCCACAAGTGTCATATTTGCCTGCTTAGGTCCTTATCTGAACAATTATCGGAACAAGAGCCTCCCACAAGCACCAAGCGGCAAGTTGGGAGCAGATGGTGGGGAAGCCAGAAGCACGGAGATAAAACATTCCAGGACTGTTTTACTTGGGATGCAAATCCCAGGGGAAATCATCTTTTTAAAAAGCATCCATCCACCTGGTTTCATATGTCATATTTTGGTATTTGTTTATGGTACCAGAGTGCAAATATATCCAGGCAGCTTTTGATTTGGAGTGTCTCTTCTCACTTGTGCTACTTGTACTTTTACAAAAGGGGGGGATGGTATAATCCATCAGCACTTGTATATTTGTTCTTAGATGCCAGGGTAACATTATCTTATCAGAAACTCCCCTGAGGGAGCCATTATATCACCCAGTAGCACAGACTCTCCAAATAACCGATTGTATCTCCTATTTATGGAAGCGTAGAGAGTTATACCTAAACATGCGTCATCTTCAGAGAGAGAACTCAGTGGATAAACCTTGGTAGGGTTCAATATTATTTTCTAGCTTTTAGGAGAACCTCCCCCAACCTGATGACCTCCAGTGGGTTGCATACAACTCCCATCACAGACAGATTGGAAAAGAGTGTTTTCGGTGCTCTGGGTGACCAGAGAGATGGCAGGCTCTTTATCATGAGACGTGCTTATTCAGAGGCTAGACCACCATTTGTTGTGGGGGCTTTAATCTGGATTCTTCCACAGAGTAGGCCTTGGAGTTCATGGATGAAACTCTTCCCACTCTAAAGAGTTCGTCTTCCAGCTCCTTTGTTCTTATTTGAATCCCTATTTTCTCAGTGACTTTCCCTCCCTAGACACCTTACTGCAACCCTAAACCCATTCCCTTCCCCTACAGCTCTTCAAGTTCTCTTAGCCATTTGCTTTGTCTTCTGGCTTCACAGATGAATATACTGTAACTGTTGCCAAAGGTAACTCCAGCATCTGAGGCTGAAACCTTTTTTTCATACCGTGACTTGGTCAGATTTCTCTCCCCCACCCCTTACTACAACATCTCTCTCTATAGCTCTCTTCTGTCATCATCTATGATCATTAGAGCTGCTCTACCATTAGATACGACGAGCTGATGGATGGTACTGAAGGGGGAGAAGCAGTCAGACTTCTGAAGGACAAAGCTGTGTGTTACCTCTGCAGTAGGTGGTTTCTAAGCCTATTGTCCTTCTGTGAAGGACAATTTTGAAAGCCAGTCCATAACCTTTGCCTCCCCCCCCCCTTTTAAGGACAACAAGGTCAAGACAGGGCTGTTCTGAGTCCCATGCTTTCTATCTTCTCAGGGCTCAGTAATGGTTTCATCCCCCCGCATCCCCTTCTCAAGGCCAGAGCTAAGTTCCTCTGCACTTGTTGAAGCATCTCCTGTATCTATGGTATTGTACAAACAGGTGCAAAAATAATACAGGCACAAAATACAAAGCACTTCTTTGAAGAATAAAGAAACTGTTAAATGGGTTGCATTTTCACGATGATTGCTATATCTCCAAAAACGCATGTTGCAACTTACATGTTTGGACTCAAAGAAATAAGAGCTGATGTATGGATGGGTGCTCAGCTTTGTCACCAGCAGGCATTTGCAGAAGCAGGCAACTGACCTGAATGTTTTGGTGTAGTAATTCACCATCCTGGTGAAAAGTGGATCTAATGTTAAAAAAGACCATGAAACTGGGAAGCTGTTGGGATCTGCGGGCAGAAGACCAAGCGGCAAGACCGGCAACGCCAATAGTGAGATGCCTCTCCCCTCTTCAGCCATGGAATGAGGGCTGAGCGAAAGCTGGCAGAGAGAGAAGGAACCCTCAGGTCAGGGACCGGCAACTGGCTTCCGGCACCTCATCCAGGACCCACAGAGTCGCCTCAAGAGTGGGTGGAGCCAAAACTCTCAGAATCTTCTCTTATTGGTGGGAGTCTGGGATCTATGGAGCACCACGACTTTGACGTGTTTGCCATATACTCATTCAGCAAGGCTGGCCAGCTTTTTGTAGTGGGGGTGAGAGGCACTGAGGGTTGAAGTAAAGTGGGGAGAGCCACATGACATTTGCAGGGGATTGTCCTTTTTCTTTTGGTTTGAGCGGGGAGCAATTTGAGGGTTTTGTTTATTCTAAACTGTGATAAGGGATTACCCTGCAATTCTTGTACTGCGACAAGCTTGAAAATGGCAGGAAACCACACTGCCAGTCAGCGCTGTCTCCAGAGGCTACTGTTTGGTCATGAACTCAGGGAGCAAAACCGTATTTATTTTATTCAATTACTTAAAAACGTAGGCCCTCTTTTCATTAAAAGTCACCACGGAGGAAGATTTATTTCACCTCCCTCCTACAAATAAGTAATGCACAGCATTCCTAAGAGCACATTCCAGGAGCTCAGTGCATTTTAGCATCATTTCCTTAGGAATCTCAGTACTACCACCCTGTAAAATGGACCAGTTTCCTTCAGCAGGGCTGATGCTCATAGAGGGATGCTTCCCTTAGGCCACCTAGCAAGCGTATGGTTAAGCAAGAGATGACTAAGGGACTTTGTGGCTCATAGCCTACGCTTTCAGGGTGGAAGAATCCGTCATTTCAGCAAAAGGCAGTTCCCAAACTTTTGGAAACAGGAATCTACTTCTTAGGTTAATATCAGTGGCAAGTGAGGGAGCTGAGAGGAGTTTTCAAAGAAAAATCGGCCTGAAAACTCCCCCAAGCCTAATTTTCATCTCAACGTGTGCTCTTCTCTCCCTCACACGTCCGTCCCCCGTAAACAGACTTATTCTTGCTCAGGAAAAACAATTACAGTTGACTAAAAGGTGTTGTGTGACAATTGCCAGTGGCCATTACGGTTTAATGTCTTGCACTCAGCCTCTATTTGGAGGGAAAAGAAAGGTTTGGAAATCCCACACTTGATCTGCAACATTAATTCTGTCCTTGGCTGCCTACTCAGGCTTAATGTTCTGCTCGGTTATAACTGGAATCATTCTGCTAATATTTTGGTAAATGTATAGAGTCTGAGGAATCCATGCACCCAATTAAAGCTATCATATTCTTCAGGCATTAAAACTTGAGGAATAATGTCAAAAATTCCCTTTTATTTACTAATACAGATAAAAGGCAATTACAGTACCCTGATTCTCCCAGAACTCATGTTCTTTACTGGTGGTCCCAAATTCTTCTGAGTAAGAAAAATGGAATAAGATTATCTCTCCTTTTCAGTCAAAGTCATAGTTTTAAAGTGGCTCCCCCCCCCCCCGAAATTATATGTTCCACAGATCTGGCATCAATTACTACTCTGCATAAAACTCTCTCTGTGTGTGCGCGTGTGTTTCCTAAAATTATAATAAAAGTTAAGAATTTTCTACCCCACTTCTTTTAAACACTTTCCCACTGATTTTATAAATGGGGTGAAAGAGGTAACATTATGAGTTCCAATTACTTCTTTTCCACCCCAAATACTGTTCATTTCAGTGTTACCTTTGCTGTATTCTTTGAAAACGATGGAGTGTCTCGTGGCCCTTTAAAGTCTAAGCATTTATTACGACTGGTGTTTAAGGCTCCGTATGGTTTCTGCCACATCAGGCAATGGGTCCATTTCTCCCCAAACAGCATTCTATGGTGTCCCTTCTTATATTGAATCAGGAGAACATGGGACAAATCCTTATAATCCTTTCTCCCCTTCCAACCTCATACTAGAATAGCAAGATAATTTTGATGTGCAAATTGTCAAAAAGGGTGAGAAATAATTATCAACACAACTTTGGGGAATAACCTTGTAACAGATGCCATCGGGTAACAGATTGTATCCTTCCTTAAAGCATTTCATAGCCTTTGAAAATTTTTTTGGAATTGGTTGGGTTTGTGCTAAGCCATGGTTTGTTTTATCCATGGTTTATTGATCAAATCACCATGGCTACATTCACATGTGTTAACACATAAGCCATGGCCGACAAACCATATACTGTAACATGTTAAGCCAAACCAAAACAAATCACATTATAGACTAACATGATGTGTGTAATTCAATAGCTTGTTTAGGAATGGGATGTAGGTCAGATGTAAAGAAATGTTTCCATTACACAGATGGGAAGAATAAGCCTAAAAGAAAGTCAGTGACACAGCTGAAATCTGGATATTGCTTTCACCAGGTGGAAACACCTAGCTGACTGTGGCTGATCCTGAAAAGTCAAGATCTGATTATTATTTGGATGGGAGACCACCAGGAAATCATAAAACCATACTGAGGAGTAAAAAAAAAAACATTCCAGATGAAGGCAATACCAAACTACTTTTATAAGTTGCCACAGAAAACTACACAGACCTATCTAGGGAGTCAACAGGAGTCAAGCTTGATTGGAGGGAGTCCTTATCTCTCCCAGTTGTAACCCTGATAGCACCACAGCCACTGTAATGACTTTCTTCACCCAGCCCCAGCCAAAAGGTGAAAGAAGCGACACGACTATTTTTTCTCTCAAAGGAAATCAAGACGAGGGAGACTGTTTGCCAGGACGGCACTCACCTTTTCCACTGATCATCTCTTCACAGGAATGCCAAATACCGGCATGAAACTTTCGATCGACAAACTTGTCATCCCCTGTCTCCCAGATGTACTGAACTGCGCTGCTGTCATTCGCACCTGAGCTGTTCATGCGAATGCAGTGGGTCCCACCAGCAAGTTCGCTGCAGAACAGTTTGGCTACCTTCTGGGTTCCTTCGCACCAGTAGCTGCTGCTGAAGGCTGTGATGGAGAAGATTAAAGAGATGAAGCTGAGCGAGAGGGCTGCCGAAGCTCTCTGCCGCCTGCCCACCCCCATTGCCTGAGAGCTGCCTTCTTGTAGAGGCAGCAGGAGGCAGCATTCAAGGAGGCTGGAAACACCCACTGCTGATGCTCTCTGCTACACATCCACTGAAAAGCCCCTCTCTGAATTTTCCCCACCAGCAACCGAGGCATCACGACAATCCTGAAGTCGAGAGAAGCAGGAGGACAGAGATGCCGACACCCTCTGGGGACGAGGGGGTCGGAACCTGGCTTTGCCACAGCTGATCCCTGAAAGCTGGGGGCTCTGCTCCAAAGCGCCTGTCACTGCTGACAGGGATTAGCTTAAGAAGTTCAGCACCTGGCAATCACCTCTCTAAGCACACAGGAGTAGCCACAGATGCCCCCCCTCCCCTCTCCACACCTCAGGAAAAGTGCTCAGATCAGACAGGACAAGTGATAGGCAGGCAGGCTCCACCTCAGCACTTCGCTCTCTCAGGACAGGTCGCTGCCCAGCAAATCTTAGCCTCAAAAGTTAGCACTGGGGAGCCATAGGTCTGCTCAAGCTAGGGGGAGATTAGAAATGAAATGAGAGCTCAGCGGGAAAGACCGCTCATTCACCTGCACCCACACATCTGTTGAGACCTACAGTAGGCATTTGATTAAGTCCCAGGCAAACACAGGAAGCAAAGAGTTCCTAACTAGATATTAGAGAGCCAGTGGGGTGCGGTGCACTGTTTCTCAACCTTGGCAACTTTAAGATGTGTGGACTTTGACTCCCAGAATTCCCCACCCAGCATTGAGTCAACACTGACTTGGTGCACCAAAAAAAAAACAAACAAAAAACAACCCACCCTAATATTGGGGGAAAATGCCTGGGAAAGGCATTTGCTTTCTTGTTTTAGAAACTCTAATTCAGTGCATTTTTTCTGTAACGTCCTAGACTGCCACTTAGAACGTTAGAGAATATCCTGGACAAAAGTTCCCATCCATTTTCTCCTGGATCAAACCTTGCCAGCCACATGGACCATCAAGGGCCAGCTCACCCCCATCAATCTTGGCTGCAAGGCTCAAAATAGCTACAAGGGTCTTTTAGATTTCTGCAGGCCAAGCGTTGGGAAGGTGCCTCTGCAAGGGAACTTCCACTTAACTGGAAGCAAGAATAGGCTCCCTGCTTTTCCTTAATCTGCCTCTGCAGCCTGAAGTTGCAATCTTTTAGCAAGACACCTGAGCGGTGTGCTAGAAGTCCCTGGTTCAGTCTCACCACAGCAGTGGCCTTACCGGGCAGATAAGGCAGGTAGCCCCAACCTGAAATTGGGGTGAAATGCTACTAACCTACCTCGCAGCCCTGTTGCGAGGAGCACTATGGAGATCCTTTTGGTTGCAACTTTGTCATTAGAAGCTTGATGTCCTCTCGGCTGGCAAATGACTTTTATTGGTCATAGTTGATGAGTGCCCCGGTTTGGGGGAGATGGGCGGTAATACAAATTAAATAAATAAACAAACAAACAAACAAACAAATAAATAAATAAATAAATGGTTGATTCTCTATTGTGAGAAATACGGGTGGGTATCCCTGTTGTGATTCTCTAATAGTGATAATCTGGCCACCTTTTCCTACACCTTGCCAGTTTCTTGGCTGCACCTACTGCAATTTGTTTCAGACGGAGCTTCTGCTGAAAATGTTTTGAAAGCTTTAGAATTCTAGAATTGGAAGAGTCACTGCAGAAGTCCCAATAAAAGCACGATGCCATACAGGAAACCAGAATAAAAGCCTAGGGCAAAAGACTGCTGACCCCTGTTCTCTCACACTCAAAAGCTTCACTGTCTATCCAGGCTGAGTTCAAACTTCAAAGCCATGCGTTTTTAAAAAGCTCCCTACTTGATGGGAAATCTACTTCCCTATCAAGCACCTAAGCTATAAAACCATCCTGCCTGTCTCTGAGTGCTTCCTCCTTCTGAAATTTCAGGAAGAGCAGCCATGTTGGACTCCTGAAGCAAAACCAAACAAGAGCCTGGTAATACCATAAAGGTCAGCACATTTATTGTAGCCTAAACTAAGCTTTGGGGTGTGGTGGCTCAGCAGGTAAGATGCCAGGCTTGTCGATCCAAAGATCCCAAGTTCGGAGGTTCGAATCCCTAGCCCTGTGTGACGGAGTGAGCTCCCGCACTCACCCCAGCTCTTGCGAACCTAGCAATTTGAAAGCATGCAAATGCGAGATGAATAGGTACCACTTCGGTGGGTAGGTAACAGCGTTCCGTGTGCGTCATGCCGGCCACATGACCGTGGAAGCGTCTTCGGACAACGCTGGCTCTTCGGCTAACAAACGGAGATGAGCACTGGCCCCTAGAGTCGGACACGACTGCACAACTGTGCGGGGGGAACCTTTACCTTTAAACTAAGCTTTTGTGGATCACTTCATTAGATCCCTTTAAAAGTGATACAGATGTCAGCTAAAGATTTCAGTTATCCTAGAATTAACTTTAGTATCTGTGTGTATATGAGAAAGAAATACATATGCATACACTATGTGTACAATTAGCCTTTGCACACCCATTATAACCTGAGAACATAGTCCCAGTAATGTCTGTATGAAGGAATCCCATGAGTGATGGATTTATTGGTGAGCAAGCATCCTGGAACTCAATTTTTGTATTTGCAACCTTGTATTTCCTCATTCTGATCACAGAAAATCTGCTGAAGATGGAAAGATAAAACGGTGTCTTTGGATTGGCAATATTAAGGGCTTTCCACCCAAAGTATTCAATGCCTCCTCCCATGCAAACACTATTCAACCAGGTTAGGCCTACCTGTTAACCTACTTCCTTCAACCTGGTGCCCTCCAAGGGACTTCAGTTCCCACAATGCTCTTGAGAACATCGTTGGGGGACAGCTGATGCAAACATGCCTGGAGGCTCATGGGAGCTGAGGTGTGATACTGCACAGCCCTTTTTCTGACCATCCCCATTAGCACTAGAGGGACCAGCTTGTGCCCACATCAGTCCAGCATTTATCTGGCTTGCAGCGAATGGATAGGCCCAGTGCATCTCATCCCCCTCGCAGAATATACAAGGGCAGCTGCTATGCCTGTGTATACTTTATCAAGAGCAGCCAAACTGCAGTTAGAGAGTTTTCTTTGGTAGTTTGAGATTTTTTTTAAAAAAAAAAACAGTGATTGTAGGTGCTGATTGTACCAGCCACCACTTTATATGCAGGCTGGAAAGAATCAGAATGTTTTAGTCAGGAGTGGGCCAACAAAGAGGGGAAGCAGTGTCAAAGGGGACAAGTTAGTAGGAATGAATGGAACATTGATGAAGAGCCAAGGGAAGGAATAAAAGAAGTTTAAAACCTGAAGAAAATGTTGTCTTCTCACCAAAATCATAATGACTAGAAAAGCAGCCTTTTTATTCTTTCCACCTCAGTTCTGTAAAGGGAGTCAGGATTCTTCAATATAATGCTCCCAAAGCTGAACAGAACGAGACCAGATTTGCCATGGTGGGGGGAAGCCAGCAAATGGGCCTGATCTGGTTGGGGGCTGAAATCTGGGTCCAAAAAATTCCCCCTGTGGGAGAGGCAGCTGGGCAGTGGTGCTCCATTCTAAGCCCTCACCCACCTGGTCACATGACCCGGAGTGGAGGGTCTGCAGGTGGCTCTATACTTCGTAATGCACATATATACATAAAAACACACAGACACAACATAAGGGGAGAGTAGAAAAACACACATACAGAGGACACCCAGGAGGAAGTACAGATGCTCCTATAGCGCCTGTTGGTCAAGGAGTTAGAAAAAAATCCAGAAGCCATGCCCTGCATGCTTTCCTTGCCTTGTTCAAATCTGGGAGAGGAAGCCCACTAGTGAACAAGGGAGGAGAAAAGATGAATCCCATCAATTACAGTGGCTTTTGCATTTTTTGGCTTATTGAGAACAGATATTGCATAACAAATGACAGAAAAATGTGCTTTTTCAGAGGGTGCCAAGTGCAGGCAGAAGAGCCAAGCAGCTGCCTCCTGTCAAGAGTGCAAAAAGCATCCTGAACAAGCCAGCCACCATCCAAGGACAGATCTGAGCTGGACAAACCAAGGCAGGCAATTATTTTCACTTTCTGCTAATGCTGCCAGCTGCTAACTTACGCGAAGGGCTGGGGAGATATACAAAAGGAGGGGAGCATACCTGATTTGAAGGGCTCTGGAGAACTTTTCCATCACCACCTTCTGACAGTGCGGCGGATGTGCAGACAGTTTCTTGAGAGACACTAAATCAGACGTGATGCCTCTGCTCCTGAAATACACACCTGAAACCTGAAGAGGGGTTTTGGATCAGGTTTTGACTTTGTTCCAAACACGAACAGTTCTTTACACATCTAAATGATGCATCCATTAATTTATTTTATACATGCTCATTACATGCTTTCTCCCCAAAGAAATCAATGGGGTTTGCTCCTAAGTACTCATATCTAGGAGTTTTTATTGCATAAACTGGAGGTAGGCAATTTTGGGAGGCTGGGAAGCACACGGGGGATTTTGATCATGTGTCTTCTCACAAAATGACTACTCTGGGAGGGGGATTGCCTATTCACAAAATAGTTGTCAAAGGGCCATTGCCAATCACAACTCACTAATTTACCAGAGGACAAACGAATGAGGCACCTCCCTACCACTCCCTCTAGCTCCCCGGGACTGATTTATTTCTTTGATTTATTTATCAAACGTGGATGCCACCCAAACTTCATGACTCATGCTGGCTTACCTAAATACCTAAATACACAAAAAATATCCAGGGAATAATAAAGCATTAAAACCCAATACTTAATAGCAATCATTACATATGTATGTCCAAGAATAAACAATAGATATCCAAGAAGTAACAATTGCGATCATTCCATAAAGGCCCTCTGGAAAAGTTCAGTCTTTCAAAGCTTCCAGAAAGCCATCGCTGAGGGGGGCAGCCTAATTTCTAGCAGGTGGGAGGCTGTTTCATGACGTAGGCACCATGATGGCAAAACAATACCTTCTAGCATCTGTCCCCTTCACCTCATACAAGTCGGGTATCCCAAACAGCTTCTTCTGGGAGGACCTCCTTTGTCGGGCTGAATCCCGTGGTAATAAACGGTCCTGGAAACATCTAGGTGCCAAGCCAGATAGGGTTTGACAAGTCAAAACTAGCTGTTTGAATTGTATCTCATAGCCTATTGGCAATCAATGCAGGGCAGGCAAATCACATGTAACATGCTCATACCAAGTAGTGCCAATCAACAAGCAGGCTGCTATAGTTTGAACCAGCTGCAGTTTTCAGAAATGATGTCTAGAATGTCCCTGGAGGAAGTGACTGAATATGGGTATGATCCAAAGTTTGGTCCTCCACCATGGCAACAAGGGAGGCAAAGCATCGTTACTTCTCCTGTATTACATCAGCAGGCTGTCAGCCACCAGCCATTTTTAGGGTAGTAAATTTCTTTTTGGGAAGGATAAGAAGGAAAACTTCCCACCTGGCTGAAGTGACTATTTTGCCCAGTATTTGCCCAACAAAGTTGCTCAGGTTCACCAAAGTTTTGATTCCTGCTGATGATGCTGAACTTTATATTGCCACCCTGGGCTCAGCTGAAGATGCTGTCAAAGCCCTGCCCAGAGGCTGTTGGAGTCTGGATGGGATGAAACAGGTTAAAACAAAACCCAAGCAAGACAGAGATACTGTTTGTTCATCGTGGCTCTCAGCCAGCTCCAGTGTTGTCTCTCAAGGGGGTTGCATTGCCCCTGAGATCAGGGGTCCTCCTGGTGTCATGGCTACTGCTAGATGGGCAGGTGGAGGCCATGGCCAGAAGGGCCTTTGCCCAGCTTCCTCTGGTACATCCTCCCACTTCCTGGAGTGGGGGGATCTGGCTCCAGTGTCTCATGACATACCACCCCCTGGTTAGATTTCTGAGCATGTGCAGAATGCACACAAATCTCAACCAATTAGCTCAAACTACTTATTTCTAAGGGGGCGCGATGGCTCAGTGGTTAAGACGCCAGGCTTGTCGATCGGAAGGTCGGCGGTTTAAGACCCGAGCACCATGTGACGGAGTGAGCTCCCGCTCTCGCCTCAGCTCTTGCCAACCTAGCAATTCGAAAGCATGCAAATGCAAGTAGATAAATAGGTACCACTTCGGAGGGTAGGTAACAGCGTTCCGCACGCGTCATGCCGGCCACATGACCGCGGAAGCGTCTTCGGACAGTGCTGGCTCTTTGGCTAAGAAACGGAGATGAGCACCGCCCCCTAGAGTCAGACACGACTGTGCAGGGGAAAACCTTTCCCTTTCCCTTTACTTACTTATTTCTAAAAGAACTCTGAAGTTCAGCAAGCCTTAACAGTGGATACAGAGTGCACCAATATCAAGCTTAACTAATTAACCCACCAACCAAAGCAACACAGTGCCAATAGTCTCTTTGTCTGTTTGTCCATCCATCTGTCCATCCATACGCACACATGCAGCATTAGCAACACTCCATGTGAAGGATAATAGTGCACACACAAACACACACTTTGCACGATGTGCCTTTAAAATAAAGCATAACATAATCCACCTGCAATCCGCCTACATGAATTTTAACTTTCCTATAGCAAAGGGTTTTGTTTAAACAGCAATAATATACTATTCTTTTTCTGCTTGGCTATGTGTTTAATTTTCAATTCTCTACTCCCACATCAACCCTTCCAATTTAAACCGATAGCAGCACATTAAGAGTTGGTCCTTGCTGCTGCACAGCACAGGCAGGGCTGGAAAAACTCTGGGGAAAAAAAGTAAATTGGTCACAAGCCACAAAATCACTGTCACAAAATCAGTGTCACAAAACAGTCAGAATATTCAAGAGAGCCAAGTTTTGTTTCACACTTGGGATAACTGAAACAGCTAGTTTGAACTCAGAACATTGCTAGGTCAAAATGTTTTGCATGTCCTTACTCATAAATTCTTCAAAACAAAGTAGCTTTCTTAGATTTTTTTTTAAAAACCCTCCTTTTTCAGATTCATGTATTATCAATTATTACACCAATTATTCTTTTTCTAATGTCCATCCATGGAAGCTCTTTGGGTGACTTTGGGCCAATCACTTTTTCTCAGCTTAACCTCCCTCACAGGGTTGTTGTGGTGGGGAAAAAGTAGAGGAGGGAGTAGTATATGCCCCCTTGCAAAATATGACATCCTGTTTGACTACTGTGGATGTATTAGATGTAAATCTGTCCTGCAAAAATCCCATTGGTATTGAAAAGCCATTATTTTATGCATCTTTTGGCTGCTGTCTAATGGCCATCCAGATATTTGTGTGTGTGGGTGTGCAGATCTTATTTTTCAAATAGACCATCTGGGAAATAGAAACAAAAGACATCTCTCTTTCTCTCCTGCCATCTTTTCCATTTAAGTCACTTAACTTAGGTAATGGAAGTTGGCTAAAAATAACCATGCAAAATAAGAGAATGTAGACCAGACCCATCTTTGCTTTTTCCTCCCTGCTAGATTCCCCCCACCCTCCATTTATAGCCAAATGGACGGTGCTTCTATCAAGTCACTATTTAAAGGTTATAGAGGCTTAAGAGAGGCCTGCAACACAGGAAGAGAAAGCGAGTGGAAGCTAGGTTGTACTTATGGAGACATTGCACAGCTAAGTTAGGTTGCACCAGCACTCTTGGGCATAATGCCACACAAGTCACAAGCTGGGCCAATCTGACACATTTTACAGGTTATCAGGGGGAGTGGAGGAACATCACAGTTTTCACAAAACTCATGTTTGTTCACCTGGCACCAATTTTTACCTATTAAAGCTAACAAGGGAGCGGTTCTTTACAAACTTGATTTCGGTTCACTTGAACAGGCTACTGAAGATGCAACAGTGGTTTGAAAACGCTGATGCCGCAGCATGGGCTGGAAATAAGGGAGCTGTCAACCTGATCTGTCTCAGTAGCTCTATTCACAGGAGACGCTTACCCGTAGTTAATTTAACAATGGTTTACTCAACCCAATTTTGGGGATTGCACAACATATTGAACTATAAATCAGTGCATTAACTGAGTGACACAGCATGCAAATCCACATGTCGTCTAGTTTGTATCTAATTGTAGTTAGATACAGAAAAATCTAACTCTTTGCTTTCATTTAATGGCTGTCTAGATTCTTGCAGCCCAGATGAGGTCATCTTGTTCAGGGTGTCATGCAAACAGCCAGAGACTACATGACTGATTTAGTCAAAGGGGGTTCACTTAATCATGAGCCAACAATGTGCACGTTTGGCCTCCATAAATTTGTATAACTAAATGGATCCAAAAAGGGATTGATGAGAGACCTTCTGTGATGGAAATTATGAGTTTTCAATAGCCATGCTACCGATAGTTGATGGGAATTGTAGTTCAGTATGTTTGGAGGGCACTGAGTTGAAGCCACAAACATACACCTGGTTGACCCCCTTCCTCCCACAAAACTCCATCCCCCAGCTTAACATAGTTACTTGGAAATCAGCAGTTTTCTGCCTGGTTTGTAAAGCCAAATTTAGCTGCTGAGCTATTATATCATGCTCAGTCATGACTTGTTTTAACAAACCATAATCACTTGGTTCATATACAACTCTATGCCAAAATTATGGCTTATAATCAAGAACTGCTTGTATTCACAGACAATGCATGCCAAGATAGAACCAAATAAACCATGTTAGAGCTTAGAGAAATGTATGAACTCAGTCTAAAAATCCCAGTCCTGCTGAGGGTCTGAATTTATGGCCAGAGATCATACATTGCCTTAGCTATAATGTAGTTTGCACTGCATGTGATATATGAGCAAGGCTTATGTCAATTATTCAGCAAAAGATGCTTAAAGCAAACGGCAGCTTCGTGCAATGTCTGAACTCAAGCACTGTATGACTTTAGCGCAGAGGATACCTCAGTGTCTATGTGCCAGCATAAATAGGCTGCCATTTGCTGCACTTGATTAGCTAAACCCTGGTATATTGGAGAATGGGGTACCTACATACCTGATGCAACTCCCTGGCATATTTTTTTCATCCTTCTCTAATGTGCCTTTAAAAATTCCATTACCTGATGCCAAGAGCTCTTGCTAATTGCAATTCATGTTATGCCTCCACTCCTTTGCTTCTTTCTGTGACTTTTTATAACTATAAAACGCCTAGTGGTGCCACATTAGTCTCTTTTTCTATTCCCCTTCCATTCTTTCCAGTGCATAAAGCTTGTTCATGTTTGTGTCTTTAATATAGAATCATTAAGACACTGCTTTCCTTGGGTGCTTTTTTTCATTTGCTTACATTTTTTTCCAGCCATCACCTGGGCCAGACAAAAGAGCTGCTTGGAGTAAGGTGGGACTGGTCAAGTCGATCCCTCAGATCAACTTGCCTCCTTAGATTTCTGTAAAGCGAGTCATTGTTGAGTATCTTTTGGGACAGACCTCTTGAGATTAAGGAAGACAGCTCATAATCAGAAATATAGGAGCTAGAGTGGCCTAAGAAATGCAGGGGATGGATGGAGATGACCAATCTTTCTTCCTCTACCAAACAAGCCAAGAGATCAAGCAGACTCTTTACATGCACAGCAGGAAATTAATTCGGGCTGAGAATATACAGGGCTGGATCTGAAAAGAAGACAGCGGGCTGCCCCTGTTCTTTGTAGGATACTCTTAGAAATCTGAAGGAAACAGATATTTGTTGTACTGTGTATGTAACCAGCCTTCATTTTTCACTCAGCTGGTAAAGGTAAGATAATTTAACTAATTTAATAAATAAATAAATAAAAAGTCCTCGTTGAGTTTGACTCTTGGTGATACATTTATGTGTTTTTCTTGGCAGCAGAACAGAAGTGGTTTGCCATTGGCTTCCTTTGAAAAGTTCAAGGCTGGCTAGGTGTTGCAGCCTGTGTATATCTGTTAATTAACCTTGTATCATCATAAAAACACAATTTGTCTCCAGTTACTTCTCTAAGGAGAGTGAGTTGCAAGGGTACATACTGAACTCTCCTGAAATTAACCAGAGTATGGAAGTGCAACTGTTTACTTGTCCCAGATCTGTCTTTCAGAAAGTGCCTAGTAGCCTATAGTGAATGCCAGCTCAGATCCCCTTCAGCCAGTGTACAGTTTGAATCAAATGAAGGATGCAGTCCTTTAAAGGAAGGCATTCTTTGCCTAGCACCTTTCTCAAAACTATGGGAAGCTGAAGGTCAAAAATGCTCCAAGTTGAGAAAGTCAAATACTGGCTCACAAAGAGTTGTTCTTCTTCTGCACCACACCTTTTCCCTTTCAAGAAAGCATGGGAAGTCCTACTTCAGGGCCCTGCAATCATCTTGAGAGCAGGACTTCATGGGTGAGGAGCAAGTGGAGATAACGGAGGGGGGCTGGTCTGAAGTCCCACAGGCTGGGTGGTATAGTCTGGTTTGGTTCTCCAGGTTTGGCCTATGGACTGGAGGATCTCCATTCTTGCTACTAAGGAGTAAATGGTTCCAGTTACTACTGGATACATAAACACCACTGAATTAGAATTACTTTAAGTAGGTACTTTTAGGATTGTATTGTGAGTCAGGAAAAATGCAAGTAGCTGCGTGCAGGAGGAAATACTGTAACTATTCAGGTATTGAACACAGGTATGGCCACCAGACAGAGGTGATAGCAGTTTTAGCCTAACAGCATCTGAAGGACGATAGTTCACCAAGCCTGCAGTTGGGCAAAACATCACATGTTGTACCACTGCCATCTTACTGCTGACTCCCCAGGCTAGCTTGCATCTTTCCAATATAAGTAGTACTACCTACATGGCTGGAGGAAAAAGAAATCCATCCACTCTATATTTTCAGGCTGTCATTCAATTCCAAAATTAATTATTCTAGAGGCACTATGGTTGTACACTATATAGCAGAAAGGGAGGAAAACAAGATTGAACATAGTGTGGTTCCTCAACATGCTGCCCTCCAGATGTGTTGGATTACAACTCCCATCAACATCAGCCATTGGGGTCTTGCTTGTGAGCTGAAGGTGATGGGATGGTTGAACAGATTCAACAAGTTCCATCTTAGAAAAGAAAACTGTTTTGAAATTCAGACATCATTCCAACTTCACTGAAGTCTCTTTCCTGACTCCTCCATTCCTATTCTTTTTTCTTTGGAAAACTTGGGTAATGAATGTTTTCTCCTGATTTGCCACTCAGCCTCTGTCTTCAACCAATTCAGCATGGTTAATCAAGATCAGTGCTAAAATAGCTCCTATCTAATTACTTCCCCCACCTTTTGGAGCAAAAACATAAAGCTATGACACACATAGTAGAGCATAACTGGGCTGTATTAGCCTTGCTACAGCTATATGGGAAGCTAATAAATGCTCTTGAATTCCCTGAAGGACTTCCTCCACTTCTTCATCCCCACCAAACCTAAAACTAAAGCCAGATCTCATTATAGCAGTCACATAACTCTTATGCAGATTCACTTAGTTTGCAAATGTTAAAGGTTCTTCCAATGAATTCTGGAATGTCTTGGGGGTAAATTAATGTCATGTTCTGTTTGACCTGAGGGCTTGGATTCAGTCTCCTTACAAATGATAACAATGAATTGATGTATTGATCTGGGCTTCCTTAGCAAGTCTTTCACTATTGGCCTGCAACAGGGTTTCTAGTCCAAGTACTGTAAGGAGTTTAGAGGTTGGGCTATGCATTAAGGCATAGCTTTCCAAACTGTGTGTCGCAACACTTTAGTGTGTCACAACACACAGTTTGGTGTGTCGCAACACAACCCAGAAGCGGCGGCGGGGGTATGCATGACGGCGGCGCTGGGGCGTGTGCAGCGGCGGCGGTGTGTATGGAGGCGGCGGCAGTGACGATGGCAGCAGTGCGCCATCAGTGCTTCCACATTTTAGCAGAGGGCGCCGCTGCCGCCGCTGTGCACACCACCGCGTGCCCCCCGTGCCGCCCCCGCTCGCCGCCGTGCATGCCCCCGTGTGTCGCCAACGGCGGCAGTTTGGAAAGCACTGCATTAAGGGATGGTGTACAATTGTGTCTGAATGAAACTCAATAAAAGTAAATACATTCTCAAGTCAAACTCAGCTCCTGGTTAATTCATCTGTGCAGTTTTCTTGCTAAAGTTGCAGAAATGGTTTGCCATCATCTTCTGGGATATTTTTGACCCAATCTAACCAAGAGTTCTCTAATTTCAAGTTGTCCACCATCCAAGTCCTAATCAGGGCTAAACTAACTTAGTTTTTACAACCAGCCAAGCTAGGCTAGGTGCTTTCACTGGATGAGGGCTACTTTGTCTCTGTATAGACAAAGAGACCCACCCAAACATAGCATTGAACTCAGGATGCGTTAACCACCATGATCCCAAACCCTTTTCTTGATTGTTGCTTTGGATCCATTGGGTGTAAATAACCAAATATTGCCAGGGTATGGCAGAAAAAAAAACCCACCTCATTTTACTGGTCTGATGATAATGCAAGCAAGTCAGTAGTATGTGGTGCTATGTTCTACTCCTTCAGGCCAAGGGGGATGCAAAAAATGGCTCATATTTTCCTCTTGCTTTCCATTACAGTACTGACATATTTCAAGTCCCTGTCCAGCCACCTCAGGGACAGAGTTAAAGAACATTTCTCAGCTGCCTGTGCCTTGGCAACAGTCCAGGACCAGCCTCGATCTGTCAGATTCTTGCAGAAAGAGGCGGTCTCTCTTCTGCCCCTGTTCACTTACTCTTCTACCTTTTAAGCAACTGTTCTCCAGAGACAAAAGTTCTGTCCAAGTCAGTGGCCACCAGAGCAAAACTTCCAACTCTGAGTGCTGTCTGATGCTTTTCTCACTCCTCATTGGCCAAGAAGAGAAAACAACAAAAAACAGATGTGCTTGTAAAGTTTACAGTACATTCTCCCTGCCTCTCTCCCCGCTTCTTTCTTTCAACAGAGAAGAAGCCAAGCCCCAACGCAGCCCGATGCTAAGACGCCTGCAGGTTGTTGCAGCAACTTTGTTATCTGCTACCCTTGTGAGAACCAGGAACTATTCCAAGTGGGAGAAGGTCTGTGCCGTAAAATAGGGATATATATTTCTTTTTTACTGAGAAAAGAAGGTGTCCGTTTTGGAGTTTATCATTTTTGATTACGCTGAACACTCGCCCTTCTCTCCACCATGATACGGTGCTGCGGAGCACGTCCTGGATCATTCCTTGCAATCACAATGTTGTTTCTATTCAGACAGGTAAGGAAATATGTCACCTTCAGAATTCTCAGTTTCAAAACATGAATATTCCATTGAGCTTATTTTTCAGCATTTGCACTCGGTGGAACATGGTCACAAGCAGTGCTTCTTTAACTGAATGATGTACAATTCATAGATAGTTACTTTTATATGATTTGGCATGGCACGCTCGATAATCCCCTGATGTTTTTGCAAATTGGCTGTGGCTTTTCTTTTCAATTGCAATCAGAGTCAGTATGACTCAGATTTCCTATAATAGTTCATTTATTTGAACTGGTCAGCTTTGTAAATCTTATTTATCTGCTCATTTCTCTTTTGCTGCTTTCAACAATACACATGCATACTTAGACTTCGTACAACTGTTAAAGATGAGTAATTAGAATACAAATATTTTATATTTGTGTTCACTACTGAAACCTTTGCAGTGATTCACTCCCAGAGCCCATTATAATCCAGCCATTTGTTCAGACTTTCAGAAACACATGCAGATAATTTCAGGATCTTCTTTTTACCAAGTAACTGTCTTTTTTCCTAGATGTGTGCTTTAACTTAAACTCAAAAACTTAATCCACTTCTGTGGTTGTTGTCTTATTTAGATAAAATTCTGACTTAATTTTCAAACTTCTAACAAGTTTTTTTTCCACCCTTAGAACGGATAGTTCAGCTGATCTGAAAGCCTGGGTTGTAGTCAGATCTATGCCTAGAAAAAAGTTTCAGAGTGGATGATACAAAACCTTCTTCATGTTTAGAAAGGTGTTTAAGATGCTATTGTAAAAGACCCCACCACTCTTGAAACACAGTGTTAATAGATATCAGTTGGTTGAAAGGAAGGCGATCTATTGAGGATGGTTTGGTCCAGTTCTCTGAATTACTGTACTGGCAAACGGTGGCTACTGTTGGAACCCAACTTGATCTGTGGGGTCACCCTGATAGCATGAGTTATTTGAACCAAGATGTCCTTGTGCAGCAACACATGATTGTTGGCATTGCTATATTGGCAACAGCTACTATCACCAAGTAGCAATAGTCTTGTATTATTACAGGCTTTGCTGTTCTCTTGTGCTATTATGCCAGTCAACTCTTTCTTTGTTCCTATGTGCTGGGATACACAGAACACATTATACAAGTACTGGCTTAGTAGCATGCCTCAAGGGTTTAGGGCCTATACTTGAAGAGCCCAGCTCAGTGTGATGTCATTAGAGCTGAGTTGATTTTTGAGATTGATGCTCCTACCGCCACATTTTCACAATACGTGGTGAACAACAGATTATTATTTAGCCTATTTGAGTAAGTCATCCCTGCCTTCAAGAAACAGGCTGAAAATGGCACTTTATACAATTTGAGCAAAAGGTAACAAAAATCCCATTTTTTGCAGGTTGGCATCTTTGACAGGGACTCCTGTTGCTAAGCCACATTTCTTACTCAGAAAGGGATTCATTTTGTATTCAGTGCTATTGTGTAGACATTACATTTACAGTGTAAAAGTGAGACTGAGTTATAGGCAAAATCTGGATTCTCCCATCCTCCATATATTTCCTCATCTAGCTTCAAAGAGCTAATATTTCCTTTTTGATTTTAGTTGGCAGCATACATGAATACATGAATACATGAAGGGGCGTGGTGGCTCAGCGGGTAAGACGCCAGGCTTGTCGATCGGAAGATCGCAAGTTCGGAGGTTTGAATCCCTAGCCCCACGTGATGGAGTGAGCTCCCGTACTCGCCCCAGCTCTTGCCAACCTAGCAATTCGAAAGCATGCAAATGCAAGTAGATGAATCGGTACCACTTTGGTGGGTAGGTAACAGCGTTCCGCGCGCGTCATGCGTCCACATGACCACGGAAGCGTCTTCGGACAACGCTGGCTCTTCGGCTAACAAACGGAGATGAGCACCGGCCCCTAGAGTCGGACACGACTGCACAAATGTGCGGGGGGAACCTTTACCTTTTAGCAATACAAGAGATATCCAGATGCAGATGCAGAAGCAAATTATCAGAAGTATTAGGACATTTATCTTTTTTTTTTTTTGCTCTGATTCATAGAAAATTCTTTTTAAAGCAAACTTTTATCCCAAGATCACAACTCTTTCAAATCAGCAGGATATTTATTTATTTATTTATTGAGCATCCCATATCCATAGACCTCTGAGTAAGATCAATCAATAGAAAATTGTAAATTAACAATATATGAAAGTAAACATGGTTGACACCATAGAACTATCATACAGTATAATCAATAGATCCAAAAAGACTGAATCAGTGTATTTTAACTCGAGGCTTTAATATCAGTATGGATATGCAAGTAATGTAAAATTAGGCTGACCATACGTCCCATTTTGAACGGGACAGTCCCGTTTTCTAAACAATTCCCAACCGTCCTGTCGTTTTAAGAAAAATATCCATTTTGTCCTGTTTTTGAAAGTTCCTGTGGCAAAGTGCCCACCCACCCGCCCGCGCCCCCACGCCCATGCACCCGCCCCCACGCATGCGCATGCGCACGCGCACGCATGCCTGCGTACCCGCACACTTGCGCACATGCCCACTTTGTCCGGCGAGCCGTGGGTAGGTTAGGGTCCCGTTTTCCTCTCAAGGAAATATGGTCAGCCTATGTAAGATTCCATTTGAATTATTGATTCAGTAAATCAGTCCAATTCAATTTGACAGTTCATATTGATTCAGAAAAACAATTAGAGTCAAACATTTAATTCACTGGTTCAGATTGAATTGCTTTGCTCCAATTTTCAGAAGCTTAGTTTCTGAGCAGAAGCAACCAAAATAACCCAAACTGATTCAGAGGCATCTGATTTAACATGACTTAACCTGACTTTCTGACTCAATTTGGAAAGTTGATTTGAATTGCCTTCAGACTGAATCTCCACATTAAATATTTCCACAGACCTAATCATCAATGCCTGACACTCCAAGAATAGGACACCACAACCAAAAAATTCTTGTAGTTCCATGGAACGTATTGTTTTCAACAGTGGGATGTAGAAGTGAGCCACCCCCCACTCCCCCCATTCCAAGCTGCTTAGGGTTTGAAGTGTTTTCATTATCCCTCTGAGCTTGGATTAGAATAGCCTTCCTCAACCATTCCCCACCCCCCCACCCCCAAATACAGTATGTGGACTGAAGCTTCCAGAATATTTAGCAATAGGCATGCAGGCTGGGAATTCTGGGATTATAAGCCCACACCTCTGGAGGATGCCCTGGCCAAGGAAGGTTGGAATCAAAACATCTTGGGAGCCTCCAGAAGTCCCTGTAAACTTGATATTACTGTATATGGTTTCTATGTGCTCTTTCTAACTGGTATTTATAGTATTGTGCATGCTTTGAAAATGATTCGGAAGAAGTGCTTGGGACCTGAGTGCAAGAGTGCATCTTTCTGCTCTTTGTGAAAGCAACCTGACTCATGAAACCTAAGGTAATTCTTAAAGCAGCAGCACCTTTTTTCAGGCTCATGTGAAAACCTAGAAAAAAGTTGGGCTGTTTTAATGACTAGCACAGCCAGCCCAGCAATTTAGTCATCTCAGTCTTCATTATTATAGCTTCGTAGTTACCTTCAAGGAAAATGCCCTGTCAAGCACATTGCAGTGTTCTAGATAGGAATTAATCAGATCGTGACTTTCCAAGAACAGTTGGAACAAGCAAAAGACCAGCTCAAGCTCTTTGGGCCACCAAGGCTACCTGAACTTCCAGTGATAAAAACAAATAAAGGAATATTTCCAGCCTTGTAGATGCTTTTTCAGAAAGACTGTATTACTGTCAGCAGTTGTATTATTTTATTTATATTCTACCTTGTTTCCAGGAGCTCAAGGTGCCTTACATGGGGATCTCTCTTTATTTTATCCCCACAAAAACAAGCTGGTGATACAGCCGGAATCCAAAGTCATTGACTAAGTTTTCTTGATTAAGTGTAGACATGAATCTGGGTCTCCCCAATCCTAGTCCAACATCTTAACCTCTGCATCATAGTAGCTCTTTAGTTCCTGCATGTAGGGAACCCAGTGATCTTGCTGTCTCATTGGGAAATAAATACATAAATAAAAAATTTGTCTTAATTTATTGGCCCCCATCCAGACAGTGATCTAGTACCTGCACAATCTCATCTGATTCTTACATGCTTTGGGGCAAACCCCAGGGCCGAATGGACTGTTACGGATGAAGTTCAGAGAGCAGAAAACAGACCAGGCTCAGTCCATTGGAACTATTTGTTCTACCTTTTATATTTTAGGGTGAGAAGAAAGAGCCTGGAAAACAGTAATCTATATTTAATTGGGAATTAAATGGTGGGAATTTATCATCCAACAGGACTAGTCCAACTACAACTATTGCTTTAATAGTATCTTAGCAGTACTGCTTGCTTTGGCACTGTGGAATATTCTGAATTCTAACATATTTTCCCTTTTCACATTCACTAAGAATTCTAGTTAAATGGGCATTAAAGGAATCAGGGGTGTCCACAGTGTGGGTGTATCAAAATCTACAAGAATCCAGGCATGGTGTTGCAACTGACACCCCCCCCCCCCGTTTTGTATGTGCATCCTTTAAGGAGCCCGGAAAACAGAAAAAATGTGATGGCACACGTAGCTGAAGACACGGTTGGCTTGATTGTGAAGCTCAGTATATTGCATGAATCAAAAAACTTGGGCGATTCAGGATAACGTAGTACAATTATGCTCAGGTCAGTATGTTGTGTGAACACAGCCTAAGAGAGGAGCATGTAGGCGGGATAGAATACCTACTGGCAAGCAGGACTTTTCAGCCTGCATTGCCTTGGATTATTAAGGTACATTTGTATAAGTTTGTGTCAGGGTTCATGTCTATGAATCCTGCCATTAGAATTGACCATAGCATAGTGCTTGCATAGTTGTTGGGAGGGGGGATGGCAGTTGAGTGTTATGTCTGCTGGTGGAAGCTAGAAACAGCTCGGCCAAGGTCACGCACCTGCAACGGAGTGGAGATGGGACCGTTTGCTTCATGAGATCATCGTTGGTGAATTGGTGCGTAAGGGGGATGGTTAAGAGGGCATAGTTTGGCGGGAATCAGCATTCAAGTCTTTAGGAGTGCTTCAATGAACATGTATCCTTAATAAAGCTTTATCTGCATTTCAATGAATTGCATGGAGAGGTGTTTATTGGGACATTGTTGTTGAAATCATCACAGAAAGACTTGAATCTACAATCCAGTCGGTTTATCCTGAGGTTACAAGTGGTAACTCCATTTAGTGCCTCCTGAGTGAGAATCGACTCGTCCAAGCAATTTCAGCATGGAAGAATCTATGGAATGTTTCCAGGCGGGGGAAGAAGAGCAGCCAGGCACTTCTTCAGGTTTGGAAGCGATTTCCAAGGAAGAAAAAGGTACGGCTGCTGAACCCGAAGTGGCCAAGAAAAAAACCTCCAAGAAGGGGCCTCGACAGAGTGGAGTAGAGGCTGCTGAACTAGCCATGGCACGCACCCCCAGAGTGGGAGCAGAATGGTCCGTGGGAATTGGAGGTGGCATCCAGGCTGGGATGGGAAAGCGCCCGGCTAAACCCAGAGTAACCCAATCCCAGAGGATGGCTTCACTGGAAGCGAAGACTGCACGTATTGATTTTGAAATGGAGACTATTAGCCACCAACTACAAACCCTTATTCAATCAGTGCAGCAACTGGCCCTGGCTCCAAAGCAGGAAGGGGTCCCAGGGGTGGATTTACAACCTAAATTGATGGCCACGGCAGCAGAGAGCGGCACGTCCAGCGGAGAGGAAGAAGAGGAATTTTCCGGACCTGAGATGGAGGTGCCTCAACTGCCCGTAAGTGGATTACAAAGGGGCCAAGCTAGGGTGTTCGCGTTAAACAAATTGAAAATGAGATTTGATGGAGACCCAGGGAAATTGGCTTGCTTTATGACCCATGTCAGGGGTTTTATGGAGGAGTTTGAAGATTCTTTCTTAACCGAAGAGGCCAAAGTAAGGTATGTCTCAAGTTTCTTAGAAGGAGAGGCTGCTTTATGGCTGGTGGCGTTGCATGACGCCAAGTCCCCGGATTTATTGACTTTTCACAGTTTTATGCTAGCCTTGCGACGCCGATTTGAGGATACCCTCTCTAAAATGTCAGCTAAGGTGCAATTGCAGCAGCTAAGCCAGGGGAACTGGTCTGTTGCAGAATATGCCATGGAGTTTAAAAAGCTTATAGGTATGGTCCCAACCTGCCCTGAAGCTTTTCAGGTGGAATATTTCCAGATGGGGCTGAAACCAGAGATTTTAGAGATGGCAGCGGGACGAGGTGACCCTGACACCCTGGAGGAATGGATTCAATTAGCTGGCAGAGCTGAGAGCACCCAATTAAGACTGAGATCGTACAGGAAGCTGCATAGCTCGGCGAAATCCCCTCTGAGACAGCCACCGGCGAAGAAGCCAGACAGAGCAAATGCTTGGGAAGAGGAAAAAGAACGCAGAGCAAAAAGGGGCTTGTGTTTCAAATGTGGCAAAGAGGGGCATCGCATTAGCAACTGCCCTCAGAAACCCTCTGCAGTAAAAGCAAAGCCAGACAGCCAGTTTTCCAAACCATCTAAGCTACCACCACGCAAGGGGACAGCTCATGCTTTGGATGAAAGCAAGACGCGGGAATTGGTTGGGGGAGAGAACGACTCCTCTGACGAAGAATTCATGCAGCCGGCGGGAAACGAGCGATGCCTGGTTTGAAGTGCGCCGGGGGCCAGGCATTTACAGATCGGCGCTCCGATCCGCTGGTGAGTGGAGATTGTCCTACCATGCAGGTTAAGATAAAGCTTGAAACTTTAGATGGGAGGGATCAGAACAATTTGATGGCAATGCTGGACTCGGGATGCTCAAGATGTTTGATGCATCCTGCCATTGTTACAGGACTGAGGCTTAAGTTACATAAGTTAAAAGTTCCCATTATATTTTGTCAGTTGGATGGATCAGATATGAAAGGGGGTCCAGTGGAATACTATACAGAAGCCCTAAAAATGACTATTGGGACGCATCAAGAGACTATTAGGTTCATTGTGGCTCCCATTTCCAATCAGCCCATAGTATTGGGACTTAAATGGTTGAGGGAGCGTAACCCTCAGATTGACTGGGTTTCTGGAGAAATGGAATTTGCAGATGGCTCATATTTGGGGGGTGAGCGGGAAACTGCAGGACTCTGTGTGTTACGGGAGCTAGCTCAAGCAGCAGTGGCACCGTCAGTGTATGAGGAGGAGGGAGAGATTTTTGTAGAGACGGAGTCAGACCAGATGCCCCCTCATCGGAAAACAGACTGTTCTTTGCAATTGGAACCTGGGGCAGTGTTGCCTAAACCGAAGTTGTATTCAATGATTCATAAAGAACTGCAAGAGCTGAGGAATTTTATAGATAAGAATTTAAAGCGGGGATTTATTGAGCCTTCCACATCACCCACGGCAGCTCCAGTATTATTCCGGAAAAAGAAAGATGGCTCCTTAAGGCTTTGTACGGACTATAGGGGTTTGAATGCTATTTGTATTTCTAACCAATACCCGCTGCCTTTGATGAAAGACATGCTGGCTCAACTAACCAAGGGGAAAATATTCACCAAGCTGGATTTGAGAGAAGCGTATTTTAGAGTACGCATAAAAGAAGGGGATGAGTGGAAGACCGCCTTAAATTGCCAGTTGGGTTGTTTCCAATATAAAGTCATGCCGTTCGGATTAAGGGGCGGGCCTGGAGTCTTCATGAGCTTAATTAATGAGGTTCTGCATGAATTCCTGTACCAGGGGGTATTGGTATATTTGGATGACATATTGATATACACAGAGACCATGGAACAACATGTGAAACTAGTAAAAGCAGTACTCAGAAAGCTCTTAGAAAACAAGTTGTATGTTAAGTTGTCTAAATGTGAATTTCACAAAGAAAAACTGGACTTTCTAGGCTACAGAATATCTCATCAGGGCATAGAAATGGATCCCGCCAAAGTCAAAGACGTGTTGGCGTGGGAAACACCCAGAACTAAAAAGCAATTACAAGCTTTTCTGGGATTTGCAAATTTTTATCGCCAGTTTATTCCTGCTTTTGCAAAGATTGCGTTACCATTAACTGATATGTTAAAAACCAAGAAATCAGCTGATGGCGTATTAGCAAATAAGCCTCAAACGAAATTAAAATGGACGCCGGCGTGCCAAACGGCTTTTGAGCACTTGAAGCAGTTGTTCACTGCAGAACCCGTTTTAAAACATCCTGATCCAGAACGTCCTTTTGTGATCCAGACAGACGCATCCAATTCTGCAATTGGATGCATATTATTACAAAAAGACAATAATGATCAATTAAGGCCTTGTGCATATATTTCTCGTAAATTTACTGAGGCTGAACAACGTTGGTTGGTTTGGGAAAAGGAAGCTTTTGCAGTGCGACATGCTCTAGCTACATGGCGACACCTGCTGGAGGGTTCGCCTCATCCATTTGAAGTCTTTACTGACCATAAAAACTTGGAAGCACTTAAAACTCCTCGGAAATTAAATCCTAAACAAATCTGTTGGGCTGAGTTTTTCAGTAGGTTTAATTTCACTTTAAAGTATTTGCCAGCGCGAAAAAACTTTTTAGCAGATGCTTTGTCTAGGTTACCACAACATGACACTCAAACAGAACTGGTGGTATCTACAGTAATGTCTCCACAACAATTGGGATTATCAAACCAGGAGGAGCCTGGTCCTGAAAGTACTAGAGCACCTATACCTGTACAGTTATAAGGGAACGTTGCTCTCACTAGAAGCAAGGCCAAACCACGGAAAACCCCATGTGAACCTTCTCTAGAAAAAGAACTTAGGGCCGCTATAGAGACTGATGAGTGGTGGAAAGAGCACAAACAATCTTTAACTGAGACGAATGGGGTGTGGTGGAACGGAGACAGATTATATGTTCCTGAGACGGTGAGAAGGGCTATTTTACAATGTTGTCATGATAGTAAAATTGCCGGACATTTCGGATTTGTTAAAACTTTACATTTGGTTAGAAGGCAATTTTGGTGGCCAACCTTGAGGAAAGATGTTAAACAATATGTTTTGTCATGTCATGTTTGTGCATCCATGAAAAAAGCGCCCGGGAAACCTGTGGGGCTGTTGCAAACCGTGGCTGAGCCAACAAGTCCATGGAAGCAAATTTCAATGGATTTCATTGTGGATTTACCTGAGAGTAAAGGCAAAACCGTTATATGGGTAGTGACTGACTTATTCTCTAAGCAAGCTCATTTTATTCCTTGTAAAGGACTGCCATCTGCTGGTCAACTAGCAAAGTTATTCATCCTGCACATCTACCGAGCACACGGCGTCCCCTTGCGGATTATCAGCGATCGCGGAAGTCAGTTTACCGCCAAATTTTGGAAATCTTTTTTAAAATTGATTGGAACTGAGCAGGGTCTCACCTCTGGGCACCACCCCCAGGGGAATGGGGCTTGCGAACGACTTAACTCCGTATTGGAACAGTATTTACGGTGTTACATTAGTCATCAGCAAGATAATTGGGTGGAGTTGCTACCTTTTGCTGAGGTGGCTTATAATAATGCCGTTCATCAGAGCACTGGATTTTCTCCATTTAAAGTGGCTATGGGTCAGGATTTTGTCCCTATTCCTGAACTACCTGACCCTGCCATGGTTCAACAGACTGATCCTGTACTGGCGGATGAATGGATTACAAAAACACAATCAAATTGGCCTATAATGTTGAATATATTGCAGGAGGCCAAAGATTCTTACAAAACTTTTGCTGATCGTAAAAGATCTCCAGAATGGCCTTTAGTGGTGGGAGAAAAGGTTTACCTGTCTACAAAACATTTGGAATCAACTCAGCCATCCAAGAAACTGGGGCCTAAGTTTATTGGCCCTTTTCCTATTGTGAAAGTGATCAACCCGGTGGCCGCTCAGTTAGACTTGCCAAAGAACCTTCGTAGAGTGCATCCTGTCTTTCACATAAGTTTATTGAAACCTGTTAAACCTGCTCATCAATGGCATCCGGATCCAGTGACACCTCCACCTATCATGGTGGGCGATAATGAACATTTTGAGATTGTGAACATTTTGGACTCCAGAATGCATAGAGGAAAATTACAGTATTTGGTCCAATGGAAACATTTGCCTGGGGGGTTTGAGGAGTGGGTTGATAAAATCCATGTTTCAGCACCAAGATTATTGAAGAAATTCCATGATCAATTCCATGATCAATTCCCAACTAAACCTGGTTAATTGCACAATTGTGATTGATCATCTGTGATGATTTCAACAACAATGTCCCAATAAACACCTCTCCATGCAATTCATTGAAATGCAGATAAAGCTTTATTAAGGATACATGTTCATTGAAGCACTCCTAAAGACTTGAATGCTGATTCCCGCCAAACTATGCCCTCTTAACCATCCCCCTTACGCGCCAATTCACCAACGATGATCTCATGAAGCAAACGGTCCCATCTCCACTCCGTTGCAGGTGCGTGACCTTGGCCGAGCTGTTTCTAGCTTCCACCAGCAGACATAACACTCAACTGCCATCCCCCCTCCCAACAACTATGCAAGCACTATGCTATGGTCAATTCTAATGGCAGGATTCATAGACATGAACCCTGACAGTTTGCCCATTGTGTCTTCCCTTCTTCTGGGAAGCAACAGGCTCCCAGTAGTAACCTGTAGCCCTGAAGGGATTCATGCAAGGTTCATAGTTGGTCCATAGCCTTGAGTTGGTAAAGCTTACTGAGTTCAGGGTGTTGGATGGGGGAAAAAGTCTCTGTAGGAAGCTCAGAATTGGGGGAGCGGGTACTTGAAAACAGAGAAGGGAAGGCTGTGTAACTATTCTATCTACTTTTCTTACTCAGTTGTATCTATTCATCTTAGCAAAGTTGAAAGGTTTACTTTTCTTGATATTTTTTGTTTGCCATTCCAATGGCCCTTGTTTGTCTAACGCAGAAACATTCTTAAGTCAAACATGGCATAGTGTTCCAGAATGCAACTTGGAAAGTCTCCTTTAACTTTTGGTTTGTGGCTATGCTGGGAGATGAGATTGCCACACTTTCCCCCCATCTGGTTCACCAGCCCCCTTGCCCTCAGGGAACAAGTGGCAAATTCAGCAACATGGTGACTGAGTTCACATAACACGCTTAGCCATAGCTGGCCATAGTTTATGAAATTAACTCAGTTTTCTGGGATTGAATGATAAACCAACCACTTGAACAACATCCTGGGCTGCAATGTGGGTGGCTTCTTTTGGTTCTGTGTGCTGTGTAAATATAGCCACTTAAAGATACTGGCTTGAGTAATGTTAACTTTTTTTTCTGGATTGAAAACCAGTACATTAATCTACCAGGAGACTCTGTTTCAAAGGGTCCCTGCGCATTATCCCCCACAAAGGAAAAGCAACTGAGGGCGGGTGGTGGGAAGCACTCTGAGCAGAGAAAAGACCAGCAGAGAAAAGAGCTAAGAACCCACACTTCTAAGTAGTTTTTCTGCTCTGAACTGAAACTACCACTGTTACATTTTGGGGGGAAAAATATCAAAAGCCCATTGGGAAAGGGGGGGGGGAAACCCCTAGAAATGACTGATGAATCTCACATATAGCATGTGCAAATAAGCTGAGGTCCATGACTAACAGAATTTTTTGAGTTTCCCTTTCAAGGTCCCCACTGTTTATTTTAAAGCCAAGTTGTGCCTTAAGTTCAGTGTATTTCTTTTAAAAAACCACACAGCAATGCACATGCGTAACCTCCATTCCTTTGTAGGGTTCATTGACCAACAAAACTCTTATCATTGCTTACATTGGGAAGGAACAAGCGGAAAGAGTAGGAAGAACCCAAGTGAATCCAGCCTCTAGAGAAGGATTACTTTCTCACGGCTCATGTAAATAACTGTGTACCATCGCCCACATAACTGCGCCGTTGATGAACAACAAGCCCAACTGGTGGATTGACCCCCCTCCCCACCGTCAACTAATAATACTAAGGATTGATAAGTTGCCAGAAGAGATGCAGAAGAGACTGGAAGCCTTCTTTGACTGGCGACATGTTTCTGCCTCCCTCATCTGCCCCAGATGGGTTGGCAGAAAAATGAACACGAAACAATAGCAGCAAAAGGATAGGATGGCCTCTAGAAGCAATCTAGAGAAGAAAGCTTTGTTATGGGGAGTCCCATCAAAGGCTGAGAAGAGGTGTTAACAGGTAGTGGCTTTTCTGACTAGGGAATAAGAGAAGATGTAGCTCAGCACACCTGGAGGCCACAGGTTGGTGAAGGAGGTGATAGATCTTTCATGTGAAGTATTTGTCTTGTGCTTTATTGTACGTGCCTGCAGAAATGGATGATATGTTTGCCCTCCAGAATTAATTTCCACCCAATAAACAGCATCCCATAAAGCTGGAAACAGTTGGCCAAAGGGATTAGAAGTTCATGATACAAAGCTTGGAGGATGTTTGGATGGGAAAAAAATGGGAAAGAGAATTCAACCAATACCCTGTGATTCTGATTAAGAATTTCATGGCCAGTTCAGGAACATATATTTCTGACTTGCTGAAGCAAAGGCAGGCATTTGCTCATATTTCTTGCCAGTATATGGGATTTTGGCCAAGTTGCTAACAACTCACATGATGTGAAGAGCATTAACTCAGCCAAGTGAAAAATGGCTCTACCCTGGAATGGTTTTCTGTATGGGCAGTCACTAAAGACAGCTTAGAAGCTTTGGCTTCTATTCCAAAGGCTGACCTGACAACTTGGGCCCCTGTCAAGAAGCAACCAATATGCCATTTTTGGTTAACATAGTACAGTATAGTATATGAGAGTATACTATATATAGTATAGTATACGAGAGCTAGTTTGGTCTAGTGGTTAAGGTGCTGGGCTAGAAACCAGGAGCCTGTGAGTTCTAGTCCCACCTCAGGCATGAAAGCCGGCTGGGTGACCTTGGGCCAGTCTCTCTCTCTCTCAGCCCAACTCACCTCACAGGGTTGTTGTTGTGGGGAAAATAGGAGGAGGAAGGAGTATTAGGTATGTTCACCGCCTTGAGTTATTTATAAAAATAATAAAGGCGGGATACAAATTAAATAAATAAATAAATAGAAATTTATCTGGATAATTCTTGCTCCTATATTGATATTGTGAAATAATCACAAAGATGTATGAAATCGACACGGTGATCACGTGTGTTTTTCAATGGCAGATCAAAGCCTGTCTGCTCTCCCAGGCTTTGAAATATTCTATTTTTTGTCCCCACAGTGCACTTTATGGCACTTTAAATTTTTGGATTAATATATATATTTTATGCAGGGTTGATGTTGTCATATTGGGTCTTTTTATTCTGATTTCATTATCTTTTAATGATACTCTTTAAATAACACTGTATATGTCTACAGCCATCTGTTAAAATAAATGGCAGTGGAATCCAGAACCTGATGAAGGAGAAATCTTACTTAATTCACAGAAAAGTGCCATGCTGACATGGGGCTTTAATGTTGACATCATGCCTGCCATCTTGCAGATTTTGACATCTCCCCTAACATGGTCCTGCTTGTGAGTGGGCAGTTTTCTCAATAAGGGGAAATAAGAAGTGTAGTCTGTTAAAAATCTGTGTCGGTCCTTTTAAATTTGTTCATAAATTATCTTAATTTAGGGGTAAGCGGTGATATGGCCAAGTTTGTATAAGATACCTAAGTATTCAGATTGATGGTACAAACAAAATAAGATTGTGAGGTCCTCTAGAACAGAGCTTTCCAAACTGTGTCGCGACACAAAAGTGTGTTGCCACACACAGCGTGGTGTGTCACCACACCACCTGGAAGCGGGGCGAGCGCGTGCACGGCGGCAGCGGCAGCGGCGTGGGATCAGTGCTTCTGCGTTTTAGTGAGGGCTGCTGCTGCCGCCGCCGTACACACGCGCACCACCGCACGCCCCCCCCGCACCGCCGCCGTGTGCATGCGCGCCACCGCCGCGCTGCTGCCGCCACCACTGGTGTGTCGCCAGCGGCGCCACTTTGGAAAGCCCTGCTCTAGAAGGTTCTCTTTAAACTGGGTGAATCTGGTTGACTAATCAAATGGCAAATTCAATTCAATTTAAGTTAAGTTTAAAGTAATGCACATTGGAGTAAAAATTCCTATTTTACATATATACTAATGAGATCTGAGGTGTCTGCAACTAACCAAGAAAAAGTTTTTGCGGTCAACTGAATGGGCAGCAGCTGTGAAAAAGGCAAATTCTGTGCTGGGGATCATTAGGAAAGGCAATAAAAATCAAATGGCCAACATTGTAATGTCGTGTGTGTGTGTACGTGTACGTACATTGCAATTTTCCAGCTGTATTATATCCAAATGTGTATGTCTCTCTCTGTCTCAGTGTGTGTGTACGTGTACGTACACACACACTGAGAGAGAGAGAGACATACACATTTGGATATAATACAGCTGGAAAATTGCATAGATGTAATCAAAATGTTTAGGGGGTTCAAACGCTTTCCTTGTGAGAAAAGGAAGCAAAAAGGGAGTACATTTGGAACTTAACGGTGACTGAGAGACATGGTCAAGATACAGAAAATCACTCAAGGCATGGAGGAAGTATGCAGAGAGTTTTTCTCTGCCTCTCAAAAACTGGGGCCAAAGGTCCCCCAAAGAAGCTGATTGGGATGAAATTTAGAATAGTCAGAAGGAAGTACTTCTTCACACACCATATAATTAATCTGTGAAAATAATTGTTACCAGACGTGGTGATTGCCACTTAGATGGATGGCTTTAAAAGGGGGTTGGGTAAATTCATGGAAGACAGTTCTATCCAGGGCTAATAGTTTTGAAGTTTCAGTATCACTCCTAGTTGTGGGCAGCAGGCTACCAAATAGCTATTGCAAGGGAACAAAAGTGGGAGTCTCCATCTCTTATTTTATGTATCCCCGAGGCCTCTAGTTGGTCACTCTAAAAAAATAAAATGTTTGACTAGGATGGGCCTTGGCCTGATCCAGCAGGTTTGTTTCTTTGTTTTTTGGAAGGACCCTTCTCTATGATGTTGTTCTTAGTGTTTGCCTCACTTGGTAGCAGGTTCTTTGCTACTGCACCCACCTAGTTCATGCAGCAAAGCTATCAATGCATGATGCAACAAAAGGTTTTTGAGTTGCCACCAGCTTGTCACAGAGCCTGATGCTGATTAGGGCTGAGGGTGTGACTGGCCTGAGGCCATTTAGCTGGCGCCTGGGCCTAAGAGAGGACTAGAACCCGGATCCCCCTTCTCCCAGTCTAGTTCCTTAGCCACTAACACCATGCTGTCTGTCCGAAGGGCTCTTAACTATACAATGCAGAATAGTAGTTGACTGAAGTAGATACAGACCTTTAACCAAGATATTTCATTTTTACTCAGTAAAAATCTACAAAATATCTTAGGGAAGAGCCACAGGTGTTAAATCAATTTATTACCCTGGAATGTAGATGTCTGTAGTTACTTTTTACTAAAATATATTTCCTTACCAGGTTGCATCTCAGACACGAGTCTGTAACCCGGGTAGTGACAATTTGTCATATGCCATTATTTAAAACCAGAGGTTATAGCAGGCAGACTCATATGACAAACAACACAGATGGGAAAGTTTGACCAAAAACATCACTCATCAACTCTGCAAAACCGCTACTGTCACAAAACACAGATCATATGTTACGTTGATTATAAATAACCGGTTTCCATTCCTTCTATTAAGTGGGCCTGCTATATTTATGTCACATCCTGATTTATTCATTTTCCATGTCAACAGCACAAAGAGTGAAGTACCAAAAAGAAATATGGTCCCTCAAATCAATCTATTTGATTGCATGGTTCATTCTGTTTTAAAATTAGGGCCTCAATTTGTATATTATCCAACCATTGATATCTATGTCTACTTTTCAGACTTAAGTCAGTTTAAAATTATAATAGATTCTCATCATGGAAATGCCAGTGATGTGGAGGGGGTTCATAACTGTTTTACTAGATGTCTCTAGCTTCTACACATAATTACATTTTTTAATCTGGTGTTCTCTACACATAACTCTTATAAGCTGAACCTTGTGAAATTGATACCTGTTTAAACATACATCATCTAACTGTTTAAACATGCATCATCAGCAAACAACAACCCAATCAAGGTACTACCAAGGAGAGTACAACACCCCCACCAACACAGGCAGGACAAGCCAGGGTATATAAACAGAGAGCAAGTTCCACTCCCTTTTCGCACTGAAGATGTTGCCTAGCCTGGCAATGAAACGTCTGCAAGAAAACAACAAGGCTCAGAGAGCACCATGGACTCCATACATCATCTAGCCCGCTGCTAACGAGAGAATTCATATTAACTTAGTTCAGTGTTTCTGAACTTTTTTTTCATTATTGCCACCCTGAGTCAGGACTCATAGCAGAGATAGTAATGCAACGTCTAGAAAGGATAGCACTCCCACACATACAACCCAAAGTATGGATCCGGTATGTAGATGACACCTTCGTCATAATAAAAAAGGATCAACTGGAGGAAACACATGAAGCCATCAACAACATCTTCAAAGGAATAAAATTCACAAGGGAAGAAGAAAACAACAACACACTACCCTTCTTGGACATCCTCATCAGTAGAGGAAATGATGGCATTCTAGAAACACAAGTCTACCGGAAATCTACCCACACTAACCAAGTGCTCCACTATCAAAGCAATAACCCAACCTCACACAAGAGGAGCTGTGTAAGAACACTATTCAGATGAGCACAAACACACTGCAGCAACCCAGAACACCAGAAAAAGGAAACAGACCACTTATATAGCATCTTCCAGCAAAATGGATATCCACACAACTTTATCAAAAAGTGCCTGACCACTCAACCCAACACAGCAAAACCAACAGAAGCTATGAAAAGGATTACACTGCCATACATCAGAAACATCTCAGAAACTACTAATAGACTGTTACATCCACACGGCATCACTGTAACACACAAACCAACCAAAACCCTTCAGAACATTGTAAGTAAACCAAAAGACCCAGTAGCCCAAAAAGAAAAGAAAAAAAGAAAAAAAAGAAAAAAAAAAGAAAGAAAAAACAGGAGTTATCTACAACATACAGTGTAAGGACTGTAACAGCCATTATGTAGGACAGACTGGCAGAAGACTAGCAGAACGCATCCACGAACACCAACTAGCAGTCAGAAGACATGATGAAAACTCCTTAATCTCACAACACATGGACAGACTTAACCATACTTTCAACTGGGAAACTGTGAGCATATTAGACCAGGCCAAATCCAAAAATGCTAGAGAATTCCTGGAAGCTTGGCACTCAGACAAAGCAGCCATCAACAGACACATAGAGGTTAACAACATTTACATACCATTCATAAGAGACAATAGAATAGCCAGAAGACCAGAACACCCCTGGGCCAGCAATCAACAACAAGATATGCATAGATTAACAGCAAGATTAGCAGCAGAGGAGCAATCAAACAACACAATAGACCTTAATCAAGGAACTATTAACTCAGTCAATCACCCAAACAGCACACAACAGCCCAATCAAGGAACTACCAAGGAGAGTACAAGACCCCCACCAACACAGGCAGGACAAGCCAGGGTATATAAACAGACAGCAAGTTCCACTCCCTTTTCGCACTGAAGATGTTGCCTAGCCTGGCAATGAAACGTCTGCATGAAAACAACAAGGCTCAGAGAGCACCAAAGACTCCCCAGTTCAACCATGAGCTACAAATATTCTCTTCGACTGAGTCTTTTTAAATACTTTTTCCTAATCACCCGCCCATGAAATTTGAATATCATAGATGTGCTATATCTCTGTTTTTGTGCTGTATCTACAGTATATCTGTGCTTTATATGTTGGTTGATTGATTGTGTGCCATCAAGTTGGTGTTGACTCTTAGTGACCACATAGATAAATTTTCTCCATGTTGATCTGTCCCTAACTTGGTCCTTCAGGTCTTCCAATTTTGCCCCCATTGCCAGTATAACTGAGTCCATCCAACTTGCTGCTAAACATCCTCTTTTTCTCATTCCTTTCACCTTTCCCAGCACTAGAGCCTTTTCCAGAGAGCTTGGTCTTCACATAATGTGTCCAAAGTAGAATAATTTAAGCCTGTTATTTGTGCCTCGAGTGAGAACTCTGGGTTGATTTCTTTGATGATCCATTTGTTTGTTTTCTTGGCTATCCACAGTATTCTCAGGACCAGCACCAAAGTTCAAAAGCATCAATACTCTTCCTATCCTGCTTCTTCAGAGTCCAACTTTTGCTTCCATAGAGGGTCACAGAGAATACTATGGCTTGCACTATTCTGATCTTTGTAGCTATAGACAAATCACGACATCTGTCTATCTTTTCCAAGGACTTCATGTCTGTTCTACCAAATCTGTGACAAATGTCTTGATTACTTGTTACTTTTGTTGTTGTTTATTCGTTCAGTCGTTTCCGACTCTTCGTGACTTCTTGGACCAGCCCACGCCAGAGCTTTCTGTCGGCCGTCACCATCCCCAGCTCCCCAATGGTTGAGTCCGTTGCCTCCAGAATACCATCCATCCATCTTGCCCTTGGTCGGCCCCTCTTCCTTTTGCCTTCCACTTTTCCTAGCATCAGCTTCTTCTCCAGGGTATCCTGTCTTCTCATTATGTGGCCAAAGTACTTCAGTTTTGCCTTTAATATCATTCCCTCAAGTGAGCAGTCTGGCTTGATTTCCTGGAGTATGGACTGGTTTGATCTTCTTGCAGTCCAAGGCACTCTCAGAATTTTCCTCCAACACCACAGTTCAAAAGCATCTATCTTCCTTCGCTCAGCCTTCCTTATGGTCCAGCTCTCGCAGCCATAGGTTACTACAGGAAATACCATTGCTTTAACTATGCGGACCTTTGTTGTCAGTGTGATGTCTCTGCTCTTAACTATTTTATCAAGATTTGCCATTGCTCTCCTCCCAAGAAGTAGACGTCTTCTGATTTCCTGGCTGCAGTCAGCGTCTGCAGTAATCTTTGCGCCTAGAAATACAAAGTCTGTCACTGCCTCCACTTTTTCTCCCTCTATTTGCCAGTCATCAATCAAGCTCGTTGCCATAATCTTGGTTTTTTTGAGGTTTAACTGCAACCCAGCTTTTGCACTTTCTTCTTTCACCTTCGTCATAAGGCTCCTCAACTCCTCCTCGCTTTCAGCCATCAAAGTGGTATCATCTGCATATCTGAGATTGTTAATGTTTCTTCCAGCGATTTTAACTCCAGCCTTGGATTCCTCAAGCCCAGCATGTCGCATGATGTGTTCTGCATACAGGTTGAATAGGTAGGGTGAGAGTATACAACCCTGCCGTACTCCTTTCCCAATCTTAAACCAGTCCGTTGTTCCGTGCTCTGTTCTTACCGTTGCTACTTGGTCGTTATACAGATTCCTTAGGAGGCAGACAAGATGACTTGGTATCCCCATACGACCAAGAACTTGCCACAATTTGTTATGATCCACACAGTCAAAGGCTTTAGAATAGTCAATAAAACAGAAATAGATGTTTTTCTGAAATTCCCTGGCTTTCTCCATTATCCAGCAGATATTGGCAATTTGGTCTCTAGTTCCTCTGCCTTTTCTAAACCCAGCTTGTACATCTGGCAATTCTCGCTCCATGAATTGCTGGAGTCTACCTTGCAAGATCTTGAGGATTACCTTACTGGCATGTGAAATAAGTGCCACTGTTCGATAGTTTGAACATTCTTTAGTGCTTCCCTTTTTTGGTATGGGGATATAAGTTGATTTTTTCCAATCTGATGGCCATTCTTGTGTTTTCCAAATTTGCTGGCATATGGCATGCATCACCTTGACAGCATCATCTTGCAAGATTTTAAACAGTTCAGCTGGGATACCATCGTCTCCTGCTGCCTTGTTATTAGCAATGCTTCTTAAGGCCCATTCAACCTCACTCTTCAGGATGTCTGGCTCTAACTCACTGACCACACCGTCAAAGCTATCTCCAATATTATTATCCTTCCTATACAGATCTTCCGTATATTCTTGCCACCTTTTCTTGATCTCTTCTGCTTCTGTTAGGTCCTTACCATCTTTGTTTTTGATCATACCCATTTTTGCCTGGAATTTACCTCCGATGTTTCTAATTTTCTGGAAGAGGTCTCTTGTCCTTCCTATTCTATTGTCTTCTTCCACTTCCGCACATTGCTTGTTTAAAAATAATTCCTTATCTCTTCTGGCTAACCTCTGGAATTTTGCATTTAATTGGGCATATCTCCCCCTATCACTGTTGCCTTTTGCTTTCCTTCTTTCTTGGGCTACTTCCAGTGTTTCAGCAGACAGCCATCTTGCCTTCTTGGTTTTCTTTTTCTTTGCGACGTTTTTTGTTGCCGCCTCCTGAACAATGTTGCGAACTTCTGTCCATAGTTCTTCTGGGACCCTATCTACTAAATCTAGTCCCTTAAATCTATTCTTCACCTCCACTGCATATTCCTTAGGAATATTAGTGAGCTCATATCTAACTGATCTGTGGGTCTTCCCTATTCTCTTTAGTCTGATTCTAAATTGTGCAATAAGAAGTTCGTGATCTGAACTACAGTCAGCTCCAGGTCTTGTTTTTACCGACTGTATAGAGGTCCGCCACCTTTGGCTGCAAAGGATGTAGTCAATCTGATTTCGGTGCCGACCATCTGGTGAAGTCCATGTATAAAGTCGTCTTTTAGGTTGTTGGAAGAGAGTGTTTGTTATGCACAGTGAGTTGTCTTGGCAAAATTCTATCAGCCTATGTCCTGCTTCATTTTGTTCTCCCAGACCATGCTTGCCTGTAATTCCAGGTGTCGTCTGACTACCCACCTTAGCATTCCAGTCTCCTGTAATGAAAATAACATCTCTTTTTGGTGTATTATCCAGTAGGTGCTGCAGATCCTCATAGAACTGATCTACTTCTGCTTCTTCAGCATCTGTGGTTGGGGCGTATATTTGGATCACTGTGATGTTAAATGGCTTACCCTGAATTCGAATTGAGATCATTCTATCGTTTTTTGGATTGTATCCAAGCACTGCTTTAGCCACTTTATTATTAATTATGAAGGCTACTCCATTTCTTCTGTGGTCCTCTTGTCCACAGTAGTAGATCTGGTGGTCATCTGATGTGAAGTGGCCCATCCCAGTCCATTTCAGTTCACTGACACCTAAAATGTCTATATTTAATCTTGACATCTCACCAATAACCACATCCAATTTGCCCTGGCTCATAGATCTTACATTCCAGGTTCCTATGGTGTGTTGATCTTTAGAACATCGGATTCGTCATTCACCACCAGCACCGTTGGCCGCTAGCCATCCTTTCGGCTTTGAGCTAGCTGCGTCATCACATCTGGGGCTAGTTGAACGTATCCTCTGTTCCTCCCCAGTAGCATTTTGACCATCTTCCGACCTGGGAGTCCCATCTTCCGATGGTATACCGACATATATTTGGTTGTACTGATCCATTTAGTTTTCACGGCAAGAATACTGGGGTGGGTTGCCATTACCTTCCCCAGGGATCGTATTTAGTCTGACCTCTCTGCCACGACCTTCCCGTCTTGGGTGTCCCTTCACAGTTTAGCTCATGGTTTCATTGAGGTGCTCAAGCTCCAGCACCACGACAAGGTAACGATCTCCTTTGCTGGAGACTTGTTACTTTACTGTTGAGCTTTATACATACTTACACTTTTTATTTAATGCAGGGTTAAGAATGACTAAATATAATTTTTAAGTTAAAAGTTAAACATTAAAAGTAATTAACCTTTAACTTAACTTTATAACTGTATTTGCTGGGTAACTTTTAATGTAATTTATTTATTTATATAAATTGTAATGTATCAAATTACATATGCAAATTAGCACTTTATATAAATACGTAATAATAATAGCATAATCAATTTTTTTAAAAAAATCATTCAAAACTGTTATTTTTCCAGCAAAAGTAAAACAATTGAAAAATTAAATTAATTTCTTAAACATCATTTTTTTAGTGAACTTTTAACTTTTGCTTGAAATGAGAAAATAACATTTAAGTTAACTAGTTTACAAAAGAAAGTTGCATACCGAAGAACGATTCAATGGGATCCCTGAGCTTGATGTTTTAAAACTAAAAGTTCAATGTTCGGTATGATGTTAGTAAGGTTAATTCTAATGTCTCCTCTTGAATATATATCAATTCTGTGTATTTCCTTTGTTAATATATTAACATGAAATGAAAGCCAGTTGGGTGACCTTGGGCCAGTCACTCTCTCTCAGCCCAACTCACCTCACAGGGTTGTTGTGGGGAAAAGAGGAGGAGGAAGGAGTATTTGGTATGTTCGCCACCTTGAGTTATTTATAAAAATAATAAAGGCGGGATAGAAAATAAATAAACAAACAAACAAACAAATAAATATTATTTACTCAGCTAAAACCACTTTCAACCATATAAGATGTTGGAAAACAAAGAAGTATTCTTGCCATTTCAGACCACAATAAACAACATCTACAAAGCAGCCTATGAGAGCCATTAGGCATGGACAGGGTACCTCTTGCAATATGACTTCGAGATAGAGCCACCCACTGAAAGTCCTCCAATCACAGCCATCTATTCACTGTAGTTTTGTACTGCTGATCTTGCATACATTTTGTGTATCTTTCATGAACTCAATGCTGCAGCAATATCAATGCTGCTCGTGTGGTACCCAAGAAAACCCAACAAAAGGAATTAAATACTAAAAAATAAGATTTTGTTGGGTAGGGTTGAGCTTTGGAGGGCCACAAACCATTGTAATATCTAAGATTTTCTTTTGCCCTCCAAGAACCATTTTTTGCCCCCTTGGGGGGCAGTATCACCCCCATTGAGAATACAGAACTTAGTTCAATGGTTCTATGTATTCTTATTACACTAAATGGATATTCCACTTTTGCAGAAGCTAGTATTTACACTTGCATAGTAGAATTTAGAAAAATATATTTATATTGAGGATTTTTAAAAAGTGTATTTTCTGTACAGTTCTATTGCATCCAAAAGCTGAAGGTCACCAACATTTTCAGGCAGTTTAGGAGTTCTGATGTATTTAAAAGAGGCTAGATAAATTAATGGTCTATAACATTATCTATACCTACTTATCACAACATAAGCAGGTTCATACTACTTTTTTTTCCAATCCATTCAATCATGTCCAGTTCTCGGAGACTGCCTGGACAAGTCCCTGCAGTTTTCTTGGCAAGGTTTTTCAGAAGTGCTTTGCCATTGCCTCCTTCCTAGGACTGAGAGAAAGTGACTGGCCCAAGGTCACCCAGCTGGCTTTGTGCCTAAGCCAGGACTAGAACTCACGGTCTCCTGGCTTCTGGCCTGATGCCTTAACCACTACACCAAACTGGCTCTTTCATACTGCATACTAAGGCATAAATATGTTCTGTTTGTTGTTGTTTTAGCATAATATGTGAATGGAGTCATGAATAAACCACAATTTGCTTTAAGGCAGTAACTCCCAGTTTAAATATATTTTTGTTGCAGTGTTGGCATGGTTTGGGTGTGCTTTCCTGCCTAAATTCTGGTTTGTCTTTGTCCCTGTTCAGTCATCTTACCACATTATATACATGCAAGTAGTAGAATGTATTTTATTTATTCTGTTTTTTTAGTATTTATAGCCTATCCCACTCTGAAAGGACACTGGGTGGCATAGAACATCAAAAAAGAAAAAATCCAAATAAATAAACCAGTAAATCAGAACAATGTCAAAACCAAAAAATAATCACTAAAAGCAAAAGTAAAACTGCAAGATAGGCATCCAGAGTCAATCAGCTGGAGCTGAAAGCACATCTCGAAATAAGACTATTTTAACCTGTTTCTGAAATTGCAGCAAGGTGGAGCTGCATGTTCTTCTGGGATGGAAGATTCCATAAGGTAGGGGCAGTTGCATAGAAGCTTTGCCATCTCAGCCCCACCCCGCGGACGTCACTAGGGGAGGGAAACTTCCACAGGCCCTCTCTGGATGACCAGACTGGAATTAGATCAATACAGGTAGTCCTTGTTTAACGTCCACTCGTTTAGCAACCATTCAAAGTTACGCCGGTGCTGAATGAGGGGTACTTACAACTGGTCCTCATAGTTGCGGCTGTTGCAGCATCCCCGTGGTCACGTGATCGCAATTCGGGCAACCAGCTCACAATTACGATTTTGCAGTGTCCCGTGGTCACGTGATTGCCATTCACTGCTGGCTTCCAACAAGCAAAGTCAATGGGGAAGCTGGCAGGAGGTCACAAATAGCAATCATATGACTGTGGGATGCTGCGACTGCATGGGATTGTCATAGGATAATAAACTACTGTCATAAGTCGGCATGGTCACGTGACATCATGCCTTGCGACTACGTCACTTAGCAAAGGAGTTCCCGGTCCCAGTTACCAACGGTAAGCAAGGACTGTTAGAGATCGGGTTTCAACCAAGCACATCTCACACACAGGCTTGAAGGAGGAGGCAGCCTCTGCTGTAACCTGATCTTACTTGCTTTGTGTGGGAGGGGCTGAATCCCAGTTCCCTGTTCCCTGCTCTTCCTCTCTTTCTGCTCGGATCTCCTACCAAGGAGCATGGCAGCTATGGCTGCTGCCACATGTTGATCATACTTCCATCCAGGTGGGCCACATTAGAAGCATGTGGGTTTGGTCAGAACCTTCTTGCTCGCACGCATAGACTGTTTCTACTAAGGAACTGTGAGTTACAATAACATTGTAAACTCTTTTTTATGTTACTTTACATTAATGTGTGAAGTGTGTTTATTTTGTGTTTTGAACTGATTAAGCCTTGTGCAAGTTTATGGGAATGCTTCTACTCTGCTACATACTAAGAAGCTGCGTGGAGTTCTGGTACTACCATCCCAGAATTCCTACAAGGTCTACCTGTGAAAGAATCTGTGACTTGCACAATGTTTTCTCCTGGTTTCAGAGACATCTTGCCTCTGTACTTCCATTTTGTGGGCAGGAAGTATGCTTTCATGTCCCGCTTGTGGGCTTCTCAGAGACATCCAGTTGACCACAGTACAAAACAAGAAGCAGGTTCCCCACCCCCACCCCCCACTGACAGTGTGCAGACAAGTCCCTTGAGGAAAGGTTGGGATGAAATGACATTGCTGGTAAATCAAAAGGCATCAGAGGAAGATACAGAGGTGGCAGCAGAAGTTCAATCTCTTGAGCTGCCTGACCAGTGGTATTGACAATGTGTCATCTCAAATAGTATTGGACAGCAAAGAGAGGTATGTTTGAACTGTGCAAATACTGCAGACGCTGTCTCATTTAAGCTTAGCCTCTCCACTTTAGCTGTCTCAGTCTGTCATATTGTAACGTTCTGTTTCATGTCAGATGTTAAAAGTCAGCCATTTTGCTCAGCTGCCATAGTGTCTAATGGGATACGCAAAGCTTATGTGTCAAAAATTCAGCAGCTGGCAATTAACATGTCCTGCTTACTTCATTGTTCAAAGGTTGCAAGGGTAAATCTTTTCACAATAGCATAGTGGAGAACTGAAGGTTGTCATTGTGGGTACTCAAAACTTCATTTAACAGGCAATTGGCAGGATCCTGTTCTGAAATGCCAGATACTAAATGTTTTCTTTACTTACAGGTCAAAGGAAACTTTGAGCAAACCAAAACTAAATGGCTTAGGTATAAAGACGCATGTTTGAAGAGGCTGAATGAATCTACAATCAGCACGGGTAAGGTACAAATCCATCTTCCACTGCCCCACTGCCCATGTGAACATAAGAGCACTTACATGTCCCCACAGAGGCTTCAGGCTTCCAGTGGTCTCCACACATTGAGGCAATGGGCTTCAGAAGTCAATCAGCTCACCTGGGGCTCCAGAGCAAACATGGAGAAGACAGATTTGTTGTTGTTTTCCTCTTCACCTGTAGGGCGAGCAGTTCTCCCTTGCTGGGAACATCTGCCTTGACACCTCCTGGTGCCCTGGATTTCTCTCCCTTCTTGTAGGAAAGCTATTGTGGAGCTCTGTGGTCATTTGCCCTGTTGCTTCCTGATGCTCAGAGATGGCCTTGCTACTCAGGGTAGGGGTAGATTTTTGTTTGTTTCTTTTCTCCTCACTGCCAAAAGTACACATGGTGAGAAAAGAACAAGGGGGTGGGGTGGGGAAGGTTTTGATTTTGTCTAGCTTTTTTGTGGGGGGGGAGGGGGACCCGTATTAGCTAGCAGGAGGAGATGCTGTTGCTGGCTCAAGGCAAGAAAAATGAGGCCAAATGGCAAAGCATCACAGAAGCATGAAAAAAACTACCAGTGGCTATTATCACTGGTGCATCTGGCAGTGGCATGGAAGGGATGTAAGAACGGAGGTAGTTTGTTATGAGGTTTATAGATGCTTTCCTATGGTATGGAAGGAAACAGCTCAGTAGTAGTACAGGATGTCTTGTATGTAAAAAACAGCAGCTTCAGCAGCCGGTGCTGTTGGTAGCCTATAAGGTGGAGCAAAATACACAATAATGTAATATTATAATGCTCCTTATCCATTAGATCAAGCTATCTGAAGTTGCCACATAAGGAAAACTATAGCTCAACAGCTTGTGTGCCCATATGTGTAACTTTCTTGCAAATGAACATGATCTTGGGGTCGAAGAGCTCCGCTGTATTGTTACTGAAGCAGGCTTGGGCAGGGCTGACCTGTTTTTCTCTTCAACTAAAACATGTCATGTGGGGAGCATGACAAACCCTGTCTTACTGAGATGGCAGAGAGAATCTTGGGATAGTGTACAAGCTGGCTTTTCTGACATGTTTTATGAGTTGGCTTGAATGAATAGTTTTCCTTGGGTTCAATTTTAAACCAATCCTCTGTGTGACCTCTGAATGATCTCAAGTTTTCCCCAAATCACTAATCTGAATTATCACATCATTCTGTAATTCTTCAGACATTAAAGTCCTTTAACTTTTCACTCCTTTCTCAGTCAGTGGGCATCTCCTGTCCATACAGTTAAAAATCTTCCCCTAAAATAAGGGCTTCCAGTACCATCATAAGTATCTTCAAGCCAGTCAGGATTTGGAAATATAGCAAAAGATCGGGTGCAGGGAAGCAGACGGATCTCATGTGGTAAAATCTTCCCTAAAACGTATGTGAAACTTTCCAGTAGTACAATTTTTTACTTGCCCATTGTTTTATTTGACTCCATATCACTTCTATTCTATACTGCCTTTATTTTCTTCTATTCCCCCATCCTGCACTCCTTGTTGCTTTGTCTTCTTTATATTGTGTATCAGAAACCTGTATGAGATCCTGCACACACCCTCTTTTCTTCCACTTAATGTATCTTCTACACTGGGACGTCCAGGGGAGGTATGACGAACTGAAGACGGCTCTGTGAAAGTGGAGCCGATGACCGTGGCAAAGACCAAAGAAGCGGTGAGAAGACCAGTCCCTTGGAACCTCTCTGGATAAAAAGAGGACAGGAGATCACCTACATGCACCCCGGATAGCTGTTCCCCACGAGGAGACCTCAGGACAGCGGTTTTCTGCGGGTATGAGTGCTGGGAGACGACAGGATTAGCCATCTTGCTCACGGCTGCTTTTAAAGGACACTAAGTTTACAAACCTCACTTTCTCATCACTTTTGGAAATTGCTGAATAACTATTTCTAAGCTATTAGAGACCTTGGAAAGATAAGTTTGAAAACGCCGGGTGAGTCTGCCTTTAATCCTGATTTTTAATCATAAACTTAAGAATTTAAAGAATCTGAAATAAACAACAAAAATATAAATAAGCTTTTGATCCTAGAAAGTTATAAATGGATTAAGGGTCCAGATAACTTTGGAATATTGAAATTTTTACAACAAGATTTTGGGATTAATTATAAAGTACAAACCACTTCTTGTGGGAAATAGATCCTGTTTTGGGTTTTACAAGATACAACATAGATAAAGAATTTCATGATTTCCAAAACTGGACACTAGAGGGGACTAAAGATTTTAGGTAGAGGAAAGACATACAGGCCTGCAAGATGGTTATGACAAAAATGCTGAAGGAGACTTTTGAAGAATGGAATCAGAAAATAGTAGCCATGTTATCAACAATCTCAGTAATGATGTCTGCTTCTATGGATAGACTATGTCCAAAAGATGTTATTGAAGAAATGTCTGATGTAGAACAAATTTTATCTGACAAGATAGAAATGTTATTGAAAGTGGATTTACAACTGACAGGCAAGAGAATGTTTTAGAAAAGGATGTTCACTGGATCTACAAAAGAAATTGGCTGAGGTTTTAAAACTTAAAAGGGAAATACAAATGATAAACCAAGGGAGTCACCTGGATAATTTTTTCCTACTGGATTTACAAATGAGGCTTGTTAAAGCCTTGAAGAACTCTGTGTGATGGGACAAAGAAGAAATGAAGAAAAACCACATCCTATGACAATATTTGAATGAATGACAATATTTGAATGAATGATTAAGAGTGTTAGAAGTAAAAGGAAGGAATATAAAGTTGGTTTATTTGATCAAAGTTAAAATAAGGTATGTTGTTACTTCTAGCTATCCTTTATGGACTTTCTGCTGAAAGGACTGAAAAGATGATGCTTTATGGATTTGTTCATAGATAAGAGATAGGATATGGGATGAAGAGACAAATGTTTGTAACTTTAGAGAGGGTAAAGAGTTACTAAATTTGTTTATACTTGTGATGAAGGTTGGAAGTCACTTCTTTATATATTTCTTTTCTCTTTCTTATTATATTCTTACTTTTCTCTTTCTTCTTTCTTTTTTTCTTTCTTTTTCTTTGCACTTTTTACTCCTCTCTATTTTCTTTTCTTTCTTTTAGTTTGTATTAGATTTTACTATTATAATCAAAATTCTTAATAATATATATATATATATATATATATATATATATATATATATATATATCTTTCACACCGTTTCTTAGGGCATGTCTGCCCTACATCCTTCAGCTGCTCCTGTCCTGTGCTCATGCCCCTAAGATGATTTAAGAAAAATCCTGTTCAGACTGAAATGCTTTGGCAGCTATTTGCAAAGTATTCAGTCCAGACCACAGTTTACCATGATTTCCCCTTGGACAATTCCCCTGCTGATGTACCTTTCCACTTTTCTGTTCCAGGAAAACAATTGTCAATTGCTTTTCTTCCTATGAAAAAGGAAATACACATTCTGGGCATATATAGTTTTACGTGTGTGTGTATGCAAAGTTAAATTCAATTTATATATACAAAATTAAAGCATCAAAATATGCACATATGCAGGCACAACAATCAGCTTTAAAATAGAAAATCCTTTCTTGTATTTTCTCTGCTTTTTCAGAACAACAGAAAAAAAATAGATTCAAAAGCTATCAGATTTCCCCCCCAAATTACTATTTTTCTTTCTCTGAGCTATCTACTTTTCCACTTTTTTTAAAAAAAATAAGCCAACAGAGGCAGGAAAACAATACTTTGAAAGTGGAGCAGCAGGAAAACACATTCAAAGGTTGCACTTGAAGTAATTGGTAACATCCATACCTTCCCTCCAAAACTGGTTGCTGGCCCATCCTGCCATTAGAACAAAGTGGCAGGGCTGATATGCCTTCAGGGTAGCTCACCTTCCCATTCTCCAGATTCCTGCTTTACTGCACCACTCTTCTGAGAAGTCCCTTGGCTTCTTAGCCTTCTGAGCTGTTGATATACTTCACATCCCATCCCCAGTATTTCAGAGAGAGAGAGATTAATCAAGCCCAAATCAAAAGGGTTTCCGACTGGCTTCTAAAAATTAGATTCTTCTTTCTCAATCTCCTGCCCCACAGCCTGCACCATTCAGAAAGGTCCCCTGGCCCTCTGTTGCTGTAGTTGGAAAGGAGGCCATGCAGAAGATAGAGTGTAGTATTGTTTTCATTTTTGTTAGATTTATATCCATTATTTCCTGGAGGAACACAGTGCTCCCTCCATCTCACAACAAGCACCCTGTGAGGTCTTTTGAGCTGAGAGAGTGACTGGAGTGAAGTCCTCCAGTGAGCTTCTGTGGCTGAGGGAGGACTTGAACTTGAATCTCTGCAGTCCTAGTCCAACACCTTCACCACTATACCACACTGGTTTTGCTTCTATTGGCCCCATTGCACATCGCTAAATCTGGGTCCAGTCCAGATTTGTTGACTTCCCAGCCAACAAAGTGATGCAGTTGATATGTTGTAGGGCAAGCTGGGAGTGTCAGCTGAAGAATGACTGGCTCAAATATAATTTCAGTCAAGTGGTCTTAGGAAAGTTGTTATTCTTTCTATTTTTAATAAAATGCATGGGTGTTATCTAAATTAGACAATATTCTGATTCTGACTATAACTTATTTACTTTTAAAACCCTTTGAAATAAGAAATATCAGAGTAGTTCATCAAGATGTACCAATGTGGTTAACTAAGGCTTATTGAACAAACCACATTTGGCTGTGTTCATAAAGTCATATATACCTTAGCCTGTGTGAATCCAAAATCCATTGCATTACTTCCCTCCAGAAGAGCCCCAGTAATGTAGGACTGTTTTTTTCTTGCACCCTGGACTTCCTTAGCTGGCAGTACTGTGCCTGGGTCCCAATCTCCCCTCCATTTGGACCTCTTTATTCAGCCTTGGAAGGAGGCGTGGTGGCTCAGCGGGTAAGACGCCAGGCTTGTCGATTGGAAGATCGCAAGTTCGGAGGTTCAAATCCCTAGCCCTGCGTGTGGAGTGAGCTCCTGCACTAGCTCCAGCTCTTGCCAACCTAGTAATTCGAAAGCATGCAAATGCAAGTAGATGAATAGGTACCACTTCGGTGGGTAGGTAACAGCGTTCCGCATGCGTCATGCGGCCACATGACCGTGGAAGCGTCTTCGGGCAACGCTGGCTCTTCAGCTAACAAACGGAGATGAGCACCGGCCCCTAGAGTCGGACACGACTGCACAAATGTGTGGGGGGAACCTTTACCTTTTTTTTATTCAGCCTTGGACTGCTCTGGTGCCTCTTTCTTCTCCAGCTTGGCTGGCCTGCTGAACTTTCATCCTGGATCTTGCCTAGCAGAGAACTAGACTAGCCTTGTTTGCAAGCCACAGTAGTGCATGCACTAACAGGGGTCATAGCTATAGAGGAGGCAGCCTTAAGGGCCTGGGCAGTGAGACTGGGGAGGTGAGCCCAGCCTAGAGGAAGAGGAAGAACTTAAGAACCCATTTGCATGAACCAAACCAAACTGGCTAGATAATAGTCCTGATAAAATGGGGAAATAAACCAGCCTACTTACTTAGAAAACCCAGCTCTCTGGAAAAGGCTCTCATACTGGGAAAGATGGAAGGAAAGAGAGGAAGAGGATGATCAGCAGCAAGGTGGATGGACTCAGTTACAGTGGTGATGAGTGCATCGTTGGGAGACTTGAAAGAACAAGTTAGGGACAGATCATCATGGAGAAAATCTATCTACAGTATGTGGTTGCTAGGAGTCAAAAATGACTTGATGGCACATAATCAGTCAATCAATCAATCAATCAATCAATCAATCAGATAGTGACCTTGGCTGAACTTGGGAAAAAAGCTAAGCAGAGTTGGAGCTGGTTAGTATTTGGATGAGAGACTACTAGGAAATCTCATGGCTGTAGACTTGGTTTTTTATGAGCTGTTGCTGCTGCTGCTGCTTTCATGTTTTGAATCTTTTACTAATTTCTCTCGTTGTTTCCTCTCACTCATCTTTATATCCTGTTGACATATAACAAGATTTTGTAACCTGGCCAAGATGATAATTAGCTGAAATATTATCTACTGTATCTACCTTATCTGAATGCAGGTGGTTACTCATTTCTAAACTTTCTGACTAACCCTTCGGCCTCTTGAGATCAATTTGATTTATTTTCTCTTGCTCGCTGTAATGTACTTCCTTTTAGGATGTGGCAAGACAAATTTTCTGAAAATGAAAAACAAAACAAAAGGAGCATACATAGACAGAGGTTTGGTTTTTTTTTTAATGTAACATTCTCGTCTCGTCTCGTTTCGTGTCAGAAATGCAGGAAATAAAAAAGGGGAAAATATTAATTAAAATTTAAAAAGTTAAAACATTTAATAAAAATATAAAATTTATATAACTCTAGCCCAGTGCCAGGCCACATTGATGGCAGAGGTGTTTCTGGCCAATAAGTCACTCTGTGTGCATGTCGGTCCCAAGGAGGGTAAAAGATGGGTAGTTGTTTGAATATTGCCGCATTTGCAGCAAGTATCCTTGCCCTCAGGGAGAAACCCCCATTTTCCCATATTATTTTTAGTTCTGGCCAAACCAGCGTGCAATCTGTTTAAACATCTCCAAACCGTCCACTCCTCCTCCGAACCTCTGGGCAGCTCCTCAAGCGGTTCTATCCAATTATGAAGATGTTTTGCTTGAGATTTCCATCTTTTTAATTGTTCTGTTTGGGGTGTAATAGCAATCTCCTCAGCGCAGTCTAAGAAGCTCCTTCTTGACTTCAATCTTTTTGTAGGAGGTACTCGTTCAAATAATGGGTGTGCTGGATCATGTAACACCTTTCCATATTCCACGCCTTGTGCCACACTCCTTCTAATGCCTGGCGGGGCTATTCCTGCCAAGATATATAATTTATCAAGTGGAGTGGGGCGTAAACATCCAGTAATGATGCGGCATGTTTTGAATGTAACATTCAAAATGTATATACAGTAAAGATTAAAAAGGATAAAGCGAAGATAAAGAGAGGAAAATCAAAAAGTGGGGGCTGGAAATTTATTTTATATTTATACTCCCACTCCTGCTAAATTTGATGATTTGATTATTTGGTCAAGGTCACAATCTGCCAGTTTTAATATGCTTAGTTTGATATTGTTGGTTTAATAAGCTGAGTGTCCCAAACTAAATCACCATTTCTATCTACCTGGAATCCAAGCCAATCATGTTAGTTTGCAAAATGGCACAGTGTTAAGTGTAGAAAACAGAAGCAGACTAAGTTTGTGATACAGAATTGAAAAGTGAGATGGCTTCATTTAAAAATTGGCTGGTCTCAGTTATATCTGTTCGGTTTTCAAAAACGAAAGTAAAATAGGTTGGCATCCTGGTGCATTTAAAATACTACTTATGGTCAGCATATAAACTTATTTTCAGAAAGGTAACTTGGTTACAAATAGTAATTTTACGTAAACACTACAGTACCAAATATACAAAGTTCCATATTGCTAATGTAATTACTGGACAACTTAGTTTAGACATACTGCATTCCTTGGTGATCAATGACTTGTAACCTTTAGTTAACCTTAAAAAAATGTTCCCTCTCTCTTTCTCCCTCACAGGAATATATTGTAATGGAAGTTTTGATCAGTTTGTTTGCTGGCCTCATTCACCACCAGGAAATGTCTCCGTTGATTGCCCGTCTTATTTACCATGGCTAAAAAGTGGTAATGCAAACTTGGAAATTGCCAAATTGTAACATACTATACTATTTCTCTTCCCTTTTAGAGTTTTATATTGGGTATACCATGACCTAAAATGAAGTTCTTCTGTACTACAGTAATAGTATCTGGTAGCTTTTGGGGAAACATCTAAATTGCAATCTGATTCTGCTACAATTGGTACAGAGTGTAACAATTATAGAAGCAGTGGTACTAAGATTTGGAACTTGATTTTTTTTTAATCTGTTCAGTTGTGTCTGATTCTCGGAGACTGCCTGGATGAGTCCCTGCAGTTTTCTTGGCAAGGTTTTTCAGAAGTGGTTTGCCATTGCCTGCTTCCTAGGGCTGAGAGAGAGTAACTGACCCAAGGTCACCCAGCTCCTTTGTGCCTAGGGTGGGATTGTACTCACAGTCTCCCGGTTTCTAGCCTGATACCTTAACCACTATACCAAACTGGCTCTTAGAAGCACTGGTACTGAGATCTGGAACTTGATTACCCTCCTACATTTGCAACAGTCCCTAAAGCTGAACATCCAAGTCCATAGATTAAGGATGGGGCACCTCTGACTTTCCAGATGTGCTGAACTGCAGCTCCAATCATCCTTCAACACCACTAGTCATGCTAGCTCAAGTGGGTGGAATTCAACACTCTCTGGAAGTACCACACCCATATCTGTTGTGATAGAAGTGATTGTATCATTTCTTAGCAGGTGCAAACAAGAGGTCTGACATTCTATTATTATATTGGCTCATCTATTCCAGTGCAAAGCTGTTTCTACCAAGTAGTTCTGTATTCTTAACATTGCAAATCTGGAGTGATTTTCTTAGTAGATAAGCTAATACACAACAAATCCAAATGGGAAGACACCCTGCCCCTAAGAAGCAGAATACAAAATTGATATGTTCACATTTTTATTTCTAGTCAAAGGGAACACCAGTAACAGAACTAGTAAGACTTATGTTGGCTAAATGAAAGATCAGTCAGCTGTGTTTATACAAGCATGTTCATCACAAAATGATTGCAACATCAACTGATGGAAACAATATGAGACAATCTAAAAACCATGCCCCACAGAGAAAATGTTCATATGTCTTCAAATATAATTGTTTTTGGTGAGAACTGTTCATGTTCAACTATGCTCAGGAAAGAGTTACACTTGAAATTAAGGAAGGATGGATGCCTTAAAAGACACATGGACATTACATCAAAAGAAAGTGGAGATGGAGTGACCCACTTGATCAGAGATCTATTTCCAATAGAGAAGGACCCTAATTATGTTAAATTAATTAATGCTTGGTAACCTCAAGTGTGGGGGGTGGGAATTGCCAACCTAGCAATTCGAAAGCATGCAAATGCAAGTAGATGAATAGGTACCACTTCGGTGGGTAGGTAACAGCGTTCCGCGCGCGTCATGTGGCCACATGACCGTGGAAGCGTCTTCGGACAACGCTGGCTCTTCGGCTAACAAACGGAGATGAGCACCGGCCCCTAGAGTCGGACACGACTGCACAAATGTGCGGGGGGAACCTTTACCTTTTTAACCTCAAGTGCAATTCATTTAAAGCATGAAAAAGATATTAAAAGCTATTTAAAGAAATGAGGTCTTATCCCATGAGTTTAAGCTTTTAAAAATATTTAAAAATAGGGAATTAAGCAAATTTGACAGTGTTAATCCACTGATAAATATTAAGCTTTCTACAGTTACCTCCCAAATAAACAGACATTACAAAGAGCTGCCTACACTAAGCCAAGTCTCCTTTTTCTGGGCTTTCCAGGCATGCGATGAAAGCGTGACAGCAATAAACCATGTCTGAAAAATGAAATGTGTGGGTTGACCTTTGAGCTTGTGTCTGTTTACTCTTAGGAAGTGCAAGGAAAGTATACAGAGTCTGCTTGGACCCAGGGATTTGGCAAAACATTGAAAACACAACAGAGATTTGGAGTAACCGTGCAGAATGCCTCGGGGAGAAACACCTCAGACCAAAAGTGAGCAGGGTTATCTTTTATGGAGGAACACATTCACTATTTCACCTTCTCTGGAAATCCTCTTCTGACCTACTGAGTATCTCATTTGCTACTGTGATTGCAGTTCACCCATGATGCAACTTACCCTGCGTGAAAATGGGTAGCATTTGTTTAGCAGAGAGAGTTAGCATGATTCAGGCTGGAGGCTTAAGGGAGTGCCCTCTCGCTCTGGGCTTTGACTGCAGAGTTCATTCAAAGGAAGCATGGAGAACACATTGAATCAGAGAGGCACGCCATAGATACACTCATTAAGATTTCACATTTGATTTGGTTTCCTTGTCTACTCTACAGCCTCCTTTGAGAATCTGCATACTGTGTGTGACTGTTCCAAGTACCCAAAAGAACCCTAAGTTGTATTGAAAGTTCACAAGATCAGTTCAGGAGTATAGTTTTAACAATGTTCTAGCTACCAGGTACAAAATGTAGGTAGGAGTTATATGCATGCAGTTTTTAAAACACTTGGGAACATGCATATTGATTAAGGAGCAAATATAACCTATTTTCCACAATGGTCCTACATAAAGCAAGAGGGAAATTCAATACAGAATGGAGCTTTTGCTAATAAAACAAAATAATGAGATCTCTCTTACACATACACAGATACAGACACCCCCCCAAAGAATATATTGCCTTTTTATGATGAAGAAATTTTCTTTCAGTAGCAACACCAATCCGTACTGATGCCCACTACAGATTTTTTGCACAGCACGTTTTAATGCCCTCTCCTCTGCAGTCATGGATGGCAGATATAATGGCATCCCTCTGATGCTTAAACAATGTCCTTGTTCCTCTGGTGAACCTGAAACCCTAGAACAGTTTTTTCTAAGGCATAAATTATACGTGGAACTGCATTTTCAATTAATTTGCCCTTGAATGGAAAGACTGCCTGGCCATCCCAAAGTTTTCTTAAATGACAGGTCCCCTGAAATCACCTTTTTAATTGCTAGGTTTTGTGCCTTAGACATAAAACTGCATCATATCCAGTTTTGTTAATAGAATCATACCATGCATTAAACTGTTACAATGTTTTTATATTTTTGGATTATACTTGGGTTGTTTTAACTTATGTTTGTAGTGGTCTTGGACCATCATAAAGATTGATTGACTGCTGCTAGCTGGCCTGGCAATTTGGAGCACATAAGGGGCTGTCGCTGGAGAGGCAATAATCAAATGTAGCATTCTCTTTCAAATACTGGCTGCTAAGTGCTTCTCTAAGATAATAAATATGGCATGAAGTGGACAGATACCTCCTTACTTGTTTGCAGCATTAGGCAGTCAGTTTTGTTTCTGAACATGACACCTCTGATTACCCTTTTTTAAAAAAATATTCTATTGGGACAAAAGCCCATGGATTAAAAAAGATAGAGAGATAGAGAATGAAATGTATACCAGTTGGACTCGAAGTGGTTTACAATATAGATAAAAAAACCAGAGGCATTGCAGCTGAAATTTCTGAGTGGTCTTCAAGGGAAGCTCCATGTAGAGTGAACTGCAGTAATCTAAATGAGGGAGGATGAGGGTATGAATGACTGTTCTCAATCATGTAGTTGATCATGGATGCCTAAAATTTTGCAGTCAACCGTATGTGTCAACATAGCGGTAGCTGCTTTGGGAATCAGACAAACTGTATATATCCGATATTTATGGATCTTTTCCCCCCAGAAAGATTGACTACGTTAACTATGTTGTTTCTTTGTTGTTCCCAGGAAGAAGAACTTACCTTGTTTATTGTGTTCGAGAAACTTTCTACTGTGGGATATTCTTTTTCTCTTGTTTTCCTTGTCTTAGCACTATTCATACTGCTGTTATTTAGGTCAGTATGACCATTTTTTTCCAGTAGAATATGGTCTGTTTAAACTATTCAGTAGAATATTTTATGTATTTGATTTATGCACCACCTCAATCTATTTGTATTATGTATTATGGTATATGGCGTAATACATATGCATTGTGGCACATATTAGAATGGAGAAGGGGAGGATGTCAGACCTTCTCAAAGGACTGCTCTTTATCACTGACTATCAAATATCCAAAGAAGTAAAAAATATCCTTGTACAATGGCCAAGTTAGATATTAAGAAAGGAAAAATAGATGAAGGGCCCTTGCAGAAGGACATTAGGAAGGGTGACAGGAATGAATCACAAAATTATAGACTTAACTTGAAGGATGAAAAAAGATATGTTTTTAATATCTCATGACCTTAGTAAAATGATTGGTTTTGGTGACTGTCAATAACATATCAATTATTGAAAATAATTGAAATACATCTTAACCCTGCATATTCACCCAAAAAAGTAGTTCTGGCCTGCAGTACTTGCATTAGAATTGAATAATCCTTCCTCAAGTAGGTCTATGACAGTCATGACTAGTTTGGAGATGCCAACCATAGAGAATCGATATTGAAGTTAAAGGAATTGCTGAGGGATCACTACATGTAGTTGTCTATCATCTATCTATCTATCTATCTATCTATCTATCTATCTATCTATCTATCATCTATCATTTACTTATCTACTTATAAGTAAAATTTATAGACCACCCAACTCATAATCACTCTGAGCCACTTACAAGTTAAGGACAGATCAAATGCAATAAAAATGAAAAGAAGGTGATAACCCAGGGACTCATAAATCCAACGTTTACAGCATTCCCACCAAGGCACATACTTCCTAACCCAGCATCAGGGAAAAGAGCCAGATCTTCAAGCCCCATTTAAAGGATAGCATGGTCAAGGGGAAACTAATCGAGAGGACAGGTGCTGCAACATAGAAGGCCAACAATTAAACTATTGTATTTGCACAAGTTGATGGTTGAACCCTGTATACAATGGGATGGGTTTCTCAGATGAGTCAAGAAATTAAGCTAGACATGGAAGCTACCAAAGGCTGAAGAAATGATCAGAACCTAAAAGGATATTTCTGAAAACTAATACAAAATTGTAATGTGAATCAATATATAAAAATATGTGCATAGATTGAACATTGCATACATGCTATGTGGCAAAGCAACAATACGATGTCTTCATTTCAGATATTATATATTAATCTGATGATTATACTATTGAATTCTATTTATGTATTGAATGAAGGGAATTGGAAATTGCACCTTGAATTCTTACAAACTTTAATTCCCCAGGGTTTTGCATAGGGCAGAGTCTACTACTGTTGCTTTTTTCCATGGTACATGAAAAAATATGTCCTACTTTTCATCAAATCATATACTGTTTATGAGTACTTTGAAAACAGTATTGGACAGATTGGACAACAAACTTTAGAAGGTACCAATGGACCATGCCAGTGAAGAAACAGTTGATCAAGTACACAAATGCTAATTGGCATAAAAGGCTTTGATTCCTGGAAACAGTTGCTGAGAGTTACATTACATAAGACAAAAGATGATGGCTATTATAAACAAATATTTACCAAACCAGCCAGACATATTCTGAAGTTTGATGAGCTAGAATGGAGTAATCTTACCCAGGTCAGCTTGGTTACCAGTTATTCTCACTGACACTCTAAATACAAAGAACTCTGGGGAATAACCTTACAGCAAGTTCACGAAGGAAGATTGTCAGATAAATCCATATGTAAATGGAACAACAGGATTCCTAAATTACAATTAAAAATTTACTACCAAGAATAGAACAGTACAAATTGTAGTGAGAGGAGGGGAGAGGAGAGAATTCTGCTCAGATAAATCATTTTGACTAAACAGAATTATAACTGACCATGAAAAATGTCCTGGACCTCATGTACTTGATTCAGTTCCATAGTAATTTGCATGGTATGATTTTATGTTCACACATAAAAGCAATGAAATACATCAACCACTGAGCTTGAGAAACTAGAATAACCTGCAGAAATTTGCCTAGAAGGTTCAATATGCTTACTTGATGGCAGGAACATTATTTTAAAAAATGAATTGTGACCATGTTAAATATTACAGTGTACTGTAATGTGTTGAGAAGGTTTCACAAAGTCATCAAAGCAACATGGGAAGTTATCCAAGCTACAGGATTCATGTTGTGTTTGAAGTATGCCACACCATATCAGTAGTGAATGTGTGAAAGTCATAATAGGCTCACAATACAAGAATAACATTAATAAGCTGACACAAGATAAAGCTGTAGCAAAGACTTTAATGACTTTAAAGGCCTCCTAATGTAACAAAGTGTATGGTCTGTATGGAGAATAGGAACAGAAAGAATAGGGAAAAATGAGAAGAAATCTTAATAGTTTCATATGGGGGTTGGTTTGTTTTGGTGCCTTTGAGCCAATCTTGACTCCTGGTGGCTGCCTGGACAAGTCTCTGCTGTGGTCTTGGCAATATTTTCAGAAGTGGTTTGCCCTTACCCGCTTCCTAGGGCTGGGAGAGAGAGACTGGCCCAAGGTCACCGAGCTGGCTTTGTGCCTAAGGCAGAACTCATAGCCTCCCAATTTCTAGCCTGGTGTCTTTAATCAGTACACCAAACTGGTTCTCATATGAAAATTATTGCTACAATACTGGAAAAAATCAAAGAATTTCTAACCAACTTGAAGACCCAAATATGTGTGCAGGAAGACTACAAGGAAACCACAATGCTTCTAAGCCTTCAGCATTTAACAATTTATTTGGGAAAACTTTGGCCTTCGTTTCCACTCATTCCCAGTCCAGATGGCTAGGAATTGAAGAAGACAATATATTTGCTATAGTCAGACCAGTTATATATCAGACACAAAGCATGCTATGCAGAATTCACATGCACTCATATGAAACGATGGTTTCCATGTCATGATTTCAACTGAACTTATGAAGACCAATATGACTGAGAATGTGACCTTGATGGATAATTGGGTAAAATATGAGAAAACTTTGTACGGGGGCGGCATAATAAAAATATGCCTTGGAACTGAGTTCTCTTCTACCTTTCTCCAATGCTTATTTCCAGCCGAGTACTTTGTATTCTGCTCTTTTCTTTTAAAAACAATTTTGTGTGAGGGTTGTTTTTTTTTAAATCAATTCAGAGTTTTTGTGAAAGCTATTATTTATTCCAAAAATTATTAGGTTATAAATATACCTATTAAATTCATCAAGAGGACAGCAACCATTCCATTTAAAGGGTCAAGTATTTGGACGGAACTGGGCTGTCAGGTAATGATTGTTTATGATCCATGGTTAGATATTGGACAAATAAGGAAAATACAGGTGCATAATAAACAGAAGCAAGATAAACATCAGTCTTTTTCTATGTAAGATTTACAGTTTATGCACATTGTGTTGTACCTTTTTCACCAATGTTTTTCAAAATTATGTATATTCCTTGTGGATCATTCCTAGTCAACATAACTCCTCCTGAGTCCTAATTAGGCAAAGGTGTTAACCTTAGTCCCAGACTATTACATAATTTCTGGGTTTTGTTCTCTTTGACACAATTTTCTTTTCAGTGACATGTAAGCATTACTGATATCAATCAGCGCTATTTACTGTAAAAGCGTCATGGGTATTCAAAGAATCTTCTTAGATTATAATCTATAAATGATCACTGCCATAGATGGATTTTATAATGTGAGGGTTACATTAGAGGAATTTCACAGGGGTTTAAAATCACACGGTCTTTTAGTATTTAGTATTACATTATCTTTTAGTATTAGACAATGCTTGATTTTCATTGTGTCTATTGTTTTGCTCTGAATTGGGATATTTGTTGTAAACCGCCCAGAGTCTACCGTGGTAGAGATGGGCGCTGATAAATTTGATTAATAAATAAATAAATAAATAAATAAATAAATAAATAAATAAATAACCCTTTGAAGTGAAAAGGTCTAGAACCAAGGTGCAAATTGAGTATTTTATGGTACTGCACTCTTGTAGACTTTTGGGGTGATGGGTGGTGAGTGGTGAGTGGTGGTGATTTTGATTCCAGCTGCAACACTCATTGCTCTGGCTTTGCTCAGTCCTGCTCAGTTTTATATATCTGCATACATTCCTTTAAAAAATAAATTAGAATTTTAAAATACTGCAACTTTGACACTTTGGATTACAATCATCAGCATTATCATCATCTGCAGCTTAATGGCTATCTTTTCATTTGTTCTGCTCAAACTAGAAGAACATTTTCCAGTATATAAATGCAGTGGCAGGAACTTCCTGCAAATAATTTTTTTTAAAATCAACAATTATTCCTGCCTGTCCATAAGACAGCACTGGTTTTGAGGAGGTGAAGGAGATGCACAACAAAGTCACCAACTTTCTAGCAGATTATATGTGAACCATTTCTCTATAAGGACTCTTCCATTACACAGTACATTAATTTGTCTTAATTGACCTCTGGAATCTGGTTAAGTTGCAAATAAGAGCTTTTCACTTGTCAAAGACAGGGATATTAATGTGATTATATTATGATAGGAGGACTCAACAAGTAGTGCTAAAGAGTTTGAGCTTTTTGAAATGTTGAAATTATGATTTCATTTTTTTCTCCTTAAAAATGTGTGCACACTCACTATTCCTGCTGTGTTGCAAGCAGATAAGAGAGAAGAGCGATAGAAGAAAGCTTGAGCAGGCAGGGGCAGGATTATGGACATCGGAGTACATCCCATCAAGATCTGGTTACTGGGGCGAACAGTGGGATGCTTTGCAATGGAACCTTTGAACAGAAGTGAATTTGTGGAGCAACTGGGAAAAACTGGTTATGTTGGGAGAACACAACATAGAGGGAATGAAAGCTCCTGCTTCAGCTGCAGTGTAAGCTCCCTCAGACTCAGTGGAGCTCTGTCCAGTGTGGCACAAGGCAAATGCCAGGAATTTGCTCTTAGCAAAGACATCTGCGTAGCATCATATGCAGTTTTATACGCTACACAACTAGCTAAGCAGAGTCCAGTGGAACCCTTCATGGCCAAGCCACCTCCATCCCCAAAGTAGTATATAATGTCTCAGTCATGGCAGGAAAAGAACACATTACTATTCAGATAAGGCTATAACTAACTTTGGTATTTTCTTCTCTTGCCCTTCAGGAAATTGCATTGCACGAGAAACTACATCCATATGAATCTCTTTGCTTCGTTTATCCTACGAGCTGCAGGAGTTCTAATAAAAGACTGCATAACACACAGTACTTACATATTTCTTTCTTTAGAGTCGGAAAAGCCAGCTGATGAAAATGGATGGATTTCTTCCTTGAGTCCAGAGGTATTGCAGCAGGCGTTCTCAATGTTACTATTAAGTGACTGAAGCAGCAAGAGTGATGTCTGTTTTTCCCTATGTCCATTTCTAAATTCAGTAGCAGTAAAACTTGCAGGAAGGCTCTTTCTAACTAAATGCATTCACAGTATTTATATGATGCTCATCCTTTGCTTACCACCTCTGAGGACAAGTGCCTATTTTTAAACAACAGTAATTGATATAGAAATGCAAGGTCAGGAAGCACATTAAATCTGTTTTTATTTATTTATAACGTTTATGGTCTACTGTTCTGTGAACCCCCTGCAAAACTAATAAATTAAAACATGATATCCAAAAACAAGGCAAAAGGAGGGTGGGGGTGGGGGAGAGGAACAAAGTTCAAACACTAAACTTTTAAATCCAGTTTCAATCGATCTGCTTAATAATAGCAACTCCCTGCCCCATGATCTTGAAATGTAATGTTTATCCTATTGTTCCCTGACAAGTAGCATGTATACTTGCAGCCAATAAATTCAAGGCCAAAGCAGGTTAATCCCTATTGGGATTCTTATTAATTCTTCTTTTTGTCTCACCTTTGCAGAAGCTGGCCTTATGCAGGATAGCTCCTCTTTTCATGCACTATGTTGTTGGAGCAAATTTTTACTGGCTTTTAGTAGAAGGAATTTACCTCTATAGGTTATTAGTAGCTACTGTGCTGTTTGAGAGACACCAGCTGCTGAGATACATCTTCATTGGATGGGGTAAGCTTGGATTTCTTTCAAGGAGAAGGATCTGATTTATAAACTGATAGGTTTATATCTTTCAGTCAGTTTCATGGTTGGTTCAGCTATTCAGATGGAATGGGTCAAAACTAATCTGTTTATTACCACTGTTCCTACTGTTGAGAAGATTTCAGCCACCACCTGATCAAGGAACCTAAATTTGCTCTTGATTTTTACATCAAATTATTAGGAAAATGCAGTTCTTGAAGTTTGTTGCTGCCATTATTTGCTTGGAGACTTTCAAAGCACATACAAACCAGAAGGCAAATATCTACAGTATGAACATATTTGTTGAGGGAAAAAGTAGGTTTTTACAAGGAACAAGCTGTGTGGAAAACAAAGTTATTGAGATCATTAGCCTTTCCTTTATTCACAAAATCAGTGATAGTCCCCCATCCCTACATATCAGCTATCCTTGTTATATTTATTTAGTAATATACAGTATACTAGACTGTGAAGTTGAAAAAAAATATTTTAGAAGAAGGCAATAGTAAACCAAGCAAACTAGAAGAACTGAGTTTAACTCAAAGGACTCTATACCCTCAGAAACTATATTAAGCATTCTCATGCCACAATATCCACCTCTGTTTTTCCTTCCAGGTTTTCCAGTTTTGTTTGTAGCTTCTTGGGGAATAATAAAATACCAATTGGAGCATGAAGGGTAAGTTACTGTCTTAAATGTTCCCTTAATTTGCTTCATTGTTTCTTTTTCATGCCTATTTTGTGCCAATAGAAAGTGAAGCCTTTTGTTTATTTCCCAGAACGTTTAGACCAGTGTTTCTCAACCTTGGCAACTTGAAGATGTATGGACTTCAACTCCCATGGCTGGCTGGGGAATTCTGGGAGTTGAAGTCCACACATCTTCAAGTTGCCAAGGCTGAGAAACACTGGTTTAGACTAAATATGGACAATCATAAGATGATCATTTGTTGTGGAGGCTGCATTGCCAGGCAATAATGAACATTTTGCAACCTCCTAACAGATGTTTTAATAACCTATTCTTGATTAAGGGCATAATTTTAACTTTTAAAAATATGCTAGCTAGAAGGGTTACAATGAAGCACAAATCTCTTGTGCTTTGTGGCCTGCTCCAGATTGAAAGAGGAGCCCCCAAAAAGCACAGAAAAGAGGGAAAGGCAAGAAATGACAGAGTATGGAGTGTTGTAGAACTGAGAGCAAGTTTTGGCTGCCAAAGATAGACTACATTTACATCCTCGTCCTTGTGAAATCTAGTGGTATAAAAATCCTGATGCCACTTTTTATAGGGAAAAGTATGCCATGAACAATGCTCATGAAACAGAGGTCAGTCCATTGCTGGATTTTGAATATTTTGAAGAACTCCATGCAGATGAGTCTTAAGGGATTTCCTACTCCTTCTCTTACTATTGCCCTTCTGATCCATAATGCTTTATTCCTTTCCACCAGAAGAGTGATGGATGGTTTTGCATTCTGAAATCAGATTTCAGAGATTCAGAATAATTTCTAACTTAGGTGATTTTCACATCCATCTCCAATGAATAAGTGAATTCAATTTCAGAAGTTCTGAAGGAATCTCAAGAGGAAGGCTGGAGTGCTAAGTTTCTTTTAAAACCTTGGTGGCCATGCGGGAGAAAAAGTATATTATCCTTATAATGGATTATTTTCCCAAAGAACAAAATAATATGGCCTTGGGAGAGGGATGAGAAGGACGAGATCCTCCATATAACAGCAGCTTTGCTGAAAAAAAAAATTCTGGGATCTCTCTTAGAAAATGCATGGACCAGAATCTTTCCTGAAGCTTTTAAAACTTTTCATATGATTTGTGATACTGCTTCTATAATTCACCAAGTCTAATTATAGACTCTTTTTAAACAACAACATAAATGTGGTTTATCATTTGTGATTACATGACATAATAAAATTTAACTTGCTTTCTAGATGCTGGTCAACAAATGAGAACATGACAGTCTGGTGGATCATTCGAGGGCCCATATTATTTTCCATTGTTGTAAGGATCATTGTCAAATTGTTTATTGTACTATATGCCTGGGGAATTCTGGGAGTTGAAGTCCACACATCTTAAAATTGCCAAGGTTGAGAAACACTGCATTAGTAGATAAGGAAAGACAAAAGATGCACCTTAAATAATTTACAGAATTCAATGAGCCATAATGGGAGCTGAAGGAAAAAGATGGTTGGGAGTTGTAATCTGATCCATTTGGGATTGAGAAAGTCTGTAATGTATGCTGTGATTAACAGTCAAATCAGAGATGTGCAGCAAGAGCTTTCAAACTGTGGGTTAGACTCCAACATCTACAGTATAAACAACTTGTTTACAAATCACAAGTAACATCAGGTCTTCAGTTCACATATAGTTGCCTTTCCAATGCTGAAGGGCAAATCTGTTCCCAGTAAGAAGGGAATGGAGAATTTCTGTTATCCTGCCATGTTTTTATGTAGTAGGTATATAGTTAAAAAGACTGGATATTTTGAAAATATTACACCTTGTTTCAAAGTTATAATTACTCCTTAACGGGAGCCCAAAGTTGCCAAGCAGCAACTTAGCAGGAGGGATCTGTGTCCAGTAATTACAATCATCATCAATCATCATCATCATCAATCAGTAGGAGAAGTCATACATGTTTGTTTATTATTTTGGGTCACCACAACATTTGAAAACCCCTGAGGTACAAGAATATTTTGTGTATATATTTCTCCTGTAGCAGCCATTAGTGCTAAACCTTAATATTTTTCTCTTCCTTTTTGTCCACTACTACCCTCTTTCTTCCCCCCATCTCTAATTACTTTTAATAAGCTTTGAGCTTTCAAAATAAAATGCAGGGCAGAGCAACAATATTTGATAGGAAGTATCTGAACGCAGGGTCTCTATACAGTACGTTAAAAGGGTAAATGGCAGTTTGAAGGGTGCTTCTTGCAGCTGTCTTGCCCTTAGGAAATCCCCATTGGAGATGGTTATGCAGAACAACATTCATTGTATTTGGAGAAACCAACCATGATGTGTCTTTTCTAAGGTTAATTTCTGCATCTTCCTGAACATTCTGAAACTGTTACTTTCCAAATTGAAAGCCCAGCAAATGACCTTTCGTGACTATAAATTCAGGTAGGTATTACTTTTCCATAACTTTCTGCACCATTCTTTAAACACACACACACACACACACACACACACACACACAGAGAGAGAGAGAGAGAGAGAGAGAGAGAGAGAGAGAGAGAGAGAGAGAGAGAGAGTTTTGACTTCCAGCCATACGGGAGTCAATATATTGGTCTGACATTGTAATCTATATTTGTCTGACATTTCATTCACCTGATAATGCAAATGATAATCTGCAAAGATTTACATCTTGCTAAATGCATTTGTCTTTAAAGGTCCACAAGAATATTTGCTGTTTCTGCAAGGAGAATGTGACACTTTTAAAGTAACTGAAACTGCAATAAAATGGATACTAATTTTAAAGTGAAAATATGCTCCATCAATCATGTTTTGGTTCATTTTGGATAGCAGGTTGGATGGATTCTCACAACTATGAACAAAATGCAGGATGCAATAAATGAACAAATAAATGCACAATTCCAAAATGTAAATATATGTCAGGAAGAAGGTTAAAGTAGAAACCGTAAAGTACAGGGATTAAGGAGCAACCCTAAAATAAAGTAGGAATATTCTAATCTTGGAGTATGCCACTAAAGCTATACCCACTGCATGTCATCAGGGCAGAAATAGAAGAACCATATTCATTATTCTTTGTTTGGTATTTTAAAACAGAAACAAATCCTTCCCCTTGCCTGAAATGAAATGTATTTACTCCCCAAGCCCCTTCTCATCCTTCCTCCAAGCCTCACTAGGTTCCTTTGGAGAGTTTTCCAAGCTTAGATTTTTCCCAATTTCACAAGGCCCCAGTTTTGGGATCCAATGTCGGAATCTTTCTCCAAGATCAAAGCTCTGCCTCTGACCTTGGAAGGGAGAAATCAATTGGTTCTACAGTCACTAAGACCTTGTTCCAAGGATCAGCTGCAGCCTTAGTTTGGGATTAGCACTAGAATGCTTAAAGCTCACTGACATCCTGATCTAAAGCTAATCCCAAATCAATGTTTCAAGTAACTGACTGTCATAATTCCATTATGTATCTTTTGTTGAGTTTTGTCTCAAAGATTTAATTCATGTTGGTGATTGTTTTCATTTTAAGGTTGGCAAGGTCAACCCTTGTGTTAATACCTTTACTTGGAATTCATGAGATTGTTTTTAATTTCATCATGGATGACCATATTGAAGGATTCTCCAGGAATATCAGAACCTTCATCCATCTGACCATCAGCTCTTTCCATGTAAGTTTGGGACTGTGATGAAGGTGGGTTAAACAAATTTAAAATCAACTTCACAGAATGCAAATGAGGAAAAAAATCAATATCCCATGATCATAGATAAAGTGCACAATAAAGGAATCTTTAAAATATAACTTTAAAACATATTTTTAAAACAGGATTTGATATAAACATTAAACTTCTACTACTGAATAAACAATACCTAGCATACCATAAAAATACTAGCATCTCATAAAATTGTTTGTCTGGAGTTCTTTCCAGTCCTAATAGGATTTTTCAATATTGTCATTTCAATTATTTGCTAGAACTTCTCCAAACAATCTTTAAGTACAGCAGTGGCTGCCAAATTCATTTATTGTCAAATTCACCTTGTTACAGATACAGAATAGATAATACAGCGATAGTCTAATTGTCTACTTTTCCTCACAAGTCAAAGGAACAGATATGGCTAATAGATATAATGATAATTCTTAATTAGCAATGCCTTCAATAAACCAAATCTTTGCTACTTACAAAAAACAAAACAGAAACAGAAATCTAGTTTGCCATTGCTACCAAATATGAATAAAAATGTCCTGAAGAAAAATCACACATGGTATTTGGCTTAGCCTTATTTATATTAATTTTCTATTTCTGTTAAATTTAACTTAATTGCTATTGGAGACTTAGATCAATTAAAACAATTCACTGAAGAACTTTTAGTAATTAGGAACAACATTCTCAAGATATTTGTTACCCTATTTTTCTGTCCTAATCTACAAATATAATACAGTAGGACATATTTTACAGTCTGTTGATTATGTAAAACTAAAACATATTTTAAATTTTCTTGGAGAATGTTAGCCCCAAAGAATGAACATTTGAAGTCAATTCAATATTTGCTGGAAGTGATGTACCACTTTCCAAGCTTCTTAAATCTCTCTATTTGACTCTTAGAAGTCCACGCATTCCAACCAAAAGCCAGAAGTTCCATGCAACAAAATTAGATTTGTATCAGTCCAATATGGGTAGTTCTGAGAAGATAATTTTAAAATATGTACATAATAAGTGGGGGAGCAGAATGAACTGATCTTTTGGAAAACTTGTTAAATGTTAATTTGTTAGTTAATTAATTAATTATTAATTAATTAATTAATTAATTTGTTAACGCTCACCTTTCAAGATTCCACAGCCACATTCTAGGAAGAGTTAATTCTACAGGCATGAATGTAATTTGCCCTAAACTTTAGACTACAATCTTTCCTGCACAGTCTAATGTGAAAAACTATGATTAATGGAAAATGATATATTTTATTGGAACCAACCATAGTGGTTTAAAACAGCAAGCCAGACACTTCCTCCAGCAAAACGTTCAAACTAAAAGTAAGCAGATTACTGGGTATGGATGCAGGTTGGAACCCTTATCACATAATTGTTAAGAAGTAAAATGATTCTTGAGCAAGAGGACGTTAGTTGCATTAATGTTCAATTTGGCAGCATGATGGCTCATGTTTCAGGTGATTTTTAGGAACAGTATTCTCTGATTATATAAACTCCAAGTCAAATTGTACTTTGGCAAATTTTCCTCAAATCTAATTTACTTTTTCTCTCTCTTCCAGGGTTTTTTCGTAGCACTTTTATATTGCTTTTCTAATGGTGAGGTACATTATCTTTTTCTTTTCTCATTCTTCCCCCCTCCCCCTGTTGTTCAGGACACACTGGCTTATGGTTCTCAGTGGTCATTTGGATTCTGTTATGGAAAACTGGATTAAAGAATTGTTGAATTTTCCATCATGCTTCTTGTAATAGTTGGAACAGCAAGTTGGCTACCTACCTGAGAACAGATGAACTTGTAATAAGCATGCACAGTCTGTCATGCTAAACAAGAAGCCAATGGCCTGCCTGAAAGGGCTCTATTTATGGAGAGAGGCTTCAGGCTGCCCATTCTTCCAGCAGAGTAGAGCAGATATAATCCAAATTGAAGGAGCAAATTCAAGAACTCCCTCCCTTCTGCTTTTCAGTGATTGTTCATGCCCCTTTGCAAAATGGTGTGATACGGATTGTAGTGATATTGGGGGTGTTGGGAGGGAATGCATTCCCATTTCTACATCAACTGGTCAGATGTCTTTCATTTGTCATGCAGAATTATTGAGGCAAGATGCAGATATGATTGACAGATTCAGATGAATGTGGGACTGTATAATTTGGTGGATGTACTTATATTTGGATGTGGAGAGACAGAAATCAGTCATTCAGTAATCAGCCAATGGCCAGTAGATGGATGCTGCAGTGTTTTCTTTCCTTGCCAGCTGATGGCTTTTGCACTTGCTCCAAAGATTAGGTTTATCTAATAAGTATGGAAACCATGGACATGACAGTTTCCTTAATTAAGGTGCTATTTTGGGGACTATGGTAGCTGAACTCCGGCACATTTAGAAGGTACCCAGTTGGGAAAGGCTGCTATAGTCCCAAATGTCAACTTCTTTTCCTTTTTTCCAGGTAAAGGCTGAATTACGCAAGCAGTGGTCCCGTTTCTTGCTAGCATACCCCTTTGTCTATATGCCCTGTTTACTTGGAAAGAACATCAAACACCTGAGGAAATGTCCCAACAAACAGCATTTGAGCAATAACTGTTTCTCCCTTGAGGTGATGCAACCTCCAAAGAAGCAAGCAGCCAAGCTGATAACGTGCTGTAATGTGGAACGAAGCCCCACCGTAAGGCACAATCTCAGAGCAAGCATTTCCGACAGCAGCGAAGAAGAAATTGCAAATGGGGAGACCATTGAAGAGGCCCTGGAAGAAAATGAGATTTAGAACTTTAAGTGGAAAATGGATTTGTTGGGATCTTAGATAATCTTTTGCATGGAAGCAACTGGAATTAAAGATCCTATTGAAAGGGCAAGATGAAAACAGCTCTGACACATTTTTTCCAATCCATTCTTCATTTTGTCAGTAAAACAAATATTGGCATAGGCTGGGAACTGCACCAGATCTCTTGGTTCTCAGGAGCTGGATGTGGTATCAAAATTACATGGCATAGATTGATCACACATACAGTAAGAGCCTGCTGGTTCCTCTGAAACTCCCAGTATTAAGTCCACCAGAGGCTAAATACTCCTCTAACTGAACCAGGTTAGTCCGATCCCATGAGGCTGCATTTCAGGACTACAATGCTTTTTATGATGCCACTGAAACAAGTAGCTAAATTCACCAAGTGAATAAAGGAACTGGTCTGAGAGTCAATTTGCTCACCATACATTTAGGCACTTCCATGTATACATCTGAAAACATATTTTTCAGCCTTTGTTAAAATAATAGTTAAATCAGAGCTATCTTGTTTTAGGACACAGTTATTAATGCTTTGCAGTCCTAATTTCTGTTATCCTACCAACATATCTATAAAGCAAATCATTATTACTTCTACTATACAGATTGAAAATTAGTTTGCCTTACCCAGAGCAGAAAAATCTGAGAAGTTTAAAACTGCTGGATGAAAAGAAAAAGAAAAAAAGAGGAGGGGAGAGAGAGGGGGTTGAGAGACTGCTGATTAAACACATCTACTTCTCAAATAGTTGGACAAGCTGAGATATTACTTAAAAAGGCAAAATGAGCAAGCAATCAAGGGAGTTGGCAAGTGATTGGAAAGGGTCTGTTTAGGAATGTGTATTTGTTCTTAATGTTTTTGTTTTAAGGAAGTACGACAGAAGCTCTTATCTCTTTCATCTCCGTCAACGGTTCTTCTCCAAATTGTCCTCAACTGTATTTCTTCTCAGAAGAGATAAAATAGAGAAGTTCCAAGCTCCAAACTAGTCAGAAGCTGCTGCATTTGGTCCCTGGGTTCATGAGAAATGCGAGGTTTCTTCCTCCACCATCCTTCGTTCTGGACTACCTTCAGTTCCTGTTTTTATTTTATAAATTGGCCAGTAGATGGATGCTGCAGTGTTTTCTTTCCTTGCCAGCTGATGGCTTTTGCACTTGCTCCAAAGATTAGGTTTATCTAATAAGTATGGAAACCATGGACATGACAGTTTCCTTAATTAAGGTGTGGAAATTGCACATGACCCTTAGTTTAATCATAATCATTAATCTTACTATCTCAGGTATCTATCATATTAAGATTTACAGTATCTCATATAGTCATTGAAAAACAGGCATTTTACCCTTGGGAAATTCAAAGATACCCCTACTTTTACCTGTTTTCCTAATGTGAAGAGGTTTTTCCGTTTTTTCGTTTTAATGGCAGGAATCCAAAGTTAGTGTTTCATTAGCAGTAGAAAATGGAGTGTGGTGAAATGAAAATGTTTACTCCTAATTAACAGAAGGCTAATGTTTCCAATACAGAATGAAAAGGAGGGAAAAGTAGCATTAGTGTGTCTACCTTGATTAGGATGACCATATTTCCTTGAGACAAAAACAGGACATTGGGATGGCAAAAATGGGACGGGGTTAAACTTATGTAATATTCCATACTCATGAAAAAGTAAGATGATAAAAAAAGTTTTTAAGAGTTTTTAAGATCCATTTACTGGTCCTTAAACAGATTACTGTATATATAAAAATATTTTTGTTTTCATTAAAATGAAAAAGTTTTATTACATGAACATATTGAGCTAACAATTATTCTTCAGTGACAGAACTCATACAAAAATTTAGGTAGACATAGAGAGGGACTGTATTTGACAGGAGGCGAATGGGGAAAGCACAGCTCACGGGCTATGTAACATCACGGATCGCAGGAAGGAGGGGAGCGGGGAGAGAAGAGAGGCAAGGAAGGGAGGATTCAAAAACTCCACACCCGGCAAGGCTTCTCTTCCTTCTGCCTTCCCTCCTTCTCCTCCTGCTTTTTTTTCTCCCTCTTTCTCTCTCTCCCACAATCCCAAACGAAAGACTCTCTCTTGCCGAGCTGGAGAAATAATCAGTTTCACTCTTGAAAAAAGGGGCCAGGATCACATCCTGAACGCATTTTAATAAAACAGAGAGCAGAGAGCGACCAGCTAAGAGCAGAGCAGAGGCGGTGGCAAAGATCTCTCTCCCGGTCTCTCTCTGTCTCCCTCTCTCTCTTTCCGCCTTCCTTGCCCCTCTGTAGTCTCACCCAACATCAGGCACCTCAATGAAGCACTTTTAAAATGATAATTGCATCTTGGCTGAATCAGTCTTGCCATGCCTGACATTTTGCTAATTTTTAAAACAAAACGGGACAAAATTGACGTTTATATTAAAACGACAGGACGGTCGGGAAATGTGGGGGGAAAATGGTACTGTCCCATTTAAAACAGTACGTATGATCAGCCTAACCTTGATTCACTGGAAAAAGGAGAGGATTAAATAAGATCAGCATCTGGAAAGAGGGCTAGAAATGGTCAATGTTCTAAACCCGCTGGATTTAAGTGGAGAGAACAGGGCACAAAAAGAGAGAGAGAGAAATGGATATGAAAGGAACTGATGCTAAAATAACTGTTGGATAAATTAATAGCCTGCAGAAGGGGTGGGTGAGGAAGGTAGATGAAACCTGACGGAGCACAATCTGCTTACTATGAGTATATAAGACCAAGGACTCTGGATAGACACTGGTTAGGTATACCCTTGGGCTAAGCTGTAATGTATGATTTATGAATGCATCTCCTATGGCTTAGTACTATGTATGAACTGGGTGGCTGTAGCTTATTCAAAATGCTGTGGGATGTATGTACCCCGTAAATAAGTTATAGATCAGATAAAAAATTTTTTTAGGAAATCTGTCTACTTTCACCTGTAGACTTTTGTAGCCAGGTGTGGGATTGTAGAACTCTACAAAACTTTTGGGGTTTCTTTGGGGGAGGGGGTTGTTTGTTTCTCTTTTTTTACGTTTAATTGCCTTGCACCAATTTTCCTGTCTGTCATGGGTCTTGCAGTTTTTTCCTCATCTCTTAGCACCAAGTATTGGTAAGGAAAAACATCACCGGAGATGAACCCCAAATGGCCATCTGAACTGCAAACACTGGGTGTATTCCAGAGAAACTTCATTCAAGCCCTACTGAAATTAATGGAACTTATTTCCATGTATCTCCATTTACAAGCATGCAGCCAACATGCTAAAAACATCAGCTCCTCTGAGGCAAGCTTGCGTACTCTGGGATTCATCTCCTTGCTGAAATGCTGAAGTAATGTTTATATAAGGGAACTTGGAGAAAATCCAACTCATCTCTGTTCTATATCATTATTCTGTTCAGATGACTCCCCAGATGATAAGCAAAAGTCTCAAGGAGGAATGAGTTGTTTGTACACAAGATCCTTTAGCAGAGTTTCTATAAGCATATTCTAAATAGGCAGGTAGTCAGATTATCACCCAGCAGGCTGTTACTTGTCTGTATGCATCTGAAGGGAATGATGGTTTTTAATTATCACCTGAGAGACACATAATAGGTAAAGATGCCATTGCTTAGGTCAACTTTGAAGACCTGCAGAAAATTATTTTTCTATTGTAAAATATTCAAATAAAATAATTAAAAGCAAAATTGTTTTTAAACATGATGAATACTGAATGTCTTGTTACACATTGACTGCACACCATCCTGCAGATACTAGCATGCCCAGATGTTTTTAATCTTTCATATGGGAAGAGAGAAGGAGAGAAAGAGACTATATTTTTGAAGTCATCTCCTGAGATTTTTTTTCATTTGAAGTGAAAGCAATCTGACTTCCACTCTAGCTCAAACTCAGAAATTGTCAGAGTCAACATCTGCTGGGATCTACACACTGTCAGGATCTACACATTATACTCTGTCTCCAGCATCATTGTCTGCCACTAATATTAGTGCTTGCCATTCCAGTAAGTAGGCTGAGAATCAGAGTGAGAAAAGCTGCAGATGTTTGGAGAAGCTTTCCAGATTGTGGGATTGTTCATAGGATCAAATTCTGTCTTCTAAACTGTGTTAATTTTTTTTTTGCAGAACTCACAATTTATCACCTACTTTGCCCTCTAGCCACAAAAGTGGATGGTCCTGGTTTTTCCAGGAAGTGCAACCTACTAAGGCTTAATTTACTAACTTTTCCAAGTTGATACAAAAACTACCAGAAAAATTATCCGCTGAGATCTCCGACTGCAGCAATCTGCAGCCTCTGGTCTCTGTTGCCTCTGGCCAATATGTTTGCCAGTATGTTTCTTCTGTTGTGTGTGTGTGTGTGTGTGTGTGTGTATGTCTATGTGTTTTATGTACATATGTTTGTTGCATGTCCCTTGTTGCATATACTGTATGTGCCTAAAATGGAAAGGCATATGGATATGGCTTGCATACTATATTATATACAGAGGATGTGTTTCTAAGAAAGAAGCATACAGAAGGAACTGAAATTCTTTTGCATGAAAACCTGGAGCTGGAAAATGTAGATAATTCCTATCTCTCAAATCTTGCGTGATCTTGCGTGATCTTGCGTTAGAACCAGTCCTAGTCACTATTGCAGGGTGATATTGCAATAATCATAAAGTCCAAGATTTTTATAGTACAGAGGAGTAGGTATAAGCATCCATTGTAACCACAGTGATGAGAAAATCTGTGTTGTAATGTCGTGATGCCAGCTGCACCTTTTCGTACTTGTGTTGCAACATAGTACAACAGTCCGTAAGCAGTGGAGTTTGTGTTGCAATGGGTGTTTCATCCCTTAGGCAGGTGGGCGATATTTGCTGTTGGAGGCTGCCACTCAAACTTAGAACTGACTGAATGGCGGCTGCAGGAGGCCTTCCCGTTACACAATGACATTTCCAGGGGTGAGGTTGGGGGTGGCAGTTGGCCTGTTTGGGGAGACAGGGGGTCAGTCTGGGAGCATTGCAGTGATTTTAAGAGCCCACCCTTATTTTCATAGTTTGGGGCCAAAAAAACATGTTGCTGCAATACAATCTAGCCATTTTTCTGCCAAATTTCAGTGGCATGCTTTCAGTGTGCTTTGGGGGCCATATGTGGCCCATGAGTGGTGGTTGACCACTCCTTTGCCATACTAATTCAGTTTTAAAGCTAAACTGATTTTTTCTTATGAAAAAATGTCCATGCACATAAAAAACAAAGCAAAACAAATTCAGAAAGAAACTCACCCTGCTTTGTTATTATGTGTGCAGGATATATTTGTTACTTCTTGTCTGTGTGTTTACTGGGGAATGTGGATGCCTCTTGCACCCACTGATTGGCTGAAATCAATTTCCTAACTAAGCTCTTAATGCTACATATTGGTAGAAAGATTATGCAGTGTTATACAACTTTGTGTCCTCCTGAAATTTTGGGCTACAACTTCCACACTCTCTTGTCATTGGCCTGCTGGTTGGGATTGCTGGGTACTGTAGTCCAAAACCTAAGAGTTAGCAGAGGCCATTAGACCGTCAAGTCCAACCCTCTGCTCAGTCCAGGAATCCAAATCAAAGCATGCCCCAGAGATGGTTATCCAGCTTCCATTTGAATATCTCCACAGCATGGAATCTCCCCACCTTGAAGGGTTGTACATTGAACCGCTCCTACAAGCAAGTTTTTTCCCCTAACATTCAACCTGAATTTGGCTTCCTGAAACTGAAATCCATCATCCTGTGCCCTGTGTTCTGGAACAAGAGAGAGCAAGTCTTGAGATTCTTCTTTGCAACTCCTTTCAGTATTTCAAGCTATCTTGGCCCCCTCGGTTTTCTCTTCTTAAGGCTAAACATGCCCAGTTCTTCAATGTTTCTTCATGGGATTTCATTTCCAAATCCCCAGAGTAAGGAGGAACAATTATTTCCTGCAATATGGAAGCTTAATTTCTGTTGATGCAGCCTAAAATTGCATGTGCCTTCCTGTAGCTCTATCACACTGTTTGAAATCAACTACTCTTTCAAGATCATTTTCTTAAATGTTACCAAGCCAGGTAGCTCCCATTTAATAACTTCACATCTGATTTCTATTTCCTAACTGAAGAACCTTGCACTTGTCTCTGTTACATTGCCATGTGTTATTTTCAGCTTAATTTTCTAACTTAACAAGTTGGTTTGGAATTTTACTTCTGTCTTTAAGAGTGTATTAGTTATCCCATCTGATATTATGTCAGCTGCAAATTGGATAAACACTTGCCCTATTTCTTTACTCAAATCATTAATACAAAAATTGAAACATACAGGTCCCAGAACTGAATCTTTTGGCACCTTACTTAATACCTCCAATTCAGCGAGGAACCAATGATGAGCACGTTTTCAGTAAGATTTTTGAGCCACTTCAGGTATACACTTTAGGTACCCACTTAATTTCATGGCATTCAACCCATATTTGATTTAGTCTGCTAATCAGAATGAGATGAGATACTTTGTCAAATAATTTGCTGAAATCAGAATATGTTACAACATCACTACAATCTAAAGGATTAGTTTGATGATATTTCTGCATTGTTTACAAAACTCACCATGCCAAACACAGTCCTGGTGAGGTACAGACCACCATGTGTCAGTAGTCCATTTCTGGTCCCAGAAATCACTAGAGGGACAGAAGAAAAGGTTTCTTCCTTCAAAACCTAGGGTGAACCAGTTCTAATTATTATTTGTCCCCAGGTAGAATAACAGGAAGGGACAATTCTCACTGGACTTAATATGCCTCAGGAGTGGTCCTGTCACCTCCCTGTTCCTTGCTCCAAGCAAACAGCATGCTTCACAAGTCAGTGGGTTCACGTATTTGCTTTATTCATATCATAGTAGTGAGTCACCAAATATTAAGATTCTTCTCTTTGTTTTCTTGCAGAATACAGCTGCATTCCCTGTGCCTTTCAGGGATCCACTGACCTATGTCATGTTCTCAGGGTCGCTTTCTTCCCCTGAATATTAGGAACCTATTTCTCCTGTGAGGTTTTAAAACCTATTCTTGGTTCCAGCAATGCTGAATATATTCAACATCTCTTCTGGCTGTCATTGAGCTTGCTCCTCTTTAGGTTCTGTTCCTTACAGAATGTTGCTTCCTTCTTCAAGTTTCTTTGGTTCTGTCTCCTTTGTGTGATTTGATTATTTCCCCTCCTCTCTTGAAGTATGCTCCCTTCTCAAATCCTCTGATTTTTTTTCAAGCACTGCTACAAACTTGTAGTTCCTGAAAGTATATGTCAGATTCTTTTTAGTCAGGACACAAACATGCCATAAGCATTGCATATCATGACTGCAGATTCCTGTCCATTTTTGTTTCTTAACGTTCCACTAGTACAGGGGTCGGCAAACTTTTTATGCCGGGAGCCATTTTGACATGCTCGTGCACATTTTGAAATGCTAGAGAGCCAGGGGGCGGGGTTTGCGGGCGGGGGCCAATCACGTGGAAGGGGGCGGGGTTTGCGGGCGGGAGAGGGCGTCCACCCGGCCCAGCTGCCCGGGGTCCAGGGAGATCAGCTCCGGCGGGATCTGTGGCGAAGAGCGGCCGTGGGGGGGGGGGGGCGGCGATGACAAACGACACGCTTCAGGCTTTCAGCGCTGGAAGGCCGCCTTCCAGCGCTGAAAGCCTGAAGCGCGCCGCTTGTCGTCGCCGCCTGCCCCCCCCCCACGGCCGCTCTTCGCCCGCACGCGTTGAACAAAGAAGACGATGGAGGGTGGGAAACGAGGCCTGCCCGCTTACCTGCCTGCTTGCCTCCCTCCGCGAGGCCCCCCGCTGCCTTCCCAGGGTCCAAGCCGGATCGGGGGCCTCGCGGAGAGAAGCAGGCAGGCAGGTAAGCGGGCAGCCCTGGCCTCCGCCGCAGGGCCCGCCCCCCTCGGCCGCTTCCGCCCGCCCGCGTTGAAGAAAGAAGACGATGGAGGGTGGGAAACGAGGCCTGCCCGCTTACCTGCCTGCTTGCCTCCCTCCGCGAGGCCCCCCGCTGCCTTCCCGGGGTCCAAGCCGGATCGGGGGCCTCGCGGAGAAAGGCAGGCAGGCAGGTAAGCGGGCAGCCCTGGCCTCCGCCGCCGGGCCCGCCCCCCTCGGCCACTTCCGCCCGCCCGCGTTGAAGAAAGAAGACGATGGAGGGTGGGAAACGAGGCCTGCCCGCTTACCTGCCTGCTTGCCTCCCTCCGCGAGGCCCCCCGCTGCCTTCCCAGGGTCCAAGCCGGATCGGGGGCCTCGCGGAGAGAAGCAGGCAGGCAGGTAAGCGGGCAGCCCTGGCCTCCGCCGCCGGGCCCGCCCCCCTCGGCCGCTTCCGCCCGCCCACGTTGAAGAAAGAAGACGATGGAGGGTGGGAAACGAGGCCTGCCCGCTTACCTGCCTGCTTGCCTCCCTCCGCGAGGCCCTCCGCTGCCTTCCCGGGGTCCAAGCCGGATCGGGGGCCTCGCAGAGAAAGGCAGGCAGGCAGGTAAGCGGGCAGCCCCCCTCGGCCGCTTCCGCCCACCCGCGTTGAAGAAAGAAGACGATGGAGGGTGGGAAACGAGGCCTGCCCGCTTACCTGCCTGCTTGCCTCCCTCCGCGAGGCCCTCCGCTGCCTTCCCGGGGTCCAAGCCGGATCGGGGGCCTCGCGGAGAAAGGCAGGCAGGCAGGTAAGCGGGCAGCCCCCCTCGGCCGCTTCCGCCCACCCGCGTTGAAGAAAGAAGACGATGGAGGGTGGGAAACGAGGCCTGCCCGCTTACCTGCCTGCTTGCCTCCCTCCGCGAGGCCCCCTGCTGCCTTCCCAGGGTCCAAGCCGGATCGGGGGCCTCGCGGAGAGAAGCAGGCAGGCAGGTAAGCGGGCAGCCCTGGCCTCCGCCGCCGGGCCCGCCCCCCTCGGCCGCTTCCGCCCGCCCGCATTGAAGAAAGAAGACGATGGAGGGTGGGAAACGAGGCCTGCCCGCTTACCTGCCTGCTTGCCTCCCTCCGCGAGGCCCCCTGCTGCCTTCCCAGGGTCCAAGCCAGATCGGGGGCCTCGCGGAGAGAAGCAGGCAGGCAGGTAAACGGGCAGCCCTGGCCTCCGCCGCCGGGCCCGCCCCCCTCGGCCGCTTCCGCCCGCCCGCGTTGAAGAAAGAAGACGATGGAGGGTGGGAAACGAGGCCTGCCCGCTTACCTGCCTGCTTGCCTCCCTCCGCGAGGCCCCCCGCTGCCTTCCCAGGGTCCAAGCCGGATCGGGGGCCTCGCGGAGAGAAGCAGGCAGGCAGGTAAGCGGGCAGCCCTGGCCTCCGCCGCCGGGCCCGCCCCCCTCGGCCGCTTCCGCCCGCCCGCGTTGAAGAAAGAAGACGATGGAGGGTGGGAAACGAGGCCTGCCCGCTTACCTGCCTGCTTGCCTCCCTCCGCGGGGCCCCCCGATGCCTTCCCAGGGTCCAAGCCGGATCGGGGGCCTCGCGGAGAGAAGCAGGCAGGCAGGTAAGCGGGCAGCCCTGGCCTCCGCCGCCGGGCCCGCCCCCCTCGGCCGCTTCCGCCCGCCCGCGTTGAAGAAAGAAGACGATGGAGGGTGGGAAACGAGGCCTGCCCGCTTACCTGCCTGCTTGCCTCCCTCCGCGAGGCCCCCCGCTGCCTTCCCGGGGTCCAAGCCGGATCGGGGGCCTCGCGGAGAGAAGCAGGCAGGCAGGTAAGCGGGCAGCCCTGGCCTCCGCCGCCGGGCCCGCCCCCCTCGGCCGCTTCCGCCCGCCCGCGTTGAAGAAAGAAGACGATGGAGGGTGGGAAACGAGGCCTGCCCGCTTACCTGCCTGCTTGCCTCCCTCCGCGAGGCCCCCCGCTGCCTTCCCAGGGTACAAGCCGGATCGGGGGCCTCGCGGAGAGAAGCAGGCAGGCAGGAAAGCGGGCAGCCCTGGCCTCCGCCGCCGGGCCCGCCCCCCTCGGCCGCTTCCGCCCGCCCGCGTTGAAGAAAGAAGACGATGGAGGGTGGGAAACGAGGCCTGCCCGCTTACCTGCCTGCTTGCCTCCCTCCGCGAGGCCCCCCGCTGCCTTCCCAGGGTACAAGCCGGATCGGGGGCCTCGCGGAGAGAAGCAGGCAGGCAGGTAAGCGGGCAGCCCTGGCCTCCGCCGCCGGGCCCGCCCCCCTCGGCCGCTTCCGCCCGCCCGCGTTGAAGAAAGAAGACGATGGAGGGTGGGAAACAAGGCCTGCCCGCTTACCTGCCTGCTTGCCTCCCTCCGCGAGGCCCTCCGCTGCCTTCCCGGGGTCCAAGCCGGATCGGGGGCCTCGCAGAGAAAGGCAGGCAGGCAGGTAAGCGGGCAGCCCTGGCCTCCGCCGCTGGGCCCGCCCCCCTCGGCTGCTTCCGCCTGCCCGCGTTGAGCGAAGATGATGGGGGCGGGAAACGAGGCCTGCCCGCTTATCTGCCTGCTTGCCTCTCTCCGCGCAGGGGCTGCTGCGGCTGGAGATGGCGCTGCCTCCCTGCCGCGCCGGGCCTCGCTCAGTGCGAGAGCCAGGGGGCGGGGTTTGCGGGCGGGGGCCTATCACGTGGAAGGGGCGGGGGTGAGTTCAGCTGCGGAAGAGCCACACTCAAGGGGCCAAAGAGCCACATCTGGCTCGCGAGCCGCCATTTCCGACCCTTGCACTAGTAGAAGGCTTTATTTTCATCTTGATCCCTTCACAGGACTCCCCTGAACTTTAATGGCTAGTTTCTGTTTGCATTCCCTGTTCGCTTACTTGTGACGTTTGGGAGGACACCAAGTTGCTAAACCTGGTGCTTGCCTTTTTGCTAAGTTATTATGAAATAAGAACCAAGTTGTGGGGGGGGAATGGGGAGGGTTGTATGACTCCTCGGTTATAGGTTGTATGAACAGATTATTTTCTTGTAGAATATTGAAACTAAATCCAGAGGGGGAAATAGGTAAAGGTAAAGGTTCCCCCTGCACATTTGTGCAGTCGTGTCCAACTCTAGGGGCAGGTGCTCATCTCCTTTTGTTAGCCGAAGAGCCAGCATTGTCCAAAGATGCTTCCATGGTCATGTGGCCTGCATGACGCATGCGGAAAGCTGTTACCTAAATTCAGCACTATTGGCCTTGTAGCTCTAATGAGAAGATTTTTATGATTGAAGTTTCAAATCACATTAGAATGTGTAAGAATTCTGAAAGGAGATTTGATCATTTGGAAATAAGATATCTGACATAGGAGGTAGAAAGTAAGTGGCAAAACTGTCAGTCTGATTAAAATACCAATGAAAGAGCTGGGACATGATGCAGGTACTAAATAAACGTTAAAAGTGCAACTAAAGAAAGTCTTCCTTGTTCCTTCTCCTTTTGGATGCCAATTATTTTTTTATTTCTACAAACCTCCCCCCACATTAGAAATTGAGTGATAGGGTGAAATTGATTAGCTGTCAGTTCAGGGATAAAAACAGAAAGAACTTTTGCCAGCAGAAATAATCCACAGGGTTTGCTACATGATAAGGAGATTGCAAGTAGCTAAGATGTCTTTAAAAGGAGATCAAGCAAATGCCTGAGGAGGATCTTTTTATCTAAGGCTCTTAGCCATGATGTCAGAGTAGACCATCCATCTTCAGCTGCACGATGTCACAGAAAACTTGTTGACTGAAGGTGAAGGAATGGGGGATCATAAGAGTGAAGAAGGTCTCTTAATGTACACTCTATTGATCGGCAAAATACTAGAAGAACCACCCCCCCAGAAGAATACAGAGTGTCAGCAGGAGCAGTTATGCTCTAGGTAACTACAGGAGGAAACTGCATGAATAAAAAGCATACTTTTAACTTTCAAGAAAATTTAGAAATGACAAAAATGTCATTCCTAAACTTTATTATTCATGCAGTTTCCTCCTGTTGTTACCTAGAGCATAATTGCTCCTGCTGACACACTGTATTCTTCTTTGGGGGGTGGGGGTGGTCCTTCTAGTATTTTGCTGATCAATAGAGTGTACATTAAGAGACCTTCTTAATCAAACTTGTACAAGTTGCAATGTGTAAGAAAACTACCCAACTCATTAATAATATGATTGCAAACAGGACTTTCCAGGTGATGGGTGGACACAGTGTGAGCACTCAAAAAGTCCTTAATGATGGCTTACCACAAGGTTCTGTTCTAGCCCCACTTTTATTCAATCTGTATACTTCTGATATGCCTGATACCATCTCCAGAAAGTTTGGATATGCAGATGACTGGGCCATAGGTATAAGACATCAAACCTTCGAGGCAATGGAAGCCATTTTAACATCCGACTTAGCTGCCCTGGGAACATACTTCCACAAATGGAAACTGCAACCAAACCCTGCGAAGACAGAAATAGCGTGCTTCCACTTACGTAACAGATCGGTGAATAGACAACTTAATGTTCAGTTTGAAGGTACTAGACTTCAACATAATACGCACCCAAAATATCTCTGGGTAACCCTAGACAGGATGCTTTCTTATAAGAAGCACTTAGAAAATACCACAGCTAAACTGAGAACTAGAACTAACATCCTTCATAAGCTATGCGGTACTACATGGGGCTCTTCTGCTGACACATTGCGCACTTCGGCTCTTGTGATGGTCTATTCAACTGGGGAATATTGCGCCCCGGTGTGGCTCAACAGTGCACATGCAAAGAAGGTAGATATACAGCTTAACAACACGATGCGGAACCATCAGGTCTACTTCTACCCAGTTGCTGCCCATCTTGAGCCATATCCCTCCACCAGACCTCCAGTGGAAGAATGCTCTTCTTCAAGAATACAAAAGGATAGCTGATAACCCCAAGCTCCCCACACATGGTGATATAGCGGAATTGGGAATAAATAGATTGCGATCTAGGCATCCACCTATGGCTACTGTCAAGGAACTGGCTATAAAAATTTTTCATCTCCTCGACTCCTTGAAGCGATCTTTGCAGAGAGGGCATGCTGTGGACCCCCTCTATGAAAGAGTTCCATCTAGCGGGGTCTCGGAGGTGAGCCTTCTCTGCAGCGGCACCTGCCCTATGGAACATCCTTCCCCCAGAGATAAGACAGACCCCTTCACTCCTGGACTTCAGAAAAAGGATGAAAACTTGGCTGTGTGATCTCGCCTGGGGCAAGAGGGAAAGTGGTCAAGCTTGGGGATGGCTGATTTCTTAGAGCCGCCCCAAATATTTTAAATATGTTCAGCGTCACTATACAGACCACCTGCCACTTGGTTTTAATTTAAATTTATATCTATTGTATTTGTATTTTATTGTGTTTTTATTGTATTTTAGTGATTGTTATGGCTGTGAACCTCCCAGAGTCCCTCCTTGTGGAGGAGATGGGCGGTCATAGAAATTTAATAAATAAAATAAATAAATAAATAAATAAATAAATAAATAAATAAATAAATAAATAAATCTTGGCAAAAAGCCTGCCCCCAGCACTGTCATAACCTACCCTGCATTACAACGAAGCCTCCTGCTTTCGATCAGCCACGCAGAATATGGTCAGCTATCAATAGAGTGCGCACTAACCATGGTAGGTGTGCAGATTCCCTACATAAATGGGGCAAGATACTATCTCCAAGGTGTGACTGCGGGGCTGACAGGCAAACTGTCAAACACTTAATACAAGAATGTAAGACTAGGTGGGATCTTCACTGATTTCCTGATGGCAACTGATGCTGCAAAAGACTATATTTGTAATCTTAATGTTTGTTTTCAGTTATAATTGATTTATGACTAATGCATATATTCATATGTAGAATCTACTTTCTATATACCTTTTTATATTTTCAATTTTTAATATAATATATTTGTAATATGTATGATGTGCTGCCATACAATAAATAAATAATTTAGAAATGAGAACAATCGAAGAGAATATTTGTAGCTCAGGGTTGAACTGTGGAGTCCTTGGTGCTCTCTGAGCCTTGTTGTTTTCTTGCAGACGTTTCATAAATGAGAACAAATAATAAGGATCATGAGTGGACTATCTACAAAAAAATTCTTTAATGCCTTCCAGCAGCATGCAAGACTCCCACAATCAAATAGCCTCTTATACAGTATTTTCCAGTAAGGGTTACTGTTATCAATCTTCCCTGCATGGTAATCATGATCTTAGTATTTGGCAAATAAAATAAAATATGTAATCACTAATCATAGCCAGTGAAAATGCAGTATTCTAAGCAAAGACAATTTTTACATCTTTTTGGCATGTGTAACCAACATCATGTTAAATTTGGTTACCTTGAAAATTGCTTAGAGAAGGAACCACAATATTCTCATTGGATTTGCTTCAAGTGAATTAGATGACCTTTACTATTCTTTTGGCACTTTAGATATGTCATTGCAACAAGTCTATACATAATCTATTAAGGTCACCACTGAAAAATACTAAATGTTGGCTTCCTTTCACAAGTACGTTTTTTGAAGTAAGAGAATTAATATATCTCTAGGGCCGACAAAGGTCTGTATAATTAAAGCTATGGTTTTCCCAGTAGTAATGTATGGCTGTGAGAGTTGGACCATAAGGAAGGCTGAGCGCCGAAGAATTGATGCTTTCGAGCTGTGGTGCTGGAGAAGACTCTTGAGAGTCCCTTGGACTGCAAGGAGGTCAAATCAGTCAATCCTAAAGGAAATCAACCCTGACTGCTCATTGGAAGGACAAATGCTGAAGCTGAAGCTCAAATACTTTGGCCACCTAATGCGAAGAGAGGACTCACTGGAAAAGACCCTGATGCTGGGAAAGACTGAAGGCAAAAGGAGAAGGGGACGGCAGAGGATGAGATGGTTAGATAGCATCACAGATGTAATGAACATGAATTTGAGTAAACTTCGGGAGACAGTGGAAGACAGGAAGGCCTGGCGTGCTATGGTCCATGAGGTCACGAAGAGTCGGACATGACTAAATGACTGAACAACAACAAAAGGGTCAAACAGAAGTCATGATACTGTAAACAAACCAAAAAGATACAATTTATAGTGAATATTCAAAAGATGGAAAATTTGGTTTGCAATGTTAAGACAACACAGCACGGTTTGGAATACATATCTTCAATGACATGTATGGTAAAAGTAAAGATATTATAAACAGAAAAGTCATTAGCAAATACCACAGGAATCTGTGGGTTTGGTATAAACGTATTCAAAGAGCTGATTTCAGAAATGTAGAAGTTAACTCAGTTTGCAACGGTAAATAAAAACAAATTTTGCTATTTTGGAGGGGAGAGGTGTAGTATATTTCTAATGATACATCTAGGAAGATGTATTTAGTTGTTTTATATAGAGAGAATGAGCCTATGCACTCAAAATGATTAGCACAGACTAACTTTTCAATACTTTTTCCATCCACTTTAAGTTAAGAAGAGTTCTGAAATTTTTGCCAATGCTTGCTGTCTGCTGACTCCGTGTCCCCTTTCTATTCCCTTTTTTTCCCCGTTAGTTATAAAGTGGCTTTTACATAATGCGGCTGACACTATGCAGTACACTGAGCCTAAGCAAGCTTTCAGAAACAAGCTAGTCCTTTCAGCAACATACTTCTATATGTTTAAAATTAAAAATAAAAGGCATTGGCTCTTTGTTTTGAGACATTTTGTAAGAGCTAGCAAGCACTGAAGATTAAAGTATCTCAGATTTCTCAAATCTGTGCATGGCATTACTTTCTCCTAACAGAATGAGGGCTACAATAGTTAGTTTTTTATGAATTCAAAAATAACTAAATTTCATGGGTTATAATTCTCATCACCCCATACTTGTCACTATGCAATGTTGTCTGTTAAACATCAATAATTGTCCCAGTGTTTGCCCCCCATTTTCTTTGTTAGCAGATAACTAGGGAGGTCTCTCTTTGCACAGAGACAGGAAATTAGAATAGGGGTGGAAGAGCTGCTAAATTGAATTGTTTGCTACTTGGAACTTGAGAACATTTCCTCTCAAGCTTTCATTCCTTTCCCCAAGCTTCAGAAGAAGATTCATCAAGAAATCACTTGAATTTAAGCCAGACCAAATTCCACAGCAGACTTGATGAAAACTAGAGCAAAGCTCCACTTTTTCTGACATCCAGTCCTCAAACAATGCCTATAACAGATCATCATGTGCCTAGCTAGCGGCTCCAAGAGGGGGACAAGCAGTTCTGTCACCAGTTATCTAGCTATGCCTGTCAGAAAGCTGTGTTTGACCTTGTGCATCAAGAGGACAGCCCTCGTCCTCCTAGCAATATAATCTAGTAAAATTCACCACGTGAATCACAGCCATCTGAAAAACGAGTTCTCCCTCCCATACTGCCAACCAGGATTTATGTGAATTGCAGTCACTCCATGATGGCTCCCAAATGCACAGGGAATTGAAATACACAAAATGGCCATTGCATAGGAAATTCACAGTGAGGGGACCAATTCCCTCACAGATATATCATCCTGAACACCAGCAATTTCCAGGTTTTGAAGGGGAAAGCAATTTCTTCCTCAAACTTTCTTTTCAGCTCCTCCCCCCCAAATGCAGACATGTCTGAAGAATCTGTTTGAGCATTTGAAATAATACCATATGAAATCCTATTGTTCATGCCCAGGAGCATGACAATAACCATTTAGAGTCCTTGTTTATCCCCAGGAAGGCATACACAGAAAAAAGAAGATGAAGATTGAGAGAAAGGCCGGGTTAGCTTCCTCCCCCCTCCTTCCCAGGTTCTTTTATTGAGTTCTGGAAGGAGAACAGCTGCCACATTCCACACAGCTTCTCCCCTCCTTGGGATTCCAAACATAACTGCTGGGCTGACATGCAATTCTTTTTAAAGGAACTTCTAGATGTTGCTAAACCACAATTCTAAGCAGCTCTGGCCAACATGATCCATGGTGAGGCAAGTTAGTAGCTGTAGCTTAGCAATAGCTGGAAGACCTTCCATTTTCCATCTCTATACAAAAAGGGGAATAGAGATTGGGAAAGAAGCTCCTTGCTGAAGCAATGTGTGTGCGTGTCTGTGTTGAAGCAGGGGTTGATGACCAGAACTATCCTTTGTATGCTGAACAAACCCTGATAGGAACAAATTACCAGACAAAAAAAACCCAACTTCATTCATTTCTAATATTTCTATGCTGCTGTCCTCCATAACTGCTTTGAGCAGAGTACCACAGAAATAGAAGTTAAAAATATTAAGATAGTGACAATTAATATATATTACAATGGCACCAACCAGCGGACGTTGATCATAAATGAAAATCTAACAACCTCCAAAAGTTAGGTTTTCACCTCTTTTCAGAAATTCAGCTGGGAGGAGGTGGTACTTATATGTCGGTGCAAGCTTTTCCACAGGAGAGCACCCCTACTGAGAAGACCTTACGGCGAGGTCCCTGTAAGTGGAATTGCTTTGGAAATAGGGCCCTTCAAAGTGTGTCTCCCAGTTATTACAGAATAAGCCGATTCACTTCAGAACAAAGAGTCCTGGAGGTATCCAGTCCTGGAGCCATCTAGCCCTTAAAAGGTGATGACCAGATAATTCATCTGCTGCAGACACTATAATTTGGATTCCTGCACTAAGCAGAGGGTTGGAGTAGATTAGTCTAAAGCAGTGTTTCTCAACCTTGGCAGCTTGAAGATGTGTGGACTTCAGCTCCCAGAATTCCCCAGCCAGCCATGGGGAGCTGAAGTCCAATTCTGGGAGCTGAAGTCCACACATCTTCAAGTTGCCAATGTTGAAAAACACTGGTCTAAAGGACCCCTTCTATGGTTCTCCAGCCAACCAAATCCTTATTACCCACTTGGAGGGCATAATGAGCAGCTTGGAGGAAGTAGAAGTGCAAGTCCCTGTCATTCACTCAGGGCCATTTATAGGGTGACACCATGTCAGCTCTGATCCTGCAGACCACAATTCAGCTGTATTTATTACATTTTTTTTAATTTCAGAGAGGGCCAAGTTTTAATTCTGCATTTAATTTGAAGGGAGGCAAAATGTTGAAGATAATGGATACCATCTAGCAAAGAGGAATAACTGGCATTGGTTCTGGTTTGCTTTTTACAGATATCCATTATACTGCATTTTAGGAGTTTTGCCTTTAAAATGTGTTTACAGGTAGTCCTTGCTTAATGTCCATTTGTTCAGCAACCGTTTGAAGTTACTTATGCTGAAAAAATGGACTTGCAACCGGTCCTTGAACTTACAACCATTGCAGCACCCCCGTGGTCACGTGATAAAAATTTGAGCCAGCCTGTATTTATGACTGCTCCCGAGCTGACCTTCAGCATCTTTGACTGCCTCTCCTCCACTGGGCTCACCGTCCTGGCCACGCATGGAGGGGCACTGGGTCTTCTTGGCGCGCTGCAGCTCTGGGGCTGCTTGCACCCTCCCCCACCTGGCAGCAGCCATCCCCAGCCCCACTGCGCCTCGCTGGTCACCCGCGCACCCTTGCGCACCCTCCCCCACCCGACAATAGCCACTTACCTACTGCCGGCCTGCTTGCGAGCCACCTGCGACTTGCAACTTCCTGCCGGCTTCCCCACTGTCTTTGCTTGTTGGAAGCCGGCAGGAAGTTGCAAGGAGGTCCTTGCTTAATGACCCGCGATCCTCGCTTAACGCTGGCAATGGGGACTGCCGTGATTGCTGTCAGTAAGTGATGAGGTCATGTGACATTGTGCTTTACAGCTGCATCGCTTAGCAACAGAAATTCCAGTCCCAATTACCATTGTTAACTGGGGACTACCTGTAACCTGTTATAAAGCTAAGCAATGCTTTTATTCTTTTCCACTTAAAAACATAGCAGGAAACCATACTGCACTGCAAAAATTTCAGTTGTGGTGGTGGTTCAGAAACTGCCAAAAACCCAAAATGAAAATAGTTTTCACAGCTTGTGTGTAGCCCCTAAATTGGGGTGCCTCAGTAGGTGGTCTCACTCTTGTATTCTTTATTAACACATAGAAAACTGTAGCTATGTTTGCTTCTCCTGTTTGCCGACATGCTTCAAGTCTTTGGTGACTAACAGCCTGACTTCTGGGTGCCATGCTTATTCTACCAGGAATTGTGGGGGCTCCAAGTAGGTATAAGCCAAGATTTTCTTGAAGTTTCATCCCTCAAATGATTACTTCTGCTGAGGCCACAAAGACTGTAGAGAGCAAAGAGATTGCAACACTTGCCAATGAATAGAGGTCTCCCCACCTTAAGGTAAACACTTGTGACTTTAAGCAAAGAGAGCACCTGCCTACAAGATCAAAGCTCAGGAAAATGTAACCTGGCAACTTCCCCAGAGACAAACCATGTCAGCCTTCGGTAAGTTGTTCCAAAATATCTTGAAGGTAAATTACTTGGTTGCAGCATGTGTTTTTTTGCAGGGAGCAGCCTATCTGCACAGAGAAAATAAACTTGGTGTAAATGAAAAAGAGAATCTGTGCCATACTCCAAAGCATCACTCTTCCCATTAGTCAGGAAATAAAACGAAGCCAGGTCTTGTATACCGAAAAAAGGGCAATCGCTGCACAGTAAGGCTGTAGTTCATCAGTAGTACAGCGATCCTGAGTTGAATGCTCTGCTTGTAGTCTTTCTGTAGGGTTAGTTCAGATTGCTCAACCCCTTCACAGAACCCGGGGATTCCAGAAAGCACCTCTAAGTGTCTGGGGTGAAGTGTGCTGTAAATAAAAATAATATATGCTATGAAGAAGAGTGTATCTACCTTTATGGAAAATGTGAAGTGAGCCAGCGTAGTATAATGGTTACAATGCTGGGCTAGGATCAGGCTGACACACATTCAACAGGGGCAGCAGAGTCCACAGGCGTTAGAAAGGCCTGCTTCTGGGTCAATTCCCTCTTGACCTGCCAAAGAGAAGGAACCTAGAACACCCCCATGGTCTGATTGAACAGGATTAATAGGTTCTCTCTGGAGGAGACAATCCTGTAGGTACCCTGGACCCAAGCCATATAGGGCTTTTTTTTTTTTTTTGGTAGTAACGGCTAGTATCTTGAATCTGGCCCAGAAACAAACTGCTAGCCAATGCAACTCCTGTAATATTGGTGTAGTACTGGCATGCAGCTCTCAGCCAACATATGGACCACCACATTTTGCACTAGTTGAAGTTTCTGAGTATTCTTCAAGGACAGCCACCCAAGTTGAGAGCATTGGAGTATTTCAATTTTGAAGGAGAAAGAGTGACTCTCACTAAGGCTTCCCACTATAAAAATATATATATCCACAACTGGCACACTAGCTGAAGCATAGCTTCTACATGAAGAAGCCAGGAGTCTAGGAGGACCCCTAAATTATGGACTTTTTCCTTCAAGGAGAATACAATGCCATCCAGAGTTAATGTAGGGACTACCAGAGAATCTGCTGATTTCGGGAGAAACAGCCACTCTGTCTTGTGGTAATTCACTTACAGTCTATTTTGTCCCATCCAAATCTTTTACTCGTCAGGTTAGAACATCCACATCTCCCGAATAGCTCAAGATGGAGGTGTATAACTGAATATCATCTGCATATTGATGATACCTCACTCCAAACCAACGAATGGCCTCTCCCAGTAGATTTATATAGATGTTAAATAACATGAGAAAGAGCACTGTGCCTTGTAGCACCCAATGCTGGAGTGGCAATGGGCTCAACCATTCCTTCCCCATTAAGCATTTCCTAAGCAGCCCACTTAGGAAAGAGCAGAAATATTGTAAAACAGTGACCCCCAACTCCCTACCCTTGCAGGCCCTCCAGAAAGATACCCTTGTTGAAGGTATATAATACCACTGTGTAGACTGGATGAAAGTTGTCATATCAGAGAAATGTCCTCTTCAAGTGGGGGCACACCATTGTCTTTTTCACCATCCCTCCCTCAAAAAGGCATTAATCGTCTCCTGAACCCACCCACCCTCTGGTTGCCTGAAGGAGCCAAATGGGGTAAAGATTCAACCCATGGATGGCCAAGATTATGCTGCAGAAGTCTCTGTCCACTTCATCAGATTCTACAAGCTCAAGAGTCCTAATTACTTCTTTTGATTCTGCCCATCTGAAGTCAAGATCTAAACAAATGTGAATTATTTTATTAGTGAAATATTTAACAAACCTATCACAACAGCCTGAATGAAGGTCTTCCAGCCCACCTTCCCCACAGAGATACAGGTCACCTGCTGTAGACTATCATTCTATGGATGCAATAAAGGTGGAGAAGTAGTGATGTCTTGCTACCCTTATCATTACAGTGTAGAAAACAGCTTGTGCCTAGAGCAGAGCTTTCCAAACTGTGTGTCGCAACACAAAAGTGTGTCGCCACACACAGTCTGGTGTGTCGCCACACAACCCGGAAGCGCTGATCATCATCAGCGCTTCCGGGTTTTCCCGCGGCGACACACCAACGGCGGCGCGCAAAAACCCGAAAGCGGCAGCAGCGCTTCCGGGTTTTTGCGCACTGCCAAAACGGTGGCACTTCCGGGTTATCCCATGGCGACACACCAACGGTGGTCGGTGTGTCACCGCGGGAAAACTCTGGAAAGCCCTGGCCTAGAGTATACGAAAGAAGATTCTCATGTAAGCTGCCCAGAAGTCCTGCAGAAAAGGCAGGACATATTTAAGAAATAAAATATTATGAAGGCATCTGGGAAATGAGCAGACAAGCCACGTGATCAGTCTAGGGAGCCTGACAAGAGTCAGTAATATTATTTGCTTCTGTGTATATCACTACACCAAAAAAGGTTAATGTGAACAAGGATGCCCACTGAAGACAACCATAGTGAGTAGATAGACTCTGTCAGTGAGATCCAGATACTTTGCTTTGCACCACCATGAGTTGGTAGCTTGGCTTCCTTTGTGCTATACCATCACCACCACAAATGGCCAACAATAGTACAACAGCAACTAACGCTCCAAGCTATCAGTACAAATAAAGTTTCATTAATTCAAATAATGTCTCTTTGTATGGCCTCTTGGTTTCTATAAAATATACTGTACCCACATACGTATATCACCTTTGGATGAGTTTGACATTGTAAAATGGTCATGGAAATTGTGTTTGTAAGTTAAAAAAAGTTAAGGAAGTAATTTAATGGACTGTACAGTTTATTTTACATGAGATGAGACAAAGCTTTTCAAGTGCATAATACAAACTTGCTAAAATAGGAGGAAAATACAATGTTTATGGAAATGTTTGTACATAAAACAAAAAAATTGTATAGCAAATACTTTCAACATTTAAAGGATAGATCTTTAGCTGGGGTAAATCAGTGCAACTCCATTGACATTAACACACAGGAGACATACCGGAACCGACAACATTTCCTTTGAATCTTAACAAGCATTTACCTCTTCAGCCACAGTATTTTAGTGATACAATTGCATGGGACAAAAAAGCCATATAACAGTGTTCACAATGATTAAAGGCTCATTGCTATTATTAATACACAGGGCTTACAGTAGAATTAAAATTTTAATGTCTAGTTAGCCAAAAATCAGCAGTAAAGTATTATGAAACCCAAAGCCATTACTGCTGGCAAAAGACATATTTTATTGTAAAAAAATTAGAAAGTGTTTAGTAAAAGGGTAGAGGATAAAAATACCAGATAGGCAATGCTATTTTATTTTATTTCTTTATAAAAATCTGCTTTGGAGGAGAGCTAGTGGCTGGCCAAATCTGTCCTCCCAAGCTAATATATTTGAAAAACAGTTATGTTGGATAATGAAAATGAATATATTATCTGAATTTGTTTATCTCTTACGCTTGTGTTAAGTCTAAAACATTTGGAAATACATGTTTGCATAAAAAGGATTGCTCTGATATGAGGGATATATAGCAAATTTAGCTAATTTGGAGAAAAGCAATGAAAAATTGAGATTCTCATGCAAATTAGTTTGAGAAATGAATACAGTTTTATTTGCCATATTTCAAATGCAACTGACACATTTAAGCATGACGGTGGTTCCTATGAACACTTACTTGGAAATAGTTTTTACTATACCCACTGGGGGTAGTAAATGTGCATAGGATTCAGGTTTTACTAATTGTAATGGCATATAAATTCAATTTGCTAGGTTTTTGATTGCAGCCCTATTGACTTGCTTGTTTGGGAACAAATGTTATTGCTACTACATAGGCATGGCTACCACCAAGTACCCAAACACTGAAGATGGTCTTTAATTTTCTTTTCTAGGATTGCTCTAATATGTTTTAGGTTCAAAAGATCTATGTATAGTGATGGCATAACAAAGACTCATGCCACTTTCTATAAATTCCAAAAATCCAAAATGTTTGCTACAATTTATTCAAACCACCTTCCACAAGCATCTCTTTGAAGAAAAAGGTAATAAACAATAATTTGAAAACAGCATCTGCTTGGATCTAAGATAGCCAAACTTGGAGTTTGTCTGGTTAAGTGTGATGAGTACCAGTTGTAAAAGATGTCAGGATTCTACACCTGTTGAATGTATGTTTGATATTCTATTATTGTTAAATCTGTAAAAAAAATATTCTATTAAAATTCACAAAGTGGATTTTTACCTCAGAAGTGCAAAATCTCTAAAGTCTCTAAAGTTATAATCCCATTCATCTATATTCGGGAAAAAATAATAGAACATGTTTCTGCATCGAAATGAACAGGATTGTATTGGAACAGATCATTTCAAAACATCCTAATTGGCATCTGAATTTTAGCATAAGACCAATATTTGACTCTATTATAAGAGTATATCAAGATCAATGTAACCGCATAGCATAATGTGCTAAGCTATTTTTGTTTTAATCAGACTTTTTTTTTTTTAAAAAAATAATCCACACAGGTTCACACATAATATTAAGCTGTAGCCATAATTTTTAAACCACAAAGATTGGGTTCATGGAACACACTAAGCCAAATAAAACAAACGACATTAAAGCTTAGTGCAGGGGTGACAACTTCTAAAAGGTCAGGAACCACAATTCAGGTTAGAGCTGAAATATTTTGGTCTGTTTTGGGCTATGTGTATGTATATTTAATGACCAGAGGACTCTGGGAAGCAACCAGTACCATTCCTATTCTTAAATCTCCCCCAAACAAGAAAAACAGCCCAAATAATCGCACTGAAATCTGGCCATTTTGCTATCCAATTTTAGCGGTACAATGTTAGGGTGCTGGAGAGCCCAAGGTCTGCAGGTCACCCAACCTTGGCTTAGTGTAATGTGTGAACTCAGTGAGAAATTATTGTGCATTGTCCATCAACAGATTTAGCAAGCAAATCACAGTACACAAATAGAGAATGCATTTCAGCACTTGTCCAGCTAGAGGGTTGAAAGGAACAAAGAAAAAAGTTAAATACTTTGAGTAGATGAAGAATTTATGGACATTATGACACAATCAGAAAGCTTCACTGTCTCAGAAACAGAAACCTGCAAGATTCCTGCATGTGGGAATATTAAACTAGCAAGGGTATGCCACTCTTTTTTAAATAGCTGTTATAGCCTTGCCTTGCTCTTCAGCAAATGATAGTGGAAAACTGCCAAAACATCTTTGAAGATGTCTCACATCCATTTGGTTTACAAACATTTTTGTTGACATGCTTAGATGAAAAGCAAATGAAAGTTACAGAAATATTAAACAAGAAAATCCACACTGGATTGGCAACATGGGATGCGTGTGGTGCCACCTCCTGGTACACTGTATAGTGTACAAGACCGCATTTGAGAGCAAATGCTCATCAAATTGCTGAGAATATTTTGAGGGAGTTGTGCAAGTCAGCCATGATCTGTTTCTAATAGTCAATTCAATTTGAATCATCAATTCAATTTAACTTTGCACAAAAGTCCATGGAACTCTAGAATTGATCCAAAAGCAACTGAAACGGAATTGAATTCTGCAATTCAAAGGGATGATTAGATCCAATTCCCACCTAAGCTTCACTCAGCTCTTCTTTTCCTTCCCAGTGAGATGCAACTGCATGATGTCTCTGAAGTTTAAAATCTATTTTGATAAATCATAGTGGGTTGTATCAGTGGGGCCTAAAGATCTCTGTACCTTTGGGCTTCTCTCAGTATATTTAGCTACTTCTCCAGCTGCTTTCAGCAGAAACACCACCCATAATAATTCCTTCCTATGCTTTGGCAAAGCATTAGCAAAGCAAGGGATATCCACTGGTGGACAGAAAAAGAGTTCAAGGTATTGGACCGCATAAAATTTATTTATTTACACTATTCACATATTCTTTTCCACATTATGTACACAAGCACTGGTATTAACCTAATTCATAACTATACTCCTAAATTATCCTGATATATGTTTCCTCTCTCCAGGTGACTCTGGAAATGATAGTCTGAACAGGAGGTTAAGAATCTCTAATAAAATATTGTCACCCCATTCCTCAGACTTTCCAAGGACCTTATTTCCAAGGTTCTTTGAAAGAAGCTATGACTTTTAAATTGATATATATTCACTTACATTGTAAATATGCAGGGTGTATAGAAATTTCCCAGTCAAGGTACTTGGAACACAAACCTTTAATCCCCCTTTTCATATGTGCAAATTGTCTTTGTTTAACTGAATGTTCATCCTGCTCTCAAAAGAAAAGCACAGCAGCATTCCCAGAAGATCCCATTCCACCAGTCTATTTTGAGATTTATAATGTAATGCAAGTAACCTTTAACAATACTTCGACTAGCTTTTTTAGACAGGGACACTATAATACTGATTGAAAATTGGAAAAAATGGGTTCAAATCAATGTTGTAGTAGAGATACTAAATTCCTTTAGACATTGCTAAACCAACTCTACCTGCTATTGGAATTATCTAAAAAGTCTCAGAAGGCTATTTCAAATGTTAATTTTCCATTTTGGCCATCAATGACTTGCTTTGTACAACTTGCTATAGTCTTGAGTCATAACAAATCAAAGGCATCACAACACATGCAAAGATATCCTCGATTTTTTGCATACATTGCTGCATGGCCATTAGTATATTAATGGCCTAGCCGTCTATTTTCTGAATTCCAAGTATCTGCTGAATAAATCTATAAATCTATAAATCAGGGTAAAAAGGATCAGAAGGTATCCTAGTATTGGTGTCATTCAAACATAACCTTAGAATAATTATTATCATCCTGAATGTGATAGTGGCTATTCCTGGTTATGAGGAGGAAAATCTGTACAAAACAGGGCAACTAATAGAGATTTGTCCTTCCAATTCCTGCAAAAAGGGCAAATAAAGGAAAGCTAATCTGACTGGTTACTGATTACCATGAATCTCACATATATTTACCAAACATTTTCTTTTAACCAATCTGATCTTCAAATCACTCAAACCAAACTCCCGCACAGGTTAATTGCTTGTGATGTTTTTCTCTTGCATTGCCTTCAGAATGGCTGTTATTTTTAAAATATGGCTGGGTATTCTAAGACATTGGCCCTATCTGTCATCTTCCTTTCTCTCCCTTTTCTTGAAAGATGGGAACTTAGAGCTATCTTTATGATCGCCTTTCTCTGCCACTTTGACCCCCAACCCTGGGTTAGTAACAGAATGCAGAGTCAACCATGACAACTAAAAGCAGCTGTGATGGTAATTGACTACACTGCCCAACAAGGTCTAGAAGAAACTTGCATTTTCTTTGATGGAAAGCAGAAGTTGGCTTTGCCTTCCCATTTCTCCCTAGGCATGGGCTAAGCAGAGCAGAAATGTTTGCTGCATGCAGGAAAATAGGATAGAAGAAGATGCACACTGGAAAGATTTAAGAAACTTAATTCAGGCTTCATCCCTGGTGCAGGGGATAAGGGGAAAGGAACAGGCCTGTACAGAACTTGAACTTTTTCATACTTTATCAGCCTGGGAGGACAATGCCTTAAAAGTATAAGAAATGGTTCTGGGTTCCTCCAAAGGAGTGTCTTACCACAGGAATTTCAGCAGTGTCATTAATTTAACAGCAGCAACATCATTACTTGTTTCCTTCCTTTTGAGCCATAAAGGTTGCCCTCTTAAAAATGCCAGCTGGGAAGAATTCAATTCCAATACAGGAGCATGTAATTCTGAATAGCAGGTGGGATTGCACTAAGAAAGGGTAAATCTATTTGCTTAGGTTTAGTTCTGTACTAAAACAGAAATAATTTAAAGAAACGTATGAGAAAAACATAAATGGAGAAATCACACATACTCTTGGCCTTTCTTCACTGAATTCAGGACTGGAAATACAGTGTTAAGTCTGCTCAGCCACACTCACAACAGAGACACAATATTAAAGTAAGAAAAGCAGAGGTATATTGTCACATCAAGAAGATCATAAGGGAACAGAACTGAGGTTACGTGACAGAGGATTTGCTGTGGTCAGTAGATTTAACATGGAAAAACCTAACTAACTGCGTGCTCCAGATCTGACTGCATCTGTGACAAATCACACTGACCTGCATTGTGAATGAGCTAGATACTAACTAGTCAGCAAAATAAAACAATACAGATCAGCTACCCATTGGGGGCAGATAGTACAGGATGAAAGCCCAAACAGAACCCAAAATATCACATTCTATTTGGATACTACACAACATGTGAAGAACATTATCATATATTAAGAGGTTTCTCAATTCTCTGAATGCCAATCCTTATATAAAATGCCACCATCTATTTTCAGGACAGAAGTAACAGTAGGTCCAGGGGACCCTCAAAGTTTGCAAAAGTGCAATGATATTTATAGAAAACCTTTGGGAAGGAACCCTCCCAATAGCTCAGTGAGAACAAACTATGCTCAGTGTATCATGATGAGGGAAATATAGAATGGCATATCCAGAATATTAAACAAGGAGCCCTTCATAGTACAACATTGCCGTACATTACATTGTTGATCTATGCTTGCATTCATCTATAAGCTGACATGGAACTAAACATCTACCAACCTTCAGATTACTATTTAAGTAATCCAAAAGTGCTTCCTTTGCAAAAATGCAATTCTCTCTTAATAACTTCCTCTCTAATTTACCTTTCCTGAAGACACTGGTTACAAAGAAAACTTCACAAAGCATTACAATCTTCCTTGTGAATCTTGAAAGAAGAATAAATCAAATCTTGAGCACTGGGAAGTGTTTAAGGAATGGGAGTTATGTAATTAAGAGAGATTAAGCAGCTAGAAACCACATTAAACAAAATCAGGTTGTAAATGTCTGGCTAATCTGATGAACATCCAAGCTAAATATGAACCGATATAAACATTCTGTGAAGCAAAAGGCACAAAGTACACTTGCAAATCATCCCACAATTGTAGGCCATACCAAAGTGTCATGTAGAAGGAATGCAGTAAGTAATATTTGCAAAGAAAAAAAAATCCAGCGACAGATCCTCTGGAATGTAAAAGGGTCATAACAGGCATATTAAAAAGGCAGTGAGGCGCTGAACTTCAAAAATAGAGAAAGAGCCTCACACGCCTAGCATGCTAATCCCCTTCTACCTTTGCATTCCTAATATATGGCTTTCTCATTCTACATTTTGGAGCCAAGGAAGTATAGATGTAGACATATCACTAGACCAAAGCACAAATCAGGAAGCATCTACATAACTGAGCAGTGGAATGTTCCAAAGAGCAAGCTTAAGAGGAAATGTGCAGGTTTCACCCACAGCCGCTTACATGGTGAAAGCAAGCTTCAACTAAAACATCCAAGTGAGTGCTATCCTGTCCTATGAAAAAGAAATGGAAGACGGCGACTAAAGGTAGCACTGGTGATTTGAGCAGGATGGGCCAAATAAATCTGACAGCTCAATGTTTCTGAAGAAGTTGGCAAAAAGACTTCTACCAAGCCAGAACAAGGTGGAAGAAAGCAATGGCTGATTACTTTCCCTCAAATTCGTAGGGCATAACTAATGGATCTCAAATGACAGAAGTTGTAAGTAAATCAACAACTGAGACCTTGCTCTCTCACTATGATCCCTGGTTACATTAATCATGACCATACAGGAGTGACTGCACGAGCAACACAAGATAGCATGTGGCTGTGGTCTGAGGTGTGCAACTTCCATCAGACTGAGGGCACACTGAGCTTTGCATGACATGTTGAGGGCTGAACTCAAAAAGGACGGAGACCACGGTGGCTTGAGGAGCTTTAAGTGGTGAAATTAGCACCTTGAGCAACTGCAAGGCTTTCAGCACTCATTTTGCCCCTTAAAAACTCAAGCCTGCAAAAGACACAAAAAAGGTTCCCATCTTTTTGCCCCAACCCACGTTTGGGGTTCCTGGGGGAGCATAAAAGGGATGCTGATGAGCAATATGTGTTTTCATCCTTCATATAAATAATGATAAGGTTTTAAAAGAAATGTAGAACTTGAAAGAGAAGACACAGATTAAGATAGCCAGAATTTAGTCAGGGAAATACACTGCATTGTTTGAAGTAATCACAGCAAGCTACCTATGAATCTATTTACAATCTTCTGCAAAATCTTGGGGAGTTTTCTGTAATCAAACCACATTTTGCTATCACCAGTCCCTGGAGCTTTCAGTGAAAGAAGAAAGGAGAAAAACACAGTAATGGGTAAGATAACAATGACAGATGTAGATATAACAAAAAGGAGACAATAGTTAGTTGATAGAAAGCAGCAGACACATGAAAACCAAATGATCCAGGCAGTGTTTTACATTTACAATTAAGGTGCTTTGAGTACTTTTCTATCTAGAAAAATAAGAAAAAGATATTTTAAATTCAATTCAATTTAATTAAAGTGGAGTTCTTAAAATATAATTTGGAAAGAGCAGGCAATTTTGGTAATTTGCTACGAGCAGTTCCTTTTACATTGCTTGATGATTGTGAAGAAATTTGGAGTGAAATGTACAAAGAACTGCAGTCCATTTTATCAAGAGAGCATACAGTATAGTTAAACAGTGTCATGTACAGAAAACAGAAAAAGCCCAGAAATCAATGGGCAACAGCTGAAGGAAGCTCTGAAAACAGTCAGCTAGAGAAATGATGCAAGGAATACAGAAATATCACAAACTTCAAAACAGGAAAGGAACTAAATAGATGCCTTAGAAATTCTTTTCATGTTGTTTTCTGTCCAGGCTTTAATTTACCCACACATACCAGCAGGATAAATTGTACTTTTTGCAAACCTTGACAGTCAGTTTCTTGGGAAAAAGACAAAATATATTTCTTATTATAAATCTGTGATGACACTAGAAATGGAAAAAGGGGGTTTCATTCGTAGCAAAAAGCAAACCAAAAGGCCAAAAAAAAAAAAAAAAATCAAATCAAGAGGGGGCACATTTGAGCTGTAACTAACTGGAATAGCTTATGTAATGGTTTTCTTCATATTTAATAATGTAAGCATCAAATAATCAAGCAAAACAATGCCATCTCTCACCCCCAACCTCGTCCCATAAGTTTTTTTTAGTTTTAAGAGGCTCAGGTGACCTACATTATTTCTCTGTAGTTTAAGTTAAAACAATTACTTTGAAAATAGAAAGGGCAAGAATTATAGTGCTGATTGGAAGTCTGGTCAAAGAACTGACAAATGCATTCCAGAAAAAAAATGATTTAGGAAATAAAAAAATGAAGGGTAGATGTTTACGACACATGTTCAAACAAAATACTTGGCAGTACAAAAAATTAAAGCTCTGATACTTGAAGCAAATATTTGTGCTGTACAAACACCATTGCAAGACAAATGAAAAAAGGAGGGGAACAAGAGTTTCCCCCAACAGCTTCTCAAATAGAGGAGCTCAGGATCAATTGGTAAGGCCTTGTAGTACCATCATAAATAGCTGCACTTCTGAAAATATCTAGCTGTATAATGCATCTTTGGCTGGATTCATAGAGTCGCTTCTTAACTCACTTGTGCTGATTTTTGGCCATCTGATAGCTTTGCAATAGGACTTAATATGGCCTGAAGTCTGTTATAAAATAAAACACTTTTTAAAATAGCTGCCAGAGTGTGGGAACTCAAGAGCCAGAGGCGTGCAAAACCTTCCCCAAACCCAAGTTCCACCTGAATTCTGCTTGTCATCAATCCAGAGATCTTTGTGACATGAGCACAAAATCGGTTATCAGGGAAGACATGTTGGCTAGGAAGGTCCTGGCCTCTAATAGTTTCATGCAGGTTATTTTTTGGATTGAGATACACTTTGAATTTGGTTTCTTAGAGTCTTCCAAAGGCTCTTGAAGCACACCTGATGGGAGGCACCTGAGCCTTGAGAGTGCTCTTTTTCTATTGGGGGTCAATGGTTCCAATTCCACGATCATTTCTGCAGATCCTGGAGAAGTCAATCAGATCACAAGTAGCTTGAGGACTGCAGCCAGTAAGTACCTGAGAGACAGTACAGAAGAGGGCCAACCCAAGCAGTTTTCTTTGGGTACATTGTCTCCTGACCCACGGCCTCATTCTCTTTGCCTGAAAAAGCCTTTTCACTGTAGCCTTGCAATAGCATTTGCAGTTATAGGAGACAATGGTTGTTAAAACATAATACTCTACAGATATTATCCTCACAACATCCCTGTGAGGTAGGTAAGCATTACGAACTCCATTTCATAAAGTGTACTGTAGGTGGGAGAGGAGGAGGGGGGTTTAAAACCATCTCCCCACTCCCACCCAATTCAGTGGGAACGTTCAGGAGGATCTCCCGGCTTCCAGAGTCACATTCAAACTCATCCGTCCATATGTTTGGCACAGCCTTATTGTGTCTTAACATTACAGTACAAAACAGAGCATCATGCAAGGGGAGTAGCACAAAATAGATAATCACGGAATAGCAGAATTCTTTTTGTACCAGCAAACAGACCCAGCAATTGATCATGGGAGCTGCGCGTGCTCGGCTGCTAGGAGCCTGTTTCAAAAAGAAGGAAAAAGAGTAGCTTCTCAACCCTGGAATGTTGGATGTTTAAGGCATAGCACTATAGGAATGGAATAATGATCAAACATGACAGAAATAGTCCCTACAGACAATAATAAATAGATACGGAAGCTGACAGTGGAACATCTCTCCTGTTCCTCCTCTTGAAGCTTTAGGGAATTCCCTCAAACCTGGTGGAGCCCAAAGCCCACCTGGTCACAGAAGTCTATATTTCCATATCCACAGGTCTGATGTTACCGGTTTTATGTTCTTTTACCCACAGTTCTCTGTCTTTGGCTGGATCCACTTTCTGAAGCAACTGATCCACAGGTTCCACTGTCTGAAAAACACAAGAGCCACGGGCCATTATTTTCCAATACCTACAAACGGATGCCTGGTAGACGTTACAGTACAACTGAGCCCATGTATATTTTTTCTTCTTCAATATGCAGGTCTGCTCTTTCATGTTTAACTCTGCAGAATTAGTGATTATAAATACCCACTTCCAGCATGGGTCTTGAATCCTGACCTTACACTATCAAGAATCCCACTTCAAGAGTTCCAAGCCACTGACTCTGACTCAAATTAAACAGTACTTGTTAAGAGAGCCAAGTCATCTGTCATTATGCAGTCATATACACCAGAAGGCAGAGGACTCTACATAACTCTTCATATTCATACAGAGCTTGCGGAAGCTCTGAATCAGAAAGGATTTAAAGCTAAGCAGACTCACACTTTGGTTGAACATGTCTGTCTCGTGTCGCAACTGTGTATATTGGCAAAGGTGCTGCCGAATCATTTCCACCCTCTCTACTTCTAGCCTCTCAAGTTCCTGAAATGAAAGAATGAAACATCTTCATTAATGGATATGGAATAAAGCCCCAGCATTGTGAAACAAATATAAAGTGAAGTTTTACTCATTTTAGTCTCTTTTGGTAATTTGTGGTTGCTCCCTAAAGCAGAGGTGGGCAATCCACAGATTATGGACACTTTTTGTGGCCCTTGGAGCTCCCCAAGATCATGCCATCAAAATTTGATGGCAAACCAGGCTAGGTGTGATTGTTCATTATAAATAAAATAAAATAAAATCAGAAATAGAACATCAAATTCTTTGATAGGTTTAATGTTGGTTGCTGGAGAGGATGTGTTATGGCCTTTTCGTTTCCTTCTTAGCTTTTTTTTTGCCTCTTTTGAATGGTGTGTAAATGTGGTTTATCTCTATGTGTTTATTGATGGCTGCTTTGTCTGAATGCCAAGCTTCCAGGAATTCCCTAGCATTTTTGGATTTAGCTTGGTCTAGGATGCTCACAGTTTCCCAGTTGAAACTATGGTTGAGTCTGTCCATGTGTTGTGAGATTAAGGAGTTTTCATCGTGTCTTCTGACTGCTAGTTGGTGTTCATGGATGCTCTCTGCTAGTCTTCTGCCTGTCTGTCCTACACAGTGGCTGTTACAGTCCTTATACTTCATGTTGTGGATGACTCCTGTTTTTTCTTCTTGGGCTACTGGGTCTTTTGGGTTACTTATGATGCTCTGAAGGGTTTTGGTTGGCTTGTGTGCTATGGTGATGCCATGTGGTTGTAATAGTCTGTTGGTTGTTCTGAGATGTTTTTGATGTATGGCAGTGTTATCCTTTTCATAGCTTGTGTTGGTTGTGCTGTAGTGGGTTGAGTTATCAGGCACTTTTTGATATCCATTTTGCTGGATGTTGTATAGGCAGTCTGTTTCCTTTTTCTGGTATTCTGGGTTGCTGCAGTACATTTGTACTGTTCTTACACAGCAATCAACACTCAGATAAGCAGGGATTAACATCAGGCAAACAATCTAGTAGAAAACAATACCCTAATCAAGGAGCTACCAAGGAGAAAACCACACCCCCACCAACACTGGCAGGGCAAGCTACTGTATATAAACAGAGAGCAAACCCCACACTCACTAGCACTGATGATATTACCTAGCTGGGTAATGAAACATATGCAAGCAAACAACCAAGCTCAGAGAGCACCAAGGACTCCACAGTTCAACCCTGAGCTAAATATATTCTCTCTGTTGGAAAGATAATTTTAGTCTAAGAAAAGGAGAACACATGACTGTAACTTTAAGGAAAAATTCAGGAACAGGGATTTCAGAGTTGGAAACATTGACATCCATCCATCCACCCACCCACCCACCCATCCATCCACCCACCCACCCATCCATCCATCCATCCAAAAGGCTGGTATTTGTAACTCTACTCAAGGTGAAAAAAACCTTACTTCTGAAATATATACTGTATGATGAACCAAATTTAACTTACCAGAGAGGTGGTTACCATTTCTTCAAACCATTTTGACTGAGCTTGGTTATACAAATCCACGCAACGCATCAGATCATCTCCTACAAAAAATATTCCCCAAACCACCATGTGAGTTCTTGTAATTCATCCACCTACCCAAAGGGCACTTTAGCATTACTAACAGCACCACTAAGATTTCCTTTTTCCATCTTTCCTGGGATTGTAATGCAGCTGTGCAGGGCAACTGCACTATCCTGGTGAAAGAGGCTGCTGCTTTAAGGAAATGCTACGTGACAAGACAGATGTTACATAATCGCCCCATGCAAGCCAAAACACTTTTCTGCCTTTGAATATGAAGCACTGCACTGCACTGCACAGCCCTAGTAGTTAATTCAAATTAAGAAAAAAGCAAAAGCTAATCTCTTCATCCTTAGCAGAAGTGAGAAAGTTATTAAGAAACATATTGCAGATTCAGCTGGCTGGTCAGCATGCCTCATTAACTTCACATTAAGAATGTTTAACAGAAGATGAAGAAACAAACTTCAATTCCATCATTGCCTACCCTCTTTCCCCTTCGAGGGAATCTCCCTAGGTCTCCCTGGCCATAGAATCAAGAAAAACAATATCTGACTACAAATGGAAAAATATTGTTCCCTTCCTTTGGAAAATCCAATGTACAAATTGCATTCTAAAGTTTAGGTACTACTGATCAAATTATATGTTTCAAAGTATCCTCAGGTGAAGAGTGCTGATACAAGTTCTACATGGAAGTTAAATATGACATCTTTCTGCAATTTGATTGCATACTGACTATTTGTGTGCAGTGGTTTACCAATTCAAAATAAGGAAACAGTAAGTACTTTGTAACACCTTCTTGGGCAGAAATAGCAACTTCCCAACATTTCCTGTAGCCAACTAAGAGTCTTTCTATTCTTGCTTTTGGAATTTTTTCCCACTCTTCCTTGCACATAAATAGTAAGGATGTGTTCAGATTTTCAGAAAGACGTCCTGTTTAAATTTGTACCTCAACCATGTAGAGGTTGTGTCAGCTTCTGTTCACTTCAGGATTCAATGAAACATTTGACCAGCAGTAAGTAAACTTTGCATGCAGCTACATGTCAGAAAACAAAAGGGGAGGAAAATTTAGCTGAGAGTAGATGAACCTTCACCCAGGTTTGCATATTGGCAATTTTGCTGACTGAAAAAACACACTTTTCAGTGGCTTCTGTATGCTTGTCTTTCTCTAACCCAGCAATTCAATGAGTCACAAATACTGCACTCAAACAGAGTAGTATGACCTATATTAATTGTGTTTAAATACATAAGTTTTATAGCAAAGTTGACTTAGGTGGTAATATGAATATCTCTCCTGCCATCTACTGTACGATGCAACCAGTATAAATTTTATAAAAGCAAATATATGTAATTTCAAACTGAAAAATTGGCTAGCTCCAATTCTGTTTGTCACACAGTTAAAATAAATACATGAAAAAGAGAAGAAAAGGACCCTAAATCTTTATGGTATCAAAAATGTTCGCATTATTCAATTAATTGACCAGTTTTAAGAAGTATTGGTAATGACATAGATTAGACTTGCTGTCCAAGTATGTTGGCTTGGAGAATTTCAAATCCTAGCTGATACGACCAAGACCTCTCTGGCTGGACGTAAAAGAGATGACCCAACCCAGCTGAAGATTGTGTTGGACTCATGTCCTGTAATACTGGCCACTTTTCCTTAATTTCCTTACATGCATCTTCAAAGTGAAAGTATAGAATAGTAATACAGTAGCGGTCTTTCTTAGAAACAAAGAAGCTAAATCCTGGAACCTATCAACAGGGCCAGAAGGTCCAAACTGGTAGAGCAAGTATGCTTTATCAAACAAAATGCTGATAAAAAGTTAAAGGATGCAGTTTTGATCAGTGCCAAAATTTAGTGAATCATGCTCTTCCTCCTAGCCAAAGCAATAACAGGTTTATATTACACCCAATTTTCCCTTTGACATTCAAATTTTCTTTTTCCATTTTCTTTTTACCACACAGTATCCTCATTCTACATACACTCACCAGCTTGAGTAGACTTCCGCCTAGCCTTTTTAATTTCCTCTTCTGTCTTGTTGCTCAGTTTTATCTCCAACTGCTGTGTTTTCATCTCTAAATCCTTTTGCCTCTCTGTTAATGCTTTTCGAGCCTTGAAACAAACAGACAGTCATAAATTTCTCCACAGAAAGAAATATCTATCTGCCTTTTCCTTTCCATAAGATTTATTCTTGCACAAACTAAATCACTGCAAAAATAGAACATGTGCTGCTGCTGGATGACTTTTGCAGCTAGAACATCAACAAAATGCACAGGTGCATTATCTCCTGGATGAGACCTTGACTACCAGTTTTTAAAGATATAACTATTAGGTACCAAAGTACCACCAATGTCTGAAAAAAGGTGTACAAGTACAGGTAGTCCTCGCTTAACAACCATTCATTTAATGATGGTTAGGACTTACAACGGTGCTGAAAAAACCAACTTATGACCGGAACTCACACTTACAACCGTCGCAGCGTCACCACGGTCATATGATCACGATTTGGGTGCTTGGCAACAGGCTCACATTTATGACCATTGCAGCATCCCATGGTCACATGATCGCCATTTTCGACCTTTCCGTCTGGCTTCTGGCAAGAAAAATCAATGGGGAACCGAGTGATTTGCTTAACGACATGTGGTTTGCTTAAAGCCTGCAGTGTTTTGCTTAATGATGCCGCAAAAAGGTCGTAAAATTGGGTCAGGTTCGCTTAATGACCGTTTCACTTAGCAATCAAAATTCCGGTCCCAGTTGTGCTCATTAAGCGAGGACTACCTGTAGGCAGTATCTATGTAACACTATTCTTGGGACACCATCCTATTTTGACAACTTGAAATGTTGCTGCATAGATTACATTATCCTTCTGCAATCTGGTGCCTTTCAGGCAGTGTTGACCTAGGACCTCCTGCTGGCAGAAGCAAAGGACAAAATGGTACATCCACTTGTTTCACTTATCAAAGTTGACTGAACTAGTAATTAAACATATTCAGTATTGCTTATAGGACAGCATCTTCTGCTGTACTTTAGGACACAGGACATACAGTAGAACATAGACTAGGGAGTGTGACACAAATAATCTTGCCATCCAATCTCTATGCTGACACTTTCTCTGCTTCCCAGGGTGACTATGTCACTCTTTCTACTAGTATGGCCAGCCACACCACTTGGGGTGTTGGTTTATAACCTGAAGAACCATCATCTTCTTACAATCAAGAAGATGGGAGATTTAGTCTGGAGGGGAAAGCAAGACTACACATGCTATTTTTTCATCTATCTATCTATCTATCTATCTATCTATCTATCTATCTATCTATCTATCAATCATCTATCTAAAAATAAGCATAAGGATTTCTATGGCAAGGTTTTGAACATGCATACTAGGTTCCCTTACATACAAGAAATTCTTACCTTTTCCACTGCTGCATACCTACTAACCAACTGTTTCCGCAAATCAGCAATATGATGGTCATACTTTTTCATGTCTTTCTTGAAGTTTTCACGGAAGTTGAGTAGAGGTTTTTCCACTTCAGCCTGGAGCTGGCATAAAGGAGGAAAAATAGAAACTTGGTTTAAGAAATTTTAGATGCCAGGAACTGGGGGGTGGGGGTGGGGGGTGGGAGAGAAATACTTTGATTTAGAGTGACAGAAATGGGAGGAATTCTTTCTTCCTTTTTGAATATTAGCCCCAATTAGTTTCTACCCATTGTGAGGCAGCAATTAACCAATCCTGGCTAAAAGCTAATCTAAGAGTCAGACTGGTTGGTAGTTGAAAACCAGGAAATCCCAGTAATATGAACTAGACAGGGGAGTTAAAAAAACAGCCCAAACTATTTCTACACTACTGTCAAGAAAACTACACAGACTGGTGCCTGAAGTTACTAGGAGTTGAAGTTAACCTGAAGGAGATGCTACCCCTTTTGCATCACCAGAGAAAAGATGGAAAAAGCAGTTAATGTGAAAGGTCTTGGCTAAAGAGACACTGCCAGTTAGAACACACCTATTAGCAAGATGGGCAAATAGTGTAAGGTGGCTTCCTATGTTCCAGCATGGGGGCCATAAAAAACATTTGCCTGATAGCTTTCTTCTTCTTTTTCTCAGGTATCAAATTTTCCCATAACGATCCCGCAAAGTACTGTAACTTTTATGCAATGTCATTTGGTGTAGAACATTTTCAAAGAATGAAACCAGGTGATCTCAGGCCCCCAAAAAACATGATTTGATACCTTAGAGGAAAATTTAAGATGAACCTCTGCCTCATCAGCCATGCTTTTTTTCAGTTGAGACCAGGATTCACCAAGTGTCCTGCAATGCATAGCACAATACAACACCTGGTTAATAAGAAATGCACTTAGGATCTGAAACTCATTATTACCATAGCCCATATCTAATAGGAGCAGCTTTCCACATTCCAAATGTAATGGGAAGTACTGCTTTCCAGAGCATGGAACCAAAGCACAAAATTTAACATTATTCTCCATAATTTCTCTCTCTAGGTCTATACTCCTATTCGAATTCAGGGAAGATCGTGAATATTAACCGCCCGGAGCCTACCATGGTAGAGATGGGCAGTGATAAATCCAAACAAACAAACAAACAAACAAACAAACAAACAAACATCTTTAGAAAAATCTCACCCAACACTCAGTATTAATAAATTAATCTCCAAATATTAGGCTTAAAATTACCATTTATTTCAAATAAACCATCAACCTTTCTGTGTTCTTAGTTATAGATTCAGCAGAGGAAACTTAATGACTCCTGAAACAGGTGATTTGTGTGAATAAAATGATACTTTTGGAATACCAAAAGTTAAATCTAACATGGGGTTAAGCATATTATATGAACTAGCTATGAAATGTTAATTAACTCTAGATAATTTCTCTATAAAATTCCTTTACATTTAGGCTTGAGGATTCCTTACAGGGATGGACCTTAATAATTTTAACTAAAGAGGGTTTTTTTTGGTATAATCATATACAAAACTTGAAAATGTAAAATTATTGAAAATAAATCACAAAAAACACAGGAACTTAATTTGCTCTGATGACTGAAAAGAAACTAGACTTTTAAACATTATTATATTTGTTAAATGAACTTTTAGATCCTCTAAGCATAAGGGCCGTAATTTTTTGACAGTTGATCTAGTATAATTCAGCAGCTAACAGTAGAAGTTACAAATCTATGGAATCAAACTTCACTTGTCTTATGAAGATATTATAAATATACCAAGCTAAGAGTTTAGCATATCTGGAACATACATGATAATATTTACCAAGCAACCTATGCTTTGAGCACTTGTAAGCACATACATATACATTCAAAGAGAGAGATGCTAAGTATGATAACTACATTTAGAATATGAAACCAAGTTCTAGCCATGGAGATAAGTGACAAAACATACATTGAACATAGATTCTGCCGGCCTTACACATAAAACAGATGGACAATTCAGGATAAATATTTCTATAGGCACTTATGTCTACTTCACAAAAACATCTTTATTACAACATGCAGAGCAGGCCATGTTCTGAAGCCACCAGAAAACAAGCAGATCTAGATCTGGCTAGTTCCTGAATGGGAAATCACACGGGGAATCTAGGAACCACCTTCAGCAACATCATGAAAAGAAAGATAGGATGTAAGTGACAAATACATTTCATCTGGCTTTCTCCACAATTTTTTCCTAACATGTCTAAACAAGAGCTAAGCATAATCTACAAATTCTGAAACATAAAGAGCCTTATTGGTATGTAAGCTATATATTATAGTATGCCATTATCTGAAAAAGACTAAGACAAATTATATTCACAGGTATTAGAGTAATGTCACTCTGTAATGGTCCCCACTGAGGAGGGGTGTGTGTGTGGCTATTCCATCTGTGGCTGTTCTAAAGGCTTTAAAAAAACCATTCTGTTCTCTCTGTATTTATATGAACATTTTTATGGGACTTGCTGTTAATGTGCATTCTGAAATTACACTTATTGTAATTGGTTTTATTTTAAAAGTTGATTGAGAATGTTCTAATGCTTTGACTATATTACTGTACAAAGAGTCACTTCTGGTCTAGTAGATGTCTTATTTCAATATGAGTGGATATGACCACCTTATAAAAACATCATTTCACAAGAAACCAACCAACCACTTTTATCAATTAAATATCTGTGCCAATTCAATTCTTCCTTAATTTGTGGGTTTCCTAAGGAAGACACAAGACAAGATTCGAACATGGCCCTTGTGAGCGGAAAGTGAATTTCCTAACAAAGCCACCAATTTTAGAGCAGCCTGTAATCTGACTAGCAATCAGAATAGCAAGAATACATATTTACCCTTCTTCCTGGGCAGCCAGAGAGTTCTGTGATAGTTTAGACAAGTTCTTGGCATATTCTTCTTCAATTTTTATTCTGAGAAAAAAAACCCACCAGTGACATCAGCCAAAAGCTATTATTTATTAGAAATGTAACTTGTGATTATAATAAAATGCAGCATATTTAGCAACTCACCTCTTGGAAACCTGTATTTTTATATAAAAAGGTAAAGGTTCCCCCCGCACATTTGTGCAGTCGTGTCCGACTCTAGGGGCCGGTGCTCATCTCCGTTTGTTAGCCGAAGAGCCAGCGTTGTCCGAAGACGCTTCCACGGTCATGTGGCCGCATGACGTGCGCGGAACGCTGTTACCTACCCACCGAAGTGGTACCTATTCATCTACTTGCATTTGCATGCTTTCGAATTGCTAGGTTGGCAAGAGCTGGAGCTAGTGCGGGAGCTCACTCCGCACGCAGGGCTAGGGATTCGAACCTCCAAACTTGCAATCTTCCGATCGACAAGCCTGGCGTCTTACCCGCTGAGCCACCACGCCCCTTTTTATATTTTTTTATATTTTTTATATTTTTTTTATTTTTATATACTGTATAGTTTTACCCACAATGCTTGCCAAGTAAATTAATGATTATTTAATATTTTCACTAGGCTCAGGGACTATAATCACAACCCTATATACCTCTCTTAGTGGTAATTGTTCCAGAGTTGATAAAGCAGTGTCATCTGAGAAAGAGGGACAAATAGAATGACTCTTTCTTAAATTAGTATGAAAGACTTCTATTTACTCACTTCTTTCCAAATGTTTCCACTGATACTTGTCTGTCAAAAAAGCCCTCTACGATAGCATCCACAAGGAAGAAACAAAGAGCAAAGCAAACTTAGATTTACAAGGTCCAGCACGTGCAACCAGATTTCAAACTAAAGAACATTTCCTGTGCTCTGAAGAGGAAAGGAGATTTGTTGATGCTCACATTTCGTCAAAGGGATGCTAAATAGTTTTTGTACTTAAAAGCTTGCGTTGGGACATGAGAGCGTTTCTCTATCAATTCACCAAAGCATGATTGTAGGAAATTAACTGAAGTAGCGCTTTCATTTTTCTCTGATCAAACAGACAAATCCATTCATGGAACACAATGTTCCAGTCGCCAGTTGCAAGTTCTGGACAAGTAACTCTCCCTCCTATTATTATTTGGAAAACGATTTATAAGAATGCTCCTTTTTAAAGAAAAATTATAAATAATGAGCAGCTATAAATAATAACTGTTTATCTCTCTCTCTTGGTTTATCCTTCCATGTCACACAGACGTTTTAAGTTATTTAAACTACCAGAGCTAATGTGTGCATTTGGGTGGGGGGAGGAGAGATTTCTGAGATACGTCAAAATCAGCAAGAAGCATGACTCATCTGGACTCAAAATGAACTCAAGCAAATTGTACTCCTCTCTTCCTGTAGCAAATATTAAAATGGGTCCTTAGTAATCATAAGGGCTGTTTTCATATTAAACCACCACCTGAGGAAACTTAGTACTTGCTGGCTTTTAAGCCACCCAGCCTGGAGTAATGATATTGTGAAACACAGAGCACCTGGGACTGAAATTTCTACCAAGGAAGGAGAGGGAAATGATTTTTGCCAACTCCCTTCCTCCCTCTACTGCAATTGTTGCACCCTCTAAAAACCAGCTGCAAAAGACTAGGGAAGGGGAACCCTTCAAAGAAGTTTGAGGGGCTGGATATAATAGAATTAGCATATTTCTGTTGATACAAACTTTTGACTGTTGTTCTTTTGCTACACAGAAAAATGTTTCTTTTGTTTTCTCACTGAAGATACCTTTCTGTATTTAAAATGAGAGGGTAGAAGTGAGAAGGTATTTCTACAGAAGAACATTTAAATTACTGTAATTTGCTATAGATGGAGCTGCTCTTGAAGACCACCCAGAAATTTCAGCTGGTCCAAAATGCAGCAACTCGCACCTCACTGGTCAGTCGTGATACTGCTATCTTACTCTGTGGAGATGCATTGGCTACCACAATGCCTCCAAGTGCAATTCAGAGTACTGGCTGCTATTTTCAAACCCCTTAATGACTTGGAGCCTAGATATTGCAGAGACCGCTTTTCCCTGATCAGATTTGTCAGTCACAGAATACCTTCCTTGGCTACTAGGAAGTGTGACAGGAGGGGCCCTGAAGGTGGGCATTCTCTGTGGCAGCTTCCCTCCTATGGAACCCTCAAGGCAAGGATGGCCCCCTCCCCACCCTTATAGTCTTTCTGGCTTTTCTGGAGGGCCTTTCGGGACTGATTCCGGAGCCCTGTTTTAGTTTTTATTATAATAACATATTGATTCTATTTTTTGTAACTGTATTATTTTTATACTACTGTGTTTTATTATATATACCACATAGAGTCTGTTTGGATTGAGGTAGTGTACAGGTAGTCCTTGGGTTACAACGGTAATTGGGACTGGAATTTCTGTCGCTAAGTGATGCAGTCATAAAGCCTAATGTCACCTGACCGCGTTGCTTAGTGACAGCAATCCCAGCCGTCCCCATTGCTGCCATTCCATTAAGCGAGGAACGCTTAACAAGCCTTTCCTTCTTAGGTGGCTCACAAGCAGGCCAGCGGGCGACAGCTGTGGGTGGGAAGTGCGGGTGCGAGTGCAGGTGGGTGCACAAGTGGGTGCTACAGGCAGGCATGAATGTGGGCGGGTGCTACAGAGTGCAGGCGGGCGTGAGTGTGGGTGGGCACTACAGAGTATGAGATCCCCTTGCTGCCCAGGGGCTCCTTGGGAGAAAAAGTGGTGGGAGAGTGAGCGACTTGCGAGGGAGGTTCGCAAATGGCGATTGTGTGACCATGGGATGGTGCGACAGCTGCAACTTCGAGGACCAGTTGTAAGTCCCCCTTGTTCAGCACCGTCGTAGCTTTGAATGGTCACTGAATGAATAGATGTAACTTGAGGACTACCTGCATACATTTCATAAATAAATATAAACATGAAACTATTAGAATAAAAAGGACAATAAGCCCATTCTTGTTAGCCTTTTGCTGTCTGATCTTTGAACACTAGTTGTATTTAACAGAAAACACTCCACTAGACTTGTGAATCAATAGAAACAGAAGTTTCACCATTGGAAACAGAAACCAAAACCACAAAAGAGTCAATTTAGCCCATTACTGAGTTTCTAAGTTACCTTTCTCGAATAAACTCTGCCATTTCTTTCTGCATTTGCTTTCCTTTCAGTTGCTTCTGTAAAAGAATTTCAAATCCCGAGACTGTACTGTTCCCTTGGGGATCCTTCTTATCAGCCTAAAGGAAATGAACAGTAAAAGTATGGGCCACATGAGATGTGTTAGAAAATGCAATCACACGCTTATACTATAACAGTATTTGCAAATATGCTGGGAGATATCCCAAATTTACCTCAAGTCTCCAGCTGGCATAACACCCCCCCTCCTAATAACACAGATACAACTGGTGCTAACAAATCTGCCAGAATTTCTAAAAAAAAAAAAGGCAGGTCACGGGCATTAGAGGCTGCTCTTGCATACAGGAAGCAGGCAACAAGGCAGCAGTAGATTTTATAGTCACAAGAACTGACAATAATTAATATAAGAGGATCTCATAACAGTGACTGCTCGGGTTTGTGCAGGTTGCATAGGTGACCCCCCTGAAGAGTCCAGGGTTTTGACTGACTGGGAAGTTGAAAGAATTCTGCCATTTTTATTACAAATATCTCCACCCCACCCCCTTTCCAAAAGTTCAAGAATGCTTACAACCTGGTATTAAAAACTAAAGAAACTTGGAACTGTAGCAAACTGGTGAACTCACCTCAGGTGTGTGAGTTCAAACCCCAGTAAAGGGTTGAGTGTACATATATATGTACCTAACATATGGGGGTTATCTATGCCTGATGAATTCCAACAAGAACAAAACTGGTTGTATAGTGCCTCCTAGTGGTCAGTAGTGAGTATAAACCATCAGTTTGAATACAAGTTCCTCCAGAGGGGAGGGGGTGTCTTGAGGCTTCTAGAATGAGGCCCAGACAAATTGACATCTGTAGCTCTCTAATCTGGAAGTACAAAACAAATAAGAATGGAAGGTGTACCATTCATAGCACATTTAGTAAATTTCATTGCCTCTGTCTCAAGATCAACCAAAGAACAACCAAAAGTTCTTGATGCTCTAAGGTAACATGCAATTTAGTTGATTGAGAAAGGTATCATCCTAGACCCAGGATTCTACCCACCCACTTATGCATGAGCATGCATACCCCCACACACTCCTTTCTTGCTATAAGAAGCAAAAATATTTTGGAAACAATCTGTAGAGAATAAGACTTGATGAGATGGATACAAATGTGTTGGATGATATATGAAACACATTATTTCCCAGATCTATATGGAATGTTGGGTTCAGATAAAAGGACAACCTTTTATGGCTCTAATGGCTACAGTGATTACTGACTGGAGATCATTACCATTGTCTGGAGATCATTACTGGCTGGAGATCATTATCATTGCATGCAACCATTGTCTCTCCCACGAACACACATATACCCTCTTCCTGTAATCTTGGGCATAGGGTCAACGAACAGAACAGAGAAGCAAAACGACTTTTGTCTTTCCCCCCCGTGATGCAACTTTCAGATTGCTGGTTGTACACTATGGGAAATTGGGGAGGGAGGACTTATGCTGCACCAGCCCATAGATGCTGCTCAGGACTGCTAAGTAACAAGTGTACAATCTGTGATTTTACAAAGACTTTTTGGAGGAAGGCTACTTTCTCCTTCTCCATCTCCCCCCGCCCTCCTCAAAATAGTTGGTTTCCCCCAACCATTAATATAAAATAGGAACCAGCTGAATGGCCTGCTGCCTGATAGGTGGGGGAACACTTTTTACAGCTATGAATTGCCCGTCTTTTTTTTTAGGGCATTGCAGACTGGAAGCCCAGAAAGTGATTCTACTTCATTCCAGTCTTCTGGTTTTAACAGTATAGTGGTTGTGCTGGATTTCGGATATAAAGAAGGAGAATAACTTTTGCAAAATTTTATGCATCAATTTTTAAGCTTGAATTTTATCATGTTTGCTATCAGAGATGTTAGCAATATGTTTCATCCTGTGTAAAGCTCAACTGCTGCAGTAAACAGCATATGGGAAGCTGCTCACTTACCCAGAAATAATCACAGTAGCTCCATTCAGAAGGTTTCAGCAACTGCTGTTCTGGCATTGTGTCAGGGTGGGGAAAAGTCACACAGTTTATCTAATAAAGAAGAAAGTAATATAAATATGCTGGACATGCAAAGCAATTCAGAAACATGCACACACATATTATATATATGTAAAAGCAGGCTGCTTAAACAGGACATAGATATACTGTAGTCTAGGCCACTGTTGGATGCAATTCTCTCTCCAGCCAGAAGATGTCATCAACTTCCTTAGTTGAAAGCTCCTGCAATATCTAGAAAAGAGACCCCAAGCAAGACAGAACCACAATTTGAGTTACATTTTTTTTAAAGGAAAAATCCCTCAAGACAAAGCTATTTCTTACTTGGATGGTATCAGACTTCTCAAAAAGATCTGTGGCAGAAATACATTCTCTTCAATTGAAAAATATTTCAAGGAAGTTTTCAGGCCCACTGGGGAGAGAGGAACTGACTAATAATCAAATGCTAAAAATTGCTGTTGCTTTCATGGTATAGCCTCACAAATCCATTCATGCTTTTGAAGTCAACTAGAAGGACCAATCCAGCCAAAAACGCTTTAAAAACAACAAAAATCTTAAGTCCAGAACTATTCAGGCGTACTAACTCCAAATAGTTAACCCCAAAGGTTGGCATAGCACATGAATGCTGCTTCTTAGAACAGGCTAACCCCAAACACGCAGTTATTAAGGTATGTTGACTTAATTATCTATATACCTAGAACTCAACAGGGCACCAAATTCTCTCTGAAAGTTGCTAGAGTGTTAGTATTCCCTGACTTACGGATCCACCGTTAAAATTTTACCTTTGGAAGACAATCTTACTCGGCTACGAGTGATCGCCAATGAATGAATGAATGAATCCCAAGGATACATGAAAATTCTATGTAATCTCTTTATGTAAACAAGATGAAGGATATACGTAGGATTTGTTTTATGTGGTGATGATGACAACACACGAGTTAGGCACAAATCACTATAAGCAAGGGACTTCCAACAATTTTCAGATATATAATGTGGTCCTCGAGAGAGAGAGAGAAAAAGGACAATTAACTGTTGCATTTTCATGCTTATTTTCTGTAAAGTACAACTGAAAACTATCTCCTTTAGGAAAAAATCACTAATTAAATTTATGAAGTCTGCCTGAGAACATTTATTTCCTTCATTTCAGGAAAATAATAAGTATACCAAAATGAATGCTTAAATTCCTAGTTCTCATTGATTTAGAGATATAAGCAAGCACAAGCTTTGATGAAATTTTCAGAAATACAAAGTACGTCAACATGCTCTTTATATGCTTTTTGTATCACAGAATTATAGAATGTTGGACCACTTATGGAAGGGGTCTGGTAGATCATCTAGTCCAACCTCCTGTTCAGTACAGGAATCCACTACCACAGACTTTCCCACAGATGGCCATCCAACCTCCAGCAGAGGAGAGTCCACCACCTGCCGAGGCAACCTGTTTCATTGTTAAACAGATGTTGCCATTAGGATGTTTAACCAAATACTTTGCCTTGAAATTTAAACCCACTGCTTCTTGTTCTGTCTTTGAACCGCCTCACACCCGTTACATCGACCCGTCCCACCCGGTCAGGCAGAGAGGGCATGTTGCGGACCCTGTTCATGAGGGATTGCTGATTGGCAGGGTCCATGAGGAGGGCCTTCTCTGCCGTGGCACCCGCCCTTTGGAACAGCTTACCCCTGGACGTAAGACAGGCCCCCTCTCTCCCGGCCTTCTGGAAGGGGGTAAAGACATGGTTACGCCACCTCACTTGGGATGGGAAGGGGGATAGCCATTCATGGGGGTGGCTGGCACCGTGATCGTGCCAAGGATAAGATCCTATGGCCATCTTGAATTTTATATTTTATACTTTTGTATTTTTATTCTTGTGCTCGTATTTATGTGTATTTATACTGCTTTTATTGATCGTCATTTTATTATCTGTAAGCCACCCAGAGTTGTATACAAGATGGGCGGCAGAGAAATTTCACAAATAAATAAATAAATAAACCTGAACAAACCATTTCCCCATCTTCTGCATGACAAATTTTCAGACACTTGAACAGAGCTATCAAGTCTGTCTGTTGTCTTCTCTCTCCAGAAAAGAAGACTATAGGGCCTTCTCCATATAATGGAGAATATACTGATATTATCCAGTATATCAATAATAATAATTTATCTGTGCAACTTTTACACTGCTCCAACGACATATGATTCTATGCATTCTGTCCAATAGAACAGATATGGGATATAGGTGAGCGTTTTTCCAGCCCAAGAAATAAAAAAATGTACAGATTATTTTTGTGGAGCGACAGGCATGGTTATTGGCACTGTCTAGCGCTTCAAAGTCCCAGGCAAAACGGTGCTTGGGAGAGTGCAAGGACACTCAAGGAGCACCTATCTGCACTTCCCTAAAGCTTCATCTTTTCTCAGGATCATGCAACAGTCCTCCTCAGCTGCAGCACAATCCCAAGAAAAGAGGAGCTTGGTTTAATAAGTTACAGACAGATGCTTCCTGTATATCCCCAAATACTCCAGAGCCCCCTTTTGCCTTGGAATTCAAAGCACCAAACAGCCCGAGGATTATCTCCTGACTCAACAGGGGCAATAAACCCAAGCTGGTTGCAGCACTTTTATAAGATGGAAAGTCTTCCTTCAAGCAGAATAGCGTTTTTTATCAAGTATTGGAGGAAGATGGGGAAATACAGTGTTCTAAGAAAAAGGCATTTCTGTAATAAACTGCCAAAGGCATGAACTATTGTTCTATTTTTGTACAGCTATGTGAGTGCTCATGCCCATAAGCACCTTCTTTAAAAAATGTAAAATATTTCTGGAATGTACCTTTATATGGAGATTATGTGTGCTCTGTGGGCAGCATCTAAGAAGCATCTATGTCCTTCACACTGCCTATGCTTCTAGGGTTTTAAAAATGTTTTCCAGGCTGGAAATGCTACAAAACTCTGAAAAAATTAGATTGACCAGAATGTGATAGGCACAAACAAACATAATATGGTAAAGTTACCCATTACAAGACTACTCTTACAACCGTAAATCTTTGAAAAATGATTGCCAGGAAGGAAAAGAGGAGTATATGAACATCCCTGAAATGAAGACCAAAATCATAGTAAGTACTTCATTCAAGTCTCAGAACAGAATCACTGTGGAGAGTAGAAAAGCCAGCTAAAGATAGTATCCAAAGCATGTTCTGAAAGACAACATGGAAATGCCAAGAACCATGTCCAACATCTCTAGTTCACAGTTCCCCTCATGAGGCTTCCAAGAAAGATCAAATGACTTCATTTACAGCCACAACTTCTCTATGAACACTTGTTGGTATCTGAAGGATGTTGCTGCTCAATGGAATATCATTTGGCCATTATGTGGTTTGGTGGCATTTCCAGATGATTTAAATACCCACTAAATCCTCTTAACAGAGTGGTGGCATTGAATGTAACCAAGTGCCAAAAGCACAGTTTCCTGTGATCTTGCTGGAGAAGCAAATGCTGAACGTCACAGCTGCATTCCTACTTGGAATATGTATGTTGTCCATGCGTACATCTATGAGTTTCAGGAAAATGCAAGAGGAATAAGAATAATCTTTATGATGCAATATTCACACATTAGAAAGTGGAAAAAAAGAATATTTGCTGATGTTGCTTTAAAATGTTTAAATTTTTTTGCCTTAAGTTAGCACACTTCTGTGTGAAATAAATGTTGGGCAAGAATCAAGATATTTCATGTGTTACAGATCCATGATTAGGAAGCTGTGTAGCTACACAAATAATTTGTCTCTACTTTCCCAGGAATCCATGCACCGAGCACCAGCAGCTGTAAGGAGAAGGCCTTCTTATCAGGAACGTTGTATTTAACCTCTTAAGTTTCAAGAGTTTTACATTATATTTGGTTGCATAAAAAAGGCACCAGGTTTGGGACAAAGGATTTATGTTACTAATTGAAGAGAATATTTGTAGTTCAGGGTTGAACTATGGAGTCCTTGGTGCTCTCCGAGCCTTGTTGTTTTGTTTGTTTTTGTTTTTGTTGTTGTTGTTGTTGTTTTGTTTTTGATTTGTTTTGTTTTTGATTTGATTTGTTTACCAACAAATCAAAGGAACACCTATGGGATCACCACTCTCAGGACTCATAGCAGAGATAGTAATGCAACGTCTAGAAAGGATAGCACTCCCATGCATACAACGTAAAGTATGGATCCGGTATGTAGATGACACCTTCATCATAATAAAAAAGGATCAACTGGAGGAAACACATGAAGCCATCAACAACTTCTTCAAAGGAATAAAATTCACAAGGGAAGGAGAAAACAACAACACACTACTCTTCTTGGACATCCACATCAATAGAAGAAATGATGGCATTCTAGAAACACAAGTCTACTGGAAATCTACCCACACTAACCAAGTGCTCCACTACCAAAGCAATAACCCAACCTCCCACAAGAGGAGCTGTGTAAGAACACTATTCAAATGAGCACAAACGCACTGCAGCAACCCAGAACAACAGAAAAAGGAAATAGACCACTTATATAGCATCTTCCAGAAAAATGGATACCCACGCAACTTTATCAAAAAGTGCCTGACCATTCAACCCACCACAGCAAAACCAACAGAAGCTATGAAAAGGATTACACTGTCATACATCAGAAACATTTCAGAAACTACTAATAGACTATTACATCCACATGGCATCACCGTAGCACACAAACCAACCAAAACCCTTCAGAACATCGTAAGTAAACCAAAAGATCCAGTAGCCTAAGAGGAAAAACAGGAGTTATCTACAACATACAGTGTAAGGACTGTAACAGCCACTATGTAGGACAGACGGGCAGAAGACTAGCAGAGCGCATCCACGAACACCAACTAGCAGTCAGAAGTCACAATGAAAACTCCTTAATCTCACAACACATGGACAGACTTAACCATACTTTCAATTGGGAAACTGTGAGCATCTTAAACCAAGCCAAATCCAAAAATGCTAGAGAATTCCTGGAAGCTTGGCACTCAGACAAAGCAGCCATCAACAGACACATAGAGGTAAACAATATTTACATACCATTCATAAAAGACAATAGAAAAGCCAGAAGACCAGAACACCTCCTTGCCAGCAATCAACAACCAGATAGGCAAAGATTAACACCAAGATGAGCACCAGAAGAGCAATCAAACAACACAATAGACCCTAATCAAGGAACTATTAACTCAGTCAATCAACCAAGCAGCAAACAACCACCCAATCAAGGTACTACCAAGGAGAGTACAAGACCCCCATCAACACAAGCAGGACAAGCCAGGGTATATAAACAGAGCGCAAGTCCCACTCCCTTTTCACACTGAAGATGTTGCCTAGCCTGGCAATGAAACGTCTGCAAGAAAACAACAAGACTCAGAGAGCACCAAGGACTCCACATTTATGCTACAGTTCACCAGTATTGCCGTGATGATATATTAGTAGATATAATATTCATCCACTCCATATCTGCAGTACTTTAATTGGAGGAACAACTGATTTTCCCTAAATGAGATTTTAATAATAAAAGTATAGGGAATAGGCTCTTGACCACAGAAACACTTGCTGGGGAAAATCTCAGTGACTTGGTAAGTACTCTATATTTCCCATAGAAACAAAATAGCTGTTTTCATATCATATTTTAGTATTTTGGGAATGAATCCAGGGATACCACATCCTCCAGTAGGATGTCAATCATCCGTTTACGTGCAACCTGTGATTTTCTTCAACATCTGAAAACCAAATAATGGTTTGTGCCTACCTGGATATCACTTCAAGTATTTGCTGTCCTGATATTAATGCCACTATGCCTTGCTGATATGCCCAGAGTCAGATGTTCTGAATCACGATATACAGGGAAGGAGAGAGGACGGGGAGAGACAAGTGAGCCTAGCAATGACCAGTGCTGGCACCTCTACTTCCAAAACATGATTTGGGGTTATTTATAAGCAGAATTCTCTGAAAATCCTTTTCAAAGTCTCCTGATAATCTGACATCTTTTCATTTTCAAGCAAGAAAAACCAACAGATAGTTTGTGGATTCCAGTTTCTGGAAGTAAGAGGTGAACATCTGAGACATCCATTGGAAATGATAATGTTTCTCAATGCTGAGTTTGGAATTTGAGAAAAGGAATGGAAGAAAATCTGTAGTATTGGAGTTGGAATATTAATCTACTCGGGAATTAGGATAAAGAATATAGTAGTCATAATAAAGTACAATCTTTCTTTCATTTCATTTCTGATTATTCTGACTCTGTCAGAAAATAACATTTCTTCAGGCAACTTCAGGAGCAATGACCCAGAACAACTGTTAAGAAAAGTTGGCTGAGTTGACTTTACCTAACAGTTGTTCTAGGGTAACAATTCCTGAAGTTGCCTAAAGCACCTTTTTCTTTTTTTTTTCTCTGACAAAATAAACAACAGAGTGAAGACAATCAAAGAAGAATCAACATCCTCTATCAAGAATTGGGGCTGTTGCTTTAATATCCTCTCAGTTGGAAATAAGTGTAAGAAGTGAGATAGTGTGGTATTTCTTTTGGTTGCTAAGAGTTTCATTGAGAAGCAACCTGCAATTCATTCAGTAAATCTGATCCTATTGCAGCCCTTCTTCAAATCAAATCCAAAATCCCACTTCCACAATAGAGGTGCACTCCAAAATCCAAATGAGCCCATATTTTCAGAACCCAGTGTAAATACTAAAAGGTGTAAGTAGATAAAAACACTAAAACTACATTTCAGACCTGGAAAAACTGAATGGTAATATTGGATATCAAAAGAGAACATCAACAGCTATATAAATAATCATTTCATCACATATTAGCTCCATGATGTTCTCTCCCTTATTCCATCATTGAGGGATGTCATGTTGTTTCAACAGATTCCTTTCCATTGCTGTCAGTAGCAAAAAGGCAGACCTCACACTTCAACAGAGAAACATTTACAGTTTTTAATCACTGCATTCAAATTGGTGCTAAGTGCAAGTGATCCATGTTTATGAGCAACAATGGAGTGAAGAATAAGTTTACACTGATCTTTAAAAAACAGAATTCAAAATCTGACATCTCAGCCTTCCACACTGAGAAACACCTTTAAGAGTGTGTGTGTGTGTGTGTGTGTGTGTGTGTGTGTGTGTGGACACACATACAGACAGACAAACACAGACACAGACACAGGATTATTTTTCTCTATTTTTCTCTAGTCATCCAAATCTGAAAGGGAAACCAGCATATAAATGAGTTTCATGAAACCTTGGTGTCAACTTTTTGCGTCGTGTATACTGTTCACAGGAACACTCCATTCTTTAGATGACTTCACTAGCAATTAATTGTTTGAACAAAAGGAAGAACTGCTCCAACTGTAATTTAAAAATCACAGCACGAAGAAGTGCCTCCCACCCTCTCTTCTGCTTTCTGATGTTTCTTTCCTATCTTTGTGTAACAGGCTCTTTGCTAGCTTCAGCCTTTTAAATATGGCTTCAATGCAGCTATTGCTGGGGAGAGGAAGCACCATGTTTACATCTGGAAAACATGAGGCAGACCCCTGCACACAAAATCCTCTTCACCCGCCCCAGCCTGCAGTGCTACTTGCTGGCTGGGTCACCATAGCAACTGGATTGGTGATCATCACTCTGGGATTCTACTCACCGAAAAGGTGCTCTCCTTATTCTGCTTTCGAGTAGGTGATGGAGACCCAGGACTCTGAGGAGAGAGGCAAGAAGCATCATCAAAACTGCATTCCACATCCGACATGGTATGTTTTTTGAGAAATTGTGTATACGAGGATATGTGTATGTAGGTGGTGTTTAAAGCTGCATGCGAGCCAGTTTTGAGCAGAATCCCCTCTGCTTGATTCCTGGTTAGCCTTTTCCCATGTCTGGAAGTGTCACAGCCTGGCAGCTGAGCTCTTGCATGGGAGAGTCCTGTACTGTGATCCTGAAGCAGCACCCAGCTTTGAGCAGCCACATAATTCATTCGAAACATGACGATCCCTCCCCTTCCAATCAGTGCTTTGCTTTGGGATTAACCCTTCAACTGCAGAGTCCAACTCTGGATCTGGGCTCTTTCAGCACTAGGTCTAAAGAGTTATCAGAAACTCCACCTGTACACACTACAGCTGATGTATATAAACAGTGTTTTGATTGTAGGTTCAGAGTACAACCAGACACATTTCATTCCCCCTGCCTATCTCCTTCCTGTCAGTTTTAAAAGCTCAGTCACAAGAGATAAAGACACATGTACTAGGTAGGGATAGTGAAGCAATTCATTCAGATCTCATTTTAATGCAAGCTTACCTAGTTTGCATTTCCCAGATTTGAAATCTGTACTGTTCTGTATGTCATGATACATCTCTCCAAAGAGTACATAGGATGGTCTTTACATTAGGGCAGAGCTTTCCAAACTGTGTGTGGCGACACAAAAGTGTGTCGCCACACACAGTCTGGTGTGTTGCCACACAACCCGGAAGCGCTGATCATCATCAGCGCTTCCGGGTTTTCCCGTGGCGACACACCAACGGCGGCACGCAAAAACCCGAAAGCGGCAGCAGCGCTTCCAGGTTTTTGCGCGCTGCTGCAACGGCGGCACTTCCGGGTTTTCCTGCGGCGACACACCAACGGCGGTTGGTGTGTCGCTGTGAGAAAACTTTGGAAAGCCCTGCATTAGGGGAATGATTGCACATAAATGCATATATTGGCACAATTAAAACAAAAAATGCACCACTTATTTTTTTCAAAAAACAGCTGCTTTCCAAATAAACATAACTAGCTAGCATTAGGAGAAATCTGGACTTCTAAAAAACAAACTGTTGTAGAAACAGGTCAAAATGAACAACTCCAAAAACAATAAACACTGAACAAAAGTAATAGCTTCATCCAGCTATGAGGCTAACACCACAATGCAGCTGTCCCTCACGCTTCCTCTACTTATATTTGTGAAAGACTAAAAGCTTCACAAACCATCACCTGCATAAAACCTGAACATGAAATGAGCCAAACCAAAGCACAGAGTACAATATTCTATCAAGAAGACAATAGTTATATGTTTTAAGCTGACATTTGCTCTGCTATTCCATCTCAAACTCTGTGCAACAGTTAACAGCATGCTGGAACATGTCCTCCTTAATTGTAACCATTATTCATGAAAGGTTCATTCATTGTCTATATCTCTTACAGAATAAAGAAATAAATGTACGCTGTATTGCCCAGCAATACACGGAGCAACAAAAAAGTACTTCAAGAATAAATAGAGCCCAACAGTCCTGTTTTGAATTGCACATGCTAAAATGATCTCTGATAGACAATAGTCACAAAACTCTGGAAAAAAAGAAATACAACCAATTCTTTAGGTACCATGGTCCCCAGGTCTGAGCATCTCTACAATCCATCCTGATCTGCACTATGGTACAATCTGGAATACAGCATTGTGCTCTTCCCCCCCCCCCCCCGACTTCTGAAACAGAAGTTATTCTTTTTCTTTCAAAGCATCCTTATAAAAGTGAATCAGCTACTCTTAATTTCATTTTAAAGCAAAAGACATTTTTTATCCATCTCTAATCCAGGACATGAACATGAGAGCTAAGAAATGTCTAAATCATATCAAGGTTTTTTGTTTTTTTTAATAACACTGTTAGCATTAGTTGTTCACACATACAGAAAAGAAATCACTAAGCAGCAGGCTAGCATTGGTTCAACAACAAAATTAGGGTTGACTGCTAATTTTATTGGAAAAAACTGTCATGAAGAATTCTAATCCTCTGTTTTCTTTATAAAGATAATCATTAAGAAAAAAAAAGATCTGCTTTAAAGCCTTTGCCTATATGGAATGTACTTTCATGCTCAATAAACTGCTAGCTTCAGTTTTGTTGTTTATTCATTCAGTTGCCTCTGACTCTTCATGACTTCATGGACCAGCCCACGCCAGAGCTTCCTGTCGGCCGTCGCCATCCCCAGCTCCCCAAAGGTCGAGTCCGTCACCTCCAGAATATCATCCATCCATCTTGCCCTTGGTCGGCCCCTCTTCCTTTTGCCTTCCGCTTTCCCTAGCATCAGCATCTTCTCCAGGGTATCCTGTCTTCTCATTATATGGCCAAAGTACTTCAGTTTTGCTTTTAATATCATTCCCTCAAGTGAGCAGTCTAGTTTTATTTCCTGGAGTATGGACTGGTTTGATCTTCTTGCAGTCCAAGGCACTCTCAGAATTTTCCTCCAACACCACAGTTCAAAAGCATCTATCTTCCTTCGCTCAGCCTTCCTTATGGTCCAGCTCTCGCAGCCATAGGTTACTATGGGGAACACCACTGCTTTAACAATGTGGACCTTTGTTGTCAGTGTGATGTCTCTGCTCTTAACTATTTTATCGAGATTTGTCATTCCTCTCCTCCCAAGAAGTAGACGTCTTCTGATTTCCTGGCTGCAGTCAGCGTCTGCAGTAATCTTTGCGCCTAGAAATACAAAGTCTGTCACTGCCTCCACATTTTCTCCCTCTATTTGCCAGTTATCAATCAAGCTGGTTGCCTTAATCTTGGTTTTTTTGATGTTTAACTGCAACCCAGCTTTTGCACTTTCTTCTTTCACCTTTGTCATGAGACTCCTCAGCTCCTCCTCGCTTTCAGCCATCAAAGTGGTATCATCTGCATATCTGAGATTGTTAATGTTTCTTCCAGCGATTTTAACTCCAGCCTTGGATTCATCAAGCCCAGCACATTGCATGATGTGTTCTGCATACAGGTTAAATAGGTAGGGTGAGAGTATACAACCCTGCTGTACTCCTTTTCCAATCTTAAACCAGTCCGTTGTTCCGTGGTCTGTTCTTACTGTTGCTACTTGGTCGTTATACAGATTCCTCAGGAGGCAGACAATATGACTTGGTATCCCCATACCACCAAGAACTTGCCACAATTTGTTATGATCTACACAGTCAAAGGCTTTAGAATAGTCAATAAAACAGAAATAGATGTTCTTCTGAAACTCCCTGGCTTTCTCCATTATCCAGCGGATATTGGCAATTTGGTCTCTAGTTCCTCTGCCTTTTCTAAACCCAGCTTGTACATCTGGCAATTCTCGTTCCATGAATTGCTGGAGTCTACCTTGCAAGATCTTGAGCATTACCTTACTGGCATGTGAAATAAGTGCCACTGTTCGATAGTTTGAACGCTAGCTTCAGTAGTAAACCTAAATTCTCTGAGCTTTCAAAGTAGCAAATTTCCTTTGTTAATATCAAAACTACTTTGAAATAGCAGTTTGTATTAGCCAAGGATATTCTATTCTCTCCATTCTTTCCAGGTGACTGACTGGGTTGTGTCTTGCATTTCAAGGCCAGTATCAGAAAAATCGCTTGAATCTTGCATGACGCTGTTCTATTATTGCTTGGCCATTTCCCATCATTTACTGCTAATGTGAATATGAAATCTATATACAGAATAATGTGCTCAGAAATAATCTAATTCTATGCCATTCAGACATAACCCTCAGTAACTCCAAAAAAAGGCCATTAATTTGACTGTGAAGGTTCTCAGTCAGAGGTGTGGGCCTCAGGCATAATCTTTCCCCTATTTTCCTTCCTGCTTTGTCTTCTGTGCCTAGGAAGATTAAGACCATTTCACAAGCTCAACAGCAGCATGGTGATCTTAACGATCCTCCTTTGGATGATAAAGGGACTTAGAAATAAACATCTCAAATAACCATGACCTAGCCCCAGGTGCAAGGTCACACAGCCACCCTAGAAACATATTTAAGGATTCCCTTACTAACTTTGCTCAGACTGAAGAAGCTCCTTGGATAAGGAGCGAAACGTTTCCACTGAGAAAATAGAAATCCAGTTGACATGATTCAAGCTACAGGCCATTAATTTGAATTCTTACACCAAGGCTAGATCCACTCAAACCGATCGCTATCCCGAGTGCTACAACATCAACAACAATAATGAAGACCAAGGTAGACTCATGCAAGAAGTATCTACACAGCAAGGTTCAGTCATCTCCCAAAGTGTCCAAAGAGGTGAGATGTACTGGAGACATAAAGGGAGATGTGGGATATTCTGATTATTCAATCTGCCTTCTCAGCTAGAGAGAGACTTCAAGGAAAATAAAAAAGGATCCAGAATTTGTTCCTTCAGTGGACCTATTCCAATCATGCATTTATTTTAAGAATGCATTTATTTCAGGTGATTACTAGATACGAAGTTTTGGAGAATGCACTCAAATTCAAAGGGGGCTTTCTCCTCTAGTATGCTAACTTTGTGAATGCGTCAAATGAAAGACCTATTTAGTTCAGCATTCTGTTTCCAAAGTGGCTATAAAATACCTATGGGAAGTCCACAAGTAGGGTGTGAGACATCTTCTCACTTGCATTTCCCAACAGTTTGCACTGAGAGATGTATTGCCTTTAATATTATAGGTAATACACAATCACCAACATGACTGATAGATGTTGAAACCTTTATCTTTTTTGATTTGATCATTCACCTTTTAAAGCTATTCAAGTTGGAAGTCCAAATCACATCATGTAGTAATGAATTCCATATTTAATGTGCTATATGAAGTGCATCCCTTTATTTATCCTGAATTTAACCTTATAGGATGAAACAGCTCTAGAATTAAAAACTTTTCCTCTCCATTTTCTTCACACCACATTTAATTGTTTATCACATCCTCCATTTGTCACTTCTTTTTCCTATGCTATAGAAGCCACAGATGTTGTAAACTTTCAACATAAGCAGCAGCTCTTGCCCTTGATAATCTTGGTTGCCCATTTGGTTTGTAAGACCACTGAACTCAGTAAAGTTATCCAGTAGAAAGGAGGGGGAAAGAGTTTGCTTTGTCACCTCAGGAAGGTAATATAAAAGGAGCGGTGTGTGAAAGACCTGCTGTGGACTGAGTCACAATATGAGAGGCTAAACATCATCAGAACCCCCCACGGCACCTACTCCAAGAGGCACTGGAAGAAAGAGAAGTGTTTAATTTTTGTTCCAAAAACAGAATCTTCATTGTTCTAGATCTATCCTGTTACCATTCTTAACATGCTTCATGTTGCAAAGGCAAAATTAATCTATTTTACAATGAAACTGCAAATATTAAAAAATACCAAATAATGTTAAGAATGAAAACACTGCCAAGTATTGGAAATCTAAATTCTCAGCTGCGAGTGGGGCCTCTTTTTGGCAGCAGTGCTAAAAAGAGAGAAAAGATTGAGAGGAGCTTTAGGGCCCACGCAGTGTACAAGGCCAGCAGAGCTGTTTTGACCAAGTTCTTCATGTTCTAAGAGATATGACTTGCTGACTCAATCAAGGCTTACAGTAGCAAATTTTTCTGAACCACCATCATATAACAAGTAATTGTGCTGGCAGCACAAACTTTCTAATTTGCCATTCTGCAATACATTCAAAGGGGCTCACAAATATGATGATGATGATGATGATGATGATGAACCTTTCAATAACTTACAGCAGCCTTCCTAAATCTGCAGCTTTCTAGGTAGACAGAAACTACATTTCTCAGATATCCAAGGAATTTAGCAACAGCAACAAGACAGCTAGGTTTCTACAGGGAAAGTTTAGGTTCAAATTGCCATTCAATGATGTAGCTAGCTTGATTACCCTGAGCAAGTAATGTTAATTTGCCTAGCTTCCTGAATAGGGCTGGTATGTAAATATTAAACAGCATTCAAATCTGTAAAGGAAGGTCAGGACAAAATGTAACTAAATGCTGTGAGCTGGAACATATTATGTTGGAGGTGGTAGCCTATACGGATGTTTTGTTTGTAGTCTTTGATCTGTGATTGCTGTACAGGTAGTCCTCGCTTAATGACAGTTTGTTTAACAATAGTTCGGAGATACAACGGGGCTAAAAAAGTTACTTACGACCCATTCTTGAAGTTACGACCGTCGTACCACCCCCGGGGTCACGTGATTGCAATTTGGGTGCTTGGCAACCAACTCACATTTACGACCATTTGTAGTGTCCTGCAGTCACGTGATCACAATTTGAGACCTTCCCAGCTGGCTTCCAACCCAAAAAATCAATTGGAAACAATTGATTCACTTTACAATCGCAGTGACTCGCTTTATGACCACCGCCACAAAAATGATCGTAAAATCAGGTCCAGTCACGCAGCACTTCACTTTAACAACCGCATCACTTAGCGACCAAAATTCTGGTCCCTATTGTGGTTGTTAAGCAAGGACTACCTGTATCATACATGCAATTAAATTTTTGGAAGACGCAGAACTGTATAAATTCTCCCTGACAACATTTGTCTGAAATACAAATTTCCTCCATGACATTTGTCTGAAATGCTGTTAATAAATGGAAAAAGGAAGAAATGTTTAAAATGCACATCTTAGTCAATGCAGCTTTTGTATTGAATGTATATACAGAGAAAATGCAAAAATCAATTTAAGTATCACTTGTGAAATTGGCCTGCAGGTCCTTCCCACAGGCATTTCGGAAGAAGCTGTGTCATATCAGTGGCCATATAAGATAACAGAAGGATCCGATAGGTTTTAGGAAGAGGCTCATAATTACCTTTTATAATTTCTAACACAATGTTGTAATCTGTAATATAACATCTCCTTCCTTATCAGAATGTGGGTAATTTATAAATGAGAAGCTGAACCCAAAACAGTAAATGCCAAAGTTACTTTTCAATATCGTGGTTTGAAATGGCCAAATGTATTTTAATACAGACAGATGCAGAATGGAGATTTAAATTTTGGATTCAACGCTGCATTCTAGAGCACCTTTTCTTTATAATTCAGCTATATTTAGTCATCATGTCTCACCTTTTAAGACATGCAGAACATTCAAAACAACTTCCTCATCACTCTGGAGAGAGATATTGAATAGGGTGACAGAAGATTCCTAGGGCTTGTACTTAATATTTTTATTAATGACTTGGATGAAGAGGTAGAGTGGATGCTTACTAAATTTGCAGATGATACAAAAATTGGGGGAAGGGGAGATAGCCAGTATTCTTGAAGACAGAAATAAAATTTTGATGTAGTGGACAAATGTGGTGAAAATAAAAGAATGAAATTTAACAAAGACTTATGCAAACTTATATACTTAGGAAACAGTAATTAAATGCATAGATATAGTTCAGTTTATATCTGGTTTTGTAACAGTACTTATAAAACTATTTTGAAATAGTTGTTGATTACAAATTGAATATGAGTCGTTAGTGTGATGTGGCTGCAATAAAAGCTGCATCATGGGAAGTACTATTTTCACTTTATTCTGTACTGGTCAGACATACCCCAGCTCAGGTATTATGTTCAAAGCACTGCACTTTAGGAATTCAGGCTAAGTAGTACAGGGTCAGAAAAGGGCAACCAGGGATATCAGGGGACTAGAAACAATAACTTCCACTGAAAAATTGGGTATATTTAGCCTTGAGTAGATGGGAGGCAGGGAGAAATATAACAGCACTCTCCAAATACCTGAAGGATGTCACACAGCAGAAGGTTAAGACCTGTTTTCTATTGTCTCAGAGTGAAGGACACAGTGTAACAGATTTAAATTTGAATTAAAATGTGGAATGAATATTAGAAAAAAATGGCTAATCATAAAGAGCAATTTGACAGTGGAAACAATTACCCAGAATGATGGTGTCCTTTCCTTTACTGGGTGGGTTCAGCCCTAGGCTAGGCAGCTGTCTGTCAGAGATGCTTTAATTTGGATTCCTGCAATGAGCAGGGGGCTGAACTCAGTGGCCTAAATGCCCCTTTCCCCTCTGTGATTTTATAAAACCCACTGGCGTTGTTAATGAATAGTACTTGCAAACACAGCTGGAAGCTACAGGGAACCCTGGGTTGTAATTTAGAGATGCCATTTGCAAAGATCAGTTCAGGATGATCCTGGTGTTTAGAACGTAGGAAAGTGGAAATTTCTTAAAAGGCTCCTAGCGTAGTGACGTGCTGGATTGCTGTCAAGGACTGTCATTATCACTGCACTATTATACTGAGCAAAACAATTATACATAGAAATCTCCAACATCTATGACCTAAGGATCTAAACCACGTATTTCTGTGAGAAAACTTCAAGCCATCTTTCAACAAGTTTTAAAATAGCAATAAAGGACGCTCATGAAGGATTTCCATCACCCCCCCCTTCCCAAGTTCACACATATCATAAAGAAATGTGAGAAGCATAGCCTTGACTGAAGATAACAAAAACTATCTATGAGGTAAGGGCCTCAGAGCAAAGAGTAAGCAGACACTTAGTATAACTGCAATTAATTGCAGTTAAAACTTGGACAGAAAGAAAGCATATTTCACAACTAGCCTGAAGAATTTCATGCTACCAAATGATCACAGATGGCTAAAGCTGAACAAGATCAATAGGAGCTTTGAGAGATAAAAACAGCAGAGAGAGAGAGAGAGAGATTGAGACTGAGATTATTCAGGACTATAATGGCTTTGAGGTTCACAGTACAAGCTTGGGCTTTGCTGTGGAGTGATGGTGATTCAATTTTTAAATAAAACAAGCAGCTTCCAAGCTCCCTTGTACTGGAAGTATCCACCAACCCTGTTTCAAAATAAAGCTTAACAGTTGGGAGGAAAACTGAAGCACGTTATCTGAGTTTACCTGAGGGTCACTAGTGATTTTGCGGAGACTCATGTGGCTTGGTTCTAGCTGGGATGCCAACGTGCCTGGTATGTGGTATCCGTTCACTGTAAGGAAAAGACATAAAGTTCAGACCAAGGAGGCAGAAAAGGAGGTGGTGGCTTTTGAGTCCTGCTATTAAAATCAAGTATTTTACTTGACCTTCCTAAATGGTAATTAACGTATTATTTAACACTCTCCAGCACCAATTCAGTAACTCTGTAGGAAATACAGTATTCCACAGATACTGTACACTTCTTTGTTAAATGCAGAAATATTTATTTTGTTTTGTTTATTCAATTTAGCGCCCACTTTTTTACTCTGTGCATGCTGTAGAGGGAGCTAACAAATGTTTTAAAAAATTAAAACAAATTAAAATTACCATTAAAATAAGCAGTAAATAATTCAGCAATTAAAAACCTAGTAAAAAAGTAATGTTTTTATAGATTTTCTAAATGCAAAGAGAATGGGAACTAACCCCAAACCTAAAGGAGAAAATCACATAGCCTGAGAAGAAATAATGGTGCTGGGAGAAGGGGTATCTTCAAAAGGATTTCTCCTGTATAATCTGGGAGTTCAGGGTTTTTCAAACTGAGTTTCATGGAGGAACCCAATGTGGGACTAGGGGGAAAAAACTTGCTGCATGGAACTATGGAACAAAAACTCTATGCAAGGGGCTAAGGCTTAATCTCTTGCAGAAAGGTTTTTTTTTCTTTTATCTCTTAAGGAAAGTTTTTTTTCTCCCCTTGTCAGTCACTTTGAAAAATGGCTATGAATACCCCTGAAGAATAGCACTGAGATGGAAGCAGATGGCTGAAAACTCTCTGCAAGGGAGTAAGGGGAAAAAAATTGAATGTACTCAGCCATCCACTCTTACCATGACACTGCTCTTCAGGGATACCCATAGCAGTTTTTTAAGGTACAGCAGAAAGGGTGGGACTTGTCATCTGACATTGAAAAGCCCCACCCTTCTTGATCAGGGGTTCTGGAATTTTTTTTTTTTAAACAAACAGGTTTCATGGCTTGAAGAAGTTTGCAGATCTTAGATATCATATGATCCTCGCAGCTTGCACAGTTACTAGTGCACCCACTGGAACTTTTGGACAACATTCAAGGGTGCCTATTGCATCTTTGGAGTTGGATGATGAGCAGCAATAAGGGCATACTGATTATGCAAGTCTTCAAAATTTCGGATGACCTCCCCTAGCAGTTTAATGAAGACAATGAATGGGGGTCAAGATGGGGGCCTGTGAGACACCATTAAGTCAATGGTCCAGGTGTTGAAAGTACTCCCTCGGCATCACCAACAGGACATGGCTGAAATATTTTCAGATTTTGAAACAGGCAGCAATATTAGTTGTTAAAATGTACTTGTTGGAGTGTGATTATTGTGGATAAATCCTCTATTGCCTGGAAAATCCTATGGCAAAGTTAGGCAATGAAATGGTTTTATAATCTCACAATCTCTCAAGGAATACTTTCAGTATATATGTATGCACACATTACTGTTTTTCACTGATTCTAGTCTACCAGGCTTCCATTTGGGGAACTCTGGCCTGGCATAATTTTAATTGTTTTTAGGATAATTTCATAAGTGATATTATGGAGTGATCTCACTTAATTACTTACACAACAGAACTGAATGTTAGAAAATAAAAATGAGGTGTGGAAGCATCAGTAGAAAGGGATTCATTATGAATCCCAGTTCATTCCTCATTATGGTTATGTAATTTCCTTCACTGTTTATTATTTGGTATCTCCTGTAATTTAAAAAGCAGAGAAAAGGGGCAGGGAGAGTAAGATGAGCTCCAAACATAATTTCAGCTGTTATTATCTATTACTTGACTTGTCTCACTACCAAAAACTCAAGGATCTCAAAGGAACCAGCACTAGAACTCTAAACACCTTGGTGACAGCTCTCAGGTATATATAAAGAGGAAAAATGAAACCAAGGATGAAGGCAATGATAAGGATATTTCAGTGGCAGCAAGGATTAAAGTAGTCAAAGCAATGTTTTTTTCCAGTGGTAATGTACTGCTGTGAAAGCTGGACATTGAGAAAGAGGGAGACAATGAATTATGGATCTGGAGATAGTTACTAAGACGGTGAATCAATCCTGGAAGAAATAATGATTGACTGCTCCTTTGGGGCAATGAACAGCAAACACATACTGTACTTTGGTCCAGAAGAGTGGATAATGGAGTAGAAAAAACAACGCTCAGCAAGGAGTAGAAGAATGGGAAGGGAATGTATAAGGAGGGTGATTACGATCAGGGATATCACTGGAGGGTCCTTGCAAGTTTGCAGGTCCAGGACAGGTCAAGGTGGTAGGCATAGTGCATACAGCTACTGAAGTGTGAACCTGACTGGATGGCACCTAACTATTGTTCATGAGCCATATCTCTGCTGAGGAAATTCCACGCATTATCCTCCTAGCACCACTTTCCCTCTAAGGATAGGGAAATTCTACAGGGATTTTCCTATTTGGTGCAGAACGTAAAAGCCTTTATGGTTTTCTTTCCTTGGGGAAAGCAACTGCACATGCCTGTGGGTGATTTGTCCCCTACCTGTAGGCAAGGAGTTCTTCTGGGTCACTGAATTCTTTGGGGTTCCTGGGACACTGCTTGGCCGCTCCCAAGTAGTCTCTGTTAAAAATAACAAGAATGTCAGTGCAGTCACAATCACTAACAGGTATATGTAAGAACTTTGTTTTCCACCTCACTCCTACACATCCAATCACACATAATGGATCTTATAAATGCCAATCATTATCAGATAAAAGGGTTAATTCATGAAATGTGCTCTTTCATAGAGTGTTCAGTGCCAATTCTTTCAAAGAAAAAGGTATTCATTAAGATCCCCTTAGGCAGTCTTCCCGCTTATTGGAGAAAGTTGCTCTACAGGCTCAACAGCTCACTGTGATCCTAGTCAGGTATGTGTCAAATTGAAACACCCTACATGTCTAGACTGTGGGAGTCAGGAAAGCTGGAGGAACACACCTGAAATGGCTACGTACCCACAGCCTGAAATTGTTTAGATGTGTCTTTATAATAGCCAACCACTTCCATCTTCTACAAGGCTTGATATGTCAGAATTCACTAGAACTGAGCTACCAAACTGTTCTGCAATGTGCAAAGGAAAGAACATAGGCAGAGTACATTTCCTGTACTTCCTTGTGATTTACAGGATTTACAGGAAGTACATTTCCTGTACTTCCTTGTGATTCCTGAAGAATCACAATTATGATGTCAACAGACCTTTTCTGTTGGAAAGTAAAATAAGAGCTGCCCATGCCAAACTATTTAGCAGCAACCATCTCCCTTTCCGCTGACATGCATTTTTTTCCTACTTCAAATCAACCAGTATTTTTGCTGGATGCACTTTGAGTAAAAATGCCTCTTTATTTAGCTATTGGAACATGAAAACATTATCTAGTTCATCATGCATTTCATGACTCCTGGGCTGAATGAGGAGGGAAACAAGTGTTAAGTAAGGAATCACTGCAGCTGCTTACAAATGATAATTGCAGACAGCATCTCTGACTGTAGATGGTGCTATCGCTTTGAATGAGCCACAGACTGCAGCTCCACCTTCCAGGTTATTTCCACAGATCAGGACTTGCTGCAAGTACAGATGATTTAAAGCATCTACAGTTTTTGTACTGAGAAGCTGTGTGCTTGTTTTATAAGAGTTAAGCATGTAATATTCAAAGAGTGGGACAACTCTAAAACCTACATCTGAAAATGCTGAAATGTAATGCAGGGAGGAAGGTTGGAAAAGCTTGGAAAAAAAGACATGCGTAGGCCAATATACACAATCATTTGTTTCAGACTACTGAAAAATGGAGTTATTTATCACCAAGATTTGGGGGATGATGGCCAGTGACAGTATCCCAAACTATGAATCAAATACCTGCAACAGCTCATTATTATATGAGGCCAGCAAAATACTATGACGACTATTCTTTCTCCTACTATTTTCATTTTTGTAGATTTCCAGTTATTCTGTTTTTTCCATATTCCTTTTTATTTGGACACTAATAGATTTGTGCCAATTGCTGATTTGTGAAGCCTGCACAACCCAGCTTAGTTCTTGCATTGCAGTCTGTCCTGTGGCACCATAATAACATGTTTTTTCATGTGTCCCATTGGTTTTACATAATAGTAAACTATAAACATTCAGAATGTCTTTCTGCAAGATTGCACTATTGAACTGTGGAGTCAACCCTGAGTCAACTGTGGAGTCAACCCTGAGCTACACATATTCTCTTAGATTGCACTATGTTCACATGGAAAGTGGACAAGTATTACTCAGTGATTGCATGATTTTGTTCTGCTTCTATTGCATTACTAACAGTTTCCCTGTACAACATTTTGCAACTGCAGAGCATGATTTCCAATTCAGTTAATATTTCAAATATTGTATTATGTGGAATTTCCCCAAAATATCCTGTCACATATCATTAGCACCATCTCCTAGCCACGGTGCATATATCTAGACAAGAGGGCATTAAAAACACAAGAAAGACCACCTTATAAGCTATTGAAATACCCTTTTTAAAGCCAGCTGCTATTTTTAAAAATGTTGCTTAAAAGTCCTTCTTATGCAGACTTTAATACACATTCTACTTTTTCAGAACAAATTTATTTTATTGGAAAATCTAATATTTCATGAAGTGATTCCACAACCCTGATTGCTAAGACCCTTTAGAGTACTGTAGAGATGCCAGAGTATCAATATTAATAATGATGCATGCAAATATACTGTACAGTGGCACTGCCACTTACCTATTGTCCTTTATCTCAAGTGATAAACAAAACAAGTGATAACACCTACAGTACAACTGAATCAGAGCTACCAGAAACACAGCACTGAAGAAAAGCTCTCTATGGAAATGCCTTATGTGATTATTCACATGGTCCTCATGCTTGGGGTTTCTTTTATTTCCAAATTATGTTTGTGGTTGATGGATCATCAATCATTCATCATGTGTCACTATATTTTTAGTATACTACTCACTATTAGGAAGCAGACTTCTGGTTCACATGAAAAAAATCCACTTTTCACTTGCTTTCAATGAATCAGATGATGAGTCCACCCCCAGCTAAATGCAATCCATGTATGAAGATACACCATGTATTCATAGAACCATCACGCAAATGGATGCAAAAGTTGAATTGTGTGTGTGGGTTACTGAATAAACTTGTTGCCTTTCCAAAATACTAAAGCAGCCTGGCTGGGAATTCTATGAGGTGTAATAAAATACATCTGGAGGTTGCCAGGTAGTAGAAGATTATACTAAAAGTATTTTGCTTGACTGCAGCTGTTTCCCTTATAATGCTCTAGCCATGAAGCATTTGTTTTAGTCCTAACATATATAACAATAATATATGTCATTTTAGTCAGCCTCTTGGAGCTCCATTAACTGAACACTCATAATTTTTTTAAAAAGCACTGCCCCCAGTGATGCAAAAATATTCTTGGCCCAAGCATTCAAGTGAAAATTATTAGCCTCTGCAGGTTAAAACATAAAACAAAACAGCACTGAAGGCAAACAATTAGCAAGTGTAATATTATTAATGCAGCAATTTGCTTAGCATTCCATCTCCTATTTTACTGTCTGAGTTAGCAGCTTTTATTTTAGACTTGTGTGGAATGTCTGCATAGCGTTGAGATGGCAATAGTGAGCCACAACAGGTTATTGCAGTGCAGAATACAAGTGTTTGGTTTAAGTGTGGAAGTATTAGTGCTTTGTGTGGATGTGTAATTCGTGATATAAAGGTGGAAAGAAAAACACCGAATAAGTAATATTCAAGGAGCCTGAAAAATCAATCATTCTATCTCTGAAGCCTATTACCTTAATGTTTTTAGTCCCTATGGTACCAACTATAGTTGTACAGACCACATTTATCTAGTTATGTACTGTATTTATATAGCCACTCTATAATACAGGAGCTCACAAAACAAAATCAAGAAACAAACATGTAAAATGATTGGGGAATTTGTAACATGACATTATCACTCTCTCAGGATTTAATGCTAATTAGAAAAGTAATTTTGAATTTCTAAAATTTCACAAACTCTAGAATTCTAAAATGTAATTTATGTATTATATACCAGGATGCAAGCCTAATAAAAACAAACAATCCATTACACTTTAAGCGGTATGGCAATGGCTCTTCACAAGTCTCTATAGGATTTTTCAGAATTTCCTTTTCAAGTATAGAGATAAATGTTTAATTTCTGAAAGGAAGTTCCAACTTACAGAGGGTTCTGTGAGCATTTGATTGGATTCTGCTAAGGGGAAAAAAAGTTCACTCGAATGCAGCCAATTTTCCATCACTAGAACTTTCCCTCTTGATTAGGGATTCCAGAAATTATTTTTAACTAACAGCTCCACAAGCTGAACATTTAAGAAACCCAGATCAAGAGAATCCAATGCCCTCCCATCCTTTGGCATTACCCCAGAAAAGGGAGATAGCAAGAACTGTACTAGTGAGAAAATTGTTTTGTTTCTAAAAGCTGCTGAAATGGGAGAGAAGACCTGAAAAAAAGCTCCACTTTCTTCAGCTGTTCCCAAAGAATCCAAGTGGGACAAGAATGGCTCCTCTCCTTCAGATTCACATTCTCCAGCCCCATAGGAAGGTTTGCTATTGAGTAGGCTGCAAAAATACAACTGAACTTTTCAAGTGTATTATAACAGAAAATACAGCTGTTTTGCTTAGACACACATTGATTTCCTGAGTTTTCCCTAAAATTCCAAGCTTGATGGTTTCTGCATGATTAATTTTATTTATGGCCGCCCATCTTGTGACACAAAACTCTGGGTGGCTAACCACAATAATAAAAACAAAACAATAAAAACCATAGAACAGCAACAAAAAACAGAAAAAAACAGGCACCCAGTCCAACAACTACACCTTGAACTAAATGCTGAAATCTACACATTATGATAATATTTTCCCCTAAAAAGGTAAAGGTTCCCCCCACACATTTGTGCAGTCGTGTCCGACTCTAGGGGCCGGTGCTCATCTCCGTTTGTTAGCCGAAGAGCCAGCGTTGTCCGAAGATGCTTCCATGGTCATGTGGTCAGCATGACGCATGCGGAACGCTGTTACCTACCCACCAAAGTGGTACCTATTCATCTACTTACATTTGCATGCTTTCGAATTGCTAGGTTGGCAAGAGCTGGGGCTAGTGTGGGAGCTCACTCCGTCACACGGACTAGGGATTCGAACCTCCGAACTTGCGATCTTCCAATCGACAAGCCTGGCGTCTTACCCGCTGAGCCACCACGCCCCTAGTTTCGCTTAATTGGATAATATTAATATTTATCTAGATACCTTAGGACAAGGGTCGGAAATGGCGGCTCGCAAGCCAGATCTGGCTCTTTGGCCCCTCGGCTCTGGCTCTCTCTCTCTGTGCGGCCCCGCCGCCGCCGCCGCCCTTTCTCTCCGGCTCGGATCCCGGGAAGGCAGCGGGGGGCCTCGCGGAGGGAGGCAAGCAGGCAAGCGGGTGGGGCGGGCGGGTGGCCCAGGCCTCCGCTGCCGGGCCCGCCCCCCTCGCGCCCGCTCCGCCCAGCCAGACATGCCCTGCTCTGGAGGCCGGGCTCACCGAGGAGGACCATGACTGTGGCGGCGAACGGGGCGAGCCTGGAGGACTGTCACTCCAACCCTGCTGGCTGCGCCCCCTCCCTCCATGAGCCCCCCGACCCTTCCACGTGATTGGCCCAGCTCCCATCCGCGGGGCTGCTCCGCCTTCGCCCTGAGGTCTCCTGGGAAGCCCGTCCCGCTGCACTAAGGGGGCTTGGACCCAGGACCCCGGGCGCAGGACTGCACCTCTTCGCCCGACCTGTTAGCAAGGGCCCCGGGAAGCACAGCCCTCCGCAACGAGCCGCACAGCCCACTTCGCCTCCCCACCTTGAGAGGCCAGGCAGGTCCCGTTCTCCCCCGACCCTCCCAAAATCCAGATTCGCCCTCCCACCCGCCCCAATAAGCCACGTGATTGGCTCCCGCCCGCAAACCCCGCTCCCTTCCACGTGATTGGCCCCCGCCCACAAACCCCACCCCCTTCCACGCGATCGGCCCCCGCCCGCAAACCCCGCCCCCTGGCTCTCGAGCATTTCAAAATGTGCACGAGCATGTCAAAATGGCTCCTGGCATAATGTTTGCCGACCCCTGCCTTAGGATGAAGTTTGAATTTTCATCCTCTCTGGGTAAATTATTAGTTTTTATATATATTTATACATTTAAATGTGAAGTGCTGAGTATACATGATGTATTTGATGGGAATGAAATGGAAATTGGATATGATAAAGTCTGGCTACAAGAGATCAATTCCAGAGGCTTCCATTTAAAGCTCCTGAATGTGTGAAATGCTCCTCAAAGCAATGATCTGGATTCTCTGAAGCACTTTCCCAGCTAATTCCGGCCCTGAGGCCAAGATACACCTACTTCCCTATATAGTATACTGTACGTCCTACATAAAGTGAGGCATAGACAAGTTCTGGGATGTGGCACACTAAGCTGTGTTTCCTCCTACAAGCTCAAGCAGCACCAAAACCTGTTGGGACAATTCCTTTCATCTCTTATTAGTACTGCAGCCAAGTTGGATGAGTGGGGCAGAAAAAGGGAATGAGAGAGAGAATAGGAAATACACAATTAAAACATAAAGAAAGCTGATGAGAAGAACAGTCCAGGAGAGGAGTTCTCATGGCAGTTGGAAATCAAATGTCACTCTGAGCAGGGGATTAGTGTGTGGAAAGAAATCAAGGAAAAGAATTAAAATGACAAAGACAAACTCACAGGACAAAGTGAGAAAGGAATAGTGACTACAGTTAGTGACTACAGAACAGATCCCAACAGAGAATCAGACCTGGACATTAAATCCAGGTTGTGTTTTTTCCCCCTGATGTTAAACCAATACTTCTACTTCCTCAGGAAATAGAATTCTTATATGTGTTTACTTTCTGGTTGATTTGAATATTTGTACATTTATTTATTGATTTTATCAAGTCAGTTATATAAATTTTATTAATTGTTGTGTTTAAATTATTTCCTATTTATAGTGAATGTTTAGCCTGCTTAGGAAAATTAAAAAGACCCAGAGCTCTATGAAGGAAATATTCTTAATACAGGCTATATAGGGGACCGAGCTAGGATCATTCATATCATCTGTTTATTCCGATTACTACTGAACTGGCACGAGATTTTGATTAATTGGCACAGAAGTGTAGGCATCTTTTGTACAGGCAGTTTTCTGGTCAATACTGAAGATATATTAGATGTATTGGACTCTGTTACTTGAAATGGAAGAAATAAGAGTTATAAGCAGAATATTTGATCCTGATAAAGAAAATGTAACAGCTCCTTGCTTGTGTGATAAGGAAATAGATACTAGGTTTATGCCTACAGAAATTGGTAATAACTGTTCTCCATGGAAAATTGTAAGGTTATAGTTTTCCAGTTACTCCCAGGAAATACGTTAATTTTTTAAAAAGAAATGTTCAGCCTTCTTGGATTCACGAAGGAAACCATGCAAGATGCAAAGGAGTTATATGCCACAGTGGTAGCTTGAACAATAGACACGTCTACTATTATTTTAACACTGGGGGAAGCTATTGGAAAAACTTTCTTGTGAAATTAATTCTCTGAGAAAACACCCATCTCCACAGGAGAGGATGTCTTTGAAAACTGGATAGAGCAAGCTACTTATATGACTCAAATCTGGGGTTATTCTGCACAAGAGAAGTGAAAGAGAATAGGAGAGCTCTTATGAGGATCTGCCTTAAAAATGGAATTATATAGGAAGTAACCAAAATGCAGCACCTGAAGGAGGTTCACAAGCTTTGGAGAGCACTTCTTGATCCACAGGAACTGGTAATTATTAATGTAATAACTAGATAATTATTTTAGATTTAGATCTACTAGTCAACAAGGAGAAAGCCTTTCATGTTTTTAAAAGAGACTAGACATTATTTTGAGATTGGTAGCAAAATGAAACAGACATTAACACACTGTGGTAGATTTTGCTAGATTAGAACAACTAATTGGAGGAGCATCAAATGCTGACAGGATGATAATCATTTGAGACTCAAGGCTGACCTGCATTTCCTGCTTACCCCAGCATGAAGGCAGGCCACCTACACTTTAGGAAGGGCAGGAATGAATGATGTCATCCTCAGCTTGCCTGTGGGCTGTTGGGAACCTTCACCTCTTCCTCCCAACTTTTCTTATTCTGCGTCAAAGGTAGTATTTTCTCCCTCCTGGCACAAACTGGGAAGTCCAGTCCATCTGCTGCACTTTATTTCATCTTACACAAATAGCCCTGTCATTGCTGTAGCGAGCTAGCCCTTCCCCCAGTCCCTACTCTCTGCCTTTGATGGCCATTCCATACTGAGCTGCCTGCCATGAAAGGGTGGACATTTTTTTTTCAGTGTTCAGTTGTGGAATGGTGATATGCTGGCTTTTTCTTTTTCTTTAACTGGGTGAACTTGACAACAGTTCTGCCTAGTTTCTCCACATAGCCCAGGTGACTGGAAGAACTGTAAAACTAATGTTTGAGGTTTTTAATTTTTGTTTGTTTTTTGTTTTTCCATCACTCCCCAAAAGACATACCCCAAAAAGGGAAAGTAATGTGCGCTTGGTTTTCTGGCATGGGTGGGAGGAGAAAGGGAAGCAAGGTCATTCACCATTTAGAGGCCATGTTAAGGGTAGTCTAGACAGAACACCTGGCCACCACTGTGGCCCAAAGGAAAGAAGGGGTTGACATCTGGAAAGGGATTTCTGAAGCTGGCTTCATTTCAGCCAGGATAACCACAGAAGACAAGCAACCAAAGGCTGAAGTGTGGAAAAGCCCACAGAGAAAGAAGAAAGAACCTATCTTCATTTCTATGATGATTCAAAGAAGTTTGGGATGAAGTAAAACATTTAAGTTATAGCAATCAATGGGTTTTGTCCATATTAGGAAAGATGTGACAATTCAAGATAGAGTTTTTTTCCCAATGGGATAAATGGTGTGTTAGAGCGAGCAGATAATGATCTTTCCTAAAAACGTTTTGAGACCTAATTCTGATGTAATGAAGGATCAATTAGTCTAGCATTCCACCTATAGACAACTGAAGTGTTAACCCCAACATAAACTTAAAAAAGAAAACTCTTCTCTCAAGACCAAAGTACAAGTACAAAAAAAAAGGACATGACCATGTCCAAGTTGATCAAATATCACTGATGGGACAAAGATGAAGAAATTTCTTAAAACATAGTCTATTACTTTAAGGTACACTAAAGGTTTTCTCTGCAACAGATGTGAAGAAAGTGATTGTTATTCTGATAATTTGTTCAGCCTCAGGAAATCTTCAAAAAGTAATAAAAAGGTTCACCAAGACCCACTAGATGACAGGAAACACTTAAGTTAAAGAGTGACTGAGGTTCACAAAAGTAATTAGTGCCATTAACAAATCATTTTTCCCCGTTCTCTGTACTCTCTCCTGTTTGTTTCTATGGTCATTAACTTTTCTTGTTTGATAAATTGTATTCAGATTTTGTTTAGCTACTGAAGGCGTATTCTTTGAAAAAGTTTTCTTCTCAAGGTCTAGTTTGTTTTATGCTCACATCAGAAGTCAGAATTAGAGACAGCATCAGTCTTTGGAGCCACCAAAAGAATGCAAATGTAGTGTAAGAAAAACCTGCAGCGTTGACATTTAATCAGTCAGTTAAAATCTCGTTTAACTGCTAGTCATCTCCTATTAAAAAAAAGTAATAAAACTCTAACCTCACATAAGGAACTGCTCAAATGATACCCCAGCACCAGTGCAGTATGTCCACCCATGGTGGTTTGATGTCAGATTTTCAGTATTTTTACAAATTATGTCATGTGAGTTTCATTAATATATAAATAAATCAAGGCAATCCTGCTTCTTTTTTTTAATCCCTCAGTACTGAATACTGATAGATTCTTACTTTTTACACTCTCTCTGTGTGAGTGTGTTTATGATTCAGATCTAGACCTATTAATTTTAATATAGTTGTTGCTTTAGAATAATTCTGAAATATTTAACAGCAGCAAGCTCATTTCCTCTTCCTAAACTGAAGGAAATGAATTGTTGCAGGGAACTAGATCACTTTTGTCCCTTCAAAAGTACTATCTTGTATTTCCACGCTGTTATAGAAAAATAATTCAGCCAAACCTTCTTAATTCTTACACATGAAAAGATGAACTGTACTGGCACCTCTATCTAGCTGTTATGTAACCAACAATTCCATGTCAACCCCGCAGTGTTACACTGCCGAATAATGGCAGGTACTAAAATAACAAGGCACTCCATATTACAGCAGTTCTTAGAATGGAAGAATCCTGCTTTTTTAGAAAAGGCTTATCAACTACTGGCATACAGAATGATTTCACATTAATTGTTCTATTCAATTGATTTGGCAGCCAAACACAAGAGAATTATTTTAGCTTGCTCCTAAGTGTCAGTAAATTTATTCAATATACAGGATGCATAATGCCATAAAGCATGTGAAATGAGCACATTCTGAAGGAAGGAACTATATAAGATGGAATGGAGAAAAAATTTAATGGCAGAATTGTAAATATAGTGGAAAGTGGGATAAATCTCAGAAGAGACAGGTATTAAAAGTATCCAGAGAATAATCCAGCAGCATTCATAGGAGGGGTGTCAACCTCTACAACATGGCAGGCTTGGTGTCATGTCCCAAGCTTTGTGCCATTTGTGTGTTGACATTACATGCACAGACAAAAAGTGGCTTGGATTATGAAGCCATGCCCAACATGTTGCAGATTTTTACCTCCCCCATGGATGCTCATGCCACTCCTTATACTTTGAGTATGGGGAGGAGAACTCTCACCTCATATACTGAGTGAACATAAGAAAATGTTGACCACAGAAAATGGGATTTTCCAGAAGTTGTCTTTTATTCCTATATGATCCATGGCTAATGTGGTGACTTCCATCACAATAGTCCATGGCTGAAATAAAGCTCCTTTGGAAAAGTAACAGGTGAAACCTCCTGCCTCTACTGTGTCCACTAGTTATAACTAAACCTCAAAAACTTTTCAGCAGCTATGTCTGCAGTCATTTTGACTTTTCATCCATTCATTTGCTTTCAACAGCACCTTCTGTTCTTCTTAGTGAATGTAACATGACTCACCTCAATTCACCAGAATTTATATTAGGAAAAAAAACTTAATTAGATAATATGGCATATGTAATAAGTATCAGTAATAACTAATAGTATTAGTACTCCAAGAATAGCATGCTAAATTCAATAAACACCGAAACATGTACACAGTTATGAATACTGTTAAAATATAATCCATAAATTGTCTCCTGCCAGTGATAAAACTGACAGAATAATTGATTGGCTGAAATTTGGCAGCTACAATGTTCAGCTCAATTTTTTTGATAAAACAACAAGAACAAACGAAACGAACTCCCAACACCCTATCCCACAAATTTAAAAAATCAGCCAGAGATCTTATTCATTAGCCTTTTTAGCAAGATAGTGAAACTAATTAACTGCATGATGTTGCATTAAATATAATTATATGCAGCAATAGCCTCCATAAATATTTATTAAATGCAAATAAATTCATTATAAAAAGAAAAATCTCCCTATCTAGATTGGTTTAGTATCTTCATCTTGTCACTTAAAATACAACCCTGAAGATACAACAGATACAACTCCAGACTGTCAATAATGTTACTTAACTGTTTACCTTGAACTTTTATATTACTATTTTTGTTTTTTTCCACTTAGGTAACTTTGTTGTACCCCACCCAGTGTCAATTAGAATTGGAATGGGTTACACTGTAAAAGTAAGGAAGGCAGAAAGAAAGGATACAGTTATTGCACCTTTTTGGAAGTTGTTGGTCATATAATATAACGTGGAACATGCACATATGAGATGTGGTAGAGTGGCATCCTTGGCATCCTTAAGGGAGTCTCTAGACCCCGAATGACCAGCCCTCCTACACCCTTTCCACAACTTCTGGGAACAGCCTTGTCAATCATGTGTCCACCAGCCTCTTTTCTCCAGAGAAAACCCTCTGTTCCCTGAGAGAAGAGAAGTGGTAACCATTCCTCCATCATAACTTATCCAGGGGGGTGGAGGATGTGGCCTAACGTCTTTCCCCAGAATAAATGTTACTGATTTGTTACGTCCATATCTTTATTGTGTATATCAGGGTTACAGAACTACAAGGATGTTGAAAAGGCACCAAAGGAGGAAGTGCAAAAAGAAGAAATGAACGGTGATGTCTGCAGAGGTTCATTTCGACTGCTGTTCTTTCAGCCAGGATTCCACTCCCTATACATACATACACTCACCAAAGTCTCACAACTCAAATCGTAATTCATAAAATAAAATCCAGTCCTGATCTGCATCTAGCTTTCACTACTCCCTGGCTTGTGATGTCATTCCTTTATCTCCAACCCAGATGGGATGGGGCCTCTTTCCTGACTTAGCTTTCAGCTAGCCACAACTCCTCCTGGGAGACAAAGATAAAATGGAGATTGCCAGACTCTCAGATAAAATCTCACTGGATTGAGTTATCAGGGTTTGATTTACCTGAACTTCATTTGACTCCATCCATTACCTGGATTGGCAGATTAGCATTTTTTTAAAAAAATGCTATGAAATACAAAAAAGGGAAAAACAGAGAAAAGGAAATTACAACAAAATCATAAAGAAAGCATAAAGAAAAGGGAAAACAACAAACAAAACAGCAACCAAAAAAAATCAATGAACTAAAAAAAAGAATAAACAATGGCCATGCCCACCTGATTGGCTCCTCAGTGTTGGGATTTTTTCAGGCTTCAACCGCCTCTGCCCAAAACCTGGATTGATGAGTCAGCTTGTTTTTCCTTAGCTCTTTCAGTGACTGAATCCCCTGGAATGGGATTTCTCTCTATCCACTACATAAATTTTTATTTTCACAATCATAAATCTGTACATTTATGACAACTAATTTAAACTAGAACAATTTTATTTATTTATTTTATTTATTTATTAAATTTTTATCACCGCCCATCTCCCCCGAAGGAGGGACTCTGGGCGGTTTGCAATAGAACACCATTAAAATGCAATATAAACGGACAATAAATACAAAATATAATAAAATCCAAGTGGCTGGTGGTTCTCTACCTTGGGTATAAAGTTATTTAAGGCAGTTCTAGGAGACTAGCCAACCCCAGGAGTGACCATTTTCCTTCCCGCTCCAGGCGAGTTGGCAAAACCAGGTTTTTAATTTTTTTTGGAAGTCCAGGAGTGAGGGGGCCTGTCTTATCTCTGGGGGAAGTATGTTCCAGAGGGCAGGAGCTACTGCAGAGAAGGCCCGCTCTCTGCATGACCGGGTAGGCCAAAAAAAAAATTTGTGGAATACATTGGAAAAATAGATTTAAAAAAGTTAAACACAGATAAAGAAGAGGGCAATACAGCCTACAGTGAAATCTATAACTGATTCATGCATGCAAGATGACTCTTCTTTTTCAGGTTTGTACATATGCGTGTGTGATAATTATCCCTGTTTTATGTGGTCACTAAGAGTCAACAACAACTTGATGGGAAATGATCAATCAATCAATCAATCAATCAAATATTGTAAATAAAATACCCTATGCACATTTTGCACTTAATGCAAGAAAGGGCCAGTAGGAATGTCTACAGCTAGCTTCATTCCATTGGCCAATTGGCTCAGCTATGAGTAAAAGGACTACAGTTCTTCAATATTTATGGGGCTTCCCCACTAGAGCAACAAACTATCAAGGTGCTAACTCCCATAAAGAAAAATGTACAGGCTTCTGGTGGGAACATGGAAGTCTGAACAGCTGTGCTCGCGGGCTCTGCAAGCGGAACTGACAACATGGCAATTTTTAGGCTCAGGCAGGTTTTTCCTGAAGCCCAGGAGTGTTTTTCCGGAGAAAGGAAAACACTCGTAATTACCCCATCTGTCCTCGGGAAGGCTGCTTGTAGCCAGAAAATCGCAAACAGTGTTCACGATCGAGTGGTAAGAGCCACCGGGAGGCTGGGGCATCACCATTCCCAAGCTGTGCTGTAGCCTTAATGGGACATTAAGACCGGCCACCCCATTTCTAAACCACCCAATTTATTTTTCTTTTAAGGTTATGTACCCTAAGAGAGGCTTTCTACAGCAAGGAGAAATGCGTTCTCTTGGTGCTTATCATTATTATTTTTTTAAAAAAAGTTTTGGATTTTGCTTCCCATCCAAATATTAAGGAAGGTTGAGAGTATGTAATCATCTCCCTGTGTGGTGGATTCCAACACGGATGCTGTTTCCCAGGGGGAGAGAGCATTCCAGACTAAGAGACTTCACAGCCCGGACTCCGTTGCTGGGAAGGTTAAGAAGTTCAAGGCAGCCCCTTCCTAGAACCCTTTTGAGTTATTTCCCTTAGCTTAGTGTAGGTAGCCTCAGTCAGGCAAGATTCTGTTCATAGGGTAAGAACAATAAAGAAACTAGAGCTGGAAACCATTCTCAGCGTGGTTCTTGTCCTGATTCCCTGACACCCTGTTATTATTTTTGTACTAAATTTGAAGATTTTAGTATTCTGCTGTTTTGAACTTTCAGCTTTCTGTTGCTACTTTCTCTGGGGAACTGCCTGTTATCATACTTTCACTTCTGTAAACATGTTTCAGAATTTTTCTATTATCTCCTACTTTCGCTGGTTAAGTACCTAGGGGGCGCCATAATCTACTGTGTGAGACATGGAGGATTTCAAGCAGACTTTCTTGGATTTTCATCAAGACTTTAAACAGATTTTTGATTCCTGTCAAGTTTTTCTGCAAGGCATTGTGGAAAATATGAGGTTTAAAATGTGCCATCTGGTTGGGGATGTCGTGGAAGAAATTGAAGACCTTAACAACGATAGAAATGTTTCTTTTAATAGCGAGATCGGGGCTTCTGTTGAAATGCTGGATGAAGATCGGGTAGTTGAGTTGAAGAAATTAAAAGGACAGATCGAATTGCAAGCCATAAGTGAAATTGAATTGCTAATGGAATTTTATGGAAAAGAAGTGGTTATTATGTATGGGAGGCTTTTTGTTGAGCAGTCGGAGTTTTTAAGGGGGGAGGTTGGGCTGTCTGATTTCTTTATGAAAAAAGCTGTGTGTGTATTCTGGGGATATGTAAATACTCTGGTTTATTTTGAAATGGGGTAAGGGTTTAAGAATATTTATCTGGATTGCTTCTACGGCTGGTTTGACTTCATTCATCTTTAATGGTTTGGATTAAGATTAAAAAAGGTAAAGGTTCCCCCCGCACATTTGTGCAGTTGTGTCTGACTCTAGGGGCCGGTGCTCATCTCCTTTTGTTAGCCGAAGAGCCAGCGTTGTCCGAAGACGCTTCCACAGTCATGTGGCCGCATGACACGCACGGAATGCTGTTACCTACCCACCAAAATGGTACCTATTAATCTACTTGCATTTGCATGCTTTCAAATTGCTAGGTTGGCAAGAGCTGGACCTAGTGCGGGAGCTCACTCCGCACGCAGGGCTAGGGATTTGAACCTCCGAACTTACGATCTTCCGATCGACAAGCCTGGCGTCTTACCCACTGAGCCACCATGCCCCAATTACTGGATTAAGATTAACAAGGTATAATAATAAATGCTTAGTTTTAGGCTTATTATGATTAAGATTATTATAATTGTTGTATTATTAATTATAATGGCAGGCAATTTATATGCTTTTTAGTTTGATTTTTATTATAGCAGACAGGAATGTATAATATAGTAGTAGGAATGAAGTAATTAAATAAATGTTATCCTTGAGGGGGAAGTTGATTAGGAGGTGTGTGTGTGTGTGTGTGTGTGTGTGTGTGTGTATATATATATATATATATATATATATATATACACACACACACACACACACACACACACACACTTCTTATTTTTCTTTTAATATAAGGGGATGGAGCAACAGTATTTAGTGATTTTTATAATGTGCCAATGGGATGATTTATAGAAATAATGTGATTTTGGTTTAATAAAGAGTAAGGGATTGATTATGGAAAATTTGTTGTATATCCTTGCTGTTAAAAGTCGGAAGTCACCACTCCTTGTAATCTAAAAATTTTTTTCTCTTGTGTTTTCACTTTTTTTTAGTCTTTTCTTTTTTTCTTTTTTGTAGTTTTTTTCTTTTTTGTAGTTTTTATCTTTGCTTTAAATCTAATACATTTCTTATAAAAAAAAGAAAGAAAAATGTACACACATGTAATTGGTTCCTTCTGGAATAACCAACCATTGGATGAGTGATGTTACTAGTGTCTAGAGTAGAATGAAAAGAGAAAACAAGCCTTATATGCTTCTTCTGATCCTTTCATACATTTAGTATCTTCAAGGATTGGGTCCCTAAACTAGATTAAGATGAAACAGCCATCAGATGCTGAACTTTTAAAATATACCCATAGGTTTAAGAAAGAAACCTATATTGGGCCTTCCCTTTGCTTTTATAATACTGCCATATTCTAGCTTTGTGTATTTGCAATATGATTTTAAAAAAGATTGGGTAGCTTTTAAAATTCATATATTATAGTTTACAAAAGAATCCCAAACTGGCTGTGGCTTTTTTGCTATGACCAATATTTTTTATTTATTAAAACATTCCTATTCCATGCTTTGTCTAAAATGCTGCTTGCAAAAATTTAAAATCCATATTGCAAAAGTAAATCATCAAAACCACACAAAGTAAATAGCTAGAACACAACAGGAAACTGATAACTAATTAAATTCAGCAGCAGGAAACAAACAGTGGGAACAGCAAACCACGAAAATGTCAAACTCGGAAACTCTCAAAAGTATTTCTTAGAAGTTTGGCATTCAAAGATCAGGAGGGGAGGGTGGAGGGTGAAATAAACCTCTCCTAGGAGGGTGTTCCATATCACAGTGCCATTGTGAAGATAATCAAATCCCAGGAAACTCCAACCAGTGGTGCCAATTGCTGGGTAACTTTGAGGATTGATTCAGAAGATGATCTCAATGAACAGCAGGTTTTTCTTTAAAAAAAATCTTAGATCAATTTTACACTTCTCAAAAGACAGGAAATATTGCAAATATATATATATTTGCAGACTAATATTACAATAAAACTGGAATTATTTCTATTGGGCTTTATGGACACTGAACTGGAAAAGAAATATGGAAAAGTAATACTGTGTATGGTAACTGCGGCATTATTGTATGCACAAAGATGGAAGAATAATGAAATACCCACAGTAGAAGATTGGATTATAAAACTGATAGAGCTTGCAGAAATGGTAAAGCTGAACAGTTTGGTCAGGGAATAAATGATAAAGACTTTGTTTTAAAAGACTGGAAGCCTTATATGGACTTTTTGTTGAAAGAAGAACATACTGAATTGGTGATGTATGGGTTTGGGGATTAAAAAGGGTTAAAGAGGAAGGGGGGAAATTAAGATTTATTTATTTATTTATTTATTTTCTACCCTGCCTTTATTATTTTTTATAAATAACTCAAGGCGGCGAACATACCTAATACTCCTTCCTCCTCCTATTTTCCCCACAACAGCAACCCTGTGAGGTGAGTTGGGCTGAGAGAGAGTGACTGGCCCAAGGTCACCCAGCCGGCTTTCATGCCTAAGGCGGGACTAGAACTCTCAGTCTCCTGGTTTCCTATTGGCTCCTTCCCAGGGCTGAGAGAGAGTGACTGGCCCAAGGTCACCCAGCCGGCTTTCATGCCTAAGGCGGGACTAGATGGCAATTACTCAATAGGAAGAAGGGCAAAAGTCATAATTCTTTCTTTTTTCACTTTTTTCATTTTTTCCTCTTTTTCCTCTTTTTTCTTTAATTTTCTATACTTTCATTGTATTGAAAATTTTTAGTTAGAAATATTTTTTAAAAAGATAGTGTCAACAAAAAGATCTACCTGCTCATATGTCAGCACATATGAGTTGACACAAGGGGGCCTCTAATGCCAGAGTTAAAAGCAAGACTGACGAATATCAAAATAATTAGTATCACTGAAGTATCACTGAGGGGTCAAAACTTTCTAAAACCTAAATAAGGGAGGTTAAACGTTAGTCTCAAATTGTTGGATCAGCAGGTTGAGGGAGGGTTGGTTCTTTCATTTCTTTTTTTAAAAGAATGGTCCCTCTACAGCCTCCTTGAAAGCTACAAGAATTACTTCCTATCTTAGAAAATAATTTACGTCCAATACAATTGAACTAACCAGCACTCTTCCATGAGATTGTCTGCATGCACACAGCACAAGAATCATAGTAGTCATGGGTCTCAGTACTCAGGATCTTGTCTTCAGACAACAGAAACTACTTGATGTAGGGTTATGTATAATTAAACAAGAGAAGCAGAAATTGTTACCGTCTATCACCATTCCTATGCTTAGCTAGGACTACTGGGAGTTATGGTTCATAACAAATGAGGGAAGCTACAAACTCCCTCTCCTGAAATAGCTTTAAAGGTATGTGCTAGTCAATGTCTGGTTTCTTCCTCCTACATTTCCGAAACTACTATTCCTATTGTTCCACCACCCCAAGCATCCAGTAGCTAGTTAGGGATAAAGAATATGAACATATGGTCCCTGGGTTATATGTGATATACCAACACATGAATAATAGCCTGCTAGGTGTCTAATAAACTTTGATTTGGAGATTTTAAATGTGACATTTTACAAAGAACCTAGAAGGGTGCAGTACATAGGAGGACAGTAGCTGTTTTATTTATTTATTTTATTTATTTATTTTCTATCCCTTTATTATTTTTATAAATAACTCAAGGCGACGAACATACCTAATACTCCTTCCTCCTCCTATTTTCCCCACAACAACCACCCTGTGAGGTGAGTTGGGCTGAGAGAGAGTGACTGGCCCAAGGTCACCCAGCCGGCTTTCATGCCTAAGGCGGGACTAGAACTCTCAGTCTCCTGGTTTCCCATTGGCTCCTTCCTAGGGCTGAGAGAGAGTGACTGGCCCAAGGTCACCCAGCCGGCTTTCATGCCTAAGGCGGGACTAGAACTCTCAGTCTCCTGGTTTCCCATTGGCTCCTTCCTAGGGCTGAGAGAGAGTGACTGGCCCAAGGTCACCCAGCCGGCTTTCATGCCTAAGGCGGGACTAGAACTCTCAGTCTCCTGGTTTCCCATTGGCTCCTTCCTAGGGCTGAGAGAGAGAGTGACTGGCCCAAGGTCACCCAGCCGGCTTTCATGCCTAAGGCGGGACTAGAACTCTCAGTCTCCTGGTTTCCCATTGGCTCCTTCCTAGGGCTGAGAGAGAGTGACTGGCCCAAGGTCACCCAGCCGGCTTTCATGCCTAAGGCGGGACTAGAACTCACAGACTCCTGGTTTCTAGCCCGTTGCCTTAACCACTAGACCAGACTGGCTCTCTTATACTTAACAAGCCAGCTACAGACATTGTGAGTGTGATAAGTCCAGCTTTGTTCATGAAAATGAAGATTAGCCTAATTAATGAAAATGAAGGAACTCTGCTTGTTGGTCTGAATTCTAAATCATGTGAAACCTTATTAAAAGTAAAAGGGTGAATCTGGACTGTGATTGTAATCGCAATAGAGACATATCTAAGGAGCGACACGCACAGAATCAAACTGTGTTTTATGAATTATTTTTAATATGAGAAGATTGAGCCCAGACCACACTTGCCTAGCTACTATCTGAAGCAAAACAAGCAGACTATCAAAGTTCTCCTCTCTCTTTCCTGGAAGGAAGTCCAGCAAATCAGGAGAGTAACCTGCTATTGGTAGAACAGTAGAAATACTATAGTCTGTACTTCAGCCCACATTCTTCATAGCTGAGAAAGCTTCTCCCCCCACCAAAACCCAAAATCCTATACCATTGTTAGAGTAGATAGCCGATGCCCCTTTGAATGGGGGCAGCCTGCCAGCTCCATTTCAAGAACCAGGGGTGTGGCCTGTGCTGAAGATATCACCACCACTGTCAAACTTTCTATCAATCTCCCTTCTGCAGGTGTTGTGTTTTCAGTTGGAAAGCACAAAGCAGGAATTTTCTCCTCAACTCTAATGATCAACTTGGGCAAGTTCCAGATGATAATACCACATTTTCATCTCACTTGAAAATGGAATTGGTATTTCTATTAGGGCTCATACTTTCAAGGACTCTCAAGGAGGGGCATGGCAAACTAGTGACCAACACACAACTGTAGCAGGTTAATGGAAAGATAACCAGCAGTAGCTCATAATCTGACCTACAGCAACTCACCAAGAAAGGAGTTGGGAGGGATCCTGATAGCAATGTTGTACTCATCCTTTTTACTGGGCTCTCTCTTCACATGCATTATAGTACAATAGTAGTGCTATCAGATAGGGGCTGCATCTCTAGATTTCATTTATTTATTTTATTTATTATTTAAATTTATCACTGCCCATCTCTACAGCAGTAGACTCTGGGCGGTTTACAATAGATAGCAGCAACAAGTTATTTCTTTGCTGTTCTCTAGTGGTGTTGCAGAATTTTGCAACCCAGATCTGATGGGCAACTCATGACAGTCAAGAGGCCTTTGACAGCTTTCTGTGTGACCTATGGAGCAGTTTAATCTTCAGTAATCTGATCAATGTGTAAGGAGAAGCTTTAACCTCATTCTTCCTTAACAACTCCTATAGGCAAGATCACTGCTTTCTCCCTCCAAAAGCAAGGTAAAAACTTGCATGAGATTAGTTGTTAAAATACAAGTATATATTCATTTAGTCCTGGGATGGGTGTTTCCACTTGCATATTATCTTTTGTGCTTGTCTTTCCCTTAAGATTTCTCCTCCTCACACACACAGGCACATGATATCGACAATTGTCTTGAAAATTTATTTTGTTTATTAGATTTCTATCCATCCTTCTTCCAGGAGCTCAAGGTGATACCCACAGCACCCGCTTCTTAATTTCCCTCCCAACAATCCTGCTTTGAAGTAGGTTGGGCTGAGAGAAAGTGACTGGCACAAGTCACCCAGGGAGATCCATACTGAGGGTGGATTTAAATTTAGGACTCCCTCATTCTATTTGATTTCCTTAACTATCACATGACACTGATATTGATTTTGCTTTGCAAATGTGATGTTAGAAATACAGAAAGCTATACTACTTATCATTAGACCATACATTGTTTTTATGTATGTCTAGTGTTTATAAAATAACAATAATTTGTGGCTACAAATAAGAAAATATGCAAGATTAAAAAAAAACACTCTCACACAACACCAGACGCCATAACATTACCCTCTCAAGTAAAACGCAATACTGAATTTTGCCTGATCCTGGAAGAAAGATACAATTCTCACAATATCTGATTGGAAACTTAAACTTGGAGAATATGCAGAAATGGCAAAATTAACAGTATACAGTATATTCACAAGAGAAGCTTAACCAAATTTAAACAAGAATGGTTCCCATCCATACATCATATTTACAGCAATAAGAACTAATACAAACTAAAATAGAACAGAAAATGAAAAAGAAAGAAAAATAACAGAAAAAGCTAAAAATGCAATAAGAAAAAAATAGGAGAAAAAGGAGAAAAAAAGGAGAAAGATATAAATAAAAATAAAAGATATAAAGAGGTGGCTTCCAATATTCTTCACAGCAGTTATAAATACAATTATATTTTAACCTCTCTTTCTAAAGTTACATCATGACTCTCTTCTTCCTATAATCTATAGCAGTTTATTTAATGTTATATTCAATTCTGGATGAAATAGCCAAATAATCTAATGCCCATTAACACTGACATTTTAAACCATAATTAAGATTGATTTAATGTTTCTTTCTTTTTTGTTTCCTCAATGGTTTAAGCTATTTAAACATTAGAGTGTTAATAAAATTTAATAAACTTTGTATAAATACCACTGTATTGAAACAATATAATGTATTATGTAAATCTTACAATAATATAATACCAAAAAAATTACTATTAAGACACACGCAGACATACACAAATGCTGGGCTCAAGCTGGCCCAACACCTGAGGGAAAAGCCAGGTCTTAACATCCTTCTGATAGGGGCCCTCTGTATCTCTGGGGGAAGGCTGTTCCATAGGATATGCACAGCTATGGAAAAGCCTCACTTCCTAGGTCCCGCCAGATGATAGTGTTTAAGGGCAGATACTCTCAGGGAGAGGCAGTCCCTCAAATAACCTGGCCCAGTGCCATGCAGGGCTTTAAAGATGATAACCAGCACCTTGAATTGCATCTAAAAAGAACCAGGGTAGTTTGCACAGCTGCAGTGTAACATGGGCAAAGTGTGGGCACCCAAAACTTTGTCTAAAATGCCACTGCATTTTTGATCAGTTGAAGGTTTGAGTGGTTTTACATGAGTCTTTCTCAATCTCCTTAGAAAATGCTGAGTCTTGAGTCTGGAATTTTGCACACACAAAGCTTGCTTGCTTGCTTATTTATTTATTTAGCTATAAATAAATATAAATCTGGGGAGTCTTTGGTGCTCTCTGAGCCTTGTTGTTTTCATGCAGACGTTTCATTGCCAGGCTAGGCAACATCTTCAGTGCAAAAAGGGAGTGGAACTTGCTGTCTGTTTATATACCCTGGCTTGTCCTGCCTGTGTTGGTGGGGGTCTTGTACTCTCCTTGGTAGTTCCTTGATTGGGCTGTTGTGTGCTGTTTGGGTGATTGACTGAGTTAATAGTTCCTTGATTAAGGTCTATTGTGTTGTTTGATTGCTCCTCTGCTGCTAATCTTGCTATTAATCTATGCATATCTTGTTGTTGATTGCTGGCCCAGGGGTGTTCTGGTCTTCTGGCTATTCTATTGTCTCTTATGAATGGTATGTAAATGTTGTTAACCTCTATGTGTCTGTTGATGGCTGCTTTGTCTGAGTGCCAAGCTTCTAGGAATTCTCTAGCATTTTTGGATTTGGCCTGGTCTAATATGCTCACAGTTTCCCAGTTGAAAGTATGGTTAAGTCTGTCCATGTGTTGTGAGATTAAGGAGTTTTCATCATGTCTTCTGACTGCTAGTTGGTGTTCGTGGATGCGTTCTGCTAGTCTTCTGCCAGTCTGTCCTACATACAGTAGTGGCTGTTACAGTCCTTACACTGTATGTTGTAGATAACTCCTGTTTTTTCTTCTTGGGCTACTGGGTCTTTTGGTTTACTTACAATGTTCTGAAGGGTTTTGGTTGGTTTGTGTGCTACAGTGATGCCGTGTGGATGTAACAGTCTATTAGTAGTTTCTGAGATGTTTCTGATGTATGGCAGTGTAATCCTTTTCATAGCTTCTGTTGGTTTTGCTGTGGTGGGTTGAGTGGTCAGGCACTTTTTGATAAAGTTAAATATAAATCTATCTATACATAATAATAAATCTATAAAATAAATAAATAAATCTATCTATCGGAATCATATGACCACCTATTATTTATTTATTGGACTTATATGACCACCTATTATGTATTTATTTACAGGACTTTATTTATGTATTTATTTACAGAACTTATATGACTGCCTATCTCATATAATGATTCTAGGCAGCTCACAACATCCATTAAAACATAGCTAAAAACAAAAGTACCCTTCCCCACAAGCACCAGACCAAACAGCTTCCCAGTTCAACCCTCATCCTAGTCCAATGCCTGGGGGAAGAGCCAGGCCTTCATGGCCCTCTGGAAGGCTAAAAGGGTAGAGATCCCTCAGATCTCAGTGGGAGGTTGTTGTAAAGACCTGGAGCGGCCACCAAGAAGGCGCGTCTCCAAGGTCACATCAGGTGGCAACATTTATGAGAGGAGACCTGCAGCATGCCCACCCATTCTAACCTAGTAGGATGGGCAGATACCCTCAGGGAGAGGTGGTCCCACACAAAACATACATACATACATACATACATACATACATACATACATATATTTATTTATTTATTTATTTATTTATTTATTTAAATTTATTGGCCACCCAACTCCAGTGGTTACAGTTGCACAATTGAGCTACAGCCTTGTCAATGACGGGAGTCTTGAAGGTTAAAAAAAGGAACTCCAAGCAGCTAACAACAATCTTGCAGAGTAGAAGCGTGAACCAGCAGGGAACTTGCACTTTAAGCTTAATTGTGTTCAAAAAATAAATTCACTCTTCACACATTAGTTAAATGAAGAAAAATAGAGACAGCTTACATTTATTCAGTAGATCTGGATACAAGAAGATTCACAGTAGATCTGTGTGCAAGCGAGATGGAAAGGACGAGAGCTGTATTTTTGCAGCACCTCCTGCTTGCAGGTGTGCCCAAAGAGTAATTGAAGGTTGTTAATCCCCCAAACTCAAGAAGAAGAAGGAAGTGAAAATCAGGTGACTCAGGTAACATCCCACAAGCACAGTAGAGATGCGTTTACTAGAAAGACCCCCTATTATGCTTATGAGACAATGCTGAGTTGACTCCTGATAATCCCAACAGTCTATACCCTGTTGCATATAAGAAAGTAGCCTGGCTTATTCAATTTTTCCCTCTCTTTTTCTTGAGATTTAATCTGGCTTCCTTTATATATTTCTTTCTGGTCTTCTGGCCATCCATGGTCATTTTCTCTTCTTTCTGTCTCTTACTCATAACTGCCTATATTGGCATAGATAGAGCAGATATAAAAAGTGTCACTGCTTTACTTTGACCAAAAGGGAAAAAATCCTCCTCTGACAATTAAAGAAAAATGAATCGGGCAATTCTAACAAAGACTACACTAGAACTAAGCTTGCTGGTTTAGAAACATTTCAATTAAAATTATACTCAGTTGCTATTGCAGTAAAACCATAGGAAAGCATAATTTGAAAGACTCCACCAGGAATTCCCTACTCTGAACTAAAAACTCATCTGTCTCTTTAGAAACACTTCAAGAAAAAGAAGCAGAATAGTTCAAAGGAGATCTTTATTCTCCAAGTGCATTCTTGGAGAATGACGATGAAGGTTCTCAGTCATCCAGGTGGAACAGTCTGTAGCTTGAATCATGTCAACTGGATTTCTATTTTCTCAGTGGAAACGTTTCGCTCCTTATCCAAGAAGCTTCTTCAGTCTGAGCAAAGTTAGTAAGGGAATCCTTAAATATGTTTCTAGGGTGGCTGTGTGACCTTGCACCTGGGGCTAGGTCATGGTTATTTGAGATGTTTATTTCTAAGTCCCTTTATCATCCAAAGGAGGATCGTTAAGATTACCATGCTGCTGTTGAGCTTGTGAAATGGTCTTAATCTTCCTAGGCACAGAAGACAAAGCAGGAAGGAAAATAGGGGAAAGATTGTGCCTGAGGCCCCCACCTCTATTCAAGGAAGGATTTTCCAAGTTGGCATAAATGGACTCCTTGACCCCACTCTCAAACCACCTATCTTCTCTGTCTAAAATGTGAACATTTTAGACAGAGTGTAATTTTAGAGAGACTGTGCCATGGATTCCCCTGTGTCACCCATTGTGGCCAATTTATACATGGAAGAAGTGGAGAAGAAAGCACTCAACACATTCCAGGGAACGGTGCCCACCCACTGGTTCAGGTATGTGGATGACACCTGAGTCAAAATCAAGGCCCAGGAAGTACAGGCCTTCACGGACCATATAAACACCATAGATGCCAACATTAGGTTCGCCAGAGAAGACACCAAGGACAACAGACTGGCATTCCTAGACTGTGAAGTCCTCATTGGGACCGGTAGCAAGCTAGAAATAGGGATCTACAGGAAACCCACACACACACAGATCAATATCTGATGTTTGACTCCCACCATCCACTGCAGCACAAACTAGGAGTCATCAGGACATTGTCACACAGAGCAGAAACCATCCCCACCTCCATGGATTCCAAAAAGAATGAAAATCAGCACCTGAGAACAGCTCTGAAGGCCTGTGGATATCCAAATTGGGCCTTCACTAAATCTAAGTCTACCAGACCTAAAACAGCGACAGATAGGTCTGAGACTCAGAGTAAACGGAAGAACCTGGTCATTCCTTACATGGCTGGCGTGTCTGAAAAGATAAAATGGATATTTGGCAAACACCACATACCTGTATATTTCAAACCCACCAACACACTGAGACAGAGGCTTGTACACCCCAAAGATCAAACTCCAAAACACAAGAAAAGCAATGTAGTGTATGCAATCCAGTGCAGTGAGGAGTGCTCTGAACTCTACATTGGAGAAACCAAACAACCTTTGTACAGGAGGATGGCCCAACACAGGAGAAGTAACACCACAGGACCAGAGTCAGCAGTTTATCTTCATCTAAAGGAAAAAGGACACTCATTTGAGGACATTAATGTTCACATTTTAGACAGAGAAGATAGGTGGTTTGAGAGAGGGGTCAAGGAGTCCATTTATGCCAACTTGGAAAATCCTTCCTTGAATAGAGGTGGGGGCCTCAGGCACAATCTTTCCCCTATTTTCCTTCCTGCTTTGTCTTCTGTGCCTAGGAAGATTAAGACCATTTCGCAATCTCAACAGCAGCATGGTAATCTTAACGATCCTCCTTTGGATGGTAAAGGGACTTAGAAATAAACATCTCAAATAACCATGACCTAGCCCCAGGTGCAAGGTCACACAGCCACCCTAGAAACATATTTAAGGATTCCCTTACTAACTTTGCTCAGACTGAAGAAGCTTCTTGGATAAGGAGCGAAACGTTTCCACTGAGAAAATAGAAATCCAGTTGACATGATTCAAGCTACAGTCTTGGAGAATGAGTTCTCTATCAAGAATTATTCATTATAACACTATACCTGTGGAGTTCTTGGTGCTCTCTGAGTTTGGTTGTTTGCTTGCAGATGTTTCATTACCTGACTAGGTAACATCATCAGTGCTCTGAGCAAACAATCAAGCTCAGAGAGCACCAAGGATTCCACAGTTCAACCCTGAGCTACATATATTCTCTTCTATTGGAACACTATACCTATTCTCTTAACAGATGTGATTGTTGGCTGTTGTGGGTCTTCTGGGCTGTGTGGCCATGTTCTGGAAGTTGTGGTTCCTAACGTTTCGCCAGCATCTGTGGCCAGCATCTTCAGAGGGCAGGAGCACAGACAGAAGCGAAATCTCTGTGCCCAGGTGGGCACAGAGATTTCGCTTCTGTCTGTGCTCCTGCCCTCTGAAGATGCTGGCCACAGATGCTGGCGAAACGTTAGAAACCACAACTTCCAGAACATGGCCACACAGCCCGAAAGACCCACAACAGCCATTGAACTCCGGCCGTGAAAGCCTTCGACAATACATAGATGTGATTGTCTTCATTCAGGCAAGACTTTTATTAACAGGAAGGCAAACAATCAATCAAGCAGAAAAGAATACCCTAATCAAGGAACTACCAAGGAGAAAACCAAACCCCCCATCAACACTGGCAGGGCAAGCTACTCTTATAAACAGGGAGCAAACCCCACTTCTTCTAGCACTGATGATGTTGCTTAGTTGGGTAATGAAATGTCTGCAAGCAAACAACCAAGCTCAGAAATCTCCGCAGTTCAACCCTGAGCTACAGATATCCTCTTCTACTGGAAGACTTTTATAAACACTTGCCAATTTCAGTATTTATTTTAAAAGTATATAGTGCATTTTTGTCCTTGTGGCTTCAGAAGGCACTGCTTTAAAATGGTTTGTAACAAAAGTGTGAGCTCTGATGTTTACTGCAATATAGTCCCATTGTCTTGTATTGTCTCATCCCATTTTTGGAACTGTTTACCTTTAGAGCAGAAATTCCATCCCCTACTCCCCCAATGGATGGAGATAAAGAAGGGATGTTAAATCAGCAAATTTCTGTCTGTACCACAACATTTAAACATGATCAAGATATTGTTTCATTGCTATTTATTGGTGAAAGTAGTGTGCGTATTAGCATAGTTTCTTCATCACCAAATAAAAAGCCCTGTATGATTAACAGTAACTATGGTTTTACGTATTGCCTTTTAGCTAGAAGCAGAACTGTACAGTTTCGGAAATGTTTAAGTCAACTCTGCAAGATATCAACAGTAAAACATTTTGAAGATGGCCTGCCAAGATAAGAGTAATGAGATAAACAATAGAAGTCTATCAGTTAGGCCCTCAATCAACTGACACCAACATATGCTATTCCACCACCAGGAAACCTACTAAGATATCTATCTACTAAGATAGATACGTCCATGTTGTTTTCTTGGCACTAGTTCAGAAGTTGGTTACTACTGCATTTTTCTGGATTTTTAAAAACTTTCCAGGCTAGCCTGTAGCCCTGCCTTTTTCTGGTAGCTCCCATCTGTTTAACTTCTTTGAGGTAACTAAGATTGGCCAAGCATTGCCAACTACTATAACAGGATCAATCCTATTTATCAGTAAAATGTAACCTGGCGGATCGGGCAGTAATGTTAATAATAGCAACAGCATTTTTTTCTGTTACCCTGATCAAAAGAATTGCTGTTGACAAGATCAGTACACCCTTTGCACTTCACACAAACAGGTGCTCATAACTCAAGAGAAAAATAAGTGGTATGAAAAGATCCCTATAGCCATTAAAAACAGTTTAAAACATTACAGGTCTCATTAACACAAGAAGATAATACTTTTGGAAACATTATTCACCAAGTAGATGAGGTGTTTTCAGGTATCAGGTTTGAAAACATGCATGTTTTTCTTGTACAAGAGAAAAATAAGTGTGCTTCTTATCTACCCTCTTCCCTAATGAGTAATTAGTTCCTTGCATTTCTTTGGGGAAAAAACATGTCTTTTAATTATCCCAATATGTGGTCTGCTTCTAATGAATCTTCACCATAAGTTGGGAACAAGTGCTACATTAACCTTTAGTTTACAGAATGCCAGATCAACAGCTCTGTTCTGCTTCCAAAACTCACCAAATAACAACATTTAGAAAAACCAGAATATATAAGGATGTTGTTGAAGAACATTTCTATTATTTGATAATGTAACTCACCAAAGAAACATACTTCCAAATGGATATATCACTTGAGTAAGACAATGCAAGTAGCAAACATAAAAATAAACCAAAAATGTAAATGTAAAATAAAACAAATCTTGATAAAATAGTTAAGAGCAGAGACATCACACTGACAACAAAGGTCCACATTGTTAAAGCAATAGTATTCCCCATAGTAACCTATGGCTGAGAGAGCTGGACCATAAGGAAGGCTGAGCAAAGGAAGATAGATGCTTTTGAACTGTGGTGTTGGAGGAAAATTCTGAGAGTGCCTTGGACTGCAAGAAGATCAAACCAGTCCATACTCCAGGAAATAAAGCCAGACTGCTCACTTGAGGGAATGATATTAAAGGCAAAACTGAAGTACTTTGGCCACATAATGAGAAGACAGGACACCCTGGAGAAGATGCTGATGCTAGGGAAAGCGGAAGGCAAAAGGATGAGGGGCCAACCAAGGGCAAGATGGATGGATGATATTCTGGAGGTGACAGACTTGACCTTGGGGGAGCTGGGGGTGGCGACGGCCGACAGGAAGCTCTGGCGTGGGCTGGTCCATGAAGTCACGAAGAGTCGGAAGTGACTGAACAAATTAACAACAAAAATAAATTCCTAAACAAACTTCACACAGCCATGCTTACTGGCATAAATTCCTAAACAAACTTCACACAGCCATGCTTACTGTCTCACTGCTGAGGAGCAGCAAGATTTCTCAACATGTTGGGGTGTAGTACATTGCATGGCACAAGGAGCGAAGGCAGAAAGTGAAAAGAAGTGCATATGCTCTACATAGCTATCAGATGAAATGCTGCCTGAATTCATAATTTCCAAAGAGATACTCCCATCACTGGAGCAAAATCAATGAAATGTTATGACATCTAAAATCTAATAAAAAACCATTGTAATATGCACTTTAATAGATATAGCAGTGCTATATTAGCAGTGCTATAATATGATTACCATGCTAGCATCAAGACACAACAGAACCATTTGCTGGAGAATATTTAGCTCCGACCAGTCTTGGCTCTAACACAATTTCACACATTCTGAAGCCTCTACCTGCAGTTGATTAAACCACCGTCCATATTTCTTTGGTTAGAATTTATAGAAATAAAAACTGTGAGTTTCAGGCACAGAAGAAAAGTAATTATTTAGAAGCTAGATATTTCTTAACAGAGAACAAAGCCAGGCACCTGTAATATGGAACTAGCAGGTAAGTAGTGGCTGAGCCAAATAAAGTGAAGAGAAAGAGCAATATTGTGATAATTCATGATCTGAAGAGAACTTCAAGCAAGCATCACTTTCCTACACTAGCTATTTTTGAAAGAAAGAAAGAAAATGATGAAAAAGCAAATCCAGTTTCTGTAAGTTCAGCAAATCTGGAGAAAATGCAAAAGCAAACATTTCATTTAATGTAATTTTAATTGCTTTTAAGTTGAAAGAGACTTTAAAAGAACTAGTTGCTGTGCTGAGGCTCGTGATAATCAGACAACTGTATAAAACTTCAACAGGTGGGAAAAAAGGGACAAGGAAGGCAAAAGAGAGAGGACAGGTGCACATACTTTGACAGGTAGTTTTTTATGTGCGCATAATATTATGTGTGCAAAAGTTTACTGGGCACATGGTGCCCTTGGCAGGACCTCCACACTGAGCACAGCCAACCTTGATGATGTGAACATTATCAATTATCCAAGGAAGGACTGGACTTGCCTTTCCCCACAACATGGGGTTGGCACTTTCAGAATTGACTGATTTGAGCTCTGAATCAGTGCCATGGTGAAATAAAACGAGGAGGCCACTGTAGCAAGAAGCTGAATTTACCTGATATTCTGCAAAATCACCTTTTTAAAAGAAAAAAAAAGCTTTCTTCTAAATAGTGCTGGCAGTGGATTTGGGGGTGAGGGGAAACATTTTAGCAATATTTGCAGGAGTAGCTGGCTGGTTACAACATTTGGAACACCAAGAGTTTATGCAATAGCATTAGCAAGAGAAACACCCTGTTGTGTTTATACTGTCTAGCAAAAACCTCTTGCAATAGAATTCTTTAGATTGAACCAGACCCAAATACAAACCATTGAACAAAAGAAGACACTCCCTAGAACTGTTCAATACACATAGTAAATAGTCAACAGGAAAATCCTGGCTAGCCTACAATCCTCCAGAACAACAATCTGTACCAAATTATGTCTATATGAGCAGATGGAAAAAAGAGAATAGATGAGAAACGTACCCAGAGAACTCAGAGAAGTAGTACTGATGTACTTTTACTCTTGGTTTGGGAGCCAGTCAAGAAAACCCATGGGAATTGCTAACAGGGAATTGCCCCAACCCACAGGAAGATTTCAGCAGTCTTGACAGGTGACATGACATTCAGTTCTCACAGGGATAAGTCTTATGGTAGCCAGAGAATCCCCACTAGTGCAAAATGAAATCTCGAAAATCTCATAAGGGCTGAGAATTGCATCTTCTTACAATATTTAACACTGGGACTTAAGCTGCATCTAAAAAAAAATCACTTGCCCCCTGGCCTCAAAGTTGGCTGGCAAAATTTATGGTTCTTTTAACTTCTATTTCTTTATTTTTAACTGGGGTTTTAATGTTGTGTGTGAATATGTGGGTGTAGATGTGTTATCTGTTCTACCTTGACTTCCACAGGGCTGGAAGGGAAATATTTATTTATTTATTTAAATGTAGGGGCTGCCTGACTCTAGATGACTCTGGGTAGTTTACGTTGTAAAATAAAAAACAACAAAAATAGAGAGAAGAATCATGAAAAATCCTGAATGCCTAGACAAACACAATGTCCCCAAAAAATCCCAAAGAAAAACCAACAGGGGTTCAATAGCCACTCTACCTCCAGGCCCAATAAACTGAAATAAATAAAGCATCCCACTCATCTTCAATGTACAGTATATAATACCTTTTTTAAATAGTTGTGAATTACGCTTTCAGTGGTCCCAGAAGTTATTTTTCCATCTGCTCAGACTGGGAGGTGATAGGTATGGGTTATTTTTTGTTTAATTTTTGTTTCCCTTGCTTGGGATATTATATTATTTGATTTAGTGAAGCTTAATATTGAGTTTTTGTAGATTTAGAAGTTCATCTTGCTCATTAGGTTTCATAATCTGGTAGGTGGAACAGTATGGTAGGGAGAAGAAAAGCTTACAGTCCTGTTAATACAGTCCACAGGTAGGTAGAACTGCTTATATACTTCTGGGCAGAGTACCAAAGTAAAGATCAACTCAACTATTCTCAACTATTCATGGAAGCAGTTGGAGCCAGTTCTTCGGACACAAGGCACAGGGAATAGGGGTCTCCTTGGCCCTCCACCATTTTTTACACTGATTCCAGTTACCTCTTGAGGTTTCAATTAACAAAGATTGTAACAACTATCTAATAGTTGCACCCACCTCTTCACTGTCATTACAGGCAGTGAGTCTCTTTTTAGTCAACATCACCATCTGGGATATGACAGGAACGAAAGAGGATGACTTTTCTTTGGATACGTATAACAGGAGTCTGGGAAGGGCTGGGATATATGGCTGGCTACTAAAGCTAACCATAACGTGTCTGCCTTGGGTACTCCTTATTCTACAGGTAGCAGAAATAGCAAGATATTGACATGGCTACCACATATGAAAGTGGGCATCTCTGCTAACCAAAAGGAATAAATTTATAAGTGTAGGAAGCAAGGAAAAGGGATAGAAAAAAAGTAATTATTTTCAGTAATATGAAGATCTTAATATTTCATTATACAGGAATTATGGCAGTTCCTTTTAAATACTATTTAGTCTAAGCACAATTCCACACAACAACCTTAAACTGCTTCTCTTGTGTTCTGACACCATCTGGAAATTAAACCAGCTTAAGAAATTGCTGTGCAGATTTCAAGCTTTAGCAACGACCCAGGCTAAGCATTCTGTCCAGATGGCAGCTACCATGATCTCTAATTGGTTGGCTTCCCCTGCTTCTTTATCCTTGTGCTGGGAAAGGATGTGCCAATTTCTTCCCTTTCTGTGGGTGGGTTTTTGAGGATATGTCATTTCCATTTGTCTTAGCAATGAAAATCCAGGGTTCATAGAGTTATAGAGGTGTAAGGGTCATTAGAGGTCACTGAGTCCAATACCCTGCTCAATGCAAGAGTTGCTTGCTCACAATGAGCATTTCACCACAGCACCCATGGACAAGTGGGGGACAGGTAAGTAAGGAGGCAAAGTCTAGTCAATTTCACCCCCAGGTCTTGAGGTCATTTCAAAGATACATTCTCCCTGCATTTACTGTAACTTAGGAGTTACCCATTAGGAGAGGTTCAACAGAAGGTTTACTGCTGCTGGGTATTTTTTCTTCCACTTATTTACAATTATCAGGAAGAGGTTTAGGCTTGCTTCCTTGCTGTACTTGCCCACACTGAGAGCCTGTGCATGCACGTGCGCGCACGCACACACACACACAGAATATTTTTCTTCGTGGAGTCCTTGGTGCTCTCTGAGCTTGGTTGTTTGCTTGCAGCTGTTTCGTTGCCTGACTAGGCAACATCTTCAGTGCTTCAGAGAGCACCAAGGACTCCACAGTTCAACCCTGACTACAGATATTCTCTTCTATTGATGTTCTTCTTCCCTTGCCCTTTCCCCTCCTTGTAGCCTTCTCTTCTTCCCTATCAGCCACCCAGCCTTTTGTCCCTCCACTGTTTCCCTGTTTTTACGTCATTAAGAAAAACAAAATCAAGAAGAGAAAGGTCCACTAGTTCACCAACGGCCTGGTTAAAAACAAAGAAAACAGCAAATGAAAAGAAAAATCTACCATTTCACCAATTTACTAGTGGACCATGAAAGAAAGAACAAAGATCCACCATTTTACTGATCGAACAGCTCAGAACAAATGGCCATGGAGGCAGTGACCAGGCCTGCCACTGCATACACTAGCCAATTAGAATGGAGACATTGCTTACCTTGAAACAGAGCAGAACAGACAGACTGACTGCATAACACAGGTTCTGTCAGCAAAGGTTGGAAAACGCTACTTTTGATGCGGGCAGAGTTTGCCTTTGTAGTGGGCTAAGGGCAGGCTGAGAATGACATCATGGTCTCCAGAATTGTTAAGTGGGCCACCCCTATACTGGGTCAAGCAGGATGTGCAGATGAGTCCTAAGGAAAAAGCTCTACGTAGCCACACTGCATAAGAGAAGGATGTTTATTACCAGAAAATTTAAAGGGTGTGGAGATGAGAGAAAGTTTAGCAACCAAAGCAAAAGGCTGGAATACTTTGTGGAAGCAGAAGATTTTCAGTTATGGCATCCAGAAGATAGTTAAGGGAAGCCTGAATGCAAATTGTCCGGTCATTTCTGATTCAACAGACTGAGCGTGGAATTAATTACTTCCTCAGGTCACATGCATAGTATGAATATCAGCTCTTTAAGCTTAATAGATGCTTAATGAGCAGCAAGAATACTACATGCCATCCCAGTTGTCTGACTTAAAGTGAACTAAGGAAAGCATCCAGTAAACCAGACCTCAGACTAGCAACATAAAACACTCTTGGCAATGGCAAAAAATAATATCTAGTTTTGTCTAGAGACAGAATGGATGTGTTCTCTGAAGGATTTATCCCTCAACTGTATAGTGAAAGGATCACAGCTGTATTACATCAGTAACAACTGCAGGAAAGCCCTCCAATGCAGACAAATACCTTCCAGCTGAATACACCACCCACACCATTAAGAATCTGTAGCCAGCTTCCTAACGTATTGGTCATAAAAAGGACACTTTAACCACTTCCATTCCTAGACAACAGGGAGGAAGAATCAAATATAGCTTTAGCAAGGTTGAGAACTAAATCAACTCAACCTTGAATCAGACAATTGTATGTTGTACTTTAATTAACTATTAACTTCCCTGAAAATGTGTAGTAGTCACACAAAGACACGGGCTACCTGGAGGAGACATCAGAGATTATCACTTCCAAATACACAAAAAATGAATTATTAAGCCACCTCGGCTTTCATCTGAAATTCCACAAGTTCAAACAACTCTAAATGGTTGACTGAATTATGGGAACCTCAACAAGAGGGAACAACCAAGTCAATTCTTGCAGAAATAGTTGCCTATATTTATTCTTTAAAGTGGAGGATGAAAGTGTTACATAGCAGGGAGGTGACAGAAGGTCTGGTGAGTTAGCAGTCACAGCTGTTACCATGCACACCTATTTTCCACAGGCATCAAACAACAGTTTTCAGTTCTGGTCTTCACAGCTGCCCAAATTATAGCTCAATAAGTCAGACATAAGAGCAATCTATAGTCTGAGGACATTTGGCTGGAATTTCATGGGCAGGAAAGGAAAGACAATGTAGTCTTACCATTTTACTTTAACTACAACTGCCTGTTTTGCAGTGATGGGAACCATGATTTTCCTGCCACAATAGCTGCAGTTGCCATTTTCCCCTGAAAACACATCTCCCGCAAGATTACTATCACAACAAACTGTCATTTGGAGAGATCCACTGAGAAAGATTATGGTCAACATCCATTTTTTCAAAGAACCTTGACAGTAACATCAGTCTTTGGTCAACAGCTCCCATGAGATGTAGTATTGCTGTTAGAGTGGGTGAGTTTCACTGCCCCCCAGTGTTCTGCTTCATCTGGTGCTTAAAATATGCTCAATACTACCTGTGAAATGAGTGAAAATGGGATGGGGGAGGCCTGTACTACTACTCAGCCATAATAGGCCAATTTTCTATTTAGAATCTAATTGTTCCTACAAATCATTCAACAAATATTTCTTCAGCCTGACAAAGCACATTCACAAAGTGCTGCATCCAGAAAGGTTAGTATTTTCCAGGACCCAGTGTTCCATTAGCCACAGATGGCATACTTCCTGCCCTAGGATGTTGAAAGCGCTAGTACAAAAAAGTCTGCATCTTATTTATTTATTTGATTTATTTCTATCCATAGACACTTGGCAGTTTAAAAAACTAATACAAACAATACTATAGTATGTCCATGGTACAAAACCAAAATGTAAAAATAATAAAATCAACATCATAAACAAAAAATAAAGCAATAATAAAGTAGATTGCATCACTTCATCTTCCACAGGGCTCCTGAAACATCTCTGTTTTTAAAAGCTTATGGAAAGCCACAGATATTGAAGCCAATCTGGGCTCCTGAGGGAGGCTGTTCCATAATGCATTCCCACTGAGAAGCAGCACCTGTAAGCTTCAGTCCCCAGCACTGATGGAGATGGGAAATCACTAACGGTTTCTCTTGATATAAACAGTTTCTCTTGATATAAACACATAATCTATGTCTACTTTGTAATCTATATCTGTTTTACACAAACATGCCCACCACTTGCTGCAGTTTTCAAGAATTGCCTCAAGCCAAAATATATTTTCTCCTTTTTATGAAATGAACTGAGATTTTGTCCTGATGCTGAACAAAGTGTTACTGCTTCAGGAATATGGCTTTCTATTTGAAATGGATAAATCTTTGACATGTAATACATAATTACTGACATTTAAATTAACACTTATCTCCAATTTACACTAATGTGAATCAAAATTCTAAGTAACCGAGAATATTTGGGCATTTGGATCTGGGCTAGGAAACATTCACTGATACGTGTCCATTAACTGTCCTTTTCAGAGTCCATCTTAAGACATAATAAAAAGAAAAGGAAAGAAAAAACATGTAGCTCAAGGGCTTTCTCTGCTTGGACCTACCTTGTTTCTCTCTTCAAAAATGGCTTATGTTGAAATAATCCAACTTTAATTTCAGACATCAGCCTTGATCATCGGGCATCTAGCTTCTGTCTCAGACAGGGAAACTGTCATTATATTCATTCCTGCCATTGCATTATGTACTCCGTCAATCTTGATTTGCTCACAAAAGGACAGCTTTCACAATCTGAACAAACCCAGAGTTATTTAGTTCCTGAAATTCCAGCAAAGCAGATTTAAACGTAGAATCCCCAGTTTTGATATAACTTGGCAGAATACAGGTGTGGCTTGTTTCACCTAAAAAAATGGACACACTAGTAGGACCTTCACAGTGATTGTGGCTGAGGAGTTATTTACAGACAACACAATTTCTACCTGGCCCAGAATGATGTCCAGACAGAAATAACACAGGCTACAGGGAGTCGTAGTGAAAACAGTACTTTTGGGAACTATAGGATATATTGCTATATATCACAGTGAACTTGAAGAATCTATTATGGCAAAAGCTAAGGGAATTAACTACTTCTGAAATTATGTTACAGGCATGCAGAGATGCTATTGGCAAAAACAATAATTTCACTTTATCCTCCCTCTACCTGTATAAGACAATCTAAGAGGTGCAGGACAGAGACCAGAAAAAACTCCCATCACCATCTACAAATATACATACATATGTACATGCAGGGTTTCCAAAGAGAAACTTCCTGATATTCAATAATACAATTATGAGATAAATGGTGCTTAATCCCCAGATATGGGTGCCCCAGCTCCTCGCAGTGCTGACTCTGTGCAACAAAATGGCCTTTCTGCCTTTTCTGAAGCAATTTCTCTTTAACAAACCCCTGGAACCACCATCCTGCATGTGTTGTCCCATCAGAATTCCACAACAGTTTGTTCTTGAAACAGAGGTGAGCCAATTCTGCAGGCACGAAATATTTAAAGAGGTTGCTTATTTCAGTTTTAGGAGGGTCATATCAAGGCTGGCGTTGTGATCACAATACATTTCTCCATGAACCTTTCTACTATTCTAATCAGGCTCACTGTAGAGCGACATAAATCAGGACTCAGTAAGACACCTTTCATCTTTTTCAAAAGGGATAAAGCACCCTATTTTCTTACAAGAGTAATGGCTGTTTGGTCATCTGAAAAGTGATGTCCACCAGAACATACAGTAACTGGGAAACAACTGCCAGGACCCAAAACAGAAATAGGAAAGCATCAGGCTTATTTGTGTTAGGAGTAGCTGACAGGAGAGCACTGGTTTTCTTTTCAAAATGGGCAGATTCTGCCATTACTTTGAATACCGCAAAAAGTTGTAATTTTTCTAAAAGCCATAATTGCCTTCTTCCAAGGGTAACAACACAACACAACACTAAGAATGCCTCATTTTCCAAACAACTGAAGGCACCAGCAGTAAGCCAGACAAGAGCATGAGGTCCCCAGACTATGTGAAAGGACTGTCCTCTCTCTTTCTTAGGGTACAAAGTGTACACATTCCCCTGAGTGAAAGGGTCTGACACCCCAGAGGCAATTGGGTCTATATCATGTACCATTAAGTCCCCCAATAGCATAACAATATATTAGAAACAAAAGCATGTTGGTAGTGGCTTCAATGCATTTGTAATATAAGGGGGATTGGAAGGAAAATAGATGCTGTTTGGAAACATTTTAGAGAAAAGAAACATTTCAATATACTCCATCCCTTTGGATTTATATGGTATGTCAAAGGGAGAGGCTCCAGTTTACACTTCACTGCCAAGTTTGAAATAACCTTGGATTAACCAGGAACAGAAAAAGTACATTAGATTATTTCCTTTTTCAATCCTTTTAAACACCCATGGCCTGCTGTGAGGAACAGCTCTAGCATTCTAGCCCTCTGCCAAAAAAGTAAAATTTTCCTCTCAGTGCCTTAGCAAAGAACCAGAAGTCACCGAGAACATCCCACATCAGCAGTAGACTAGGAACCTGGATCAAACAAATTCCCACAAGGAGCAAAATATATTTTGTGACTGGAGACCGCAGGAAGAAACTCTTTGAAACTTCCTGTGTGACTTTGTTTGAAAAGTGGGACACGCTCCAGTGGAGCAACATCCATATAGTATTTCACCACAGGGACAAATATGGTACCGCCTCGGTTGAATGTGCTGAATGTGAAACTCCCTTTCAACAGTGTTCAGAAACTTCATCTAGTCCAAAAAGTAACAGCCTGGTTTTTAATATGGACTCATTGTTGAGAACATTCTGCACTCCTGCTAAGAGTGCTGTTCTAAGATTAAGTCTTTCCCCAGTGCAACTGAAAGTGCTGATATGACTTTTATTAAAACCTAGAATTAACTACATACTCTGAGGTTCTGTTCTGGATGCAGCTCTCAGTAGATAGCCAATAGGAGCTAGACTGTTACGGCACTCTTTTCTAGGGGACTAAAACAAGCTTTCCTTCCAGCAATTCACACCTCAATTTTTTAAGTTAATAATATTTATAAAGTTGATTTTCCAATACCTCTATGTTTACAGCTGTTTACAATAAAAAATAAAGGTTGCTCTTAAAAAATCCAGAAAAGGAAGGTAATATTCTAATTATATGTCAATATGTACTCTAAATACTTTTAAAGTGCATACTCTTAAGATGAAAACTCCAAAAATTTACTACCTAGCTCGTGCCACGTGGAGTGATAATTGTCTGTTGTCTCTAATATTATCCCACTCTCAATTGCTAGATGTCATTAAACATGGGGCCAAAAGCTTTCCATGCAATAAGAGTTACTACAGGATAATTTTGCAATTTATGTTTGTTCTCTTCCAGCTTTAATTTACAGCAATTTGTAGATTTCATCTACAGGAGCTCATAATAGGGGAACAAAGTACTTCTCCCCAGAGAAGAAAAGATCTATATTTGTACCAGGTAGGAAAACACACTTCCTTTTTCTCTTTAAAACCTTAAAGAAAAATCAAGTCCTCGTTTATATATAATTTGTCCTTTCTTCCCTTTCCCCAGCCTCTACACTTATGTTTCAACCAGTCAATACAATTTTTAACTAGTCTGGCATATTCAATTCCAGGCTCTGGCTAGGAATAACCCCTGGAGCAAATACACTCCAGGCTGAATCCACACAAAGTCATGCTTAAAGTGTATTGATTTAAGTCCATGGGAAATGTTAATCATCACTAAAGTCCCACTGATTTCATTGGCTCTAACTTTAAGCATCACTTGGTCTGAATTCAACCCATTATTTCTTATGCAGTGCAATAATATTTTAAAAAAGGACGTATACAACACATAGGGGGCATAATAGCTCAGTGGGTAAGACACCAGGCTTGTTGATCGGAAGATTGCAAGTTCAGAGGTTCGAATCCCTAGCCCTGCGTGTGGAGTGAGCTCCTGCACTAGCTCCAGCTCTTGCCAACCTAGCAATTCGAAAGCATGCAAATAGATGAATAGGTACCACTTCGGTGGTTAGGTAACAGCGTTCCGCGCATGTCATGCGGCCACATGACCGTGGAAGCGTCTTCGGACAACGCTGGCTCTTTGGCTAACAAATGGAGATGAGCACCGGCCCCTAGAGTCGGACACGACTGCACAAATGTGCGGGGGGTACTTTTACCTTTTAAGATGCCAGGCTTGTCGATCGGAAGGTCGGCGGTTTGAGACCCTAGTCCTGTGTGACGGAGTGAGCTCCTGCACTCGCCCCAGCTCTTGCCAACCTAGCAATTCGAAAGCATGCAAAAGCACGTAGATAAATAGCTACCACTTCGGTGGGATGGTAACAGCGTTCCACGCACATCATGCCACCCACATGACTGTCTTCGGACAGCGCTGGCTCTTTGGCTAAGAAACAGAGATGAGCACTTCCCCCTAGAATCGGACACGACTGTGCAGGGGAAACCTTTACCTTTTTTATACAACACATACAGTATCAATTTTTTTCTAAGGCACACAGGGTACTTTTTATTGGGTAAAACTCACTGGACATTTATTAATTTTATAGTTCAGAGCTCTTTGAAACTAAATCTACATAAAATGTGATTAAATGTGTATTTCACTTTCTGATTTTGATCTTTGTTCCTGACTAGAAAGTCATGGTAAGTTTAATTTATTGCTGAAATGCTGTTTATAACCGTGGTGGATAACCCAAGAAAATCTGAAAAATGGGCTTATCTTAACAAGAATTGAGATGGGGAGATAAGCTCTGCTCCATAAATTCTCATGCTACAGTCAAATACTTAGCCCTCCTCTTAAGGTTTTCTTCAAGAGATAAACCCATCCCAGTGAAAGCGACTGCATTTTAGGAATAAGTGTGTGCATACAGAAAGGAGCCTATTATTCACTTTCTCTGTCTACTTTTATTTGAACCAAATTCAGACAGCCCTTCCTCCTGGCAGTATATACATCCATAAAGGTCTTGTGTTGGCAGCTGCCACTATCTGATGTATGGAATCATGTGCCCCAGATTTTTCCCTCCTCAGAGAAAAGGCTGATGTGATATTCTGTGTTTAATCATAAATTAGTTATACATACATACGTAGATGTTCCTTCTAATGAGAAATGAGAAGCTATCACACATCCACTTTCCTTGGCCACAACAAACTATTTTCATAGCCCCACATCCCTACATCTCCACATGAAAATAATGTAATGTTATTGAATTATTACCAAGATAACATAATCTTTGGTCTTTACTTTTATCTCCAGTGATGGTTATGCTTAGGGCAAGTATGTTCCCTATTAATGCCAGCTTTGCTATATTTCATTATAACATTTCATTGATTTGGATGACTAGAAAGGTGTTTCAAGAAGATTATACTCCATCCCCCCATTCACAAATGTTGGTTCCATCTCTGAGACAGAGAACCAGAATCCTAACACAGCGATTGTAAAAGCTTAATGCCTAGAATGCGTTATGCTAGGAGATGCCTAATATTCTATATAAGGTACCCTCATTGAAGGGCAGATATTTTATTTAGTACCCCACTTGGGCTGAAAAGAAGGAAGCAAAAACTAACCACTATGTCTAAAATCTCTCCTTTACATTTGGCATAAAGGTTACATTTGCATAGAATAGGAAGTGTTAGATGTATGAAAGCTAACATTCCATTTCATTCCATTCCAATTAGAAGGAACATCTACGTATGTATGTATAACTAATTTATGATGTAAAATTCAAAACAAGATTAACCTGGTTGTTGCAGGGTTGGGATGCATCCTACAGACTTTCTTAGACAGCTAAAGATAAGTCTACATTTCCACATAATATGGGGATTAGGAGTTTGTCTCCTGTTAAAAAAATCTTGCTTGTGTACGATACATATTTTTGCAGAATGGAATCTGATGAAGATTTACTTATGCAACAAAAATAAATGCTTCGTAGAGGGGGAAAACCCCAAAAGGATGTGCTGATTTTTGCCTGCACTGATGCAAAAGGAACTTGTAATTTCCAAATGTCCTTTATTCTAAGGGATAGTCGATATTTCAGCAATACAGCTCTAGTTGCAAAACATTTCAATACCACTTTCCTTATTTCAGTTCAACTGTTGGCAGTGCCCCCGTTTTAGGTGGAAATTTTAGTCCTTAGTTTGACTCTAACTTTAATATCCTCTTTAATGTCTGAGGATAGTTTGATCCTGTTGGGCCTGATGAAGTAGACAGGATCCTCCGGATTGTAAACGCCACCACATGCCACCTAGACCCGTGTCCCTCCTGGCTGGTTAAATCAGCCCGGGAGGTGACATGTGGTTGGGTCCAGGCGATGATTAATACATCGTTGAGGGAGGGGGTGTTCCTGGATACCTTTAAGGAGGCGCTGGTGCATCCCCTCCTCAAGAAACCATCCCTGGACCCCACCGTTTTGAACAACGTTCGCCCTGTCTCCCACCTTCCCTTTTTGGGAAAGGTGGTTGAGAAGGTGGTGGTGCTGCAACTCCAGAGGATTCTGGATGAAACGGATGAAACGGATTATCTAAACCCCTTTCAGTCAGGTTTCAGGCCGGGATATGGGACAGAGACTGCATTGGTTGCACTTATGGATGATCTCTGGAGGGAGCTAGATGGAGGGAGTGCATCCATTCTCGCTCTCTTGGACCTCTCAGAGGATTTTGATACCGTCGACCACAGTATCCTTTTGGGGCGGCTCAGTTGGGGGTGGGCAGCGTAGTCTTGCACTGGTTCACCTCCTTCCTCTGGGACTGCTCCCAATCGGTGGTAATAGGAGAGGAGAGATCTGACCCTCGACCCCTCTTGTGTGGAGTGCCGCAGGGTTCGGTTCTCTCTCCTCTGCTATTTAACATCTACATGAAGCCGCAGGGGGAGATCATCTGTCACCATGGGATGAGGTTTCACCAGTATGCTGATGATACTCAGTTGTATATCTTCATCCCGGGTGAAGTAAGTGTTGCAGTCGACACCCTATCTCAGTGCCTGGGGGCTGTAGGGGCCTGAACAACAGGCTTCAACTGAACCCTGGTAAGACGGAGTGGCTGTGGATTGATGGCCTCTCGACTTCCAGGAAGTTGTCATCTTTAACTCTGGATTGGGTGGCACTGCACTGTTCAGATTCAGTGCGAAACTTAGGGGTCCTCCTGGACTCACGACTCCTGCTCGAGGAGCAGGTGGCAGTCGTGGCCAGGAGGGCCTTTGCAGAGTTTTGGGTTGTGCGCCAGTTGCGCCCCTTCCTGGATCAAGAGGCCCTCCGAACAGTCACTCATGCCCTTGTCATCTCCCATATAGATTACTGCAACGCGCTCTACATTGGGCTGCCCTTGAAGAGTATCCGGAAGCTTCAGCTGGTCCAGAATGCGGCTGCACGGGTAGTCATGGGTGCTATAAGATCAGCACATGTAACACTGCTGTTCCGTGAGCTGCATTGGGTCCCAGTTTGCTTGCGGGTCCAATTCAAAGTGTTGGTTATCACCTTTAAAGCCCTACATGGCATGGGGCCAGGGTACCTGAGGGACCGTCTCATCCTGACCACATCTACCCGCCCCACCCGGTCATGCAGGGAGGGCATGCTTCGGACCCCATCAATAAAAGAATTCCATCTAGCGGGGTCCAGGAGGCGTGCCTTCTCTGCGATAGCACCCGCCCTGTGGAATATCTTGTCCCCAGACGTGAGGCGGGCGCCCTCGCTCCTGGCCTTCTGGAGGTCTTTAAAGACCTGGTTCTGCCGCCTTGCTTGGAACAAAGGAAGTAATAGTTCCTCCTGGGGGTGGTTAGCTTAGCAATACCCTCCTTTTAAGATCTCACCATCTTCTGGATTTTTCTATTTATTATTATATTGTATTTTAGATATATAGGTTTTAATTTTTATAATATTATTGTAAACCGCCCAGAGTCTACTGCTGTAGAGATGGGCGGTGATAAATCTGGAAAAAATAAATAAATAAATAAATAAATAAATAAATACAAATAAATAAATAAATAAATAAATAAATTACCCCAAAACTGTAGTACATCTATTGACTTGTACACTGGATTTTGTATGAAGCCATGCAGGCAAGGCTTGAGTAGTTTCCTCATCAAGGATGATATTAAACTGGAATAGCTCTCACATTTTGATTTTGTTTCCTGCTTTTTCTCTTTATTTTTTTTTCACTTCCTGACAGCATGGATGTAGTTTCCTTTGTAATAATATGGAAGTGGATTGCTACTGTTTTATTTCAAGGGTTTTTTTTTCTTTCCAGTCTAGCCTATAGCCCTGGGATTTTCCGGTGGGCTCCCATACATGTACTGATCAGCTCTGAACCACATTATCTCCAAGTTGGTACTCTCTATGTATACTAGACTACAATACCTATACCCCCAACAAATTACTTCCACTGTGGATGTTAGTCTTTGTAGTACAACACACCAAAAGACACCATTGAAGAAAACGTGTGTACACAATCAAAACATCACACTATGTTTCAGGTTTGAACCCCAGCATCACACCTGAACTCCTTTTTAAAGTGGACAAGAAAAGTGAAACTCATGGTGTAATGTATTCCTTAGGAAGTGAAACAAAAATCAAATTTAATGTGTGCATTTATAACATAATTATTTGATGATGTAAGGTCAAATACATAGTCCTAGAACTGGAATTGGGAAGATGCAAAATAGAAATTAATGTAGTATTTGAAGCAAGGCCACAAAAATACAGGTCTTTACTAGCATTATTTCAAGTGCACTGGAAGAAGCATATGCTTTTAAAAGTGCTAAATAACTTGGATACATGCAATGCAAATCCTTCAAGCAAGGTGCTTCAGACATGAGGGAAGACATACAAAGCCCTTTTTTTCCTACTTAATATAGCAACCGTATCTTTTTCCAAATCCATGTTGCTGTTTTGGAAATAGGTCTCCACATAAGCAAGCACGCCACTTTGCTATGCTAAAATCTAGAAAAAGAAGCAGTTGCTTTAATGAAGCAAAAGAGCTGCTTCATAATGTACGTACTCCCTCATGTTTGAAACATCTTGCCAGGAGGTTTTTCATGATCCTACCCACAACTTCCATCACTTTGATGCTCTGATTCCTTCATTTTTTGTAATGGGGAAATGGAGGTCTTTTAACTTTCCAGGGAAAAACAAAAACTGCTTCTGTGGCTGCAAAGATCTTAGAGAGATTATTACAGATGAACTTTGAACCCAAGGTGAAAGGAAAGAAAGGAGTTCAAGGATTACAAAGTTTTTAAGCTCTGCCCATTATGGTGTAAAACTCTATGAAAACATCCCTAAGTTCTTTTTAACCAGCTATTTCAAGCTGTCTTTCACTAGCTTGGAACTTCTGAACTATTAAAAGCTTGCTCTCCCCAGGAGTTATCCTTTCAGAAAAGATTTATATTTTTGTTCAAGGACATCCGAATTATTTGGTCACTTGAGAGCTGAAGAGGAAATGCACAAAATTTAAGCACTAAATATTTCCAGGTCTGACTCTAAACAGGAAATTGGTGGAATGTCACACAACTACTATGTCTGTTTTAGGTGCAGCAGACTTAGCAGAGCTTGATTTATGCTGAATATTTTCATAATTTCATAACTACTTGCATATTTACAAGCATAGCAACCCAGAAAATATAACATTCAATTCTTAAACATCTAACTACAAAATACAAAATAAGTAAAGTCTCCCTTGAATTGAGTTTGACTCCTGATTGCTGTATGGAGACGGCCATTCAGTTTTCTTGGAAACTATATGGAAGTGGTTGCCTTCTTCTGGGATCCTTTTTTGATTTCTCAGTCTTGGATTTCCTCATGGCCTTGCATTTAAGTTCTAAAGGGATCTGACCCTGCTTAGCTTTTCAACCAAAGTTGGCTAGTTGCTACCACCTGCTACGATGCAGAATAAGTAACTCATGCAAATATGGTTAATTTTCTTGTTGAATTGACTTGGTATAAAATGTTAATAACTATGAATGCATAGGTTGTCAATTGCAGTACAATCAAGTTATACATTGTTGATATTTGGGCTTTCAAGGATAGGTGAGAAATTTAAAAAGGGAGGAGAAATTCAAAAATATGACCCCTTTGGGATAGGCTGCTCTGTTGAGATCAGCTCAATTCAAAATGGCTTGCAGTATGGTTTCTTTGCTCTTCATTCTTCCTTTCTGTATTCAACTCCTAATCCCAAGTGAAAAACCCTTTACTCCTGGGAAGGTATAAAGTAATACAAAATTCACCAATTTGAGAATGGAATGTTTTGTAGAACTCCAGACTGTATTGAACCTCTTCTGGAATGTGCCATTCTGGCAGGCAGTTTGGTAGTTTTCAGAAGTAAATCCTCTGAAGCAGAAGAGGTTCAAAATGTCCCATACATAGCATTTTGGTAGGAAACAGGCATGTTTCTTGGTCAGGTACCCCAGGACAGCTCAAACCACTTCTGGTTTAAAGCAGGGGTAAACAACCTTTTTGGCACCAGGGACCGGTCGTGGAAAATAATTTTTCCACAGACCGTGGGGGTGTGGTTTGCTGGCGGGAGCCAATCACGTGGACCAGGGGGGCGGGGTTTGCAGGTGGGAGCCAATCACGCAGACCGGGGGTGGGGTTTGCAGGCGGGAGCCAATTGCACGGACAGGGGCAGGGTTTGCAGGTGGGAGCCAATCGTGCGGACCAGGGGGCGGGGTTTGCAGGCGGGAGCCAATCGTGTGGACCACCACCGCTCACCTGCTGTGTGGCCCACTTCCTAACAGGCCGTGGCCCAATAGTGGGCTGCGGCCCACAGGTTCGGGACCCTTGGTTTAAAGGATTTACTCCTGGAAACTGGTAAACCACCTGCTGGAATGGCATTGTCCAGAGGAAGTTTAGCACAGATCACATGGGAAACAGAACATTCTGGAGTTCTCAAAACAGCCTGTCCCCAAATTGTACAGAGAATGTCAGGTAAGAGAATGGAGGAAATCACCTTCTTTGGCAGAAAATGAGAGTTGGGATACATTATTTTGTGCTGGGAATTATGGAGAAGAGATTGGAAATTTGGGGAAAGGGAGATAATCAGGTTGTTTGCTTATGATGACCAGCCAAGGAGCACAATTATGTTATGGAATGTACAAGCGTTTGGCTACTGCTCATATTGTTATGTTGTGTTATCTCTACCTTAGAGGGTTTTCTAAACAAATAAAACTAGTATGTAAATTAAGCTTACCATTGGTGAAGGTGTTCACGTAGTATCTTCGCCCCTGGGGAGACATATAACTTTGCCAGCCAGGTGGAAGATGACCATTTTGAGAATCTTCTCCAACTTGAGGAATGGCCTTCCTAGGTTTCTGATGAAAGAATGACAGAACAAGCAAGTTAAACTGTTTTTCAGAGAACCTTCAAAACACTTTACAGAATGGGTAAATAGTATGAAATTCAAAGGCACCCTTAAAAGTTCCTGGGAGCAGAATACAGCAGTCTGAACACTCAATACTGCTAAGAGCTCAAACACCCCAATTATCTTACTATCTGCAGCTTGGGAAATCTATTCAGGCTATCTGATAAAACACAGCCATTCCGTAAGACCAGAGAAGATGATGGAATGTTGTGGAACCTGTACTGCAGCTTTGGCAATTCAACAATATTATTGCATATGATGATTGAAAAAGAAACACACTCTATGCCCTGCCTCAAAGGCAAATACATACTCTGTCTATATTTATACTACCCTTACGCATCATCAACAATGTTGGTAAAATCCACCAGCCCACTACAACAACTGGATGAGTTTTAGCAACCAAATGCTGCCCCTGTAAAACCATTCTACAGAACTCAGGGACCAACAGTGAAATAAATATTTTGCTGGTGACCTTTATCCCTACAACCAGAAAACTGCCTGTAGGATTAGATACAATGAAACTGGCTTGTGTCTTTCCAAATCAACCAAAATGATTGTTCAAGCTTTCCTAAAACAACGACAGATGTACCATCTTGCAGATTCACAATTCAAAGCAAGTGAAGCTCAAGATTACCACACAGCCTCTTTGTCTAGCTAACACTTTGGGATCAGAAAAATACTCAAGCTGCTCACAGCATATTGCTACACCCTTATGACATAATTTCTCATATATTGTCCAGTAGAGACTTCTTCTGTGGTCACTGAAACAGAAAGGGAAGTGAAGGCAGATTTGAGAAACGAAGAGGCAGGAAGTGATGGAAGTACGATGTGAAGACAGTTGCAACACAAGTAAGGGAATCTGTGGTGCGTGTGGGGATAGCAAAGCACTTGAACATATAAGATTATAACCAATTATATTCATTCAACAGAAGAATGGATATGGCTGATGTATCAAATCACACTCCTTCCTGCAGCTCCCTGAACAACTAAATCTGCTCTGCAGGCAGAGGTGGGAACAGTGGGATCATCCAGGTCAGAAGGGCTCACAGGATGCTGCACTGGGGAGGAAAGGAAGGACAATTCTCATGGCAGAAGCAGAAGTCTACTCAAGCTAATGCCAGATGTAGCCCCAGGACCAAAGCACTGTGGAAATCACCATCTGTATGACAAAAGAAGAAGAAATGCAATTAGGGGGTCCCTATAATTGTGGGGGCAGTAACAAATGCAAGTTTAGCCCACAGCCTTTTTCAGACCCACAACCATCACTCCCAGTATTGTAATTATACATTATGCCTGGTCACATGGGGACAAAGTGCCATGCAAAGGAAAGCAGTCCATGGACTGTCTTATCAGGCTGCATTCCCTTCAGCAGGAGTGGGGTGGAGAAGCAAGCCAATTAGACTTCCAGCTCGTCATCCCACAATGTCCCTATGCAACTGCAGTGGAAGAAACAGCAAGTTGCAAAGCAGAAACATGGCTGGGCATTGCTCCAAGTTGATTACAAGCAGCTGTGCATGAATAGCTTTTGGCTGTGTCCATCACAGCTGGGAAACTTAGGGCCAGCTCTTCTCTGACCAGCTATGGGTGACGTGCAGTACAGTACTAGCCCTGCTCCAAGAGTAGGCTGCAGGGAAAGAAAGGCATAATACCAAGGCCCTTAAGTCTCATTATCACAGTAGCCTAACAGCATTACTCATTAGAATGGTATGTGCTGCACATGACTCAGTTCTGCTCCTATGCACAATGCTGCTGTTAATTGCCAGGTGTTCAGGACTCCACATAAGTGAGGCATTCAGGAAGCATTTCACGAGGGCACCATGACCATGGGTATATTCCACTGTCTTAGGGCTTCCCTGGTGAAAGTAGGATCTCTTCTTCCCCATAAGCAGAACCCACCTTTGGAATCTGAACTCCTAGCAATGATTTGGTTTCTCTACTTCAACTGGAATGTACTAATACTGTAGGGTCATGCTCATTTCATAAACAAATTGGCAGAACTGAAGCAGGTGCAGCAGGTATATGGGATGCCTGGATGCTCCTGAATGAGCCCCAATTAAGAATTTCAAAACTTTCCGCTGATGAGGAGAGAGAGAGATTAAAATTTAGATTTTTATAACGTTCATTAGCTTCTCTCCTCTTTTTACAACTATGGATTGGCCTCACTTAGTAAGCTAAATGACTGCCTTTTTAAACTACCCCTAGCACATAAGAAACTGCCTTACAAGTGAAATATTTGGTCCATCCAGTTCAGCATTGCCTACAGTACACTGACTAGCAATTGCTCTCCCAGGATACACTGGATACATACCTTACATTCTGTCCTAAGGTCACTTCAACATCACCACCATTTTAAATTCCCTAAACTTTAGAGAGCCAGTTTGGTGTAGTGGTTTAGGCATCAGGGTAGAAACCGGGAGACCGTGAGTTCTAGTCCCACCTTGGGCAGAATGCCAGTTGGATGACCTTGGGCCGGTCACTCTCCCTCAACCCTAGGAAAGAGGCAATGGCAAACCACTTCTGAAATCTTGCCAAGAAAACTGCAGGGAGTAGTCCAGGCAGTCGCCAAGAATCGGACATGACTGAACAGCAAAAAAAAAAAAAAACCCTCAGAAACATTTTGAAGGTGATCAGATTTGAAATGCCAAGAACAAGAAGTGGAAAGAGCAGGCAGGCATGAAGGAAGTTATGAGAACAAGGGGAGTTTGACAAACTAATTATCTGCTTATTTTGCTTGAGCTACTGAATGGGAGTTGCAAAACTCTCAAGCTATAATTTTCCTTTAAGGACTCAAAATGTGGGAGCTGGGAAGAGGGGTGAGAAAGAATTCCTTCATTTAAAAAGTTCCTTTCAAATGAAGCCACTGTACCTCAAAGAAACAACCCCACCAGTTTCATGGTGGTTTCAACTACACAAGGCTGAGTCCAAAATGCTGTAAATCAGGTCAGCAGTATTCCAACACAGCTGGTATTGTGGGAATACAGAGGTCCAGAGTTGCCTTCAACCTGTCACAGAAGCCTTGTGTGGAAGTTCCATAAAAAACCCTTTAGTTTTTACTTCAACGTGGCTGATGGACACTCTTCCATGCACACAACATACACAACATTGCTCTGGAAGACAGGATTTGTTTTCTCTTTCCCTAGCCAAATAGGAACAGAAAGGAAATACTGGCTGTTGGCAGACATGTAAAGGAAAAAACAAATACATGGGTAGAGTGGAGGCCAGGGTGTGTGTGTGTGTGTGTGTGTGTGTGTAAAAATGAATTTACGGCCCTACCCCACTGCCATTTTTGCAGTGAAACTCCAATCTTATGGACACTTGATTTGGCACTAGACTAAAGGCAAGGTTTTTCAGTATTAAGTTCATTCAGATGGTTACTACTCATCAGGTGAGATGCTCTGTGTTGTAAGCAAGGATTTTGGAAGATGTCATGCCAATGTTATATCAGCTGCATTAGCTGCCTCTTTTTCATTACGTAGTGTTCAACTGGTTCTAACGTCTACAGCCCTAAACAGACTGAGTTACTTGATGGACTGCTTGTTATACCTTCAGGAATGTTTGGAAATTTGCCTGCAGAGCTCATACACATGTTGGAGAGATGCAAGGAGAAGCTTTTCATGTATAAACCTCTCCCTGGAGAAATGTACTTAGCGTTATTGTTGCTGTTGTTGTTACTATCATTAATGCCTAAAGATGTTTCTCTAAAGACTTATTCTTAGCTTAATTATTGTTCTTGATCTATTTTGGAATATTATCTGAGTGATTTTTAGGCTAATGCTTCAATATATTTTACTCTGCTCTTTAGGCTTTTTGGTTTTATGGATTACTATAAAGGTTTATGGTTATAGTTACTGTTTTCATTATTATTGTACTATTACTTTTTAAAATGATGAGCCACTGTGACAGAACACTTTTGGTGCAGAAATAGCATTAAAATGTCTGTAATAAATATTCACATAGAAATGTTCCTCAAGATGATGGCCAGTTTGGTTTAGTGGTTAAAGTGCTGAACTAGAAACTGACCCTGGGTTTCAGTCCTCCCTCTGGCACAGGAGCCAACTGGGTGACTTTGGGCCACCCAGTCCCTATCTCCCTCAGCCCAACCCACCTCACAGGGTTGTTGTTGTGGGGAGGGAGCATTATGTGTGCCACCCTGAGTTATACAAAGAATGGAAGAATATAAATGAAATGAATATATATGGGGGGGGGGTGAGGACTGAAGAGGAATCTTCAGGCTTATAGTACTCAACACTTTGACATTAAGCAAGCTGTCCACGTTGATAAGAACCCCCCACCCAAAGTCCTTAATTAAATCTCTGGGGATCTGTGGACAACTGGAAGCATTAGAATTTGTTTTCCGAAGCCAAGCAGGTAGGATAGTACAGGACACTGTAATAGGGCTCCCTTAGGTCTTCTTCCATTTGCTGTCAACAGAAAATGTGATTGGCCGGTGGGAGGAAAATTAACAATAATTGTTCTGAGTTTGGAACCTCTTGCGATAAGGTCATCATTCCATGTTCCAGAATCTCAGCAGTGTACTGCTAAGCAGTCACAGCTGCATGACAATCTATGGCTATAAAATCAAGTCTGCAAAAGCTACAGCACTGTCCAGTTATAATACCGAAAATAAATCTGTCTTATTCAGTAATGGCAATTTTGCACCCTCTCTGAGCACCCATCTGTGTACATCTGTCCATGCAAAAAGTGAACAATCTAGCAAAAAGACTCATTGCTACACACATCCAATCTGTGCATATGCTGCTTTTCATAACAGCATCATGTGGGGCTGCTGCTGTTTGCCAAGAAACTAAACTATACCTCAGCCAGCTTGAAGAAAATAATTGGTGTTCCAGGGAGGGCTACAGAAGCAGCAGTGTAAAACCTATCAACAGACTTGTGGAAGGGTTCTGTTCTAAGCAGAATCCAGGCAAATAGACAACATGTGTGCTGTTGGACAAAGCACTGTGACTTTTAGAAGATGCTCAGCTGCTGACAAAAACAGCATGCTACCACAGGTCTCTTTCCCCCATTCAACTGTACAAGGTATCATCTCACAAGATGAAGAGAAGAACAATTATCAATATGACAATGGCATGTTATACTTTCTTTTTTTAAAATGCATCTACCGGGGAATAAAAGGAAAAACATAGGGATGCTTCTTATGTGGTCTCTCCTAAAAAATGTTGTACTTTGGTGAATGTGTCAGCCAATCCTGAAAAAGTATCTGGGATATGTCTGGGCTCAATGGAGCCTGGGAATTACTCTTATCTACAAGACCTATCTACTACTCACCATGTAAGTGCTGGCTCAGGTTATCCAGCAGTATAGATGAAGTATTGGAAATGTACATTTTTTATTTATTTATTTATTTTTCAACTTCTATCACCGCACCATCTCCCCCAAAGGAGACTCTGGGCGGTTTAATGTATGTTTAAATTATTAAGACTTGAGTCCTAACTCTGAAAAAGTATTCCAGGATTAAAACACTTGAGACTTCTTTTTCTGAATGTACAAACAACTTTGGATGGCCTAATGATATATTTGTCTCCCTTACATACACCAACGCTTTTATTTGATATGCATCCAGAAGAATCTTTCAGTTGGAGGCAATAACTGGGAATAGCACATTCTACAGGAATTGACTACAACTCTGCTGTGGAATTTTCACATATAGCTGCTAAAGCAACATAGTTCTTGGAAATATTCTGATTTGGTCATGAGCACACATCTCTACAGAATATAGACAATCAAAGAGACTCCACAGAATATAGACAGGATGCCTGAGAGTTGAATATCAGGAGAACTCCTCCTGTCCCCTCTCCGTCAATATAGCCTTTGAATTGTGCATCAAAGATCCAGCAAGAAATCTGTCCATTAAGTAATAATATTTAGGATCAAATTAAAGAACTATGTGTGCAAAAGTAATGTTTATAATAATTGGATATATAGAAACTCTAAGATCCTCATACTGTCCCAGAAGATAAACTAGCTATTGTAAATGCAGTGTGGTAATGCCTATTTCTGCACACAGTGCATTCTTCATGAAGAAATGGATTGTGAATCTACTATGTAGAGCAGAAAATGAGATTCTTCTGTTGTCTGCACACAGTCAAATTTTTTGCAGTTTTCTGTGTGGAAGTCTAACAGTGTTTCCTCTGTTCTCTGCATATTAGTAAGGAGTGTGGGTATATGATATGGGTGTTTTGCCTGCACAATGCTGCTATCACATAATTTAAAAGTCAGTTAACTCATTCTGACACAATCTGTTATACAAAGATACAGAATATTGCCCTCCCACCATCAATCTCAACCATCAGGATTTCATTCTAGGAGTCCAAGGACATATTTTGCTTTAATCATACTCAGCAGCTTCCTGCCAACCCACAAATTTGCCCCAATTTGTTATATGTTCCCAAACACAAAGAATTCGCTCTCCCACACAATCCCAACATTTTTTCATCGTCAATATTTACCACGATCTTTAGTTTTTTCCAGAGGCTATGTCTAGTTCTTTCAGCAATGCTTAGCCAGCTGCTTTATAACCATTTAATGGACATAGCACTAGGCCTTCATTAGAGATGCTCTGGGCACACCTTATAAATGTGCTTCTTTCTAACAAGTAATAAAATTAGATACATCCTGCCCCTTCATACAGTGTTGTTTGTTTTAATCAGAAACACTAAATATCTTACAGTGGTGAGTCTCAGAATTTGATTGAGGTCTTCTAAAATTCCCAAATTCATGCAGAGTCAAAAGCTCAGACAAAAACTGTGTCCAAATATATAATTATGACTAAATTTCAAAATGAACCATCTCTAGAAACATACAGAACCAGACATTTCTCAATGTACCATATTTTCCTCTACAGAATGCCATCTTACCAATGGGTGCTTTTGCCAAATCTCTTGTAGAAGCTATGATCCAGGCAGAATTGACTGAAATCTTCCCTTCTGTTTGCAAGATGAGGACGGAAATTACCCACTGCCTGTTTTGCTGTCCATGCACAAATAAAGAACTAATGCCTTATGTGAAAACTCAGAGGAAGAGCAACTACTTAAAGGGGTCTCTCTTTATGTGTCAACACATTTCAGCAGTTCACTCTGTTTTTAGAAATCAAAAGGACTCATTCTAGAGGTTTTCCAGATGTGAAAAGCTAGTGGAAATTTTGCCAATTTTCAAATGTCTGTGTAGGTGATGGAGAGCACAAAGCAAGGGTCTGTATCACTGACCTAGTGCTCCCTACATACAGACAGGCTTTGTCCAGCTTTCCTTGGTCCGGTCCCAGCTTCCTTGGCCTTTTGTATAGCCTGTCTGTCTCCCTACAATCTTTTCCCCTGAGTTCATATAAAGTCAAGTCTTTGTACTCAGAATGACCCAACTTCCAACCAGGGTTGCAAAATTAAACCCAATCACATGATTTAGTGGGCACTGTAAGAATGTGGGATATAGCAAATATAGGATGAATTGTGCTGTCCTGAAGTGGTGCCTTACCTCCAACAATTTTCCAAAGAGGAAATGTGAACAAGAGCAAAAAAGTTTGCAGCACTGCTTCCTATATGGGAGGGAGGGAGGGAGAGCGAGCCCTGCTTTCTGCCTTCATTCTGAATTGACTTTGTAATGTCGATAAATGATCAGTGTTCACAGGGGTATACTACTGTTTAGAATCTTTCAGTGAAACAGCAGCTGTGGAGAATGGCTTTGAAGTAAAGTGACATGACAGAATGTAAGGATATATTTCAGCACAAGCCTTAAATCCACACTTCTTGAAAAAATATTTGTAGAACTTTTGGCACAGCACTAATTCACGTGGAAAAGTGACTGTCCAACTCCTCAAGTATATTATTTTACAGTAACTACTAAAAGTCTGAACAGTTATAATCTTTACTATCAATGTTGGCAACCCTGCATTTATCAGGAGAATTCCAAATCCACAACAGAGCTAAATGGTGGCTGAAAGCAAAGGTCTCAAGGATGCTGCCACCTAACAGTCATAATTCCATAACTTCAGATATTGATTCAATATGCGAAAGATGTACATCATCTTGTGCTGGTTACAGTTTCCACATTTTAGAAATTCAGTGTGAAATGTGTCAGAAAATGCTATTTTTTCCTGTCAAATGTGAACTTCTGTTTTAAACCACTTGAAAAGATATATCTCTCTACCAGTTTTATCATATTTATAGTGTATTTTCCAACTGAGATTTGTTTTGTTTCAGATGTAACAGAAGATCCCGCTTGGTGTGGTTGCCCATATGGAGGATACTTCAGCATCAATTTATTTAAATGCTATTCATGTATGGCAGCTCAAAAATCAAAATTACTGTAACTTTCTATTACAAAAGAAGGAAGCCTCCAAAGGTTTCTAACACATAAGTATGTAATATAAAACATTAATTTGAGAAGAGAAAGGGCCTTATCAGTGATGGCACCACCAACTATTTGAAATATCCCCTCCAAAAAGGCTCACCTGGTACTTTTTTACAGTCTCCCTTTTATTTTTATTCACCCACATTAAAAACAAAAAAACCCTAAAATCTGTACTCTAAGTGGTTGTATTGTGCTTTAATAACGATTTTATTGCACATGCCCATTAGTAATTCTGCTTGGCCAGCAGAAGACTGATACTGTACATTTTATAGTATTTTGACTATTCATGTAAAGGTTCAAATTCCTACTGTATCATCTGAGGGTTACTGGATGACACTGTGGCCAGTGTTTATCTCAACCTAACCAACCTGATAATGCTGTCAAAAGGCACATGGTAAGGTCAGGCAGGAGTACTAAACAGAAATGGCCTGTAAAAGCATTGCTTTGTTCCTCTTTAACAAAGCTTGAAAATGTGGACATTGTCTCATCCAAAACTAAGAGGCCTCAGCTGAACACCCACAGTTTTCTTGATCCTCAAGGTCTGCTGATCTACTAGGTACTTGCTTTCCCCAAGGTGTTGAGCATTCGCTCCTTTATCCACCCTAATCTCTGCAAGAGACAAACCCATACTATGGAAGCAATCATTTTGAGTTGAGGCATTAAGAATGAATAGTAAATGATTCTAAGAGTTTTCACTGAAGTGCACAATCTACCTTGTCATAGGATTCTAGGTCTTCCTAAAAGCCAAAAAACATTCTCTCTCACTTACAAACCTGCAACCAAATCTTCTGCTAAGGAGGCGGAGAGATAGACAGACATTATTTCCATGTAGCCATCACTTAATGTACATCATCATACTGTGAACATTGTCAGTCAGCAAACCCATGACAACGACTAGCACTGCATATGCTGAATCTTCAGATTAATCTGCCGCGGAAATGGCTTCACATGATTTCCTGATCCATCTTGAAAAGGATGCTCTCCACAGTGAAAGTTCAACACTTACTCAACAGAGAAAACCACTTCTCATTTACAGGAAACCCCTCACAGAACACAGGGATCCTAAAGAGGAAACATCTGTATATTTATGGTAGTTATTCCCGCAAAGGGAATATGTTTTGCACTATGAGATGGCTCATCCAAGTTCTGAGAGTTCACTAGTATCCAAGCCCAATTTTGCAAACAACTCTAGAAGTAAAGAGATGTGTAGGCAATACAGGCTCTCTCAGGAACTGTGAAATTTTATTATCACGAAGCAGTATTTTTTGAATAACCATAGCAGTTAAACTTCTAAACTTTAGATGCTATACTTAAATGTTTAAATATGAATACAACAGACATTTGGAAACACTGGAATCATTTGTATGCTGTTCACTTCTGAATATCCACTAAGCTGCCAGTTCAGTGTTGCTTCTACATACAATGTGCAAAATGTTTCTTAACTAAATAGGCATCATATTATGGATATATGCTATCTATGTATAAATATTTCATGCTAGTCTCAATCGTATCTCATATTTGAGATGGTGTTTACATTTATGCCTGATACTTTATGAAAAATAGTATCTCTTTCTCTCATTCTTAGTCTTTTCAACAGACATCCTAAAAGAGAAGAAGCACCATGAATATTAGTGAATTCTAAATGGTTAAATATTTCAAATAATTTCAACCTTTATTTAAAGAAAGAGAGATAAAAATGTAAAACACGCACGCATATATGAAAAGAGAACAGAAACTCCCACATATTACATTGCCTGCTACAAAGGAGGAAAGTACTTCATATCACTGGATTTATTTTACTAAAATGTTACCATCACAACAATTTCTGCTTTATTTTTATGGTAACAATTCTGGAAATCAGGAAGGGGAAGGCACTGTGGACCTTATTGTAGGGCTTAATTTTGAGATTCACCTTGATAGACAGATGTACATGCAAAGCACATACACTAGACATATTAACAACTAGATTAAAATGAATGCAGTGTATTTCAGATGTCACTCAAAGCCAGATCTCTACAAATGGTACATTTATCTCTCTCTCTCATACACAGTTGACAACTGAAACCTGAAGCATCAGGCTCAATTGTTTATGAAAGCTTCACAAACAAACTAAAAAACCACACCACAGACACCTCCCTTTCTGTTTTATCTCCTATAACTAAAGCTTTCAAACAATATCTAGCATTTATCTTAATTTTGGTGGTGGAAAGGTGTCAAAAGCCATTAGACTACTGCCCTCACTACTTGATCCTGTCTCTCAATTAAATAAAACAAGGAATGATTATACCTCAGGTCCTCCAGTACAGAAAAGAACACTTCTTCCAGTGCCTGTCTGGACAAACCAGTCAGAATCAGAAGGTAGTAAAGCTGGCTGGCTGTATTGATGTTTAACATTTCTGTTCAAAGGGGAAAGACATGGTGCAGACCAGTGTGACTCAGCCTTGTCCCCCCCCCCCCATTCAACATATGGGCAAGCCAGGGAAATGGTGGGGGCAGGGCTGTAGGAAGACAGAGAGGTAGGATGGGCTAGCCTGGCAGGTTGATTAAAGCTGGCAGATCAGATGCTCCCCACACCTCATGTAAGGGGAACAGGATATGCCCAGAATTATCACTATTGTTTGTGGCATCAAAGCCTGTTGCCTGCACTGATGGGATGAGTCTGTATGAGAATGACCCCCCCCCCCCAAGTGGATAACATAGTGAGGGAAATGTTTTCCTCCCCTCCCTCAAAATGTTAGAAATCAGAACCAAGTGACAAAACTGAAAAGATGGATGGAATTTATTCTTTCATACAGCACACCGTCTAAACTATGAATCTCTATTGTAAATATAGTGACTGCCAGCTTTAAAAGCGGATTAGACAAATTCATGAAATATATGGCTATCAATAGCTACCAAGCACAGTGAAAATAAATTACATTCATTTTCAGTGTCAGTAATGCCTCTAAATACCACTTACTAGGGATCATGGGCAAGAAGGTGCTATTGTACTCATGTGCTGTGTGCTTCCCACAGGGATCTGGGAACAGATGATTGGATTAGATGCACTTTAGGTCTGAGTTAGGTGGTTGGTGCTTATTGGCTGCATAAAACACCTCAATATATTTTATTACATGAAGTGCAGCAGGTACTGTCTTCCAGAGAATTCTGGCATAAGAATACTAACTTTCTCAATTCCTTGTTTGTAGCACAGTGGAATGCAGATGATGCTGGTTGTTCTTTCAGTGATGCTGAAAATATTAAGCAAGTCAAACTGGGACAAGCTGACCTAGATCCTTTCCATCTCAAAATTTCAGGTACTGAAAACGAGCTGACCAAGATTAGAGCTTGTGTGCTTTGCAGAATGTTCAGCCACCTGCACTTTCAACTAGAAGACTATCAGAGGGGCAAGAATGAAAAAGAAAAATCAGCCAGTATTGTGAATCCTGGGCTATGGAAGCCAATTGTCTGATTCAGTATAAAGCAGCTTCTTATTACTCAGGTAAGAGGAAAGATCAATACTAGGAGCATACCTAGTGTGACAGTCTGTCTCATTAGAGAGATGAATGTAGTAATGCAACATGTACAAACAGTACATGGACAACCATGTAAATGTATTGTTTTGTTTGAATGAGTCAAAAAAAATTCAGGAGAAGTCACAAGACCCTAGAAATCAATCAATCAATCAATCAATCAACCAACCAACCAACCTACCTACTTACCTACCAACCAACCAATATTTTTGGGTCTCAGATAGGAAGTGAAGAATAATTTATCACTGTGGCAATGTCCACATAATTCCTCAACACCCTTAGTTTTCATGTAGCTGAAATTTTAGTTTTTCCTTGCAACTTTATAGAACATTTGGTTTCCATGGCACCAGATATACCATGTGAGATTAAGATTATATTTAGAAACTGGAACAAGGAACATGTGAGCACCCAAATAGATATGCTACAGTTGTTATAGTAACCAACAACTTCTACCTATCAAACTGAGACTTTCCCCCCAGATGATAGAAGAATTCCTTGCTGAACAAAGACCGCCCCCCTCAGAAATTTTACATTATCAGGGAATAAGCCCAAGCTCCTTTCTATTCCTTAAAGCTATCAACAGAGCCTGAAGCATTGCTACAATAGCTATGACTGGATGCCATTCAATAATTGTACTAGGGCATGTCATGGCATTTGATGACATTATGGTACCACATGGCCCCTGATGACCCTTTCAGGAATCATTCAGCCAACTGAATGGTGCTGTACCATTTGTATACCATTCTTCCTATGGAGACACTCTATGATATTGGCAAGATCCCTCTATAAAGGGCTTTGTTGCCCTTTTCAATTCTATAGAATAGTCTGTTGTTTTTCAGTAATCCTTGAAGGGAGTCACAAGGCAACAACCAGGCCAGCTGCAAAACAAAAGCTTTATCTAAGACTTGCATCACTCTGTCAGAGAGAAAACAACACAACCTAAGAAGGAATATGTCCCAAACGTAATAAACCAGAGATATTCTTTTCAGCACGTGTCTAGAAAAATGTAGTTTGTGTCCTCTTCAACAGCAAAATGGGAATTAAGTTAAATGTCTATCAGGTCAGCTCTTTCCTAACCCAAAGATTTCAAAGACTCTCCTTTATGCTTTCACCAACCCCTCCCATGCCCTAATCAATTAGAGATTTAGTCTACTTCCAGTTTTCATTAGCTGCACTTCTTTCCTTATGATCTTTCCAGATAATACACAAACATGTATGATTATCTGAAATAAAAAATAATGAAATATGTTTATTTCTTACCAGTTTTGGCCCAAGTCATTTTGTACCCCGAAGCAGAGGTCAAATGGGGCCTATCACAAGACAATACTTTAAAATGACTTGCTGAACATTTCAGACACCAATGTCCAAATTTTATCCATTCAATTATCACTATCAGCCTTTATGGAGCCATCTGAAGCCCATTGCTTCATCTGATACATGGTGAGGTCTCGCCCTGTTTTTTAGTAATTTGGTCTGCCAGTGACAACATAGTAGCAGCTGTTATGCACTCAAAATCACATCTATAAGTGTTCCCTATTTAAACAAATAAAGTGTAGGAGTGCCCATTGCCCAATGTTCATGAACCTATCTGTGTGACAACCTTCTTCCTCAATTTTACCCAGTGCATAGCTCTTCAGGGAGTGGAAAGATGGCAAGTAGCTGCACAGTCCTCAAACTGAAAGGCTGAAAATTCATGGGAATGTTCAGCTGTTGCCAAATTACACATAGCCTTCAGTGGCTGATCTAAAAGGGAAAAGATAGGCATGATTAATCCCATAATGGAACACAAATGGTGTATTTCTTTTCCTTTCCACCTAGATTAGAGCTGATGATCAAAAGGATCCCTTACACATCAGAAGCTGAGATAGATATAAGCATGAAAAAACCAAGTTATTAGTTGTCCTTCCTTTGAATTTCAGATTCTTCTTCTTAAATATACATTAAAATCCAGTATATTAAAAGAGAAATGGAAACCTTGGCAGGAAAAGCAATATAAGATTCAACTTTGAAGTTATATAAACCAACCATAAGAACTAGGTGCAAAGGAAGGACACAAGACTTATTAGGAATGTATAATTCCTTTGAAGTAAAAACACTGCCCCCTCTCAGAAAAAAGGAAATATCAATCTAAAATATTTTTGCAAAGCAAGATTTCACTGAGGATCTTCCAATTGTGCAAAAGTTTTGTTGTTTATTCATTCAGTTGCTTCCAACTCTTCAGGATGTCTGGCTCTAACTCAATGACCACACCGTCAAAGCTATCCCCGATATTATCCTTCCTATACAGTAATTCCAGGTGTTGTTTGACTACCCACCTTAGCATTCCAGTCTCCTGTAATGAAAATAACATCTCTTTTCTCCCCGTTTGGGGGAGATGGGCGGTCATATAAATTTAAATAAAAAAATAATAAAAAAATATCCAGTAGGTGCTGCAGATCCTCATAGAACTGATCTACTTCTGCTTCTTCAGTATCTGTGGTTGGGGTGTATATTTGGATCACTGATGTTAAATGGCTTCCCCTGAATTCGAATTGAGATCATTCTATCATTTTTTGGATTGTATCCAAGCACTGCTTTAGCCACTTTATTATTAATTATGAAGGCTACTCCATTTCTTCTGTGGTCCTCTTGTCCATAGTAGTAGATCTCGTGGTCATCTGATATGAAGTGGCCCATTCCAGTCTATTTCAGTTCACTGACACCCAAAATGTCGATATTTAATCTTGACATCTCACCAATAACCACATCCAATTTGCCCTGGCTCATAGATCTTACATTCCAGGTTCCTATGGAGTGTTGATCTTTAGAACATCGGATTCGTCATTCACCACCAGCACCGTCAGCCACTAGCCGTCCTTTCGGCTTTGAGCTAGCTGCGTCATCACATCTGGGGCTAGTTGAACTTATCCTCTGTTCCTCCCCAGTAGCATTTTGACCATCTTCTGACCTGGGAGTCCCATCTTCCAATGGTATATGGACATATCTCTGGTTGTACTGATCCATTTAGTTTTCACTGCAAGAATACTGGGGTGGGTTGCCGTTACCTTCCCCAGGGATTGTATTTAGTCTGACCTCTCTGCTATGACCTTTCCCGTCTTGGGTGTCCCTTCATGGTTTAGCTCATGGCATCATTGAGGTGCTCAAGCTCCAGCACCACGACAAGGTAATGATCTCCTTTGCTGGAGTGTGCAAAAGTTGTTGTTGTTGTTCAGTCGTTTAGTCATGTCCGACTCTTCGTGACCTCATGGACCATAGCACGCCAGGCCTTCCTGTCCTCCACTGTCTCCCGGAGTTTATTCAAATTCATGTTCATTACATCGGTGATGCTATCTAACCATCTTATCCTCTGCCGTCCCCTTCTCCTTTTGCCTTCAGTCTTTCCCAGCATCAGGGTCTTTTCCAGTGAGTCCTCTCTTCGCATTAGGTGGCCAAAGTATTTGAGCTTCAGCATCTGTCCTTCTAATGAGCAGTCAGTTGATTTCCTTTAGGATTGACTGATTTGACCTCCTTGCAGTCCAAGGGACTCTTAAGAGTCTTCTCCATCACCACAGTTCTAAAGCATCAATTCTTCGGCGCTCAGCCTTCCTTATGGTCCAACTCTCACAGCCATACATTGCTACTGGGAAAACCATAGCTTTAATTATACGGACTTTTGTCAGCAAGGTGATGTCTCTGCTTTTTATTATGCTGTCTAGGTTTGCCATAGCTTTCCTCCCAAGGAGTAAGCATCTTTTAATTTCATGGCTGCAGTCACCATCTGCGGTGATCTTGGAGCCCAAGAAAATAACCAATCGGTTGTGCCTTGTCCTGTTCTAACTGTTGCTTCTTGACCCGCATACAGGTTTCTCAAGAGACAGGTAAGGTGGTCTGGTACTCCCATCTGTTTAAGAATTTGCCACAGTTTGTTGTGATTCACACAAAGTCTTTAGCATAGTCAATGAAGCAGAAGTAGATGTTTTTCTGGAACTCTCTTGCTTTTTCCATGATCCAGCGAATGTTGGCAATCTGATCTCTAGTTCCTCTGCCTCTTCGAAACCCAGCTTGCACTTCTGGTAGTTCTCTGTTCACATACTGCTGAAGCCTAGCTTGTAGGATTTTGAGCATAACCTTGCTAGTATGTGAAATGAGCGCAATTGTACGGTAGTTTGAACATTCTTTGGCATTGCCCTTCTTTGGAATTGGAACGTAAACTGACCTTTTCCAATCCTGTGGCCACTGCTGAGTTTTCCAAATTTGTTGGCATATTGAGTGCAGCACTTTAACAGCATCATCTTTTAGGATTTTAAATAGCTCAGCTGGGATACTGTCTTCTCCACTAGCTTTGTTGTTATAATGCTTCCTGAGGCCCACTTGACTTCACTCTCTAGGATGTCCGGCTCAAGGTCAGTGACCACACCATCGTATTTATCAGGGAAATTAAGATTTTTCTTGTGTAGTTCTTCTGTGTATTCTTGCCACCTCTTCTTAATCTCTTCTGCTTCTGTTAGGTCCCTGCCTATTTTGTTCTTTATCATGCCCAACATTGCACAAAACGTTCCCTTGATATCTCCGATTTTCTTGAAGAGATCTCTAGTTTTCCCCATTCTATTGTTTTCCTCGATTTCTTTGCATTGTTCATTTAAGAAGGCCTTCTTATCTCTCCTTGCTATTCTCTGGAAATCTGCATTCAGTTGGTTGTATCTTTCCCTTTCTCCCTTGCTTTTTGCTTCCCTTCTTTCCTCAGCTATTTGTAAAGCCTCATCAGTCAGCCACTTTGCTTTCTTGCATTTCTTTTTCTTTGGGATGGTTTTAGTTGCTGCCTCCTGTACAATGTTACGAACCTCCATCCATAGTTCTTCAGGCACTCTGTCTACCAGCTCTAATCCTTTAAATCTATTCCTCACCTCCACTGTATATTCATAAGGGATATGATTTAGGTCATACCTGAGTGGTCTAGTGGTTTTCCCTACGTTCTTCAATTTAAGCCTAAATTTTGTGATAAGAAGCTCATGATCTGAGCCACAGTCAGCTCCAGGTCTTGTTTTTGCTGATTGTATAGAGCTTCTCCATCTTTGGCTGCAAAGTATATAATCAATCTGATTTCGGTATTGACCATCTGGTGATGTCCATGTGTAGAGTCATCTCTTGTGTTGTTGGAAAAGAGTGTTTGCTATGACCAGCGTATTCTCTTGACAAAACTCTATTAGCCTTTGCCCTGCTTCATTTTGTACTCCAAGGCCGAACTTGCCTGTTATTCCGGTTATTTCTTGACTTCCTACTTTAGCCTACCTTGATTCTTAGATCTTACATTCCAGGTTCCTATGCAATAATTGTTCTTTACAGCATCGGACTTTCCTTCCATTTCCAGACACATCCACAACTGAGCGTCCTTTCGGCTTTGTGCAAAAGTACAAGTATGTAAATAAAAAATCCTGAAGTTCTACATAGTATATTTCTTGCAGTTACATACTGTTTCAGGCTGTAGGTAGAGATCAAATGTTTGACTTAAAGTCTGTCCTCCATACATATACTGCAATAAAAAGACGTACTGTATACATCTACAACCATGTTCCCAACAAGCTAGTTTTATAAATATAGTTTTTAGTTGGAGAAAGGCTTTGAATTTGTGCTTTTTTTAAAATGTACAAACAAATATGTGCATTTCTCATCTGAAAACAAAAATCAAAAGCTTCTGAACTAGACATTGTAGTACTCTTGTAAACTGATTTGCAAGCTCAGTTCTCATAAAACTGTAAATGATACAGGAAACCTGTAAATGCACGGTAAACATTTTAGGATGCAAGATGAGGTACAAAAGATCGAATTCTCTGCCATTAAAAATGAAACAACAACAAACTCCTGAAATACAGAAAACTCATTGTCAGCACAGAGTGGCAGTAGTTTTATATTTGTAGGAATATTAGCTATATACAGTAAGTGTATTAGAAATATATATAGATATATAGATAGATACACACATACATACATATATATATACACATACATACATACACATACACACACACACACGCAAAATATTTGCATTAGATAAATATATATAGAATTGTAACTCTTCATTGTTGTAATGACATATTACACTTCATATTTTTAATTATTTTTTCTATTGTAATTTTTTTCACTTATTTTTAAGCACATGTTACATATTTTTTTCTTGACAATGTCTGTATCTTGGTGCTTTTTCTGTTATTATTTTAAAACTAATTTAAAAAATTAAAAAATATTTGTAGGAATAATAGTGCTCCATTTTTTAATAGACCCAATGCAAGCTTCCCAAACATATATCTAAACTGGGATATACTTATACCCCAAATCTGTAGCTTGCTGACTTTCACATTTTGATTCATAGCATAGAAAAAATGAATTTAAAATGTATATATTAGGAAGGATTTGTCCTCAAGTGCATTTAAAATGGGCAAATTAGGAAAGATGCACACAGAAATGCACACAAATATTTGTGCATTTTTTAAATTGAAAACTTGTGCATGAATAAGACAAAATAAAGTTAAGACTGAGAAGTAAAAAGTTGACTGAAATCCAATAGAGATTTATTTATTTTTATTTATTCATTAGCTTTATTTATATATAACATTTGGTTCAGGAGCTCAGGGCATCTTGCATGGAAATCTCCCTTGATTTTATCCCAGCAACATCCCTGTAAACTAGTTGGGCTGAGAGAATGTGTGGTTGGCCCTAAGAGATTCCATGGTTGAGAATGGACTTGACCTTGGGTTGGACTGGGTCTTAGTTTAACACCTTAATCATTATGCAGTACCAGTAATTCAGGCACAGCTTTCACGTTCTCTTGATGAGAACTTGCTCTTAGTATAGCATCAACTTTGGCTGCAGGGTAACAGCTAATAGGGTATGTTAGCTGTTCAGAACTAAGAGGAGGAGGAACGAAAGACTATATGGCTGCAAAGAGTATGTGTTCCCTCTGCTTTCCAACTATTGATACATTAGCCAGGTGAGGTTTGTCATGCTACTGCTTTCTCTCACTCAGAAGTAGCTTGATAGGGAAAGAAGATTATTTCCACTATTCTTTCATTCCTTGCCTAGGTTAAGTTTGATTCCCCTGTCTGTGCTACTGGGGAAGTGGAAGAAAAACAAAAACGGCCTAGTTTCTGTCTGATTGGTTATCTTACATGCTTGCAAGCAAAGATAAATTGGGAGTTAGGAAAGAGAAAAAAACACATAGAGGAGAACCACAGATCAGGGTAAAACAGACATTATAGAAGTATCTGCATACCTTCCAAAGTTCCTCAGATGAAAACAGTGACATTTCTGTGCAGGAAGGAGTGAGCATTCTCTATTAAGTCTACTGGGTCTATTACCTGATATGCAATCTGAAGTCATGCATGAAAATCACTCCAAATAACAAAATGTCTATGAAGGTTCTCAGTCATCCAGGTGGAATTGTCTGTAGCTTGAATCATGTCAACTGGATTTCTATTTTCTTCAGACTGAAGAAGCTCCTTGGATAAGGAGCGAAACGTTTCCACTAAGAAAATAGAAATCCAGTTGACATGATTCAAGCTACATCCAAATAACAAAGTTAGGCAAGGGATAAGCAAGTCAAATATACTCAAGTACCGCATAGCATTTACATCATTTATCGGTTCATGTTATACCTTTGGAATTATTGACCTGGCAAAGAAGTCAGTGAACCCATGGCAGAGAATCTGTAAGCTGAAAAAGTAGATGATAATGAAATGGTGCCTCATGTAGAGGCTTTTCCTCTAATAAACTGTATATTCCCCTCCCCACACACATACATAATGGAAAAGTAGTAAGAGATCAAGCAGAAGATCATAGAAATATTTAAAACCCAGTGGAGCAAGGCCAAGGGCACTTTTCCCACAAAAATATATGGGAGAGATTTTGGAAGTATATTTCAGAAGCATATTATGCTCTCAACTAAACAGATTTAAACTAATATATGCGCACATAAATATACCTTTAGATAATACTGAACACCAAAGAAATTAAGTCAAAAATAACTTCAAAAAATCCATTCTCCATTTCTGCCAAAGCAATGCTACCCGCTGGCATAGCTAATAAACCATACTATTAGAAGCAACAAAGTCTAAAGCTTCAGAGATGAATACAGATCATCCAGCAAATGGCAAGGTGATCCCCTCTCTCTTCCCAGCTTCAAAATTGGGAAGAATGCTAAGAATTGTTTCCCAGCTGCACTGCCAAGGCACAGACTAGCACTTATCACCACTATGGGCCTTTTCTGCTTTGGAACAATAAAGCAAGAAGGGGAGGCGTTCCATCTCCACCCCCAGTCTTTGTACCAGAAAAAGATCAGAGATGGAGCCTGCTGCTTCTGCCTCTAGCATTGGGTGGAGCCTTTCTGATAGGGCTCTGCTCCTCCCTCAGCTCAGCTTTTCCCAAGCGTTAAAGCCAGAAATGGCAGATTAGATATTGAAAGTAGAGTTGTGCTATGGCTAAGATATTAGTCACATGCTTTGCTATGATAAAGATAAGCAGAAACACCTTTGGGGAAAGGATAGAGTCAAACAAATAGCAGTACTAATTTAACATCTAAGCCTTTGATTATGTGGGCCATTATGGTTGAGCTCCATCAGATTTCAATAAAAGGATGGTCTGTTTGTCAGTTACTGTTTGATGCAGAATGAAACAAACGGAAGATCTAGAGACTGAATAGCGAGGGTATGGGTTAAAGTTTACACAGCGAAACTCAGAAATAGTTTCATAGTAACAGCAGGTTGACAGAGAAATAAAATTTTCCCCCTTTTTTGCAATACTTTAGAATAAGGTCCTGGATAAAATAGTATATTCCTCACATAAACTCAAAATCCAGAACCCTTGTGCCTAGAAAGGAAGTATTAATCTCCTGTGTGTTGCCAGAAAAAAAAACAACCAAATAAACATCTATTTTGTTCTATTCCACACAAAAAAATCCATTCCTTGCATTCCTTTCAAGAACACATCACAAAAAATTACTGTTTCAGAACGCTCCCTCTTCCCTTCCCTTCCTAATTATAAACAAGCCATCTCCCCTCTTTTCTCTCCTGTCTTTGTTAATTCACACGACGATACACCAGGCCTCAGATTAGAAATCAATTTTCAGTACTGGGTCCACGTCCTATAATAAAGGTATAAAAACACCTCACATGACCAGAGTATTTGCTCTTAGAATTCCTCTAAGCACGATTTATGACCAAAGTTTTCAGTACAAGTGTGATGCCCATCATGATGTCTTTTGCAATTTTCTCCCACCCACCTCTATTCTCTATCTCCAACTTTCCTGTCATAACAACTTGGTTTACCAAATGATTTATCTCAAAAACAAGCAAACAAACCCACAAAACATTAGAGTGGGCAAAGGGTATTTCATTTCTTAACATATTATTACTTGATTCTGGTAGTTATCATAAAATCAGAGGAGTTGGAAGACAATTGAATGAAGCTGTTGCCTTTTAAGAGTGTCTTCAGCCATCCACTTCTCTCAAACACCATAGCCTTCAATAATCAGAGAAAAATATCATTTATATCATTTGGACTTTTACTTCTTGGGAGGAGAGCAATGACAAATCTCGATAAAATAGTTAAGAGCAGAGACATCACACTGACAACAAAGGTCCGCATTGTTAAAGCAATGGTGTTCCCCGTAGTAACCTATGACTGCAAGAGCTGGACCATAAGGAAGGCTGAGCGAAGGGAGATAAATGCTTTTGAACTGTGGTGTTGGAGGAAAATTCTGAGAGTGCCTTGGACTGCAAGAAGATCAAACCAGTCCATACTCCAGGAAATAAAGCCAGACTGCTCACTTGAGGGAATGATATTAAAGGCAAAACTGAAGTACTTTGGCCACATCATGAGAAGACAGGATACCCTGGAGAAGATGCTGACGCTAGGGAAAGCGGAAGGCAAAAGGAAGAGGGGCCGACCAAGGGCAAGATGGCTGGATGATATTCTGGAGGTGACGGACTCGACCTTGGGGGAGCTGGGGGTGGCGCTGGCCAACAGGAAGCTCTGTCGTGGGCTGGTCCATGAAGTCACGAAGAGTCGGACGTGACTGAACGAATAAACAACAACAAAAACCCAGGAACTTTCTCCAGCTGGAATGATGTGGTTGGCCTGCAACTCCCACTGCAGTCAGTGCCCATTGTGCTGCCAAGAAATAATATGAACAGAACTTTACACATCCAGGATGTACTGGGCCAGCCTCTGCCTCAGGACTCCAGCGAGGAGTCAGCAGATGAGATGCCCCTGTTAAACACCCAGGAGACTGAGGAAGAGGTAGCCCCAGGTCCAAGCCCGGCTCCAGCCCCAGATCCAGTGCCAGGGGGGAGTGGAGATGTGGCAGCATCTCAGCCTCCAGAGGCTGAGCAGGAACAAGCCCTGGATCATGGTTTGTCCCTGCCCTCAAGCCAGCAGCCAGCAGCTCCCAATCAGACCCCCAGCTCACCTGAGTCACCCAAGCAGCAGAGGCGGCAGAGATTAAGGGCTGCCTTAAGGGGGAGACGCAGGAGCGCTCGTTTGGCTGCGAGGGAATTACAGAGGCGTGACTGTGAGTGCACCCAGGAGCCAGCCGGCAGCTGGGTGCAGCAAGATAAATCAACAGAAGGGCCGTGAGCAAAGGCTGTGGAAGCAACGTGCATCCTTGCCGCGACCACTCCCTGTATCTTGCCTGGATTCCTTGGACTTCTGATCTTGTTTTGGACAATCGTTGACCTGCTTGTTCCAATCCTTGACCTTGGCTCTGGACTCTTGTTTACCTGCTTGCTCCAATCCTGACCTCTGCTTGTGACTTCTGGACTCCCACTGGACTATTCCTGGACTTGGTTTGCTGTTTCTACTGGCGTGCAACCCACGGTTTGTGAACAGACGTTTGTCTCCTGTTTGCTATCTTGCTGTCAGCCTCTGTGTAACCTGACACCCGAGGCTAGCCAGCACACAGGATTGGGCAACTGCTCTAAACAACTATCCCAGTCTACATGGATAAAGGGCTGCTGTGAGAATTACTTGAGGCATCTATCGCATTAAGTCACTTAGATTCGCTCTGAGTTGGACTCCAGCTATGTAGGGCCAGTTGAGTTGACTGAGATATTGTGTAATAAGGTTATCTGGGAAGAGTTTGAGCCTGTTGGCCCTGAAGAAGGTAACAGATCTTTGGAGCTGTTTGCATGCCACCTGCGTATTAGGTCCATGTCCACCTTGGCTAATCAAGGCCTCCTAGGAGGTGACATGTTGGTGGGTTCAAGCAATGATGAATTTATCCTTGAGGGAAGGGGCAGTTCCATTTACACTTAAGGAGGTGGTGGTCTGCATCCCAGCTGTTGGATAATTTTCAACCCATTTCCAATATTTTCTGTGGAAGGTTGCTGAAAATATGGTTGGCCTGCAACTTTGGAGGACTCTGGAGGAGGCAGATTATTTGAACCCATTTCAGTTTTGAATGCAGTTTCAAAATGGTACTGATAGTGTGTATAGATGACCTATGGCAAGATCAGAATGGGGGAAATTAAAAGGGAAATACAAATGACAAACCAAGAGAATGACCGGGAAAATGTTTTCTTATTGGATCTACAAAAGAGGCTTGTTAAACTCTTGAAGATGTCTCTGCGATGGGATAAAAAATAATTGAAGGGGAATCAAATCCTACAACAATATTTGAATGAACTAAAGATTAAGACTGTTAGAAGTAAAAGGAAAGAATATAAAATTGGTTTATTTGATCAATACAAAAATAAGATTTATTTGCAAAGTCCCTTTACGGATGTTTTGCTGACACCAAGATTGAAAAGTTTATGTTTTATGGATTTGCTTATAGATAAGGGATGAGATATGGGATGAAGAGATATCTGTTTGTAACCTTATAGGGGGTGAAGAGTTACTAAATTTGTCTATACTTGTTGTGATGAAGGTTGGAAGTCACTTCTTTATATATTTCTTTCCTTTTTCTTTATCATATTTTCTCTTTCTCTTTTTTCTTGCACTTTATTCTTTCTTACTATTCTTTTTTCTTTAACTTTAGTTTGTATTAGATTTACTATTGTAATAAAAATCCTTAATAAAAAATTATATACCAAAAAAAAGCAGGTGGCAGGTGGCAGCTGTGGCTCAGTGAACCTTTGCATAAATCCATCCTACATGCAAATTGTGCACATTCTTGGACTGGGAGGCCCTACCCACAGTCACTTGTGTCTTAGTGACTGCCTATCTGGATTACTACAACTTGTTCTACATAAAGCTGCCCTGAATACCCCTTGTATGCTACAGCTCATCCACAATGCAGTGGCACAAGTGGTTATAAGCATACCTCAGAATGCCCATGTAACACTGCTACTTTACAAGCTGTACTGATTGTCAGTATGCTTCCGGGTAGATTTCCAAGGGCTAGTTGTGACTCATAAAGCCTTTTTATGGCACAGGGCCTGCTTATCTGTGGGATCACCTGTCTCCAATTACTTCTGTCCATCTGATAAAATTTGACAGAGTGGACATGCTCCAGGTGCTGTCACTTAAGCAGTGTCATCTGGCAAGACCTAGAAGACATACCTTCTCTGTCACTGCACCTGTCCTGTAAAGGCTTTATACCTGAAATTCAGGTATACACTACCTGCCTTTTGGAAGGCTCTTAAGAGCTGGCTTTCCCCCAGGCACTGGATCCAGAGTTTTTGTGCCTGCCGTGATTGTTTTTGAATTGTTTTTAGATTGGTTGAAATTACCTTGGGTGTGCTATGTTTTATTACTTTTTAATGTTTGTCATTGTTGTTGTTGTCTTATGTGTGGTTTTATTTGTGTATGCTGCCCTGAGTTGCAGGTCAATTGGGTGGCTACCTAAATTGATTGACTGAACAAATAAATCAGCAGACAGATAGACAGACTACAGTGGGATTTAATAATAAGGCAGATATTATCTAGAAGTAGGCTGACCATACGTCCCATTTTGAATGGGACAGTCCCGTTTTTTTAGCATTTTTCAACTGTCCTGTTGTTTTCATAAAAATCTCAATTTTGTCCCATTTTTCAAACCTGGCGGGAATGGTGCGGAAGGAGGATCCGAGCTGGAGCGCGGACCGGGGGGCGGGGTCTGCAAGCGGGAGCCAATCGCACTGACCAGGGGGCGGGGTCTGCAGGCAGGAGCCAGTCGCATGGACCGGGGGGTGGGGACCCGTCTTTTTCATGAATATGGAATATTACATAAGACCCCGTCCTGTTTTGCCATCCTGAAATATGGTCAGCCTATCTAAAAGTATTGTTTTGCTGCCTACAATGGGCCTCTGTAAAATACAATTGCATACTTATATTACCATGGTTAACACCACTATTTTACTATAATGTGATTAACTTGCTCTGACAAATAAGCAAGCTTTTCTAGACGTTCTGAGCTCCTTTCAGTTTTGTATAAGCAAAATTACAATATAAAACCCATTTTTATATTATTACTGGGAGACAACTGACCATGAAAACAAACTAATTATGTTAACAATCTGCCTGGTAGGTAAGTTGAAATAGAAGTACTGTCATTTTTAGTGGTTTTTGGCTTTGTTTCAAGGTTCCATAAATGCAGTGATTACATTTGCAAAAAAAAGCAGTGGCAGAAAATTCAAGAAGTCAGCAAAACTTCAGAAACTGCATGGACTATTTTTAGGTCCTGGTTGAAAAAAAGGTAATGTAATTATCCTTCAAATACCCAATCTAATTCTTAGAATAGATCCTGCAATTAATTAAGAAGATGCATGGATTTACTGGTGCTACTGACTTTTAAGCCATTTAACATCACAGTGATCCAAATATACGCCCCAACCACAGATACTGAAGAAGCAGAAGTAGATCAGTTCTATGAGGATCTGCAGCACCTACTGGATAATACACCAAAAAGAGATGTTATTTTCACTACAGGAGACTGGAATGCTAAGGTGGGTAGTCAAACGACACCTGGAATTACAGGTAAGCTTGGTCTGGGAAAACAAAATGAAGTGGGACATACGCTGATAGAATTTTGCCAAGACAACTCACTGTGCATAACAAACACTCTCTTCCAACGACTTTAAAAGACGACTTTATACGTGGACTTCACCAGATGGTCGACACCGAAATCAGATTGACTACATCCTTTGCAGCCAAAGGTGGTGGACATCTACACAGTTGGTAAAAATAAGACCTGGAGCTGACTGTAGTTCAGATCACAAACTTTTTATTGCACAATTTAGAATCAGACTAAAGAGAATAGGGAAGACCCACAGATCAGTTAGATATGAGCTCACTAATATTCCTAATGAATATGCAGTGGAGGTGAAGAATAGATTTAAGGGACTAGATTTAGTAGATAGGGTCCCGGAAGAACTATGGACAGAAGTTCGCAACATTGTTCAGGAGGTGGCAACAAAAAACGTCCCAAAGAAAAGCAAAACCAAGAAGGCAAGATGGCTGTCTGCTGAGACACTGGAAGTAGCCCAAGAAAGAAGGAAAGCAAAAGGCAACAGTGATAGAGGGAGATATGCCCAATTAATGCAAAATTCCAGAGGTTAGCCAGGATAAGGAATTATTTTTAAACAAGCAATGTGCGGAAGTGGAAGAAGACAATAGAATAGGAAGGACAAGAGACCTCTTCCAGAAAATTAGAAACATCGGAGGTAAATTTATAATGCCCTTCTTTTATTAATACTATCTCCCACTTGGATTTTTATTTTATTTTATTTATAATATATTAATTGTATAAATTGTTAGTTTACATATTTTATATTTTATGCTTTTATATAATTTTATTTATTGTAAACTGCCCAGAGTTCCTCGTTGGGGGAGATGGGCGGTTATATAAATTAAATAAATAAATAAATAAATAAATAAATAAATAAATAATAAATTCCAAGCAAAAATGGGTATGATCCAAAACAAAGATGGCAAGGACCTAACAGAAACAGAAGAGATCAAGAAAAGGTGGCAAGAATATACGGAATATCTGTATAGGAAGAATAATAATAATGGGGATAGCTTTGATGGTGTGGTCAGTGAGTTAGAGCCAGACATCCTGAAGAGTGAGGTTGAATGAGCCTTAAGAAGCATTGCTAATAACAAGGCAGCAGGAGACGACGGTATCCCAGCTGAACTGTTTAAAATCTTGCAAGATGATGCTGTCAAGGTGATGCATGCCATATGCCAGCAAATTGGGAAAACACAAGAATGGCCATCAGATTGGAAAAAATCAACTTAAAGTTGCAATCGAAATTATTCAACCCCCATTGCAAATCAGGTTTATTGTCAACATTTACAGACTTTCAGCTGTTTGTAATGAACAAATCAAACAAAAGCAATTGAAATCGCTCAACACAATGAATGCTTCAAGTGGTTCCCCCAAATTCAACTGAAAATGCAACTTATAATGACTTCTCCAGTCTCAAAATTATTCAACCCCTTCACGGCAAGCATCTTCAGTACTCAGTAGAGCACCCTTTTTCTGTTATGACCTGCTGCAAAGAGATGCATAGCCAGACACCAGCTTCTGGCAGCGTTCCTGAGGAATCTTAGCCCATTCCTCATGAGCAATGGCCTCCACTTCATTAATATTCTTGGGTTTGCGTGCTGCAACCGCCTTCTTCAAATCCCACCAGAGATTTTCTATGGGGTTCAATTCAGGTGACTGTGATGGCCACTGTAGAATTTTCCAGGACTTCTTCTGCATCCAAGCCTTAGTGGAATTTGAGGTATGCTTGGGATCATTCTCCTGTTGGAAGGTCCAATGATGCCCAAGTTTCAGCTTCCTTACAGACGGCATGACGTTTTCTCCTAGGATTTCCTGATACTTCAATGGTTCCATCTTGCCTTCCACACGCTGGAGGTTTCCAGAGCCTGAGGATACAAAGCAGCCCGAGAGCATCACCAAGCCACCACCATGCTTAACTGTAGGCAGAGTGTTATTTTCAGCGTATGCTTCATTCTTCTTCCTCCAGACATACCGCTGATCCATCGGGCCGAAAAGTTCGAGTTTTGTTTCATCGCTCCACAGAACAGAATCCCAAAACTTCTGTGGCTTATTTATATGATTTTGAGCATATTGGAGCTGAATTTTCTTGTGCTTTTGGGTAAGTAGTGGTGTATGTCTTGGAGTTCTGGCATGGCAACCTTCTGTGTTTAGTACGCGCCTTACTGTGCTTACTGAAACCTCAGTGCCTGTTGCCACCAAGTCTTGCTGCAGGTCTTTTGCAGTCACTCGAGAGTTTCTCTCAACCTGCCTTCTCAGAAATCTGGTTGCAGCCATTGACAGCTTCCTTTTTCTGCTCCATCCAGGTAGGGTAACTTTGTTCCTTTAAATTTGAATTTGCAAACTATGCTTCCAACAGTGTCTCTAGGTACATTCAGTGCCTTCGCTATCTTTTGGTATCCTGTTCCTTGTTTGTGAAGGGTGATGATCTCTTCTCTTAACTTTTTGGACCATTCTTTTGACTTAGCCATATTTCTAACATGCAGTCAAACATGACACTCAACAAACCCCTAGCCAGTTCAGGTATTTCATGTGTTCCAGCTCAAGCACACCTGGTGCAACTAATGAAGCCCATGAATAGTTGCATCAGGTGTGCTTGAAACAACACCTGTTTTGCATACTGTACTGTATGTGTGCTGCTGTGACGGATTCTATTCAGGGGGTTGAATAATTTTGAGACTGGAGAAGTCATTATAAGTTGCATTGTCAGTTGAATTTGGGGACAGCACTTGAAGCATTTGTTATGTTGAGCTATTTCAACTGCTTTTGTTTGATTTGTTCATTGCAAACAGCTGAAAGTCTGTAAATTTTGACAATAAACCTGATTTGCAATGGGGGTTGAATAATTTCGATTACAACTGTATATCCCCATACCAAAAAAGGGAAACACCAAAGAATGTTCAAACTATCGAACAGTGGCACTTATTTCACATGCCAGTAAGGTAATGCTCAAGATCCTGCAAGGTAGACTCCAGCAATTCATGGAGCGAGAATTGCCAGATGTACAAGCTGGGTTTAGAAAAGGCAGAGGAACTAGAGACCAAATTGCTAATATCTGCTGGATAATGGAGAAAGCCAGGGAGTTTCAGAAAAACATCTATTTCTGTTTTATTGAGTATTCTAAAGCCTTTGACTGTGTGGATCATAACAAATTGTGGCAAGTACTTGGTGGTATGGGGATAACCAGTCATCTTGAATGCCTCCTGAGGAATCTGTATAACGACCAAGTAGCAACAGTAAGAACAGACCACGGAACAACGGACTGGTTTAAGATTGGAAAAGGAGTACGGCAGGGTTGTATACTCTCACCCTACCTATTCAACCTGCATGCAGAACACATCATGCAACATGCTGGGCTTGATGAATCCAAGGCTGGAGTTAAAATCGCTGGAAGAAACATTAACAGTCTCAGATATGCAGATGATACCACTTTGATGGCTGAAAGCGAGGAGGAGCTGAGGAGTCTTACGACAAAGGCGAAAGAAGAAAGTGCAAAAGCTGGGTTGCAGTTAAACCTCAAAAAAACCAAGATTAAGGCAACCAGCTTGATTGATAACTGGCAAATAGAGGGAGAAAACGTGGAGGCAGTGACAGACTTTGTATTTCTAGGCGCAAAGATTACTGCAGATGCTGACTGCAGCCAGGAAATCAGAAGACGTTTACTTCTTGGGAGGAGAGCAATGACAAATCTCGATAAAATAGTTAAGAGCAGAGACATCACACTGACAACAAAGGTCCGCATAGTTAAAGCAATGGTATTCCCCGTAGTAACCTATGGCTGCGAGAGCTGGACCATAAGGAAGGCTGAGCGAAGGAAGATAGATGCTTTTGAACTGTGGTGTTGGAGGAAAATTCTGAGAGTGCCTTGGACTGCAAGAAGATCAAACCAGTCCATACTCCAGGAAATAAAGCCAGACTGCTCACTTGAGGGAATGATATTAAAGGCAAAACTGAAGTACTTTGGCCACATCATGAGAAGACAGGATACCCTGGAGAAGGTGCTGTTTCTAGGGAAAGCGGAAGGCAAAAGGAAGAGGGGCCGACCAAGGGCAAGTTGGATGGATGATATTCTGGAGGCGACGGACTCGACCTTGGGGGAGCTGGGGGTGGCGATGGCCGACAGGAAGCTCTGGCGTGGGCTGGTCCATGAAGTCACGAAGAGTCAGAAACGACTGAACGAATAAACAACAAACTGACTCTTTAATCCTTTAAAGCAATAAGGAGATTAGTAACAACACATAAGGGAGCAACTCTATTCCATTACATCATATGGCCTGCTGGGCTTCAGGTGGAAACAATTCAGATCTATGATTCACTTTTTCTTGAGATTAAGTTCCCATTGAATAACCTTCTAAATTACTGATAGGGGGGTTAAATGGGCTTAAATAATTTAATGCTAACTCATACATGTGAATCTTCTCTCACTGAGCTTTTCCTCACAGCTCCATTATGTGTTTCCCTCCAATACTTGAGCTGGACAGTGCCAGCATAAATTTCCCTTATTCAGCCTTAGTAATGGTTTTGCTGAGTGGTGGTGTCTTTAAAACCTTAATGTTGGAAACTTTAAGGGCAGCAATTAGGAGATTCCTCCAATTTTACTTTTCCTCCCATCCAGCATCAGGTATCAGCAGGAAAATTATTCAACAATTACTCTCCCTAATGTGGTCTGGGGCTGGAGATGAGAGAGGAAGCAAGTTTTGATAGATGGCTAGACTAGTGGGTTTAGCCATCTGTCAAAATCTGAGACCAAGGTAACTGATTCTCTCTCTTGCTCTGATGTCACACATACAGGTTTGTATGTAGGAGGCATTTAACCAGTGGATCATCAGAATGGGAGGGCTTGCCCAGTGAAGTTTACTTGAAAGAAAGTCCAAACAGAACATCATCTTTGATTTAAAGGAAACTCTCTTTGCAAGATTGAATTATTTCTTATCTGTGATCAATGCAAAGTATTGTCATTTATATTACAGTCTACAAACAGCTTTGATTGCAAGTTCCTTTTTCCAATCCTATTTGTTTCTTTCTGATTTCCATCCCAGACATGCAGCTGCTCTGCTAAAATTTGAGGGAGGGGATTGAGATTTTTGTCCAAGGCTCTTAGAGCAGTACTTCCTTCTAAGTGAAATCATTAGAACAGACTCATCTACAAATTGCAGACCTTTCTAGGAAGAGGGAAGGAGGTGTTTTGTGTGGAATATGAAGCGCTAAACCTAGTTTTCCCTACTCCCAGTATGGAGAATCACACTAGGTCCATGTGCATATACACATGCACACAGAGACATATTCTCTCTTACACACATGTATGCAGGGTGATCATTTAAAAAGGCATTATTCATTTTATTTGTTTTTATTTTCTACATATAAGGAACTACATCTAATAGATGGTTGGGGCTCTTTATCACAATTCTTTCCCTTTCTCCTATCTTTCACACATGCATACAGATATGCACAGCTACCCACTTCCTTTCCTTCCCTTCCCTTCCTCCCTCTTCTTCCTCTCCTCCTTCTCCCCACTCCCCCCAGATCTGCAGCTGAAGTGCAAAGCAGTCAGGAAACAGATTGAGCATTGTGCTAATTTCCCAAAGTGAACATTTACCACCCTGCAAGGTCAAGACAGTCAGAGTATATGAACATACCCACTGCAATGTATTGTTGAAGGCTTTCACGGCCGGAGTTCGATGGCTGTTGTGGGTCTTCCGGGTTGTGTGGCCGTGTTCTGGAAGTTGTGGTTCCTAACGTTTTGCCAGTATCTGTGGCCAGCATCTTCAGAGGGCAGGAGCACAGAAAGAAGCGAACTCTCTGTGCTCAGGTAGAATGGCAATGTTTGGCAATGTTTGTTTTCTATTTATAGAGCTAAGTTATAGGAGATTAGGTGGGGTTTTTTGTTGTGTTCAAATGTTAACGAGTGGCTACTGAGCGTGATTAACATGTTCATTGTGAGAAGTATTCCCATGTCCATGTCTAACCACCAGGACATGGGAATACTTCTCACAATGAACATGTTAATCACGCTCAGTAGCCACTCGTTAACATTTGAACACAACAAAAAACCCCACCTAATCTCCTATAACTTAGCTCTATAAATAGAAAACAAACATTGCCATTCTACCTGAGCACAGAGAGTTCGCTTCTGTCTGTGTTCCTGCCCTCTGAAGATGCTGGCCACAGATGCTGGCGAAACGTTAGGAACCACAACTTCCAGAACACGGCCACACAACCCGGAAGACCCACAACATACCCACTGCAGATGGGCATTGGGGTCATGGCAGACAACAACCCAGTGACTCAGGCACAAGTTGTGACCTTTGCAGATAGCAGCTTATGGCTATGAAAAGCAGCACACTTTCCTGGGATTAAGATTCCCTGCATTCCCTAGAATGCAGCAAGCCTTGCTTCTGAGCAACCATATATAAAATTAGGCTGCAGTGATGTTTCTGCTGCCCTAAATTTGGGGAACAAAGGAAATGTCATCCCATCTCACTCTTTTCCACACCCCTTCTTCCAATCTATGACCTGACCTGATGCACCACTGCACCAAAGTCCCACATGCACGCATACATCCAAGGTCTAAGACTCCAACCCTATTTTTAAAGCACAGATCTGGTGTTCTTTCAAAATAATTGTAAACCTTTCAAAATAATAGTTTATAAGGAACCTGCATAACTCCAACAAATGCTTTGGAAACCACCATTCTAACATTACATGGGGAGATGGCTCTGTGGAAGCTACACTTCTACTGTTGCCCGAGACAAAATGGCTAGGAATCAAAGAGGAGATAAGCCTGAAGTGGCAAAGGGGAGCTGGACAGATCCTACCCTGGCCACATCATTAGCATTATCAATGTGATGTTGTGGACTGTAGGGCAAGGCTTGCGTTGGAAGGAGAAGGAAAACACTATTTTAAAACTGGAACAGCTAAAGATTAATTTAAAGAGCCTCTGTGGTGGGCTCAGGATAAGATGATGGCTATGTCATATGAATATGTCTTTTAAAAAATGGTTAGCAACACATCTTTGTGCTGCAGCTAATGGACAAGTTAATTTTTTCTTATATAGAGCTCTCAGATCTGGGATGTAAAACAATGGATGACCACTAGATGCCAATAGAGGGATGAAGAACATTCTATCACTTTGTTGCATCAAGTGGTTGTCCATATTTTTGCAGCCCAGAACTGTAGCTGTATTTGTATATATTTGCATACTTTACACCCAAATTAATTAACATATTATTAAATTTCTTTAAAATCATCCCTGCTTGCCTCTCCCCACCCCAACAACCATTGTTTTAGGTCTCTGAGTGCTCTCTGTGAAGTCAGCAGGCATTGACCCAGACCCAGAGATCCCCAGCATGACTAAAGTCTCTAGCCAGCATCCCATTCACTTTGGACTACTTCGTAGTGGTCTGGATAGGCCTGACTTATGGTAGCAGGGCCACTGGTTTCACAGCAGTTTTAGGCATTCATACAAATTGATGTAATACATTTACTGGGAGTCATGGGAATTGTAGCTGTGATATATCATGAATATGAACTATTTAGTATGCATGGTTTCCGGCACAAATCATGCCCCCTTCACCATTCCTGAGAGCAGTGAAGTACAGTGGTTAATGTGTTAGTCTAGGACCAACTATGAAAACTCGCTGAATGATTTTGGATCTCCCCCCCCCTCTCTGTACCTCATAGGGTTGCTATTATGTGGCGGTGGGGCAGGGGGGCTAAAATCTTCACGTAAGCTGCCTTGAGCTCCTAGAGAAATGCAAGATGTATATTTAGTAAATAAATACTATTAATACAAGATTTGAAGTGGCCCAGCACTGTTAAAGTCATAAACAACTGCAAGGTGGTTTCCAGTCACTGCTTTACTTACATGGGTCTGCTAATAGGTATGGACAGGAATACAGTTCATATTCCATGTTGCACTATATATTCACTATGAATTGCAGCTGTTGACCCATAACAAAGTATGGTAGCATGCTAATGGACACTTCTCTTGTGGAAAGGAGGTTAAGAATGGTACCGAAACAGAATTCCTGGATACATTTTTATTTATTTATTAGACTTTTATCACCGCGCCATCTCCCCCACAGGGGACTCTGGGCGGTTCATCATGACCCTCCCATGTTTGAAGAAGGCTGACAATATTGTCAATCGAGTACAGATTCCAAAAATACTGTAACATACTCAGGATTCATCTGAGACTAGCAGTTTTTAGAAGAAAGATCTAGTAAGTACTGGGTAAAATATGATTTTGCATGAGATGGGAAACCTGGTTGTAGTGTTCAGCTGCCAGAATAATATTATTTATTATTATGAAGGTATTTCTTCAGTTCTGCCAGTTCTATAAGAGCAGTTCATAATATTAAGTCAGAAGCATTTATAATTTGCAAATGAACATAATGTGGCACTTCACAGAATGACATACAATTACACAAATTCATAGATTAAGCTGCTACGTTTCAGGGTATCTCCCATATCTTTATGTCAGTAAAAAAAAGGTAAAGGTTCCCCCCGCACATTTGTGCAGTCGTGTCCGACTCTAGGGGCCGGTGCTCATCTCTGTTTGTTAGCCGAGGAGCCAGCGTTGTCCGAAGACGCTTCCGCAGTCATGTGGCCGGCATGACGCGTGCGGAACGCTGTTACCTTCCCACTGAAGTGGTACCTATTAATCTACTTGCATTTGCATGCTTTCGAATTGCTAGGTTGGCAAGAGCTGGGGCGAGTGCGGGAGCTCACTCTGTCACGTGGGGCTAGGGATTCGAACCTCCAAACTTGCGATCTTCCGATCGACAAGCCTGGTGTCCATCCTAATCCCTGGTATAAGCAGCCCATAATAATAATAATAATAATAATAATAATAATAATAATAATAATAATAATAAAAAAAAATATCTGGAAGTAACTGCCACCAAATTCAATAGGCCTTATTTCTCAATAAACATGCATAGGATTGTTCTGACCTTGTGTTATTTACACAATGCTTAAAAGCTGTAATCTTATTCCCATATGAAAATAAATGCCACTAAACAAAATGGGGCTTCTATACTTTTCCAACGTAACCCCTTGGGTTCCAATATAGTTTGCCTATAAGAAACAGTCCAAAATCTGCTTCACAGGAGTATTTGGTTTAATTAAGGACCTAGCTTTCTCTGAGCCCCATCTCTAATAATAGAAACATCTAAGCACAAGACAGTGCTGGAACAGGCTATACTCATTCCTGGATCAATACTAACAGTGAAGCTGCCAAAATTAATGGTATTAGCACACACATAGAAACAGAGATTCAAAATATACATTATTTGGTTGTACTTTTGGCAAGATTCCCAGTATAAAGTCTATTCTTAAGATAGCAAAATCTGCTCATACCAACACAATTTGTTTTATTTACATGTTGATATAGATTTCAGCTCTTGAAATAGTATGCATTATTAAAGTTGTGAAGTGCTGCAGATTTTGATGGGAAGAAACACGCTGGAGCACCCAGAGATATTCACATAGCACCTGATGGCCACCTCTTACAGCAGCTGCATCTTTTCTCAGAATTGTGCTGCTGTTGTTAAGGGCCACAAGATCTCATGAAAAGACAGTGGCTATCAGGAGTTGCCAACAAGGGCTGCATGAATGCCTCCCCCCATCCACCCCACCTCCCACAAGCTCTGGAGCACGTGTTTCCCTTCGAGTCCAAAGTCCTGCACGATCCTAAGAATGAGTAGACCTACAGGACTCCATGCTGTCAGGAGCTCCACCTTACTTCTTAACACTTTCCGCTTGTCTGGCTGTTGCATTTTTATACTCAAAACATGTATAAATAAGATTCCTCAACTTGAGGAGGAAAAAAAATAAAGAAAATAAAATGTAAGTTACTAAAAATTCAAGTTTCAGGGGATTCTTCACCAACTACAAACCTTTTATGATTCTGGCATTTGCACCTGGTGCTCATGGCTAGGCTGTTGTGATAGACAGACAGATAGACAGAATAAAAATCTAATAATAATATTTATGCTAGAGTTTGCAGAGAGAATTATGATTTTGAATAGTGAAGACATGCATACTGCAAAAATTCTCTGTGGGCAGGCTGATTGCTGACATTCAAAAAGACATTACAGAGTAGAAAAACAAAAGGTTCAAGGGAATGGAACAATTCCTCCTATTGAATGAGACAAGCTGCAATGCTTGGGAATTTTTAGTTTACAGTACGTTAGAGAACTACGTTAAAGATACAGTATGTTAAAGATGGGCATGATAAAGGACAAAAAAGGCAGGGACCTAACAGAAGCAGAAGAGATTAAGAAGAGGTGGCAAGAATACACAGAAGAACTATACAAGAAAGATCTTAATATCCCTGATAAATACGATGGTGTGGTCACTGACCTTGAGCCGGACATCCTAGAGAGTGAAGTCAAGTGGGCCTTAGGAAGCATTACTAACAACAAAGCTAGCGGAGAAGACAGTATCCCAGCTGAGCTATTTAAAATCCTAAAAGATGATGCTGTTAAAGTGCTGCACTCAATATGCCAACAAATTTGGAAAACTCAACAGTGGCCACAGGATTGGAAAAGGTCAGTTTACGTTCCAATTCCAAAGAAAGGCAATGCCAAAGAATGTTCAAACTACCGTACAATTGCACTCATTTCACATGCTAGCAAGGTTATGCTCAAAATCCTACAAGCTAGGCTTCAGCAGTATGTGAACAGAGAACTACCAGAAGTGCAAGCTGGGTTTCGAAGAGGCAGAGGAACTAGAGATCAGATTGCCAACATTCGCTGGATCATGGAAAAAGCAAGAGAGTTCCAGAAAAACATCTACTTCTGCTTCATTGACTACGCTAAAGCCTTTGATTGTGTGGATCACAACAAACTGTGGCAAAGTCTTAAAGAGATGGGAGTACCAGACCACCTTACCTGTCTCCTGAGAAACCTGTATGCGGGTCAAGAAGCAACAGTTAGAACCGGACATGGAACAACCGACTGGTTCAAAATTGGGAAAGGAGTACGACAAGGCTGTATATTATCACCCTGCTTATTTAACTTATATGCAGAATACATCATGAGAAATGCCGGGCTGGATGAATCACAAGCCGGAGTTAAGATTGCCGGGAGAAATATCAACAACCTCAGATATGCAGACGATACCACCCTAATGGCAGAAAGTGAAGAGGAACTAAAGAGCCTCTTGATGAGGGTGAAAGAGGAGAGTGCAAAAGCTGGCTTGAAACTCAACATTAAAAAAACCCAGATCATGGCATCTGGTCCCATCACTTCCTGGCAAATAGAAGGGGAAGAAATGGAAGCAGTGACAGATTTTATTTTCTTGGGCTCCAAGATCACCGCAGACGGTGACTGCAGCCATGAAATTAAAAGACGCTTGCTCCTTGGGAGGAAAGCTATGGCAAAACTAGACAGTATATTAAAAAGCAGAGACATCACCTTGCCGACAAAGGTCCGTATAGTTAAAGCTATGGTTTTCCCAGTAGTAATGTATGGCTGTGAGAGTTGGACCATAAGGAAGGCTGAGCGCCGAAGAATTGACGCTTTCGAACTGTGGTGCTGGAGAAGACTCTTGAGAGTCCCTTGGACTGCAAGGAGGTCAAATCAGTCAATCCTAAAGGAAATCAACCCTGACTGCTCATTGGAAGGACAGATGCTGAAGCTGAAGCTCAAATACTTTGGCCACCTAATGCGAAGAGAGGACTCACTGGAAAAGACCCTGATGCTGGGAAAGACTGAAGGCAAAAGGAGAAGGGGATGGCAGAGGATGAGATGGTTAGATAGCATCACCGATGTAATGAACATGAATTTGAGTAAACTCCGGGAGACGGTGGAGGACAGGAAGGCCTGGCGTGCTATGGTCCATGAGGTCACGAAGAGTCGGACACGACTAAACGACTGAACAACAACAACAAGAGAACTACTGTAGTAAAAGGAAAAGGATGATGATTAAGCTTGTAAGAGTCTTTCGAGTTGACACTAGCTCCTCCTGGTCAGTACATGGAGACATCCACATAGTTTTCTCAGCAACAAAATCAAAGTGAGTTGATATTTGCTGCCATCTGCAATGGGGGGGGGGGGGTATGACTTTCCATTAGCCTGTAGTCCTGGGCTTTTCTAGTGGTCTCCCATCCAAATACTGACTAAATCCAGGCCCGCAACTAGGGTCTTTGTCACCCGGGGCAAACATGGATTCTGCGCACCCCCAAAATGAGAATTTCCACCACGCCCTCCTACTTGCACTATGGCGTGTGTACAAACCTGCGTAACATTTTCCCAAGCACGCGCACGAGAACAGCGAGCGAGCCCCCGCCCTCCCGTTCTGGCGAGCACTAGTTTGTCAGAGGAGCTGGGCATACAAAAGCCGCTCCTGCCTGCTTGAGTGGTGGGCTCCACCCACAAGGAACCTGCGCAAGCGTGAGATTAAGTCCCAATTCGCACCACAGGCCTAAGACAAAGGACTTTTGGCGGCCCCCTCAACGCGGCGCCCGGGGCACATGCCCCGCTTGCCCCCCCCCCAAGTTGCGGTCCTGACTACATCTAACCCTGTTCAGTTTTTTTCAATACCAGCCAAAGTTGGCTAGGTGCTGCTGCTTTAAAAAGGCGATAGCCAAATTCAATCAGGACTAGTAATGATGGTTATTTGGTAACACTTGGTTCAGAAGCAGTATGCAGCACAACCAGAAGACACTACTGTCATCCTGTTTCGCTTATGGGCTTCCCAAAGACTGACTGGCAATTATGGGGAGAGAATCCTAGATTAGTTTCTGGGTTTTGCTCAGGGCCTTGCTAATCATATTCCAAACAGAAATGAAGACAGAGATAGCAAAATGCTTAGTGACTATGGGTGAGAAAAACGGGGCTGCCTAAAGCCCTTGGACTGATTGTGTCACCTAGAACTATTACCCCATTGGCACCACCATGCAGTGCATCGCTTTTTCAACTGCGGCTGTCTGTGAACTACTCTGTGTGGGTTTCATTTCTGGAGGTTTGGTATGTGACCAATGTACAGCACCAAAGATAAACAAGACTGCTGGGGTAATGCATATTGTCTGAAATTTTGATGTGGTGTGCAGAAGTGACTCATTATATAAGCTTTGTTGTTCATTCAAGTTGAAACACGCAGTTCAGGTTATAAAAAAGTCTTTTGTGAAGTTCAGGTTTTATTTGCCCATAACAGTTTAGTGTTTTCTTGAATTTCAACTTGTCTCCTACTCTGAATTAGTATTGAAGGATTGCCTTTATCACAAGGATTTACCAAAGACCCAGCCTTCCCCAACTTGCTACTCTTCAAATTTGTTAGGGCTACAGCCGACTAGATGAGCTTTTAGTCATTTCTAACATGGAATCTATGTTCTTGAATAAATGGGTGTGTAATTTTTACACTGCAAAGAATATTAGTAAAGCAGCAGCACAATTCTGGGCACTATATAATCCCATGAATATATATAAATCCTATAAATACTGAAAAACCCTCTTTATTCCTACAGTCTGCTGCTCCAAATGTTCCTGCACATGACAGAATGCAAGAGCAGCAGCCCTACAGTTCAGTGGGCAGCCACCATGCATTTTTCATGACGGTGATTATTATCTCCTGTAACATTCTTCAAAATGCTATTTCATAGAGCAGGTTTTGAACTAGGACCATTGTTTAAACTGTGCAAGGCCTAAATGGCCAGAAAGACTGGGGTGGGGTAAGACGCCGGACAGGAATCAAACTAAAAATCAGTCGAAAGAAAGACATGCAGCGGTATTCCCTAACCTGGTACGCTCCAAAGATACTGTGACTGAAATGCCCTGAATTCTCAGAAGCATGGACTTTTGCTATGCCGACAAGAATTTCGGGAGCAGCAGCCTCGCATCATTCGGAGAGCAGAGGGCATTGGGCTGGGGAAGGCGGACACAGAACAAGAACTGGCAGGCTGCTGATACATGTCAGTGTCACACCCACACACAGTGAACTTCCCAACACCATTCTTTTTCCCCACTCCAGCTGAGTGAACTTCCAACATCAGAGACAAACTTGGCAAAAACAAAATTTAGAAATGGCTGGGGGAACAGCATTTGCAGGAAAAACTACAGGTAAGGAAAGATATACATTGTCCTCATAGCCACTGTTCTGTATTTTTCAGCCCCAGATCAGAATTAAATATGGAGTGTCTTTTAATGCAGGTTTATACTCAAGCTCTTATAGAACTGTTTTAATATATAATTACTCTCATTCTGAATATCTAACTTTTGTTTACATCATTAGAGCATGCATATATATATATATATATATATATATATATATATACATACATACATACATACATACATACACACACACACACACACACACAGTACCTCTCTTTCTCTCTGTCTCTCTCTCACACACACACATTTTTTTTCTGCCAATTTAATTTTGAGTGCACCTACAAGATCTCAATCTGCTTTCCCATTTCCATACTTGCTCAATCTCCTTCTCTCAGATTCAGCAATCAGCTGCTAGTTTCTATTTTACTTTCGTCTCCCTAAAGGCTACTTCAAACAAGAAACAGTTCAGGAAGACATGCTGATATTGAGTGATTGCTAATAAACTTTACCTACGTAAAAGCCAATTGCAGTGGCATAATATGGCTCACTTGCTCTTGCTCTTGCGTGGAGCATTTCCTTTGTTTGGAAAAATGGAAGAGAGGGGAGAGGGAAACAGAAGGGCTGCATCTTCCATACACATAAAATTGATACTCTTCCCCCACCCCAGACCTTCTAGTCTTCACAGAGCATTCATACTTAGAATCTCAAAACAGTTAGTAAAGGTATGTACATTCACACACCAAAAAATGTGGGCTGAGGGAGGATGTGGGAGTAATAGGGCTCCTGGGTGGCCTTAGACAAGTCACCCTCTGTCACAGTCTAAACTACTTAACAGACTTTGAATGAGGATAAAACAAGGTCTGGATGCATTATAAACTGTAATAAGCCTTTAGGGATGGACAGAAAATTAACAAACATTTCTTAAAGCTTTGAAAAGGACTGGATCATTTTCAAAAGTTACCACACTAGACAAAAACCGCATTGTCTTAAACCATCTCTTGATTCAACTGGTTAGGCTCAGGATTTGTGATTTTTCTTTAAGAAAACAAATCCAAGCAAGAAATAGAGGAACATGGCCTCATTGATTCTCCTGGAGTTCTTGCAGCTTTCAGGACACCAACTAGGCTATTTTCTGAAGCTTTCTAAGTTTGGTATGGGTCTTAGGACATTCCCAAGTGTGCCTGGATGACCAGAAGATAGTGGATTGAGTTTCTGGTTGATCCCACAGCATTTATGTTTTGAGTGCCATCAGGATGAGTGAATGAGTGAGATTTAGAGATTTATGGTATAGTGTCATCAGTTCATTCGTGCCACAAAATTCTCTTTCATCAAATCCAACCAGCTATTCTGAACTGCCCATAATAGTTGGGAGTTGGGTGGCATAGATATTTTAATAATAATAATAATAATAATAATAATAATAATAATAATAATGTATAAATAAGTATACTGATGATACTTCAACCCAAATAGATCAATAACATGTCCCAGAAGTTTCATATAAATATTAAATAATCTATGGGGAAAGGCAGAGCCTGGTGGCACTCCACCCTGGAACAAGCATTAGCTCCTTCACTCTTCCCCCATGACTATTGATTAAAACCATCAGCTCAAGTAGGAGTGAAACCTCTGCAGAATGGTGCACCTGACCTCAAACAGTTGCTACCTAACCAGATCTTAGTACAGAGCTTTCCAAACTGTGTGTCGCGACACAAAAGTGTGTCGCCACACACAGGTTGGTGTGTCGCCACACAACCCGGAAGCGCTGATCATCATCAGCGCTTCTGGTTTTTCCCACGGCGACACACCAACGGCGGCGCGCAAAACCCGAAAGCAGCAGCAGCGCTTCCGGGTTTTTGCGCGCTGCCGCAACGCCGGCACTTCCGGGTTTTCCCGCGGCGACACACCAACGGCAGTTGGTGTGTCGCCGTGGGAAAACTTTGGAAAGCCCTGTCTTAGTAGTACATGCCAAATCTATGCACTTATCTTACACAAGGTGGGCAAATATGAACTTATTCTGTGCAGACCTGGCATTTCCCAGCAGCAGCCTGAGACCAAGGAGTCTGGCAATTCAGACACCCAGGCCAAGGGATGGACCCACTGGAATAGAAGATGGGACCAAGACTATTTGTGTAGGTGCCACTTCTACTCTACCCCTCCTGTATTCTTGCCCAGTCTCTCCCCTGCCCTCTGTAAAAAAAACCCTCAGCACCTGTCATCAAAACATCTCACTTAGCACAGGCCGCAATGTTTAGCAAGCTTCCCCAAATCCACGCAATCCCCTCATGATCTCCCACTTCACCTTAGTGCCCACCCACCATTCTAATTCTGAACCATCAACCACCACCCTTCTCCCAACGTTCCCTGCACATTCCCCATCTAAAACTTTCCAGAGGACTCATAATCCCTCCACATGCATCTCTGCCACCCAGGCAATTTAGTGGGCTGAGAGCTTCACTCTTCTTATTTACACTTGAAGAGGGAGCTCCCTATCTCTCATCCCAGGACTTGATACTAAAATCAATCCTTCACAGTTGGTTACTCTAGCTGGACTCCTGTACTCCCTCTGCAGCCTCAGCCAGTGCAGATTACTCTTAGGAAGCCACAACCAGGACTGCTCCTGGCTTTCTGCTGCTCTGGCTGCTGTTCCAACCTGTTCTAGCCTCCAGCTCAGGCCTCCCTCGCTGCCTGCTCTTGAGCGCCTCTTCCAGCTTCTGCCACTCTCTCTACCCTCTGCTGGGCTGGAGTCTACAGTGTAGGCTGTGCTTTCCAAGCTGGATTTTCTCTATCATGTCTCCTCTGGTTGTCTACGCAACAACATCCTCTCATGCCCCAGGAGCTGAGTCCCCGGGAGGCACTGCCACCGATTCTATTTATTCCTCCCTGGTCACTTCTGCACTAGAGATTTACACTGTCCTCACAGCATCACTTACCCATAATTGAGGTGATATGAAGCCTGGTTCCATTACTGTTATTTGGAAGAATGATAGATGGGTGACTCTAGAAGTCAATCCAGTTTTAGAGTATACTCTGTTATCTTTCCTGGGTAAATCTTTTCTTTTTTTTTATACCTTCGAGTCGTTGACTCCTGGTGACTGCCTGGACTAATCCCTACACTTTTCTTGGCAAGCTTTTTTGGAAGTGGTTTGCCATTGCCTGATTTCTAGGGCTGAGAGTGACTGGCCCAAGGTCACCCAGATGGCTTTGTGCCTAAGGTGGGACTAGAACTCAGTGTCCCGGTTTCTAGCCTGGTGCCATAACCTCTACACTAAACTGTCTCTCTTTAATTCTTTAATGTCTTTTAATTTCCTTGTATTTTGATGCTATGCTACATTTTTAATAGTTTCTGTTTTTTCTTAAGTCTTCATGGTTTAAATGTATTATTGTACTATTATGTTTTTAAAGGATCTCCTGTGTATTTTTATTTGTAACCATGTAGGCTTCTAGCAGAAAATAATAAATGTTAGAAAGAAATAACAAACAAAATGATTGCTTTTACATTAAAACAGAAAGCCTGGTCTTTAACAGAGGCTATGCTATAATTTAAATGACTGGAATGAAGTAATTCTTTCATGGACCCAATATTTCCATTATTTTTGCATTCAGTATTCTACCTCCACAGTGGAGGTATGGCATGGGCAACTCTTACTTTTTGCAATTTTTATCTAACCACCTAATCTAAACTGATTCCAATCCAAGACCTCAAGCCCATAAAGGATTTGACTGATAACAGTACTCACATATTCAAAAAATATTTCAAGCACCAAGAGTAGTGTCCCTGGCATTTAAGGCATCTTCTTATGCATGTTTGCTGAGCAGTCTGCCTGGTCATTGGGATTTACTCCCTCTAACTTGCCTAACCCTGCAGCCTTAGTTTCATATCATAGCTGTTCACAGCAATTTTATTCAGGTCTTTTTTATTTACAATACACACACACACACACACACACACACACACACACACACAAACCAAAGTTTAAACTGAATACAACCCTACAAAAAAAGGGGGAACTTACTTCCTGCAGAATATGGGATAATGTCCATTTTTGTTGATAACAAAAGGAAAAGTAATTAACTCTACAGAAATGATGTTGAATGCTGTAAATACAGAGTTGCACTATGGACAAGAAGCAAGCCATAAAGGAAAACTAAAGAGGTCAGAATTATGGACAGGAAATAATAAAATGAGATTCAGGTTGGAAAAATGTAGCTAAGGGGAATATTAGCTAAACAGAACTATTCAGTAGAAGGGAGGTCTTAGGGGGGGGAAAACAATTATAGCAAGTATAATCCCTCCCTCCCTGCAGCTGGGAAGCACGTGTTACTCTACCAAAACAAGCAAGAATGTGCAATCACACTACTATATAAGAAAAGCACTTTATAGAAAGAAACTTGAAACAAAAATCTGAAGTTAACTGTGTGAGACTTTGTGAGATTTTGTTTTCTGAATCCAAGAACAAAAGTAAAGTAAAATAATACTCTCTTTAGAGACAGGCAATTTGATATTCTTCTCACAAAGAAAAGGGGCAGAGTAGAGGATTCTGCAAAAGGTTAATTTTAAATACAAATATGCACATTTATCCCCTCAGATGAACTTTCTGAATTTAGCAGTTGTTTTTCTTTCTTGCAGGAACTGTTCCACAGTTGTGTATTACCAGTATTATTCTTAACTCAGATCTGCTTTCTCACATGGGAAGAGCTGACATGCAAGGAACCCATACAAACACATTACTGTCCTGTGTAGTAGAAATCAGCACATAACATAAATCTGATGTAATCCTGCATGTTATTCATTTAAAAGGGGAGGCGAATTCTACCACCTACATATAGCAATGTAGTCTAGATTTTTATCAGCCTTCTGTAACTTGGTTCCTTGCAAACATGGGGGCATTGCTACAAGTGATCGCCAATGAATGAATGCACCAAAACTTCCCAGTCAGCAAGGCCAACCAATGTGGAGATTGCAGATTTGGTGAATGCTTTGTCTTCCTTTTTCCATAAATAGAGACCGGGTTCATGCATACCACTAAACCAGAATATAGTTTGCTTGGCTTATTTTAGCATACTGTGTGACCTCAGCCACTGTGGTTTCATCCAATAAAAAACAGTTAAACATAATTTAGCACAGTGTATCAGCAGGTCATAGGCAATCCTAATCTTAACAAGCCCTGATCATTCACTCCAAAATTCAGATAAAGGCAGCTTCTATAGTATGATTATTATTTAAATTATAGGCCACCTCAATGTGTATAATTCTGGGCGGCTTACAGAATAAAACAGGAAAACAATTAAAATGCAGAATATATATTCCAAATTTAAAAAATGTCTGGAGAAAAACAACCATTCATTAAACAACTGAAACATCCTACAAGCAGTCTACCACCCATTCTAACCCAAGGCCTGGGGACAACGCCAGGTTTTAAGGGCTTGCTTGCTTGTTGTTGTTGTTGTTGTTGTTGTTGTTGTTCAGTCGTTTAGTTGTGTCTGACTCTTTGTGACCTCATGGACCATAGCACGCCAGGCCTTCCTGTCCTCCACTGTCTCCCAGAGTTTACTCAAATTCATGTTCATTACATCGGTGATGCTATCTAACCATCTCATCCTCTGCCGTCCCCTTCTCCTTTTGCCTTCAGTCTTTCCCAGCGTAAGGGCTTGCTTACACAGGGCCAAATTGGATGAATCTTGGATGAGATGGTGCTCCAGAGAGCATGAGCCATGACAGAGTAATTCAGTTTAGAAGTATTATCTATCTCCCACAGAGTTCTTGATTGAGGCTTCATGTAGGCAGAACATAGGAGAAATGGACCTATGGTCTTTTGAACATGTCTAACAGTTCTCCATCTATTTGAAACATCTTACTTCAGAATTCTGCCTTCATCGTTTATTCTCCTTGAGGAAGGGAGAAAAGAATATGAACATTGGCTTCAGTGATTATGCTGTATCCCTCAATAAGTTTTTAGGAACTGGCCAATCTCACAACAGTCTGTAACTGTACATTAATATCTTCAGATAATGTGGCTCCAATTCAGCATTGCCAAATGTTTAAAAAGTAGAAAAAGTGAAGCAATTTGGAAAAAGAAAACAGTAGAGAAGTGAAAGGTATTATTTATTTGAAATGTGTGTACTGCTTATTTTGCAAAATGCTGAAGCAGCTTATAAGAGTTTCAAAACATGGTAAAAATAAATAAAAATGCGGTAAAAGCAGACTAAAGATAGAATAAAAATAACTTATTAAAAACAAAAAAGAATATTAAGTGGACTTAATAGCTGGGTCAAGACAGTATCAAGAGAAATAAAATGTTTAGAATAATTACCAGTTGGGGAAGGCCAATATAAAACAATATTTATCCCCCCTCCTCTATTTTTTATTTTTATTGCTCCAATCCAAATACAGATTGCAGAATTTACACTGTTCAAGTTAAGTGGCTACTCAGCAAAGGATTAAGCATGCCTCTTCAGTCTGTTGCTTATACCTCCAAACTGCCCCCTCTACTTAGAACTATTATATATACGTGGAAGCAACCCAGATTTGGCTCCAAATCTGCTGAGCTAGGGAAATCAAAGCACACCAGCTTTGGCAATGCCTAAATAATTCCTTTAAGTATCTTTGCTTTGTACAGGAAAAAAGAATAACAGTTAGCTAAAAGGCTTACAGAAGTGCAAACTTAGCACAATTAGAAAATGGAGCACATGTTATATTTCAAAAGTGTATGAACAGATTAACAATTCATGAGATTTGGTCATTTAAACATTCTTCCATGCCAGGCATTGAAACTTTGGGCACACATAAGAATCTGTGGTTCCAGAATTGATACTGTCACCCGAATTAGGCAATGAAATGTTCAAAAAAAAGTTTTCTAAAAGAAGGTTGTAATCAGTTTTAACAGTGAAATGAGCAGTTAAATATGGACCTCAACTGCAAAGCTTATTTGTAAGAGACGAGGCAGCAGCACATACTGACCCTCCTAATATGACGTCATGGCCTCATTCTGCAGAAGTGAGACCTATAGGAGTAAGAACTACATTCAGCAGAAGTACAATAAAATTTCAAGTCAACATACTTATCTGTTTTGGCTCAGACAAATGTTTGCATGGATTGTCCTCTACCGTATGCGCAGGCAGCATACTGGATGAAACATTTCCAATAAACTGCAGGAAGTCTTACAAAAAGCAAAAAGAGTTGTGCTGACCATGAGAAAAACAAACTTAAAAATAAAAACTTTTATTAGCTCAACTCAAGGTTGCCAAACAGTGTACAAAGTTAAAAAGGGAGAGAGGGATAAACATGGTTTCAGTTCAGTTACATGATTCTAGATGATGTGGGACTGCAGACACACAAATTAAACCTATCAAGTACAGAAGTGAGATCTTTTAAATTCCTAATAGTCCGGCACTACGTCTGCATAGTCCCTCCTTTCAAAATTAGTCTTACATAAGAAACTTTCTTCCATTCACACATACACTCTGATTCCTGTTACTGCGTCTCATACACATATAACTCAAGCAGCAGCATTTTATTTAAACTTAATAATAATAATTTATTAAATGTATATGCCGCCCAACTCCCAGTGACTCTGGGCAGTTTACAATTGTTAAAAACATTTAAAAACAAAGAACAATACAAAAACAGCACAAAACAAAGAACAAAGATGGCAGAGAAACCAAACCCAGAGGGGAACAAGGAAAAGGAAGAAAGGGCATCAGTCACCCTCGCCAAAGGCCTGGTTGAAGAACCATGTCTTCAAAATACCAGTAGAGTAGGAGCTGTTCGAATCTTGTGAGGAACCTCATTCCAGAGGCTGGCGTCGCTACAGAGAAGGCACGCTTCCGTGGTCCTGATAGGTTTGTTGTTTATTCGTTCAGTCGTTTCCGACTCTTCGTGACTTCATGGACCAGCCCACGCCAGAGCTTTCTGTCAGCCATCACCATCCCCAGCTCCCCAATGGTTGAGTCCGTCACCTCCAGAATACCATCCATCCATCTTGCCCTTGGTCGGCCCCTCTTCCTTTTGCCTTCCACTTTCCCTAGCATCAGCTGCTTCTCCAGGGTATCCTGTCTTCTCATTATGTGGCCAAAGTACTTCAGTTTTGCCTTTAATATCATTCCCTCAAGTGAGCAGTCTGGCTTGATTTCCTGGAGTATGGACTGGTTTGATCTTCTTGCAGTCCAAGGCACTCTCAGAATTTTCCTCCAACACCACAGTTCAAAAGCATCTATCTTCCTTCGCTCAGCCTTCCTTATGGTCCAGCTCTCGCAGCCATAGGTTACTACAGGAAATACCATTGCTTTAACTATGCGGACCTTTGTTGTCAGTGTGATGTCTCTGCTCTTAACTATTTTATCAAGATTTGCCATTGCTCTCCTCCCAAGAAGTAGACGTCTTCTGATTTCCTGGCTGCAGTCAACATCTGCAGTAATCTTTGCGCCTAGATATACAAAGTCTGTCACTGCCTCCACTTTTTCTCCCTCTATTTGCCAGTCATCAATCAAGCTCGTTGCCATAATCTTGGTTTTTTTGAGGTTTAACTGCAACCCAGCTTTTGCACTTTCTTCTTTCACCTTCGTCATAAGGCTCCTCAACTCCTCCTCGCTTTCAGCCATCAAAGTGGTATCATCTGCATATCTGAGATTGTTAATGTTTCTTCCAGCGATTTTAACTCCAGCCTTGGATTCCTCAAGCCCAGCATGTCGCATGATGTGTTCTGCGTACAGGTTGAATAGGTAGGGTGAGAGTATACAACCCTGCCGTACTCCTTTCCCAATCTTAAACCAGTCCGTTGTTCCGTGCTCTGTTCTTACCGTTGCTACTTGGTCGTTATACAGATTCCTTAGGAGGCAGACAAGATGACTTGGTATCCCCATACCACCAAGAACTTGCCACAATTTGTTATGATCCACACAGTCAAAGGCTTTAGAATAGTCAATAAAACAGAAATAGATGTTTTTCTGAAATTCCCTGGCTTTTTCCATTATCCAGCGGATATTGGCAATTTGGTCTCTAGTTCCTCTGCCTTTTCTAAACCCAGCTTGTACATCTGGCAATTCTCGCTCCATGAATTGCTGGAGTCTACCTTGCAAGATCTTGAGCATTACCTTACTGGCATGTGAAATAAGTGCCACTGTTCGATAGTTTGAACATTCTTTAGTGCTTCCCTTTTTTGGTATGGGGATATAAGTTGATTTTTTCCAATCTGATGGCCATTCTTGTGTTTTCCAAATTTGCTGGCATATGGCATGCATCACCTTGACAGCATCATCTTGCAAGATTTTAAACAGTTCAGCTGGGATACCGTCGTCTCCTGCTGCCTTGTTATTAGCAATGCTTCTTAAGGCCCATTCAACCTCACTCTTCAGGATGTCTGGCTCTAACTCACTGACCACACCGTCAAAGCTATCTCCAATATTATTATCCTTCCTATACAGATCTTCCGTATATTCTTGCCACCTTTTCTTGATCTCTTCTGCTTCTGTTAGGTCCTTACCATCTTTGTTTTTGATCATACCCATTTTTGCCAGGAATTTACCTCCGATGTTTCTAATTTTCTGGAAGAGGTCTCTTGTCCTTCCTATTCTATTGTCTTCTTCCACTTCCGCACATTGCTTGTTTAAAAATAATTCCTTATCTCTTCTGGCTAACCTCTGGAATTTTGCATTTAATTGGGCATATCTCCCCCTATCACTGTTGCCTTTTGCTTTCCTTCTTTCTTGGGCTACTTCCAGTGTTTCAGCAGACAGCCATCTTGCCTTCTTGGTTTTCTTTTTCTTTGCGACGTTTTTTGTTGCCGCCTCCTGAACAATGTTGCGAACTTCTGTCCATAGTTCTTCCGGGACCCTATCTACTAAATCTAGTCCCTTAAATCTATTCTTCACCTCCACTGCATATTCCTTAGGAATATTAGTGAGCTCATATCTAACTGATCTGTGGGTCTTCCCTATTCTCTTTAGTCTGATTCTAAATTTTGCAATAAGAAGTTCGTGATCTGAACTACAGTCAGCTCCAGGTCTTGTTTTTACCGACTGTATAGAGGTCCGCCACCTTTGGCTGCAAAGGATGTAGTCAATCTGATTTCGGTGTCGACCATCTGGTGAAGTCCATGTATAAAGTCGTCTTTTAGGTTGTTGGAAGAGAGTGTTTGTTATGCACAGTGAGTTGTCTTGGCAAAATTCTATCAGCCTATGTCCTGCTTCATTTTGTTCTCCCAGACCATGCTTGCCTGTAATTCCAGGTGTCGTCTGACTACCCACCTTAGCATTCCAGTCTCCTGTAATGAAAATAACATCTCTTTTTGGTGTATTATCTAGTAGGTGCTGCAGATCCTCATAGAACTGATCTACTTCTGCTTCTTCAGCATCTGTGGTTGGGGCGTATATTTGGATCACTGTGATGTTAAATGGCTTACCCTGAATTCGAATTGATATCATTCTATCGTTTTTTGGATTGTATCCAAGCACTGCTTTAGCCACTTTATTATTAATTATGAAGGCTACTCCATTTCTTCTGTGGTCCTCTTGTCCACAGTAGTAGATCTGGTGGTCATCTGATGTGAAGTGGCCCATCCCAGTCCATTTCAGTTCACTGACACCTAAAATGTCTATATTTAATCTTGACATCTCACCAATAACCACATCCAATTTGCCCTGGCTCATAGATCTTACATTCCAGGTTCCTATGGTGTGTTGATCTTTAGAACATCGGATTCGTCGTTCACCACCAGCACCGTCGGCCGCTAGCCGTCCTTTCGGCTTTGAGCTAGCTGCGTCATCACATCTGGGGCTAGTTGAACGTATCCTCTGTTCCTCCCCAGTAGCATTTTGACCATCTTCCGACCTGGGAGTCCCATCTTCCGATGGTATACCGACATATCTCTGGTTGTACTGATCCATTTAGTTTTCACGGCAAGAATACTGGGGTGGGTTGCCATTACCTTCCCCAGGGATCGTATTTAGTCTGACCTCTCTGCCACGACCTTCCCGTCTTGGGTGTCCCTTCACGGTTTAGCTCATGGTTTCATTGAGGTGCTCAAGCTCCAGCACCACGACAAGGTAACAATCTCCTTTGCTGGAGCAATGTGGCATTGTTTAATCAATGGAACACGGAGTGTGCCAACTCTGCCAGATCGAACTGGCCAGGCAGATACTATGGGGAACAGGTGGTCCCTCAAGTAACCAGGCCCTATGCCATGCAGGGATTTATAGGTAGCAACCAGCACTTTGAATCGTGCCAGTTAACATCCACCCTATCTTCTGGGACACACAAAGCCAGAAAAACAAAACAAAGATTCACTAATATGCATTCAGCTTTTACAATTTAATTCTGACCTTCAGAAAGATAGGCATGGAACGTTTAGAGTATTACTTTGGTAGGTCTGCAGTGGCTACTTTCATAAGAAAAGGTTAGTGCAAATGCTTGATGCATGTTGACATTATTAATTCTCAGAGATACCTAATAGGACACAAAGGACCAGGCGGCCTTGGGAATGTACACCTTCACTACTAAAACATCTTATGGATCATTATACCATGAACTCTGGAGAAAAGTCAATGTAGATATCTGATGATGTATGCTACTACAAAAATTAGAAGTGACATTCAGCACAACATAGTAAGTAACCTCAAGACAGAATTCCTAGAACAAAATCAGAAGTTAGGCTGAGAAGACTGTGGTTATATTCAGATAAAATGCTAAGCCAGAAAGGATGATTAGCAAGCAGTGAGTCTTGCTAATCAAACTATCATCATCATCATCATCATCATCATCAATCGTCTCTAGTTATATGCAAGCAAGCAAAGTCCTGTGTTGAAAGGAGGCTCAGCTTTTGCCCATGAACAAAATAGGTTAGACCTATCAAGAATTATTTCAGGAACACAATGCCCAGGAGCCCAAAGAATGTGACTGCAGAATGGATGCCCCTGCTAGAACTTCCTTTTTCAGGATTTTTGGGGGCCCTTGCAATGTTTTTTCCAAACCAATTATACCCATCATAAGCAGAGACTGCTGCAGAAATCTGGAACCCCAAAATATTTTAACTATCCTTTTCCTGATATCACTTAAAAACAATTAAATTATATTTAAACTAACATCACATCCAATGTTGTATCTCCCTCATAGCTCTATGGAAAATCATGCTTCTGTACCAGATGGATTTTATTTATTATTTATTTATTTATTATTTGGATTTATCCCCGCCCATCTCTACAGTGGTAGACTCTGGGCAGTTTACAATCACAATATAAAAGTTAAAAACTTATACATTTAAAACTACCATAAAAATAAAAAATAAAAATCCAAAAAGATGGTATGTTCTTAAAAGGATATTATTACGCTAACCACCCCCAGGAGGAACTATTATGTCCTTTGTTCCAGGCAAGGCGGCAGAACCAGGTCTTTAATGACTTCCTGAAGGTCAGGAGCGAGGGTGCCCGTCTCGCCTCAGGGGGCAAGATATTCCATAGGCGGGTGCTATCGCAGAGAAGGCACGCCTCCTGGACCCCGCTAGATGGAATTCTTTTAGTGATGGGATCCGGAGCATGCCCTCCCTGCATGATCGGGTGGGGTGGGTAGATATAATCTGGATGAGACGGTCCCTCAGATACCCTGGTCCCATGCCATGTAGGGCTTTAAAGGTGATAACCAACACCTTGAATTGGATCCGGAAGCAAACTGGGACCCAATGCAGCTCACGGAGTAGCGGTGTTACATGTGCTGATCTTACAGCACCCAGAACTACCAGTGCAGCCGCATTCTGGACCAGCTGAAGCTTCCGAATACTCTTCAAGGGTAGCCCCATGTAGAGCGCGTTGCAGTAATCTATATGGGAGATGACAAGGGCATGAGTGACTGTTCGGAGGGCCTCCTGATCCAGGAAGGGGCGCAACTGGTGCACAATCAGAAGCTGTGCAAAGGCCCTCCTGGCCACGACTGCCACCTGCTCCTTGAGCAGGAGTTGTGAGTTCAGGAAGACCCCCAAGTTTCGCACTGAATCTGAACGGGGCAGTGCCACCCCATCCAGAGTTAAAGATGACAACTTCCTGGAAATCGAGAGTCCATCAATCCACAGCCACTCCGTCTTACCAGGGTTCAGCTGAAGCCTATTGTGCCCCATCCAGGCCCCTACAGCCTCCAGACACTGAGAAAGGGTGTCGACTGCAACACGTACTTCACCCGGGACGGAGATGTACAACTGGGTATCATCAGCGTACTGATGATACCTCATCCTGTGGTGACGGATGATCTTGCCCAGCGGCTTCATGTAGATGTGAAATAGGAGAGGAGAGAGAACCACACCCTGCGGTACCCCACACAAGAGGGGTCGAGGGTCAGATCTCTCCTCTCCTATTACCACCGATTGGGAGAGGTCCTGGAGGAAGGAGGTGAACCAGCGTAAAACAACGCCACCCACCCCCAACTCCCTGAGCCGCCCCAACAGGATACCATGGTCGACGGTATCAAAAGCCGCTGAGAGATCCAAGAGAGCGAGAATGGATGCACTCCCTCCATCTCGCTCCCGCCAAAGATCATCCATAAGCACGACCAATGCAGTCTCTGTCCCATATCCCGGCCTGAAACCTGACTGAAAGGGGTCTAGATAATCCGTTTCATGCAGAATCCTCTGGAGTTGCAGCGCCACCACCTTCTCAACCACCTTTCCCAAAAAGGGAATGTGGGAGACAGGACGAAAGTTGTTTAAAACAGTAGGGTCCAGGGAAGGCTTCTTGAGGAGGGGATGAACCAACGCCTTCTTAAAGACAGCCGGAAACACCCCCTCCCCCAAAGATGTATTAATCATCGCCTGGACCCAACCACATATAACCTCCAGGGCTGACTTAACCAGCTAGGAGGGACACGGGTCTAGATGGCAAGTGGTGGCGTTTACAATCCGGAGGATTCTGTCTACTTCATCAGGCCCAAAAGGTTCAAAAGGTTTAGCAGATGCACTTATTATTTCCATCTTGAAGCTCCAAATAACTGATATGCCTTCTTTTCAACAACACCCAGGCCTTTTTCCCAGAAAAGCTTTCCATCTATTTAAACAAACAAACAAACAAACAGCAAATAAGTGCAAACAGGATTAGTTTTCATTCTTATAGCCTGGAGAAGAACTTGATTTATTTTAGTATAGTACCTGTAATGCTACCTATGGTTATTCCAGAGATTCTGGCAAGAGATTAACAACATGAACCATTTAAGAGCAACACTGGATCACCTTTGGCACTGAAATCCTGCAAAATTTTGCCATACATCAAAAATCTAGACCTGGGTAATTTAGCTTGGTTGGCAGTCAGTATTGCTCATTAAGGTGTTAAGTGTCAAACTATCAATTACTGACAAAGTTGCAACAATAAACATCAGCTACTGCATCAGCTATCAAATGCTGCCTAACATACTGTATCTCCCTGTAAATTGCTGCCAGATATTTGGTAAACGTAAGTCACGAAATCAAGATTTTACTACAGACAGACATGGTCAGTTGAGAAACACACTGTCTCAACATGTAGAGCTTTATATTCTGCATTTATTGACCTTAAAGTTGAATTTTAGAGATATATTATGGAGGAAATTAGGAGCAATTCTCCATAGATAGGAACCTGTTGTTGCTCATTTGACAGCTATACAGTAATACCTGTTTGAGATTTAGGAGTAATCTTCAATGTGAGCTATTTAAACAAATCCTGCTCAGAAAGGAGTAAGGGAGAGATGCAATCTAGTTCCTCTCGTTTCATTTTTATATACATGAGCCAAGTCAAGTGTCTGTCATCCTCCTCCAAGCTCATTGGTAAACCCCTACTCATTCTCCTATATGGAGATGATGCAGTACTTATCTCTGAAACTCTTGATTGCCTGAGAAGAGCAGCCCAGGGACTTGCTACCCACCACAAATCTATCATTTTCTGAACTAACTTTATATTGTAAAAATGAGCAACATGTTTCCATATGTTACTAATGATTTAATAATATGTTAAAGGACAGAGCTAGTTCAACATTAATATTATATTAATATATACTATAATATCAATATGAGAGCCAGTTTGGTGTTGGGAGTAAAGACGCTGGACTAGAAGCCAGGAGACTGAAGTCCTGTCCTAGAAATGAAAGCCAGCTGGGTGACCTTGGGCCAGTCATTCTCTCTCACCCCTAGGAAAGAGGCAAGAGCAAACCACTTTGGAAAATCTTGCCAAGAAAACTTGCCCATGTAATTGCCAGGAATCAAGATGAACTTGAAGGCACAGATATGCACATACAAAAATTAGTACTATCCTTTTTTAAGTTTTAGTTCATCTTAATGTATATATTTATATATTTGTATATATTTTGTATCTGTATATATTTTTATCTGCATAATCACTACTGCATTATTTTTATCTTTGTTATTTTTCACTGAAAGATAAAAAGATTTTAAAAACCTATTTTAAATCAGAATAGCTGCTTGGTAAACCCTCAAAAATCCAAAAGTTATGGATTAAAGAAAACAACATATAGGTGACAAATAAACAGAAATCCTGTTGAACTAGCTAGGTTTTTAAAGATCTGGGGATTGTCTTCCAAGATTCAACATCTGGAAATGGTTCTATAATAATTTTGTAGAATGTATTCATAGAAGTGCAGACACCATTTTTATTCATCTATAGAAGAAATGACCCCTATATACTTGCTGCTTTAAAAAAACGTGAAGAAGATATGCTCTATTTATTTATAGAGGGCAGACTAGCTTCCATAGAGACTGGAATGTTACAGGTCAGTTAGTTGGTTGTCATCAAGTCAGGTTCAGCTCCTAGTGTCCATATCGATATAAGCTCACTGTCTTGACCTGACTTTAGTACTACTGTATAAATCTTCCTAGGACACTCCAGTAATCCCTTTGATCCTGTCCATCCACCTTATTAGTTGTCTTCCCTTTCTACTTCCCTCAACTTGCCAAGCATAACCTTTTTTTTCCTACTCCATCGTCCAGTTGATCACATATATGAAACAGACAGCCAAACTTTACTTGATCCAAGATGGGCTGATAGGCTGTTCTTGCAGTCCATGGCACTCTTAATAACTGTCTCCAACTCCACAATTCAAAGGTATATCTCTTTCTCTCATTCTTTCTCAGTATCAGCTTTCATAGCCATACATTACTACTGGGGAAAAAATAACTATTTTGATCTTTGTTATTATCAAAATGTTCTTATCCTTATCTTGTTCCCTAGAAGTAATATCATCTTTACTTCTCTAATAGACCATCCATCTTTATCTGTTCTTGGGCTCCCCAAAAAAGGGGGGAGGGGAATACTACCACCTTCACTTCTTTGCCATCAACTGTAAATTCTATGCTAGCATTACCTTTATTTTCTTAATATTTAATTAACTTGGCTTTTTCACTTTCCATTTTTACTTTCACATCATGTTCTTCTAAGTCTTCTTTACTATTATCTAATACTATACTGTTGTGTGCATCTTAATTTAATTTAGTCAATTTAGGCACTGCCCAACTCCAAACTGACTCTGGGCAGTGTACAATAAAATGAAACCAAATATCTCCAACTGCTACTGCTTGAATCTCCAATTTTTATTCCAGTTGCCATCTCTTTCAGCCTGCCATTCTTATACTATACTTGCTATTATAAGTTAAACAGATACTGGGACAGTATGCATTCTTGTTTACTGCCTTCCCTATTCTGAACAATTCTCTTTCTTCAAATTCATTTCTTAAAGCAACTTCTTGTTCATTGTAAAGCTTCCTCAGAAGAATAGACATCCTTGTACACCGATTAACTTTAATATGTCCCGCATTTGTGCATAATGTACAATCCTACATAATTGAAGACCTTGATGTAATCAGTGATAGAAAGGTAAATTTCCTTTTTTTCCCTTGTTCTCTTCATTATCTACTTTAGGTTGGCCTATCTCATGTGTCTCTGTCTTTTATGAAACCTGCCTATTCATCTCACATTTCTCTCTATATGTATAGCTCTATTATCCTTTGCATCCTTAAGGAAAACTTAAGCAAAATGCAGGAGCTCAGTAATGGCTGCAATCATGGTATACACACACACTTTTTCAATCTTTTTCAACCTCCAGACAGTCTATGTAAGTTTAGGTTCCAGGACTGTTAACACAGAGCTGTTACCACTGTAATTGCCTCTTCAGCTTTAAACAATTGGATATATCATTTGAGTCTTGTGCTTCCTTATTTGACAGTCAATCTTCTGTCTGTTTTATGTCATTTTCCAACAGAGTGGATGCCTGGATATATTTACACTCTACAGATGTTTCTATTATTCTATAAGCTTGTTTATAAAGGTGCCAAATTAGTATTTATATATTCCTTTAATCTCATTTTCCTCTATCAGATCCCTTCTGGGGTTACTCTTGGGTATTTCTACTTCAGCTGTAAATTTTATTGTGATTACTTTGACGTTTTTAAAAGGTCTTTCCCTTTCTTGTTACATTTTTCAATTTGTTGACAATCTTGATTTTTTTTTGTTTGACATATTAAGGTAAAGGTAAAGCTTTTCCCCTGCACAGTCGTGTCCAACTCTTGGGGGCAGTTTCTTAGCAAAAGCATTTGCATGCTTTTGAATTGCTAGGTTGGCAAGAGCTGGGGCAAGTGCGGGAGCTCACTCCGTCACGCGGCGCTCGAGTCTCGAACCGCCGACCTTCCGATTGACAAGCCTGGCGCCTTAACCACTGAGCCATCGCACCCCTCTTGACATATTAAACATGCATTCAATTGCTGTACATCCTTCTTGACCAAAGTTTTCATCCTCCATCTTTCCATGGCTAGCATAATAGCTTGAACTGAAAGCCAGTTGGTTCTTTCCTTCTTTGAGATTTTGGGATATTTTTTTTTCTGCTTCAGTTTTCATATGTCTCTTACCTCTTCATATAGCTCCTCAGGTCTTCTTTCATATGATTTGTGTTCTAAATCTGTCCTTTGCACTGATCTTTTCTTGCACTGATCTTAGATTCTGGCAGTATGTTCTCCAGATCATATCTTGCTAGCACATCTCTGATTTTATTTTAGCTTAACCCATATATTTGACACCAGTAATTCATGTTCTATTCCACAGAATTTCCATCTGGTAGTGTCTTGGCTGATTAGATCCCCCTTCTTCATCTTCTGTAATGTAATCTGTTTTATTCCAATGTTATCCATCCGGGGATGTCCGTAGGCAAAATCTACATTTATGCTGCTTGAAGCCAATGTTGGCAATTAACAAAGAACTCCCTTTGCAGAACTTTATTAACCTATCTTCTACACTGTTGAATTTATCCAATCCAAATCTTCCTGTACTTGAAGATTCTTCCATTTCTGTCATCTACAGTATTACATTCCTGCCATCTATTAGAAATACTATGTTCTTTCTTAATGTTACATCTAGCAACATCCTCCATTGCATCTGTAGTAAGCATACATATTTGTATTACACTGATATTCCTGATATCCACTAATTCTCATAGATATGATCTGAGGTCATTTATAGGATTATAGCTGAGCACATCATTCATGATGTCACACCGTATTATATAATCATCTGAGTTAAAGTGACTCATTCTGGTCCACCTAAGTTCATTAATTCTCAAGATATCCAACTGGTACTCTTCATTTACACTTTGATAATTTAGAGTTTCACTTGGCTTATGTTTCTCATATTGTATTCACCCTTGTAAAATGAGAAACCTCTCTTTCAATACCGGGACCATTCATGGCAAGACTTCCTTGCACTTTGGTCTGGCCACATCATCATTTCCAAAGGTAAAGGTAAAGGTTTTCCCCCACACAGTGTCCGACTCTAGGGGCCGGTGCTCATCTCCGTTTGTTAGCCGAAGAGCCAGCACTGTCTGAAGACGCTTCCACGGTCATGTAGCCGGCATGACAAGCACGGAACACTGTTACCATCCCACCGAAGTGGTACCTATTCATCTACTTGCATTTGCATGCTTTCGAATTGCTAGGTTGGCAAGAGCTGGAGCTAGTGCGGGAGCTCACTCCGCACGCAGGGCTAGGGATTTGAACCTTGCACTTTGGTCTGGCCACATCATCATTTCCAAATCTACTTGTATAACCAAATCTATTTGTATAAGTTTGGCATTCTTCTCCAATAACTAAGAAGTGCTTTCTGACCTGGGGTTGTCATCATCTGGCATCCAAACACATCTGAATGTTACAGCCATATCCAGTGTTCTTGGCACACAGCTGAAGTAGTTTAGCACTTCTCCCAGGTTTGATTTTTGATTTTTTTTGATCTGGGATTTCCCCAGAGCAGCAGTCCTACTTGCTCACACACCTTTTATGGATTTAACTTCTTCTCTTCCCTTTTAACCTTATCAGCACAACACATGATCCCACCAGGCTTACTCCCAAAGTCACTGGAGTTTTAAGTACCATCCCATCATATCAAGAGAATAACAATGCATTCCAAATTTCTCTATTACAACCTCTAAATCCATAAATCTGTCCCTAATGTAGTCATATAAAATTGATATAATAAATAAAGCTGGAAGTGGGGACTATTTCAGTGGAGATGCATGTTCGATTCCTTTTCTTCAACTTTGGTTGAAACTTGTTTTTGCTCTCATAATTTTGGTCCAATAATTCCAGTTGATAAATTGTTTATTTATTTATTTATTATTTCAATTTATTCCCCGCCCATCTCCCTTGCAAGGGACTCTGGGTGGGTTACAACAATTGAAAGTTTAAAAACTATACAAAAACATCATCTAAAATACATGAATATAATAAATTACATGAATCCAAGATGGATTGGGGACCGTAGTATCGATCGTATTACTACGGGGCCAGACAACCCCAGGAGGCACTGCCGCCTCTGTCGTCCCAGGCCCGATGGCAGAGCCAGGTCTTAAGGGCCTTCCGGAAGGCCAGGAGGGAGGGGGCCAGTCTCACCTCCGGGGGCAAGATATTCCATAAGGCGGGCGCTATCGCAGAGAAGGCACGTCTCCTGGACCCCGCTAGATGGAATTCTCTTGTTGAGGGGGTCCGAAGCATGCCCTCCCTGCATGTACGGGTGGGGCGGGCCGACGTTATCGGGACGAGGCGGTCCCTCAGGTACCCTGGCCCTATGCCATATAGGGCTTTAAAGGTAATCACCAACACCTTGAATTGGACCCGGAAGCAAACTGGTAGCCAATGCAGCTCGTGTAGCAGAGGTGTTACATGCGCCGATCTCATGGCATCCATAACTGCTCGCGCCGCGGCATTCTGCACCAGCTGAAGCTTCCGGATACTCTTCAAAATTGTTCCTTCCCAGTTCTGAAAAACAACAGGTAGAGGAAAGTGGCCATTTTTCCTCCAGTATTTTGCCTGTTTCTGAACTGTTTCTATGGCTGTCATGGTATCTCTAAGACCAGAAACAGCTCTTTTAAATGTGAATGACAGTCTTTCTTATCTGGCTATTTACCTGAAGCCATCCAACAAATGTGCATTCCACTACTCTGTGTCTCCACCTGTAGCACAAGGCTTGCCAAGTTTTGAAAATTTGGGAGGAACATAGGAGAGGGGGATTGAGGAATTGAAGTGTGGGGGAAGCGCCTTTCTTTGTAAGATCAGCAAAAAAACATGTTAAGGATCTCCTGTGAAACTCTGCACAATCAGCACAATTCTAACTGTTGTCAGAGCTGTGTTAAAGTTCCATGCCATTGTTTTTAAAGCTTTATTTCTTCCTACTATTCTTTGAGACAGTAGGTAGGCTGCTTTATGCAGCTTTGCTTTAAGAGTCTGGAGAGGGAAAAAAGAGCTAGGAACACATCCCAAAGTTCGTATTAGCACAGAGGTATACAGCAACTGCTATCACAAAATGCAGTTCAATAAGCCATTTGGAGGAGAAAGTTTTACTTACAACTCACAGTTAACTCCAGATGACCCCAGCATGAGCCCAAATGAAGACTGCATTGCATTATTCAGAGAATTCACAAACCTATGACCTCAGATCTGTTGTGAGCATGTTGGCTTGGCTTGCCTTTGCCAAATCCCTTAGGAAGTTGGGGCAGACACATGTTTACAGCATCTGACACTGTGTAAAAGTAAAGGTAAAGGTTCCCCCCACACATTTGTGCAGTCGTGTCCGACTCTAGGGGCCGGTGCTCATCTCCGTTTCTTAGCCAAAGAGCCAGCGCTGTCCGAAGACGCTTCCGCGGTCATGTGGCCGGCATGACGCAGAACGCTGTTACCTACCCACCGAAGTGGTACCTATTCATCTACTTGCATTTGCATGCTTTCAAATTGCTAGGTTGGCAAGAGCTGGGGCTAGTGCGGGAGCTCACTCCGTCACACGGGACTAGGGATTCGAACCTCCGAACTTGCGATCTTCCGATCAACAAGCCTGGCGTCTTACCCACTGAGCCACCAAGCCCCATCTGACACTGTGTACAGAATCTAACCATCTAAGCAGGCATGTGTTCTGTATTTACCATCCTCTTACACACATTTTCCACTCCTAATGCTTCTTGTTATTCCTAATGCTTATTATTCCACATTGTGGCTTGTGATTATTCTACAGCAGAGCTTTCCAAACTGTGTGTCGGGACACGTTAGTGTGTCGGCTGCAGTGTCTGGGTGTGTCATGGCGGCTGCTGCCTCCGAGCCCTGCCAGGATTCCACGCAGGTCCTAGTGTTTGCCTTGTGCCTTGCTGCCTCCAAACCTGCTGTGATTCCATGCAGGTCCTAGTGCCTGCCTTGTGCCCTGTTGTGTGTGTCACGAAATGATGCCCTGCTGTAAGAGTGTGTCGCGAAATGATGCATGTCTAAAAAGTGTGTCACCAACATGAAAAGTTTGGAAATCTCTGTTCTACAGCTTCTGAAATAGGCTGAAGTTCCCTTCTTTGCCAGGTGACAGATGCCAGGGTATATAAACAGAGAGCAAGTTCCACTCCCTTTTCGCACTAAAGATGTTGCCTAGCCTGGCAATGAAACGTCTGCAAGAAAACAACAAGGCTCAGAGAGCACCAAGGACTCCACAGTTCCCTTCTTTTCCATATATCTGTAGCTATTGTAGTGCATTTATTTTCTGCTCCGCCCTCCCCAAAACACCATTAAAAAACCCCTGCTGTTTGCATATTTGTTTTATATGTTGACCATGTGTTTACTGTTTATATAGATTGTTATTTTTATATTCCCTTGTATTGTGAGCCACCCAGAGTCATTCCAGAGTCGGGCAGAACCTAAATTGAATAAACAAACAAATAAAATGTTGGTCATCTTGGAGTAGTAAAGTGGGAAAGGCACTAGCTTATAGTTGTGTTTGGTGGCCAGGAATAGACCAATGAATTGAGTAGCTTGCAATGAGTAACTCAGGTTACTAACATGTCCAAGAGATGCTCAAAACAGCACCACTTCCCCTGTGGGAAAGATGTGCCTTGCCATGGCAAAGAATTCATATAGACCTCCCAGGACAATGTATGGACCCAACCTGTAAGTTGTGGTAGATGTATGTTCAAAGTGGCCAGAGACACAGTGTTTCCAATTACCAAGAGTTGTACATACCACTCATGTATTGAAAGAACTCTTTTGAGAACATTAGTGAATGACAGTGGATCACAATTGTAGCTATACAGTTTTAGACATTTTGTTATGGGGATTGCGGGCGAAGGAGGAGGGGGTGCTTTCCAGGGTGAGAAACGCGTTCACAGCGTCAAAGACCTTGGGCGCCCGTCCAAGAAGGTCAGGCCAGACCCGCCTTAGGGTGCCTGGGGTTTTTTTCCCAGAGAACTGCTCAGTGTGGCTTAGTTTGGCAATATTCTGTGTAAGGTAGAACAATAAAGATCTAGAGCTTAATTCTGAGGCTCAGCGTTGTTCTTCGCCTACCCACGACACATTTCTGGAAAAGAATAGAAACAGATATACAACAGCACCATTATCACCTAGCTACAAACTGTCTGGCTGAAAGTTTTGTTCAAAGTCTCAAGAATGCTTTTTGAACAAAGTCCAGAAAAAACATCACGTTGAATCAAAACTTGCAAATTTTATGCTTTCATATTGCAAAGCAGTATATGGAATAGCAAATCACACTTCAACTATGTTTTTCTTAGGTCAAGATTGGAACTTCTCAAACTTAATTTAAGAGGAGGCATTTAGGACAAATTGCGGAAACAAGCTAACCAATACCATCATGCTGAAACAAGATACTTCTCCACTGGACAATAGCAAGGGACTATAGTCCAAGTAGATAACTGGAAAGATCAAACAAAGAATGGGACCTCTTTCATTTACTATAGAGATTGCTGCTGGTAATATTTGAAGACCACATACTAACCAGGTAATGAATATAGAAAGAAGAAGTTGTACCTGACAAAGTTGAAGACTCAACCGTAATTACCGAATTACCATCAGTAGCAGCTACTCCAAGAGTATTCATATAATGGGTGGTTGCTCCATCATCTCCAGTACCATCAGACACACCATCTGAGTGTTCCTATTAGTGGTGCAAATGTTATACTATTCACATACAAAGCCACCACAGTGTCTAGACTTGTAAGTATGATAGGCTCTGTAACTTGGCTGGAAGGGCCAGAGTATATAGGTTTATTGTTATCACTGACTGATTAAGCATGCCTGTAACCTAGTATTGTTTGATTACTCTGGACTCTCCAGATATGTTGTAATTCAGGCTCAGTGGAGTTGGTTCTTCTAGAGGTTTCAGTAAAGCAAACAACAAAAAGACCAATTCCTGATGCTGGTCTGTAGCTTGAATCATGTCAACTGGATTTCTATTTTCTTAATGGAAACGTTTCGCTCCTTATCCAAGGGGCTTCTTGGAAACGTTTCCATTAAGAAAATAGAAATCCAGTTGACATGATTCAAGCTACAGACAATTCCACCTGGATGACTGAGAACCTTCATAGACATAAGTCCTGATGCTGGTGTTTTTCAGTTAATCACTAGTAAAGACACAACAGGTGGTTTGTCAAAAGCAAACCTGTACAAAAGCCATAAACACTCAAGTCACATGAACTGGCCTTAACTCAGCCATTTGGCTTCCCTTTTTGCCTGCATAATACAAGGAGTAACTATTGTATAACAAAACATTCTATAACAACTGTACTTTTCCATTGTAATCTAGAGGTCTCTTTTTAATTTTTGGATGGAGGTGATAAGTACATGGAGGCTCAACCTTTCGCATCTGTTAAAAGGTTCTTACTTAAATTATTTTTCTATTAACATCACTGCAAAATTTCATAAGTGAAACAAACGTAACAGCTATACTATTCAGAAAAGGGGGAAATCAAGTTTCTGTAATGTTTTTCTTCTCCTTATGCCTGATAGTTGCCATGGACACCAGATGACTGTGTATATATCTGTGTCTAATTAGCCACCCCCATATTGCACCATAGCAACATAGCTAATATTGTTCTCTAAAGGTTTTTTTTGTTTTGGTTTTTAAAGCATATAGATTTCTAACGAATTCTATAAAAGTAAGCAATCAGTTTATTTAAAATAATAGTCTGGAATGCATCAAATAGTAAAAGAAAAAGATATAACTATTATAATATATTTTAGGAAGTCAGGCCTCCATTATAAAGTCTTTTTTCCATCACATTCTTGGCTTGCAAAGTGTTTTCCTGGAGTATTAACACAAAAGAATCAAGTTATCTTTAAGATGCTATTCTGTTGTGCAATAGCAGGAGATGAAAAATAATACTATCACAAATTAGGGACAAAGCTTGAAGGAAGCCACCTAGTAAAACTATCTTATCTATTATCTTGTATTACCTCTTTTTTTTTTGAGCTCATTAACACAAACTAATGTCCTGCAAAAAGGAACAAGGGAAACCGATAAGTAAGATGATATTAATCCATACCTTATAATACTACCTCCCACAGATATCTTATACTCTGATCGTCATTTCTTTCTCTTCTTACAGAGTCACTACAAAGCATGTAACATGGCAGCCTCATCAAAAATTCATACCTGATCTACCATTATGGTAGGAAGGTACCTACCCCAAGAAATGTTTAGAAAGAAAGAAACAATAAACAGCTTATCATAATGCCTTTTATCAAGCCTTATTTTCTGACCATTTTTGCAGCTGATCAAAGTTTATCAAATCTACAAGCTATGGTACTGCAATGATCTCTTAGAATTTTTTAATTGCTTGTACTTTAATTCCTACCAAGCTACTTTCAATAGGTTACCTTTAAATCATATTTACTAGAAAATAAATTCCAATAGCTGGGTGGGTTTTTTCCCCATGTAAGCATGTAAAGACATGCAGCCCAAGTTTCTTTCTGTACTCAGATTTTCCAGTTCTTTCATTGGCTTGGAACTCTACCTACTATGTCAACAAAGCCATCCAAGTAAGGTTAAACTATCTTTGAACATACCTGTACCAACTCAGTCCTCTGACAATATGCATTTTCTGCTGTATTCCAAATGCAGCTGAAAAATTAGTTTTATCATTTCTAATCTGCATAGGTCATTACATCTTAAGAGAGTACCTAAGGGAGAAAAAGGTCACTAAAAATGACACCTAAATGCTCTTATTGTGCTATGATTCTACATGCTGTTATGAGCTATTCAGAGGGGTTGCATGGATGGGCAAAACCCACAGACCATCTCAGTTTAATATGTTTGTATGAACAAACCTTTTCTGCCCATCAGATCATTAGAATTCAATAATCATATTTTTAAGGACTGTTATTTGAACCATGTGCCAAATTAACCATACTCTGTTTATGCAACTGGGATCTCACTATGAAATTATTTATTAATAATTAGCATTATTACAGGTGTCCATATACCTGTAAGCTCAGCGCCGCTACAATACAGAATCACAATTAAACATATTTATACAATACTAAATAAACCTCAGGGGCTATCACTGAGTTACCAGTTAAACAGTGATTCCATGGTCAGGGACTATTCTGAGAATAATGGAAAATAAATCAATATACAAGTGAACTCTTGCCTAAATGACAGAGGAAAACTTACATTTTTTATCACCAGTTTAAACCTCCTCTGTGCTGCCTAAAGTGAACAGAATTGGTGACAGGAGACTATTGAAGAACAATTGTATAATGAATCTCATATTCAGACAATATAATGAATTTTGTACAATGGCTCCTTTCCCTCTCATTAACTGTAAAGGATTCTCAACTAGAGCTACAGACTGGAAAGAAATAACTGCTTCTCATTGAAAAATCAAAATCAAATTGCACTGCTATGAGAAACAGGTATCAAGCTATGAGGACTAGCATATAATATGAAATATTATGACTAAGTATGTTAAAAGCTTACTAAAGTCTAAATAAAGAACAAGAGGCAATGCATGGACTGATGTATAGAATGACAAAAGCAACAATAATTTTCAAGGATAGAAAAGTATGATGATTGATCTCCTGTCTCCAATTTCTATTACTCAATACTTCTCACTCTTTTTCTGCATTTTGCATAATGCTGCTTACCTCCAAATAGAATAGTATAATGGGTGGGTCTATCTATATGTACCTACTAGGGCAGAGCTTTCCAAACTGTGTGTCGCGACACAAAAGTGTGTCGCCACACACAGTCTGGTGTGTCGCCACACAACCCGGAAGCGCTGATCATCATCAGCGCTTCCGGGTTTTCCCGCGGCGACACACCAACTGCAGCGCGCAAAACCCAAAAGCAGCAGCGCTTCCGGGTTTTTGCGCGCTGCCGCACTTCCGGGTTTTCCCGCAGCAACACACCAACGCCGGTTGGTGTGTCGCCATGGGAAAAATTTGGAAAGCCCTGTACTAGGGCTTAAAACCCATGGAAATACACTTTTTATTTTATTTTCAAGCAAAATGGTATGATCTACCACAGATGTGGCAAAGATGGACTAGAATTTATAGAATCCACTAAAGCAATAACAAAATATTCCTTGATTCAAAAGTTGTACAGGTTGTCCTCATTTAGCGACTGCTTTGGACAATGACCGTTTGCAGTTATGACAGTGATGAAAAAGTAACTTTGCGACCAATGCCCACATTTACAACCTTTGCAGGTCTCTAAAGCAAAGGAAAGCTGAAATAAGATTGTAAGCACAGTCGCGGTTTCACTTAGTGACTGCTTCGCTTAACAACCAAGTTGCCAGTCCCAAGTATGGTTGCTAAATTAGGACTACCTGTATTCAAAACAAAAAGAAGGGATTTGGGAAAGCTGTATATTTTTGACTGTTTTTTTTACAGAAATTTGCAAAATACTTTAATGGAAATATTAATATTCCATTTTATGTATGCTGTGACTAATATTTCACAGGATACAAAACTAATAGAGATCGCACTTACATGCCTAGCTGTATAGAAAAATCTGTATAATTCACACTTCTATATGTTCACTCAATATAAAAACAGAGAAGTCTTTTAGGATAAAGGTAGAATGAAGCAGTATTACATTGTATTTTTACAATATCATTGTATTAAGCAGTACCATCTGCATTCTATATTCTGCACTTGCACAGTGGATAATGCTTTGCTTCAGGTATAAAAATGCTTAAGCAGCACCAGGGCCGCAACTAAGGGGGCAAGCGGGGCATGTGCCCCGGGCGCCGCGCTGGGGGGATGCCAAGAAGACAAAATAACCCATGGGGGGGTGGAATCCATGTTTGCCCCGGGTTACACAGTTCCATCCCTGAGCAGCACTGCTGCTTAGAGCTGGACCACCAAAACCCATAGTTCTGCAGCCCAGACAGCATCCAAATTCAGTGCCACAGTGTTTTCAAAAAATCAGGGATTTAACCCTGTTCACCTACCCCACCCTTCCCCGTACACACTCAAAGGCCCTCTGGGAAGACAAAGATACTGGGTACATCCAGTTAAAAAACGGGAGAGAAAAAAAAGGTGCCTGTGATGAAGCTTAGCAAGAGGGCTAGAGTAAGAGAAAAAAATGGAAAAGAAGAAAATTCACACCTAAAGGGGCAATGAGGGTAAAGCTCAGGGCCCTCTCAAACCAGTAGTATCACTGTCACTGGCTATCATCTAATCCAGTGTTTCTCAGTCTTGGCAACCTTAAGATGTACTTCAACTCCCAGAATTCCCCAGCCAGCACAGCACAGCACAGCACAGCTGGCTGGGGAATTCTGGGAGTTGAAGTCCACACATCTTAAACTTGCCAAGGTTGAGAAACACTGATCTAATCAGTTGCCATTCAATAAAATCATCCCTATATTATCTATAGCGGAATTATGACATGAGCCAGATGTTCAAAATTCATCTGTCCTAGGCAAACAGCCACTCTGGAGGAAGACAAAATAAGCTCCATGCTGAATCATTTTCTGCAGCACATACAATTTCCCAGCACACTTTATGTGAACAGTTCAGCCAGAATCAGAACTGGCAGCCAGCATCAAACTTTCCCTTTTAATTCTTTTCAGAATACTAGACATCCAAGGAAAAAAATAAAGGAAGAAAGGGGAAAAGATTAGAATTGCATTTTCCAAGACAACTGGAAAACTGCAGCACAGTACACGAAGTGATATATTAGAAACAAGTCAAAATTAAGTGTATAAACTGGGCATGAGTTAATCAGTTACAAACACTTGCTTCTTATGCCCTGCTGCACTGACTTTGATCTACAATTGGCCTTGCTCAGCAATCTCATTTTCCCACAATCTGTACCTGCTAATACCAAAATTGGATTGTACGGTTCATGCTTCATCACACAGTCTCTCTTAATTAGTGCTTTAGTTTCATCTTTTTTCATGTGAAAGTAACTAACCCCATTATTTTTGCATAATGCATGTAAATTATTGGCATTTAGGGGTGCACATATTTAACATAGCTTTAAACATCTTGAGGAAACATATGCTTAACAAAATATGTAAAAACAATATAGGACCAGTAAGGGATAAACTAAAACTAAGTAGTAATAGATTGCTATCAAAAAAATCTTCTAGCAGCAATGAGTAGGATGCGAATAGATTCAGGGTTGTCCTCTACAAGTCCTATATTGAGAAAAGGCAAGAGCACTCTCTTCCTGAGCTTGACACATAACAAATACGTATACACTCTATCAGATGTAATAATTAACAAACTAACCATTGAGACAGAGTAAATACTCATTCGCATTCTTCACAAGAGCACTAATAATCCCAATCCTTACTGAGAGATTACCACTGTAAAACCTCCTTTCACAAAATTCAAGAGGAAAGAGCCTCAGCACTGTTCAAGATTTCCTAATTGGGTGTAATTCTTTGGCTCAAGAGGTATTCTTATTTTAAAGCAGGTGGTACTGGATAAGAAGTCAGAGGCTGCTGATACTGTGACTTGTAGAAAGCTCCCTCTGTTGTGAATTGCAGATCCTGGTTACAGCACGCACCACTGATCCTGAGCCTTGTATAATATGTTACTATATAGTATATACCATAGACCAGCCTTTCTCAACTTTTTGACCCTGGAGGAACCCTTGAAATATTTTTCAGGCCTTGGGGAACCCCTGCACATTCAGGCTGAAATATAGGCAAATATAGATACAAAATCATTATATTCGTTTCATGTGTAGGCCTGAATATATGCATTAACAGTGTTCTTAAACTAAAAATAATGAAACTTACCTATTTAATGTGAAGTTGCCCAAATTTGAAATAATTTTTTAAATAAATCGTGATCTCCCAGGGAACCCCTAGTGACCTCTCACAGAACCCTAGGATTCCATGGAACCCTGGTTGAGAAATCCTGCCATAGAGCAAACAAAAAACAAAAAGACGAAGGTCCGCAGGAATAATCTGTTCAAACCTGCAGTTTTACACACCTAAGTCACATCTGTCAAACTTATCTTTTATATGACTTCTCTAAATTTGATTCTACAACTTCCTTTTTTTTAATGAAACTTTATTAGATTTTCAAGATAAAAGGATAAAAGCTAACAAAAAGTAATGATTAAGACAGAAAGTAAAAAGAACAGAGTGGAAAAAAGAGAACAAAGTCAAAAATGCAGGAAAAGAGAAAGAAAGAAGAAAGAAAGAAAGAAAGAAAGAAAGAAAGAAAGAAAGAAAGAAAGAAAGAAAGAATTCCGACTTTCTTTGCAACAGATATAAATATAAATTTACATTAAACTCTTACTCTAAGTTTAAAACATAGCTTTCATTATTTCTATTGACCATTATTATTTCTAATCCATATATCGTAATTTGATTTTTTTCTGTTTCATGCAAAAAGTCCAAAGGGGGATTCTACAACTTCCTAAGACAATGTTTATTTTATGCCATCTGCTTGTATAACTAAGTCACTTTTCCACTTACTTCCAGATTACTACTGCTCTAGGTGCTAAAAGGAAAACCATCCCATGGTAGAGATTTCCAGCAATCATGGCTCTATCAACAATTCAATGTGCATCCATGGGTCAATACAATGGGGGTGGGGGAGGTCAGATTTGCCCAACTTGCACCAAGTTCTATGGACAAAAACTAAATATGTCCATTTACAGTATAAAAATGTGCATAGATTCCTATTACAAGAAATTGCTTCCTAGTTAAGAAAGCACTGTTATTCTGTCAACAAAGGTTAATTTTTCTCCATCTCATGGAAACATACAGGGTTTGTAATGAAACCATTCACACAATCATAGCTTAGTTTAAAGTCACCAAACTGATCATCCAATCCTGCCATTTGATTATCATCAAGGCCCATAGGATTGTTTCTATCTAAGAGTCCATGCTCAATGTAAATAACAACCTAGATGCACAGTCTGTGTGTTGTGCTATCCTTGATTTGGACACAGAAAATATGTGATTTTTATACTGAGAATTGTACTTAAAGCTATTACATAATATTTAGAGATATTTCAGCACCTAACATATCAAATGTCTGGAATTAACTGGAAAGTATTGCTTGGTGCACAACCTTTCTATTGACCATTGAAGATTCCATTGTAAAACACTGTCAAATGAGATGCTAGGTTAGAAGAATCAATACAAGTCAGAATATTTTAGCTCTGCAATGCAGCGTGAAAATTTTGTGTTTTTCTGCTATACATTTTTGGTCATGATGTTTCAATTAACAATAAGGTCACTTGTTCTGCTATTGCTATGTACTAGTATAAAAATTGCACAATAGAAAGAACATAACAAAGATACATCACAATGAAAATATGCCACAGAGATTCAAAAATGGGAAGAGAGGAAAGGAGAAAATAATTTCTTCCAGCAATCCTCTATGACTGCAAGTCTTCAAAACCTACCCAGTGAATTTAGGTTAACAAGCAGAAACCACCCACTCATCTCCCCAAATGATATTTAATTTAGTAGGATCCTTACCATGAAAAATCATTTAGTATTCTGTAAAATATAGCAAGGGTCCTATATCTCATTTTACACAATAGCCAAAATATCAATCCTTACTTACTTACCTTATCAAGAATATAATAACTACTAACTTCTAATACCTTAGTTACTATTATGTACTACAGTACATAAGGTAAAGGTTGCCCCCGCACATTTGTGCAGTCGTGTCCGACTCTAGGGGCTGGTGCTCATCTCTGTTTGTTAGCCAAAGAGCCAGCGTTGTCCGAAGACGCTTCCGCAGTCATGTGGCCAGCATGACGCACGCGGAATTCTGTTACCTACCCACCAAAGTGGTACCTATTAATCTACTTGCATTTGCATGCTTTCGAATTGCTAGGTTGGCAAGAGCTGGGGCTAGTGCAGGAGCTCACTCCCTCACGCAGGACTAGGGATTCGAACCTCCGAACTTGCAATCCTCCGATCGACAAGCCTGGCATCTTACCCACTGAGCCACCACGCCCCTTACTACAGTACATACTTGAAAACAAAACAAAAAATCATAGTTTTTAAAATTTAATGATAAAGGAAACAATTATTTATAAACTTTTATTCAATATTGAGGTCTGAGGCTCAAGTATATATAAAATCAAGATATCTTTTACTTCCCCAAAACTATATATCACTCTTCAGGTGGAGGCAAGCATCCATACTAATGAAGAATAGAACTCAGTGTACATCTACAGACTTTACTCACATGCTTGGTAGGTATTTTCTTTGACCTCTTGCACAAATCTCTTTATGTAAAAAAACACATCATAAGTAGTCCAGCTTCAGTTACCCATCAAAACCATTAGCTTCTGTGCCATATAAACAGAGCTAGTGGTGCCATCTTCTTAAACTGAGAGGTCATGCTAGTTGCCAGATGAAGCACCATTAATCTGTCGCTCTGCCACCTATTTGGAAAGTCTTTCAGACAATACAGTGGTGGTAAGGAAAGGATAATCAAGGAAAAGTAAATTAATGATGCTGAATAATTTCAGTACTTGTCGTTTTAGCTGCTACAGGCTTCTTTTTAAAGAAGCTATAAAGAAATGCATAGCTATCTCTCCATTGCACAAGAGAGGCCCATTTCCGTGAGTTACAAGCCTTAGCTGTGTTCTAGTGAAAAGAATTGCAAAATCCCACAGCTGCCAATCACATGAAGCTATAATCCCATGCTGTTCTGATGCATATTTATAAGCAAAAATAAAGAGCAAGCCCTAATAAAATACCTCCAATTATAATCATACTGCCAATTCAGATGGCACAACCCAAAGTACTGCATCCTTATAAAAGCAAATAACTGGTTACTGCTTATAAAAATGTTCAGCTCTAGAAAACATGCTGACACTAAATTAAATGAATACATTTTGGGACAAACTAAGTTCATCATAACTTTGGGAATTTAAACTAATTATATGGGTGATTGCTCAATAAACTTGATTAAATGAGCAGAGGCTTCATTTTTTTCCAGAGGATGAAACTCACTCCTTTAACCTCTGAAGCACTTAGTACGTGATCAGTTTCAGAAGGATTGGTTATATAAACCAACTTATGTTAGGTATTATTCACACTGTCTAGTCTAGGAATGGGAAGCTTGCAAATCTCCAGATGTAGCTAAACAACAACTCCCAGCAACATCAATCAGCATGACTAATGCTGGAGAGCGTGGCTGAAATCCAGTTTCCTCCTCTCTGATCTAGTCTGAAACACAGCAGGATCTGGACACTGAATACATGTAGCCTTTCTGCTGCTTCTCAATCCCATGTTCCACTGCTTCCTCTCACCAATTTCAGTGAGCAAACCCTGGATATACTGAACCCTGCGTGGGGAAGTGGGGCCAGATGAGAAAATCAAGGGAAGGACTCCAGTGAGGAACCCTGGTTGCCCTTTTTTGCTGCTGTACAATACACCAAAAGGTTATATCTAATGACAATATGTGCAGGATTTCTGTATATTCTGGAAGCCACATCATTCCGGAACATATAGAAAGCTGATTTTCATTGGCTCTCCCCTGCAGAACATCCTTATCAAACGCCTGGATGTTAGGGCAACGCTATCAGCACAATAATAAATAAGATTTTGATTAGGCTAGCTAGCAACAGACATTGATGAGATTAATGAGTGGCGGTGCAGATATGGGTTACAATGGGAATGAGTTGGCAGCAGTTACATATTCATATTGGCCACCCCATCCAAACCTCCTTTGATTTTGAAACTAATGAGCAAGACTCATTTGGCAAAACATCCTAAGGAGCCAGTTCTTAGGAGCCAGTTAAATTTGAAGAGGATTCTTAAAAAAAACAAATAAGCACATGAGGCAGCACATGCCTAATGAAAACAAAAGAAAGGTGAATTCAGTTTTTTAAAGATGAAAATTAAGAATATATAGTGATAGGACAGAAGAAGTGAGCCAAAGCGAATGCTTGATGAGTAAATGATGCAAGAAAAAAGTCATCTGAATCACTTCTTAGAAAAATATTGCAAAACAACCACCAAATTGTTTGGCAAAAGAGAAAAGAAAAAAAAAACTATATTAAAACTATTGTATTACAGCCAAACTAAATGAGAAATTGAGACATTTTGCAATTGGACCCTGATCTCCTATGTTTTGCTTTGTTTCAAACTTTCAAGCAGCCACAAATTGAGCATGTGTAAAATTAAATTAAATCCACCTCATAAATTGAACCACCATTCACCTACCTCAGGAGGCTGGCCCTTGAGGTAGGTGAATGGTGGAGATAAATGTGGAGAAATCTTAACCTTTCTCTCTAGTCTGTCTGAGCATCACCAACCCATTGCATTTAAAACATATAGACACCTAGAAAAGATCTACCATCTCCTCTAGTATGGCTGAACTGGACAGTCCAAATTGGTTTGCATATTGAATTCACATGCCGTTTATAGTTCTCCACAAATGCAGAAGATACCAAGGGGTAAATGTTTTCCATTTCACTAAACAACTTTATCCTATGAATATATCTTATACTTCCACGTTACTCATCTTGGATGTTTAGAATAAGTCCTCTAACACAAGGATAGGCAACATAATGCCCTAAGGTCACATACAAGACATTTGTACAGCTCCTGGAATCCATTCCAACCAGAACTGCTGAAAATGGGTAGCACAATTTCCTGTTATCTTGAATTGGGAAACATAGAAATTAGCATGTAAGTCTGAAAATAGATTTTCAGGGCCTGAAAAAGTTGTTCAGACAGAAAAATACACCAAGGAATCTGGGCAAGTATTTTTAATGGACCCCATTAGTTTACTGGGGCTGGGGTAGTCATCTCCTGTTGTGAAACATAAAGAGCAGGTGATGGGAAACACCTCTGCCTGAGCCACAGGAGAACAGCTGTTACTTAGAAAAGACTGGGCTGGGTTAGATAGATTGTCCTTGTTCCAGACTCTTATGTAGTTCCCTGTTGAGTGTTCATTCTATGGAAAACCTGCGCTTGCTTCTTATATAATCTGTTAAAGATAATTTGCCATTACAGTGATACAGTAGGGGTTTTTTTTGGTTTGTTTTGTTTTTTGCATCAGCATTTCCCATTCATTTCCCTTGCTGCCATTTGTTCACAAAGGGGACCAAAGAGATCAAATGAGATACATCTTACCAATGGTATATGTTACAGAATTACAAAATACTGGGTGGCCTAATTTAGTATATTCAGATCTGAACAATTATCAGGGAGATTCATTAGAAGTGTCTCCTATCCCAGGGTCCAATTCTCAGAGTTATTATTTCCTGGATTATTCTAGATTTATAGGGTTTAGCAAACAAGACATGCAAAAACAGAACACATAGTAATTAGCCTGTTTGGAGATGCAGTATTTTATTTAAGCAAACAGTATTATATCTATCCATCTGTCTCAAAGTAGGCAGTCTGAGGGCCTTTCCAGTTGATCGATTTTAGCACAAAAATACCATTGCCATTAGCCTCTCCATGGAATCCAACCAAAATGCTCTTCCTGAAAATAGTACACCTGTTGCTCAGTTTTTGCAGATACAGTCTAGAGATTGTTGTATCAGCAGGATACTTTTTCCAACACTCATCCTGTAATTTTTCTGTTTAAAAATAGCCATTTTCCCCCAAATGGGTTCTCTTGCAATTGTGAATGCTCTGTGGAATATGACCACTGCATAAACGTTATTTGTGCCATTAGTTGTCCAGGAACAAGTAACAACTCTCCAAGCAGCAGGGGTGAATCTTTATCATACTGTAGTTAAAAGTGATTGCTTTTTTAAATACCTTTAAAAATACTTTAAGCACTAGAGTAGGGTTTCTCAACCAGGACTCTATGGAACCCTAGGGCTCCGTGAGAGGTCACTAGGGGTTCCCTGGGAGATCATGATTTATTTAAAAAATTGTAATTCAGGCAACTTCACATTAAAGAGGTAAGTTTCATTCTTTATTTTTAGTTTAAGAATACCGTTAATGCATATATACAGGCCTACACAAGAAACAAACATAATGTTTTTGTAACTTCTGGCCTATATTTGAGCCTGAATGTGCAGGGGTTCCCCAAGGCCTGAAAAATATTTCAAGTGTTCCTCCGGGGTCAAAAGGTTGAGGAAGGCTGCACTAGAGTGTTCTAGTCTTACAGAGGAGTGTGAAAGAGATTCACAGAGATTACTAAAACAATGAAACTTTTCCAACATGAGTGGTGCTGGACATATGGTGTGTCTTGTGATTCCCAACTTAAGTTCATCATTAAAGTCCCATTTAGTCAAAGCCAATTCACACTGTGAGTTCATACAATTGAGAAATAATTATTTGACTCAACCTTGAGTTATAAAATTTGACATTCCTGCATTTTATACCAATTCTTTGTGTCTTTCATCTTATTGTTTTCTACTTCCTATAATAACACCAGTACTATTACAATAGGGAACCCTATCCCATGATCCTACAACATGCCATGTTTCCAGAAAAGCTGGAGGGGAGGGAATCTTCTAGAATATTTTTTTCAAATCCAAAGCCCAGCCTCAGAACATTTCCTGAAACAGGATTAGTTTGGAACTGCTTAAGTTTAAAAAAGAATACAGCTTGCTAAATTCTGGCTTTAAAAATACTGTCTTATTGGACAAGGTGGTGCAGCTTGGAAAGAATCCAAAGGAATGAACCCGCTTAAGAGCAGAGCTACAGTAAATAAACTTGGATGAGGCCTGCCTGGCAGAATTTGTGGTTTATTTATAAAATTTGTACACTACCCTTCAGGATAGTGTTACAAATCAATAAAACACATACAAAAAAATACCAAACTATAGCATCTCAAGATTAAAAGGAGAGACAGAAGAAAACCTGACAATAAAAGGTAAAGGTTCCCCCCGCACATTTGTGCAGTCCTGTCCAACTCTAGGGGCCAGTGATCATCTCCGTTTGTTAGCCAAAGAGCCAGCGTTGTCCGAAGACGCTTCCACGGTCATGTGGCCGCATGACGCGCGTGGAACGCTGTTACCTACCCACCGAAGTGGTACCTATTAATCTCCTTGCATTTGCATGCTTTTGAATTGCTAGGTTAGCAAGAGCTGGGACGAGTGAGGGAGCTCACTCTGTCACAAGGGGCTAGGGATTCGAACCTCCGAACTTGTGATCTTCCGATCGACAAGCCTGGCGTCTTACCTGCTGAGCCACCACGCCCCTTACAACCTGACAATAAGAGCAGGCAAAAAGCAATTCCTTTCAATAGGACTTCAAAAATGCTAGGAATGAATGTATGCATATATATAATTTGATCTCATGTTTGTCTGGCAAATGCATATTATTATGAGGTGCTAGTCAAGCTTCCTAAGATTCCACTAACAAGGCACCTCTCTCAAAAACTAAAGTAAAGCCATATAGAAAAGCTTAGGCAAAGAACTTTCCAATACAAAGTACTGGAAGATATAGTACTGTGTATTGACTTTTATGCATTCTAGTCCCAATAAAGTCTCAGATCCAAACAGTGGTGGTGGTGGTGGTGTTGCTTAACAATATAAGGTTTTTGATTACAGGGGTAAAATAAAGTACACTTGAGCAAATGAAATTGACTTCCCTTTCCTATTCAGTAACTATAGCCTGCTTTAAATAGTGAGAATTCAGGGGCATGCCTTTTAGTGAGAATATGATTTCAGCAAAGATTAAAATCACATCCCCATCAATTAAACCTGTAGCTTTACTACAGGATGTTCCCAGGACTACTTAATCCACTTTTATTAGTTTTAACTAGAATCAAAGTTTGTAGGTTTTGACCATGGTTCAAAAACTATAGAGCCCTAACTGGCAGCTAATTTCTAAAAGATGCCCCACTCTGAGTTGAGCAAGAGCTATAACTGAGGCTTTTTCCACTAACGCCTGCACATGATTTGACCCTTTAACAGACCTTCCCAGTTAAGTAGCAAAAGAAACCACACCAGGGATCTTTTCTTGTTTGATTCATACTGAATGTTGTGCAAGTCAAGAGACAGGATAACTGTCTACAAACTGGGTGCAATCGCATCTTTCTTTCTGGCATCAATTAAAGATAGCACCACCCCCACCACCCCAATAAACAAGACATGTGCCACTCACGTTATAATGTGAAAACCCTGCATATCCTAAATGATTAAAAAGGAGCCATATTTTCATATCTCCTTATTGAGCAAACTGTCCCCATACCAACTGCTGGGTGAAACGTAAATTGGGATTGACTGGTAGTTCTCTAGGAGATTTGCAATAGATTAGCAAGGGTTTCTAATCCCAGCAGAGACACATATGTTTGTAGGTTTTCAAGGTTCCATTTTTTGTTCCAAACGCATATTCCTGGGTTAAACGTGTGCTTGGTGCCTCATGATTTCATACTTGTTTTCCAAAACCGGTATTTGCATTTGCTACCAATCACTGGACCTTGAGATTCTAATGAAAAATAAACTAGAACCCAGAAGACTAATATAGTTAGCCGAGAAGAGGGAAGAAAGGCATTCAGCTAATATTCTGTTCTTATCTATCCATATGATAGAATCCCTGAGAAACTTGCCTTTTTCCTTTAGAGACACCCATCAGCAAACAAGTGGGTGCAGGCAGAAGCTCCAGTTCCAAACCTCTTTCCATCATTACTGGAATCATACATTATTCTTCATAAAAGAGACGTCCAGCCATGCGAGGAGACAGCAGCTATAAAAAGTCCTGATAGTTTATAGTAGGGCACAGTTTACCCTAGCAGCTGCTTCATTACATCGGAGGAGGAGATTTGATACATATAGCAAAATAATCTGCTCTAAAGCTAATATATGCAAATGTCACCATCCCAAGATCAGCTGCATTTACTGAAAACAGTGAGTTACATGAGGGCAACTCACTAGGTAGGCCTAGGCTGAGCAAGCAGAGAACTATTAGCTGACATCTTAATATACACAGTGGTGCTCACCTACCCAACTCTATATGGCTCAATCCTTTTTTCTTTCTCCTCTGAATGACTGTGCACAGAACTGCACTGCTCAGTCTTACAGTAAATAAAGCAGATCAGACATTAAAATTATGTTTTAACTTTGTTTTGAATGTTCTGAACTGCATTCTGCTGAAATGCCTTTCCTTGATATACAGAAGGCTAAAGCATACACAACACTGCCAGTTCATTTCTTAATTTATTGCCTGAAAGAAAAAGCTGGAATTCAGCACCCATGCTAGGCAAGATTTCTTGCCCATTTAAAAGCATGTAACTCATATCTTGTATCTAAATGAGGCACCAGGAAACAGACTGATTAATTTCTTAATAATGAAATCAAAATTATTTACTATAGAAAATATCTTTTTTACAATTTGGAGCAGAAACCTAGAACAGAAAAGGTGGGTCATGTACCCAAAGTGACGTATTCCATCAGTATTTTTCATGTGGAACATCCTTCTTATATTCTATTCCAGTAGCATATGACACCTTGAATTACATATCTTAAAATTCATTAATTTATTTATTTGCTAATATCAGTTGCTGAAACTGTTGTTCTCTGGAATTCAGCCCCCTCATCCACGTTTCTAAGTATTTGATTTCTGAATGAGGGCTGAATACAGTTTGGAGCATAGTACCAAGACTTTCACAAAAATTTCTTCCCTGGATGAGAGAGAAATGGGTGGGTTCAAGCTCAAAGTTTACCATGGTAACGTAATTTAATCACTGCACTAAGCCATTCATTAAACATGGTTTGTTGAATTAATCACGATTGGCTGGGTTCACACAATATATTACCAAAACTAAACAAACCATATTATGTCTTAGTACAATCTCTGCATACGGATCATATCTTCTCATAACATTAAATCATGGTATAATGTTGACACTGTGCAACACTGAGCACTGAGGAAAATTATTCTTTCTGAATAAATCTTTTTCAAACAAACACTATCTGCAGCCCTCAGCAGTATACAGTAATAGAGGAACTGGCCTCTTATATTAGACTGGGCTTATATTACCTGGGCTGCAAACATGTGGACAGCTGACATTTTCTGTATCTCTTTGCTACCATTTAATGGCCGTCCAGATTTCTGTAGCCTGGATACGGTAGCCCAATTCTTACAGTGACCTTTTTTTTTCCTTTTGTGATATGTTGGTGGGTATGGAAGAGCATTCATTTATTTCATCTACTTCCACACCAGGGCACTTCTAATTTCTAGTTATTGCTCTTTGTCCTCATGAGGTTTAGAAACTTGCCATCATATTGTGTCCTCCAAGCCAGACACCAAGTCGTTTTTCACATTTCAGACTCCTTCATGGAAGCTGTTCACATCCCTAATTTTAAAAACCTGGATTCCTAATCTCTGGCTTTGAGCCCACTTTGCAAGACCTGATTCCCAAATGAATGGCAGCCTGGCTGCCTTTCTTCTTTGAGAGCTACACAACCAAGAAGAAACCTCTTAATAAATAAAAGGAAGGGTTCCCAGTCATTCTGGTGCCATTAACCTCTTCTACTGTTCAGATCCCAAAGTTATGAATAAGAATTCCAGAACTGGAAGGGATCCCAAGAGGACACCGAGACCAACCCAGTTCCAGAACACTATTCCATCACTTGAAAACAGAGTCTGTTTTATCAGACCGGTTTTAAAAGAAGGCACTGAAAACATACATGATTAAAAACATATGGTCAAAGCAGAGTCCTATTTCCCAACCCCACAGATGTTTTGCCATATCCTCTTCTTTTTGTGTAATCCTCTGGCTTATAATTAGTCTCAACAATATTGCATGAATTTATATGCCTTACAGCATAAATAGGGTTATGGTCATTACCCTATCATCTCAAACAGGCCTAACAAGAACAAATCCATTGGAGGCAATTATATTTTTATGGTGAAACAAACAACATCTAATAAGAAGCAGTTCAGAAGCCCGGTGAGCCGAGAACACCGATGAGGTATTAATGCGGCAGCCAAAGGGTTTTAAGCTTCCAAAACTGGAAAGGGAGTGAACTGTCAGGCTACATCAAATTACCCTCCATATGGGAACGTACATAGGTCCTTTCTCAAGTATCTTTTACAACCTGACTCCCAGGTTTTGGTTATTTTATTTAAACATACACACATAAATATAAAGCTACAACTGTTTTAGTACTAACTAAAATGGTGCCCAGGGAGAATTCAGTGTCAAATATATACAACTTCGCAAACTGTCAATGGCTAAAGCTTCCAAGATGGTATTCCAAAGCACTCTATACTTTTGTAAAACAGTTTCAAGGGTTTCTTTTACTTGTTGCAAGGAGCAGCCAATAAGCACCAACATTAACAAACACTACACCATAATCCCATACATTTTAAGGGAAGGCAGAACAATTTTCATCAGAAACAACATCTGACTTAATTGGGAAGCAAGATTACCTTCACAAAAATTGAGCAGTTCTTTAGCAAATTCATGCACAGAAATGTACACAAGTTTTTTTTCCACCACACAGAAACCTGGCCAACCAATTCAAACTCTTTCATTAGCTTTTCAAATATGGCAGAATTATAAGCTGTGATGTACAGCATCATCTTAAAATGCAGGGCCTGAGCGAGCCCGTTGATAATATTATAGCAGTATTAAAGGTGTCCAGAAGGAGGATGCCATGCTGACATCAAAATGACACATGTGTCATAACATCATCATACAAATAATGTGAATCGTGTGCTCACATCACAGTGCAAAATGAATTATGTGAGTACATAATTCATGACATACACAACATCACTTGTTCCCTCCTATACCACCCCCAACTCTGAACACCCACAAGGAGCACCTATTCATACACATGTCTATTTTGTCCTTTTTGTTAGATAGAAAGGTTTGGAGTTCATGGACAAATTTAAAATTTTGAAGATGAAGTTCTAATGAACTTCATATGAAGTTCTAATGAACTTCATAGCCTAGCATTTCAGGCCACTATGAAAGTAAAGCAAACAAAATAAATCAAAGCCAATCAGAGCAGCTCATGTATGGTAGCAGAAGATACTTATTCACTATAGCCTACATGGTACAATAGTAGTTACTGATACCATGTGCCTATCCCCAAAGTAGGTCAAAGTTCACAAAGGCTTCATTTCCATATAGCACTAAACCCATATTGTGGGTTATTGGATTCTGATTTAGTGTAAATCTAACCAGTGTGGTGTGAAAATAATTGTTCATGGTTATTGTGTTGCAACAAATTAAGCCAACTATGTATCTTAGAACAGTGTGAAAATCAGGTCATAAAAGATTTCCTGCCTGGTTCCCTGGAACTATTCTATTCAACCATTCAACCAGATGGCCATTACTGTGGTCATATAAGTATGTTCTAAGCAACACTACAGTATGCACGACTTAGACTGCTATCCAAAAACACGAACGCATTACTTGAAGAGTCACTCCCATCTACATTTCATAAATATACCCCATTATTAACAATAACACACTAACAATAATTATCTTTGTTCCCTAGAAAATAATCCAAAATTGCACGATGGCCAATTAAGTCCCATCTTGCAGTCAGAACAAGTAATACTATGCCATTATTGGCTTGTCTAATTTATCACAGAGACCTACCATTTCCTAGCAGCATGTCACATTTTTGATGGTATGTGCATAATTCCCATTACAACTTAGATGTGAAATCAGTGATGCTGGTTTCCTTAGAAATCTTTGTAATTTTGAATACTATATGTTGAAGTATGATTATGTCAGCCAGTTATGAGCCTGAAACTGTCTTAAAAGGAATATACATATAGGTACAATACACCATCTGGCAAATCTCCCAGCTGGAATCCAGAGTTAGCAACCCGTATCTCGTAGAATATCAATTGCTGGGGAACATGAGTTAGAGAATACTATGGTACTCCTGTCCTGCTTTTTGGTACTCACAGACATTTGTTTGGCCATTGTGGGAACAGAACCCTATTTTGCACAGAAGTACTTGTTACATTAGACAATCCTCTGCCAAGTTAAAAGCTTTGCCAACAGCCTTTCTAAGCAATCTGTGAAAATATTATATTCCATAATGCAGATGATGAGACTGGCTCAGTGGTGCTACAGGACCATATTATATTGACACCACTCAATTTTGCTTGCACAATTGTGCACATTCTAGAACAAAATTGTGTGAGCAGAGTAGTGCTGATACTAATTTAAGAAAAATCCAACCAAAGTAAAAATGCATGTATTTTAATTAGATTATGAGCTATAGTACTTAATGTAAGTTTAAACAGGAAGATCTCACCACACTCCCTTAGCTCAGTGGAGTGGTCAGTCAGAACTTAATCATACATAAATATTGCAGTCTTCCAACAGAAGCTTAGAAAGAGTGAATGTATCACTTGTGCATATTAATCTCTGTATGTGCATGTCTGAATGCATTTCTGTTGACTATATTGATGTCATGACCACAAGAAGGCAAGATGTGCAATCCAGGAAGAAGTACCCACTTAAAAAAAGAAGCAGCTGGCTGCACAGCACCATATGTGTATTACATGTATGTATGACAACTGATAACAGGGCAAAACAATTCTCTGATTGCCCCTTTGCACACCAGGGCCCATTTTCGTTGGAATACAAATTGCTGCCTTATAAAATCAGATCAATTGTCTTCTAAGCTAAATGGCAACGGGATCTCCAACGTTTCAAATAAAAGTCTTTCCTGCACCTAACCTGAGATGCCAGCACTGAACACATGCTCTACCACTTACTCTTTCCCTAAGCTGCTTCCTAGCTGACTGGGAACCCTTGGAGGGGGGGGGAGGGGTCGTTGTCCCCGAGCATCTGAAGCAGGATGGAGCAACAGTCTGACTCAGGATAAGGCAGTCTATCTTCCTGTGCAGGAGGGGAAGTTACTCACTGCCACGGGCTGAAATGAGCCTTTAGCAGCTTCAAACCAAAAGGTCCTACATGGGGAGGGGGGTGGGGGAGAAGGGAATCCTTCATGCCCGTTTGGAACTCACTATGCATCGTGGAAAAACGGCCCCACCACAAAGTAGAAGAGGAGGTGGCATGGCACAGGCCTTCTACACGCTGGAGAACATCTGTGAGGTTTGCCCCTCTGCTTGGCATCCTTGGGAAAACAACCCACCAGTCATAACCACGAGAAGGTATTCTGGTTTTTAACCTGAAGTACCTCCCAGCATGCCTTGTACAGCCTCCCACCACAGCTCTCCCCGCACCCGCTCCGCACTGGGGAGCGCCCACGCGCCATCTCTCCTCACCAGGAGATCCTTCCACCCAGCCAAGCTTCCAAGGAATCCCGTCCCGCCCCTCACGCTCAACCGCGAGTCCCACCAAACAGGCTTCAGCCCCCTCCGCAAATCTTTAGCACTTCCGAGCGCGGCCAGACGCATTCCCACAAAAACCCTACTCCGCAAGGGATGCCTGCTCTGCTGCAGCTGACGGAACCGCCCCGAGTATTTCCCAACCAGCGTCTAGAAATGGCCAAGAACAGCCACGCACAGACTCGGCAGGGGCGCCCCACACCAACGGCAGGGAGCAAACTTCTCAAGACTTCAACTGAGAGCCAGGCACCCGACCCCCGCAGGGGAAGGACGCCCCCCGCCGCCCCCGCGAGGGGCTCTCCTCCACGAGGTTTGGAAGCAATATTGGTATACCCAAGGCTCACCCCTGGTCGCTCCACTAGGGCCAGCCAAAGGTGAGCCCGCCAGTGACTGATCTGCCCCCCCCCCCCACGCCTCTCACCTCAATTAGCTGGACATAGCTGGCCGGGAACCAGCCCCTCAGCCCTTCGGCCGTCTCCCCTTCCCACCAACCGCCGTCGGGCCCCGCCTGGAGGACGGTGAGCAGCTCCCCCGCAGCGAAGCGCAGCCCGTGTCGATGTCGCTCCCCGGAGAAGGGGTAGAGGGTTCTGCAGCGCGCCCCCAGCACAGGCACCACCCGCTCCTGCCCGGGCGGTGGCATCACACAGCAGCCCAGCGACTTGCCCAAGAAACTCGGCTCTAGCCGCCACAGGTGCCGAGCTGATCGCCTCTGGCTGCCGGGAGTCTGCCCGCTTCCCTCTCGCCTCTCCCCAGTCAGCCCAACTGGCGGATTGGCCGCCTCGCTTCCCCGCGCCGCCCCCTGGGACAGGCGGACCGCGGCTCCGCGCCCGCCCTCATACACTCACCCACACACACCGGAGCCAAAGCGGGCCCTCCCCTCTGCGTTCGGCTGAGATTGCAGACCTGGGGTGGGGGGGGGGGGGGAGGCGAGGAGGAAGGGGGAGACATGCGGCGGATCAGGAGCGCCTTCTCACCCCCGCAAGTTTCACCTCCCCGCCCCCCGAAGCAGAAAGAGGCTTACATTTCATCAAAAGGAACCTGGCGTCGGACTCAACCTAAGTCGCTCTAGAGGCAACCTATGCAACAACGTGGTTTTAAGCAACGTGTGTGAATTCAGCTAACACGTGTTTGGTACAGGTGCGCCGTCGGGAGGCGGGCAAAGCCTGGTGCCTATCAATTCAGTTCAGTTATTTTTTGTCAGCCATACGCTGTAGCAAAAAAGCAAAATTATCCTCCCTTCCCTTCAAATTGGTTAATTAAAGTAGAGTCAGCATAGGCAAGCGATAAAGCCATTGGCTGCCCTCATCCAACAGCGAGACACCTGTATAAAATTGTTCTATTCTACCAGAAAGAAAAGCTAAAATATCATTAAAACATACAAAGATGTCATCCTAGCCTGTCAGTGGCTAAGAAATGCTGGACAAATCACCACCACCACCACAGCAAGTGGAAGTTGTTGATTATATGATGGATAATGTATTTGTTTAGAGACAGATCATTTATTTAGTTAGGGAGAGATCATCATGGAGAAAATCTATTTTATACAGGTGTCTTGCTGTTGAATGAGGGCAGCCAATGGCTTTATCGCTCGCCTATGCTGACTCTACTTTAGAGAAAAGCTAAGAGTCGACTTTGACTTGATAGCATGTAATCAATCAATCAATGTATTTATTTAAATAATTTATATGGCCGTCCATCTCACAACAGTGACAGTTTTCATTGGTCCACACTAGAGATTCTGCATGTGGCATTTATTGGCCCATGGCAAAAAAAAAAAAAAAAAAAGCTATTAACACTGAAATGCAAAATATATCTCTACATCTTATCGTTACAAATATAGTTATTATATTCACAATATACATAGCTTTGGTTGTGTCTACAATGCAACTGAAGATGATAAATTGTTGACTGACAGGTTTACTAGTTTGTTTTGGAGCAACCATATTTGCCAGTATCCCGTCCATGATCAAAGTTAACACAGATGAGAAAGGTGAAGATTTGCTTCCCCTTACCTCTGTTTGTCTCCAGATGTCCTCCCATGCAAGGGGAATAAAAAAACACAGAGGAAAAAGAATGATGGGACTAGAAGAGCATCATTTTGCAGCTGTTCTAGTCTCCCAACTCTATGACAGGAAGGTAGAAAGAAGAGTTAACTTACTTAGACGTTTTGGAGCCCCAGTTGGTGTTCTTATTTTTATTTATTTATTTAATATTTATTTATTTTTATCCCGCCTTTATTATTTTTATAAATAACTCAAGGCGGCGAACATACCTAATACTCCTTCCTCCTCCTATTTTCCCCACAGCAGCAACCCTGTGAGGTGAGTTGGGCTGAGAGAGAGAGAGTGACTGGCCCAAGGTCACCCAGCCAGTTTTCATGCCTAAGGCGGGACTAGAACTCTCAGTCTCCTGATTTGCTATTGGCTCCTTCCTAGGGCAGAGAGAGAGAGTGACTGGCCCAAGGTCACCCAGCTGGCTTTCATACCTAAGGCGGGACTAGAACTCTCAGTCTCCTGATTTGCTATTGGCTCCTTCCTAGGGCAGATAGAGAGAGTGACTGGCCCAAGGTCACCCAGCCGGCTTTTATGCCTAAGGCGGGACTAGAACTCTCAGTCTCCTGGTTTCTAGTCCAGCACCTTAACCACTAGGCCAAACTAAGGTACATTTATCACAAGACATATTGAGAAAAAAACTTGGTTATGGCACTCCAGCTTAATCACAGCTTGACCCAAGGTCCAAAACCAGACAATATATGAGGTGTGAACACAGTCTTGTTCATATGTATGTATATGTATATATTAAATTACATTTTTGGAAGAAAAAAAAATGGGGAGTTGAGCCAGCATTGATGACATTGTGAGACCACCTTCTATGACCACTGAATTTTACTAATTTGTCGGGACGGCAGAGGATGAGATGGTTAGATAGCATCACTGATGTAATGAACATGAATTTGAGTAAACTCCGAGAGACAGTGGAGGACAGGAAGGCCTGGCGTGCTATGGTCCATGAGGTCACAAAGAGTCGGACACGACTAAACGACTGAACAACAACAAAAAATACCTAACTCAGTGCTGTAGTATACTTGTGTATAGTCACAATCACTCTGATGGCATCCAAGCCACCCCAATTACCAATGGGTAATTAAGGCTAGAAATTAAGCCTGAAGCTTAGTAGGATCTGGGCTGTCAATAGGTAAGATCTGGGGCCCTCAGAAGGAAGGATGTTTTAAGTTAGAAGTTCTCAAACTGTGAGTTGCGTGCTTTTAGAGGGAGATTCCTTTTTTTTTTAGCTGATCAGATTTTACCAGGCAAAGCCAGAGCCCTGTCCACACTTGCTGCCATTCAGTAGGACAAAGCGAGGGGCAAAGTCTGGAGTGAGTTGTGTTAGTTCAAACAAAGTGGGAGCCCTGTCAAAACTTGGTCTTGCTTTGCTTGGAGTGGCCAGGAATAAACCTTAGAGCAGAGCTTTCCAAACTGTGTGTCGCGACACATTTCTGTGTCGCGGCAAGGGCCCAGGTGTGTCGCAGGGGAACCCGGAAGAGGAGGCCATGCACCACGTGGAGCCCTGCCCATCCCATGCCGTGCGGACAGGTCCCTGCTCTGAACCCAGCTCTTGCCGCAGAAGCCAGGTAAGCTTCTTACCTTCTTAAGCTGGGGGGGAGTGTGCAGGGACGCCACTAGGCTGCCGCACTGGGGGTGGGGTGGGGGGTGCAGGGACCGCAAAGCACGGCGGCCACAGACATGGCTTTTCCCTCCCAAGAAGTGCCAGCGGCAGCCGAGAAAGGGACGGGGAGGCGGCTCCGCTGCCCTCCTTGCAAGGCCCCGGCGCCATCTGCGTCTCTGGCTCCCCCTTCCCCTTCCCCTTGGTGGCGGCCCCAGCCAGGCAGGACTGGGAGGGCGGACAGGCGGCGCTCTCTGCCTCCGTGGCCTGGCCTGGCCTGGCTGGGGCCGAGCCGAGGGAGCCTGCCGGCGGCTCCGGCCCGACGAGAGGGCTCCTGGCACTCCGGGGAGACCCAGCGCGGGCGGCGGGGATGGGGCAGAAGGAGAGGAGCCGCCGGCGGGAGTGCGGCACGGGCGGACAGGCGGTGCTCTCTGCCTCCGTGGCCTGGCCTGGCTCGCCGCAGAAGATGGTGGCAGTCTGATGCGCGGCCCGCAACCCACGAGAGCTGAGCTGGGGCCGAGCCGAGGGAGCCTGCCGGCAGCTCCGGCCCAATGAGAGGGCTCCCGACACTCCGGGGAGACCCAGCGCGGGTGGCGGGGATGGGGCAGAAGGAGAGGAGCCGCCGGCGGGAGCGCAGCACTCGGAGCGCCTCGCCGGCGCCTGCCCGCCTTCCACCGGAGAAGGTAAGACGCCGCGCTGGTGGGCGGCTGAGAGGCAGGCGGGGGGGCAGGAGGTCGCCTGCAGAGGGCTCGTCTGACTGTCCTTCCCGGAGCTGCTGGGCTGGAGCGGTGGGGGACTCGGCATCGCTCCTTCCAGTGGGCGCTCCAAGCCATCGAACAAGGATCGATCAGGCCCGGGGGCAGGGCTGGCCGAGGGGCTTGGGGGGAAGATAGGTCCCTGTTGCCTGAGACATCCTCACGCATCCTCCCCCCCTCCCCCCACAATATGGCAGCAATAACAGGCAGTGCCCGAAAGAGAAGAAAAGCCCCAAGAAAGAGCGGGGATCCTGCACTTTCCACTCTCCAGAAGAGCGTCCCACACTTGGATCCATTTCTGCCAGAGCCTTCGTGGCAGGTGGTGGTCGCTGTGGTTATTGCTGCCATATTGCGGGGCAAGGGGGGAGGATGCGTGAGGATGTCCCAGGCAACAGGGACCCGTCTTTCCCCCCCGCCCCTCAGCCAGCCCTGCCCCCGGGCCTGATCGATCCTTGATCGATGGCTGAATAGCTGGGTTTGGAGCGCCCGCTGGAAGGAGCGATGCCGAGTCCCCCACCGCTCCATCTGGCCCCAGCAGCTCCAGGAAAGATGGTCGGACGACCCCCTGCCTGCCCGCCTGCCTCTCAGCTGCCTGCCCGCCCGCCGGCGTGGTGTCTTACCTTCTCTGACGAAGCACGGTGGAAGCCGGGCAGGCGCCGGTGAGGCGCTCCTCATGCCGCGCCCCCACCGGCGGCTCCTCCTTCTGCTTCTGCCCCATCCCCGCCGCCCGCACTGGGTCTCCCCGGAGCGCCGGGAGGCCTCTTGGGCTGGAGCCGCCGGCAGGCTCCCTCAGCTCGGCCGCAGCTCAGCACTTGCGGGCCGCGCATCAGACCACCGCCATCTTCCGCTTGTAGGCAACAGGAGGAAGCAGCGAGCCAGGCCAGGCCACAGAGGTGGAGAGCGCCACCTGTCCGCCCAGTCCTGCCTCTGCCTAGCTGTGGCCACCGCCAAGGGGAAGGGGAGATGCGGACGGCGCGGGGGCCTTGCGAGGTGGGCAGCGGAGCCGCCTCCCCATCCCTTTCTCAGCTGCCAGGCTGCTGGCACTTCTCGGAAAGGAAAAGCCATGTCTCTGGCCGCCACACTACGTGGTCCCTGCACCCCCCATCCACCCCCAGCGCGGTGGCCTAGTGGCGTCCCTGCACCCTCCCCCCCAGTTGCAGCCCTACCTGGCTGCTAACTTACCTGGCTTCTGCGGCGAGAGCTGAAGGGCTGGGTTCAGAGCAGGGACCTGTCAACGCGGCAAGGGATGGGCAGGGCTCCACGTGGTGCATGGCCTCCTCTTCCGGGTTCCCCTGCGACACACCTGGGCCCTTGCCGCGACACAGAAATGTGTTGCGACACAGAGTTTGGAAAGCTCTGATCTACAATTACATACAATACAATACATGCAGTACAAGACTGGGGGGGAGGGGGGGATTTGGAGCCAGGAGCCAATCACGTGGGCCAGGGGCGGGGTTTGGAGCTGGGAGCCAATCATGTGGACCGGGGGCGGGATTTGGAGCTGGGAGCCAATCACGTCGGCCAGGGGCGGGGTTTGGAGCCGGGAGCCAATCACATGGGCCAGGGGCGGGGTTTGGAGCTGGGAGCCAATCACGTGGGCCGGGGGCAGGGACTCCTCATTAGTGTGTCACGAAATTATGCATGGCTAAAAGGCGTGTCACCAACATGAAAAGTTTGGAAAGCCCTGCCTTAGAGTGAGTTCTAAGAGATGGCTAAACCCAAGCATCTAAGCCATAGCTTTCCAAACTGTGTGTTGCGACACTTTAGTGTGTCGCAACACACAGTTTGGTGTGTCGCAAAACAACCCGGGAGCAGCGGCGGGGGCGTGCACAGTGGGGGCGCGGGGGCGCGTGCGGTGGCGCTGGTGTGCATGGCGGCAGCGACGACAGCATCGGCGCGCCATCAGCGCTTCCGCATTTTAGTGGAGGCCGCTGCTGCCGCCACCGTGCACACCGCCGCCACACGCCCCCCGTGCCACCGCCGTGCACGCCCCCGCCCCCGCGTGCGCCCCCGCGCCGCCACCACTGCCGCCGTTGGTGTGTCGCCAATGGCGGCAGTTTGGAAAGCACTGGTGTAAGCCATCTGTCAAAACCATCCACCAGTCACAGCAGTGATGTAACTGACAGATGGTTTTCCATTCGCTGGTGATTTCCAGCATGGCATATAGTAGTACGTCTGTGCCTCTGTAGAAGTGCATGTGTATGTTTTAGTGAAGTTCAGTATTAAATTTTTCATCCTTCTAAATGGAAAAAAATAGTAAGAAAAAGGCTAAATATGACCAATCTACAGGCAATGGCACAGCGCAGATGAACGCCAAGAAAGTATGATGAAATTTATATATCTTTTAGTAAATGTTAAGCTTACTTCTTGCTCATCCCAAATGAAATGATTAGTTTTATTCATGGGGTTTTCACAAATTTATTGATCATTTTAGTAAAGTCATGGTGCTGTAAAGTTTGAGAATCCCGTTTTAAGTCAATCGTGAAATCTTGGTGGAATTTGTCTTTGTGCAAAAGCTATACTATTCCAACACTATTACTAAAACAGCACATTACAGAATATGATATTATGCCAATGTTGCTGTAATATTATGAAAGCATTGTAGGCAGATATGCCAAAGCAAATGTTTTAGATCAGTGAATAAGAGAGAGAGATGAGGCAGGTCAGAACATTTCTTTTATAAAGACATACTTTTGTTTCCCTAACAAAGTTTTCTACTAGGTATACTAGGTATTCCCCACCGCCCCACCAATGAGCTGCTTGATTTAGCCCTGTAAGAGTCAAGTTACTATTCATGAGAAGCTTAAAATGAAAATATTGGTGTGATTTTGCTTTGAAGCTTTATAATAATGATAGGCTTTTATCACTCTGAATTAGGTAGATTGAACTGATGAAATGCATAGCTAAATTGTAAGGAGATGGGGAATCAATTTCTGTATTCCTGATATTGCGTTTTTAAATTTTGCATTGTTATTGCAGGCCTTAAAGACGTAAATCCTAATTTACCAGTTGTCATTATCCTGTTACATGTATATTAAGGAGCCAAATATGCATCTGGATGACAGTATAGTGTGAAGCAAAACCTTTAGACAAAAGAGGACATTTGGTTAATTTGGGCTATGCATGTTTAATTTCATGTTTGATACATTTTACAGTCTGTGGTTTTAAAAGTCAGTATCTTGCACATCTCATTCCAATCTAGGTCCAAGGACCCACATTAGGCAGAGATCAATTTCAGTTAAAATGTGCATACTTTCTCCAAAAGACAGAGAAGATGGAAGCCATAAACTGCTGAACAGAACACTACTTGACAAGGGAACAGCAGAGTATAACAGCACTCAGGAAGTTAAAAAAAACTGAAATGGTTCATTTCCCCTCCAATTTATGTGTTTGTATCAACTGTCACTATTGTGGGTATTTTCTGTTGTATTGATAGTTGTGGTAGTAATTTACCAAAGAACTACCATATACACTTAATTGTTTAAGCGGGAGCTTTCTGGGCAGATTAAAGGATCAACTTCCATTTAATTTCAGTCAACTCAAAGTAACTGCTGGTTGTCTGACACTCATTATTCTGGACCAGTAGGAAAAATAGGTGTTGGCAGACAAGTGTATGTTCCTTAGGATATAAGCAAGGGAGCCCTGCTGGATAAGGCCAAAGGCTCTTCTAGTCCAGCAACCAGTCTCCTGCAGAAGCTTCTTCATCAAAGAAGCCCACAATAGCCCTTTTTCTGCAACTTTCCCAGCTCTGCAATATCCTTCTTGGAAACAGGTTATTTGTATTTCTGCAGAATTCCAAGTGTAAACTCAATTCCAATTTGTTTTATAATGTCATTGTGATATTGGCAGTTCCATTTCCAAACTCTAATGAACTATAGATTCAAAGTTGCATTCATTGAACTGGTCACAAAGCACAGCCCCTTGTTAATCATTGCCAGTTGAGATTTGTTCTCTATATTTGGGAAGTTGGGTTCTTGGCTTCATTGTGGATCACTCTGCAGATACATCCATTGAATCTTGTTTGTCACTTTGTTACCCAGTCAACCAGTTGGTAGACATTCCTTTGGAGTTATTCACAGCCTGCTTGGGTTTTTAACTCTTTAATAATTTGGTGTCACCTGCAAGCTCTGCTATTTCATTGTACACCCTAACTCCAGACCATTTGTGAAAAAATGTTAAATAGCACTGATTCTTTTTTCACACATTCTACCATTCTTATTACTTTAACATTTCTACTAATTTACCTGGAGGAAGTAAACAAATTAACCTATAATTTTCTGGATTTTTTAAAAAAATAAATCAGTGGTTATATTCCAATTTGGTACCAAGGACAGGCTTAAAATTGCTTATTAGTGATGGAGTTTCAAATCTTGTATGTTTTCTGTAGCACTGGTAAGAAAAGACAGGCACTTTTTGCTACAATATGCTATTTCGCAAAGGATCGGGCAGACTTTGCCTTCTACAGCTTCCCATTAGTATTTCTCTGACATTAATATTTCTTCTTTTCACAGCCCCACCTACCCCCACTGTTAAGGAATTTTAGGTAAGGAAGTTGGATCTGGGATATCAGGCATTGTTGCAAGGCTTTGCCCAAAAGATTCTGCTGCTTAGAGGGAAAACCATTTCCCCATTTTGTTCCATTTATAAAAACTGACCAGATATGTTGGAGTCTGGAAGGTTAGAAAAACACTCCAAACAGCTAACGACAATCTTGCAGAGTAGAAGTGCCCAGAAAAGACTTGCACATACAACTTAATTAACGTTCAGAAATAAAACAGTCTTCACACATTAGTTAGTTGAAGAAAAATAAATATAGCTTACATGTTTATTCAGTAGATCTTGGTTACAAGCAGTTTCATGGTAGAAAGGCTTAATCATCTCTGGTCTGCGTGCAAGTGAGATATTTCGGACAAGACCCACATAGCCATGTGGCCCTCCTGTGTGTACGTGTGCTTAGGAAGAAGGGAAGATGGAGAATGGCCCCGAAAGACCCAAGAAGGAGCAGGAAAAAGGAAGTCAGGCACCCAGGCACCTCCCACAAACACAGTAGAGATACACTTTAGTAGAAAAGTCCTCCCCTATGTTTGTGAGACAATGCTGAGTTGACTTCCAATAATCCTAACAAGATAAACAATTGAATATTGAGACACAGTCCTCCGGTGCAGCTCAGAGCAGCTGGCTAGTTTAGGGAGCCAAAACCTTGTAGCAACGCAGATCTGTGAATTGGTCCTTGAACATCTCACTTCTTCTCTCCATTCATATCCATACCCTGCCGCTCTAGCATCTGATTGTTAAGGCCACTGCCTCATGTTACTTAATGTTAGGGCTGGCCTTACTTCATCTCAGGATGAATATCATGGAACCACTTCCACTGCCCCCTTTCCATTCCTTCTTGGTACTCTTACCATGCCAATCCTTTCTCTGTGTCTTGCTGCTCCTACTTCTCCCTTGTGATTATCTTTAGCTCTCTTCCTTTGACCTTTTTCATCTTTGCCAGCTTCTCCATTCTCTTTGTTACTTCTTCAAGTTAAATTTCTCCCATCTCCTCTCCATAATTGCATTTGCCAAGGATCTGAAAAGGAGTACTCCAGTGCCTTTTGGCATGTGGGAATTGTTGTATGGCTTTTCTCTTGGGATGATTGTTTATTAAAATCAGGGGTGACCTTCCAGAAATCTGTTTTTCCTTGAGCTGCAAGAGAGAGATCAACCCAAAATCATCCAATAAGTTTCCAAGGCTGAGAGTGGACTCAAAACTGGATCTCCCCAGTCCTGGAACAGCACCTCAACCACAATAGATTGGATCTCATTTTAATCACTACACTACAGTCACTAATTGTGAAATGCTGGGCTCTCTTATCCAATTTCCTTATGACCCAGGGCTGGGTTATCTTCTGAGTATGAATGCCTGCATGTTGACTTTCCCCACTTCCCTTCTATAGCTAAAGCACTTTCAAGACAGTAGCAGGCACAGTGTCCAGGTGTGAAGTTCAGTTGAATTTCCATACTTCGTCCTCACTGATTCTCTTGGGAGCCTATCACAAACCAATTATTTGTCATTGATTATGACAGAGCTTTCCAAACTTTTCATGTTGGTGACACACTTTTTAGAAAAGCATCATTTTGCGACACACTCTTACAGCAGGGCACAAGGCAGGCACTAGCACCTGCGCGGAATCACAGGTTTGGAGGCAGCAAGGCACAAGGCAGGCACTAGGACCTGCGTGGAATCCTGGCAGGGCTCGGAGGAAGCAGCAGCCGCGACACACCCAGACACTGCAGCTGACACACTAACGTGTCCCGACACACAGTTTGGAAAGCTCTGGATTAAGAAGTACTACAGGATGCCCCTAGCAGTTTATCTTCCAGTGAAATCTTCCAAATCAATTCCTGGTTCATATGTAAAGGATCCTGAAAGCGCTTTAATTTCAACATGCTTTCCCCCCAGGTTGACCTCATCATTTCTGGATGAGACATTGCACTGAGGTTGTGGGCCAGAGTTAGCCAATGGCTGTGAGCTGCTAACTTTTGTCCCACCCCAAACTTCTAGCACTGTGTGCTTATGCAGAAAGGGGAGAAAAAGCTTCTTTTCATCTTTATACCATGGCAGCCAGCCTGGTGAAGTATTCCAGGACATCTAGCAAGCCTATTTTCCCCCCTTTTATTCAAAAGTTCCAACTACTTTCCCCTGCAGATGGAATAGAACTGGGAGATGTGGCAGGTAGCACAGTACATGCTCATAATACAGGATAGCTTATTTTGTTCCATATCTGGGGCAAGCTGGGAAAACGTAAAAGACCTAGTTATAGCACAGTGTTATGGATCTGCATTTTATGGAATTTTGCAACATGTTATAGTTTGGTTGGTGCTGGGATTTTGTGATGGGTAGAAATGTGGTCAGCTTCCAAATCAAATTAAAATCCCTCTCTGATCAACAATATGGTATATGACTGTAGAGCTAGGCAGGATATAAATGTTCATAAATAAGTATATGCAATATTGTGCAAGAACTTGATGGAGTCTTGAAGGTTAATAAAAGAACTCCAAGCAGCTAACAACAATCTTGTAAAGTAGAAGCGTGAACCAGAAGGGACTTGCACATTACCATTAATTATGTTCAGAAATAAATTCAGTCTTCACATAGTAGTTAGATGAAGAAAAATAGAGATAGCTTACATTTATTTAGTAGATCTGGATACAAGTAGATTTATAGTAGATCTGTGTGCAAGTGAGATGGAAAGGACGAGAGCTGTATTTTTGCAGCACCACCTGCTTGCAGGTATGCCCAAAGAGTAATTGGAGGTTGTTAATCCCCCAAACTCAAGAAGAAGAAGGAAGTGGAAATCAGGTGACCCATGTGACATCCCACAAGCACAATAGAGATGTGTTTACTAGAAAGGACCCCCCTTATGTTTATGAGACAATGCTGAGTTGACCCCTGATAATTCCAACACCCCTTCTCAAGTTAGCATGTCTCAGAGTCCACAAGGTTCAACTTCTTCCACAGTTCTTGGTAACTGCTCCTCGGCAATGGCTTCGTGACAGGTTTCTGGGAGTGGTATGCACAGGGGCATAATGTACCAGTTTGAGGATAGGCTTGAAGCAAGATGTCTCCAATGGCTACATTCAACGCATCTGTTTCGACCATAAATGCCCGGGAAGGATCAGGGTGTCTAAGGATGGGCTCCGGGGTGAAGGCAACCTTGAGTCTCTCAAAGGTTTGTTGCTCGGTGTCTCCCCAACTGAATCTTGTCCTTTTTTGGAGTAGGTTGGATAGAGGGGCAGTGAGCTCAGCAAAATGTGGGATGAAATTCCAGTAATAATTGGCAAACCCCAGCAGCCATTGCACTGTGGGGTGATGGTGGCTATTGGGGTTCCAGGCTTGAAGTAATTCAAACAACGTGTTGTAAGGCTAACAATATCTTTATTGATAGCATAAGGCAATAATGGATGTATAGTGCATTATTGCAAAAAGGAAAAAACAAAGCATACACAGAGTTCCATCACCAGAATGGAAAGAAAACATCATGGTCTGTGCAAAGACCAGGCATAGTTACAGTTCAGATACAAAGTACATGTAGATAGCAGTCTAAATAGAAGAAGCATAGGAAAAACATAAGTGAGATGAATACCCATGGTTCATAGCTGAATTATACCCATGGTACACAATTCTGATTGGCTAAAATGGGCTAAGGTTACTTTTCAGGTTAACATTCTAGCAACAGTTGTACTTACTATAAACCGCCATGGCGTGGCGGTGTTGCATATTGGCTTTCCCTCGAGACTCTATTCTCATGGGAAAAGGACTGATAACGCATTTGTTTTGACTAGATAGAGGAGCACATCTGGTGTTTACTTCTTTTGTTATGGGAAAGTCGCTTGCAGCATAGGAGCTTGGAAATTTTCACTTTCCAGGCTAGATTCATAGTGTAGAAATACCATTCGCTTGATTCTACATAAAATACCTTTACCAAATACTTTAACACCCCTTCCGAATGGTTTTCGAAACGCTGTGGGGGAAAACTGTCATTTCACAAGCACACAGAGACACAAATGATTTTATTTCAAACACATTTGTTCTAGTCCCAGTTTGGTAACCATGGCAGCATGCTTATCAAGAGGTAGAGCTTTCGTGAAGATATCGGCCACATTTAGTTCAGAAGGACAATATTCTAACTGGATAAATCGTTCCTGAATTGCATGTCATACATTTTTGAATTTTATATCGACATATTTTGTCCGGCCTCTGACATTTTCAGAGAGAGCAAGTGAAATGCATCATTGTGAATCTTCATACACTGTAATTGGTGAGGTTATATCTACAGAAAGATCTCCAAACAGTTGTTTACACCAGTGTAATTCATTTATTGCCTCACTGAGGGCTGAAAATTCTGCTTCACACGTTGACACTGCAATTGAGCTTTGTTTTCTCGCCCGCCAGGCGATGGGTGTATTTGCAAACAAACAAACAAAACCACTCACAGACTTTCTGTCTCCCTCTTCTGCAAAAGAGCTGTCAACATAAATCACAGGCATTTCGGCTTTAGTAGCTGATACTTTAAGACAAACATCAGCTGTGCCTTTAAGGTAACGTAGGACCCTTTTTAACCCTTGCCAATCTCGCATGGATGGTTTGGCAACCTTACGACTGAGTACTCCAACTGAGTAAGCTAAGTCAGGATGTGTCCATTGTGTTAAGTGTAGCAAGCTTCCTACAGCAGAGTGATACAATTCAAGTTGAGGACAAACTTCTTCACATGCATCACCCTTTAGGAAATCAAGAGTCATTGGTGTTTTGGTAGGTTTTGCATTTGACATTTCAAGTTGACTCAACAATTGATCAATTTTTCTCTTCTGACTCAGATAGAAGTCACCACTCTGAGCTCTAGTGACTTCAACACCTAGATAGTATTTCAGCTCACCTAGGTCTTTTAACTGAAAGTACTGTCTTAATTGTGTTGCAAACTCTTGTACAAGGTGCAAAGAACCAGTTGCTAGGCAAAAATCATCAACATACGTTAGCAACACCGTGTAATTACTTCCAGAACCTCTTACATACACACAAGGATCAGCAACTGACTTTTTAAAGTTCAACTCCATCAAAGCTTTATCTAAACATTGATGCCAACAACGTCCGGCCTGCTTCAATCCATAAAGCGCCTTGCGCAGCCTGTACACCTTCTGAGAATTGCCACAAGCATAGCCAGGAGCTTGTTTCATGTACACTGTTTCAGGGAGCTCTGCATTCAGATATGCTGTGTCAACATCAAAATGATGGACAACAAGTTCATGCTGTGCAGCCAGAGAAAGTACCATACGTAAAGACTCTGGTCTAGCTGTGGGTGCATATGTGAGATCATAGTTCAAAAACCTCTCTTGTGAAAATCCCTGAGCAACAAGCCTGGCTCATGAAACAATTAATTTAAAACGACTTCCTGTTTCTTTCTTGAAGATAGCTTCTTACTTTTAGTTTTAATTTTTACTATATTTCTATTGTATTCCTCTTTTTATTAATGTTTCTTTAATATATAAATATCTTAACTCTTATTTTATTTTAAACCTTTCATTTGTTCTTGTATTCTAGTACATATATTCTAATATATTATCTTTTTTATCTCTTCTAATATTTTTCCATTACAATAGTTTTATTTTATATTCTTTTTGCAAAAATTCTATAAATGGGTTCCATATAAGTTCATAATCTCCCAGTTCTTTTTGTTTTATTAAAATTGTCAGTCTGTCCATCTGTGCTATTTCCATCGTTTTGATTATCCATTCTTCTTTCCAGTGTTTTGCGAAAATAATCCTCGCCGCTGTAGTCAAATGGTATAATAGTTTTTTTTGTTCCTTGTTCATCTTCATGTCAATAATTCCCAGTAAATAAGTTTCTGATTTTTTTTCCATATCCATTTTGAATATTTTACATATATTACCATGAATTTTGCCCCAGTATTTTTTAGTCTTTTGACATGTCCACCAAATGTGATAAAAAGTTCCCACATTTATTTTGCATTTCCAACATATGTTTGATCTTAAACATTTCATTTTATATAATCTCTCAGGAGGCAAATACCATCTAAATATCATTTTATAGTTGTTTTCTCTTAGACTGTTACTTAAAGAAAATTTAATATTTTTCGTCCAAATTCTTTGCCAGTCTTCGTATTTAATTTCTCTATTCAAATTTTCTTCCCACTTTGTCATATACTTTTTAATTTTTATATCTTTATTTTTCAATTCCAATAGTTTTTTATATAATTTAGATATTAAATGATCGTTCTCTTTCCATAATATACTATCCCAATTTTCTGTTGTTTCCATGAATTTGAACATCTTTTGGTCTAATTTAAATTGTTCTTTTAGTTGTAAATATTTAAACCAATAACACTCAAATCCTTCTCTTTCTAATTCCTCTCTCGTTTTAATTTCGTAATTATTCCCATTAAATTTCAATAAGTTCTTATACCTTATCCATTTTTTATCTTTTGGAGTTTCTATTTTGGCATTTGCCTCCTGAGGAGATATCCACAATGGTAATACCGGCAATAAATATTTTTTATATCTGTTCCAAATTCTTAAAATTGATTTCCTAATTCTATGATTCGTAAATGCCTTATTGCTTTTGCTTTTATTATAATACATATATCCGTGCCATCCGAATCTATTATCATGGCCCTCTAAATTTAATATATTCCAATTATCTAATTTTATCCAATCTTTTAGCCAGACCAAAACAGATGATTCATAGTATAATTTTAAATTTGGTAGTCCCAATCCTCCTCTTTCCTTTAAGTCTTGTAGATATCTTAATTTTATTCTGGGTTTTTTCCCATGCCATATAAATTTTGTGATATCTTTTTGCCATTTTGAAAATGTTTGATCTGTAATTTCTATAGGTATCGTTTGGAACAGGTATAAAATTTTTGGCAATATATTCATTTTTACTGTGGCAATCTTCCCTAGCAATGATAGTTGTAAATTTTTCCACTTTTCTAAATCTTTTTTAATATCATTCCATACTTTACTGTAGTTATTTTTAAATAGGTCTATGTTTTTACCTGTTATTTGTACTCCCAAATATTTAATTTGTTTAACGTTTTGAAATCCAGTTTTTTCTTCCAATTTCATCTTATCCTCTTTCTTCATATTTAAATTTATCATTTTTGTCTTTTGCTTATTAATTTTAAAGCCTGCCAGTTCTCCAAATTCCTTTAATTTTTCATTTAAATTTTCTATTGAGTTCAATGGATTTTGAATTGTTATCACTAAGTCGTCCGCAAATGCTTTTAATTTATATATTTCTCCTTTAATTTTTATTCCTTCGATATTATCGTCTTTTCTAATTTCTTCCAATATAGTTTCTAACACCAATATGAATATCAGTGGCGACATTGGACATCCCTGGCGTGTTCCCTTTTCTATATTTATTTCTTTTGTTTCTTCTTCATTCACTATTATATTGGATTTTTGTACATTATAAATTTCTTTGATTGCATTTATAAAATTCTTTCCAAAATTTCTATATTCTAAAATTTTAAATATAAAATCCCAATTCACGTTATCAAAGGCTTTTTCTGCGTCCAAGAATAGTAACATTATCTGTTTTTCATTATGTACATTAGCATATTCTATTAAATTTATTACTGTTCTTATATTATCTTTAATTTGTCTATTTGGTAGAAATCCGTTTTGGTCTCCATTTATCAAATTTTGTAAAAAAAAATTTAATCTTTCCGCCAATACAATAGTGAACAGTTTGTAATCGTTATTTAATAGTGAAATTGGTCTATAATTTTGGCATTTTGTTGGATCTTGGTTTTCCTTTGGAATTAAGACTATTTTGGCCTGAGTCCATGATTTTGCCTTTAAATATGGAAGAAGCTTCTTTCTGAAAACCCATCTGGAACCAACAGCTTTCTGGGATGGGGGCAAATCAGTGACTTCAAACACCTTTTGATTCACTAATGCCTCAAACTCCTTATCCATCGCTGTGTTCCACTTCTCCTGCTCTTCAACAGGCAGAAGCAACACCTCCTGGAAAGACTGAGGTTCACAGGTAATCTGACACACTCTCACCTGCTGAATCACAAATCTGTCAGGCTTCACACCCTTTGTGGAACGTGCAGACCTACGAGGAATTACCACTGCCTCTTCCTCATCACTGTCCTCTGCCTTTTCACTACCTGATTCCCCCTTCAGGTCCTGAACCTGCTCAGGTGAAATTTCCTCTTCCTTCACCTGAGGGGACCCTCTCACCACACTAGGAGACTGGGAACCAGAAGGCAGCTGAACTGGTTGTTGTCCAGCCACAGGAGCATGGACAGTTGGCTGTGCACTAGATTGCAACAATACCTCTGAACTAGCATTCAACCTATCCCAACCAGTAGGGTGCTCAAAATTAGCACTTCTGGAGACTACCACACGACCATAGCCTGCAGAAAAACGGTAACCCTTAGATCTAGAGGAGTAACCAACAAACCTTAAGCGTTGTGCTTTTGGCTGGTTCTTCCTTCGCTGAGATTTAGGGATGTGAACATATGCAAATGTTCCAAAAACACGCAGATGCTTCAGCGAAGGGCGCTTGCCAAACAAAAGGAAGTAAGGAACTTCATTTACAGCTGAATTCCACACCGTGTTAGTTAGATACACTGCAGTCATGGTAGCCTCACCCCAAAAACGGGCTGGCACCTGGGCATCTAACATCAGGCTATTTCTAATGGTATTAACAACACCAATCTACCTTTCAGCTATTCCATTCTCAGCAGGAACACCAACATTGGCAAGTCTATGGGAGATTCCTTTCCTACGAAGCCAATTCTGGAACTCATGACTTAGGAACTCTCCTCCACAATCCGATTGAAACTGACCTACTTGATAGCCATAGTTTCTCTCCACCATTGCAACAAACTCCTTAAAGCGAGCAAAAGCCTCCACTTTAGATTTGAGCAAATAACAAAACGTATAGCGAGTATGCTCATCCACCAAAAGAAACATGAAACGTGCCCCCCCTTCACTAGGAGCATTGGGGCCGGCTAAGTCTCCATGAACCAACTGAAAAGGCCTAGTTGACACCCTGCCACTTTTCCTAGCAACAGGTGCAGCCTTAATTTTAGATTGTTTGCACACAGTACAATCAAGAAAGTCATCACACTTTTTAGATCCTAGTTCAGGATACACCTTGGCCATTTGGGACAAACTTCCCCACCCGGGATGTCCCAGAACTCTGTGATAATAGTGAATGCATTTGTTATGTGGGGGAACATTGGAAATACAATTTCCTGACACAATCCCCTGCTTAGGAAGCATTTCATACAATTGATTCACTAACTTCCCTCTAGCACATTCAATTCCATATTTTTCAATAGAACATCCAGTACCCTTGAACACAACAGTATATCCAGATTTCACCAGGGCTGGAACGCTAAGGAGGGAAAAGTCAAGTGTAGGAACACACAACACATTTTGTACATTTATCCCCAAACAAGGAATGTATACTTCACCCTGAAAAGACACATCAGCCATGGATCCATCAGCTAGAGCAACCTGTTGGATTTTAGGCCTGTCCTTTGTCAATAGCAACTGTTCATTGTTGACAATGATTTGGCTACACACTGAGTCCAAAAGCCAAGTCTCTGGGGAACGTCTACTCACAGCCGTGAGCAAAGCAGACACTTGGGTACGTTGTCTAGGCGGTTGTTTCCCCTTCTTTCGTACGAACCTCTTTTCACTGGCTCCACCGGCTGGGCGAGGTGGCTGGGGACAGTCTTTCATGAAGTGTTGGGTCGAGTTGCACCGGTAGCATCTCCTCACAGCACACGCAGCCTCTGTTCCAGCTGGAAAACGCTGTGCAGAAGTCTCAGGAACAGCAACAGATGGCTTACCCTGCATCTTCTCCAGGTCACGAGCTTGCTGGATTTCTTGCAGCCGATTTGTAAGATAATCCAGAGTAAGGTCTTGGGGCCTCAACGTCTGAGTTGCCTCGATGAGCATGTCAAAGCTCTTGTCCAAGCTTGACAGGATAACACAAGCTCTCTGGGTATCAGGGATCACAACATCCCGCTCCTCAAGTTCAAGAAACAAAGTCTTGAGTTTATGGAGGTGGGTCATCACGTTTCCACCGGGCTGCAGCTTCAGGTTGTAAAGCTGACGTGATAGACCAATGATGGCAGCAGATGTTTGCTTGGAATAAAGGGCTTTGAGAGCCTCCCAACATGCATGTGCAGTGTCTAGATTGCTGATATGCAGTAGCTGTGATGATTCCAGTCCCAGAATCAAATTGCCATAAGCACGATCCAAACACAACTGCACTTCATCAGTAATAACACCAGTTGGAGGTGGGTCTTTCACATACTTCCACAAACCTTCTTTTAGGAAGAAAGACTTGATCTTCACACACCAGGTCCGGTAGTTTGTGCCATTCAAACGCTCAAAAGGCAGACTAGTTAGCCCTGAAGCAGCCATGCTGACCACTCAAGAAAAACACGTTTACTCCAAAATGCAGCCTCAAAAACAAACCCCATTGTTACAGCCAGATCCAGCGCAGCAAAGAAAACGCAAATTTCTCTCTGGGCCCATAACCTGTGGGGTGATGGTGGCTATTGGGGTTCCAGGCTTGAAGTAATTCAAACAACGTGTTGTAAGGCTAACAATATCTTTATTGATAGCATAAGGCAATAATGGATGTATAGTGCATTATTGCAAAAAGGAAAAAACAAAGCATACACAGAGTTCCATCACCAGAATGGAAAGAAAACATCATGGTCTGTGCAAAGACCAGGCATAGTTACAGTTCAGATACAAAGTACATGTAGATAGCAGTCTAAATAGAAGAAGCATAGGAAAAACATAAGTGAGATGAATACCCATGGTTCATAGCTGAATTATACCCATGGTACACAATTCTGATTGGCTAAAATGGGCTAAGGTTACTTTTCAGGTTAACATTCTAGCAACAGTTGTACTTACTATAAACCGCCATGGCGTGGCGGTGTTGCATATTGGCTTTCCCTCGAGACTCTATTCTCATGGGAAAAGGACTGATAACGCATTTGTTTTGACTAGATAGAGGAGCACATCTGGTGTTTACTTCTTTTGTTATGGGAAAGTCGCTTGCAGCATAGGAGCTTGGAAATTTCCACTTTCCAGGCTAGATTCATAGTGTAGAAATACCATTTGCTTGATTCTACATAAAATACCTTTACCAAATACTTTAACATGCACGTCCTTTGCCTGATGCGGAGGTTGCCAGGACTGTAACGCCTCCACCTTGCCAGGTTCCATCACAATGCCAGTGGCGGAGACCCAATGTCCCAGGAAGTCGACGGTGCTCTGGGCAAATTGACACTTCTTCAACTTGGCGTACAGGTGGTTCTCACGTAGCCACTGCAGCACCGTGCGAACGTGCTGAATGTGCTTGCCTGGAGAGGCGGAGAAGACCAAGTTGTTGTCTAGGTAGATAATCAGGTACTGGTCCAAATGGTCCCGAAACACTTCATGCATGAAGTGCATGAAGACCCCAGGGGCATTAGAGAGTCCAAAAGGCATGACCGTATACTCGAAGTATGTATGAAGATTCTTAACGGTGATGTCGTTCAATCTCCAGTAATCACAACACAGTCGCAACTCCCCCAACTTCTTTTTTACGAATAGCACGGGAGCCGCCACTGGTGAGGTGGAGGGTTGGATGAAGCCCTTCTTCAGGTTAACCTCCAGAAAAATCCTTGAGAGCCACTTGTTCCAGTTCCGACAGCGAGTAAATATGTCCCACCAGAAGCCTTGCGCCAGGGATCAGGTCAATGGGGCAGTCATAGGAACAGTGTGGCAGAAGTTTATCAGCCTCTTTCTCATCAAACACATTGGTGTACTCCCGGAACTGGGCAGGAAGCTGAGGTTCCAAAGGGGCTAGCTGTCCAGCGGCTAGTGTGTCAGCCACGTGCATTGCACAATGCAGGCTAGAGAACTCTATTTTTCCTGATGACCAGGCAATCTGGGGTTCGTGCGCCTGCAGCCATTCCAACCCCAGTACCAGGGGAAAATGGGGCATAGCGACCACTTAAACTCTAATCACTCTAGATGACCCCCGATTCTCATAAGCAGGGGTTGCGTGGCGGAAGACATGGAACCAGAATGAAGGGGTCGGCCATCGATGGTTTCCATGACCAGAGGAGGGACAACCACATGTTGAGGGACACCCTATGTCCTGGCAAACCCTTCAGCCATGAAGTTGGCGGTGTGACCCGAATCGACCATGGGTTGGACTACCAACGAAGAAGTCCCTGGGACCTGTAGTGTAACAGTCACCACCAAATGCTTGGGAGGTGTGAGATGGGGCAGTGGAGTCTGGCTTGCCACCAATTTAGCCCAACCTAAGTGCCCCTTTAGGCTGGGCTGAGTCCATTTCCCGACGTGGAGGCGGCTTTCATCTTGGCTGGACAGTGGGCAGCCATGTGGCCCAATCTGGCACAGTACAGACAAAGTCCTTCCCTCCGAAGCCGGTCCTTCTCTGCCTGGGTAAGGTGAGCCCTTGCGCCCCCCCAGCTGCATGGGTTCGTCCATGGAGGGGCCCCGGGCTACCGAGGTGTGCAGGGTGACGTATGGAGGCAGGGCAGCACATCACCGTGCCCTCCACTGTTGCAGGCGCCCGTCGATCCGGAGGCACAGATGCATCAGGGCTTGGAGGGTCTGAGGGCAGTCGAAATGGGCCAACTCCTCGTTCCATTTCAGATCCTGCATGAGCAGGCGGAAATCGTTGATGTATTCAGCCACCAGTTGACACCCTTGTCTCAGCTCCCACAGACCTCTGCTGGTGGACTGTCTTGACCAGGTCCTCGTACATGCTCTGGAGCTGCAGGCAAAATCCATCAAAATCATCCAAAAGTGGGCTTTGTTGGATGATCAACGGCAACGCCCAGCGTGCGGCTGCTCCCGACAGCAGGCTTATCAGAAAGCCTACCTTGTGGCGATCCAATGGAAACTCCTCCAAATGAAGACTCAAATATAGGCTGCATTGAGCGAAGAAGGCCGGGAATTGGGCTAGGTTTCTGTCAAACTCCTCCAGTGCTAGCACAGGGCACTTGCATCGCGGGTTCAGGTTCCCCATCACTGTGGCTTGTTGGGCTTGGTCAATTGAGCATTCAAGATGGCGATCTGTTGCACCAGTTGAGTGTTCTCTAACGTGAGCTGCTCCATGGCTTCCTAGGCGTGAGGCACCCCGTCTTCCTGCTCCCCAGTGTGGGGTTTGGGCCGGAGACAATCTGTCCTGTTCCAACTAAGACCCAATGTAGGAGGGGGTGATATAAATATTCTTTATTTACAAAGAGTACACAAACAATGAACACTATAAGCATACAGTTCTGAAGCGCAATCGTAATAGCAAGTTACTGGCATGAGCACAGGAAACCGCCACATGGTGGCTAGTCGTCCTTGTGCTGTAGTCTAGCATGGTAGCAAACAGGGTCAGATCTGGAGCCCAATGCAAGAACTAGACCAGGCTTGATATCGTGGATGAACGTAGGAGCAGGGCAAGCTTGAAATCCGGGACTGGCATGGCGGCGGGGCAAGGCTTGGGTTCAAAAGCCAGCATGGTGACAAGACAGGGCAGGATCTGATGTGGCAGCAAGGCAAGGCTGAAGCTCGGTCCGACGCAGCAGTGAGGTGAGGCGGAAGCTCCCAGACTGGTGTGGCGGCAAGGCAAACCTGGAACTCTCAGTTTGGCACGGCGGCAAGGCAAGGCTGGAATTCTTGGACTGGCGCAGCAGTGATGCAAGGCGAGGAGTCCTCTTTTGGTGCAGTGGCCAGGCAGGGCTAGATCTCGGAAACTGGAGCAGCAGCAAGGCTAGGCTCGAGGGCGAGGTCTGGAGCGGCGGCAAGGCAAGGCTCGATGTCACTGTCCAGAGTGATGGCAAGGCAGGGCTCGAGGTCAACAGCTGGCACAGTGGCAAGGCAAGGTTCAGGGTCCGGGTCTAGCATGGAGTCTTGAGGCGTTGGCATACTGCAGTTAGAACAGTTGTCTCCTGTGACCTGTGCAGACTCCACAGCCTTTTTATTTCTTCGATTTTCGCACCATTTGCAAGCGGGAGCCAATCGCGCTTTGTGCTGTTTGGCCCGCCTTCCCAACCTCCTTTCGCGCACGCTGATAGGTGGGGGTAGTTCTTCCTCCTGGCTTTCCCTAATCAGCGACTCTAAATCCAACCCACCACCTGGTTTGAATTTCGCGCCTTCTCAGCTTTTTCCCGCTCTTTCCCTTACCAGCCTGTCCTCCTCCGACTTGGACTCAACCTCCATCCTGACACCCAGGTTATTCCCCCTTAGGTTACGTAGAGTAGCTTTAGTCTGACAAGATTCTGTCTATACGGTGTGAGCAAATAAAGAACGGAAGTTTGGCTGGATTGATTCTTTGCCATTCTTGGGCTGGGCCTGACATGCTTGTTGTCTTTTGATAATGGAAGTAAGATACAGTAGACATGAATACTAACGATTGATAGACTTATCCTTGATTAATTTGCTTAATCTCCTTTGAAGTTGGTGGCTAATATTGTCTCTTGTGTAGGGAATTTGAGAAATTGGCTGTGATTTACTGAGTGAAGAAGTATTTACTATTATCTATCACACAGTTCATACCATTTAGTATTTTGAATGAAAAAAGTACTAAATGAAAAAAAAACTTATCCCTATCCACTTTTTCCACTCCATGCATAATTTATATCATTCTATCATTTCCCCCATTTCTCAGTTTTTTTCTAAATAAAAAGCTCTAGATATTTTAATCCAAGGCCTCATTGCCTGTGCCCTTGATAATTTTGAGTATCCTTTTCTGCATTTTCCCCAGATCTACCGTATTCTGTTTGGAGTGTTGTGACTTGTGGAATTGTACATGGCATTCTATCCTTGATTGCACCATGGATTTGTACAAATATATGACAGTGCTGACAGTTTCAATTTCAGTTTCTTTTATGATCATTTGCGGTTTGGAATTACCTGCTATTCATATAGAAGGTGCAGACCTGGGTGGACAGTGTTGAGGAGTCAAGGCTCAGCCTCTTGAATGTCTGAAATGTTGTAACTGTCCATCTGGTGATGCTATATCACTGGAAGGGGTTTATTAGCTTTAAGGAGGGGGGGATCTAGGTTGTGTTTGAGAATGAGGAAGATAGCAAGGGGTTTCTAGAGGCAAAGTGCTCCTGTCCCCATTCTTAAAACAACTTCAAAACCTGGAAAATGATCCATTTTCAGCCTTTTTTTCTCTTTTGGTGGGGTAAAGGTATGGATGGGAGCAGAAGAATGACATAACTCTACCCTAACTACCCAAAATGAGCATTTGGGGTGTTTGGGGCTCTTTTGGGGATGTTATTTTTTTATTTGGGATGGGATGGCAGCAGGAGGCTTCCCAGAGGCAATCCGCCTTCATTCCCATCCTTAAAAAAACAAACTTAAATCACATTGCCAAAATTTGGTTAATTGCCACTGGATTTAGGTAGTGAGATCTCAGACTACTGGGGCGGGGTGTGTGTGCTTGCGGAATGCTTCCCTCTGTAGTATAGATCTAACTTGCCTCTCTAGGAAGGGAGTTGTCATCGGCTCAGATTATACATGCACATATACCTCCGTGTGTATGTACTGTATGTGTATTTATGAATGAACTGGTTTTGCATCAATGTGTTTCATTTTACATATACTTTATGTATTGTGTGGTATTTTAATACATATTCCCCTCATTTGGAAATAATTTTCTGGAATTCTTGATTATCTTATTCTGTGGATGTGTCTGCTATGTCCCCTCAATATTTATATACTACATGCAAGTTTATTACACTGTTTTTTTCTTTCTTGAAACTACTGAGGAAGAACAAGTATAATTTTCTTTTTTTCTAAATGCTAAGTTTTTTATGATGACTGATATTTTCAAATAACTAGATTTCCACACTGCACCAGGTCATATTGCATGAAGCTATGAGGCCTTATTCAGCAAACCATGGTCTGAACCCATCCAGTCTATGTATACCTCAGCTCGTTTTCAGACTAGAAATCCTGGACTCACTAATTTGTGGAAGAAAGCCATAGGCCACAAATGAGATGAACATGTTTGTAAACAGTAACAACAGTTTAGCACAGGGCTTTCCAAAGTTTTTCCCATAGCGACACACCAACCGGCGTTGGTGTGTCGCTGCGGGAAAACCCGGAAGTGCGGCAGCACGCAAAAACCTGGAAGCGCTGCTGCTGCTTTCGGGTTTTGCGTGCTGCAGTTGGTGTGTCGCCGCGGGAAAACCCAGAAGCGCTGATGATGATCAGCGCTTCCGGGTTGTGTGGTGACACACCAGACTGTGTGTGGCAACACACTTTTGTGTCGTGACACACAGTTTGGAAAGCTCTGGTTTAGCAGAATCTGTAGAAAGGTAGAAGTGAAATAGCACCTTGCATGAGTTTGCATTCAGCTCCATCTGCTGGGATGGGAATGCAGTAAATGAAAAAAGGTAGCTTTCCATTGCTTCCATTTAGAATTATCTTCAAGGAAAAGGAAGGCTTCTGTAATTCACTCAGAGAATCCTTTCCCATAATACATGGTGAGTGATCACTGCTCTTCTTGGTTTATTCAAAGGATTAGGCACATTCAGATTCAATAATACCAATGAGTATTAACTATAAAACATCATATTTAAAGGCAAATATTTGATTACCAAATGTGGGAAGATAAATAACATGAGATTATTATTACTATTAAATCAAGTTTAATAGTTACCTAGAACTTTGGCAAGGATGGGAAAGGTCTGAAATAAACAAAACCAAGAGCAGTTAAAGACATCCAACAATCTAAACCACTGTATCTAGGAGTTAAATATTCATCCAAGCCAAAAAAAAAAAAAAAAAACAGCCAGAATGAAGCATAATGGTTAGAGGAGCAGAACCATCAGCTTTTCCCAAAGACCTTTGAGAGTTCTTACTATGGTATTGTGAATAAAACAAAGAGGAAGTAGAAGGAAAGATATTTTACAATGTTGGTGCCACAACAGAAAAGGCACTGCACCTTGTATTATTCTAACAAACTTCTGAAAATGGAAGAACGCAAACAGAACAGATATGTCAATGTATACAAAGATGATATTAAATTAAGGCAATCAAATACCCAAATCCTAGTTTTTTCATATACCCTAGTCCCAGACTGGGGGCATGGTGGCTCAGTGGGTAAGATGCCAGGCTTGTCGATCAGAAGATCGCAAGTTCGGAGGTTCGAATCCCTAGCCCTGTGTGCGGAGTGAGCTCCCGCACTAGCTCCAGCTCTTGCCAACCTAGCAATTCGAAAGCATGCAAATGCAAGTAGATTAATAGGTACCACTTCGGTTGGGTAGGTAACAGTGTTCCGCACGCGTCATGTGGCCACATGACCGTGGAAGCATCTTCGGACAACGCTGGCTCTTTGGCTAACAAACGGAGATGAGCACCGGCCCCTAGAGTCGGACACGACTGCACAAATGTGCAGGGGGAACCTTTACCTTTACCTTTAGTCCCAGACTATTTATAGAGAAGAACCAGTACCAAAAATCATCCTGGGAAACAAAAGGCACCAATGAGAAAAATAAAATAAAAATGCTCCATTTATCCAAAAATCTGGCGATACCTTTGGAATCTATTTTGAATCCAAAGTACAAATTTCAACTGTGAGATGCATTAATGGTTGCTACAAAGAAAATGTCAACTCCTTGGCCACCCCATTTTCACAGAAAGGAAGAGCCTTCCAGAGCTTCTTGATTAAGACATATTTAAAAAGAATAGGATATGGGTACAGAAATCTCAGCAATTGGATTGTGTCCCTCCTTTAGAATTCAATTTCCCTTCCAGATTCCTAAGGTGGAGACTTTCTCAGTCAGTAACTCACAGCATTTGTAAGAACTAGTGGGAGGCTGTTTTCTTAACATATCCAGGAGGAATGTCCAGCAGATTAGAATGTGTCCAGCAGGTTAGAATCTGCTTCTAAACACACCATTATAGGGAATAGTAGACACTTCAGGCCTCTCCCTTCTTGCGTCACAATGGCTCTGCTCATATATCATCTGAAGTTTACAGTACAGAAATCCCTTCTAATCAGATGGATTTGCACAGCATAATACATTAGAAACAACCCAGTCATACTTTAGCCTGGGTTTTGTTGAGAAACCCTTGACCATGGAGTTAATTGGGTTAAATGAATGCAGACTCAACATCTCCAAATAACAGTTTTCCCCTCATTTTATCTGGATTAAATTTCAATTTGTCTACATCCAGTCTTCCATTGCTATAGTATTAGTTCAGTGTTATTAGACACAGGATAGTTCTTCAAATCAGAGTTGTTTTATCAGTAAACACACAATTATCCTTATAATATTTTAAAACAGCTTCTCCCAACCAGATGCCCTTCAGATGTGTTGGACTACAACCTTCATCACCCTCTGTGACCTCAGGCAATCCAACACTACTGGAGGACATCAGGTTGTGGAAGAGTGACTTTCCATGTAGCACGCAAGCCTATGCCGCTTTTCAAATTCCTGATCTAAGTTGTCCCCAGTTTTATTTTGGCTGTTGCTTCCTCCACTGAGGAAGTCTGAATTTTCCCACACTGATGGTTAAACACTATCTTCAAGGTAGGGTGATTTTGTTCAGGAAAATAATGCAAGGGAACAGCATTCTCCCCAGCAGCTCACAAAGCCACTATTCTTATCTAAACTCCCATCAGAGATTTTGAAGTAGTAATAGCAAAACACTGAGCTGGAACAGAGCCTTTCCAGAAGACCTTAACATGTTCACAAATTAGTTTTTCACACACATTCAAGTTACCCTCTGATAGATGTCTTAAACCATCATCATGTAGGAAGTATTGACTTATTTTGGAGTACTCTGATGCACTTCTAAGGACCAAGACTACTTTTTAAAAACACTAAAACTGCAATTCCGTATGTGTGATAATACAAAGAATACCATACTAGCTGCTTGTTGTATATTGGAATTTCATAATGAGGTTTCTGTTTTATTTGTGCTAAACTGTGTGTGGCAGATTTCTGTGGTCGAGATGTATAGACATGTATCTATATGACATAGCCATTTCAGTATTTGTCTCTGAATGGTGTCTCTGTTCAGCAGCCATCTGTATATAAAGCTGCTATTCTTTAAGCATGACTCATGAGTGAAAATCTCTACAATTAAATATAAAATGCCATATTTGTAAAATGGTAACAAAGTGAGGCCCTAATTCCTTAAACTCAAGAAATTCAGAATAAATACTGTCATGAACACTTTTTCAACATTTGCATTTAGTCATGGGTGAGCAAGAAATCCTGCCTAGCAGATCTATTATATACTAGGACTTGAACACATTATTAGAACCTTCAACAGCTGTTAAACTCACTTTTAGTTCCTTGATAGGAGGTGATATTATATAGAGGATTCTTTTGGCTTTTCTCCTTCAGCTAATGCCTCATTTCAATGCTTCCAACTTCCTTCTTTCTCAGTGATCATATCTTGGTCACTTTTATTTTGTGCAGTGCTAATTTATGAGATTTGACTGGTCACTGAGATCATCCAAATCTGATTGTTTTTACATTAAGAACATGTCTGCATTAATATTGACTCATTATCAACATACAACAAATGAAAACCATTTCCAAATAGTTTTTTCAGTTTAGTTCTCATCGATCATAATCAAACATCCCTGGGAATTATATTTCAATAAAGCACAAAGTGGTCAACAAACAGCATAGTTTTCCTGAAACTGGATACAGATGAAACTATGGTCTCCTTTGATGTGTCCTCCCTTTTCACCAGCATCCCCACCACTCATGCTCTATCCGCTGTCAGGAAGAGACTAGAATAGGACAGCACCCTTGAAAGGAGAAGCCATCTCAACCCAAACCAGATCTGCCATCTTCTGGACCTGTGTCTTAACACCACTTATTTCACATACAGAGGTGACTTTTACAGACAAAAACACGGCTGTGCCATGGGTTCTCCTGTGTCACCCATTGTGGCCAATTTATACATGGAAGAAGTGGAGAAGAAAGCACTCAACACATTCCAGGGAACGGTGCCCACCCACTGGTTTAGGTATGTGGATGACACCTGGGTCAAAATCAAGACCCAGGAAGTACAGGCCTTCACAGACCATATAAACACTATAGATGCCAACATTAGCTTCACCAGAGAAGACACCAAGGACAACAGACTGGCATTCCTAGACTGTGAAGTCCTCATTGGGACCGGTGGCAAGCTAGAAATAGGGATCTACAGGAAACCCACACACACAGATCAATATCTGATGTTTGACTCCCACCATCCACTGCAGCACAAACTAGGAGTCATCAGGACATTGTCACACAGAGCAGAAACCATCCCCACCTCCATGGATTCCAAAAAGAATGAAAATCAGCACCTGAGAACAGCCCTGAAGGCCTGTGGATATCCAAATTGGGCCTTCACCAAATCTAAATCTACCAGACCTAAAACAGCGACAGATAGGGCTGAGACTCAGAATAAACGAAAGAACCTGGTCATTCCCTACATGGCTGGTGTGTCTGAAAAGATAAAACGGATATTTGGCAAACACCACATACCTGTATATTTCAAACCCACCAACACACTGAGACAGAGGCTTGTACACCCCAAAGATCAAACTCCAAAACACAAGAAAAGCAATGTAGTTTATGCAATCCAGTGCAGTGAGGTGTGCTCTGAACTTTACATTGGAGAAACCAAACAACTTTTGTACAGGAGGATGGCCCAACACAGGAGGAGCAACACCACAGGACCAGAGTCAGCAGTTTATCTTCATCTAAAGGAAAAAGGACACTCATTTGAGGACATTAATGTTCACATTTTAGACAGAGAAGATAGGTAGTTTGAGAGAGGGGTCAAGGAATCCATTTATGCCAACTTGGAAAATCCTTCCTTGAATAGAGGTGGGGGCCTCAGGCACAATCTTTCTCCCATCTTTCTCCCGGCTCTGTCTTCTGTGCCTAGGAAGATTAAGACCATTTCACAAGCTCAACAGCAGCATGGTGATCTTAACGATCCTCCTTTAGATGATAAAAGGACTTAAAATAACATCTCAATATAACCATGACCCCAGGTGTAAGGTCACACAGCTACCTAGAAACATATTTAGGATTCCTTTACCAACTTTGCTCAGACTGAAGAAGCTCCTTGGATAAGGAGCGAAACGTTTCCACTGAGAAAATAGAAATCCAGTTGACATGATTCAAGCTACAGACAATTCCACCTGGATGACTGAGAACCTTCATAAGCATAGTTTACAAAAATCACAGTTTCCAAAGTTGCCTGGAAAAAAATGCCATGTAAATAGCTCACTGTTTAACACCTGTAAGTTATGTTTTAATGAGTAAATTTGAATGAAGTTACTTTAAGACAAATGGCTATTTCTAGAGACAGGTACACCTGATTTCCATTTTCCACCATCTCCTAAATTCCTAATCCCATTTTTTAATTTGATTTTTTAAAATTCTTAAATGAAAACGGCTCATTTGCATTTTCCCTTTCCTTTTAGCATTCTTCCCAAATCTGGGCATCCTTTAGATATTAATCTTTGACTTGTAGAATTCTTCAGCTGGCCAGATTATTGTGCACAATTCTGTTCATACTGAAGTGAGTAAAGAGCTCCATGTTACTATAGTTCAACCTTGCATACAAATCACCTCCAGGGACTATATAAGCTTGTAGATACATTTCTGTGCAACATTTAATATATCATTCTGTTTAATTTGAGTTTGCAGATGTTGAGGGGGAAGACATAACCTGATGCATCGCAGAAAGGAATACTGATAATGTCAGGGATATTAATATAACTATTATGATCATGACAATGTTTTACTATAATAGTGATTGTTAAAATAAATGAAAATATGGGACATACATTTAATAAACATAATTTGTGCTTTAAAGATACTGCTATCTCTAATTGCAAAGCTCTAATAAATATGCCTGAGTTCAAAGCATGATTTATGTATAAATAAGTTTCTGAGTGTGTTATGGGTGAGAGAGGGAGAGAAGTAGAACAAAGGATTTCTCTTCAATCTAGTGCAATGTCTAACATCATAACCTTGGGCAAATAGTTTTATGATGGGATATGACAGTAGTAAATGGAAATGGTGAGTTCTCAGTACTGTACAATATGGAATAAAATAATATGTGGGGTTTTATAATGCAATAATCTGATCTTCCACCATAAAAAGTATTCTGCATATTATGCCAACCTATATTTCCCCTGACCCACATGAAATGGCCTTTAAAACCAGTGGAAATATTATCCCCTCACAGGTAAAGTCTTCATTGGGAGCATCCAGAGAAACACCTCAACTTACAAAGGTAGCAACTGAGTAATATTATGTTTTGGATGTTTAACTCTGTGTTTCTCCTGAAATCATCTATCCAGGTAGGTTTTTAATATTTAGCCTATTCTCTGATGAGACCCGATTGTACTGTTGCTTTATTTAGGTTACCCTTGTTTCCCTAAACTTTAAAAAATGTTAAATTATTTAAAATATGCTTATAATTGCCTACAAATATGCCTTCAAGGAGCTGTTACTGTTATAATCATAATCAACAACAAACAGGATATAAATCACATTTTTAAAAACATAAACATGCAAATAAAATATAGATGTTCCCAAATGCACATGTCCATTTACCTAGTAATTAATCCTCAATGAGCTGCTAGTTGTAAGCACAACTGATTAGGGACAGAATGCAGGATAGCTAGCCTGATAATGTCTAGCTAAAATGTCTAGGTAAAGCATCCTAGAGGCCTCTGTATTTAACTTTTCCTTGGAATTGGGTAGCAGAAAGCATTATAAACATTTTAAAATTAATATTCAGTCTATACTTTTAAATCCAAGTATTATACTGTATATCCTTCCTATTAAGTAAACTTTAGCAGCCTTCAGAACTCCAGTTTTCTTCTTCTTTTTTCTCTTGGTAATATGTTTACGTTGATTTTTGGCTTGGGTGCTTAATGCACTATAATGGCCTGGAAAAGTTACAATTTCTATATTAGGTTTGTTGCCCATATTCCCATAGGATTTTCCACCATTATGTTTTTTTGTCAAATTTCCAATATGTTTTCACAGGTTTCCAGTTTCTGATGTGATATTAAAAAGTCAGAACTGAAATCTGTTGCAATATATATTTCTATCCAGTCAAATACCGTAAATGTGCACTGACCAAGAAAAAGAACTCCACTTTGGACGGAATCACTGCAGCTCTTGCCAACCTTACCTCATACCTTCGATTAATTACAAAAATAATTTTAATTGTTAAAGATAACGTAGGTAATGGAATACAAAAAGAGGCATACGCAGAAGAAAAACAGATACCCGCACTCTTTTTCCTGGTATAACACTAAGACTCATGCACAGGCGATTTGGGGTAGGGGTTTGCTGGCACTACAGCTAGTGAAATTGCCTGATTTTAATTCCCTGGCTCAGAGGTATGGCAAAAAGAGTAACAGTAGGTTAACGGGTAGAATAAGAAGAAGAAAAGATATGCACTGGAGACATTCATCTGAGGTATACACAATCCATTTCTTTGTTTTGTCTTCCTGGGGTGGGGATCCAGAATTCAGCTGGAATATGCAAAAACTTTGGGTTAGAATACATCTTTGTCTATGAGATTCTGTTGTGATACTTAATGTTGGCTATTGAAACCACTGCAGTGTATTTGTACTCTGTTTTGCTACTGGCACTACAGTACAAAAATACAAAGTTCTTTTAAGGCACTATATTTTTTTCTTAGGGTGTATGAAACCAGACCAGTTTTATAGGTGTGCAGGCCTTTCATACACAAAATACTTAGAGGGAAAAACAGAATCACACTTTAAAATGTGATTAAAGCATTCTTTGCTATGTTAATTATCACAAAAAATGAAAGGTTAAAGATACATCATGTTTTTGTGGAAAATATCTGCCAAAGTGCTACTTCCAAATATTTCTGTGAGAGTACAATTCTTTCTTGTTTCACCTATATTCCTCAGGGAATATCACCTAGAAAAAACCGCTTGAAAAATGGATAAGAAGCAGCAATGTCAGAGGCTGTGCTGTAGAAAAAAACACTAGTTTACTAAAGCAGAACCTAAAGTCAAGCATTAAGAAGACTCTTAAGAGTCCCTTGGACTGCAAGGAGGTCAAATCAGTCAATCCTAAAGGAAATCAACCCTGACTGCTCATTGGAAGGACAGATACTGAAGCTGAAGCTCAAATACTTTGGCCACCTAATGCGAAGAGAGGACTCACTGGAAAAGACCCTGATGCTGGGAAAGACTGAAGGCAAAAGGAGAAGGGGACGGCAGAGGATGAGATGGTTAGATAGCATCACCGATGTAGTGAACATGAATTTGAGTAAACTCCGAGAGACAGTGGAGGACAGGAAGGCCTGGCGTGCTATGGTCCATGAGGTCACGAAGAGTTGGACACGACTAAATGACTGAACAACAACAACAACAAAAGTCAAGCAAGAAAAGTAGACAGCTAGGTATAATTGGATATTTTATTTTATTTATTTTCGTGTCCAGATCAAACTTTACTCTGCCAAAATGTAGCCACCGCCACAGCTTTGTCATTAGCTTGCTGTAGGTTGTCAAAAGTACAAGACAATTGGATAATGAAAACTTGTTAAGTAAAACTGTTCTCAAACACAGAAGAATCAAGAATCTATCTTTTCTGGTGACAAGACAACTAGGCATCTTCCCACTTTGTACATCATAAAGCTTAATTCACACATGCAAATACTAAATTCTGCCTGAAAAATAACAGTTAGGACTACCTGTGTGCAGGACCTTGGCAATTAAAAATACTTTATGTCTTTCAGCTACCATAATGAAGACTGTACAAATGGCTTGCCAGATGGATCTGCTAACATGCTATAATATGTATTTCAAGCAGCTACCCAACCAGATGCATAGAAGCAAAATTGCCTTTTTGGTCTTTTCTTCAGCATTTTGCCTCCTGGGTGGCATCATTAATCTCGCCCTGGAACTGAACAAGATTCATCCCCATCTTTTCTGTGTGTTCAGAAGGCTTGCATTTTATGGTACATTTGGCTGTTCTGTTATCTTTATGCTCCAATGCAATCTCATTTGCTTTGCCACAACAAAGATACTAGGCTTTGGAAGATATGTCCTTTTACATTTTCCTTGGGATGATTCCTTGGAAAGTTTCTGCTCATATTGTAACCTACATGAGGATAAGAAAAGGGGAGTGGGGAGTTGCTCCAGAGAAGCTTGGACAATGATTATAGGGTTTTTTGTCCTCTCTATCACAAGTAATCCCTAAGCATTTCCTCCATAAGAATCTTTGTGTAGTGAACCTTCTCTGTATGCCATTCAGAGGCTGGGATTAGGAGATCTACAAGGATAAAGGGACACTAAATTATTTTTTAAAAAATCTTTTAATTTCTGTTTATAATCCTCCACTATCTGAAGCAAATCTGGTATAATTCCTCTCTCTGCAGGTTGCTCTAGTGATCTCCTCTTCCCCTCCATTTTTGCCACTTTTCTGGTGGTTGTCATTATGATATTATAATCCAAAAATGAAAGTGTCTGAAACAAAGGAAAAATAAAAGGCAAGCTTCCCCCTTTTTTTATTTTGTCTTCCTGTGCCCTTAATACTTTCATCTCAAGTGGCATCAGTAGTTACAGTCAGCATCACAGTCAACATCTCCATAGTTACAGTCTGGCTCATATTACCTTTATCTTTTGTAAAATCCACCAATTGTCTGCACTCTTTAATAGTAAACAAAAAACATTCCCACGAAGGTCTGGTTTGTTTGTCTATTTTAATTCCAATTTATTCAAAAACAGTTTCACCAAAAAAAAAATATTTCAAAATAACTATCCCCTTTATCCATTTTAAACTTTCTTACATTGACTCCTTGTTAAGCTTTTTTGCCAAAAGTTTTCAAATCTTTAAAACTTTTTTTCTTTATTCCTTTGTAATCCAGAAAGAATAATAACTCACCAAATGGAATTTTTATCCTGCCTCTCAGAAAATCTCTCTTCAGCTGTAAGTTAGTTACATACAAAAGTGTTTAAGAAATGAGGCTCCTGCGAACCTTGTGTCCATATAGGCTGCATTACAGCTGTGAGCTTAATTGAAATCCCTCGACTTCCAGCTGCTCAACTCACAAGCTGACCACAAAAACCTCAGTTCCTGCAGTCTACTCATGAGGAACAGCTGTCTGGAGTGCAAGTGCGCAATCTCATAATCTCTCCTTTTTCCGGAGAGACTTCGCCAGCCAAAATTCGCCATCTGGCTGCCAATTTCTGCCACAATGCCATCCCCACTCCTTCAGGGAAGTCTAGTTTGCCCTGAATCCACATCGGAAGCTCAGATTTTCCAATTTATTAACTTAGGTTTCTCTTTCTTACAGCCAGGGAGTCTCATTCAGAAGTCTGTTGTTCATTGATGCATTTTGTTAAAACATTTTAGGCCATCTTTCAATCAACTTTTTAGGTCAACATAGAATAAGGATAATAAAACACTAGTATAATAAAACAGATTCTTAGACTTGAGCATGCCAATTGAGTTTCTTAGATGAAGGAGATGATATAAATTAAGAAAAAAGTGTGTCCATTATTACGGATATATTATGCGAAGACCTGGCTCTCTGGATAAATCTACAATGGTGGAAAAGGTAAAAGGACAGAGAAGAGGATGATCAGAAGCAAGGTGGATGGACTCAATTAGAATGGGGATGGGTGTGCATTGGAAGACCAGAAAGACCAGGTTGGGGACTGATCATTGTGGAGAAAATCTATGTGGTTGCTAAGAGTCAACACCAACCTGATGACACATAATTTTAAAAAAATCTTACTTTGAAGAAAGCACATGAAAAAAAGTGCTGGTCCAATGAAGAAATCACTTTAGGCTATGTACATTCTCTCATCAGCCCAACAGTGTGAAGGAGACGGTATTCACTAACATTGAACCAGCTAATGTTATAGGGACTGGTAATGGTGAGTTCCTTGCTATATGTTTCGTGCTGTTTTGTTCCAGGCAGACTTGAGTCCAAGTTTATGTTAATAAATGCAGACACTTCACCTCATGTGACATTGCTTCCTCATGAATGAACCATACAGAAGTGAAGCTGAATTCCTATGCAGCAGTAATGGCATGCTAGAGACTTGGAGTTAACAAAAAAAATCAGAAGGAGTCAGCACAAAGCTAGAAGGACTGTACAGCAGAAAAAGGTAAACTTAAAACATGCAGACTCTCCCAAATTAAATGCATGACGATATTGGAGAAGAAAAGAACCCATAGGAATTGAATTAGAGGGAAAAGGCAGCATTACCTGAAAAGTAATTTCTTTGATTCTCTACTCATATTTTCTCACTTCCTTGATTCCTCAGGTCCTTATTCTGTTTGAATTTTCTAATTCATGTACCTAAAACAAAGCATTATTATTCAGAAAAAACAAACAAACTCTAAAGAGACACAGTAATGCATCTGTAAAAAAATTACAGTAATTAATGCCTCGATAAAATGACTGTTTTGAATGTTCCTTATCAAAAATATCCTATTAGAGTATGATTAAAATAATTCCATGAATTACATTTTGGATAATGTAGCTCCAAAATCAGTCCCCAAATCAGCCATTAGCCACTACAATAAACTACAATGACTGTAGTTCAATGACTGGACCCAGATATCTGATCCTCAAATGTACCTGTCTTCTAGTTTCTAAAGTTGCTTCTTATCACCTCTAAACTGCCAATTCTTCTGGCCCTTTATAGATCCCTCTTCATCGTCTCCAGTTGAACACCAATACCTTGCAACTTCTTCAGTACTCTGATACTGAAACATGGATTGCTCAGTATAAGATTTGTCAGGCAATATCATCCAGTTTATAAAAGGAATCCTTCAGAGATTAGGATTTTCCTTTGACCTCAAGGGAAAAGGAAGGCATTGACTTGCGCACACTACGTGATAAAGATTATACCGTATTGTGATAATGGATTACTTTTCAAATTATCCAGAAGTTGCTCAATTAGAGGACTTGTTAACATGATTATTAAACACATCAAAACTGTATTTGCTTGACATGGCATACATGGACCACAGAAAATGGCCCACAATTTGCAACGTTACATTTATAAATTTTATCACAGCACATGGATTTAAAAAGGTAACATCAAATGGACTTCTAGAACCTAATGCAAGGATGGTGAAGACTCTCCTGAGAAAGATTGGAGATGCTGAAGGAGATTCTTGCTGCCTTCCTATGAATGATAGATCATCTCCTTTACAATACAGGAAGTCCCCAGCTGAACCTTTGTTTGAGAGAAGCACAAGATATGTCTTCCCATTGTAGATCCATGGAAACCTTTATAAGAATTCTGCAATATTGAGCAAAAGACGGAAACACATACCTTCTTGCTACACTGGTAGGGTTGTATCTCTTCATATACTCTTTCCAGATGAAAATGTCAGAGTAAAAGATACAAAATACTGGGGACCTGTAGCCAAAGTGATTATCACAAAGCTCAGCACAACCCTATTGGATTTAAACAGAATCAGAAAATATTTTTCACAATAATCAATGGCAACATCTTCTAGTTCCATCTGAAAATAAAGAAAACTAGAACAACTAGTACCAGTTGAGAGTGGCAAAGGACATCCGGATGCTAATATACAAGTTACAGTACATGGAGCAGACATGTAATCAAGAAACTGAACAGACTAAATGAACACTGTTGAATGTTGTATGATGAAGTTATTTTACTTATTAAGAGGGAGACATGAGGAAGTTGGTGTTTACCATAGTTGAACCTACCCATATTTTGGTAGTAATTATGTGTTCCATGTGATATGTTGAGCTCCTTTTTGTTCCACATTAGAGTTGAGTCCAATCTTAACAAACACAGTCAGTTCCTCTCTTGTGTCATTGCCTCCTCATAAATGAACAACAAACACGAGAGATTTTCCCAAAGCTAATTTCAGTGTTGAGAGGGAGAGGGAGAGAGAAAGAGGGTATCTTTTCCCCCTCTAATTGCTTTTATTATTATACAAATAATAAAATGATAAAACAAAACCAGCAACTTGGCTTATGGACTCCAGATTTATGTGATGTTATCATCACAAAATGCTAGCCCCAGTGCTCAGTCAGCGGTTTGTCACAGTTATTTAATAGATCTTGAATAAAGCCAATCCCTCACTGGCTCAATTACAGCTGGCTGAAATTATAACAAAAAAAATCAAAGGGTGGTGAAGACCAGAAGGAAGTCTACAAGAAGAAAAGCAGATGTGAAGTAGCAATTCCATGCTCTGCTGTTCTGGCCCAGAAATCAGTACTGAAGACTCCCTAGAGTAACTTTTCTCTTCCCGCCCCCCAATATGGGCCTTGATAAGATTGTTTTGAAACACACAGACACACATAAAATAAACTATTTTATTTTATTGTCTCCACCATTTCCTGTGGCACCAGATATGATGATCTGTGTAAAGCTAAAATAATCATTTCCAATTAATTTTTAAAACATTATTAGTAAATCTATAGAGAAGAATAGAGAACTTGTGGCCTCCAGGGATCCCACTGGACTGTAGATATTGTTGGACAGTACAATAATCATCCCTGACAATTGGTAATACTGAGTGAAGATGATGAGAACTGGATTCCCCGTGTTATAGACTTTAACCATAATCACTCTTTCCTCCCTTCTTAGCATTACAAAGTTCATGGAATGCAATCAGGTTGAACTTGAGTTACCTTGGATGTTCCTCCAGTGTCTCTGTGTCTCTGCAGCTTGGCAGTTAGCATGTCTCATGTTAGGATGTCGTTTCATTCAGAACTCCCTCCAATCCTTTTCTCAAATCTCAGAGCATCATTCCTGCTTCATACAGTACATTACTGGCCATTGCATTTCATTGGGATTCTGTCATTCACTGCCAATTGTTCCATTCCCTAATATTTCCCTGCGATCTCCCTGTCAATCTCAGACTTCAGCTGGTTCAATTGTAGCTCAGCACACACAATTTCGTCCTATTTATATTCTAAGGAATCCTGAATCACTAAACAAAATTGTTTATATTAATTCTGTCTCTGCATTAAAATTTTACAGTTCCTGCTGTGAAAATGGTCACCATACCAGTATCTGTCCTGCTAAGAAATATATCTATAAATACAGCTGGTATCTATAAATGCAACAGAGTGCTCATTTTAGGATAAATATTGCTATTATTCCAAAGGGGAGCAGGGCAGAACATAATGAACACAATTTGTAATATGGAAGTTCCAAAAACATGAGCTCCATTCCACTGATATTGCTAGAGATCAGCTGCCTTTGATTTCTGGCTTCCTTGAGTTGTTTCCATCCCAACTGGTCCTTATAAGCACTATGTAAATTTAAGAACTAGTGGCTGAGTTTGTTTTTTCTTCTCCTCCTCCTCCTCCTCCTCCTCCTCCTCCTCCTCCTCCTCCTCCTCCTCCTCCTCCATCTCTATCCTTTTTTTTTTGTATCACACCTATTAGATTTTAAGGATGAGGATTGATTTTGCCCTTAAAAATAGCTGCAAACCCTTGTCAGACTGCTTTAAATAATACTAAAATGCTTACAGTAGTTATATTTGAGGATTATTAAATTATTTTGTTTAAGGGTCATTACATTATGTCTCCTTAGGTTGAACTCAGTTTCTAGTGATTAAATGTCTATGTTTGGGTTTTTTTTGGGGGGGGGGTGTTGTTGTTTGTTTGTTTGAAACAACGAGAAAGTATCTTACCACTTTTTTCTTCCAGAATTTTTTCTTAATTCCTTAATCTAGTCTACATGGGACTATAGTCTCCCATCCAAGTGCTAACTGCATGTGCTGTTGCTTAGCTTTTTCAAAATAGCCACAGTCAGCTTGGTGCTGAAGTGTCTTTATTTTGGAATTGTGACCTCTGAAATTACAGTGTTACAACAGAAATATATATTGAAATAAATGTTTTTAGATGCTTGTTGAGCCAACCTCAAAGCAGTGTGTGTGTGTGTGGGGGGGGGAACAGATACGCTTTTCTAGTTTGATTTGGCTGCACTAAGTATTTCATGACAGGGCAATTGGGTGTTCTAAGTGTAATCATGCATCCTATTTTTAGTCAGGAGATGGCACTAAAACTCTTCTAGAGGCTTTAGCTAGGTAATGGATTCTGCACTATGATTTTGATTCAGCTATTACAATACTAACAGTTCAGGGAAGGTACTGTGGAAATAATTGTTTTTGTGTAGTTGGCACTGAGCTGCCTCGGGAGGGCAGAATTACTCCATTAGATGGAGATTAAGCATACTGTATCTTGAAAGTATCCATATTCAACACTACTTTCAAGGCAGCTTGAAGGACTCACTTTTCTTGTTGAGTTTGCTTTTAAGTTTTCTCTAATAGCTGCTTCTATAACTTCAGCAATCTGTTTTATCAAATCAGACGTTTCCTCTGCAGAAAAAAAATCAAAAAAATTATTAGCTTTATTAATACAATTCCAAATACTGCATTGTAATCAAACTATGAGTTTCTGCAGCCAAGTAGATGCAATGTTTTTGACCAAAAGATTTTCCAGTCAATAAACAATAGGCTTTTGCTTCATACATAAACATATATCTTATTTTTCTCTAATACTAAAAAGGCAATAATAAAAAAAATTATAAAGGAAATAATCAAACCAAAATTAATAAGCACTTTAAACCCTTCTAACTGGACCAGAATCATGTTTAATTTAAAAGTTATATGTAGCATACAAAGGTCGGTAGCTTGAATCATGTCAACTGGATTTCTATTTTCTCAGTGGAAACGTTTCGCTCCTTATCCAAGGAGCTTCTTCAGTCTGAGCAAAGTTAGTAAGGGAATCCTTAAATATGTTTCTAGGGTGGCTGTATGACCTTGCACCTGGGGCTAGGTCATGGTTATTTGAGATGTTAATTTCTAAGTCCCTTTATCATCCAAAGGAGGATCGTTAAGATTACCTTGCTGTTGTTGAGATTGCGAAATGGTCTTAATCTTCCTAGGCACAGAAGACAAAGCAGGAAGGAAAATAGGGGAAAGATTGTGCCTGAGGCCCCCACCTCTATTCAAAGAAGGATTTTCCAGGTTGGCATAAATGGATTCCTTGACCCCTCTTTCAAACCACTTATCTTCCCTGTCTAAAATGTGAACATTAATGTCCTCAAATGAGTGTCCTTCTTCCTTTAGATGAAGGTAAACTGCTGACTCTGGTCCTGTGGTGTTGCTCCTCCTGTGTTGGGCCATCCTCCTGTACAAAGGTTGTTTAGTTTCTCCAATGTAGAGCTCAGAGCACTCCTCACTGCACTGGATTGCATAAACTACATTGCTTTTCTTGTGTTTTGGAGTTTGATCTTTGGGGTGTACAAGCCTCTGTCTCAGTGTGTTGGTGGGTTTGAAATATACAGGTATGTGGTGTTTGCCAAATATCCATTTTATCTTTTCAGACACGCCAGCCATGTAAGGAATGACCAGGTTCTTCCGTTTACTCTGAGTCTCAGCCCTGTCTGTCGCTGTTTTAAGTCTGGTAGACTTAGTGTGCCTAGGAAGATTAAGACCATTTCGCAATCTCAACAACAGCAAGGTAATCTTAACGATCCTCCTTTGGATGATAAAGGGACTTAGAAATTAACATCTCAAATAACCATGACCTAGCCCCAGGTGCAAGGTCATACAGCCACCCTAGAAACATATTTAAGGATTCCCTTACTAACTTTGCTCAGACTGAAGAAGCTCCTTGGATAAGGAGCGAAACGTTTCCACTGAGAAAATAGAAATCCAGTTGACATGATTCAAGCTACAGACAATTCCACCTGGATGACTGAGAAACTTCATCGACATATTAGCATACAAAGGTTCAAAAGAGAAGAAGAAGAAGAAACCTTTTAACATAATAAATGAAATTAATAGTAAGAATGGATTATCCCAATATGATAATTCTTTTAAGAGAGCAGGAATATTGATAAAGCTTTCACCTAATGTTAAAAATGGGGAATGTTCAATTGGCCTCTCTGTGAAGGAAATTTAGTTACTATAATTTTATTTCAGATATTTTTGGATGTTATTCTTTTTCTGTAATTCAGCCAGATAGTATTCATTACTGGCTGAATTAAAAATGTAATAAATAAAATAAATATTAATTATAGTACATCCCAAGAAAATACTGCTTCAGTATCAATCAAATCTTTATTACGGTCATAGACCAGCATTCAGTAGACATTATTTATCACACTGAGAGCATCTGGAGCAGAAACGCTCCAGCTGATTGGGAAACCCTTATGAGTGATAGTGTTTCCTACAACATGATGTAGCTGGACCATGTTATACAGTAGGCAGAACTCTTGAGGTCTATATCTAAAAGCCAGCTCAATGCCCATGTTTGTAATTTGATAATATGAAAACTGCGGGCGGGGGGGGACAAGACACTACATTTCATTAAAACGATAAAAGGTTGTTCGATCTCTGTTAGTGGATTCATACAAGCAAATCTTCACTTAATGCAGAGCCATCAAGTGATGAATGTTTATGGGTAAGATAAAGGACTTCTACAGCATTTAGCTGACATGGCATGTCTATATACTGTAATCTTTCTCTATTCTGAAGCTGTAAAATAACAAATACTAATTCTACCAAGTGGGAGGAGTGATTATGTGAATTTGCTCTTACAAAAGCCCTAAGTCAAATCCAACAAAGATTCCTGGGAAAAGACGCTTACATTGCATGTTTTCATTTTTCGCCGGACTGTCTCAAGCTGCTCTTAACAAGACACTGTAAGTATTCCTCATTTTTAAAGTTTCAGTAGGCTGAGATGATGACTCCTTCTGGGCAACTTCTAGTTCAACTTGACACGTCTGCCTGTTTTGATTCCATTCCGTTAGCACATATAAAATACAAATGCTGATATAAATAATGAATCCAGGTATGTGTCTGCACAGGAAAAAGAAGCATATTACATGTGGCCCTTTCATAAGGCTAGAAGTAGCAACTCTGTACAAAGAATAGAGCACCAGCACTTCGTTATAGCCCACCACTGATACCTGCTTTGGGTTCCCCTGTCCTGGGAAACCTTGAGTAGCACCGGGTTCTTCAGCCTGACTGCCATTTCAGTTTCTGGCATTGGTTTTAGACTTTACCATAATGTGGTCTATTTGGTTTGGGCTTAGTGTGATGTTCAAGTTCAGCCATGGTTTATGGCTTAGTAAACTAGGTAATTATGACTGGTTCAATAAAACATTGTTAAAATGGGACATGGCTTAGCCTATGTCCGTACCCAAACATGGACGTTTTGAGGCTTCTTTGAGCATTAATAACTTGCTACTGTTAAGTAAGCCCACCAACATAGCAAAAGGCTTCCAGACGGCATCACTCATCTTTGAACTCCCTGTATTTGTCTCTGAAAAGTTGCAATTTGATTGCAACTAGTTAGAGTAGAAAGAAATTCAGTAGTATCTATAATTAACTTGTCCTTTAACAGAACTGAATAAATATATACTTCCTAGAGCAGAGATGAGCAGGTTGTAACTCTTAAGTGTCTTCCTTGCAGCCCCCAGAGCCCTTTCTGATCAAAATGGCTGAAAATAGATAGCATAATTTCTCACCATTTTGAGGCAGAAAACACATGGAAAGTAGAAGCTCTACTTAAAATCAATCATTCACTCACTCAATCTTCCTCTGAACCTACAGAAAAAAAAAACCATTACCCATCCAAGCTGCATCGTTGCCTCATCCCTATGGTCCTCAGATTCCCCCAGAATGTGAAGTGGGGCCTTTGGCCTCCAAAAGGTTGCCCATCTCCGTACTAAGGGGTGTAATGTTATATTCTAGAAGTTATTCAGACAAGAGTACGAGCAGAATTTGCACAGAAAATAAGTGATCCTCTAAATTGTGGTAAACGACTATTAGATGGAAGTGACAACACAAAGGATTCTGCCTTTCCTACAAATTCAGATACAGTCCAGGACCCATAGCCTTGCATCTGGTACATCACCAGCTGATGTCCATTTCACCTTTCAGTCAGAAGTTATGGGAAAAAATAGACTTTTAATTTTAATTGATAGAAGTGAGGAACCTTTTTTTCCTCCCAAAGAATGCACTCCCTATTTCCTATGGGGACAATCTGCAAAGGGCCCCCTTGCCACCAATGCCACCACAAAAGTGCACTCTCATCCTTTGTACTCTCTGTCTCCTACTACATTATCTTCTTTTTTATCACTGCTTTCTGCTTTTCTCTCCCTCCCCTCTCCAACTGAGGCAATGAAGAAGGGTAAATCACGCTTGCTAGAAGTATGAAAGCACCTTTCAATTCTTGGTTCTTCTTTCTCACTTTCTTGGTATCATTCCAGTTTTATTTACTTCTTCCTTTTGCCTTTTGTCCCTCAAGGCTACCATCACTTGCCTGAAGTTAGACAGAGAGTTGCAGGTAGCCCTTGGGCTGCCAAGTTGCTTGTGCTGATCTATACCATCAAGAATGGAGCTGAAATACATAAATGCTACTGCTCTGAACATAGCAGACACTGGGTGGGAGAAGTCAGCTTCTTAGCACCTTGTTGCCACTGCTCTCCCTTTGGAACCCAATGCAGGCATCTCAGATATTATGCAATACATGCTGAGCATTTCATTGGCTTATGGCAACCTTCCCCACTCCAGTGCCCTTCAGATGCAGTGAATTACAACTCTGATTATGCAAGCTATAGTCCAAACAACTGAAGCACACCAGATGGATGAAGACTGGAAAAAAGGAAATACAGTATAATGATTTATAGAGCAGGAGGAGCGCCATAATGGAAGGATCCTATAAATCCTGATGCTTATATCTATGTTTGATATGTCTTTCAGCAACTGCAGGCTAAAATTGTTATTTTAAGCTTGAAAGGGATGGGTTAAAATTCACAGGAGAAAAGTTAGGGTGTAGGAAGGCCAGTCTGTTTCTATACCGGTGGAAGCTAAATAAGGCATCTTGTTTGTGATTATATTCCAAAACCCAAGCTCTTATCTATTCTTCCCAGTCCCTTAATAATGTTTTTTTGCAAGATATTGAATATGTCATCTGCATAATAAGCAGTGATGGCAGGAAGGAAAAGCACCAATTGCCTTAGAGAAAAGCACCACTTCAGGTGCTTTAGCTTGGATGAGTTTAGATAAAACAAAATAACTCTTGAGCTACCCATGTTAAACGTAATGTTCTATAGTTGTATACAACAGAGCATGTACATCCTAGTGATACTACTGGTTTCCCAGACTGGGAACTACTTTTGATAATACTGGGTACAAGGATTCAACAAATCATGGCAGCAAACCTGACTTTCTGTAAATGTGCTCCCTTTTCTCAAGATAATCTTGGATTTGCAAAAAGAGCTCTCCATAGACTTGGGGTAAAAACCCTTCTAATTCTGGTTGATGGTAACCAGAATTGCAAAAATGTGCTTCAAGAAAATAAAATGGGTGCAATGTTTCTATTTTCATACACGTAAGTAGATAAAGATGGCCTTAAGTCAGATTCAGTTCCCAGTGAGTACATGGACACATCCATGCAATATTCTGGGCAAAACTGTACAGTAGTGGTTTGCCATTGCCTTCTTCCAGGTTGGGTATTTTTTTCAATTTCTCTATTTAATTTACAGTTCTGGACAATATACTGTATTTCCCAGATCAATCCAGATATCATCTTGGACTTGTGACTGGCTTTCAGGGATTAGGTTTTATTCATTCATTCATTCATTCATTCATTCATTCATTCATTCATTCATTCAATCAATCAATCAATCAATCAATATCCTGCCTTTATTTTGTACAATCAGAATGGCCACATATTTCTCCCTCTTTCCTATTTTCTCTATAACAACAACCCTGTGAGGTGGGTTGGATAACAAAAAGTCAGAAGCAACTGAACAACAACAAAAGCTGGCTTTTAGTTTGTTGTTGTTCAGTCGTTTAGTCGTGTCCGACTCTTCGTGACCTCATGGACCATAGCACGCCAGGCCTTCCTGTCCTCCACTGTCTCTCGGAGTTTACTCAAATTCATGTTCATTACATCGGTGATGCTATCTAACCATCTCATCCTCTGCCGTCCCCTTCTCCTTTTGCCCTCAGTCTTTCCCAGCATCAGGGTCTTTTCCAGTGAGTCCTCTCTTCGCATTAGGTGGCCAAAGTATTTGAGCTTCAGCTTCAGCATCTGTCCTTCCAATGAGCAGTCAGGGTTGATTTCCTTTAGGATTGACTGGTTTGACCTCCTTGCAGTCCAAGGGACTCTCAAGAGTCTTCTCCAGCACCACAGTTCGAAAGCATCAATTCTTCGGCGCTCAGCCTTCCTTATGGTCCAACTCTCACAGCCATACATCACTACTAGAAAAACCATAGCTTTAACTATACGGACCTTTGTCGGCAAGGTGATGTCTCTGCTTTTTAATATGCTGTCTAGGTTTGCCATAGCTTTCCTCCCAAGGAGCAAGCGTCTTTTAATTTCATGGCTGCAGTCACCGTCTGCGGTGATCTTGGAGCCCAAGAAAATAAAATCTGTCACTGCTTCCATTTCTTCCCCTTCTATTTGCCAGGAAGTGATGGGACCAGATGCCATGATCTGGGTTTTTTTAATGTTGAGTTTCAAGCCAGCTTTTGCACTCTCCTCTTTCACCCTCATCAAGAGGCTCTTTAGTTCCTCTTCACTTTCTGCCATTAGGGTGGTATCGTCTGCATATCTGAGGTTGTTGATATTTCTCCCGGCAATCTTAACTCCGGCTTGTGATTCATCCAGCCCGGCATTTCTCATGATGTACTCTGCATATAGGTTAAATAATCAGGGTGATAATATACAGCCTTGTCGTACTCCTTTCCCAATTTTGAACCAGTCGGTTGTTCCATGTCCGGTTCTAACTGTTGCTTCTTTACCCGCATACAGGTTTCTCAGGAGACAGGTAAGGTGGTCTGGTACTCCCATCTCTTTAAGAATTTGCCACAGTTTGTTGTGATCCACACAATCAAAGGCTTTAGCGTAGTCAATGAAGCAGAAGTAGATGTTTTTCTGGAACTCTCTTGCTTTTTCCATGATCCAGCGAATGTTGGCAATCTGATCTCTAGTTCCTCTGCCTCTTCGAAACCCAGCTTGCACTTCTGGTAGTTCTCGGTTCACATACTGCTGAAGCCTAGCTTGTAGGATTTTGAGCATAACCTTGCTAGCATCTGAAATGAGCGCAATTGTACGGTAGTTTGAACATTCTTTGGCATTGCCTTTCTTTGGAATTGGAACGTAAACTGACCTTTTCCAATCCTGTGGCCACTGTTGAGTTTTCCAAATTTGTTGGCATATTGAGTGCAGCACTTTAACAGCATCATCTTTTAGGATTTTAAATAGCTCAGCTGGGATACTGTCTTCTCCGCTAGCTTTGTTGTTAGTAATGCTTCCTAAGGCCCACTTGACTTCACTCTCTAGGATGTCCGGCTCAAGGTCAGTGACCACACCATCGTATTTATCAGGGATATTAAGATCTTTCTTGTATAGTTCTTCTGTGTATTCTTGACACCTCTTCTTAATCTCTTCTGCTTCTGTTAGGTCCCTGCCTTTTTTGTCCTTTATCATGCCCATCTTCGCACAAAACGTTTCCTTGATATCTCCGATTTTCTTGAAGAGATCTCTAGTCTTCCCCATTCTATTGTTTTCCTCGATTTCTTTGCATTGTTCATTTAAGAAGGCCTTCTTATCTCTCCTTGCTATTCTCTGGAATTCTGCATTCAGTTGTTTATATCTTTCCCTTTCTCCCTTGACTTTTGCTTCCCTTCTTTCCTCAGCTATTTGTAAAGCCTCATCAGTCAGCCACTTTGCTTTCTTGCATTTCTTTTTCTTTGGGATGGTTTTAGTTGCTGCCTCCTGTACAATGTTATGAACCTCCATCCATAGTTCTTCAGGCACTCTGTCTACCAGGTCTAATCCTTTAAATCTATTCCTCACCTCCACTGTATATTCATAAGGGATATGATTTAGGTCATACCTGAGTGGTCTAGTGGTTTTCTCTACGTTCTTCAATTTAAGCCTAAATTTTGCGATAAGAAGCTCATGATCTGAGCCACAGTCAGCTCCAGGTCTTGTTTTTGCTGATTGTATAGAGCTTCTCCATCTTTGGCTGCAAAGTATATAATCAATCTGATTTCGGTATTGACCATCTGGTGATGTCCATGTGTAGAGTCTTCTTTTGTGTTGTTGGAAAAGAGTGTTTGCTATGACCAGCGTGTTCTCTTGACAAAACTCTATTAGCCTTTGCCCTGCTTCATTTTGTACTCCGAGGCCGAACTTGCCTGTTATTCCGGTTATTTTTTGACTTCCTACTTTAGCATTCCAGTCCCCTATGATGAAAAGGACATCTTTTTTTGGTGTTAGTTCTAGAAGGTGTTGTAGGTCTTCATAGAACCGGTCAACTTCAGCTTCTTCGGCATCAGTGGTTGGGGCATAGACTTGGATCACTGTGATGTTGAATGGTTTGCATTCAGATTCAATGGCTTTTAGTTTACCCTGCTCTTAAAACTGCTTGAAATCTATTTCTGTATAAATTACTGTTTGCAGGAATGCTAATTAATAAAAATGGATAATTCTTTAGGAATTATGGTAGGGTCAGCTGCTATGCTTGAGAACTAGAATTTTCTTTAACAAATCAAAACCTTTATTACAGCCTTTAGGCCAGAAAGCACAACAATAAAATACATAAACCTGTAAATATTATTATTAATAAAACTTTTTTAAAAAGACATAAAATGCAATAAAATTACATAAAATATATTGATATAGTAACTGAAGTACAGATAGCAGTGGCAATCACAAAAATTTGTGCTAAACTTCAGCCGTAGGTAGGACGGATGCAACAAATGGTAGCACAAAATCGGGCAACCTGGAAAGTTCTGTCAGGGTCCTGGTCAGATAGGAGCAGTGACAGATAGACATTGTGCTCGCTACCAGGGTAGTTCTTTAAAATGGGATTAATATATATCTTCCGAGATTCCCTGTAAAAAGAGCCACAAAGGAACAGATGGCGCAGGGATTCCACAGAGCCATCTCCTCAGGGGCATAAACGCGGCTAAAGAGGAATGTTTTTATACCGCCCCCACAGGACTGCTGAGGGTACCGCATGTAACCTAGCCAAGGTGAAGGCCGGATAAAACCCGACAAAATTTCAGAATTAGAATTGAGGGGAGATAAATCGAATTTTCTTTATAGAATTGTACCTTCCCAGATTAAAGAATTTTTTTTCACAGAGATCTCATGGCTGAGTGCAAGGACATGGGCACAAAAGTAGGGAGAAAAAAATATCCTAAACTCTCTGGAAGCATCTGCAACAAGCTGGCACATAAGCATGTTAGGTATAGAAGAGGAATAGAAGAGGGAGAGGAAGAAAGCCAAAAAGGAAGGGGGGTCTTTCAGGTTCTGCAAGGGATTCTGCCAGTGTGAGGGGGACCAGGCCCGATATGAAATGAGAAGGAGGAGAGAAGCGACCAGAGGAGCAAGGGGCCCAGAGGAACCACAGTTGAGGAGCAGGAAGGAACCAGAGGACATCTGCAGCAGAAGGAGCAGAAAGCTAACAAGCAGCAGCTTCTTAGAGAAAAAGAACCAAAGCAGGACTGGAAAAGGCAGCCTTGGACTGAGTACCACTGCAGGGCAAAACCAAGTGGTTCAGGTGGTAGAGCTAGAGAGAGTTTGAATGAAAGGGCCATCGTCCCCTTTTCCCTTTCAATACAGTTTTTTTTGGGAGCAACAGTGGCCAGGCTAGTGAAGAAAAGCAATTAGCCTTCCAAAGCTGCCACTTTAGATAAGCAGTGGGGGGGGGGGGGGGAGAAGGGAGGAGGCAAAAGAAGTTTGCAGTTCGCAAAGTAAGAACGGTTAGCGTTTTCCTGAGGACTTCATATTTGCCCTTAGTTACAGTATGAGCCCACCATTTCTTGGTTATCATTTTTGCATTCATTTGCACATGCATTCAAATTCCATCACTTTGTTATTGGAAACAGTTGTAAATAGGAATAAATAACACTTTAATGGATCTTTTGGCTTTGTGTGTGCCTGCATCGTTTCTTATCCTTACCCACACCTCAACAGGGGTAATAAAATTCATAAAATAAAACTAGAAACAATTTCCGAAGAACAGGGATATGGTCAGCCCCCAACATAAGTTAGTATGTGACATTTAATGCCCAACGGAAAATATAAATAAATAAATAAACACAAATACACACAGATGGGTAGGTTTCTCAAAATGTATTAAAATGTCCTGTCTTTCAACATAGAACTATTGTTACATGTCTTTAGTTTTACTACATATTATGGAACGGCATATGCTTGTATGTAATACTATATCTGAGGACACCTGCTCCATGTAAAGTCTTAGTTTAGACAGTGCCAACTTTAAATCTACTATTTATGGCCTTCAGTTCACTGTCTGGAAAGCAATGGCTCCTGAGGCTGCAGCACTCAGAAGACTGAACCATTCAAGAAAATGGTTAGATTAAATTTCTCTTTTACAGTGATTCGGCTCTGTAGTTCGAAACATGCCTTGACCTATGTTTCTTTCTCATCGCAAAGCAGGCTGATTTCATATCAAATGAATGATTCTAAGCTTAGCTTCTTTTCTTTTCTATTTTTGGGATATACTGATACAGCCATTTCGGCATCTGAGATCAGGCTTATGATGGGGGTGGTACATCCATCCTGGCCCCCCTGGATATCCTAGGACTTTCAATACCATCAGCCACGGTCTCCTTCTGGAATGGCTCCACCGGCTTCTCTGTAGCTGCCCCTGCCCTATGGAACAGGCTCCCCCCGTGATCCTCCTTCACTTTTTTTATTAGTAGTAGTAGAAGAAGCTTGAAAAAGGGTCACATTTCTCTCTACTAATAAGAAAATACAGCACATTTTTTTTTTTTGGAAGGCTCAAAGAAACTGCAGGAAGTGAAAAAGAGAGAGGGGCCGGGGAAGTAATGGGTGCTGTTTTTCTAAGCCCAACCTCGGGGAGGAATGGCAAAGTTGCAGTCCCGGGTGTTGTGTGAACAATGCTCGCTTAAATAAGAAACCAAAGCGATTGATTATAGATGCAAAAGATACTGCATACTTTTATGGGCACAGACAGTGGTGGTCCCTGGGCTTCTTGCTGAAGAGCTGCATAAGAGCCCCGAATAAGCAAAGTTACAGGTTACAGATCCTCCTTCACTCTCTTGGCCTTCCTGAAGGCCATGAACAGCTGGTTCTTCCCCAAGCATTGGGCTCGGATGGAGCCCAGTGGATTACGGAGGAGTGTTCTTTTTGAGGTGCCATGAAGTGTATTTTTTGTTGTTAGCATTATTGTTTGCTTTTATGATTTATTGTTATGCTGTCAGCCATCCAAGGTCACTGTATATAAGATGGGCATCCATATAAGTCTTTTAAATAAACACATACATAAATTATCTGAAAAATTAAAGTGCTGGGCAGAATTGCACCAACAATACCTATCTGGTCAGTGAAAGTGACAGTAGTAATACCAATGATAGAGCTTATCTACACTGCCTGGTTGCCCCATCACCATAACAGGACAGCAACCAGTTTTTGAGGGCAGAAATCGATGGCATCAGTCTTTAGTCACTTCTCTCCCATCACAGATTCAACCTTTGGGCACATTTTCCTGCTGCAGTTTGTAAAGAGTCTTCTATGTCCAATGTATTGTCAAAGGCTTCCACAACTTCCAGAACACGGCCACACAGCCCGGAAGACCCACAACAGCCATCTTCTATGTCCATTTTGGTGGGAGCTGCTTACTTCCTTACAGACAAGCCCAAGCACTTCATTGGCTATTTCTCAGAGGAAGGAATGCCCCCACACCTTAGCTGAAGCAATAGTTTGGTCTAGTGGTTAAGGCTCCAGGCTAGAAACCAGGAGATGGTGAGTTCTAGTCCCGCCTTAGGCATGGAAGCTGGCTGAGTGACCTTGGGCCAGTCACACACACTCAGCCCAACTCACCTCACAGGGATGTTGTTGTGGGAAAATAGGAGGAAGGAGTATTAGATATGTTCCCTGCCTTGAGTTATTTATAAAAATAATAAAGCAGGATACAAAAAATCTAAAAATAATAAAATAATAATTGTCCCAATATAAGGCTTTCTAAGACTTCATTTTTACTCTCAGTATTAAAAGTCCTCAGTGGTAAAGAGCTTTCCCTCATGGGTAAAAGTTGGCTGATTTAATACCCAGCAGAATGTTTCTAAGTATTATTTTCTTCAACTACTTAGCTTTCCATAGGTAACTGAGAGTGTTAAAAACAAATAAGTGTAGGTTTCCAGCATTTCATTGTTTCTCCAGTCACTTGCAGTAAAAGTGGGTTATGAATTTGAAAATGAATATGTATTTATAAAGCTACATTGAAATTGCCTCTCTCTAGCAGTAACTCTCTACCTGCTTAAGGAACATATTATTGCATGCTTTGTTCTATTGCAGCCTTTCTCAACTTTTTGACCCTGGAGGAACCCTTGAAATATTTTTCAGGCCTCGGAGAACCCCTACACATTCAGGCTCAAATAAAGGCCAGAAGTTACAAAATTATTATATTTGTTTCATGTGTAGGCCTGCATATATGCATTAACGGTGTTCTTAAACTAAAAATAATGAAACTTACCTCTTTAATGTGAAGTTGCCCAAATTTGAAATAATTTTTTTAATAAATTGTGATCTCCCAGGGAACCCCTAGTGACCTCTCGAGGAACCCTAGGGTTCCACAGAACCCTGGTTGAGAAACCCTGTTCTATGGTAATACTTTCCAAACACAAATGCCAGGGTGGGACTTGGTCCATGCACGGTATACGATGTATGGTCTGCAACTGAGCTCCTGAACAGGCTTAGCCCAAAAACTGCCTAACCATGCTTTTACCCTTTCTGGATGCTGACAGGAAACCGTGATTTCTCAGATCAGGCTGCCCAAAAGCATTCCCTTGCAACACAGCCTTAGTGGATACACTGAGCAACATAGTCCACTCAGCCTTGCTGTGGTAGAGTCCAAAATCTGGGACTGGCAGTTGATAAAAGCTAATGCATGAGAAGCTATTTGTCACTATACTGCAAGCTTGATAAGGCTTTTTTCCTCTCTTTCATAGTGCCATGCATTGCACATCATAGGTAAATGGTTTGTTGGTTGTCAGCGCACGTGTGTGCATGCAAAGCCACTTTGTGTAGCTGGTGGTCCCAGCAGAAATATTGTCTTCATGCACAATTACAGAGACCTGGGAAAGCCTTCAGAACAGCTCTTTCTGGAGGATATGGCTGATGAGATTATTTAAGAGATGGGCTTTGCAAAGGCCCCTTTCGATGCCTTGCATTGAAACAACAGCAAGACAGCAAGTTATTAATCTAAAGCAGGGCTTTCCAAACTTTTGCCGTTGGCGACACACCAACGGCCGGCACGTAAAAACTCAGAAGCGGCAGCAGTGTCGTCGTCCTGGAACCCAGAAGAGCTGATGGCCCACAGCGGCGGTGCGCCATCAGCGCTTCCGGGTTGTCGCACGACACACTTGGGGCCCCCAGGCGACACAGTACTGTGTCGTAACACATAGTTTGGAAAGCCCTGATCTAAAGATTAGGAGCATACATGGATAAGATACTGTACTTCTCTATTTTAGAACATGTGCTTACATATGGTAAATACCAAACTAAGGCAAGCAAATCACTGAGTTTGGCAAGCAAATCACTGAGTTTGGTAAAGACACCAAAAATATGTCTTAGTACATTGTGGTCTGCCAGATTTTTTAGCGGTATTACTTTGGTGAACTCCAAATGAGAAACTTCAAAGTAAATGAGCAACAACAATGGGATTAGTAGCCACTTGCTTTTACTGGCAAGCGTACCTCTTTGTTTCTGTCAGCTGTGAGATAATTGCTCAAGATTAAAGTATTTCTTAAATGTTCCTCAAATTGATTCTTTCAGAACTGCATTAGAGAAACTCAACTCAGATGCTTCCAGATGGAGGACTCCGTTATTTAACTATTCAATCGTTTCCTCTATAGGAGACTGTGTATGAAAAACGAAGTGTTCAGAAAGTATAAATGAATTCAGAATATGTGTTCCTCTAAGTATAACGAAGTGAAATTGGGCTGCAGGTGTGATTGACTGATTGATTGATTGATTGATTATGTGCCATCAAGTCGTTTTCAACTCCTAGCGACCATATAGATAGATTTTCTCCATGACAATCTATCCCTAATCTGTTCTTTCAAGTCTCCCAATGGTGCACCCATTACCACCATAACGGAGTCCATCCACATTGATTACATATTAATTCAATTATTCTATTGTGTTTTATTTCATTTAGTTATTAGTCATACTTCTGCTGCAATCAAAACAACTCTTTGTGGCTTATAGTCTGTAGCTTCAGTTTTGAGGAAACCAATAAAAATTGGCCAGGGGACATTGACTAAAAAATAAATACTGTAGTTGAGATGTATATCTCATGATACTCATTTATTCATGTATTTAAGTCACATCCTGCCAAAGAGATGTGTGCAGATTGGAAAAGGGAGCTCCTCTTTGATTCTGAACTTTTTCTTTCAGTCCCTCAGCTCCAGAGTCATGCCTGCATGTGCAGGGAATTCCCAATGAAGAGCAACTCTGCTCTGTGGGATGATTTCACCTACAGTGCTTTGAAAATTCTCTCTCTGGGTGTTGTGGAAAACTGGATACTGGAGTTGGAAGCTGTCCCTCTGTTAGCCCTATAAGGTAGAGCAGACTAAGAAACAGACATTGCATAGACCTAAAGCTACTTTTATCGGAACAGCTATAATAGAATCTTGCAAGTCTAAATGTGCTTCCCTTCCTCCATCTTTTATCTTCATGTGAAGGCGGGGGAGGGGAGGGGGCAGCTGTCTGAGTCATTTTTGTAAACCACTTTCTTGGCCTGGGTTCATGCCTCATTTATCTGATTTTTGCCTTGGCCGCGGATCTTACCTCTGTCCTTCAAGGCCACCCTCTACTCACTATACCCTGCAAGAGGCTGGCAAAGGTGGAGAGCAATGTACAAACAGAGGCATTGCATCTCGTTCTGCTTTGGAGGGACCCCCCTCTCCTTCTCTGGGAGAGCTACAGTATTTGTAGGAATCTCAGTTGTGTTACCACTGTTTTGCTGCAAGTCTAATAAAATGTTTTCTTATGGGATCCTATTTCTAAGTTACTGTATCACAAGAGACCCAGCAGATTGTTTGGCAGAAGGGAAAGAACCTTTTGGGTGATGACTACCATTTCATTACCTTTTACTGTATGTATGCCATTTATCTTTGAATATTCATCTTTCAGGCAGTATTTTATTTAGTGGTTTCTCATATTTGCTTTAAGTTGTTTTAAGTATTATTTTAGTCTCATAATTAAACGATTTCATTTGTATTTTTTATAGTTTTTAAACAATGTTTAGGTGGTGTTTGGGGTGAAAGATAGTATAGAAATAATTTCAGTGAATTAATGAACACACATCCAGGGATGCCATTAAGAGAGAAACCCTATCAGAGACTAGAGACCACTATCATGTGCCATTGATGTCCTGTTACTTGAATTTATATCATAATTTGTTGGTCAGCTAAGGATACTGGACTAAATTAGTCTTTATTTTATTCCAGCTGGGTCCATAGTTTGATTATCTGAAAAATGTATGGTATGTTAAGGATGCAAAAGAAATAATTATGTATGAATGGAATCCACTATATCAAGGCACTCAAACTTGTGCCTTCTCTATGTTTTTAACTTCAACTTACATCAACCCCAGCATTTAATAATAAATGCTTATCATGTTCTGATAACGTTATTCCTCTGAGGAGAAGCTTCAGATTTCATATGGGAGGGCAGAACCCACAATAAAATTACATCATCTTATGTATGCAAACATTTCTACAATCTTTATTTCCTAGACACCAAAGACAGAATATGCAATAATTACAAATCAGAGTGACTAAATCAGAGGTTCACATTTTGTGCATTTCTTCAGTCACCTTGAAACAGTTAGACAAGCTTATTCTTCACTTGGTGTCTGTTTTCCAACTTCTCGAGTCTTCACTCTCAATTTGTTGACTTGTGATTCTGCAATATCAGCCCTTTCTTCAGCTTCTTCCAGCTCATGCTGAATTTTGCGGAATTTGCTGAGGTTGAGATTGGATTGTTCATCCTGAGAATGAAGAGTATGGTGAAAAAACAAGTCTACTTATGTTTTATATGGAATGCAAAAAGGTAATAGCTTCTGTGATGAAGATGAAAGACTTGAGTCTCCATTATGCAATTTTAGGCAAATGAAAAGTTCAATTTGCCTTTCACAAATTGAGAATATTTACTATAAAAATTTTTGGTGAATCAACTGAATCTAATCTCTGTTTAATTCTATAAAGAATTAGTTTACTGTATAAGGCTTTTAAAGTATATTCTATACACATGAAAGGTCAGTTGATTTTATAAATGCCGTACCTTGTCTTATAGGAAATTAATTTTGATTAGCATTTATTTAGCAAATTTATATAGCCGCCCATCTCACAAAATGTAAGTTTGGGCAGCATGCAAACATAATGACAATTAAAGAACCATAAAACACTCAAACGTAAGTAAAAAAGAAAACAAAAAAAACCAAGATTGCAGGAGAACAACGGCCACTTGATGTCATACAGCCACCTTGCAGGCTTACCATGGGATCCCCAAGGTTGATGGAAAAACCATGTTTTATGGGCTTTCTGGAAGGCAAGTCAGGATGGGGCCAACCTCACCTCAGGGGAAATGATGTTCCAGAGGGTGGGGGCCACAGCAGAAAAGGCATGCCATCTGGGTCCTGCCACATGGAATTCCTTAGTAGATGGGACCTGCAACATACCCCTCCTGCTCAACCTGATGGGATGGGTAGATGTAATTGGGAAGAGGCAGCCCCTCAAATAACCTGGTCCCATGCCATTTAGGGCTTTAAAGGTCAAATCCAGTACCCGGAAGCAGACTGATAGCCAATGCAGCTCATGGAACAGAGGTATAATGTGCACCATCCTAGGGGCACACATAGCTGTCCGCGCATCTGCATTCTGCACCAGTTGAAGCTTCTGGATACTCTTCAAAGGCAGCCCCATGTTGAGTGCATTACAGTAATCTGTTCTGGAGGTGACCAGGGCATGAGTCACTATGAGTATAGCTTCATGGTCCAGGAAGGGGCACAACCGGCACACAACATGAAGCTGTGCAAAGGCCCTCCTGGCCACGACTGCCACCTGCTCCTTGAGCAGGAGTCGTGAATCTAGAAGGAACCCCAGATTGTGCACCAGGTCTGTCTGGGGTAGTACAACCCCATCCAGTACCCCAGATGGTAAAGTCCCAGATACAGAAGGCCCAAACACCCAAAGCCACTCAAATTCATTTGAAATACAATTATTGCTCTATTTTTAATGCATTACATACAGCTTCTTCAAATTGCCTCTTGTATGCTTTCACTTTCATTTGTAGCTTATCCACCAAATCCTGAAGCCTCAGAACATTCTTCCGGTCTTCCTCAGACTAAATAAAGTTATGACAACAAGGGAAAAATATGAGTTTCTATCATTTAAATCCCTTTAAATGACTTTCCAAGTACATTTTTTTTTCCCTAGAGAGCCAGTTTGGTGTAGTGGTTAAGGCACTGTGCTAGAAACTGGGAGACTGTGAGTTCTAGTCCCACCTAAGGCATGAAGCCAGCTGGGGGACCTTGGACTGGTCCCTCTCTCTCAGCCCTAGGAAGGAGGCCAGGGCAAACAACTTCCAGAATCTTGCCAAGAAAACTGCAGGGACTAGTCCAGGCAGTTGCCAGGAGTCAACAATGACTTAGACAGACAGACAGACACACACACACTTATTTATTTATTTCTGAGGTGATGACTAAAACAATGTTATCAACCAGGTGGGAGGGGACAATACCATGGACAAGAGAGGTCTGGAGCTTCCTTACAGGAAATGAATACCCATGAAGTTTAAGGGAGATATTTTATATTGATGATAATGTTTCTTAATTAGAATAACGATGACTTGTTTTAGGTCACTTTGCAAACAGTTACTATTTAGTGTCTTTATTATATTGTAAATGGGGAAAGAGGGAGGTAAAGGTGTCAGCTAAGTCTTATTTAATGTGGATTTCAAAATGTTCAGGGATTTCAAAATTTTCAGCTTGAATACAATTATGGTCCGGTCTGGGAAAGATAGATTATAAATAAGCATATGCAAATATAACTCATGAAAAAAGCCAGTTCTATTATACCAGTATTCTTTGTTCCCAAGTTGGCTGATCCACTCCATGCTTATCACCCTTACCTGGTAAGTTAGTTCCTTCACTCGTCTCTCATATTTCCGTACACCCTTGATAGCGTCAGCATTGCGCTTCTGCTCATTCTCAACTTCAGCTTCGAGTTCACGTACCTAAGGGAGAAAAGGCTGAAAATTAGACATCAGCTATGTCCTATTACATTCAACCTTTATAAAATCTATAAATATATAGAGGGATGGATACGCACTCTCTGCTCTAATTTCTGAAGCTGCTTCTTGCCTCCCTTCATTGCCAGTTGTTCTGCCTCATCAAGACGGTGCTGCAGGTCCTTCACGGTCTGGTCCAGGTTCTTCTTCATTCTCTCTAGATGGGCACTGGTGTCTTGCTCCTTCTTAAGTTCTTCTGCCATCATGGCTGCCTATTAATAAAGACACTAATCCAGTTCAAGAAACCAGCCCTGCTATAAGTGTACAGAGGATCAGATTTCAAAAGAAGGCTTCCATCAACTCACATCAGTGATGGATTTTTTGGCTTTCTCTTCAGCATTGCGTGCCTCCTGAATAGTCTCCTCCATTTCACCCTGGATCTGGGCAATATCTGTTTCCAGCTTCTTCTTGGTGTTAATCAGGCTGGTGTTCTGTTTAGGAAAATTATACTGTTAGTTTCTAATAAACACGAAACGATTGATTTAAATAACCAATAGATATTTTTTTAAAAAACGACAACAGAAAATAATGATCTCTTCTAAAAAAAATGAACCTGTATATTGCAAAAATAATGCCTGCAACATTACTTTGTATCTCTTTATCTAGTCTTGTTCTCAAGTTTCCCTCAGAGTTTCAAAAAAGACAGAAGTGTCATAGCACCTCATCTAATTCCATAGAAAAGAGGAAGATTAATAATAACTTTTACAGATGTTTTAGGTAAAGATCTGCAAATATTGTTTAAGCGTAGCTTTATTGTTTTCCACCAATATCAAAAGAACAGAAGAATATTCAAAATGCTGCCGTTTTTCTCTCTTAAATAGTGCATACTGTATGTGGCTCTGTCATTCCCAACTAATGGCTATAGGAGGACACAAGTAATTAGATTCTTACCTGTGTGTGGAGGAGCTGCACACGTTCACTGGCATCCAGAAGCTCCTGTTCAGCCACTTTTCTGGCCCTCTCTGTCTGTTCCAGAGCTGCCCGGAGCTCCTCAATCTCAGCCTGCATCAGGTTTGCTCTGCGCTCAATCATGGCCACTTGCTCCTTCAAGTCTTCCTGGACTCTCAAAGCATCATCCAAATGCAGTTGTGTGTCCTATGAAATAAATTATGGTAAGACATAGCCCTTGAAATCTTTACAGTTGTGGGGATCTTCTGATGGTTTCCTGAAACTGCTTTATATATTTTTTAAATTTTACGGCCAAAAGGCCCAAAAGCAAGTTACAAATATAATCTAAACTTGTCATTAGATAAAACAGTTTAATAAATATTACATAATACACTTAAAACCCCAACTCATTGATTTGTTACTAAAAACCTTGTTTTGTAATAGTTAAAATCTGGCTGTGCTGGCTCAGCGGGTAAGACGCCAGGCTTGTCGATCGGAAGATCGCAAGTTCGGAGGTTCAAATACCTAGCCCTGCGTGCGGAGTGAGCTCCCGCACTAGCTCCAGCTCTTGCCAACCTAGCAATTCGAAAGCATGCAAATGCAAGTAGATGAATAGGTACCACTTCGGTGGGTAGGTAACAGCGTTCCGCATGCGTCATGCCAGCCACATGACCGTGGAAGCATCTTCGGACAACGCTGGCTCTTCAGATAACAAACGGAGATGAGCACCTGCCCCTAGAGTCGGACACGACTGCACAAATGTGCGGGGAGAACCTTTACCTTTACCTTACTGTAATTTTAGGATTTTCATCTGCAAGTAGAATTTTTATATACTCAGAAGTATCTCTTCCTGGTTTGGATTTTAAAATAGGCCAGATAGCTTCCTGCCAAAGATTCCTATAAAATTCACAATACAATAAAACATGATCCACTGTTTCAAGATCAGGGCCATTACAGGGACAAAATCTTTGGGAGATGGGAATTTTTTGAAATCTACCATAAAGCATATTTGATGGCAACACATTTAATCTGGCTTTTGAAAAGGCTATTCTGTATTTACTTAAATATAAGCTATTCAGATATTTAATGAGTTGAAAAATATATTTGCAGTTAATTCCAAAAGTTATAGGTGAACACAAAACTTTGGCTTTAGCCACTAATTCCAATAGTCGCATAGTCTTTGTTTGATGCAGTGAAATGCTGATGATGTACCCCTGGAAAATAAATAATCAGGATCAATGGCAATCTGACTAATCTTTTGAGTCACCTGTTTAAACCACATATCTACAAAGGATTCATTTAAGATTTCCTGAAACAATCCTTCCTTGTTTTTAAAAACATATATTTGCAACCAAAACTTAATAGTGCTTAACCAAGCCTTTGTTTTCAAATGGCATTGCCCAGTTTCCAAGAGAATAACAGAATTTGGAAACAGCTTGGGACACTTAAAAGAGATCTTTAAAATATCACCTGCAGTTGTGCTATGTTATTGTTAGCAAATGTGATCCAAATTAGAGCTCCATATAAAATTTGTGATGCAGTTTTGGCATTAAAAGTTGTATTGCTGCAGGAACAAATCTTCCTCCTTTGGAGTGAAAATATTGAAGCAAGGCCATCATAGTAGATTTTGCTTTCAGAAGTATTGCCTTGCAGTGATGTTACCAGATTAGAGCATGGTTAAATAAAATGCCCAAATAACTAAAATTCTCTACTTGTGTTATTATATGACCTTGAATTTTCAAGATGTATTTTTTAACTGCTTTGGACATACCTTGAGCAGTCCTTGTGTGTTCCTGAGGTTCTTAAATGCTTCAGCAGCTTGACGGGTAGCATGGCTCAGCTGGATCTCCATCTCATTCAGATCTCCCTCCATCTTCTTCTTAAGCCGCAGGGCATCGTTCCTGCTCCTAATCTCAGCATCCAGGGTGCTCTGCATGGACTCTACCACTCTCAGGTGATTCCTCTTCAGCTGATCAATTTCTTCATCCTTCTCTGCAATTCTTCTGTCAATATCAGATTTCACCTGGTTGAGCTCAAGTTGGACGCGGAGGAGTTTGCCCTCTTCATGTTCCAGAGAAGCCTTAAGAAAATCAAGTATATCAGCTGTTATTAAGGAGTCATCTAAATAACAGCATTGTTCATACTTGTCTAACATGCTTTCTAAAACCTATTTTAGAGTGCTTTAAAATGCATTAAAGAATTTGAGCTTTTGTTTTCTGTAAGCATAATAATATGATTACCTCAGCCTCCTCTAGGGAGGCCTGGAGTTCACATTTCTCTTGCTCAATCTGCTTCTTCACTTTTTCCAGTTCATGGATGGCCTTTCCTCCCTCAGCAATCTGTTCCGTTAGGTCAGATATCTCCTCTGTTAATTTCATACAAAATAAAGAGGGACAGGTGGGTAGTGTTTATATGATAAGAATTAACAGTTTTAACCTGGATATTTGGGAAAAGAATATTTCCTTGGCTCTTCCAAACTCATCCATTTGGAACTGATCAGTCAGTACTGCATATGCAGACAACACTTCTACATATGTATATCCTAATAATGAAGAGAATGCCTATATGAGTTCATCTTATTGTGCTTGTCACTTGTTGCTCCATAGGAGGGAGTAGAACCATTAGCTATTATAACTATTGAAACATCAATAGTTTCTCGGTTTTGTATCTTCAGTGTCATTAACACATAGTAAGCAGTTTATAGACTTACGCTGAAGATTCTTGTTCTCGCGCCTCAGGGTTTCCAGGTGATCCAAGGATTCTTCATACGCGTTCTTCATCTTGAAGAGCTCTGTGCTGAGAGACCGAGACTCCTTCTGGGAAGCTTCCAGTTCAGACTGAGCTTCCTCATATTTCTGTTTCCAATCTGCCAGAATCTGTAAAAGGTCAACTAGTCATTAGTGGAATACAAACTTGATAAAGAAATAAAATAATTAAACTGTCCCAACTTCTTGGTGCAAAGTGTTCTTTTTTTATCATTAGGAGCAAAATACCTTATCAAAGTTCTTCTGCTTCTTATCTAGAACTGCACAAGCTGCGTTGGACCTTTCCACATCGATCATGAGGTCCTCCACTTCATTCTGCAACCTCATCTTTGTCTTCTCCAGGGAACCACATTTGGAATTCACAGCTTCTACATGTTCTTCAGCTTCCTGCAGACGCTGAGCAAGCTTCTTCCTGGAGGAATGAATGCCTAAATATTAGCAATGATTCACACATGAATCTGCTTAGAAAATATGAAAGGAAGAAAAGTTCATAATCATATCATAAGCATAAGGATGACACACTTTTCTCTATTATGGGCATGGAAATCTATTTCATTTTCTAGCTTATTAAGACACATGCAAAGCAGTTATGCAAAATGCAAATGATCTCATGAAGCACTAAGTTGTCATGGAGGACAGATTGCAAATCTTTGAGAATGAGAATAGTTGTCAACAAGTGATAAGAACTTTAAAACTTCAGATAATTAGGATTACCTTTATTTTTTGATATTGCATTACTGCTAACATTATTTCACACTTAAGTATCTTATGCAGATATGCAACATTTGAATTCCCAATGATTGATGGCAAATTATGAAATATTTGAGCTATTTCCATGAAATGTATTGTTTTATTGTGATATAAGGTAATAATTGTGATTATCATTTATACTTCCATGTTCTCATTTGATGTTTCATGAACCCTCACATGAATCCCTCATCAGTTTCCAATACCAGATCATATGTTGTTTAAACTTTAATTATAGGAATAAATTAAAACTAAAGACATTTCACTCTAAAGCTCCATGGATAATCAGCATAAAACTTGGGTTTGGATTTCTCATTATATTTTCAAAAAGCGAATTATATTTATATTAGTTTCTGTAATGAATTACTATTTTAATTTACAAAAGGTCATGAAATTATTACATAAAATGTTTTATAGAGATATGCTCACTCGTTACAGATATACTTTTTCTCTTTCAAATACAATGCTTGAAAAATGGAAAATAGGAGATAAACTACAAATAATTTGTTTCCATAAGAAAGGTTGTTCTGAATTAGTTATTTTGCAAGATTTTGAGTGGTTTACAACAATCCTGCAATCTTAACCATTATTTTTCTTGCATTGTTGCGATTTAAGCTAAGAGAATATCTGCAAAAATACTGGAATGTCACTTCTGGTTATCTCCTTTTTGCAGCAAGCGGAGGCACCTGTGTAGAGAGAGAATAGCTTACGGTGGCTCTGCAACATAGTCCACTCTCAGAGATGTGGCTAAAATTACTTTATCCTATGGTGGTTATACTCCATTTGTCCTTGTAATTTATTTACACTACAAAACTACTCCCAGCTCCACGTACTTGGCCTCCTCTAACTCTTCAGTGCGCTGAATGGCATCAGTCTCATATTTGGTTCTCCACTGGGCAACCTCACTGTTGGCTTTGGACATGGCACGCTGTAGCTCGCCCTTGGCTTCTTGCTCTTCCTCGAATTGTTCCCGGAGTAAATCACAATCATGTCGAGCAGATTGCAAGCCATGAGCCAGTGCATTTTTAGCCTAGAGAAATGAAGAACAGATGTCTTAAATGCTCTACCCAAATCTACTGGTGGCATTATTAACACCTCCCACTGTGCCACTTTCCTTTTCTGGTTTGTTTTGCAGCCTTTGGAATTTAAACCTTTCAGTTGTTCACTTTTTAAAATGCAGAGTTGCACATATGTCTTACTAGTAATTCTAGTAATGGAGAAGGAGAAAAGGAGGACCTTTAGCAGGCTGTGGTGGAAGCTGCTGAAGGCTGTGAGTAGACAGGGCCGCAACTGGGGGGGGGCAAGCGGGGCATGTGTCCTGGGCGCCGCGCTGGGGGGGCCACCAAAATGACAACACCTCCTTCACCAACCCATGGGGGAGGGGCATGGAATCCATGTTTGCCCTGGGTGACACAGACCCTAGTTGCGGTCCTGCGAGTAGAGCAGGTTTCTCACCTGTAGATCTTGACCTAATACATACCTTTATTTCCTCTTCAAGGTGCCTCTTCAATTCTTCAATCTGCTGGGTAAAGCCTTGTTTGCCTCTTGAGAGTTGGGAAATCAGAGAGTCTTTTTCTTCCACTTGGCGGGCAAATTCGCCTGAGAAGCAGAAAACAGAAGAGAGGGGGTTGACGTGGCTAAACTAATTGTTGAAGAAAGTACTGATGAAAAATGGGAGAAATTGGAAATTTTTAAGAAAATCAAATACATGGCATTTGATATTATTTATTCTTTAGGTTATTTATAATATCTTCCCAAACTACACTTATCAGCTGAAATACAATTTGGGGGAGGGGGGCCTCTCATATTTCCCACATAAATTCTGTGATACCTCTGATACTAGTAGAATTTGCATGTCTCAACAGAGATGGCATTGTGAAACGTATAGCTTTCAGCAAGAAATGAAACGTTTGCATGTATAAGTAACTATCTTTGGCTACTTAATTTAGTAAAGCAAATCTTTCCTTCAGTAGCAACCTAAATATATTTCTTAGCCAAATCACAGGTGACAAACACCTGTTTCATATTTCAAATTTCACTAGCCAATGTTGCATTCCTTGGATGTTAGCATTAGTTGCAAGATATGGCTCTTCTGAGCACTTACAGGCAAACTCCAATACTATCAGTGGTGTGCCGAATAAATCATTCCTAAAATACTTTATCATTTATTCTTACCTACTTCGGTCTGCAAGCGAGCTTTCTGAGCAGTGAGGTCATTAATTGTACGCTGCTGCTCTTCCTCCTTTGCTTTGATCTCACTCAGCTGATCTTCCAAGGACCGGGATAATTTCTCAAGAGTTGACTGAAATCAGCAAATGGAAATGTATTGACATACTCTGCAAACTAATAAATGAGAACTTTACTTGAAAACCAGGAAGGTAAAACAGAACTGCCATCAAGATCAGATATAATTATTTGTCCATTTGGATTTCTGCCATGTATGATTCATGCAGCCCCAACAAAGTGCTGCATCAAAATCAATCTACCTGCAATAGGCATTACTGACTCCTGAAGAAATAGGCCAGTGATTTAGAAGTCCTCCTAGACTCATTGCTTCTGCTAGATTGGCACGTAGTGAGGGTGGGGGATTTGCCCGGTTCTATCTGGTGCACAGGTTGCAGCCCTTCCTTGAGCCTCAGGTCCTGGTGATGCTTACCTATGTCTTCACCATCTCTCATGTCAACTACTGCAATGTACTCTATGTCTGGTTGCCTTTGAGGACTCTAGAAATTGCAGGTGGCAGCATGTAGCAACTCACAGGCTGGTAGGTGAGAGCTGCCAATATCACACAGCACCTCTTTTACAAGGACTGCATTGGCTTCCAAGTAAAATTCAAAGTGTGGGTGGTAACCTACAAAGCTCTTCATGACATGGCACCTAGGTTTCTGTAGGAATGCCTACTCCGCATAGAAAAGACCCCAATGTGTTCAGACCGAATGAGGATTTTAAGAGTGACACCCTCAAATGAGGCCAGGTATGGAGGAGCAGGAGCTTGCTGCTTCTCTGTATATGCCCCTGTGTTATGGAATGCTCTACAGCTAGAGGTTTGAATGGAGCCCTTCCCTAAAATTTTCCAGAGGGCTCTGAAGACAGAACTCTCTTGTACAGTTGAGGAGGAATTGTTATAGGACACTGGGTTTTAGTAGTGTCAGAGATGCTTTACACTATGTTTTTATGGTTTTATGTAACGCTGAAAACCACCAGGAATCTCTGGAAATTGATAGTATAGAAAGCTTAATAACAATGTTAATAATAAGTTAGAACAGACTCATAAATGATGATTATGATCACAGTAAACTAGACTGATCCATCTATTCCTAGGTGAAATCCAAGAAAAACATCTGACCTGATGAAGAGGAGTTTTGAACAACTGTCTTTAATACACAGTCACAAGTAGCAGTGGATGCATAAATGTATTCCTAGGAAAAAACTTAATCAACTTCTTAGCTCATCCAGCAATTAATACTGTATATTTACCACATTATGGATGTTTTACATATCCAGTATATGTAGTGTGTGTGTGTGTGTGTGTGTATGTATATATATATATATATATATATATATATATATATATATATATAGTAGTATATGTAGTATATGTATACGTATACGTACATACATGTATATGTATATACAGTATATGTAATATATATATAGTAGGGGGCACGATGGCTCAGTGGTTAAGATGCCAGGCTTGTCGATCGGAAGGCCGGCGGTTTGAGGCCTGAGCGTTGCATGACGGAGTGAGCTCCCACACTCGCCCCAGCTCTTGCCAACCTAGAAATTTGAAAGCATGCAAATGCAGGTAGATAAATAGGTACCACTTCGGTGGGATGGTAATAGCGTTCCCCGTGTGTCATGCCGGCCACATGACCGTGGAAGCGTCTTCGGACAATGCTGGCTCTTCAGCTAAGAAAAGGAGATGAGCACCGGCCCCTAGAGTCGGACACGACTGTGCAGGGGAAAACCTTTACCTTTACCTACATATCCAGTAGTAAGTAAATCATGCCACACTTCTGAGAGGCAATAATTCTTAGAATTTTTCTCTAATGTATGAAAATACCTATACCTTGGTTTTGGAGACAGATTCCATATTGCTAGCAAGATAATCAATCTCCATTTTTAGTTCACTCTTTTCCTTCTCCAACTTCTGCTTGACTCGCTGTAAGCTATCAATTTGCTCTGCATATTCAGCTGCACTATCTGCGTGCTTCTTCCGGAGGGCGGCTGCAGTGGCTTCATGCTGCAATGTGGCCTCTTCAAGGTCCCGGCGCATTTTCTGAAATTCCGCCTCACGTTTCTTATTCATCTCGATCTGAGCTACCGTTGCTCCACCAGCTTCCTCCAGACGCTCACTGATCTCTTCAAGTTCCCTGGAGAGATCAGCCCGCTGTTTCTCTGCTTTGGCGCGAGATGCCCGTTCTGACTCAATCTCCTCTTCCAATTCCTCAATACGAGCCTAGAGAAAAAGAAGCAACCATGAACCCTGAAACTGTCTCCCGGGGGGCTTAACTCTTCCAATCACAAAGGAGCCACCGTATGACAGACCTGCAACTCCTTGATCTTCTTCTGAAGCTGGGAGCCCAGGGCCTGCTCATCCTCAATCCTGCTCTGGAGTTGACTGATTTCAAAGTCTTTCCTTTACATAACAAAACATAATGGATTAGTCTCCAAATCAAATGTTAAGAAAACTCCACTTAGCACAAAGGTCCATCACAATAGACATTATTACTTACTTCTTCAGCTTTTCATCCAGCTGCTGCTTATCATTTTCCAAATCCATTGTGGTTTCCTGAGCTAGCTTCAAATCTCCTTCTAGCTTCCTCTTAGCTCTTTCAAGGTCCATGCGAAGTTTCTTTTCTTGTTCCAGAGACCCTTCAAGCTGAAGACAAAGAGATCACAATGATTGTGCCATCACAGCAGTACCTCCACCTCAGAGCCATTCTTCTCTGGAGATGATAGTGTGCTTACATCGTCCACTTGCTGTTCCAGCTTGCTCTTTGCTTTGGTCAGGGTGTTCACTTTGTCCTCCTCTGCCTGCAGGTCATCCAAGACCTGTTGATGGGCCTCTTGCAGGGCTTTCTTCTCCTTGGTCAGTTTGGCAATGGTCTCGTCCAAGACTGCCATCTCTTCAGTAAGGTTTTTCACCTTTAGAAGTGGAACAGACAGGGTTATAATGTTCTCCTGTGCTCTGAAATGGCAAGAGTAGATAGTAATTTGATTTCAGTATCTTTTTGTCCAGTACCTTGTTTTCTGTAGCATGCTTCTCCTTTTCAACCTTGGCCAGTGTCAACTCAAGATCATCAATGTCTTTCTTCAACTCTGAGCATTCGTCCTCCAGTTTCCTCTTCTTGGCTGTCAACTCAGCATTCATTTCTTCTTCGTCTTCAGCCCGCTCAGTCAGCTCCTTAATTTTAGCTTCCAGTTGGATTTTGGTTTTGATTAGCTGGTCACATCTCTCCTCAGCATCTGCCAAGCCATCAGCTTCCTGTAAGCACCAAAAGAAAATGGGATTGTAAAAAATATTTTATCTTCTCATTTCTTGATGGGTTGAAAAAACAGTTCTAGATAATGACATACAGTATATATTCATACCGACAAGGAATATCCCCTGTAGCTAATACTAGCATGTTGTTATAAAAGTGGCTACACTTTTCTTTTTTATCAAAAGATTGTGCTATTATGAGTCTACTGTTGTAGAGATGGGCGGTGATAAATTCGAATAATAAATAAATAAAATTTTAAATGAATATACACTCTTGAACTACTTTTAACTCTTTTTGGGTTAAGCACTTTATAATGCTTACAGGCCCTTCAGACCATCTTTTCTCAATGAAGATAGGATTGAGACTAATAGGTCTAGAATCCCTTATGGAAAAACTATCTCCATGATTCCTATTTTCTTTCTTAGCCCAACTCTCCTGGCTTATTCATTGTAGGATGAAAGTTCAGTTTTTCATCTCCTGCACAGACAAGATAAAAAGGCTGTAAACTTAGACATATTTAAGACACTGAAAATAGATGGTAGATTCAGTTTTCCCAGCAGTACCCCCATTTTAACCTTTTCTGTTTAACTGAATGGATGCTAGGAAATAGGAAGAAATAAAACCTGCATATTTGCACAGGTTGTGTATATGTCCTGATTATGATTGCTTTGATCCTTACTAACAGTCCACAGAATAGAAGGGTGGGGATGAGCAAAAGTAGAGCACATCACTGAAGTGGAACACGATGAAGATGGAGGGAAAAGGCTTGAAATATGGCTGGATAGGAGGGGAAGGGAGCTATCCATGGAAGCAGGAGACATTATTGAGAGGCAATGGATAGAACAGTGAAATCAAAAAGAATTTTTTAAAATAGCGCTTTCCTCTGGGTTTCCATTTGTACTTAATATCTATAAGCTAAATACTGTATAAAAATTGAATAAGCTAGATATAATTTCAGTGCAAGATTTTCTGCCATTTTGTCTCGTACGTAATCTATACAGGTCAGACGTTAGAATTAGGTTATTAGTACAATAACTTCTAATGTCATCAAAATTCTTACAGATTGGACTTGGAGCTCCAAGTCATTTTTCTCCTGCATCAGAGACACCATTTTTTCTTCCAGTTCCTTCACTTTGGCCCCAGCCTTGGCAAGGTCTTCCTTTGTTTTCTCAAACTCTTCCTTCATGTTGGCCATTTCCTTCTCTGACTCAGCACTCTTTAGTAAAGGTTTGATCTTGAAATACAGTTTCATCCATGGCCAATGTTTGACGTTCATGAATGAACGAATATTGTACTGAAGAGTGAAGATGGATTCTCTGGAAGGAAGGCAAACAAAATTTTAAGTATGATTCTGTTAATCAGCTTGAGTTACTTCTTTTTTTAAAAAAAAAGAAACTTGATTAATTTTCAAAGTACAGTTAAAATACAAAATATAGAATATAGATAAGGCAGAATACAGAACTAAAGAAAAAAGAAAAACAATAAAAGTGCAGAATTAGAGAGAAAACAGAAAAAGAAAGTGACTTCCGACCTTCTCCAATACAGATATAAATACATTTACAAATATAATATTTACCATTAGTTAAACCTTAGTAACATTATTTCTATCAAATCAGACCATTTAATCATCAAAACCCAAAATCAAAACTTCATTTTTTTCTGACACAAGCAAGTAGTCTAAAAGTGGTTGCCATGCTTGAGTTACTTCTGATGCATTTGTGATATGTTGTCATATTGTGCACATAGGCTCATTAAATTAATGTGATCATGAGCCTTATTATAGATGGTAACACTCTACCTCCTTTCCATCATTTTCTTGAACTCTACTCTCATCAGATAGCCACGGCACACAGCTTGGGTACGGGTAATAAGCTGAGCCAACTTGTCATCTCTCATTTCTTCTAGGAGACCCAGAAGGCCAGCTTTGAAGAACACCTTGAGGAGGAAGAAAATGCAAAGTTGCAGTCTCTTCAAACAGACCCAGTTTTTAAACTTTTTGTGATAGGCAGTAATTTTACCTTGGTATGGCCAAACTTATATTGAGTGTGGTCCACATCAATGGATCCAAGAAGTTTCTCAGAAGCCTTCTTGCTGTCAATGAACTGTCCCTCTGGGATAGCACTTGCATTTAATATCCTGTATCTGTTGGAAGAAGCTTAGTTTTATATATCTAAAAAATATTAAAAAGCCCTAGCTTCAAGGAAAACGAGAGTTAGAGTTACAAATATGGGAGGCACAAAGTTGACGAAGGCTAATATGTAGCACACTGACCTCTGTTTGAAGTCACCGTAAATGATCCTGCTAGGGAATCCCTTCCTGCAAATTCTGATGCCTTCCAGCACACCATTACACCTCAGTTGGTGCAAGACAAGCTCGTGTTCCATGGCACCTGAAATGACGTTGGAATATATTGGCAGTACAGAATAGAATGCAAAGAGCAAGGCTGCTTCATACGTAATTAAAGTGTATCATTCTTACCAGGAGTTTTAGTTTCATTGGGGATGAGGCAGCGCACAAAATGAGGGTGAGTGCTCCTCAGGTTGCTCATCAGCTTGTTTAAGTTCTCCTGTATGACCAGAAATATTTGTGACAACCCTAAAGTAGACTTCACGACTCCCAATATTTTCTTTTAAAAAGCCAACTTTAAGTTGTTTATTAGATTTCTATCCCACCTTTCCCCAACAGCTCAAGGTGGCATTCATAGCAATTTTGCCTCTAGTTTGATCACCATAACATAATCCCTATGAGGTAGATTGGGCTGAGAAACTAGAGACTGGTTCCAAAACACCAATAATTTGGAACCTGGTTCTCTCTGTTTGTAGCCCAACATCTTAACCATTATACTGAGCTCGCTGATGGTGGAAACAACTGAGAAGAAAATTTGAAACCAAACCAGGCTACACTGACTATCCCTTTGCATGCTTTTATACTGACAGTGTACTTTTGGATCTCTGAATCACCCTTTCTAGGGGAAGCATCCTCTGAATTTGTTTCATCGTTTCCTGCTCTCACTCAGGAATAGATTTTTAACAATTTATTTAAAATAGGTTTATCTTAGACTGCACAAATAGTGAAATTGTGCTTACCCTAAAAAGAGCAGATACAGTCTGGAAAGAAGAACCCTTCTTCTTGCCACCTTTCTTGCCACCGCCCTCTAGAGGGAAAAATATAAATATACAGTATATAATGGAATTAAAACATTGTTGACAAAATACATAACATTATTTCTTTAGACTTGAAAGGAGTGTTCTTTGGATATGTAGTTACCAGCATCTGCAGGGCGATCAGCAAAGAGTAATGCCAAGGTCTTCATGGATGATTTCTGGTACAGTTGAATGACACTTTCATTCAAGGGGTCCTTGTTTTTTTCCAGCCAGCCACTGATGTTGTAATCAACAGTGCCAGCATAGTGCACCAGTGAAAAGTGGGCTTCAGCTTTGCCTTTCCCCGGCTTGGGCTTTTCAAAGTTCTTGCATTTGCCGAGATGCTGGTCATAGAGCTTGTTCTTGAAAGACGTGTCTGTTGCCTTGGGGAACATGCACTCTTCTTCCAGGATGGAGAAAATGCCCATGGGCTGGAGAGAGCAAGACAGAGAGATCGCTACAAGAAATTCTCTTCACTGCAACAGAAATTAAACTTTTCATAGGGTGGAAGAGCAGGCTGCTTAGAAACGTTGCAGGCACCTGTGCTGCCTTCTTCCCCTCCTATCTGAGCCTTCTCCCTGGTGTCAGCATGGCAGAGTTGCCAATAAAGCAGCAACTTTGACACAGGTGATGGGAGGAAACACATGTGGTTTGGAAGCTCTGTAGCCACCAGCAAACAGAGTAAAGCAGCCAAACAAAAGAAGGCGCTTCCCTTCAAAGGGAGTGGATGGTCCAGAGGAAAAGGAAGAGGCACAGCAAATCACGACGTGGGAAGGTGCAAGTGCTTTATACCGTATGCTGGCCATTAACAGAGAAGAAAAAAACAGAAGAAATCCCAGACAGAGGAGTTAAGGCAGGGCACTGTTTGTAAGAGGAAAGCATTGCTATACTGTATAATATTAATACTATAAGAGTGTAGTATAGCAATGGTAAATAGGAATTGTTGTAATAATAATAGTAATTGAATAGTAAGGGAGTATAATATAGAGGAAATATAGTAATAGTATAGAAGTAATAGTAATAGAATATAGTATTCAGAAAATTGTAATAGTCATAGTAATAGTATAGTAAAGGTAAAGGTTCCCCCCGCACAGTCGTGCAGTCGTGTCCGACTCTAGGGGCCGGTGCTCATCTCCGTAAATTAGCCGAAGAGACAGCGTTGTCCAAAGACATTTCTGCAGTCATGTGGCCGGCATGACGCGTGCGGAATGCTGTTACGATCCCACTGAAGTTGTACCTGTTTATCTACCTGCATTTGCATGCTTCCAAATTGCTAGGTTGGCAAGAGCTGGGGCGAGTGTGGGAGCTCACTCCGTCATGCAGGGCTAGGGTCTCGAACCTCCGAACTTGCGATCTTCCGATCGACAAGCCTGGCGTCTTACCCGCTGAGCCACCACGCCCCTTTATATATATATATATATATATATATATATATATATAAAATATATATATATATATATATATATATATATATATATTATATATATATATAATATAATATTATATATATATATATATATATATAATATTATATATATATATATAATATAATATTATATATATATATATATAAAATAATATTATATATATATATATATAAAATAATATTATATATATATATAAAATATTATATATATATATATATATATATATATATATATATATATAATAGTATAGTAGCATAGTGATACAGGAAATATAGCAATAGAACAGAATATAGGATAGAAGCAATAGAAATCACTCACATATAGATTTGTACATTTCACTTTTATATCTTGTTTTTTTTTCAACATACGGTAAAACATCTCCCCAACCCTTCTAGGAAGATATAAAAAAAAAACCCAGGGTCCAGTCCTTTTGTGGCTCTTTTGAGTCTGGTTCAATCAAATTGGGTACAGTTTAAAAAAGAACCTGTGGCACATAGTCAGTATTAAGCAATTGTTACTGTAGCAGGGTGGAATTAAAAATGCATTAATTTTATAGACATGCATTCTATATCACGTTTAGAAAACATATACAATCTTGGAGGTTAAAAACTTTATTTTTAAAAGACCTTCTCAATGAGTTCAATGCAGGCAGCCAGGTCCATTCCAAAGTCAATGAACTCCCATTCAATTCCTTCTTTCTTGTACTCTTCTTGCTCCAGGACGAACATGTGATGGTTGAAAAACTGTTGCAGTTTCTCATTGGTGAAGTTGATGCACAGCTGCTCCAAGCTGTTAAACTAGACAATGCAAAATATTTTGAAAATAACAATCACCCTTACCGGTGTTCCTAATTCTAGCTTCCTTTCTCTAGGCTTTCTTAAATATTTAAGGTTTGTGTGAATGTACAATGTTTAAAGTCCCTCTTTCGGGGGGAGATGGGCGGTGGCAAAATTTGATAATAAACAAATAAACAAATAAACAAATAAACAAAATCTGACCTCCTTCTTGAATCAGTGCTGGCAGGTCTGCTCATAATATTCTTCATTGTTATATCCATTTTTTTCAATATACTCTATACTCAAGGCCTCCAGTGTTTTCAAAGACTGTATCTTTGCCACAGCTGACTTGAATTTATGACCCATGCTCTTCATGCCAAAGAATTCTACAGTCTCTTCTCTATGCCAGATATTTCTATTTAAGTCATCCTTCTAGTCAACAGCTCAGAAATGATTTGATTACTTTAGCGCCTTTGCATTCAGAACATTGTTGAACTGTACTTCACTCATTAACTGCTTAAAAAATTTATAAACATTGCATCTCTACTTTCCAACACTATGCCACCAAGGCCCAGTTTCCTTACATCAAAGATCTCAAAGCCAGCAATGTCCAACACTCCTATGAAATGCTGTCTAGATTGTTTGGTGTCCAACTGCTGGTTGATACGAATAACCATCCACAGAAACATCTTCTCAAAAACAGCCTTAGCCAAAGCACCAACGTTATTGTACACCTATATAAACAGAATGAAAGGGACTATATCAGCATATACAGTAATTGGGCCAATGATCCATTGCCTATGAAACCTTCTCTTGCAGGTCCTTACCTGCTGGACAGTTTGGCCTTTGGTGACAAATTCATTGCCAACTTTGACTCGGGGGTAGCACAAAGATTTCAGCAAATCTGCTGAGTTGAGGTTCATGAGATAGGCAGCCTTGTCTGCAACTGAGCACAAAAATAAAAGGAAACTTTTTCGAGCAAAACGTATGCTTTCTATATTGGAAAAGGTATGTGCCGACAAATGCTGTTCAATTAGGGCACACTTTACAATGACTTCCGGTGGGGACATGGCGGACTGAGCAGCTGTGCCCGTGGGCTCCGTGGGTGGAACTGACAATGCAGCGATATTTTTCGGGCTCAGGCAGGTTTTCCTGAAGCCCAGGAGTGTTCTCTGGATGAAGGAAAACACCAGGAATTACCCCATCTGCTCTCTGGATGGCTGCTTGCAGCCAGAAGATCGCAAACAGCATTTTGCGTTCGACTGGTAAGAGCTAGCTGGGAGGCTGGGACGTCACCATTTTCCAAGCCACGCTGTAGCCTTAAAAGGACACTAAGACCGGCCACCCCATTTCTAAACATATATATATATATATATATATATATATATATGTTGTTGTTGTTGTTGTTGTTGTTGTTGTTTATTCGTTCAGTCGCTTCCGACTCTTCGTGACTTCATGGACCAGCCCACGCCAGAGCTTCCTGTCGGCCGTCACCATCCCCAGCTCCCCAATGGTTGAGTCTGTCACCTCCAGAATATCATCCATCCATCTTGCCCTTGGTCGGCCCCTCTTCCTTTTGCCTTCCACTTTCCCTAGCATCAGCTTCTTCTCCAGGGTATCCTGTCTTCTCATTATGTGGCCAAAGTACTTCAGTTTTGCCTTTAATATCATTCCCTCAAGTGAGCAGTCTGGCTTTATTTCCTGGAGTATGGACTGGTTTGAACTTCTTGCAGTCCAGTATGCGTACCCTAAGAGAGGCTTTCTAGAACAAGGAGAAGCAGGCTCTCTTGGTGCTTATCGTTATTTTTGGGATTCTTTTTTTTAAAAAAATCTTTTTTAAGTTTTGGAATTCGTTTCCCTTCCAAATATAAAGGAGGATTGAGAGTAAATAATTGTCTTACTGTTATTATTTTGGTATTAAATTTGAAGACATTAGCATTAGGGAATAAATTGAAATAATAAATACATAAATAAATAAATAAATTTTCAGTCATGGCCAGGAGGGCCTTTGCACAGCTTCGAGTTGTGTGCCAGTTACACCCTTTCCTGGATCGGGAGGCCCTCCGAACAGTCACTCATGCCCTTGTCATCTCCCGTATAGACTATTGTAATACGCTCTACATGGGGCTACCCTTGAAGAGTATCCGGAAGCTTCAGCTGGTGCAGAATGCGGCGGCGCGAGCAGTTATGGGTGCTAGGAGATCGGCACATGTGACACCTCTGCTACACGAGCTGCATTGGGTGCCAGTTTGCTTCCGGGTCCAATTCAAGGTGTTGGTGATTACCTTTAAAGCCCTACATGGCATAGGACCAGGGTACCTGAGGGACCGTCTCGTCCCGACAACATCGGCCCGCCCCACCCGTGCATGCAGAGAGGGCATGCTTCAGACCCCCTCAACAAGAGAATTCCATCTAGCGGGGTCCAGGAGGCATGCCTTCTCTGCGATAGCGCCCGCCTTATGGAATATCTTGCCCCCGGAGGTGAGACTGGCCCCCTCCCTCCTGGCCTTTCGGAAGGCCCTTAAGACCTGGCTCTGCCACCTGGCCTGGGACGACAGAGGTGGTAGTGCCTCCTGGGGTTGGCTGGCCACGTAGCTCCACAATCTATTCTGCGGTTCCTAATCCATCTTGGATTTTATTTTAATTATTTTATGCTTGTTGTGTTTTTAGATATTTTGTATAGTTTTTAAATTTTTATTTATTGTAACCCGCCCAGAGTCCCTTGTATGGGAGATGGGCGGGGAATAAATTTGAAAAATAAAATAAATAAATAAATAAATAAATAAATTTTCCTACATGTTGAATCGGCTGATTTAAACCTTCAGCTTTCTGTTTCTACTTTCCCTTGGGAACTGTTTATCTCAGTTTCACTTTTTGTAAACATACTTTGGAACTTTTTCATATCTTCGACTTTTGCTGGTTATGTTCCTAGGGGGCGCCATAATCTACTGCGTGAGACATGGAGGATTTTAAACAGATTTTTTCTGACTTCCATCAAGATTTTAAACAGATCTTTTCTGACTCCTATCAAGTTTTTATACAAGATATTCAGGACATTGTGGAAAATATGAGTTTTAAAATGTGTCATCTGGTTGGGGATATAGTGGATGAAACTGAGGAATTCAACAGTGATATAAATGTTTCTTCTAAGAATGAGATTGGGGTTTCTGTTGAAATGCTGGATGAAAATTGGATAGTGGAGTTGGAGAAATTCAATGGAGAGAGGGATCTGCAAGCAATAAGTAAAATTGACTTTTTGGTGAAATGTTATGAAAAAGAAGGGGTCATTATGTATGGGAGGTTTTCTGAAGAGAAGTTGGAATTTTTGAGGGGGGCAGTTGGGCTGTGATTTTTTTTCAAGAGAAAAGCTCTGTGCACATTGTGGGGATATGTAAATGCTTTGGTTTATTTTGAAGTGAGATAAGGGTTAAAGAATGTTTATCTGGATCGCTTTTAGGGTTTGACTGATGTTATTAGTTTTTAAGGATATGGTTAAGATTATTAGGGTATAAAATGTTTATTTGGACGGTTTCAAGAATTTGATTTAAGGTCATTGTTTTGAATTGCTTTCCTTTTTTTGGTTTATTAAGATTAAGATTATTAAAACTGTTGTATTATTTAGTATAATGCCAGACAATTTGTGTGCTTTTTAGTTTGAATTTTATTATAGTAGACAGAAATGTATAGAATAGTGGTAGGAAGGGAATAATTAAATAAATTAAGTAAGAGATTGATTATGGAAAATTTTTGTATATCCTTGCTGTTAAAAGTCGGAAGTCACATCTTTCTGTAATGTAAAAAAATTTATTTTGTGTTTTCACATCTTTTTAGTTTTTCTTCTCTTTTTTTGAAGTTTTTTGTTTTTTCGTAGCTTTTATCTTTCTCTTTAAACTTAATAAAATTCATAATTAAAGAAAAGGACATAAATGGCTGTTGTGGGTCTTCCGGGCTGTGTGGCTACACAGCCCGGAAGACCCACAACAGCCATCGAACTCTGGCCATGAAAGCCTTCAACAATATACAGGACACACTTTACAAGAAATAAGTACAAGAAAAAGTAGACAATCTTTTCGTAGAATGTTGCTGATTTTTTCTGGGGGCAGGAGGGAAGAAATAATTATGCCTATCTGAACATAAATTAACTTCATGAGGTTAAATGAAAACGATCGTTAAGTGATAACATTTTGTCATCCATTATTGCTTATTTCATTTCAAAGTAGATATTACAGTACAAGTACTCCTCGCTTACCAACCATTTGTTCAGCGACCGTTCGAAGTTATGACAGTGATTCGCTTAATGACCACAGCTGGAATTGACAAACTGCCATTGTAAGTCAGGTGTGGTCACATGATTTTTCACTTTACGACTGCGTCACTTAGTGACGGAGTTGTCGGTCCCAATTCCAGTTAGTAAGTGAGGATTACCTTTATTTATTTATTTTCTATCCCGCCTTTATTATTTTTATAAATAACTCAAGGCGGAAAACATACCTATTGCTCCTTCCTCCTCCTATTTTCCCCACAACAACAACTCTGTGAGGTGAGTTGGGCTGAGAGAGAGCGACTGGCCCAAGGTCACCAGCCAGCTTTCATGCCTAAGACGGGACTAGAACTCACAGACTCCTGGATTTTAGCCTGTTGCCTTAACCACTAGACCAAACTGGCTGTCTACTCTCAAACTACCTCTCTATATTACTGTGTTATAAAAACAAATAATATTTACACTATATATATATGTAGGACACTGGAAAAAAGAACATTAATTTCAAACCCTAACTTATTATGTCTGCAGTTCTGAAGTCAAACCATTTTTTTCCCTGGTTATCAAGATCTATTTGCAATGCTTACTTAACATAACTATTACATATCAAAAACTGCACAAAATAGCAATTAACATATTCAATCTTTTCCTCATAATTAAGGAGCTGGTAACTGTCAGTTAAAAATTCATTATTGACTATGCATCTGTCATCTTAATATCAGAAGGGTGGGGGGTGGGGAGAAGAAATTAACTGGCTTTAGGGCAACTATGAAGTCTATGTACCTTGATGCAAGTTTCCAGATCATGTCCTATGAAATTATTAAAGATGTGAAAGAAGGTTAAACCTCTATGACTAACAGCACAAATATATACAGGTAGTCCTCATTTAGGGACTGACTCATTTAGTGACTGTTCACAGTTATGACAGTGATGAAAAAGTAACTTTATGACCAATCCTTGCATTTATGACCTTCGCAGGTCTGTAAAGCAAAGGAAAGCTGAAGTAAGATCATAAGCAGTCAGGGTTTCATTTAGTGACTGCTTTGCTTAATGACCAAGTTGCCGGTCCCAATTGTGATCGCTAAATGAGGACTACCTGTACTGCTCAGAAGTTAGCTCCTCCACAGCCTTAGGAACTCATTCTTGTGCATTAAACTTCAGCTGTTCAAGTGAAAGCAGCTGAAGTTCAAGAGGGGTTTTGGTTTGATTTGGTTTTGGCAGGCAATTCCATCTCCAACTGCGAAAATACCTTCACTGCCGTCTGGCTCGGCCTGTTCCTCTCGCTGCTTCTGCTTGAACTTCATGTTCCCGTAGTGCATGACGGCCCCCGTCAGCTTGTAAATGGCTGTCTTTTCCTCAGCGTTGAAGCCCAGGATGTCAATGGCGCTCTGGCAATTGAATCAAGATAAGTAACTATTCTTTATAGTCGAAGGCTTTCACGGCCGGAATCCGATGGTTGTTGTGGGTTTTCCGGGCTGTGTGGCCGTGTTCTGGCAGATTTGGTTCCTAACATTTTGCCAGTAGCTGTGGCTGGCATCTTCAGAGGACAGGAGCACAGCTAGAAGATTCTCTGTGCCCAAGTGAATCTGTGCACAGAGAATCTTCTAGCTGTGCTCCTGTCCTCTGAAGATGCCAGCCACAGCTACTGGCAAAACGTTAGGAACCAAATCTGCCAGAACACGGCCACACAGCCCAGAAAACCCACAACAACCAACTATTCTTTACATTACTTCAGACTAGAGTACACTAATAGATTTTAAAATATTTATAAGTATTTGTATTATTTACATCCGTAGCCATCAGCTCTTCTTGATCATCTATGCTGGCAACAGTAATTTCTCCTTGGCTTACAAACGTAAAGTCATAGGGGTTTGTGGAGATCAGGAGCATCTCTGAATGAAAAATAAAAAAATAAAGCTTGCTTTATTCAACATGGACATCATTTATGGCAACAACAGGGGGTCAAAGTTAGCATATTCAGCAGCTGCCATGGGAAGAGTAAAAGATGCCTTTTACCAATCAGCTCTGGCTTCTTGTTGGACATGATCTGATAAAAGATGTGGTAGCTCCTTTCAGCTTTTAGCTGGAAAGTAACTCTGGACTTCTCCAGGAGATCTGGCAAGAAAGGAGAAACAAGCAAGCAAATAAAGAATAAGAGAAAGAAATGGGGGAGAAGAGGGAAAAAGAATGGGGTGGAGGACAATCCCTTACATGTCTCAATGTCAGCAGAAGCCAGCTTGCCTGTGGCACCAAAATGGATTCTGATGAATTTGCCCTTTAAAGAGAAGGGGTATCATCACAAATCCAAGGTTGCGTCTTCTACGTATTTCTATGTAATGCCAAGTAGAAATCAACACAAGACTTACAAAACGTGAAGAATTGTCATTCCTGACAGTTTTAGCATTTCCAAAAGCCTCCAGCAAGGGGTTGGCACTGATGATTTGATCTTCAAGGGTGCCCTGAAAAATAGTATTACTGTCAGATTATGTGTCATCAATCCTTTAACAAAGTTATGCAATCATGGGTCATGTTTTTTTTCTGGCAGACAAGCTACCTGTATTTTGCCTTGTTGGGCTGGTTCTTCCTTTTTCTTGTCAGGAGCAGCTGCAACTGTCGCAAAGTACTGGATGACACGTTTTGTGTTCACAGTCTTTCCAGCACCAGATTCTCCACTGCAGACCAAAGCAGTAACAGAGTGTTAAGGTGCAGCTCATAACTGAAACACGAGCTCCCATAACTGAAGAGTAAGCAAACTAGGAGATCAAAGGGATATATAACCCATATAACATGGCTACCCACTTTGAAACTTACAAAGTTTATCTATAGAAATATCTTACGTAATTACTGGTCTAACAGTAAGAGCATAAAACAACGCATTGGCAGGAGCAGGTATACAAGACCAGGTTCTACGCTCTGGAAGTCTACAAGTATCCTAAGAAATTATGTATGTATGTACGTACGTACGTATGTATGTATGTATGTATGTATGTATTTATTTATTTATTTATTTAATTCAATTTCTATAGCTGCCCATCTCAGAGAAGTGACTCTGAGCAATCATAAAATGGGTGGTGAACAATCATAAGATCAGTTAAAACCAAATACAAGCATAATACACACACACACACGCACACATATCTCAGCTGAAAAAAATTATAACCATAAATATCAATATAACCAGGAAATAGGGCCCTTACACACTCGAGGCCCCAGGTCTGGGCACATAACCAGGTCTTCAAGGCCTTACGAAAGGCCAACAGCGTCGGAGCTGTCCTAATCTCTGGAGAGAGAATGTTCCAGAGGGCAGGGGCTACACCAGAGAAGGCACAGCCTCCTATTCCCTGCCAGCTGACATTCCTTAGCTGATGGGACCCATAGTAAATTGCTTTACAGTTTGGGGTACTCTACCATAAAGCAAATACAGAGCACAGTAAGGAAATGAACTTACGTGATCAGGACCGACTGATTCTCACGATCTGGAAAGAAACATAAAAAAAGCCTTTTTTTTCACAGATTTGTTAAAATTATAGTTCTTTGTGAACTTCCATGAACTGAGTGGGACCTCATTCTGAATTAAAGCTGTCCACTTAAGCACTGTGCCTCTTAAAGAACAAATAGCCTTGAAAAATCAAAAATGCATTTGTTGAACATCATAAATGTGCAATGACTACAGTCATGACAAAATATGTGAATATTATGCAATGGAAAATGTCATGAATGAAAGTTAACTGTACAGATGGAATAATCCCTAACCAACCATGTTGAGGAATTTCTATATAGCATTCCTTTTCTCTACAAGAGCATTTCTCTGCAGTTATAGACAAATAGAATGTAAAGCTATTGACCATGGGCTTTGTTGAGCATTATCTATAAATTGTCAGTCCACATGTTCCTTCATACAGAGATGTACATAATTCCACTTGCATGTACAAAGAATATCATGTGTGAATATTACATTTCAGGTGCACCAGATATTATATTCATAACTGATCCCTATATGCAAATGGTTGAATCAATCAATTTTTTTGGATCCACAAAATACGCTAAATCACAAATCAATCAAATTGGCTGTAATTTCATAACACAGAGAGCCACACACACACAAAAGAAACAAAGCTGGTTAACGCTGATCAAGCATTAGCATCTTGCGTGATGACGCTAGGGTGTTTAACTGACCTGGTCAATCATGCTGGGTGACTTCATGGGGAAAAAATCATTAGACCATCTTCATAGCTACAGTAGTTATGTAAAGGCTGCATATGTTTGGGGGCATGGCAGAAGCATCAAGCTTCAGCTGCACCTTTGAAGTTTTCAGAAACTGAGATTCCATATCTTAGAAAATACCTGTTGCAGAAGCTAATGGTAAAGCAGGAGAAAGAATCCAAGTCCAGAATTCCCTCTCTACTTAGACCTACACTGTTTTCATTGACACACACATTCAATATTGTTCATCTTTTTCTTTTCCTTTTTTCTGTGACATATTTCATATTTATTTCTGTTAAAAAATAAAGCGAGCAATTGGGCTGAAGGAAAATTATCACTCTTAGGGAATCAATTAATTTGTAACTCCAAATAATTAAGCATATTAAGTGTCTGGCCTAAAGGACACATTGTGTAGGAAGCACACCGAGACTTCTCATAAAAATATCCTCCTTCTTTCAGAACTATCTATCTACTCACCAGTTAACATGGCCTGATACGCATTGTCAGAGATGGAGAAGATGTGGGGAGGGGCCTCTTGTCGCTTTTTCCCCCTGTATGCGTTAACCACCTCAGGGTTGTACACTGGCAACCACTTGTAGGGATTGACAGTGACGCAGAAGAGGCCTGAGTAGGTCTGCAAAAAGTAACACAGAATTTGCTTAATCCACTTTATCTTTTGTTGACAATTTCTCCAAAAGCATCTTCAATAGAATATTTATTAAATCAATCTAATAAATCAGTAAATAAATAAATGAAATGTATTTCCTTGAAACATCAGGAGGGGAGGACAGAATTTAGAAACAGGTAGTTACTTTGGATTTAAAGAGCAGGGTTACTAATGAATTAATTAGCAATCAATTAGAAACTTAACATAAGAAGTTATTTGGTGTGAGGAGGTAAAGGATTCTTAGAAGGTCTTAAAACCTAGTTCCGCCATAAAAGGATAGAAAAATACCACCACAGAATATGCTTACGTAGATCATCCAGGCTGCATAACGCTCTTTGAGATTATACAGGACAGCAGGTTCATGGAGATGAGTCATCATGGCCATGTCCTCAATTTTGTCATATTTGGGAGGATTCATGGAAAAGGTTTGATCTTCTTTCACAGTTACACTCTAGGAAGGAAAGAACAGAATATATATATATATATATATATATATATATATATATATATATTATTATTATTATTATTATTATTATTATTTAAGATATATCATCTTAGAAAGTGAAGAGAAGAAAACTATTCTCTTAAATTGCACTTTATTAAATTATCTTAAATTGCACAAAGAACATGCTTTGGGTCCCTTCTATGAAACAATGTCACCTAGTGGGACCTTTTATCACAGTGCCTGCCCTACGGAACCTCATCCCCCCTGAGGTTCAGACCTTGCTGTAGGGCCTTGAAAACCTGGCTCTTTCCCCAGGCAGTGGGCCAGGCCACAAGATGAACCCATCAAAAATGAAAGTGCTTTCAATGAACTAAACACTAAATGGTGTTATTTTCCTTTCTCTGTGTTGATGAGGGTTTTTTTTTTTTGCAATTATTTTGTCTTTATGTTTTTATCCAATTGTAAGTCATTCAGAGTGGCTTATGAGAGTTAGGCAAATCAATCAATCAATCAATCAAATAAATGTAGATATTTTACTTACTTCTCCATTTTCAGTCTTGACTGTGACTTTCCCCCCTTCCCTGCTCTGGACAGCGCCTTTGATATAAGAGATCTTAGGATCCACAACAAAAACTGAATTCTTAGCATCAAAGGGCTTATTTTGGGCCTCAACTCTTTCCTTTTCAGACTTTCGAAGAAAGGTAGAAGCCTCCCCAAATACTGACATTTCAGCGTCTGAAGACATTGCTGCAGTTTATATTGTGCAGTTCAACAAGGAAGAAAACTAAAGAAAAGAAACACACAAATCAATTCATGAAAATATAGAAAAGCTTATATTTGACTTTCCGTTTGGCCTTTTTTCACAGCATGGAATTTGTACCTGTTCTTCCTTTGACTTGAACCAAAGCTGCTTTTTATGTGGAAGTAGAAGATTTTACTGTTTACACAAATATTGAATTCCATACCATAAATCTTTTCATATCCATGAGATGTGTTCAATTATCCATGATATTTATTTATTTATTATTTAAATTTGTATTACCGCCCATCTCCCCCAAACGGGGGACTCTGGGCGGTTCACAATAAAACAAATTAAAAACATCAATATAAAATTAGAACATCAATAAAATAAATATAAAATCCAAGTGGACTAGATGCTAATAATAGGGCGGGCTTCATGGCACCAGCCACCCATATTGGATTATGTCAACCACTGATGCTGAAAGAGCAGCTAGAACTCACCCACCAAATTACTTGATGAATTTTAACTTTGCTTGTTGTTCTGAATTGCCAAGGTAATTGAAAGGCAGAGCATAAATTAATAAAATAAATATATAAACCAAGCTACCACACTGAGACATTTAGGCAGGAAAAATACAGGAAAAATATTAAAACAGAGATACTGTATTTAAGAAGTAAGGACACTATCACCTATCTGACAGTGATCATTAGGACAGTGTATTATTTTTTAAAAATGAAATGCCTTAATTGTCACAAAAGTTTAGTTTAGGATTAGGGTTCTGTTCAGCTAAAGTATAATGTCTGAACTGTTGGAATTTGAAACATATACTATGTTTTAGTATTTCCATCTGTGGGTCAACAGTAGGCCAATACTGGGAAACACTTTAGAGCAATTCTATATTTGCTCTTGATATATTATTTCTTAACATAGTTAATTTTCAGCACAAATTATGTCCTACGGGAAATTTCATGTCAAAACCTTTTATATATCCCATATCCTTTAAATGACTGCATGCACCCACAGTAGTAATGCTTATCATGATCCAGAATTTGGACCTCCGTCATAGAGCGTGCTTTGTGGATTTGATCAATGGCTTTGTGGCAGTCCAAATAATCCTTTAGAAAGTCTGGTAAAGCGTACCAGTATCTTCAGGGACAGTACCTTAGATGACTTGTACTGGAATGTAGCCTCAATGCAAATTATACACACAGTACACAACCCATTAAAAGGAAGCATTTTCCTTCCTGAACTGCATGCATATCAATCCCTAGTATTTATTTGCCATTAATCTGGCTGTCCCCAGAGATGTAATCAATCAGGGTCTTACCTTGTGTGGTACTATGAATTTAAATGCAGGCTTGAGCTGGCCAATACTGCAAAGTAAAAAGGATAGATCCTTTATAACACGTCCAGTATGTCGCTTAAATGGATGAAGTCAGATTTTAAATCCCCAGTGACCTAGGCACCCTGCTCAGTTGTGCCAAAACCAGCAGGAATGAATTGAGATGTGAAGAATTAGGGTGAGTTCCTATTCCTTTTATACCCTCTTTACCTTGTTGGTGCAAGGACCTAAGAGGCTGGTCCCAGGGCTACTTATATATGGAGTGATTTGCATATACAGCACCCTCCTCGTCTTTCTAAGGTCAAAACGGTTTGAGTAATCTTAGCAACTCTTAGCAAGATTCCCATTCATATTTGACGCAAATAGATATAATTAGACATATCAACAACATGGATCAGTCTATAAATAATTTGACAAGGGGAGTAGAATGTGGATGGGAATTTATATATTGTGCTTTGGTTCTGTTATCAGATGAAACATTATAAGAAAGAATTCCTGTTCTTTATAAAGTGAAATCTAGAGGCAAGAGACTGAATTAAAGGACCTCCAGCAATGGATTGGAAATGTATATTCCTGGAAAAGGAGCAGGTGGCTAGAAAAAATATTAAAAATTAAAGAGATGGAAATTGTCATCAATACAGGTAGAAAGGCACATGAATTTCTCAGGAGCACCAATAACCCATGGAGAGAGGAAAGGAAGTAAACCCAAGATAGGTGAGGGTAAAAGGAAGAGTGGCTCTAAAGGGAAGTCATAGGGACAGATTGAAGAACACCAGCATTAAGATAGTAAGAGTGAATGGCCTATAAAAGCATGTGGAAAAAATAAAGGGAACACCAGAAAAAGTGTCATGAATTAATAGAAAAATAATTTTACTTCATTTGTTGTTAGGATTACACTGAAGGAGGAAGAAAAAGAAAGAAATGAAGTGAAAATGCTGTGTAAAAAGAAGAGAGTAAATTTTGATGGAGGCTAATGTATTCCATAAGTCTGATGTTTCTCTATGAGCAACTATAGCTGGCTGTGGTCTCAAATTTAAGGAAGATAAACTGGTAAGTGTTCGAGATCATGTATTGCTTGGAAAGATATAACCCTTTTCGAAAGTGTGAAGGTTGCTTTTGCTCGCCCTCTTGTATAATTATAGTAATTAATTTTGTATCTACTGCTCCTCTTCTTCCTAAGAAATATCTGCAGTAAACATAGCAAACCATAAAAGTTCTGATTTCTAGAAAGACCAGAATTATATTTCCTTAACTAGGGACCATTGCTTTTGGCCCAGCTTCATTACAAAGGGCAGAAAAGAAGTCCAAGATTTCTCTGTAGCTGTCATCCTAAGTGACTGTCTCTTTTGGCAGGGCTGCTCTGACTTTGAGTGATAGGACCTTAGGGGAAGTTTGCGGAGTCACATTTCATGCTTGGCACAAACTTAATTTACAGAAGTGTTTGGCATTCCAAGAATCTGAAAGCTGAGAATCAGAAATTCAGCTGGTGTAGGACAGTATTACATTAATGGCCTTCTCAATTCTGATCTCTTTACACTTAATAACAAAGGGATTTTCTGATTGCTTAAATATCTATAGAGCACCGTACAAACTGTATACCTTTCATTTTCCCCAGAAAAATAGCCTTTTCACCCTAAATTATTTATTACTCAAATAGTTATCCCAGATGACAATCTTGAAAATATTCATAACTTTACATTTTCACCCTAAGAGAATGGCCTTCGTGGTGATGAGAAACTATCCCTTTTGTTAACTGTAATTTGGCATTCAAAAGGAAATAGAAGTTCTTCCTTCTCATCCAACAGGGTTGGGACTTTGATTACACAGATGCAGCTGCCATCTTGATTTATTTTTTACACACAAGCCCCAGCACATGCCCCTGGTTGCTGGTTCAAAACCCATCAAAAACTTTATATATATATAAAAAAATCCCCTTCTCACCCCTATGGGTGGTATGTGTTTTCCTCAACCTCGGGTCCTCTACCAGAGGCCTGGGAGTTTGAGGGTTCTGCGCAGTATCTTAGCTGTTCCTAGCATTGCACTCTTCTGGACAGAGAGCTCTGATGTTGCTCCTGGGATCTGTTGGAGCCACTCTCCCAGCTTAGGAGTCACAGCCCCGAGTGCTCCTACCACCACTGGGACCACTTTGGCCTTCACTTTCCACATCCTCTCCAGTTCCTCCTTCAGGCCCTGGTACTTCTCCAGCTTCTCATACTCCTTCTTCCTGATGTTGCTGTCACTTGGCACCGCTACATCTATCACCACCGCCGTCTTCTGGTCCTTGTCTACTACCACAGTGTCTGGTTGATTGGCCAGTACCTGCCTGTCTGTCTGGATCTGGAAGTCCCACAGGATCTTAGCCCTGTCATTCTCCATGACCTTCTGTGGAATCTCCCATCTGGACTTTGGAGGGTCTAGCCCATACGCTGTGCAGATGTTCCTGTACACAATGCCAGCTACTTGGTTGTGCCATTCAGTGTCTGCTGTTCCTGCCTGCATCTTACAACCTGCCACTATGTGTTGGACTGTCTCTGAGGCCTCTCTGCACAGTCTGCACCTCGGGTCCTGTCTAGTGTGGTAGACCCCTGCTTCTATGGATCGGATGCTTAGTGCCTGTTCTTGTGCTGCTATGATCAGTGCCTCAGTGCTGTCTTTTAGTTCAGCCCTTTCCAGCCACTGGTAGGATTTCCCAATGTCAGCCACCTCAGCTATCTGTCGATGGTACATCCCATGCAGGGTCTTGTCTTGCCATGGCACTTTCCCTGCTTGATCTTTCTTCCATGTCTGCTGCTGCTTCAGGCATTCTCTCAGCAGCTCATCTTTCAGTGCCATCTTACTAATGTACTCCTGGATGCTCTGGGTCTCATCCAGGACAGTGGCTTTGACACTCACCAGACCCCGCCTGCCCTCTTTCCGGCTGGTGTACAGTCTCTGGGTGTTGGACTTGGGGTGAAAGCCTCCGTACATTGTGAGGAGCTTCCGGGTCTTCACATCAGCAGCCTCCATGTCCTCCTTTGGCCAGCTCACTATACCAGCAGGGTATCTGATGACTGGCAGGGCATCCATGTTGATGGCGTGGATCTTGTTCTTCCCATTGAGTTGGCTCTTCAGGACCTGTCTTATCCTTTGTTGGTACTTGGATGTTGCTGTCTTCCTTGCCTCCTCATCGTGGTTCTCATGTGACTGTGGGATACCAAGGTACTTGTAGCTGGTCTGTATGTCTGCTATGTGGCCTGCTGGTAGTTCCACCCCATCAGTCTTAATTACCTTCCCTCCCTTTACTACCATCCGGCCACACTTCTCTAGTCCAAATGACATCCCAATGTCCTCACTGTAGATCTGTGTCAGGTGGATCAGTGAGTCAATGTCTTGTTCACTCTTAGCATACAGCTTGATGTCATCCATGTAGAGGAGGTGGCTGATGGTAGTTCCACTCTTGAACTTGTATCCGTATCCAGTTCTTGTGATAATCTGGCTGAGGGGGTTCAAGCCCATTCAGAACAGCAGTGGGGACAGTGCATCACCTTGGTATATGCCACACTTGATGGCCACTTGTGCGAGCTGTCTTGAGTTGACTTCCAGTGTTGTCTTCCACAGTCCCATTGAGTTCTTGAGGAAGGTCCTTAGTGTCCTGTTGACTTTGTATAGTACCAGGCATTCACAGATCTATGTGTGTGGCATTGAGTCGTAGGCTTTCCTGTAGTCAATCTAGGCTATGCTCAGATTAGTCTGTCTAGACCTTGAGTCTTAGGCGACTGCTCTATCTATGAGCTACTGGTGTTTGGAGCCTCTGGTGTTGTTCCCCATGTCCTTCTGAGCTGTGCTCATGTACTGGCCCATATGGTCCTGCAGCTTGGTGGCTATGATGCCTGATAGGACTTTCCATGTTGTCGGGAGGCAGGTTATTGGCCGGTAGTTGGCCGGTGTTGTTCCCTTGTTGGGGTCTTTCATGATCAGCACTGGAACCTTGTGTTAGCCAGTCTGGGTGGGAGCCTGCTGCTAGCAGCTGGTTCATCTGTGCTGCTAGGCATTCATGCAGTGCTGTTAGTTTCTTTAGCCAGTAGGTGTGGATCATGTCTGGACCAGGTGCTGTCCAGCTCTTCATGTTCTTGACCCACTATTGGATGTCTGCTACTGTGATGGTGACTGGTTCCTGCTCTGGGAGATTTCTGTGGTCTTTGCACTGGCATTATGTGTCTTCTCTTTCTCTCATATGTTCTTCCAGTACTGTTCCGTTTCTGCTGTTGGTGGCTCTGCTGTTACTGTGTTGTTGCACTGCAGCTGGGAGTACACCTTGGATGGTTCTTTGGTGAACAGGGCACTTATCTTTATTTGTGTGTGTGTGTGTGTGTGTACACACACACACACACACACTATTTTTTTCTTTCATCTACTTACAGTAGCTTTCCCTAGCTAGTTAATGGCTTTTTTAAAAAAATCAAGTGCAGGGTTGCAGTCTTTCAACATTTTTCCTGTCCCCTGAGTTAAAACCCTGAATTTTTTCAGAGTCCTCAGCTAGCTAGGGTAAGCTAGGTGGATGAAGGAAATAGTAATTTAAACAAAAACATTTTGCTGGGTTTTGAACCAGCAGCCTCTGTACAAATACTTAGCCACAGTGCTTTTCAAAATACTAATAGGAAAAGAAAGGTCTTAGGAGCTCTTAGACCAGAGCTTTCCAAACTGTGTGTCGCGACACAAAAGTGTGTCGCCACACACAGTCTGCGCTTCTGGGTTTTCCCGCAGCAACACACCAACGGCGGCACGCAAAAACCGAAAGCGGCAGCAGTGCTTCCGGGTTTTTGCATGCTGCCGCAACGGCAGCACTTCCGGGTTTTCCCGCGGCGACACACCAATGGCGGTTGGTGTGTCGCTGCGGGAAAGTTTTGGAAAGTCCTGTCTTAGACAAAAGAAACTACTGTAGTCTCAACTGTATTCTCTTCTCTGCAAAGTAGCCAATGAACTGATAGCTTTAGCCTGTAAGCAAGTGCTCCAGCCAAAACAGGCAATGAACACTAGGAGCAAGTTCAGACTTCAGCAGGAACATGCAAGCAAGTCAAATTTGCAATGGGAGGGAGATAAGCACCAGCTGACATGGTTCATTTCTGTTCTCAAAAAACAGTTGTTGTGCAGTTGTGGGGATGGGGCAACTAGCCAGAGTGGATAAGCCCATTGTTAGCAATGTTGCACAACTTGGTTTTTATTGGACTACTACAATGCGCTTTATGTGGGGCTGCCCTTGAAGAATATTCGGAAGCTTCAACTGGTGCAAAATGCAGTGGTGCGGGAAGTTACTGGTGCCAGTTATTCAGCACACGTGACACCACTGCTCTGCGAGCTGCATTGGCTTCCGGTGTGCGTCCAGGTGCAATTCAAGGTGCTGGTTGTCAACTTTAAAGCCCTTCATGGCATAGGGCCAGGTTACCTTAGGGACTGTCTCTCCCTAATTGTTTCTACCCGTCCTATCCAATCTGGCAGGAAGGCCATGCTACGGGTTCCGTCAGCTAGGGAGTGTCAACTGGAGGGGCCCAAAAGGAGAGCCTTTCCTGCCGTTGCACCTGCCCTTTGGAATATCATCCCCCTTGAGATTAGATTGGCCCCGTCCCTGTTGGCCTTTCATAAGACCTTGAAAACCTGGCTTTGTGCTTAAGCTTGGGCCCAGGGCATGGGTTAGAGCCTGTCTCCTGGTTGTATGGGTGATGGATTAGATTGTGCTCGGCTGCTTTGTGTTTTGATTTTTGTTTTATATTTCTGTATTCTGTGTTTTTGCTTGTTTTATTGTAAGCCACCTAGAGTCATGTAAATGAGAGATGGGAAGCTAGATAAATCGAGTAAGTAAATAAATAAAATTTACAATAATTCATTTATCTTCTAACCATTATTTCTCCAAACATAGAAAAAATCTTAGAAAAAAAATAACTTTATAGAAAAGATATGTTAGGTGAGGTGTCATTATCCACATATCTGATTTTTGAACTGACAATTCTCTCTGGTCAATTACTTTGGCAATGATCCAGAATAATTGAACACAATTTTAGAGTTGGAGTCTTCTCTTATTTTGGGAACTGTTCTCTGCAAAAGATAACTGAAAAGTCTGTGTCATGGTAAAGTAGGTTCAATAAGTCTAAGAAAAGAACCATACAGTATATGCAACACATCTGATTGTCTAGAAGGAGTACAAGAGAGTAGGATTCAAACAATGGTTGTGAGAATGTAAATTATACATTAAAGGGCAGCTGTCAAAAGCAGCATGTTAACTTCCTTTTTTCTCTGCAAAAACCTCAGTTTTGCTCCAAACAGCTCAGAATCTCTTTTTGATTTCTTGCATATGCAGGGCCGCAACTAGGGGGGGGGCAAGCGGGGCATGTGCCCTGGGTGCCGCGCTGGGGGGGGGGGGCGCCAAAATGCCTCTTTTGATGGCCAGCCCTGAGGGAGGCCCGTGCTCCTGTCGCCACCGCCGCCTGCGAAGAGGCCCGCTGGGGCGTTGTGCGGCTGGGCTTGTCTGCTCCCCGGGGCTGGCCGCAGGCTCCGGGGTGACCGCAGGGCCGTGCCCCCCTGGTGCTGCTCCAGACCCTCCCGCTTGGGAGCGCGGCGGCGGGCAACTTGCTCTGCCCGGCCCAGATGGCAGACGGGAGCGGGGTGCTTGTCCCGGGGGAGCCCCACACTGCTTTGTGGAGGGGGATCTGCATTGGGGGTGCAGGGGGACTCAACCCTGTGGGGGACATGGAATCCATGGGGGGGCGCAGAATCCATGTTTGCCCCCGGTGACACAGACCCTAGTTGCGGACCTGTGCATATGCAGATCCTGTCTTATATCTCTTAAACTTTCTCTCCACTGCCAGATTTCTTCCCACACATGCTTCTTAATTACATTACACTATTGCTTGCAGTGTTTTTGCTTTAGGATTTAGGATTACTTTTAAATCTATACATGCCTATGAATATTTTTTAACATAAACTTTAATCTAATCCTTTGAGTATATATTCTCAGAATGAAGAATTCTTAATTCTTGATTAAGCCACAGTGTCTTCAGTATTGCAACACAGCTGTGTGTAGTAAGCAAAAATTAGGAGGAATTTGGTAGCAACTCTTCAGACTAAATTTTATTGAAAGCATAAGCTTTCATGAATTGCAGTTCACTTCGTCAGAACCATGCTAAACTGATATAAGATTTAAATTGGGATTGGACAGGGTGGGAATGGAGGAAAAGTCAGGGCGGTTATGCAGATTACATGTGGGACAAATTATAAGAATCTTATCAGTTAACAATGTAATGTGATAAACATCCATTGTATTTGTTGAGATCTTCTGAGATTGCCTGAAAGTTTTGGGTATGTGAGTTCAGCAGTCTCTCACTCAGTTTTACTGTTAAAGATTTTTTGTTCCAAAACTTTGAGATTTGTAATGGAGTCTCCTGGGATGCTCTGATATTACTTTGTACTTGTTCTGAGTGTTGACATCAAACCTGATACCCATTAATTATTTTGCACAACATATGGCTTCTTTGTCCTACATAGAATCCTATAACTGGAGAAATAAGGATGTGGTTTGCTGTGGAGTGAATGTGTGACATGTTGCTTCTGCCCACGTTGGTGTGTGGAAGTGAGAGTTGGGTATGTCAGGAGTAATATAAAAGTAAGGTGAATGCAGTGGGAATGAGGTCATTAAGAAATGTGTATCGTTAAAAAAAGAGTTAGAGTCAAAAATTAGTGAGTGATGAATGTATGTGGATTGCAAAAAATCAGATGTTAAGGTGGTTTGGTCATATAAAAGAGGAACAAATATCAGAAAAATATGCAAAGGAAGAAAGAATGGAAGACTGAGAAAGTCATGGTGGGATGGGGTTGGTGAAATCTACAAAAAGAAATAGGTGAGTAGTTTAGAGACTAAAAGCAATGTTTGTAGGGCAGAGCTTTCCAAACTGTGTGTTGCGACACAAAAGTGTGTTGCCACACACAGCGTGGTGTGTCGCCACACGACCCGGAAGCAGCAGCGCGTGCGTGCACGGCGGCTGCCATGCACGCACACGCCGCCGCACGCCCCCCCATGCCGCCACCATGCGCACGCGCCGCCGCACACACCCCCGCACTGCCACCGTGCGCGCGTGCCGCCGCACGCCCCCCCGCGCCATCGCCGCCGCCGGAAAGCCCTGTTGTAGGGGAATATATTATGAAGATAAATGATATAGTAAAAACAAGAATGATTTGCAATGATAGTTATTCAAAGTCTAGGAAATGGTATTCGCTTGAATTAGATTTTGGTATATTTTCTTTTCTTATTTATTGCCTTTAATTTCTGCGGCTTACTATTTCTTACCCTCTTTCTACCCACTGCATAATACTGCTTTATCACAGAAGGGAATAATGTGATGAATATCTATGTATTGTCAACCCTGTGTAGCTGGCAAGATCAAGGAAGCAAGAACTAAACAGATTTCATAAAATATCTTTAATGCTAGTTCTGAGCAAATACAGAATCTTGGAATTGTAATAGAAATTTCCCAGTCTCATTTTTCTTCCTAGTGTTTTCCCGTGGGTGCAGGGACCGCTTTTCGGATCAATTGAATGTTGATCCATTGGTTGCGACAGGAATTGACCGACCGGCTTGTTGCCCGAGCCTGACATTGTGGGCTGAGAGGGAGTGAATGGCCCAAAGTCACCCAGCCAGCTTTCATGCCTAAGGCAGGACTGGAACTCTGAGTCTTCTGGTTTCTAGCCTGGAGCCTTAACCACTAGACCAAACTGGCTGTGCTGGCTCGCCTCCAGAACAGATTGGAGAGTCTTGGCAGTCAGCCCGAAGTAAGGAATGCAGCCCAAGGTTTCTTTGCAAGACTGGCCGAGAGAGAGAGAAACCAGCGTGTGCCAATAATCAGAGTAGTGAAGCAAAGGAGTAGTCAATAATCCAAACCGGGTCAAGGGTTCCAGAAGTCCGAGCCACGATAATCCAAGCCAGGTCCAGGGGTCCAGCAGGCAGAGTAAGATAGTCCAAACAGGGTCAGGAATGCAGGAAACAGGATACCAGAGTGGTCGCGAAGCCAAAGTGCAACGTTGCTCCCACAAATCCCTCACTGTGTCGTCGGTGATTTATCAGGAGCTCAGAAGCTGTCCTCTGGGTCCTGCAAAGACTCTCCCTGCCCTCTGCGTAACTCCCTAGCAGCCAGCCGAGCACTTTTCCTTCTGTCCTTTAAGGCGAGGCGCACACGCCTCCGCCTCTGCCCTTTGGGGGATTCAGGAGAGCTGGGAGGCTGATGGGATCCAGCTGGCTGCTGGCTAAAGGGTGGGGACAAACCGCAATCCCCAGCTTGCTCCGCTGTAGCCTCGGTTGCTGGCTGCTGGCTCGAGGGTGGGGCCAAACCACCATCCCCAGCTTGCTCTCCTGCAGCCTCAGGTATTGCTGCCTCCTGTGGCGCTGGGTCATCGTCTGGGCCCGTGTCCGCATCTGGGGCCTCGCCTGGCTCAATCCCCTGGGGGTTTGCCAGGGGCAGCTCGTCCTCTGACTCATCGCTGAGGCCCTGGGGCAGAGGCTGAACCAGGACACTATCCCCCCCCTCAGGGCCCCCTCCCCGAGAAGTTACGGGTCCCGGCTTGCGAGGATAAGCCTGGTGGAAGTCCTGGACCAAGGCGGGGGCATGGACCTGAGCCGCGGGCTCCCAGGAGCGGTCTTCCGGCCCGTACCCTTTCCAGTCAACCAGATATTGGAGGCGCCCTCTCCGCATGCGGGAGTCCAAGATACGGGCCACCTCAAACTCCTCCTGGCCATCCACCATCACCGGTGGCGGGGGTGGCACCGAGGGACGATGGGGATCCGGAGGGACGGCAGGCACCAGGAGGGACCGGTGGAACACGGGGTGGATCCGGAGAGACGGGGGCAGGTCCAGGCGGAAAGCCACGGGGTTGACGCGTTCCACCACCGGATACGGCCCGATAAAGCGGGCGTCCAGCTTCCTGGAGGGCCTCGAGCTGGGCAGATACCTGGTGGACAGCCACACCCGGTCGCCTACTTGCAGGTCCTGGCCTGGCTGCCGCCGCCGGTCCGCATTGGCCTTATAGGCCCGTTTAGCCTGCTCGAGGTGTTCCTTGAGCACGGAGTGCTGAGCCCGAAGTTCCTGGACGAAGGCCTCCGCTGCCGGAACTGTGGTACTGGGAAGGACGGACGGGAAGAAACGGGGGTGGTAGCCGTAGAGGGTCAGGAAAGGGGTCTGCCGGGTTGAAGAATGCAGGGAGTTATTGTAGGCGAACTCCGCCAGAGGGAGCAGGTCTGCCCAGTCATCCTGCTGGTGGCCCACGTAGCACCGTAGGTACTGCTCCAGCACCCCGTTCACCCTCTCGGTCTGGCCGTCCGACTGGGGGTGGTGCGACGAGGAGAGATGCACCTCCGTGCCGAGCAGGGTGTGTAGCGCCTTCCAAAAACGGGAGGAGAACTGGGAGCCCCGGTCGCTCACCACCTGCTCCGGGAGGCCGTGTAGCCGAAAGATGTGCTGCACGAACAGCTGCGCCGTCTCCCTAGCCGTCGGGAGGCCAGCACACGGGATGAAGTGTCCCATTTTACTGAGGAGATCCACTACCACCAAGATGCAGGAATAGGAGCCGGCCCTGGGGAGGTCGGTGAAGAAGTCCATGGATAGGGTGTGCCAGGGGCGTGGTGGAGTGGGCAGAGGGTGCAGGAGTCCTGAGGGTTTGCCCGGCTGATTCTTCACTCGGCGGCACACTTCGCAGGTCTGCACATAGCGTGCCACGTCCGCCTGGACCCGGGGCCACCAGAACTCTCGGGTCAGCAGGTGCAAAGTCTTAAAGCGCCCGAAATGTCCAGCCGGGCGCGTGTCATGGCACAAGGCGAGAACTTCCCCCCGTAGGGGCCCAGCCGGTATACACAAGCGGCCCTGGTGCGTTAGGAACCCGTCAGCAACCGCGTAGTCCGAAGGGCCCGGTGCACGGGCTTGCTGCAGGCGGCCCAGCTGCTCCCGGGTCCAGGGGTCCCTGGCCTGCTGCTCTCGGAGCCGGTCCCGAAATGTGGGCTGGGGAACGGTGGACGCAAACACCTCTGGGGCCAGTACGGTGGTCGGGGAGGCAGTCAGGTCTGCCGTGGGCGTGTACTCCGGCTTCCGAGATAATGCGTCGGCCCGCTTGTTTTGAGCGCTCGGAATGTACTCGATCCGGAAATTGAAGCGGGTGAAGAAGAGCGACCAACGGATCTGCCGCTGGTTCAAGCATCGGGCCGTCTGCAGATGCTCCAGGTTCCGGTGGTCCGTCCGGACGACCACTGGATGTCGGGCACCCTCCAAATGATGCCTCCATGCCTCGAAGGCCGTCTTTATGGCTAGCAGCTCCCGCTCCCAAATGGTGTAGTTACGCTCTGCAGGGGTGAGCTGGCGGGAATAGTAGGCACAGGGACGCAGTGGCTCCATAGGGGTGGCCTGCTGCGAAAGGACCGCCCCGATGGCATAGCTGGAGGTGTCCGCCTCCACGACGAACGGGAGCTGGGGGTCTGGGTGTCGCAGCACTGGTTCCGTGGCGAAGCGGCTCTTTAGGTGTTGGAATGCCTGCTCTGCCTCTGCAGTCCACCGGAACGTCTCACGGGGTTTCAGTAGCCGGGTGAGCGGCACCGCCAGAGCGGCATAGCCCTCAATAAATTGCCTGTAATAGTTCGCGAACCCCAGGAACCGTTGGAGCTCCTTTCGGTTCCTGGGAGCTTGCCATTGCGTCACCGAGGTGACCTTGGCTGGGTCCATGGCTATACCTTCGGGAGTAAGGCGGTGGCCCAGGAAGTCCACTTCCCGGACATGGAACTCGCACTTCTCCAGTTTCGCGTAAAGCCGGTGCTCCCGGAGCCGCTGCAAAACTGTACGGACATGCTCCACATGCCGGGCGGGGTCCCTGGAGTAAATCAGGATGTCATCGAGATAGACCACTACAAACCGGTCCAATAGGTCCCGAAACACATCGTTAATAAAGCGCTGGAAGACAGCGGGCGCATTACAAAGTCCGAAAGGCATGACCAGGTACTCGTACTGCCCATAGCGCGTCCCAAAGGCCGTCTTCCATTCATCCCCCTCCCGGATCCTGACCAGGTTGTAGGCGCCGCGCAGGTCCAGCTTGGTGAACAGCTGGGCCTGGCGCACCCGATCCAGTAGTTCTGGTATCAAGGGGAGTGGGTACCGGTCCCGAATGGTTATCCGGTTCAGCGCCCGATAGTCATTGCAAAGCCTCAGCTCCCCGCACTTCTTTTTCACAAAGAGCACGGGGGCTGAGGTCGGGGATCTGGAGGGCCGAATGAAACCCCTCTGCCGGTTCTTGGCTAAAAAGTCCCGGAGGGCGGCCTGTTCCGGCTCCGACAAAGAGTACAGCCGGCCTGCGGGCAGGGGAACATCAGGCTTGAGGTTGATCCCACAATCGTAGGGCCGATGAGGCGGTAACCTGTCTGCCCCCTTCTCTTCAAAGACATCCCCGAACTCCTGGTATTCCGGGGGAAGGGCAGGAGTCCCCTCGGCGCTGGCGGCCCCCAGAAGTGCCTTGACAGCCAGGTGCGGGCAAGGTTCCCGGAACTGGAGTCGCTGACGCGCCCAGTCTATCATGGGGTTGTGCCGCTCCAGCCAATCTATCCCCAGCACCAGCGGGAACCGGGGCATCTTGGTAATGTCCATGCGCAGCCACTCCTGGTGCTGGCCCACAACCATGGTGAGGAGTGCCGTCTCCTGGCTCACCGGGCCCGACTGCAGCAGCCGCCCGTCAATGGCTTCCACGGACATGGGCACCTTTTTTGCGCGGAGCGGGACCTGCTGCTGGGCTGCAAAGTCACTGTCCATATAGGAGCGGGAGGCCCCTGAGTCCACTAAGGCATGGGCCAGGAGCCACTGCCCTGCCCGCAGCCGCAGCTTGACCGGCAGCAGCAGGTGCTGGAGTTCCTCTCCTGTTGGCCTGTGGGCAGAGGCTGCACGCCCCAGGTCGCTCGGCCGGCACTGACCTGGGGCTGCCAGTTTCTCGGCACTGACTGCTTTTCGGGGCATGAGCTGGCATAATTCCCCGGCCCACCACAGTAGAGGCAAAGGTTGGCCCGGCGCCTCCTCTCCTTTTCCTCCCGAGTAAGCCGGGGTCGAGCAGCCCCCAGCTGCATTGGCTCTGGCGCGGTCGGGCTGTGGCCCCCAGGGGGCCAGGGAGCCGGAGGTGCGGGAGGCCGGTGGCACCCTAGCCCGGGATCAACACGTCCCCGGCGGGCCTGGTGCCTGTCCTCCAGCCGCCCATCGATGTGGAGGCACAACTGGATGGTTTGCTCCAGGGTGGTAGGGCGTTCCACCCGGGCTACCTCGTCCAACACGGCCTCAGACAGTCCCTCTAGATACTGGTCCTGCAGGGCAGCCTCATTCCAGTCCAAATCCTGGGCATAGAGTCGAAACTCGGCTGTGTAGTCTGCCACCGACCCTTTGCCCTGTTGCAGCCGCCTGATCTGCCGGTTGGCTCTGGCCAGGGCTTGAGGCTCCTCAAAGACGCTCCTGAATTGTGCCAGGAAGGCAGGGTAGTTGTTCAGGAGTGGAGAGTCAGCCACCAGGAACGGGGTGGCCCATTTAGCCGCACGGCCCTTTAAGAGGCTGATAAGGAAGCAGACCTTGTTTTGGTCTGACACAAACTCCCTCTCCCGTACCTTCATGTATAATGTGCATTGTCCCAAGAAGGCAGGAAAGTCCTCAGGCTTGCCCTCATATATCTCAGGAGGGCTAACTGGACACTTGCTGGGCACGGCAGCCACCGTGGCCAGCTGCAGTTGTAGCTGGCTCACAAGCCCCGTAAGCTGGTCTACTTGTGTGGCCAGCGTCTGATTCTGAGCGGCCAAATTGGCCACAGCCTCGGCAGCTGGGTTAGTCATGCTGCTAACAAACTGTCCTTCTCTCTCCCAGCGTTTGTTGGTGGTGGGAGCAAACTGTGCTGGCTCGCCTCCAGAACAGATTGGAGAGTCTTGGCAGTCAGCCCGAAGTAAGGAATGCAGCCCAAGGTTTCTTTGCAAGACTGGCCGAGAGAGAGAGAAACCAGCGTGTGCCAATAATCAGAGTAGTGAAGCAAAGGAGTAGTCAATAATCCAAACCGGGTCAAGGGTTCCAGAAGTCCGAGCCACGATAATCCAAGCCAGGTCCAGGGGTCCAGCAGGCAGAGTAAGATAGTCCAAACAGGGTCAGGAATGCAGGAAACAGGATACCAGAGTGGTCGCGAAGCCAAAGTGCAACGTTGCTCCTACAAATCTCTCACTGTGTCGTCGGTGATTTATCAGGAGCTCAGAAGCTGTCCTCTGGGTCCTGCAAAGACTCTCCCTGCCCTCTGCGTAACTCCCTAGCAGCCAGCCGAGCACTTTTCCTTCTGTCCTTTAAGGCGAGGCGCACACGCCTCCGCCTCTGCCCTTTGGGGGATTCAGGAGAGCTGGGAGGCTGATGGGATCCAGCTGGCTGCTGGCTAAAGGGTGGGGACAAACCGCAATCCCCAGCTTGCTCCGCTGTAGCCTCGGTTGCTGGCTGCTGGCTCGAGGGTGGGGCCAAACCACCATCCCCAGCTTGCTCTCCTGCAGCCTCAGGTATTGCTGCCTCCTGTGGCGCTGGGTCATCGTCTGGGCCCGTGTCCGCATCTGGGGCCTCGCCTGGCTCAATCCCCTGGGGGTTTGCCAGGGGCAGCTCGTCCTCTGACTCATTGCTGAGGCCCTGGGGCAGAGGCTGAACCAGGACACTGGCTCTCTTTCCCAGTCTCATTTATAGGGAATTAATTAAGGCAGAATCTTTTTGAATACTTTGAAATGTTTTTCCCAGTTTTTCGCAACCTGAGCTGAATTGTCCTTTATGAGATAATCTATGAACTGTGGAGTTCTTGGTGCTCTCTGAGCTTTGTTGTTTTCTTGCAGACATTTCATTGCCAGACTAGGCAACATCTTCAGTTGGAAAAGGGAGTGGGACTTGCTCTCTGTTTATATACCATGGCTTGTCCTGCTTGTGTTGGTGGAGGTATTGTTCTCCTCTTAGGAGTTCCTTGATTGGGCTGTTGTTTGCTGCTTGGTTGATTGACTGAGTTAATAGTTCCTTGATTAGGGTATATTGTGCTGTTTGATTGTTCCTCTGGTGCTAATCCTGGTATTAATCTTTGCATATCTGGGTATTGATTGCTAGCAAGGAGGTGTTCTGGTCTTTTGGCTTTTCTATTGTCTCTTATGAATTGTATGTAAATGTTGTTTACCTCTATGTGTCTGTTGATGGCTGCTTTGTCTGAGTGCCAAGCTTCCAGGAATTCTCTAGCGTTTTTGGATTTGGCTTGGTTTAGGATGCTCAGTTTCCCAGTTGAAAGTATGGTTAAGTCTGTCCATGTTTTGTGAGATTAAGGAGTTTTCATTGTGTCTTCTGACTGCTAGTTGGTGTTTGTGGATGCGCTCTGCTCGTCTTCTGCCCGTCTGTCCTACATAGTGGCTGCTACAGTCCTTACACTGTATGTTGTAGATAACTCCTGTTTTTTCTTCTTGGGCTACTGGGTCTTTTGGGTTACTTAAGAAGTTTTGAAGGGTTTTGGTTGGTTTATGTGCTATGGTGATGCCATGTGGATGTAACAGTCTATTAGTAGTTTCTGAGATGTTTCTGATGTATGGCAGTGTTATAATTCATAGCTTCTGTTGGTTGTGTTGTAGTAGGTTGAGTGGTCAGGCACTTTTTGATAAAGTTGAGTGGGTATCCATTTTTCTGGAAGATGCTGTATAGATGATCTGTTTCCTTTTTCTGGTGTTCTCGTTTGCTGCAGTACGTTAGTGCTCATCTGAATAATGTTCTTACACAGCTCCTCTTGTGGGAGGTTGGGTTGTTGCTTTGGTAATGGAGCACTTGGTTAGTGTGGGTAGATTTCCGGTAGACTTGTGTTTCTAGAATGCCATCATTTCCTCGACTGATGAGGATGTCCAAGAAGGGTAGTGTGTTGTTGTTTTCTTCTTTTCTTGTGAATTTTATTCCTTTGAAGATGTTGTTGATGGTTTCATGTGTTTCCTCCAGTTGATCCTTTTTTATTATGATGAAGGTGTCATCTACATACTGGATCCATACTTTGGGTTGTATATGTGGGAGTTTTATCCTTTCTAGTCGTTGCATTACAATCTCTGCTATGAGTCCTGAGATTGGTGATCCCATGGGTGTTCCTTTGATTTGTTGGTATATTTGTCCATCAAACTGAAAGGTGGTGGTGAGTCAGAGGTCGATGAGGTCCATGATTCTGGGTATTTCTATCTTGGTGTATTTGACTAGGTTGGGTGTGTTGAGTAGAACTGCTGCCATGGATTCTTTCACTAGTGCTGTGTCTATGGATGTAAAGAGTGCTGTGACATCGAATGACACCATAATTTCATCTTCTATTTTTACGTCTTTGATTTTCTGGAGGCACTGTAGTGGGGAGTTGATAGAGTATTCACTCTCCTCTGTGAGATGCCCAAGTTTTTTTGTAAGCTCTTTAGCTATGTTGTATGTGGGAGTCCCTGGTAAAGATACAATTGGTAGAAGCAGTATGCCAGGCTTGTGTATTTTGGGGCATCTGTAGAAGCGTGGGAGGGTAGGTCCACTGCTTTTCATCCGCCTCTGTTCTTCTTTTGTGATTTGACCTTTCTTGGTTAGGTCATTGAGGATTCTTTTGACCTGGTTGTCCAGTTTCTGTATGGGATTGGTGTTTACTGGGGTGTAGGTTTCTTTGTCCTCAAGTAAGTCTTTCGATTTTTGTATATATTGCGGTCTGTCCATAATGACGGTGGTGCGGCCTTTGTCTGCTGGAAGGATGATGATAGTTTGGTCCATCTTTAGGTTTTTGAGGGCTGCTCTGTCCTCTGCTTTCAGTTGGTTCTGTTTCCAAGTTCTTCTGGTTTGTGGTATGATTATCTGTCTTACGTTCTCTTGGGTTTCTGTGGTAAGTCCTGTAGTTTTAAATGCTGCTTCTAAAGCTGCAAACAATTCTAATTTGTTCGCATCCTCTGTGTTGTAGTTGAGGCCTCTCTGTAGGATATTGTGTTCTGCAGTGGATAGTGGGTGGCTGAACATGTTTACCACCCATTCCGGTTCCAGTACCTCTGTGAATTGACTCACATGTTTTTATCTCTTCCCTTCCTTTCTCAGCTACCCTACAATCTCTCACAGTAAGTGACAATCAAAAATAGTGTTTAGATAATTAAATTGATAGTTTCATTCCTTGATCACGCAATTTCAAAGAGTAATAAATAATTCTAAACATTGTGCTGTTTAAATCTTGTTACATGTGATGTAAACACAATCTCTCTTCCTCAGCTGTCTGCAGTAAAATCCAACATATTACAATTACTCAGTTCTTGATGGACCAATGACTAAGAAAGGCAAAGAAACAATGTGTCCTGAGAACTATAGAGATGTGTAATTTTAAGCTGATATGGTGGAAACATGACAGTGCTGGAAAGGGTCCTGATGTTGGTGAGAAATCAGAACTTTTAGAAATTCTTTAGTTCTATTCTCTATCTTTTCTATACTTTCTATTTTTGTATTTTAACTACATTTTGAAAAACAAGAAAGTTCTTTATTAAAAAAAATCCTACAATGAAGCAATCTCTGCTTTGAAGAGCTATGGTATTTTGCTCCTATAACAAACTTATAGAATAATATATAAGTTATATATAATATATACAATATATAAGTAGACCAGACCAGGAAATCAACTCTGCAGGAAGGCTAAAACTATTTTTACTGAGAGTGTCTATAATAACAGAATCTTGCAAATCTGATTATGCTGTACATCCTCCTCCTCCTCCTTATGGTCCAGCGAATTAGGGAGGCATCTGCCTGAGCTGCTTCCGAATGTTATCTCATTGCTCTGGATTTAAAAAATGCTTCAGCCCCTTTTGCCTAGTAACGGTTCCTGCATATCTCCATCAAGGTCATCTTCCTCACTCTCTACAATTTTAAAGCACATTTTTCCTCCTCTGTGTTAGGAAGTTCATTTTTATTAAGGGGGCACAAGAAAAAGATGTATCAACAAGCATAGTAATAATAGCAAAATAAATCACAAAAAAATGGTTGTTCCATTTGCTATAACCTTTATTTTCTAGAAACTGAGGCAAAATAAATAGTAATTACAGGGAGTGACAAAGAGCTTCACATTTTGCGCTTCTCCTCAGTCACTCTGCAGTTTTCAGGTGAGTTTACTCTTCACTTATAACCACCTTCGTATGTACTTCTCGGCTCTTGACCCTGAGTTTGTTCACCTGGGACTCAGCAATGTCAGCCCGCTCCTCGGCTTCTTCCAGCTCGTGCTGAATCTTGCGGAACTTGGAGAGGTTCACGTTGGATAGTTCCTCCTAAAAATAAAATAAAATAAAATAAAATAATAATAATAATAATAATAATAATAACTATTATTATTATTTTCCATGTATTGACAAATATAAATAGTTAAGATATGAGATATTTAGATAGTATAAATGGTTTTTGAAAGAGGAAGGAAATGTAGGTGTAACCAAAAATAGCTCCTCTTTCTGTCTAACAGACTATCTCCTCAGATTATCTTTGAATCACATCCAAATAATTTCTCCTCCAAATCCACAGGTGATTCTTTTTCTTCTGTTTCTTGCAAAATACCAGCAGGAACTGGTTCCCTTCCACCCCATTTTGTTCTCACTGGGCATGCTTCCAGATGGAAAGTTTATAAAGCTACCAATCAAAAAACGCTCCGTAGATATTTTTAACTTTTTTTCTTCAATAATAGATTTTTTTAAAGGTAAGGGGGAAAAAACCCAGAAGTGTTGGGAAAGATAGGAGGGTTTAAAAAGATGGAAAATGTTTTCCTGCTTTGATGTATCTTTAGAATGCTTTCTTTTATAGGGAAGTTAAATAAATCTTTTAAAAAATGATCCTCCAGCATCTATTAATCCCAGTAACTCTATGATTAGGCAAAGATTAATAAATCTTTTAGTTAGCATTAAAGGGATACTGGAATTACAAATCGGATTCTCGCTGCCTATCAGCAAGGAGATAATGGATACAAATGCAAAGAATTAGAAGACATCCAATGTCCCTTCCAACCCTAGAATTCTATGATTCTCTTCACTTAATTTCACTTTTTAATTGCCAAAAAAAGCAGCACAGGTACTGAGAGCCCTCTCTCACACACATCAGGATTGGGGGAAGATGCCAAGTGAGGCATCCCCTATAATAGTGGTCCTTAAACTGAGGGTAATTACCCTCAAGGGTGTAATTTAGACATCTCCTGGGTTAATGGAGCAATTTGTAATTGCTTGTTTGTGAGTCAAGGGTCTAGTTTGGGACTGTGGCTGCTGAGACACTTGTGTAAAACAACAGAGTCTTGTTTTGTTTTGTTTTGTTTTGTTTTGTTTTGTTTTGTTTTGTTTTGTTTTGTTTTGTTTTGTGTGGGGAAATGACATTATTTGAAACTGGGAAAAAGGGTAATTGAGTCAAACAGCTTAAGAACCGCTGCCCTAGAAGATAAGTGATGACAGTGTAAACTACCAAGCCACTATCCAACAGTCAGGAGGCAGGGCCAAGACGTGATGACCCCAAATGGTTCCTGAGAGACGAGATTTCAGGTCTCCAGCCTTTCCCCTCATGGGCTCAGCTGTGCTCTCCAGGAACTGCAGCAGATATACACTATACCCTGAGCAGGATTAACACCATATTATTTAGTGAAAAATAGGCACATTCATATAAAAATTAGAATTACATTTAGACTGCGTTGTAATAAGGAGTGTTTCAAAATAGCCAGCTTTGCACATTGTAGTGAGCATCTAAATGTGATGACCTCCAAATTCCAAAGCCAACCATGGGAATATGAATATGTGTGTACTTTATGTAACGTTCAAAACAGGAAAAATTGCCCTATTTGAAGAATGTCCATGTGGCTTTGTTGAATCAGAGTCATCTTTGCAGACTTAGCTGAAGATGTACAAGTACACTGTGATCCATATACACATTTGGTATCTCCAGGTGATCTTTATTAATGTTACATGGTATGGATAAGCGTGCAGTTCCATACACATGGAATCACATATCTCTAACCACTGTAATATTTTGTACAGATTCCTTTTATCATTATATCTTTATCAAGGGAAATGTTGCTAAAAATCATACTTAAATATACTAGTGAATTCATGAATGGAAAAAAAGCCACTAATTAAGAGAAATAAGTATACCTGATCCATTTAACTGAGACATAACCTGGAGTGGTAATTAGAAAGTTGGATTTTTAAGTGGGGAAAACAGGTTCAGATTCTCACAAAGCCATGAAGCTTAGCTAAGAAATGTTGGGTCAGTCACTATTTCTTACCCTAATCTTCACCAGGTTCTGAAGACAAAACTAGAAATGGGGGTGAGTTTATACACAGTCCTAAACATCTTCAAAAAAAGGTAGCCTATCAATATAATATGGATTGGATTATTCTTTACAAACTATTTTGCTAAGTGGTAACACATTTTCTACCCTACTCAAATACACTCCATTTATTGTGAATTGAAATATGTGCAGAACAGTGATCTAAAGTAAGGTGATCAATTGCTATTTGGTGCTGCTTTAATAGCTAAATTTTAACAAGTGTTTTCCCCTTCAAAGCCTGAATGGACTCTTGTGACCCATACAAGGAGAAGGCTTTACCTTAGGGAGGTCACAATTCTTGCATCAGTCACAATGAGCTTCATTTGTTTCTATGCTTTACACCTCTCGATTCATTGTGCCATATTCAGGTTAATTTGGTTTGTAACAACTGATGCAAAAATTTTACTCTTTCTCTAGCATTCACCTTCATAATTCTAGCTAAAACAACACCAACTTTAGAAGAATACTTACAGATTCTTCAGACTGCCTCTTATATGCTTTCACTTTCATTTGTAATTTGTCCACCAGATCCTGGAGCCTCAGAATATTCTTCCGGTCTTCCTCAGACTGAACAAAGTAGAGAAACATGCAAAATTGTGGATGGATGGATGGATGGATGGATGGATAGAAGATAGATAGATAGATAGATAGATAGATAGATAGATAGATAGATAGATAGATAGATAGATAGATAGATGATAGATAGATTTCCCCCAGAGGTACCAAAAATCTCTGTCCTCACCTGGTAAGTCAGCTCCTTCACTCGCCTCTCATATTTACGGACACCTTTGATAGCATCAGCACTACGCTTCTGCTCACTCTCAACCTCAGCTTCCAACTCACGCACCTGAAATGCAATAAACTCTTAGCACTTCCATTATTAACCTTTATTATAGAGCTAGAAATGTATGAAGGTGAGTACAAGGAATACGTACTCTATGCTCCAATTTCTGGATCTGTTTTTTCCCTCCTTTCAGGGCTAGTTGCTCTGCCTCATCAAGACGGTGTTGCAGGTCCTTCACGGTCTGGTCCAGGTTCTTCTTCATCCTTTCAAGATGTGCACTGGTGTCTTGTTCCTTCTTCAGTTCTTCTGCCATCATGGCTGCCTAATAATAAATGAACCAAGCAGTTGAGAAAATGAAGAATGCCTGGTGTGAACTGGTTAACCTTTTCAAAGAAAACTCATTCTCCTCACATCAGTGATGGCTTTCTTGGCCTTCTCTTCAGCATTGCGTGCCTCCTGAATAGTCTCCTCCATTTCACTCTGGATCTGGGAAATATCTGTTTCCAGCTTCTTCTTGGTGTTGATCAAGCTGGTGTTCTGTTAAAAATAATGTAGTCAATCATATTTCAAAAAACACAGAAACCACAGGCATGCATGCATACACACACACACACACACACACACACACACACTAACTGGTTGCCACTGAAGAATTGAAATTCTCTGTCCTCTCCAGGAAGGGAAAGAAGATAACTGACTGTTAGAACAGTTGGGTTTGAGAATGATTGTTGCAGAATAGAGGAGAATACAAAGAGGAGTAGAATTTAGCTCTAATCAGAGAGAAAAATCATACAGTTTCCAGTGAGTAAATAAGCATATTTACCCCTAAGAAACTTTAAAATTTGGGTAGAGGCAAGAGGTTAGATTTTGGTTAACTACTTAGGATTTGTTTTCTAATTATATATTGGCCTCTCTGGAATTAAAATTGTTCATTTAGGGTAAGTTCCTAGGTATCAAACTAACACTACCTAGTCGTTTGGGATTTACCATAATTGTCCAAAGCAGTTAGGAAAGACAAACGGTTTTCCAATTTTACTCAGGAAAATGGAACCCCAGAACTAAAACTGATAATATAAATCTACCCATCAAGAACAAGACTATTGCATTTAAAAAAAGCTATTTTCAAGCTGTGGCTTGAATCATGTCAACTGGATTTCTATTTTCTCAGTGGAAACGTTTCGCTCCGTTTCATCGACATATTTTCAAGCTGCTTATCTACCTGTGTGTGGAGGAGCTGCACACGTTCGCTGGCATCCAGAAGCTCCTGTTCAGCCACTTTTCTGGCCCTCTCTGTCTGTTCCAGAGCTGCCCGGAGCTCCTCAATCTCAGCCTGCATCAGGTTTGCTCTGCGCTCAATCATGGCCACTTGCTCCTTCAAGTCTTCCTGGCTTCTCAAAGCATCATCCAAGTGTATTTGAGTATCCTAAAACAGGATATTGCAATATTTGTCTTGGGAAATGGTTGCACAATAAAGATTGCAACTGTTTCTTGAATACAAGGTCTATGTGTACCTTGAGCAGTCCTTGTGTGTTCCTGAGATTCTTTATTGCTTCAGCAGCTTGACGGGTGGCATGGTTGAGCTGGATCTCCATCTCATTCAGATCTCCCTCCATCTTCTTCTTAAGCCGCAGGGCATCGTTCCTGCTCCTAATCTCAGCATCCAGGGTGCTCTGCATGGACTCTACCACTCTCACGTGATTCCTCTTCAGCTGATCAATTTCTTCATCCTTCTCTGCAATTCTTCTGTCGATATCAGCTTTCACCTGGTTGAGCTCAAGTTGGATGCGGAGGAGTTTGCCCTCTTCATGTTCCAGTGAGGCCTTAAAGCATAAAAGGTAATAAAAGAGCCGTTCAATGTATTGTCGAAGGCTTTCACGGCCGGAGTTCAATGGCTGTTGTGGGAAGCCCGGAAGACCCACAACAGCCATTAATAAAAGAGCATTTTGTATAGCCACACGATAGGAGTTTCCAAAAGTACATATTCTCTCAAGAAAATGGATTCAGTTGTTTTTCCCTGATCCTGAACAGAACTCAGATTCATCCAATGAATTTATTGGCATGAAATTTAAAAATGAAATATTTATTCTTAGAAAAAAAGTTAATTAGCATATGGAATGCATGATGCAAAATACTGTGATAATAGATTAATTAGTGTCTGCTTGTCATGGTGAATTGAGAGTATGGTACTGGGTAGCATTTGCTGAAGGCCAAGAACTGCAAAGGGCTTTCATGAGCTGATTTAGACTTCCCCATTTAGCCTAACAAACTATTAGGCTAAATGGACTTTTGCACTGATCTGGAATGCCTCCACTTATTTTCTTACAGTCAAAAGAGTTTTAAGTAGCCTGTTTAATTATTTAAAATGTTATTTGCTTTGCTATGAATAATGACATGATTACCTCAGCCTCTTCTAAGGAAGCCTGGAGTTCACATTTCTCTTGCTCAATCTGCTTCTTCACTTTTTCCAGTTCATGGATGGCCTTTCCTCCCTCAGCAATCTGTTCCGTTAGGTCAGATATCTCCTCTGTTAATTTCACACAAGTAAAGGAAAAAAAGATAAATAAAAATTAATAAAATGGACAGAGTTGGCAATTTCCATGATTCATCCCAGCTCATCCATATTTGAATTGTTCTGGATTGTTAGACCATTGGCATGAAACACACTTTATATCTGCTTTCTTATAACAACTAGTTATCAAAGAGCCATATACTGTAAATAAAAATAAGAAAAAGAAAAAGAAACCTCTGCATTTTGCCACATCAAACAGGAGCTGCTATACATGTCCATTCTTATTCTGGCCTTGGGTAAAAGGCCAGTATGAAGATATTTCAGCCATACAGGACTATATTCATTTCAGTATTGTGAAACAACAGTTAGTTGCTGTTGTTATTACTTTTTTTACTACTTCAGAGAGGAAAAGCACTTGAAGTTTCTCTGCATTGGATGCTAAAATAACATGACCATCCGTAGTTACTTCAAATGAGTAAAATGGGCCACTGTATATTATTCTGCCTCAAGCAACAAAATAATTTGGGGGCAACTCTGCATCATCTGATTTCTTTTCTTAGCTCTCTCAGTTAACTAATAGGTTCATAGAACCTTCATAGACATAATAGGTTCATAGTTTTGTCCATTACTAGAAGAAAAACAACTTACGCTGAAGATTCTTATTCTCGCGCCTCAGGGTTTCCAGGTGATCCAAGGATTCTTCATATGCGTTCTTCATCTTGAAGAGTTCTGTGCTGAGAGACCGAGACTCCTTCTGCGAAGCTTCCAGTTCAGACTGAGCTTCCTCATATTTCTGTTTCCAATCTGCCAGAACCTGTAAAAGGTCAACTAGTCGTTAGTGGAATACAAACTTGATAAAGAAATAAAATAATTAAATTGTCCCAACTTCTTGGTGCAAAGTGTTCTTTTTTTATCATTAGGAGCAAAATACCTTATCAAAGTTCTTCTGCTTCTTATCTAGAGCTGCACAAGCTGCGTTGGACCTTTCCACATCGATCATGAGGTCCTCCACTTCATTCTGCAACCTCATCTTTGTCTTCTCCAGGGAAGCACATTTGGAATTCACAGCTTCTACATGTTCTTCAGCTTCCTGCAGACGCTGAGCAAGCTTCTTCCTGATCAAATATAATTAAACCACATGCTTAGACAATAGTTAGGGAGTCCTGGGATCATAACATCCCAACACATTGGTATAAGATCCTTCTTTCATATTATCATGTGCAATAACACCATTTGTGTGCATCACTCTGACCTCAACACAAACCTTGTAGGTAACGTGACCTGAGCACTTATATGTAGACAAATTTTAAAATCAAATGTATATATAGACAAATTCCCATCACATCTGCAAGATATATCTGATGTTTTAATGTTTACATGTTAATGATATCTCCATGTCTATTTCACAAGTACATATGTGCCACACACAAACACACTTTCACTTACTTGGCTTCTTCTAATTCTTCGGTGCGCTGAATGGCATCTGTTTCATATTTGGTCCTCCACTGAGCGACTTCACTATTGGCCTTAGACAATGCCCGTTGCAGCTCCGACTTGGCTTCCTGCTCCTCTTCAAACTGCTCCCGGAGCAAATCACAGTCATGGCGAGCTGACTGCAAGCCATGCGCCAGTGCATTCTTGGCCTGAGATAGGAAATTTAATAGCAATAATTTTCAGAATGGTGCCTAAATCAAAATACTGTTTTACCTTTCTATGCTTTACCTTATGTCTATGTTATTTTATCTATTTACTTATTATGTCTGAAATCTATTTACATTGTCTCGTTTGCTGCATTGACAAAATTGCTGAAGAGGGGATGTCAGTGAAAAATGTAAAACAAATATATTGTGTTATAACTCTCATGGGTCACAGTCCATTCCATATCTAAAGTTATCTAATACCCAACTTACAGAGCAGTTCCTTCTTCATTAAACCTCTAAGCATTTATCTATCTATCTATCTATCTATCTATCTATCTATCTATCTATCTATCTATCTACCTACCTACCTACCTACCTACCTACTACCTACCTACTTGGCCACCTATCTCAAATTCATGACTCTGGGCAGCTAACAACAGTTAAAAACATTATAAAACACATAACTATAAAAACAACACACATATAATCAACAGCCAAGGTAAACCAGAACCACCACCAATGAATCAACATAGCCATTGCACGAGCTCTGCCACACATCTGGATCCCCAAGCCCGGTGACAGAACCATGTCTTTAAGGCCTTGAGAAAGGCCAGCAGGGCCAATTTAATCTCTGGTGGGATGATGTTCTGAAGAGTGGGTGCTACAACAGAAAAGGCTCTCTTCCCTAGCCCTGCAAGATGGCGTTCCCTAATAGCCAGGACCCAGAATATACATCTCCTGCCAGACCTAATAGGATGGGTAGTCATAATTGGGAAGAGGCAGTTCCTCAAATAACCTGGCCACATTAAATTATGCAGAGTAAATACCAGAGTATTTACTTATACCAGAGTAAATTGTGTTATTTTCTATTAGACAAAAATAAATACTCAAAAAGTTAGAGCATGCTACTAAGACATTTGAACATACGCAGAATTCAGGTTTAGTAAGACATCATAGCCAAGTATCTAAAAAAGTTTTTAAGCCACATTTGGGCTTCTCAGGTAAGAACATTGGGGATGTCATTCATTTGTTCATGGGGAAACTGATAAGATAATAAAGAACAGGCAAATCCAATTCTTTTCAAGTCTATACAACAACATTATCTCATACAAGATAAGGACTCAATTATTCACAGCAGTAATGCAGCACAAAAAGATGGAGTTCAGATCCACGCAATATGTGGACAAATTCCACACCTTTACTTCTTCCTCAAGCTGCCTCTTCAGTTCCTCAATCTGCTGTGTGAAGGCTTGTTTGCCTCTTGTGAGTTGAGAAATCAATGAATCTTTTTCCTCTACTTGGCGGGACAGTTCACCTAATGAAAGACATTTGAGTGTATTGACCAATTTTTTTAAAAAAAAACAATCATTTTATTTTTCAAATAATTTGTTTTATAGTGGTCAGAAAGAACAAGAATATCTAAACTTGACTGATGCACGTTTATTTGACAATATGTCAAATAAGTCTTGAAATTAGTAGGATTTATTTTCAAACAGGTGTAGAAACAAGAGGGGAGCTAGTTTGGTGTGGTGATTAAAGACACTAGGCTAGAAACTGGGCAACCATGAGTTCTAGCCCTGCCTTAGACATGAAGCCAGCTGGGTGACTTTCGGCCACTCACTCTCAGCCCTAGGAAGAGGACAAGGGCAAACCGTTCGTAAAAAATGTGGCCAAGAAAACTGTACAAACTTGTCTAGGCAATCACCAGGAGTCAAAAGGAAGGAAGGAAGGAAGGAAGGAAGGAAGGAAGGAAGGAAGGAAGGAAGGAAGGAAGGAAGGAAGGAAGGAAGGAAGGAAGGAAGGGAGTCCTTAATTCACACGCAATCAGGAGGATTCAAATGTATTATAAATGAAATAATAAGGTCTATAATGGAAAAATATTACAGAATAACATAATTTGCCCCTCTATGTTACCTGTTTCTGTCTGCAAACGTGCTCTTTGAGCACTGAGGTCATTAATTGTGCGCACATGTTCTTCCTCCTTTGTTTTAAGCTCACTGAGCTGGTCTTCTAATGTACGGCTTATCTTCTCAAGATTTGCCTAAATGTAAAATGTCAAAAAAATGGAAAAAATGGAAAGTGACCTTTCATATATTAAGCACACGGTTCTCAGTAGAGATCTTTAGCATTTCTTTAAATATAAAATGTTTATCTACATAAAATAGACAGCTCCCAATGTCTTTTGCCCTTCTCAGATACCAGCAATGTTACACTAGAATTAAAAAGGAAATTCCAAACAGGGGAGGATGGAGGAAATGTATTTATCTGATAAATCACAGCAGTACTAAAATAGTTATTTCTGTTTTAGAATACCTCTAGGTCACCTTGTGTCCTTTAGTGTCCTTTTAGTATGCGGATATAATACCAGGATTTTTTATTTTATTTGTTTATTTATTTACTTATCAAATTTATCAGTACCAGAGGGACTCTGGGCAGTTTACAATAAAAACACAATTAAATATTTTAATGATTAAATTAATTCAATTTGCTTCAGAAGGATAGTTAATCACAAAGCAATTTTTAAAAATCATGTGCCAACCCCTTCAAACCAATCGATAGTGAGAAGAAATGTCTTCAGAGTCCGTAACTGGGGTGGCATGCTCCCCTGCCTTACATTTAGCCCATCACACATTACAAAGCAGAAATCATATTTATTTTTGTTATTATATACATGGCCCAGAAATTATGCAGATAAGCAAATGACCTGTTGTAAGCACAAATTTATAACTTTAAGTCATATGTAAAATATTTGTACCTTTAAAAATGCTTTTATAATCTGGAGATTCAATGTAAATATGAATTGCTTCCTTACTGTACCATATTTTTATGTATGTAAATGTTTACATCAGAAATGCATAAGAATTATTGAAATCTGCTTTGCCCACTTTTTTAAATAATCAAATGATGTGAATTACTGTATATTCTGACTCTGTCTGACAAAATAGAAACATTGTCTGCACTGCTACAGCATACCTTAGCTTTAGAGACAAATTCCATATTGCTTGCAAGATCATCAATCTCCATCTTCAGTTCACTCTTCTCCTTCTCCAGCTTCTGCTTCACACGCTGCAGGTTATCAATTTGTTCCCCAAGTTCAGCTGCACTATCTGCGTGCTTCTTCCGGAGGGCGGCTGCAGTGGCTTCATGCTGCAATGTGGCCTCTTCAAGGTCCCGGCGCATTTTCTGAAATTCCGCCTCACGTTTCTTATTCATCTCGATCTGAGCTACCGTTGCCCCACCAGCTTCCTCCAGACGCTCACTGATCTCTTCAAGTTCCCTGGAGAAATCAGCCCGCTGTTTCTCTGCTTTGGCGCGAGATGCCCGTTCTGACTCAATCTCCTCTTCCAATTCCTCAATACGAGCCTAGAGAAAAAGAAGCAACCATGAACCCTGAAACTGTCTCCCGGGGGGCTTAACTCTTCCAATCACAAAGGAGCCACCGTATGACAGACCTGCAACTCCTTGATCTTCTTCTGAAGCTGGGAGCCCAGGGCCTGCTCATCCTCAATCCTGCTCTGGAGTTGACTGATTTCAAAGTCTTTCCTTATCACCACAAAATATAATAGATTAATTGCAAAATTAAATGGTAAAAGAATTTTGTATCACATGAATTTACCAGAGGTTTTCCACCAGGGAGAAAACTTACTTCTTCAGCTTTTCATCCAGCTGCTGCTTGTCATTTTCCAAATCCATTGTAGATTCCTGAGCTAGTTTCAAATCCCCTTCTAGCTTCCTCTTAGCTCTTTCAAGGTCCATGCGAAGTTTCTTTTCTTGCTCCAGAGACCCTTCAAGCTGAAGACAAAGAGATCACAATGATTGTGCCATCACAGCAGTACCTCCACCTCAGAGCCATTCTTCTCTGGAGATGATAGTGTGCTTACATCGTCCACTTGCTGTTCCAGCTTGGTCTTTGCTTTGGTGAGAGTGTTCACTTTGTCCTCCTCTGCCTGCAGGTCATCCAAGACCTGTTGATGGGCCTCTTGCAGGGCTTTCTTCTCCTTGGTCAGTTTGGCAATGGTCTCGTCCAAGACCGCCATCTCTTCAGTAAGATTTTTCACCTTTAGAAGTGGAACAGACAGGGTTATAATGTTCTCCTGTGCTCTGAAATGGCAAGAGTAGACAGTAATTTGATTTCAGTATCTTTTTGTCCAGTACCTTGTTTTCTGTAGCATGCTTCTCCTTTTCAACCTTGGCCAGTGTCAACTCAAGATCATCAATATCTTTCTTCAACTCTGAGCATTCGTCCTCCAGTTTCCTCTTCTTGGCTGTCAACTCAGCATTCATTTCTTCTTCGTCTTCAGCCCGCTCAGTCAGCTCCTTAATTTTAGCTTCCAGTTGGATTTTGGTTTTGATTAGCTGGTCACATCTCTCCTCAGCATCTGCCAAGCCATCAGCTTCCTATAAAGGGAAAATACAGGCAATTTTGTTAAATTAAGTTTCCTAATTAAAATATTTACACACGCACACAATTCCTTACTCTAGTGGAGAAATAACATTTCACTAAGAAATATGCACAGGGATCAACTCTCAGCATTTATATTAACTGAAACAATAATCAAAGGTAAATAGTTCCTGTATATTGGGCAAGTCAATATAATGCAGGAAATATATTCACTATTTATTCATTATTTATTTGATTTGTGATGCTGCCCAACTCTTTAATGAACATTGGTAGTGTTAGTTCACAAAATATAAAAACAAGAATGATTTACCTGTTAGAATACAATCCTTATGTACCTTTATGTATTAGGTGATCTACTGCTTAATTACAACAGTGTGAAACAACATACAGATTTGTAATAAGGTACTTAATATATGTAGCAATATTGGTGAATTTCTAAATAATCCCAAATATTTCCAGTGAAGTTTCCCCTGCAATCTGTAAATGATTGCTCACTAAGCTACTAAGCTACTAATACTGGACTATTCAATAAAAGAACAATGTTTAAGATCATTCTATATGCTTACAGCTTGGACTTGGAGTTGCAAGTCATTTTTCTCCTGCATCAGAGACACCATTTTTTCTTCCAGTTCCTTCACTTTGGCCAGTGCCTTGGCAAGGTCTTCCTTTGTTTTCTCAAACTCTTCCTTCATGTTGGCCATTTCCTTCTCTGACTCAGCACTCTTTAGTAAAGGTTTGATCTTGAAATACAGTTTCATCCATGGCCAATGTTTGACGTTCATGAATGAACGAATATTGTACTGAAGAGTGAAGATGGATTCTCTGGAAGGAACGCAAAATAAAATTGATAAGTTTATCAGAAATTTTGAATATATACAATTTGGTCTATATTTCTGAATTACAGAATCAAACTCTCTGCTTAATCACCATTCTTATCTGGTTGCAAGATAAGGCATTACTGTAGTTTGATATATTGTACAACAGATTGGCCAACTGTCATCAGATTAATTAATTAATTTAAAAATATTTCCAAATTTATATCTCTAGGAGCAAATAAAGAAATGAAGGATTGAAAAATTATATTGGCACAAATAAATCTCATATTCAACACTTGAATATATCTTGATTTGCCCAAATGGCATTCTGCTTTTTTGACACAAATGTGTTTTGTATATATTATATACACCAGTTTATACTACATTGCATTTATATAATTTTCACTTATGTAAATTAAAGAATATAAGATGTAAGAAATATCAATTAATGCTATTTCACAAGGCTTTTAGGGTGCATTTAAAAAAGTTTGGACAGATAAATGTGAAATAAATATGTTTTAAATGCACAATTTCTGCCATGTTGCACAATGAACTGTCCTGAGGACCTGAGATTGATCAAGGCTACTTACATTATGTATACATGACCTCTCAAATTTGCTATTGCTAAATGTTTCTAAAACATTCTGTACCATATATTATAGTCAGATGTGCATACTACACTATACTTCCAACCATCACTATGGCCCATGGTTCATAAGTGATTTGTTCAGGTATTGTAGGTGATCCCTTTATGTGTGTCTGTGTGTATGTCTCTTTTTATTAGTAATAGCAAAACTCTACCTTCGTTCCATCATTTTCTTGAACTCAGTCCTTGCTAAGAACCCACGACACATAGCTTGGGTACGTGTAATCAACTGTGCCAGCTTGTCATCTCTCATCTCCTCTAGAAGACCCAGAAGCCCAGCTTTGAAGAACACCTGGGGTGTGGAGGAGAAAATATAATAAATAATTGCCCCCATAAACAATGTTGCTCTCATGAGTCAAACAGTCATCTTACCTTGGTGTGGCCAAATTTATACTGTGTATGATCAACATCAATGGATCCAAGAAGTTTCTGAGAAGCCTTCTTGCTATCTATGAATTGTCCCTCTGGGATAGCACTTGCATTTAGAACTTTGTATCTGTTAAAGAAAGTAGAGGCTACAGTTGCTTATCATTGGAAGCCATGATGTTCAGAAGACTCTTGTGGATGAAAATCATTTTGGTAAATACCCAAAGAAAAGATTATCCACTCTCAGATTACTTCCCTTTTCCCCTTCTTAACACCCCCCCCACACACACACAAATATACACACAGTCACAGTCTAATTCTGTAATGAGAATCCATGATGTCTATGGGGAGGATCAAAACTTGTATACAACATTGAAGCATGTACAAAAGAACATGAGACTTGCATTATGACACATTTCTACCAACTTGCCAGTTCCCCCCCATCCCCCAGGTGACACTGTTGATAATCCAAGAGCTCTGATTAATAGCATCTATTACTAGGAAAAGGGGCGTGGTGGCTCAGCGGGTAAGATGCCAGGCTTGTCGATTGGAAAATCGCAAGTTTGGAGGTACGAATCCCTAGCCCTGTGTGCAGAGTGAGCTCCCACACTAGCCCCAGCTCTTGCCAACCTAGCAATTTGAAAGCATGCAAATGCAAATAGATGAATAGGTACCACTTCGGTGGCAAGGTAACAGCATTCCGCATGTGTCATGCTGGCCACATGACCACGGAATCATCTTCGGACAGCGCTGGCTCTTCGGCTAACAAACGGAGATGAGCACCAGCCCCTAGAGTCGGACGTGACTGCACAAATTTGCAGGGGGGAACTGTACATTGTTTTTTATTACTAGGGAGGTTTAGATCACACACGAGAATTCTACTAAGCATCCTGCTTTCACATACAACATCTATATATAGCCAATGATGGCAGCAAAACCTCTTCCTGGGTTTTCAGTTTAGAGGACTAGAAACTTGCTTCTAGGGAAGGGGAAGCAGTGTGCATCTGTTCACTGTTTGATAACAATCATTCCAATCAGCATCAGAAGAAACTCTCAGACCTACCAGCTATGACTACTTCCCTAAAGCAAGGAGATTGGCCAATGTGATTGAGTTTGCTAGAGAGTTATTATCAATGTCAACTTTTCATCATGCTTCCAAATGCTTTTGTTAGTACAAAGTAATACCTATATATATGTTGAATTTACTCAAGTCTGTACAAATACAAATCTGAAACTCCTGAACCAAATGCATAATTCTTCATCATATATCCCAAATTCTATTCTGTAACTTGAAGAGTTACAAACAGAAGTAATAAGATTTTGTTGTGATTTTTCCCCTTATATTCTTAATGTAAGTTATATGATTTTATTTATTTGTTGTGCCTTCAAGTCAGCCCTGACTCCTGACAACTACATGGACATGTCCCTGCAGTTTTCTTGGCAACATTTTCTCCAATGGTTTGCTATTGCCTTCTTCCTAGGGCTGAGAGTGAGTGACTGGCCCAAATTCACCCAGTTGGCTTCCATGCCCAAGGCAAGACTAGAACTTGGGTCTCTCTGCTCCTAGTCCACAGCCTTAACCACTAGACCATACGGCACTAGTAACATTCAATAATTCAAAGCAACTAAAATGTATTGCTGTAAGGCAGAGACATCAAAAACAACTAAAGACCACACAAGTCAGTAGCTGGAAATCTGTCTGACCTCTGTTTGAAGTCACCATAAATAATCCTGCTGGGGAACCCCTTCCTGCAAATTCGGATACCTTCTAGTACACCGTTACATCTCAGTTGGTGCAAGACAAGGTCATGCTCCATGGCACCTTAGAAAACCAAAGGGGAAAAAAAAGATGTTGCAATGCATACTGTAGGTGGACTACATTTTTCTTTTTTAAATCAAAGTACAGTTCTGTATCTTACCAGGAGTTTTAGTTTCATTGGGGATGAGGCAGCGCACAAAATGTGGATGAGTGCTCCTCAGATTGCTCATCAACTTGTTTAAGTTTTCCTGTGAGATTTGGAGGCAAAATCTTACTTTTTTTTTTTTTAAAAAAAAGCATCTTTATATATTAAAAAAAACCTAAGGAGTGAGCTCCAAATTTTGCCATGGGTAGCCAGAAAAAAATTACTGTGAGTTTTCCCCACATTCTCGCAAACAACCTTTGTCATAATTTAACACTTTTACACCATTCTATACCAGTTAACATTCAAATTGTAGCACATTGGTTAAATTTTTTAGGACAGTGCATGTTCTTTACATTTTGAGAGCACATTACAGACATTTCAATGAAATGCTGCTGTGATTAAGAACTGTTTCACAACTCGGTGGCTTAAAAGAAAAACAGTTCAGTTGCGCACTGTGTTCAGTCTCTATAATCTCCACTGTGATGTGTTCTTCCCGTAAGGACCTTTGGCAGACTTCCATTGTCCTAGAATGCTATGGCCTAACATTCAACTGTTCTTATCTTGCTTTTCTTCCTCTGAGGAGGCTAAACGTGTTTATTGCTGTATCAGCTTGTGAATATTAAAAGCTGCTTTATGTCAAGTTAATCTAGGTAGCCAAGTGAACTGGCAATAGCTCTGCAGTTGGACTCTTTCCCCATCTTCAACCTTGGATGGACTTTTCTATCTGCAACCTTGCAAAGCCACTGCCAATCAGGGATGGCTCTCCCATCTGCAATTTTGCAGATGCCAGAAGTTGCTTTTTTTGCATGTCAGTAAAGCATATATTCTATCACGGAGGTACATCTCTCCCCCATATTCTACCCCCTGCAGATATCCTAAGTTTGTACAGAGAGGCGTATCATTGCTGTGTGAGTGTCCACTAAGGAATAAAGGATAAGACATCTGAGTTCTGTACCCTGAAAAGGGCAGAGACAGTCTGGAAAGAAGAGCCCTTCTTCTTCGCAGCCTTTTTGCCCTCTGGAAAAGAAGAAAAAGGGAGGAAACTACAATTAGGCACTTTTCTCTGGGGCTTAATAAATTATTCTGCAGCACAAGTAACTAACAATATTTACTGTATATCACAGTGGTTGTGTTACAGTTTCTTGAGCAAGATATATTAGTCTTATATGTATGTGATCTCCCAGAGTCCCTCCTTGAGGGGGAGATGGGCGGTTATAGAAATTTAATAAATAAATAAATAAATAAATAAATAAATAAATAAATAAATAAATGTAATGCTAGTTGTAAGAACTGCAGCTGGTGAGGCAGAAATTAAAGCCAGGCAACACTGTTAGGTCAACTCTGATCAGATGCCAGCCTTTCAGATGGGAGACAGAACAACTAAGATTATGTTGATTTGAAAAAAAAATAGGAGGAAAAGGCTTAGGATTTGAAATATCCCTGTGCACTCTCATAGGCTTACCTTCTCTGTATCTATGACTTGTTTCATATCTATAGTATGAGCTACTTATCTACTCATGCTACGTCCAAATGTGTCTGCAGTTAGTTACTGCATGTGGGCCAAGTTTCTAAAGAAAGGAGATTTATTGCAAGGACTGATGTGAAGTCTGTCGCTAAACCAGACTGGGTGGGTTCCCCCATCATGCTAATCCAAAAACAATGAAGCATACTATGGCTTAGCATGTTTGAACCAGATCATCTCATCATATTTACTTGCATTTATTTGGAGGTTATATATTTGGAGTTTTTGTGGGAGAAAATTAAAAGAGTAAGTGTAGTATAGTGGTTAAATGCTAGGCTGAAGAGATTTCAGCATGACACACAGTGGGTGATTTTGGGTCAGCGTGGGTCACTTGGCTAGTCTCTGTCTCTCTCATGTCAATCAACCTTGTAGGGTTGTCATGGGGATAAAGCTCTCAGAGAAAAGGTGAAACATAAGTACTTTAGCTAATGTTAATGTTAGGGTTATTTATAGAACATGGGACAAGGATGTGCATAAGATAGCTGAGGGCCTTTAGGAGAAGCCAAAGGACTGTAAAGGAAATCAACCCTGACTGCTCATTGGAAGCACAGATACTGAAGCTGAAGCTCAAATACTTTGGCCACCGAATACGAAGAGAGGACTCACTGGAAAAGACCCTGATGCTGGGAAAGACTGAAGGCAAAAGGAGAAGGGGACGGCAGAGGATGAGATGGTTAGATAGCATCACCGATGTAATGAACATGAATTTGAGTAAACTCTGGGAGACAGTGGAGGACAGGAAGGCCTGGCATGCTATGGTCCATGGGGTCACGAAGAGTCGGACACGACTTAACAACTGAACAACAACATACTGTATATTCAGTTTTATTTGTTGAAAGTGAGTTTTCAGAAATATCTGATTTAAACTATGTTAAGGCAGGCTGCACCACCTTTTGGCGCTGATGGGCACATTTGAAATGTTGAGAATGTGGACACTCTTGCAAGTTGGCTGTTGAGGGCTTGCCCATTCACAAAACGGTTGCCATTGGGGACATAATCATTTACAAAGCACCAATTTATTAGAATGACGTCTTCAGGACACTCTGGACATCAGGTGTAAGTTATGTGATTTTTCAATCTTTACACTTACTGATATGAGCTCCTTTGCTGAGCATTCCCTAACCTGTATAGAAAATATTCCTTAAGCTTACAACTATAGGCTGTCCACACAGCATACTGAACCACAAATTGGCCAACCACATTTCAGCCCACTACATTGTGTAACCCAGCCCTTGTGGCATGGTTCACTCTACCATGCTGTCCCCCCCAAAATAGATAAACTGAGTAAATTATCTAAATTCATTCCATAATTAAGGCTCACTTTAACTAGGTGGTAAAAATATACTACATGGCAGGAAAGAGATACCAAGAATCTAACTCTTTGCTGCCATTTAGTGCAGATATGCTACACTACAATATTTCAGTGAGAACAAACAATGATCCTGAATGTCACAAGCTAAGTTGGTTATATCACAGCAGTGATATGTTGTCTCCTGGCTAGATCTTTGCTCATTTGACTATTCCTGTTTTTTGCAACTTCCATTGTGGGAAGAAGGGGGAAAATGAGAAGAAAATACTATTCAAGGCTTAAGAAGGGATTTTTAGCTCAATGTGCAGGGTCAAGCAATCTGTTCAGAAAATAGGAAAGGAAAAACATTGGCTATCATTCAACTGCCTCTGAGTGTGCCTCTGGGGATAGCACTGAAGTATTCCTTACATGGGCAGCTGTTGTTACTACATAAATGATGTTTATGAACCTGTTTCAAGTCATAAGAATTACCTTCTGCTGGACGGTCAGCAAAGAGTAATGCCAAGGTCTTCATGGATGATTTCTGGTACAGTTGAATGACACTTTCATTCAATGGGTCCTTGTTTTTTTCCAGCCAGCCACTGATGTTGTAATCAACAGTGCCAGCATAGTGCACCAGTGAAAAGTGGGCTTCAGCTTTGCCTTTCCCCGGCTTGGGTTTCTGGAAGTTGTTGCTCTTGCCGAGATGCTGGTCATAGAGCTTGTTCTTGAAAGACGTGTCTGTTGCCTTGGGGAACATGCACTCTTCTTCCAGGATGGAGAAAATGCCCATGGGCTGTAAGACAACGAGATAAAGAGAATTTGCCAACACATGGGCTATTTCATTATATTTTGTTGTTTATTCGTTCAGTCGTTTCCGACTCTTCGTGACTTCATGGACCAGCCCACGCCAGAGCTTTCTGTCGGCCGTCACCATCCCCAGCTCCCCAATGGTTGAGTCCGTCGCCTCCAGAATACCATCCATCCATCTTGCCCTTCATTATATATTATCTCAAATAATGTCATAGTATTGGCCATTTCAGCCAAAAAGAATGGCTTTCTCTTGATAGCCTACATATGAAAAAATATCATTAACAGAACAAACAAGCATTTAAAATATCTTGAGTAGGAAACCATTTTTACAAATTTAGCTGCACCACAAAGACTATATTTACACTGCAAAACTATAGCTACAACCAGGGGTACAGCTTGCTTATGTCAAGGCAGTTAAAGATCATTAGATGAAATTATTGCAAATTAAGTTTTGACAAAGACCTTCTCAATGAGTTCAATGCAGGCAGCCAGGTCCATTCCAAAGTCAATGAACTCCCATTCAATTCCTTCTTTCTTGTACTCTTCTTGCTCCAGTACGAACATGTGATGGTTGAAAAACTGTTGCAGTTTCTCATTGGTGAAGTTGATGCACAGCTGCTCCAAGCTGTTGAACTTGGGATAAAAGGGGGATAATTTGTTTTAAAAACACACAATGTATTATCTATTCTTAATTTTGGTTTCCAAATACTTAATTGTAAAGTATTTTTCATCTGTATGTCTGTGTAATAGACATAGAAAACTTAAATAGAAAGACAGGATAACAAAAACCATCTCCTTGGTCCCAAGGTTTCATTTCCTTACGTCAAAGATCTCAAAGCCAGCAATGTCCAGCACACCGATGAAGTACTGTCTGGGTTGTTTGGTATCCAATTGTTGGTTGATACGTATTACCATCCACAAGAACATCTTTTCAAAGACAGCTTTAGCCAGAGCACCAACATTATTGTACACCTAGAAGAACAGGATTTACAGACAAATTGGTGACATATAAAACATAGAACAGGCACCTAAGGAATGCATTTAAATATTGAAGCTTTCCCTTTAATTGTATAGTTACCTGCTGGACAGTTTGGCCTTTGGTGACATATTCATTGCCGACCTTGACTCGGGGGAAGCACAGAGCTTTCAGCAGATCTGCTGAGTTGAGGTTCATCAGATAGGCTGCCTTGTCCGCCACTGAGCATAGACAGGAAAGAGTTGGAGGTTAGAGTTTATCTTTATTATAAATCTCATTGTATTCATGCAGTATGGAATAATTAAGTAGTGAACATTAGAATTAGGGTGGAAAAAGTACAAAAGAGCCTTTTGGGTAGTTTGGTTGAGTTCCACATGCCCAATCCTAAGAATGTTCATTCTCTAAAATAATAGTTTCATCCTTCCCCCAAAAAAGTGACTTTTGGAAAAGAGGGAGGTTGTTACAATAGTACTTACTATAATTTTGGTAAAAATAATGAAGACTCTTCCTGTTTCTTAAATACTAATAAATATATTATAGCATAATACTTCATAGTCTACTGTCTACTCCGATATGACTAGCTTTCTAGAAAACATCAGGGAAGCTTGAGTCGTGTGATTTTTGGAAAGAATGACCTCATTTGTTCTGGATTATTAACACAATTTTTTCCATAATTCTTTCAAACACCTTCACTGCCGTCTGGCTCGGCCTGTTCCTCTCGCTGCTTCTGCTTGAACTTCATGTTCCCGTAGTGCATGACGGCCCCCGTCAGCTTGTAAATGGCTGTCTTTTCTTCAGCAGTGAAGCCCAGGATGTCAATGGCTTCCTATTAATTCAATCAATACAAAGGGTTCTGTCTAATCTAGCACTGAGCCAAGGTGGTCATTCAAACTCACCCAAAGTACCATTTTGGCCATTACAGTGCCCTGTAATTTTCTCTATCAGTTTTCCCCTTGGAACATTATGCCTTTCATTATGATGAAGCATCATTCCAAGAGAGCCACTGTAGAGGTAAATCATAGGCCCAAATCCCACACCCACTGAAACATTTAAACCAAATATGATTGCTTGTCTGATCAAGTTAATATTTCATGTCCCTGATTCTGCAAATTGCTTACATCAGTTGCCATCAGCTCTTCCTGATCATTAATGCTGGCCACAGATATCTCACCCTGACTCACGAAGTGATAGTCATACGGGTTGGTAGTAATCAGGAGCAACTCTGAATACAAAGAAACACAAGCATGGTTTCATTTTCAAGCACCAGCAGAATGTTAGTGTTTAATAGTCAGAAACGACCCCCCAAACTGATGCTTCTCCTTACCGATCAGTTCTGGCCTCTTGTTGGACATGATCTGATAAAAGATGTGGTAGCTCCTTTCAGCCTTGAGCTGGAAAGTAACTCTGGACTTCTCCAGCAGATCTGGCATGGCAAAGAAGTTGAATTAGTTAAAGAAGAAAGAAAGAGTCAGGTAAACACACCAAGAAAGGTCCCTTACATGTCTCAATGTCTGCTGAAGCCAGTTTGCCTGTGGCACCAAAATGGATTCTGATGAATTTGCCCTTTAAAGAAGAGAAGGCATAACATTAAAAACCCTGGGAGGGAGAATTTGCATGTGCTTTAGAGAGTTAACTTGCAAAAGTAGATGACATTCAACTTTTCAGAAATGAAAATTAAGTACTTGGCCACATTTTGCACAGGACTTACAAAGCGTGAAGAGTTGTCATTCCTCACAGTCTTGGCATTTCCAAAAGCCTCCAGCAATGGGTTGGCACTGATGATTTGATCTTCAAGGGTGCCCTTCAGTGAAAATATCATAATTAGTTTCCATTTTTTCAGTCACAGAGAAATTACAGGTATTCACTTTTCTTCTTTTGTAAAAAGCACACCTTAATTTTGCCTGTTTGGGCTGGTTCTTCCTTTTTCTTTTCAGAAGAAGTTGCAATGGTGGCAAAGTACTGGATGACACGTTTCGTGTTCACAGTTTTTCCAGCACCAGATTCTCCACTATTGATCCAAAGAAGACTTCCATTAATGTGTCAGAAATCATTCCAGCTCCAGTTCACTAAGAAGCAGGGCTGGCGGATGGCCTCATCTGCCCCCAGGTTGAGGAAATTGGGAAGGCTTCCCAAGCCTGATTGAACTATAGGAAATTGCAGTCCTTCCACATACTCTGCCTACCCACAACATTTATATTAACTGTGGCTTAGCAAGACATAATAAAAATTCACATTGAAGTGTAAGCCTGTCTACCATGCAGATGAGTTAATTCTCCTCTCTCAACTGCCCCATGCTGCAGTTTTGATGTTTTTTCAAATCTAGTTGCACCATAAAGTGAGGGGGCTGATTGGAGGAATTTTTGAAGCCTAATGGTAGAATGGAGATCAGGAATCAGTCCTTTGTATGTGCACAAAAGAGTACATGACAGTGTGTGCAAACCTCTATGGGTACACCCACCTCTGGCCTTCTAGCTAAAATAAATTTCCCATCCTTGTTCTAAAGGCTGTAAGCATATTCACTGTAGACTTCTCTGTTATACCAATGTAACTATGGTTCTTTCCAGTGCAGTTTGGTGAAGAATCTTTGGAGCTGCTGAGTATTGCCAAGGAATAATAATAATAATAATAATAATAATAATAATAATAATAATAATAGCATTTAAACTGAATGCAGTTATGTCCTGTGATACACAAGAGTCCTGCAGTTTGTTTCAGAACAGAGGGCTAGTGGTCCTAATTTTATTTCAGAGCAGTTAACAGAACAAAAGCGGATCACTTAAGAAAGAATACTTACGTGATCAAAATGGACTGATTCTCGCGATCTGAAAAGATTTTTTTTTAAAGTTACTTGTAACTTTTTACAGTGATATGACATGTTGCAAAAAAAACCCTACATCATTCTAAATATAAATGAGCAGAAGAACATCATCCTCTAAATTTCTGAACTCCCTTATTCCAACCTATGTAACAGGTGTCATAAGTCCTAAATAAGTAGTTTTCATCTATTTCTATTTATTTTATTATTTAAATTTATATGACCGCCCAACTCCCCCAGTGGAGGAGTTCTCTTTCATCAGTAGTCGTTTTTATTTGCAGAACAATGTAATTATTTTAAGACACCCTGACCATTAGAACTAATTCAGTATTTCACTGTCTTTTAAAGGAGAAAGGTTCTAAGGAGGAAAGTTTTTATTTTTTCCTACTTAACAGATTTGGAAAGAAATATGTAAAGGGGCTCAGAACTCAGTCTCGCTTAGTCCATCAGCAGGTTAACTGATTTAGTGTGGCAGGAGAAACAACAGAAGAAACATCATGTTTGAAAAAGGGCCAGATCAGGCTGTGGCCATGGAGGAAAAAAATCCCCAAAACTTGCCTCAATGAATCCCTATGGGACAAGCCGTTGGGCAACAGCTCAGCAACTTGGTGACATTTCCATTCTAAGTCCCCTTCCTTTTCCCTTCCCATGACCCAGAGTAGAGCTATTCTTAAATCACATTTCAATGTACTTTCAATTGCTGCTGTTGAGGGAAAATTTTAAAAATCCCATATGTATGAAGCATTTGCCATTCAATGTATGGTCTGTGTTTATTGCCCCTTTTATAAAGGTGTGCAGATGCATTGGGTAACATTTCCTTAGTCAATTTTCCAGTCTGCATTTAGAGCAGTTGCTGTCTTATCAGCATGATTCTGTTTCTTTGAATGTGGCAAGATTGTGTTTTATTGCCTATAGAACTCACTATGATTTGATTGCTGTATTTGTCTGTTTCTTTTTTGTATGTAGTATTTATTTTGTTATCTATTTATGGAATTTCTAGTCATTGATCATAATAAATGTCTGTGGTTGAGCTATTCTTAAGGGGCTGGAAAGAATTCCAGAAGTCACGTTCTGCCTGTTTTCCCTGCCTTGTTTTTCCAGACACACACATCTACTCACCAGTTAACATGGCCTGATACGCATTGTCAGAGATGGAGAAGATGTGGGGAGGGGCCTCTTGACGCTTTTTCCCCCTGTATGCGTTAACCACCTCTGGATTATATACTGGAAGCCACTTGTAGGGGTTGACAGTGACGCAGAAGAGACCTGAGTAGGTCTGCAAAAGTACAACACAAGTATCAAAATGTATTTGCTTGTTATATTCCTTGAACCCTAAGGAAATTAATCATGTATAAAAGAGTTCTATGGAAGGGAAAAAGAGTGGGAAAAGGAAATGGATGGATGGATGGATGGATGGATGGATGGATGGATGGATGGATGGATGAATGGATGAATGGATGAATGGATGAATGGATGAATGGATGAATATATTCAGACCAGCTAAAACCTGGTGAACCTATATTTTATCTATCAAGTTTAAGGTTAAAAACTCAACACTTCAATTTTCAATACTGTGGGAGAAAGTAGTCCTTCAAAATATCATATTTTCCAAAATTGGGAGTATGTCCTTGTTAGAAACCCAAATATTTTCTCTCATATAAGAAAGTACCATTTCTAAAATATATAATAGAACATTACATATGTGTCTTATTGTCTGGCTTTGATTTGCTCATTTCATAGTATTGAGGTTGAGGAACAAAATTCAAGTCTAAAGATAAAATGCCCAGCATGCTCCTACTCCTTATTAAAGAGTTTCCTGTAATATCCTAATCCTTCTCATCCACATTATGATTCTTGAGGCTGATGTAGAGATAATTAAAGGTTATTTAAAGAAGTTTTAGGGATGTGGAGAAAAAAGAATGAGGAAAGTTGGTGGGGAAGAAAGGAAGACTGGGGAGCAGGAATGGTAAACTAAAAAGGGCAAATTTGCCACACTAAGTTCTCAGTCATCCTGTGCCCATCTACTGTATTTCTTTTATCCATAGCATGATATATATTTTCAGTGTTGCATGAAAGGAGCAGAATCATACATTCCATACTTACTAAAGGTTTATTGTAGAAAGTATGTGCACAGCACATAGTATTGTGCAGAAACTGATGTATCAATCCATAGAGGTCATGCACAGAGGTCATGCAGAGAGGTCTAGCCCCCCTCCCTTGCATCATTTACATGCACAGAATAGCCCACCTCTTAGCTATATGAATGTTAATTGTGTGCAGAGATATGTGATCACCAAACTGACTTATATACTATTCTGACAATGCAAAATTGTAGGCTGAATGATGCTTCAACAGGCTGTTTGTTGGAGGATGCCATCAAATCCGGATACTATACTCTATGAACTTTGCTTTGAGCAGTTTATTCTTCTCTTAATATACGATGGTTATCCTGGAAGTGTTCATTTCTAGAGACCATGTAAAACATGCAGTCATCAGTTGACTCTGCTATCATTAAAATCTCTATTGGGTATTTGTTCAGATTTTACATGATCCCGACCGGCCTTGAGAGATTACACATTTATTATTTAAACCCACAATATTGCACTAGCAGAAGGCGGAAAACAGAAACCATGGCTGCACTCACATATATCATCCAGGCTGCATAACGCTCTTTGAGGTTATACAGGACAGCAGGTTCATTGAGGTGGGTCATCATGGCCATGTCCTCAATTTTGTCATATTTGGGAGGGTTCATAGGAAAGACTTGGTCATCCTTAACAGTCACACTCTAGGAAAGAAAAAGAAACATAGACAAGTTGACAACATTTTATAGAGGATAACTTTTGACAAGGAGTTTCTTGTCTTTTACTCACTGCTCCTTTTTCAGTCTTGACTGTAGCTTTCCCTCCTTCTCTACTTTGTATAACGGCTTTCACATAGGCTTCCTTAGGATCCACCGCATAAACTGAGGTCTTGGCATCAAAGGGCTTATTCTGTGATTCAATTCTCTCCTTTTCTGACTTTCGGAGAAAAGAAGCAGCTTCCCCAAAAATTGCCATCTCAGCGTCAGACGACATGGCTACAGTTTAGAGGATGCACCTCAGTAGTGAACACTACATGGAGGAAAAATGTCTATTGGGTTATAGATACAACACAAGCTTTCCTGAAAGGGTAATTTAGTTTTCTGTTTTGTTTTGCAACCTTGCATCATGTGCACTGAGCAACTGCTTATGAGTACAAGACCCTTCTAGGTTGCCTTCCTTTGACAGAAGCAACATCTCCTGCTAGAAGGAACATGTGTTTCCTTTTCTGGAGGGAGAAAAATTGACCCAAGAAGTATAATTGTTGAGTTGGTTAAATTTTTTTAAAATGTGTAATGGGTAATAAATAAATGTCAGTAAATAAATATAGGCACATCACAGCCTTATATACTGTATATATTGTGATCCTCTCTTAAGATGTGCTACTTCAGTTCAGTTAGGAACTTGCAGACATTAATAAATCAGCACGTGGTTTGAATCCTTCCACTGTCATCATCATCATCATCAACTTTTTACTCAACGTGTCCAATAGAGATAGAGATAGAGATAGAGATAGAGATAGAGATAGAGATAGAGATAGAGATAGAGATAGAGATAGAGATAGAGATAGAGATAGAGATAGAGATAGAGATAGAGATAGAGATAGAGATAGAGATAGAGATAGAGATAGAGATACAGACAGAGAGAGAGAGACAGAGAGAGAGAGAGAGAGAGAGAGAGTAGTTTGTATCAACCTCTTATGGGATAAATATTGCTCTTTTCCTTGGGATATATTACTATTAGTTCCATTTCCCAGTGAAATATGCAAATCTGTTCCATTCACAAAAGTAACATTCTAACATCTGTTATTGTGCCTTTATGTCCTTCTCAATTTTTATATTCTATATGTCAGTTGGTAAAGCTCAACATCTACCCTGGGAAGGAAATGTAATTCAGCATAGAGCATAATAGCATCCTATTTCCCTACTGTAGTCTATAGTCAATGGCTTTAGTTAAATATAGGTAACAAAGCAGGGCTCTACTAAGAATTCAGCAGGTTTTTTTAAAAAAATATCAAAACAGTGAAACAGAAAAAGAAGTCGAGTATGTCTGTGGATGAAAAAAAATGTGATTTATATAAAACATATCTCACAGAACAACTATAAAATATTATCATATATACATAAAATATTTAATCACTGGATATTGTTCCAATAGGGGATGAGTAAAGTAATGAAGGAACTGTGAATTTAATCAGCAACAGAAACTAATTCCATCTTCTGCATCCAGGCTGTCTTTTTTTTGTGGTATGAATATTTCATTATTTTTACTCTACTGTTGAAAAAGAGATTCATAAGCATGTCTGTGTCTATGAAACTAAATACTGTCCCATTTATCCATTGGCATTAGAACTATTCCAATTCCACTTATCAAAAATTTGAAAGTGACAGTACGGAAGCTTGCTTTGTGATGCATCCTGCTGTGTGTCTGAAAGTAAAGCATCTTCCAAAAGATTGTTACCAGGAAACCATGATCCTCATGTCCAGCAAAATGATACATCTTTATTAAGCATGATAGAGGTCCAGCACAAAATTTGTGCCTTGCTGATAAGTTCTGAAATAGAATCCAGTGTTCCGTCTCTTTTAAAGAATTGTAGTATTACATTTTAATTTTTTTTAATGAATTTCTGAATAGATTTGGGGATCCATTTATTATTTAATGTTTACAATTTTACTTTTAAAATGTTTTGCTTACATTCTTTTAATTCTTTCAAGGCTAAAATCTCCATTTTTAAATTATTTGTTTATATATGTGTGTGTTAGAAGTTATATATCAACCACATTTTGAAAGACAGCTTTATCTATATTATGGGAATTAAAATAGTATCTACATTATGGGAATTATAATATTATCTCTATTATGGGAATTAGTATGGTTTATGCCTTACCTCACCTTCTGCAAGAAGTTATATGCAGCCTTGAGGCTGGCCAACACTACCCCAAAAATAAAAAAATAAAAAAGATGATGATTCTCTTTGTAATCCCAAAAGTTCCAAGAATATCTGATATACAGAATGAAAATGTATAGATATATTCAAGAACAGGTTTGAATCTCCACAGTGAAATTAGTTCCAGAGGTGGCAAGATGGCCCTTGGGTGTGTAGAATCCCAGGCCTGCCTGGGATCTTCCCTCCAACTCTAAGTTCATTCTTCACATGACTTACCTTGAAGCTGTAGGCAAAGCACAGGCAGATCAAAGATCAAGCAGGTCCCAGAAACTCTTTTATAATATCTGCTCGTCCCATAGCACCTCCTCTGCCACAGGTCAAATATTTCTGGCCAAGTATTGTTTTGGCAAAGTTGACTGCAAACATAATTCTTACTCATATTATCCCTGGATATATTTAGAGTTGAGCCATTGCATTCCTACAAGTGCCTGTATCATTTCTAAATATATTTGATGGAAGTCATTAACTTGTAACATTTTCAGTAAAGGTATCCTAATATAAAATCGCTACTGTATACCCCTTATTGAAAATCAGTTTTAAAAAATTATTTAAATAACTTTTGTAACATTTAAATAGCTTCAATAACATTTAAATGACTTTTTGTTAAACCATTTTCATTTGCACCTTTGCTTCAGCGCTACCACCACATGAACATAGATACTATAATTGTCAAATGTTTTATTCCAACCCGATTGTGATGTGTCCAAAACCTACTTTGCAGTAAAATCATTTTTGTTGGAATAGGAAAACCTGTCTACTATTTTCAGACAACATCTGATAAATAGTCATGATGACGAGTAAGGAATAGGAGACTTGGGGCTCTTGGCATGCCTTCTATGATTACTATGATAGTATTCATACACCCTTTGGACCATGCTTAGAATTTGAGTTATTAGGAGCATGTGTTCTGTAAGAGCGTGCAAGAGAAGAGGCTGGGAAGAGATACTTGTGCCTTGCAATAGCAAGCCAAAGGTTATTGAGAAAGAGATATGATGATGATGGAAAAATAAAAGGCTGTAAGGAGCTTGAGGCTCTGGTATGCTGTAAGAAGGAGTCAATGTGTTTTACCAAGTCCTGAGTGACAGACTCAAATTTCCCTTTAACTTCTCCTTTCTCAGACACAATCCTTGGGAAACTCCACATCAGGCTAATTTGTTTCGCCTTTTCCTTCCAGGATCTATGCCATTCCTTTTCCATCTTCTACCGACCTTTACCTAGGTATTGCTCGATCACGCTCCCTCAGCATTGTCACCTATAGGGGGCTGCTTGCAATATTCCTCCCTTTTCACTTGTTTAGTGGGTCAAGTGCTGGCTGCATTATTACTCTAAGATGTATGTTGGCCACTGAATGGGCATGTATGTACTGCAAGAATTTCATCCTCCTCTTCCTTGACCCTTAGCATGACCAAATATAAAGTTATACATCATATATCACTGATGTGCTTCACGAGTAGAGGATCTTATTGGCTAGAGCTTTAGAGCACTTTTCCATTTTCTGCTTAATCAGTTATTGTTCATTCCACATAGACTAAGAAACCCATAGAATTTTGTCAAAACTCTGGAGAAGAAATCTACTTATAGCTTGTGACAGACAGAGAGACAGACAATAGATGATAGATAGATAGATAGATAGATAGATAGATAGATAGATAGATAGATGATAGATAGAACATAAAATATCAACTAACTGCATATATTTCAAGCCTGCATGCAGTTAGTTGATAGTTAATGTCATTTTCATTTGTGCTTAGCTAATTTCAATTCGAATTTGGGGTTTTGTTTTTGTTTTAGATTAAGAACTGGATAAATGATGGCAAGAAATAATTTGGGCAAAAGTAACATCACTTATAGTATTACAGATGGCATAAGGCTGACACCAAAAACAGCACTTCCCTAGGCTAAGTGATACCATATGTGAGTTCATAATTATGTATTTCTCTGCCCTCTTATGTGTGAGCTGGAAGTTTTAGTAGTAGAATCCAATATACAGATTTTTTTCCCCAACTGCTAAGATTGATTTTCTTATTAGAACTATATACAGTTTTGTAACAGCAGGCACCAAGATCTACCTTTTGTTTGGTTGTCCATTAAATCACTATTCAAATTTCAGTTTTCCAAGGTCTAATCATCATTTTCCAAAATGACCAATACTACCTGTAGCATACTGTAGCTTGCATAACAAAGCTCAGTTTGTTCGTTTATAATGTTTCCTTAATGAACATAAAGTTTATTCTTATTCCCCCTGTGTATTATTTTCAGTTTAATTCATAACCAGTGTCTGTATTATTTCCATTGTATGGATTTTTTAAAGTTCTTTTATCATTCAGCTGATTCCTTTAAAACAGATATATGACTATATGTCTATGAAGGTTCTCAGTCATCCAGGTGGAATTGTCTGTAGCTTGAATCATGTCAACTGGATTTCTATTTTCTCAGTGGAAACGTTTCGCTCCTTATCCAAGGAGCTTCTTCAGTCTGAGCAAAGTTGGTAAGGGAATCCTAAATATGTTTCTAGGTAGCTGTGTGACCTTACACCTGGGGTCATGGTTATATTGAGATGTTATTTTAAGTCCTTTTATTATCTAAAGGAGGATCGTTAAGATCACCATGCTGCTGTTGAGCTTGTGAAATGGTCTTAATCTTCCTAGGCACAGAAGACAGAGCCGGGAGAAAGATGGGAGAAAGATTGTGCCTGAGGCCCCCACCTCTATTCAAGGAAGGATTTTCCAAGTTGGCATAAATTACCAACTTTGCTCAGACTGAAGAAGCTCCTTGGATAAGGAGCGAAACGTTTCCACTGAGAAAATAGAAATCCAGTTGACATGATTCAAGCTACAAATATATGACTAGGTACTAAGACAGTATTGAAAGCTATTTGATTAGGGATGTATGCTGGCTGTACATTGTGTAACTATTCCACCCCTCCCTCCATCACACATTTTTTATGGTGAGAAAACAGTAGTGAGAAAACAAAAGAAAAATGAAAAAGTGGATTATCTGGATTGATAATTAATAAATTAATAAAACTCATTGAAATGTATGCATAATAATGGAAAGAAAATATGGTGATTTAGAAGTGCATAAATCCTCTCCAGTTTCTAGAATTAAATAGAATGGAAGAAAAGCCACAACTGTTTTTAGTATGCAAAGTTCTCTACCATCTTTATTTTCTAAACATCAGGGAAAATAAATAGTAATTACAGGGAGTGACAAAGAGCTTCACATTTTGCGCTTCTCCTCAGTCACTCTGCAGTTTTCAGGTGAGTTTACTCTTCGCTGAGAACCACCTTCGTATGTACTTCTCGGCTCTTGACCCTGAGTTTGTTCACCTGGGACTCAGCAATGTCAGCCCGCTCCTCGGCTTCTTCCAGCTCGTGCTGAATCTTGCGGAACTTGGAGAGGTTCACGTTGGATATTTCCTCCTAGAAAAGCATAAAATTAAGTCCTTCCTTCTTTTCTGTTACAATCAAATTTAATTCCCAGCAATAGTGAAAAAAAAGGATACATAATAATTCTTCTCAGAATTTTTTTAAAGGCATAAAATTAATCTGAAACCTCAAACTAGAAGCATGTGAAGAATCTCATGATGTTAAAAAGATTAACATTAATCCCATGAGGGTCTTCATTCATTAGAAGTGCATAAGAATAGGCTGTCACTTTACAAACTCTCATATACAGTAAATAAAACTTTATATTCACAAGTAATATAAAATGTGACCTTTTCAAGACTAACCACCATTATTTTATGTGCCATGTATAACGTGTTTTAAGAGCCAGTTTGGTGTAGTGGTTAAGGCACCAGGCTAGAAACCGAGAGACTGAGAGTTCTAGTCCCACCTTGGGCACAAAGCCAGCTGGATGACCTTGGGCCAGTCACCCTCTCTCAGCCCTAGGAAGAAGGCAATGGCAAACCACTTCCAAAAATCTTGCCAAGAAAACTGCAGGGATTTGTCCAGGCAGTCTCTGAGAATTGGACACAACTGAACAGATTAAAAAAAATGTGTTTTAATTGTGCAGGGAGAATTTTTTGTACTAGGTCTCCTGTGTACTTACCGCCTCCTCAGATTGTCTCTTGTATGATTTCACTTTAAGCTGTAGTTTATCTACCAGATCCTGGAGCCTCATAATATTCTTCCGGTCTTCTTCAGACTTTTTTTTTAAAGGATATAAAGAATGGAGAAAGTGCATAAGCGTGCAAATTATTTACTCCTTTATTAGTTTTTCCAAAAGTATTTGAAATAAATGACAGCTTCCATTCTCACCTGATAAGTTAGTTCCTTTACTCTTCTCTCATATTTCCGTACACCTTTGATAGCCTCTGCACTGCGCTTCTGTTCATTGTCAAACTCAGATTCCAGCTCACGAACCTGGCATTAAAAGTAAAATTAAAATATGTTATCTTAACACTAGAGATGCCCACTAAATTGTGAAAATGCATGTGAAAACATGGCTATAACATCTTTGCACTGAAGATGTTGCCTAGTTTGGCAATGAAACGTCTGCAAGAAAACAACAAGGCTCAGAGAGCACCAAGGACTCTGTGACAATGGCCAATGGTACCTTCACCAAAAATTCCTGGGAAGAGAAACTTATAAGAATATATCTTACCTTGTAGGAATATATCTTACAAAATCTGGGAAAGAAGTGTTTGGTAATTGCCTCATCTGTCTCATTAGGAAGGCATTAAACTAGAATAAAATGGAGAGGGTGGCAAAAGCCCAGAATCAAATAGGCAGCCAAGAACTGGGGCCAAGAAAGTAGGACACAAATGGGAAAGCAGGGACTCAGAGTGTTTCAAGAAATTGCAACAGAGAGCCTAGTTGGGGGGGGGGGGGTTTGTCACCAAACGTCAGATGTCTCTACTTCAATGGACAGAGTATAGGAAATAAACAGGGAGAATTAGAGATCCTAAATAAGAAAGACAAATATGGTATTGCAGTACTAAAACAATGGGATTATACTCCTAATTAGGACATAGCACTGAAACACTATAGTTATTTGAAAGGAACAAACTCAACAGAAAGGGTGGAGGCGTTGCACTGTATCTAAAGAAAAACATATATTTCTACATAAATTCAGGACTTAGAATTGACTTCCAAGGGAAAGCAATTTGGATCCAATGGTTTGAAATCCTGAAGGAGAAAAGTGTCCAGGAAGGATAGGAAATCCTACAACCAAGATACTGAAGGCACAGTCACAACAATCCCCCCCAAAATGAGAAAAATCTAAGGCCAGCATGGATATGTACAAAGCTCTCTAACATGATGAAAAGAGAGCAAACCCCGTACTTGCTCGCACTGATGTTTCATTACCTAGTTGAAACGTCGGCAAGTAAACAACCAAGCTCAGAGAGCACCAAGGACTCCACATGGTGAAAAGAAAAGGGGTATGTACAGGAAATGGAAGAATACCATATCACCCAAGAAGAACACAAATAGTCTTCAGAAACTGTGTCAGAAAGGCTAAAGCTCACCAGGAGCTGAGGCTTGCAAGCAAGGAATACCCAAAATCACAAAAAAGGTTCTACAGCATGTGTACGTTAGAAACCAAAACAAAAGCCAAAGAGTGATAGGTCTGTTGTGAGGAGAAAGTGGTGAACTGGTAATGGATGATAGAAAGAAGGCAGAACTACTTAACTCTTGTTTTGCATCTGTCTTCTCTCAGAGGGGAAATGGAGCCCTATCCGGTCACCGTTATGCCACTGGGAAAAGAAGGGAATGGCAGCTTAAACCAGACAAGGAGAAGATAAGAGAGACCTTAGCTAATTTGAATGAATTCAGATCTCCAGGGCCAGATGGATTACTTTCTAGGGTACTGAAAGAATGAATGGAAGTGGTCACAGAACTTCTCTCAGTAATCTTTGAAAAATCCTGCAGGTTAGGTTAGGTCTCATAATACAAGAGTTACAGAGTGCCATAGACGTTTTTGGAATGACACCAATGGAAAGTATGAAAAAGGATGCCTGGAATGATGTCATGAAAAAGGCTGCAGATGAGAAAATCTGCAAAAAGGGCAAAAAGTGAGGATAAAAGAAAGTAGAATCTGTACTGAGAGAAAAAGATTGTTGCAAACAATGTAGTCAAAGAGAATAAGAAATGGTTAAAGGAGGCAAAAAAGTGGTAATTTGTCATTTTAATGGAAATGAAAAAAATATTTTAGAAGTGGGTGAAGAGTGTTAAAGAGTGAACAAAATTAAACATGAGATGAAATGATTTTGGGAGCAAACCTTGGGATGTGTAGGGTACATTTATGCTGGGCAGACTGTGTGCAGACCATATTTTTGCTCTTCAATCTTTCTCTGAATTTCCAGGTAATACTTCTTTACCCACAGAAAAAATCAATCAGTCAGTCAGTCAGTCAATTAATCAACCAATCAATCAAAAGTTCACAAAGATATGCATGAAAATTGCTCATATATGAATTATACATACCCTGGCCTCCAATTTCTGGATCTGTTTTTTCCCTCCTTTCAGGGCTAGTTGCTCTGCCTCATCAAGACGGTGTTGCAGGTCCTTCACGGTCTGGTCCAGGTTCTTCTTCATCCTTTCAAGATGTGCACTGGTGTCTTGTTCCTTCTTCAGTTCTTCTGCCATCATGGCTGCCTAATAATAAATGAACCAAGCAGTTGAGAAAATGAAGAATGCCTGGTGTGAACTGATTAACCTTTTCAAAGAAAACTCATTCTCCTCACATCAGTGATGGCTTTCTTGGCCTTCTCTTCAGCATTGCGTGCCTCCTGAATAGTCTCCTCCATTTCACTCTGGATCTGGGAAATATCTGTTTCCAGCTTCTTCTTGGTGTTGATCAAGCTGGTGTTCTGTTTAAAAATAATGTAGTCAATCATATTTCAAAAAACACATATGGATTTACCATAATTGTCCAAAGCAGTTAGGAAAGACAAACGGTTTTCCAATTTTACTCAGGAAAATGGAACCCCAGAACTAAAACTGATAATATAAATCTACCCATCAAGAACAAGACTATTGCATTTTAAAAAAGCTATTTTCAAGCTGCTTATCTACCTGTGTGTGGAGGAGCTGCACACGTTCGCTGGCATCCAGAAGCTCCTGTTCAGCCACTTTTCTGGCCCTCTCTGTCTGTTCCAGAGCTGCCCGGAGCTCCTCAATCTCAGCCTGCATCAGGTTTGCTCTGCGCTCAATCATGGCCACTTGCTCCTTCAAGTCTTCCTGGCTTCTCAAAGCATCATCCAAGTGTATTTGAGTATCCTAAAACAGGATATTGCAATATTTGTCTTGGGAAACGGTTGCACAATAAAGATTGCCACTGTTTCTTGAATACATGGTCTATGTGTACCTTGAGCAGTCCTTGTGTGTTCCTGAGGTTCTTTATTGCTTCAGCAGCTTGACGGGTGGCATGGTTGAGCTGGATCTCCATCTCATTCAGGTCTCCCTCCATCTTCTTCTTAAGCCGCAGGGCATCGTTCCTGCTCCTAATCTCAGCATCCAGGGTGCTCTGCATGGACTCTACCACTCTCACGTGATTCCTCTTCAGCTGATCAATTTCTTCATCCTTCTCTGCAATTCTTCTGTCGATATCAGCTTTCACCTGGTTGAGCTCAAGTTGGATGCGGAGGAGTTTGCCCTCTTCATGTTCCAGTGAGGCCTTAAAAATAAAAAGACAATAAAGCAAGCATTATGGAGCTATTATGTGAAAAATTATTAATTAGGAATATCTTACTGGTAGAATCATTTAGTTCATTGCCTAGAGTGCATTTTTGTTTGTTTTTTATTTATCCTATAAAATAATCATATTATTACCTCAGCTTCCTCTAGAGCACTCTGGAGATCACATTTCTCTTGCTCAATCTGCTTCTTCACTTTCTCCAACTCATGAATAGCTTTTCCACCCTCCGCAACTTGCTCCGTGAGGTCAGAAATCTCCTCTATTAGATTCACACAAAAACAGAGAAAAAGTGGACCATCAAATAGAAATCTTGCTGTTTCAGGTATGAACAGAGTACAAAAGGTTATCCAGCCTTTAATGCTAATACAAGTTCTACTGTTCATTTTAATGACTTATATTTGATTGATTGAACGTATCAGCAGCCTAAGACAACAATGAGGAAGCTAGTACAATCCACATGTTGATAAGCAACATCCCCCAACATCCCTCACCATTGGATATCTTGGCTGGTGGGGCTGGAAGTTGCAGTTCAGTAATACCTGGAGGAATATAACTTCCACATCTCTCATCAAAGGAAATAAGACTGGATGAAACTGAAGTAGAAACTTCCTACTATAAAACTATGGACAGACTTGAGTGAGCGCATGTATGAGTATGAGCTTACGTTGCAAGTTTTTGTTTTCACGCCTCAGGGTTTCCAGGTGATCCAAGGATTCTTCATACGCGTTCTTCATCTTGAAGAGCTCTGTGCTGAGAGACCGAGACTCCTTCTGGGAAGCTTCCAGTTCAGACTGTGTTTCCTCATACTTTTGTTTCCAGTCTGCCAGAATCTAAAAAAACCGCAAGAAATAAGTTAATTAAACTCAAAGCTTTTCTGCAGTACATTCCACTTTTAAAACAATAGTAATAATAATAGCAGCTCAAATTACTTTGTCAAAGTTCTTCTGCTTCTTATCTAGAGCTGCACAAGCTGCGTTGGACCTTTCCACATCGATCATGAGGTCCTCCACTTCGTTCTGCAACCTCAGCTTTGTCTTCTCCAGGGAAGCACATTTGGAATTCACAGCTTCTACATGTTCTTCAGCTTCCTGCAGACGCTGAGCAAGCTTCTTCCTGAAGAAACATAAACCCAGTGCTCCATAGTAGTAAATATTTGATTTGGCTGAATAAGCTGCTAAGTGAATCATCTGATTTCAGTAATTCTGCTCCAGCTTCAGGAAAATTTAGGATAAATGAGATTGCAAAATCTCATGATGTTAATATAAATACACAGTACTATTTTAGACACTAATCCCAAGTCACACAATAGAATATTATTCAGCAAACAATGTTTGAATAATGAACAGTTTTTCTCTTTTCTGTAGCTTGAATCATGTCAACTGGATTTCTATTTTCTCAGTGGATTGACATGATTCAAGCTACAGACAATTCCACCTGGATGACTGAGAACCTTCATAGACAGTTTTTCTCTTTATTATTGTAAATGCCCCCCTCTTAAAAAGCCACTCATCTCACACTGCTAATTGATTAGAATGTTTAAATATTTTTATAAAGCAGCTCATTGAACATACTTAGCCTCCTCCAGTTCCTCAGTCCGCTGAATGGCATCAGTCTCATATTTGGTTCTCCATGTGGCAACTTCACCATTTGCCTTGGACAGGGCACGTTGCAGCTCAGCCTTGGCTTCCTGCTCCTCTTCATACTGCTCTCGAAGGAGGTCACAGTCATGTCGAGCAGATTGCAAGCCATGAGCCAGTGCATTCTTGGCCTGCAGAATTAACCAAATATTAGAGATTCTGCAAATCGCCAGGTCATCCTACATAACTGAAAACCATCTTCACAGGGTGAGATTTCACAAGAAATGAGAACAGAGAGAAAGGAACATACAAAGACTCAATAAATACATGAGTGAAAGCAAGGCTTATATTAGGTAAGCCATCTGAAGCAGCCCTGGATGTTCAACACATACTGCGGGTAGGATGAAAGACAATAAAAGATATGCATGATTCAAGTTCCGCACCTTTATCTCTTCCTCAAGTTGTCGCTTCAGTTCCTCAATTTGTTGAGTAAAAGCTTGCTTGCTTCTGGAGAGCTGGGAGATCAAAGTGTCTTTTTCTTCCACCTGTCGTGAGAGTTCACCTGAAGCAAGGAATACATGGCAGTTTTGAAATAAAAGCTGCATTAACATTTTCTGAAGTGAGGAAGGTTCTGGATTTAATCAATCAGCTCAATTCATTTCTATAATCAATTCAGGTTATCTAATGTAGCAAGAGTCTTCATATCAGGCACAAAAGGAAGCAAAGCCATTTCCCCCAAATATGTTTCAGCATTTTACCTGTTTCTGTTTGCAGGCGAGCCCTTTGAGCATTCATGTCATTAATAGTACGCATATGCTCTTCCTCCTTTGATCTAAGTTCGCTTAACTGATCTTCTAGTGTGCGGCACATCTTTTCAAGATTGGCCTAAGCATACATGGGAAAAGAAAGGCAGGCATGCTTTTAAATGATTCCACAGGACCTAGCATTCAGGTTCACTTCTACATATTATAACATACAATATTTAGTTCGGATGCCTGAAGTGTACAAGGAAAGAGAACAGCCTCCAGAAATAAAGTGGAATAAAAGGCATGTCTTGCATAGCATTAAAAAATTGGGAATTATGAAAGTGTACTTTACCAAAATAAGGAACCTGCTAAATATGCAAAAGTTATTCATTTTACACATTGAAGAAATATCATATATATGATATTATATATGAAATATCATATATATAATATATCCCGTTGGGGGAGATGGGCGGTTATATAAATTAAATAAATAAATAATAAATAAATATATATAGGGATGTATTATAATTTATTGAATAGAATATTTATTACACCAGTTGTATGTTATAAATATTGAAGTCTAGAGTTTGGATTCTAATGTTTGTGAACATTTTTATTTTTCTACCCCTGAAATGCCCCTGAAATATTGGGGAAAAACACAATTTTAACTCCAGTACGAAACAAAGAAACTTGTATATAAAGCCAATATATTTCCATTAACTTTTTAATGTACTACAGCATACCTTAGCTTTAGAGACAAATTCCATATTGCTTGCAAGATCATCAATCTCCATCTTCAGTTCACTCTTCTCCTTCTCCAGCTTCTGCTTCACACGCTGCAGGTTATCAATTTGTTCCCCAAGTTCAGCTCCACTATCTGCATACTTCTTCCGGAGGGCGGCTGCAGTGGCTTCATGCTGCAATGTGGCCTCTTCAAGGTCCCGGCGCATTTTCTGAAATTCCGCCTCACGTTTCTTATTCATCTCGATCTGAGCTACCGTTGCCCCACCAGCTTCCTCCAGACGCTCACTGATCTCTTCAAGTTCCCTGGAGAAATCAGCCCGCTGTTTCTCTGCTTTGGCGCGAGATGCCCGTTCTGACTCAATCTCCTCTTCCAATTCCTCAATACGAGCCTAGAGAAAAAGAAGCAACCATGAACCCTGAAACTGTCTCCCGGGGGGCTTAACTCTTCCAATCACAAAGGAGCCACCGTATGACAGACCTGCAACTCCTTGATCTTCTTCTGAAGCTGGGAGCCCAGGGCCTGCTCATCCTCAATCCTGCTCTGGAGTTGACTGATTTCAAAGTCTTTCCTTTACATAACAAAACATAATGGATTAGTCTCCAAATCAAATGTTAAGAAAACTCCACTTAGCACAAAGGTCTATCACAATAGACATTATTACTTACTTCTTCAGCTTTTCATCCAGCTGCTGCCTATCATTTTCCAAATCCATTGTGGTTTCCTGAGCTAGCTTCAAATCCCCTTCTAGCTTCCTCTTAGCTCTTTCAAGGTCCATGCGAAGTTTCTTTTCTTGCTCCAGAGACCCTTCAAGCTGAAGACAAAGAGATCACAATGATTGTGCCATCACAGCAGTACCTCCACCTCAGAGCCATTCTTCTCTGGAGATGATAATGTGCTTACATCGTCCACTTGCTGTTCCAGCTTGCTCTTTGCTTTGGTCAGGGTGTTCACTTTGTCCTCCTCTGCCTGCAGGTCATCCAAGACCTGTTGATGGGCCTCTTGCAGGGCTTTCTTCTCCTTGGTCAGTTTGGCAATGGTCTCGTCCAAGACCGCCATCTCTTCAGTAAGGTTTTTCACCTTTAGAAGTGGAACAGACAGGGTTATAATGTTCTCCTGTGCTCTGAAATGGCAAGAGTAGATAGTAATTTGATTTCAGTATCTTTTTGTCCAGTACCTTGTTTTCTGTAGCATGCTTCTCCTTTTCAACCTTGGCCAGTGTCAACTCAAGATCATCAATGTCTTTCTTCAACTCTGAGCATTCATCCTCCAGTTTCCTCTTCTTGGCTGTCAACTCAGCATTCATTTCTTCTTCATCTTCAGCCCGCTCAGTCAGCTCCTTAATTTTAGCTTCCAGTTGGATTTTGGTTTTGATTAGCTGGTCACATCTCTCCTCAGCATCTGCCAAGCCATCAGCTTCCTATAAAGGGAAAATACAGGCAATTTTGTTAAAATAAGTTTCCTAATTAAAATATTTACACACGCACACAATTCCTTACTCTAGTGGAGAAATAACATTTCACTAAGAAATATGCACAGGGATCAACTCTCAGCATTTATATTAATTGGAACAATAATCAAATGTAAATAGTTCCTGTATATTGGGCAAGTCAATATAATGCAGGAAATATATTCACTATTTATTCATTATTTATTTGATTTGTGATGCTGCCCAACTCTTTAATGAACATTGGTAGTGTTAGTTCACAAAATATAAAAATAAGAATGGTTTACCTGTTAAATCTTTATGTACCTTTAGGTGATCTACTGCTTAATTACAACAGTGTGAAACAGTGTACAGATTTGTAATAAGGTACTTAAAAAGGGGGGGGGCATGGTGGCTCAGCGGGGAAGATGCCAGGCTTGTTGATCGGAATATTGCAAGTTCAGAGGTTCAAATCCCTAGCCCCGCATGACGGAGTGAGCTCCCGCACTAGCCCCTGCTCTTCCCAACCTAGCAATTCAAAAGCATGCAAATGCAAGTAGATTAATAGGTACCACTTCGGTGGGTAGGTAACAGCGTTCCGCATGCGTCATGCCAGCCACATGACCATGGAAGCGTCTTCGGACAACGCTAGCTCTTCAGCTAACAAATGGAGATGAGCACCGGCCCCTAGAGTCGGACACGACTGCACAAATGTACGGGGGGAACCTTTACCTTTGCCTTACTTAATATATGTAGCAATATTGGTAAATTTCTAAATAATGCAAAATATTTCCAGTGAAGTTTCCCCTGCAATCTGTAAATGATTGCTTACTAAGCTATTAATACTGGACTATTCAATAAAAGAACAATGTTTAAGATCATTCTATATGCTTACAGCTTGGACTTGGAGTTGCAAGTCATTTTTCTCCTGCAAAAGAGACACCATTTTTTCTTCCAGTTCCTTCACTTTGGCCAGTGCCTTGGCAAGCTCTTCCTTTGTTTTCTCGAACTCTTCCTTCATGGTGGCCATTTCTTTTTCTGCTTCAGCACTCTTTAGTAAAGGTTTGATCTTGAAATACAGTTTCATCCATGGCCAATGTTTGACGTTCATGAATGAACGAATATTGTACTGAAGAGTGAAGATAGCCTCCCTATCAATGAAGTTAAAAGATACGTCTTAAATTATTTGTAATAAACACAGATCCACCAATCTTAGCCTTCTGACAGAACTGCTTTACATAATTATGAGATTCTCACCTCCTTTCTAACATTTTCTTATATTCCACCCTTGATAAGAAACCACGACACATAGCTTGCGTTCGTGTTATCAGATGGGCCAACTTTTCATCTCTCATTTCTTCTAGGAGACCCAAAAGACCAGCTTTAAAGAACACCTGGAAAAAAGAAAACATTACAGAATGTCATAGTTACCTATGACACTACAAAATGCAAAAGAGTATGTAGAACAAAGACTGATATATACCTTGGTGTGTCCAAATTTATACTGGGTGCTGTCCACATCAATGGATCCAAGAAGTTTCTGAGAAGCTTTCTTGCTGTCAATGAACTGGCCCTCTGGAATGGCACTTGCATTCAGCACTTTGTATCTGGTAGAAAAAAAACACCCCGTGTAAATCTTCCTGTGTTATGCATAGCAGCTTTTTTTTTAATAATTATTTGTCCTCAGTAAAAAAAAATTGAACATAAATATGAAATGTTATAAAATATTTATTCATCTCTCAATATGGGGCTAGGTGCTTTGGGTCGGTCTCCTTTTAGTGAAGGGTTAGTAGAAGGAAGTTGTGTTGTTTTGTGGTCTCCTATGTGACTACTATCCTGGATATTGTTTTTTGTATTTGTTTATATGTGTATTTCTCTCTCTCTCTCTCTCTCTCTCTCTCTCTCTCTCTCTCTCTCTGTGTGTGTGTGTGTGTGTGTGTGTGTGTGCATGCTTAGTTTGTGAAGCTGCCCAGATCATTTGGGAGTTGGGCAGCCTAGAAATGTGACAATTTAATTATGGCTTGTCAAGCTCTTGATAGCCAATTATACCCCAAAGCAACAAGCTCAACAGAGGCTTCTTTAACTAGATTTATTGGAATGAGAAAGAGATTAGATTACAGATATCTCAACAGCTGGATGTTTTTTTGTTTTTCCACTTTCTGAAGCTATATTAACTCCTAGCCTGCTAAGGTGGGAACTTTTTCAGCCTCTTAACTACAGCCTCTGTGTAAACTGGTGAAGATATAATTTTTTGTCCAGGTGTCCAGAATGGAAAGCTCTCTTAAGCTCTAAACCATACCATTACACTGAGAAAGCAAGGGTGTTCAGTTCAAAAGTAATTTATAGTCGGACACGACTAAACGACTGAACAACAACAACAACAAAAGGTTACAAGCCAAGGATATGTGGGAGGGTTTCCACGGTGTCATGGGACAGGCTGGATCTTTCCTCTGAAGACAGAGATAAATGTGTCCTTGGAGGAAAATACCATCCTTGCATATCCTTTATCAGCACTCTTGCTCTCAAATGGAATGATAAATAGGACAGACTGGCCAAATGATGGCATTTTTTGAATCAGCAAGACCCAAAGCACACCCATCCCTAAGCAAAGATGACATTTACAATTTCCTTCCCATTAGTTTCAATGAAAGTGAAACTGTCAAAAGGAATAAAAGTCTGAAAAGGGGGAAATGAGCAAAATTCCCCTTGATCCTCCTCCCATCATCTGCCTACCAATATGGTTGTTATTTTTAATTAATCTAATCCTTTAATAACTTGAATCTGTTTAAACATTAAAATAAATTAAGATAGCAGTACTCTCATGTAGTAGTGGCGTAGTGGCTCAGTGGGTAAGATGCCAGGCTTGTTGATCGGAAGATTGCAAGTTCGGAGGTTCGAATCCCTAGCCCTGCGTGCGGAATGAGCTCCCGCACTCGCTCCAGCTCTTGCCAACCTAGCAATTCGAAAGCATGCAAATGCAAGTAGATGAATAGGTACCACTTCGGTGGGTAGGTAACAGCGTTCCGCGCACGTCATACCAGCCACATGACCGCGGAAGCGTCTTCGGACAACGCTGGCTCTTCGGCTAACAAACGGAGATGAGCACCGGCCCCTAGAGTCGGACACGACTGCACAAATGTGCAGGGGGTACCTTTACCTTTACCTTACTCTCATGTAGAGTCACTACATGAGATGGGCAGCGATAGATGATAGATAAAGAGAGAGAGAGAGAGAGAGAGAGAGAGAGAGAGAGAGAGAGATAATAGAGAGATAATAGAGAGATAATAGAGAGAGAGAGTGATAGATGTATGGAACCCTATAAGAAGGTCAAACTGACCTCTGTTTGAAATCACCATAAATGATCCTACTGGGGAATCCCTTTCTGCAGATGCGGATGCCTTCCAACACACCATTGCACCTCAGCTGATGCAGTACAAGCTCATGATCCATAGCACCTTTCAAAAAGATGATTAAAAAAAAATTAGCACCAAACCACATACAGAGACAAGCACTGTCAGATACCTATCATTCCCCCACAATGCCTTACCAGGCGTTTTTGTTTCATTAGGAATAATGCAACGCACGAAGTGTGGGTGAGTACTTCTCAGATTGCTCATCAGTTTATTTAAGTTCTCCTATAAGACCAGAAAAGAAATATTTTTTGTACAAAATTCCAAAGAAAGCAATGTATTCCTGCAAAGGAAAATCATGTATGCAAACAAGCAGGGATATACAGCTCTAGTGAGTGAATGAATTCTAATGAATTCATCTACTCTAATGAATTCTAGCTATTGGGTGGATTAAAAATATGATAAAGAATAAAAGTCAAATTCCATAACATATGCAACTAAAGCTTCCTTTGATTTTTGGGCTGCTGTCATTTGTGCTTGCAGTGAACCAAAGTGCAGTTCCACTGTAACTGTAACTTATTTTCTTGCTATATAAATATCCATAATGGCACTTGCCTATATAAGTCTAGCTGTATACTGATGGAAGGAATTGCCCTAAGTGCATATGGCTTCTTTGGATTTGAACTTTAAAGAAAAACTAGGATTAACAACTCAGAGATGTATGTTTTAAGCAAAACAGCATGTAAAGCATCATCACACTTTTGTGAATTTTATTTTCAGTACTGATTTTGTTCTACCAGCCAATGTTATTCCATATATTTTCTTTATATCTGAATTATCGAGAAGCACGTGAAGGTGCATTTTAAATCAGTGGTGGTGGTGGTAGTAGTGAGAAGGATATGTTGTACAAATTCAATCCAATTCAATAACTTTCTTAAAACACCCAAATGAATTGTTGTCTTATTATTATGTGAAACTTTTTTTCTTTCTCACAAAGGAATTCCATTGCAACATTATACCATACCCTGAAAAGTGCAGACACAGTCTGGAAAGAAGAACCCTTCTTCTTGGCAGCCTTCTTGGTACTACCCTCTAAAATTGAAATGAACAGAAAAAATAACTAAGCCTTATATTTCTTGAACATTTTTTTCCTCATTCAAGAAAAAAAGCCTTCTCATTACAGCTCTCACCTTCTGGAGGGCGATCAATAAACAACGTAGCTAAAGTCTTCATGGATGACTTTTGATAGAGCCCCACTACAGTGTCATTCAAGGGATCTTTGTTCTTCTCCAGCCAGCCACCAATATTATAATCCACAGTGCCAGCATAGTGTACCAAGGAAAAGTGGGCCTCAGCCTTGCCTTTGGCAGGCTTGGGTTTCTGGAAGTTGGCTGATTTGCCGAGATGCTGGTCATAGAGTTTGTTCTTGAAGGAAATGTCTGTTGCCTTGGGGAACATGCACTCTTCTTCCAGGATGGAGAATATGCCCATGGGCTGGAAAGAACAATGACATGGCTGCTTAGACAGCAACTTGAGAAATTATTGAACTTTGGAATAACATACCTTTTCATTGAAATACACACGCACAAGTGAAATCAGAATGGAGATGTTGAGTAGGAGCCAAATATAAACATGGAAATACACCCTCTCACTGAAAACTAGACTACACCTTCTAAATTATATCATGCATCAATAAGCAAATATAGATATCTAGCATGATTTTATACTTATTATATGATATGTTCTATATATACTTTTGTTTTTATGTCAAGAATTGCTTTGAGCATGCTAGTATAAACTGAATAGAATCCTGTATAATTCTGTTCATTCTTGGACAATTTTCCAGGTTGTCCTTCTAATGAAGCCATTAGAAAAGTTGAGATCTAAACTTTCTAGAAAAATAATAAGGGAAGGGGAGTAGCCAAAGTCTGTAGTGGGCAGGACAAAAACAAGATAATGGTACGTGTAGTTTCATTTGGGATTTTATCAATTATTTTTGAGAGGAACCTAAGGCATTTCTTATCCCATCTGAAGTCTGGAAACCAAAAACATTTCAGAATGCATCAGTTATATATACTATAAAAGAGACCTTCTCAATGAGTTCAATGCAAGCAGCCAGGTCCATTCCAAAGTCAATGAACTCCCATTCAATTCCTTCTTTCTTGTACTCTTCTTGCTCCAGTACGAACATGTGATGATTGAAAAACTGTTGCAGTTTCTCATTGGTGAAGTTGATGCACAGCTGCTCCAAGCTGTTAAACTATAGGAAAAGAAGAGATATTTTTGTTAATACTCATAATTCTTAACAGGTAGGATCTGAACATTAGAAAAGATCTTAAGTATATTTCACTATTGTGCACTACTATTATGCCATTATTTGAGCAATATATTTAAAACTTGTGCAAATTAGTTATATTTTCTATAGCTGAAAACCTTTATACAGTATGTTTATACTATGAAGCCTGTGTTGTTTTATAGTAATTCCATTTAAGTCAAATTTATGATAATGTTTGTTTGTTTGTTTACCAGATTTATAAGCTGCCCGAATCAAAGAGTCTGGGCAGCAAATTTTTCAGAAGATGATACAAATTTGATTTAGTAAAGCAAAACACTGCTTCTCCTGTCTATCACATATACATCTTTCTCCCTGTTTCCTTACATCAAAGATCTCAAAGCCAGCAATGTCCAGCACACCGATGAAATACTGTCTGGCTTGCTTGGTATCCAATTGTTGGTTGATGCGTATTACCATCCATAAGAACATCCTCTCATAGACAGCCTTACCCAGAGCACCGACATTATTGTATACCTAGAATAGCAAGATAATGGCAAAAATCACTACATATAGGGGATCTATATATTTAAATTAATAATTAGTCTCAATCTCTGGTCAATTGCACAATTACTTCAGGGCAGTAAGTCATAGTTAAACTATGTGTTTAATGCAATATTTTCCAAACTCATTGCCCACCATGACTATGGCTGAGAATTCTGGAAGTTCAAATCCATACTTCTTTTTTAAGAAGATATTATATCATTCTTAATTACAGTTTTGAATATTATTATTACAAGCATTATGATTATCAATCCCAATTTCTTGGAGGACGCCAAGGTTTGTGAGGTTTGGTTTAATGTAACATTACCTGCTGGACAGTTTGGCCTTTGGTGACATATTCATTGCCGACCTTGACTCGGGGGAAGCACAGAGCTTTCAGCAGATCTGCTGAGTTGAGGTTCATAAGATAGGCTGCCTTGTCCGCCACTGAGCATAGACAGGAAAGAGTTGGAGGTTAGAGTTTATCTTTATTATAAATCTCATTGTATTCATGCAGTATGGAATAATTAAGTAGTGAACATTAGAATTAGGGTGGAAAAGGTACAAAAGAGCCTTTTGGGTAGTTTAGTTGAGTTCCACATGCCCAATCCTAAGAATGTTCATTCTCTAAAATAATAGTTTCATCCTTCCCCCAAAAAAGTGACTTTTGGAAAAGAGGGAGGTTGTTACAATAGTACTTACTATAATTTTGGTAAAAATAATGAAGACACTTCCTGCTTCTTAAATACTAATAAATATATTATAGCATAATACTTCATAGTCTACTGTCTACGATAAGACTAGCTTTCTAGAAAACATCAGGGAAGCTTGAGTCGTGTGATTTTTGGAAAGAATGACCTCATTTGTTCTGGATTATTAACACAATTTTTTCCATAATTCTTTCAAACACCTTCACTGCCGTCTGGCTCGGCCTGTTCCTCTCGCTGCTTCTGCTTGAACTTCATGTTCCCGTAGTGCATGACGGCCCCCGTCAGCTTGTAAATGGCTGTCTTTTCTTCAGCAGTGAAGCCCAGGATGTCAATGGCTTCCTATTAATTCAATCAATACAAAGGGTTCTGTCTAATCTAGCACTGAGCCAAGGTGGTCATTCAAACTCACCCAAAGTACCATTTTGGCCATTACAGTGCCCTGTAATTTTCTCTATCAGTTTTCCCCTTGGAACATTATGCCTTTCATTATGATGAAGCATCATTCCAAGAGAGCCACTGTAGAGGTAAATCATAGGCCCAAATCCCACACCCACTGAAACATTTAAACCAAATATGATTGCTTGTCTGATCAAATTAATATTTCATGTCCCTGATTCTGCAAATTGCTTACATCAGTTGCCATCAGCTCTTCCTGATCATTAATGCTGGCCACAGATATCTCACCCTGACTCACGAAGTGATAGTCATACGGGTTGGTAGTAATCAGGAGCAACTCTGAATACAAAGAAACACAAGCATGGTTTCATTTTCAAGCACCAGCAGAATGTTAGTGTTTAATAGTCAGAAACGACCCCCCAAACTGATGCTTCTCCTTACCGATCAGTTCTGGCTTCTTGTTGGACATGATCTGATAAAAGATGTGGTAGCTCCTTTCAGCCTTAAGCTGGAAAGTAACTCTGGACTTCTCCAGCAGATCTGGCATGGCAAAGAAGTTGAATTAGACAAGGGCAGGATAGAGGGAGGGAGAAAGAAAGGAATACCTTCTACCAAAATTCCTTACATGTCTCAATGTCTGCTGATGCCAGTTTGCCTGTGGCACCAAAGTGAATTCTGATGAATTTGCCCTGTGGTGAAAATAGTATTTAATTACAAGACATTTTCAATGTATTTAAGTAACTCTACAATAGGGTTGTACAAAGCAGTCCCATTAGACCTTCCATTCCATTCCATTCCATTCCATTCCATTCCATTCCATTCCATTCCATTCCATTCTTCTAATGAAGAAGAGTGTCCTAAATATTGTCACAGTGCAAACTGGAATGATGGCGCCTTTGGTAGATCTTCCTTTTCATTGTGTTTAAATAGGGGCAGTTTCAGTCTCTCTGATCTAATATCAAAATGTATGGAATTCAAACATATTGAGCAATTTTTTTAACCTAATTTGTCTCAGAGGTTTTAAGGAAAAAAAACCAGTAGTTTACAGTTATAAGAACACAAAATCCTTAATAAGCCATGTTTGAAACTTTATTTTAATAATATTTATGATATGATAATTATTAAACTTTATTTATAGTGTAAAATGTGAGTTAATAGAGAAAAACAGTTGAGGATTTTTTATGAGGGATTATTTATTTATTTATTTATTTATTCAATTTATTCCCCGCCCATCTCCCCTGCAAGGGACTCTGGGCAGGTTACAACAATTGCAATAATAATACAAAGCAACAATAATGACAAAGTGGGTTGATGTGACAGTAAAGGCTGATAAAGATTGAGGTGCTTTTTCTTTATTTAATGAGATGAGTCTGTGGCTTGAATCATGTCAACTGGATTTCTATTTTCTTAGTGGAAACGTTTCACTCCTTATCCAAGGAGCTTCTTCAGTCTGAGTAAAGTTAGTAAGGGAATCCTTAAATATGTTTCTAGGCTGGCTGTGTGACCTTGCACCTGGGGCTAGGTCATGGTTATTATTATCCTTCCTGCTTTGTCTTCTGTGCCTAGGAAGATTAAGACCATTTCACAAGCTCAACAGCAGCAGGGTAATCTTAACGATCCTCCTTTAGATGATAAAGGGACTTAGAAACAAACATCTCAAAAATAACCATGACCTAGCCCCAGGTGCAAGGTCACACAGCCAGCCTAGAAACATATTTAAGGATTCCCTTACTAACTTTACTCAGACTGAAGAAGCTCCTTGGATAAGGAGTGAAATGTTTCCACTAAGAAAATAGAAATCCAGTTGACATGATTCAAGCCACAGACTGTTCCACCTGGATGACTGAGAACCTTCATAGACTTAATGAGATGAGATGAACGTGAATGTCAAACACTGCAGATCAAGGAAAAATGTGGTGGCCCAGATAGAGATCAGCACCCTTCTTGCCCTTTGAAAGGCCAGTATCACAATGTACCATGTGAAACTGGGGAGGAGGGCTCATAACCCGGTGTTGCATTGGGCCCCCAGCTTCCTTGAACTGCTCCCGGCTTTCAGTGTTCCAAATAGGACTTGGCCAAGAGGGTTGGACACCCCCATCAGCATCTGCGGGGGTGGGGTGGGGGTAGGCAAGGAAGGACAGAATGACTGAAGGAGCATTGCTTTGTAATGAGACAAGCCCTGCCCCTTTTGTAAATGCATTGTGGTGTCTCACACACATCCCAAAGGGGTGGAGCTTGTGGCCCAACAGCACAGCACTCCTTTTGTTATTTTGATGCTGCTGCATATCCCTGATGTCAGGCATTCTTAGCCTGAAAAACAAGTAATATTGTACGTATTCTAGCAAACTCCACAACAAGGTAGCATTCCCAAATACAACCTGTGGTCTCTAATTCATTGCCATCTTTAGTGGAATGCTAGGAACATTGGCACAAAAGTAATTACCGCCCAGAGTCTCTCCTTGTGGGGGAGATGGGCAGGATATAAATGTAATAAATAATAATAATAATAATTACACTAGTACACTCTAACACATTTTTGAAACTGTAACTTACGAAGCGAGATGAGTTGTCATTCCTCACAGTCTTGGCATTTCCAAAAGCCTCCAGCAAGGGGTTGGCACTGATGATTTGATCTTCAAGGGTGCCCTGAAAAAATAGCATTCCTAAGTCATCTTTTAAACTTAGTGAAGTTACCAGAAAGGAATGTTTAATCTTCTCCCAAAGTTGTAATTCACCTTTAACGTGCCAGTTTGCTGTGTTTCTTCCTTCTTCTTATCAGAAGCTGCAGCAATTGTTGCGAAGTACTGAATGACTCGTTTCGTGTTCACAGTCTTTCCAGCACCAGATTCTCCACTGTCAAAACAGAGTAAAAGACCACACCATTAGCCACTGGGAAACTTTTGTTGACTAGAAACATAATTATTGGAAGTGTACTCACGTGATCAGGATTGACTGATTCTCACGATCTAGAAAGCAAAGAAACAAAGAAGTAATCAGGACTGAAATAAATCTTTGTGTTAACCTTGGGTTATACTTGGACATACTTAGAATCTGATCTGTTTATTTCTGTTATAAATGTTTCTATGTACCTTATACTGCTTCCTTTCAAACAAGATCCTAATACAGTACTGAATTATAAACAAATACTAATTTTGTTTATTTATTTATTATTCCAATCTCAAATTCATTACTCTGCATGATTATTAGCGATAAAAGAAAATATAAAAGCATAAAAAACAAAAAAACAAAACACCAATAGACATAGAAACAGTAACTGGGGTAAAAACAGATCCATCAAGCATAAGTCAACATACAGTAAGCAATGCATGGGCTCAGCCCCACCTCCTGGCCCCTAGATCCGGTGAGAGTAACGAAGAAGAGTTTCAGTCTCTCTGATCTAATATCAGAATGTATGGAATTCAAACATACATATTCTAGCAAACTCCACAACAAGGTAACATTCCCAAATACAACCTGTGGTCTAATTGGACCACTAATTGTCTAATGTGGACCACTGATTTTGCAATTAATTATGCAATTAATTGCATGATTAGTGGTCTCTAATTCATTGTCATTTTTAGTGGAATGCTAGGAACATTGGCAGAAAAGTAATTACTAGTACACATGTACTAGTGTACCATTATACAAAATGGCATTTGGTACCATTAAAATTTTATAACCACAGACAATTGGCCATTGTTATACTTTCTGGAAAGGATAAAGACTTAGTCTGGAAAACTGCTTATCTGTTGTTACTTACCAGTTAACATGGCCTGATACGCATTGTCAGAGATGGAGAAGATGTGGGGAGGGGCCTCTTGTCGCTTTTTCCCCCTGTATGCATTAACCACCTCAGGGTTGTACACTGGCAACCACTTGTAGGGATTGACAGTGACACAGAAGAGACCTGAATAGGTCTGTAAAGAAAAGACAGATTGCTAGTTGGTTGCTTGGGGAAATAAGATATTTGATTCTGAATTCAATGGTAATGCTCAGATTCTCCTTACGTAGATCATCCAGGCTGCATAACGCTCTTTGAGGTTATACAGGACAGCAGGTTCATTGAGGTGGGTCATCATGGCCATGTCCTCAATTTTGTCAAATTTGGGAGGGTTCATAGGAAAGACTTGGTCATCCTTAACAGTCACAGACTGCAAGGGAACAAAAGATAATTCAGTCAAAAGCATGCAGAAGATAACAAAGTCTCACTGTTCTCCTTGCAAGGTATTTCTCTACTTACGTCTCCACCTTCTTTCTTAACTGTGACCTTCCCCGCCTCCTTGCTCTGGACAAGACCTTTTACAAAGGAAACCTTAGGATCCACCACATAGACGGCTGTCTTGGCATCGAAAGGCTTATTTTGAGCTTCAATTCTCTCTTTCTCTGACTTGCGGAGAAAGGAGGCAGCAACCCCAAAAACTGACATCTCGCTGTCAGATGACATGGCTGCAGCTTAACAGAGAGCACTGGTGAAGAGAGAAACAACTCACATGGAGACCACAACTTTAATGTGCCATTTTATGCAACCTCCTACTTTGCTACCATAAGGATGTCTCAATCTACTTTGAAGAAATGTCCTTCTCACCCAAGCAAAGAAATGCATATCTACTAATAAGTGGGTAACCAATCCTTGCAAGAATTAAGAAAACTGGGCACGTTATGGAAAAGTGTATACACTATTTAGCTTCACTGAAAAATATGCATGTCTGCATGGCACACTTAACCCTAATTTATTAAATTAATCTAATTAATTCTACATTTCCATGACATATTGAATCTTCTAGTAACTACACAGCCTGGATTTACACAATTTGCTAAATGTGGTTGTCTAGTTTGTGGTTCAATATATTGGATGAACACAATCACTCTGTCAGGGAGATAACTGGTGGAGAAGGAGGGGGCTCCCTCCAGGGGGATAAATGCATGCGCAATACTAATCGCTTTGCTTTCCTCGCAAGAGGCTAAAGAAGGCCCCGCCCTAGTTTCATGGGCCTTTTCTCTGAGCATCACTAATTCATTTCAGTTTAGCTGGATTTTGTCTAGCAGAGTAGAACAGTAAAACACTAGAGCTTTTACACCAAGTCTCAGTGTGTTCCTTCACTCGAAGTCAGGACACGCTCACTCTAATAATGAATGTGTTATATGTTTCAGAATACAGTACTTCTAAAGCCAATTTGCACAAATATAGACCTTCTTCTTCCCCTTCTTAAATAGTGAAGGTCTGTACTTTTCTCTATCTTTTTGGAAGCCTGGGGAGAAGTTGATGTCAAAAGTGTGCCGGTGGGGAAATGTGATAGATATGAAAAGACTTCATGAAAGCAAGTGCTAATGAAAAGGGCAAAGGCTGGGAGAGAAATGGATGCTCCAGAGATTGGCTAGTGACTAGAAGGGAGGGGTCATGCCTGCACTTTCTAGCCCTCCCCAAATACATCTCTAGTGACACCCACAACAGATCACCCGACTTCATCCCTAAGGCTGTAATCTGACAGTGTCGGAATAAGGACTCAAATACTACTTTTATACAGAACCCTTAGTGACAACTTAAGGCTGTCTCACTCATAAGTGTCATGGAGACAAGGGGAGAAATTCTCATAGTCTGGGCATGATTGTGCTGTGCTTAAGTGCCAGTGAAGACAGATCTTTAGTCTAGTGATCAGGTGCTCCCAGGTGACACTTTTATTTTGTAATCACTCTACTTCATCCTTTTATTTTTAAGGAAATCTGCATTACAGTACGTGTCTTCTACATGTAATCCATCCATTGTTTCTTTCATTTAAAAAAAACCCTCTTTTTTACTTAGCTAAAGTTAAGAAGAGAAAGCTGTTTCCTTATGATGAATAACTTTGAGAGGTTTTGTTCAGGAGCCAGCCTCTAACAACAGCTTTATGCTAAACCATAAGCCATGGAACACACATCTTTATGGTTGTGGGTTTACACCACAGACTAAGTCAAAATTATATTCTACAGACAAACGAAGTCTATGTTTCCTTTGGTCCCTATATTTTCAGTTCTATTTCTCTGCTTCTCTATCTTTTAATCATTATAGTTGCTGTTGCAGAAATCCTAACCCCTATTGCTTTGATAGCAAGAACTGTAGCTAGGCCATGATCAACCCTCTCCATTTATGTAGAATAAAGCAGCTTTAAAACTGGGCCTACAGACACAGCTGGAAAGTTTTAGTCCACTTTGAAGTAAAACAAAACAAAACAAAACAAAAATGGACATGACTTCAGCTATGTTTTCTAAGACTCAATCAAAAGCAAAGGATCATTATCAATCCATGTAACAACTGGCCAAATATGCACATTCAAAGAGGTTCCACTACTGGTATTTTTTTTAAAAAAATTACCACTCTTTGTCTTCTGTGAGAATAAGCCAGTTTGCAGAATCCTGCCATTTGCTTAGAGGGAGCAGGAGATGCTAATAAAGCTCATCTAACAGACTCCAAAAACACTATCATCATCCAATCTTAAAATCTGAACAAAATCTCTACAGGGTGCACCATGCATGGCATTAATAAGGAGGGCTCAGAAACTGTCTGCAAAGCTCAGTCCCAAGAACAAACTCCTTGAATCCCCAGTTCCCCAAGAGTGAGTATAAGCACCATCTTACCTCCTGATGTAGAGAATAGGTGGTATTCAGGCTCAACACTGGCCAATGCTGCAAAATAAAATGTCAGTCTCTTCTTACTGATGGGTTTTGTTTTGTTTTCTAAGCCTTTCAGTTATGAGCCACTGATTAGAACTGAATGAGTATATTTGAAATTCCTGTGAATCCTCTCGCTTTAATAGCAAGGCAGTAAGAATGAACCAGTCTGAGTTGAATGTATGGGTGCTGCACCCATTCAGACCTTCACACTCCCCTGCCCAGCACTTACCTACTACTATCTTAGGAAGGACAGGGCAGGTTTGGCCCTAGAAACACTTTTATACTGTTGGATGAACATAAGAACCATCCCCTGTCCTCCCCCCAGCCATTCTTCACTCAAGGCATTTTTGGCTAACCTTTCCCATAAAGCATTGTTTGGCAAACTTGTCTAAAGACATAATTGTCATTTGACATGACTGGATATAATTAGAAATATTTGATGTCTCTCAGACTATGTGAGTAAATGCCCTATAAATAATGTCACCAAGGATCTAAAGGAGAGAATCTGGACTATTCAAGAAAGCCAGAGCATGGCATAAGGGCCTCTTAAGTTCCATTGCTTTACAGCATCCTGAACACAGATTTTGGGGCACCATTCTGTTTAGGTCATCAGACAACAAAAACGGCATTCTTCATTGTAAAGCACTTATGAGAAACTATTTGCAAAATAAATCTAAAGTCTCAGAAATGATTTAAAAAATGATAAATATTCTATTATTATACTAAGTATTTCTGGAATCTCTCTTCTAATATCTTGGCAAAGTAAGCATTACCATCTTAAGACTGACTTATGTGACCATTTGGTGCAGAAGTGATTTATAGTGGTTTTACATGTATGCGTAATATAGCAGAAGATAAAGCATTTTGCATGCCTGAAGCTCATCACCAGGTTAGAAACACACGCTCAAAGTATATAGTTCTGATTATCTCTTTTAATATATTAAAATATAAACATTTGGGGTTCTTTTGTGATTGCATGCTAAATTTACCATCTTACTAAAGATTACAAGAAGCACATTTTTTAGAAGTGGGTACATACATAAGTAAGATATTACATGTTCAGAAGAAGCCAGATTCTGAAACACAATGGTATGCATCTACCATTAAGAAATATTTATGTCGGAGTGTGTTGGCACACAATTATTGGTCCTATGAATGATTGATATATTGAATATATGTCATAATAATCACATCATCCATAATGTCAAGGAAACCATCCTTGGTGACTTTATCATATTGCAGCTGAATCCAGATGCTCAATTGAATAAGATTTGCGTAATGAAAAATAAAATCTAGGTGGAATATGTTGGCATAAAGATCTACTATGGGAAAAGCAAAGAGCTGCAGAGATATTTTCTCCTTAATACACTGCATTGATAGCTCTGTGTGGGACTGTGACATCTATATTTTAAAGCTCTCTGTAAATTGGAGGATTTGAGAGAACCACAAGAATAAGCAAAAAGCTCAAAATCTAGCTTAACTTTATAAATGAGAAAGTTACCTGGTGATCTGTGTTATTTCATGATCACACCTACTTTTGTCTTGCAAGTAATACCCAAGTAATGCATTTGTAACCAGGAGAGGCAGTGCATAACTGCAATACCTGAGTACCAGACCCAGGCCCAGCTTGGTATGGTCTGAAGACACAAATGCAGGTAATTGAAGTGATTGTAGCCAGTGGGAAAGGAGTCGGGGTTTTCTGTTGTTTCTCAGTATTGTTATTGTTGACATGGTGTTATTGACATTGGTATTGTTTTTGTTTCTTAACTGTGGAAAACCTGTTTGAGACATACCTGTTTTTGTACGTCTCTCCAACTGCAAAAGAGCAAGGGAATGAAGAAGAAGAACCAAGTCATGAAAATAAAACAGTGCAAATTCAGACCAGAGCTATGGCATGAGTAAAAAAAAAAAGACATTTAAAATGAAGACTGGATAAGTGTGCAAACTGTTGCACAACTGACCTTGATTATGATGATAATCATATAATTTAGAGTGGATTTCTTTAGAAAAGAAAAAGTCTATGGAATGATGAACACTAACAAGGATATCTTCTAATATTCAAAGTTGATGAATATATAATGATTTACAGACTTAACTCAAATTCGTGGCATGGAAAATTGCTGAAGGTGATATGTGAATCTAAAACGGGATTAAATGCTTTCAGAGTATAATATGGGCATACATTTATTAATACATATACATACACAAACATAAATACAGTACATTGTACTCCTATCCAGCTGTTATATTCATTTTGAAATCCCTGTGATATTATCTGAGAGGCTGGCTGCATGATTTGGAGCCAGTTAATACCTTGGCATCAGTCCAGGAAGTAGCTAGAGATGGATGCCATTTTCAGGAGTCTTTGAGAAGTTCTAAGAGGCACCACGGAGACCTGAAAAAATCTTAGCAACTCAAAACATCAAAACCCAGTTAGAATTACTGTGGGCTATCTTTGAAGAGGCCAACATTTTAGGAGCAATTGGATAACCAGGAAAGTTGCAATCAAGGAGCAAACAGAAGGAAGAGGTCTCTGTGTTGGGATTTCTCAAATAAGACTTTTATTATGCAATCATTCCACTTTTTTCACAGAATTACAGAGGTCCAATTAGTCTTCTATTTGTAACTTGGGTTTTCTTGGGTTCTTCCTACTTTTTTCTACCTCCCAGAAATATTAAGGAGAAAAAGACTGATTAAAATGTAGACTATCCGGTATTGTCTTCAAAGCACATGTCAGAATAAAACTTTCATGGACTATTTTCTTTTTTTTCTTTTTCACAAATTTTATTAGAGTTTTAAAATATACAAAGTTAAAAGAACAGAAAAGGAAATACAAATCAAAGAAAAAGAAAAAGAAAAAGTGTAGAAAAGTAAAAGAAAGATAAAGAAAAGACATAGAAATTAGTCGACTTCCGATCTATCTATGGTCATAGGAATAGAAAATTATTTCTTACATGCTAGCTTTAAATATAATATTCATATACATTTCTTGTCTAATATGTTTTACTTCTGTATAATCTAATCGTCAAAACCCCATGCAAGCTTTGCTCCACCTGCTTTTTGCAAATAGTCTATTAATGGTTTCCACTCTTTAAGATAATAACGATTTGAGTTTTCTTTTAGTAGACATGTCAATTTATCATTTTCTGCCATATCCATTTGTTTTAACATCCATTCTTGTATCATCGGTAAAGTTTGGTTTTTCCAATTTTGTGCATAAAGAAGTCTTGCTGCTGTAATCATATATTGTATAATTCTAATGAAGTGTTTTTTCTATTTGTACATCTAATAATCCAAGTAAAAATAATTCTGGCTTAAATGGAATTTGTATTTGTAATATGTTTTGCATCAGTGAGTGTATTTCAGTCCAAAATTTCTTTGCCACTTTACATGTCCACCACATATGGTAAAAAGACCCCTCTTGTTTTTTACATTTCCAACATATGTTGGAAACAGTCCCATACATTTTAGCAAGTTTTTGTGGGGTCATGTACCATCGATACATCATCCTATAAAAGTTTTCTTTCAAGTTGTAGCACAAAGTAAATTTTAATCCTTTATTCCACATATCTTCCCATTGTTGCATTTGTATATTATGGCCAACATTTTTTGCCCACTGAACCGTACAATCCTTAACTTGTTCCTCCACCATTTCTCCTTTTAACAGTAATTTATACATTTTAGCAATTAAGTGGTCATCTGTTTCACATAATTGTATCTCGAATTCCAATTTAGTTTGTTCAAATTCAAGATTTTTTTTCTCTAATTTAAATTTCTCTATAAGTTGCATATAAGAAAGCCATTGAAAAGTATATCCTTCTTGAGCAAGTTCTTCTTTTGTTTTGATTACATAATGTCCTTGCTCCTTTTTTAAAAAGTCCTTATAAGTCAGCCATTTATCCTTATTTCTTACTTCTGTTCTATGAAATGCTTCTTGCGTAGAAATCCATAAGGGTCTCTTATAACATAAGGCTGGCTTATATTTATTCCAAATCCTCAACAAAGATCTTCTAATATAATGATTTTTAAAGTCCACATTAACTACAATATAGACTATTGTAATGCGCTCTACATGGGGCTACCCTTGAAGAGTATCCGGAAGCTTCAGCTGGTGCAGAATGCAGCGGCGCGAGCAGTTATGAGTGCCAGAAGATCGGCACATGTAACACCTCTGCTACGCGAGCTGCATTGGGTGCCAGTTTGCTTCCGGGTCCAATTCAAGGTGTTTAAAGCCCTACATGGCATAGGGCCAGGGTACCTGAGGGACCGTCTCGTCCTGATAACGTCGACCCGCCCCACCCGTGCTTGCAGAGAGGGCATGCTTCGGACCCCCTCAACAAGAGAATTCCATCTAGCGGGGTCCAGGAGGCGTGCCTTCTCTGCGATAGCGCCCGCCTTGTGGAATATTCTGCCCCCGGAGGTGAGACTGGCCCCCTCCCTCCTGACCTTTCAGAAGGCCCTTAAGACCTGGCTCTGCCACCTGGCCTGGGACGACGGAGGTGGTAGTGCCTCCTGGGGTTGGCTGGCCCCATAGCTCCACTATCTATTCTGCGGGTCCAAGCCCATCCTGGATTTTATTTTATTATGTTTTGTTTGTGTTTTTAGATATTTTGTATAGTTTTTAAATTTTTATTTATTGTAACCCGCCCAGAGTCCCTTGCATGGGAGATGGGCGGGGAATAAATTTGAATAAATAAATAAATAAATAAATAAATAAAAATAAACTTTAGCTTTGTCATACCACAGATATCCATGCCATCCAAATCTTAATTCATGACCCTCCAAATTCAATAATTTTTCATTTTTCAAAACAATCCATTCTTTAAGCCATACCAAACAACATGCTGCATAGTATAATTTCAAGTCTGAACATGCTGCATAGTATAATTTCAAGTCTGGAAGACCTAGGCCACCCCTTTCTTTTGAATCTTGCAAGACTTTATATTTTATTCTTGGTTTTTTTCCTTGCCAAATAAACTTAGAAATATCCCGCTGCCATTGTTTAAAAGGTACCTCTGATGCCAATATAGGTAATGTTTGGAAAAGATACAAAATTCGTGGCAAAATATTCATTTTAATCACTGATATTCTGCCTAATAATGATAATTGCAATTTTTCCCATCGATCTAAATCTTTTTTAATTTCCGTCCAAAGTGGAATATAATTATTCTTAAACAATTTAACATTTTTGGATGTTAGATATACTCCCAAATATTTTACTTTATCCTCCACTGAATATCCCGTCATTTCTCTCAATTTCTTCTGTTGATGGAAATCCATGTTCTTAGTCAAAACTTTTGTTTTCTGTAAATTCACTTTAAATCCTGCTAACTACCCAAAGTCTTTCAATTTCTGCAGCAATTTCTCAATCCCATCCAATGGGTTCTCTAAGGTAATCACTAGGTCATCAGCAAAAGCTCTTAATTTATAAATTTCTTTTTTAACTCTAATACCATGAATACTATCATCTTGTCTAATATCTCTGAGCAAGACCTCTAAAACCAATATAAACAAAAGTGGTGATAGGGGACAACCTTGTCTTGTAACTTTTTGTATTTCACATGGTTTACTAAGTTCTCCATTAACAATTATTTTGGCAAATTGGGGAGTATATATTGATTTAATCCACTTAATAAAATTTCCTCCAAAATTCATAGTCTCCAATACTTTAAACATAAAAGACCAATTTAAATTGTCAAAAGCTTTTTCATCGTCTATAAATATCAAGGCAGCTTGTTTTTCATTATGTTGTTCCAGATATTCCAATACATCCAGGATATTTCTAACATTGTCTCAAATTTGTCTCTTAGGTAAAAATCCTGCTTGATCTTGATGAATAAAATTTTTAAGAATATTTTTCATTCTTTCTGCCAACACTGTTGTAAATATCTTATAGTCATTATTCAATAATAATATTGGTCTATAATTCTTTGTCGAAATCAAATCTTGCTGTTCTTTTGGAATCAATGTAATATGGGCCTCTTTCCAAGTCTCCGGCATAATTCCTGTTTCTAAAATCGAGTTCATAGTTTTCTGTAAAGGTATGCATAATTCATCTTCAAAACATTTATAATAGGCTGCCGATAAACCATCGGGTCCAGGTGCTTTTCCACTATTGATTTTCTTAAAGGCCATTGTCATTTCTTCTATTATTATAGGATTATTAAGCATTACTCTTTGCTGGTCATTTAGAACAGTTAATTTTTGCTTACTCATATATTCATTGATATCTGCTAGTTGAACATCTTGTTTTTTATACAATGATGAATAGTAACAATGAAAAGCTTCTTGTATGTCTTCATTATTCACCAAAATTCTCCCTTCATGTTGTATATTAGAAATTACATTCTTTTGTCTTTGTTTCCGCAATTTATAAGCCAGCCATCTACCTGGTTTATTTGCAAATTCAAAATATTTTTGTTTCGTAAATTTCATTTGAGTCTCTATTTCCTGTATCAATATCATCGACATTTGCTTTTGTAAAAATTTAATTTGAGTCATCAAAGTATCATCCATTGGTTTATCCCTCAAACATGCCTCTTTACTTTTAATTTCATCTAAAATCAATTGAATTTTCTCTCGTTTCTTTCTCCTCATTTGAGCATTATATTGGATAAAATAACCTCTCATATATGCTTTACTAGCATCCCAAACAGTTTGAGTGCTAGTACCCTTGTTTAAATTCAATAAAAAGTATTCTTTTAACTTCTTTTTACATGTATCTACAATGTCATCTTTCTGAAAAATTGACTCATTTAGTCTCCATCGAAATGTTTTCCTTTTCCCTTTGATGGTTAGCATTACAGGATTATGATCTGAAAGAGTCTTAGGTAATATTTCAACCTTATTAACGTCCATCATTAAACTTTTAGAAATCAAGAACATATCTATTCTAGAAAATGATTTGTACCTCTCTGAATAATATGTATATTCTTTAGAATTCCCATTCATGAGTCTCCAAATATCTTGTAGGTCCAACATGTCTTTCAAGTCGAAAAATGTTTGGGGTAACTTCCCCTGTGTAAGTTTCACATTTTTTTGCGAATGTCTATCTTCCATTGGTAGAATCACCCCATTCCAATCGCCCATAAGACACCAATTCTCATATCATAAGTCCAATAATTTGTCCATTAAGTTTTTATAAAATGTTCCTTTATCAAAATTTGGTGCATAAAGATGGACCATTTTCTTTTGCTTCTTCTTGGTAAGTCACATGTTTCTGTGGAAGAGAGGGAAGTATCATTTTATTTTTCAAATTATCTATAACATTATACCATCTTCCTGTTACCCCTTGCCTATAAAGGTGTATCATTTGTTGTAACAGAAGGCCAGCCAGAAGGCTGTGCAGAAGTGAGATGAACTGGGAAGATGCATCCATAATAAGATGCGGAAGGCAAGATGAGAAATTCAAGAGAACAACTGGATAATTAATTGAACAGTTTTGATGATTTTTAGAATCAGATATGACAAATATAACTAATGTAAGAAATTGTTTCCCTATCATTTCTAGTTCTTTCCAGGCATTCTTAGCAATCATAAGATGAAGAAGAGCAAGAAGTCAAGCTATGAAGCTCAACGGATGAAAACATATCACTTTCTAATGACTGATGAAAGGGAAATGCTTTGTGGTTATGTTAGGAACAGAGCTGTGCATGGTTTGAAAATGATTCCCATGCATTTCAGGCTTTGGCTAAACCAAGCATTTCCCTGCTCTTTAGTAACGGAACCCAGCTTCTGTTTTAACTTGGGGAAAAAAGGTTGTACTGTTTTAAGAGTCGTCTTAATTTGAATGAGTGGTTTCTTTAAGGCAGCAGCATTTTTTAAGCTAGCGTAGAAGCTTGAAAAAAGGCCAGATTCCTTTAATGAATAGGAGAGACATGCTTGGAAGAGGCGTAAAATGCATCTTCCAAATCATTTTAAAACAAGCCCAGTGTTATGATTACATTGGCTTCTCCCATTCCCATCTCTTCTGGCAGACTTCCCAAGAGGAAAACATGTTAAGGTTTAAGGCAGGAAGAACATAAATAGTTCTCCTTTTTCCAGCAGCCCCATATTGATGGCATTTAATCTAACCCTCTTCTGAAAATTTATATTAGATTCACAACCTGTAAAGAAGTGTACCCATTGGAGCATATATCAATGGACACCAACTTGCTAATCTGTAACCAGCTTCTGCAAAATTCCATGCAGTGATTTTCATCAGTGGCATGCTGAAATATGGAATTCCATAGAGGACAATAAATTGCAGGCAATTATGGTAGCTTTAAAGGAGCATTTATTCCAATCATCAAATGCCATACACTACTTTTACAAAAACCTTTACTTACTTACTTACTTCCTACTCCAGGGCAACTTTCTTTTCTCTTCCTTAGCATGAAGGTAATAGGAGGTGCTGATGTGGCTTTTAAATAAAGATATTGAAACTCTTGATGAAAGTTTTAATGCATGGTTTGAGCTAATAAGCCCTTCTATGTCACAACAGAAGTGTCTAGACTCTAGACATTCATTCTAGGTATGTGTTAATTTTTCTTCCTGTGGCTTTATGAGTCTTCTGTAATTCAACATTAACATTTCCTTGAATCGTCAGCTTCATTTTTTTCTATTGACTGATGATATGAAATCTGTAAATAAGAGCTAGGTCAATTTATTTGGCCATATTGGTCAAAGGTTCATAAAGAAAAACTCAGACCAGTATCTCCAGGCCTTGTAAAAAGAGCCACCTCCATATATGCAAGTTCTCAGAATTCATACTTTAGTGTCTGGTTTCCATTCATGACCAGAAAGGTGTAGAAAAGTCTGCCTGTATGGATGTGTATGGGGCTGTCAATTAAGATTGCAATACCTATGCATGCAAGCCTGTGCATCAGAGTTAGATCTGATTTATTTGTTTTTTTCAATTCAACAGAATGTTGGAAAGAAATTATGCAAAAAGACTCTGGATGCTGTCTATCTGCCTGTCCCTCAGCAGGATAACTCTGAAAAGGACCACATTTGGTATGGGGGGAAAAGCTTGCAAACAAAAATTCAAGTTTGAAAATGGGCTGGATCCAGCTGGGGGCTGGAGAGAAAACATTCCAGAACACACACACACACACACCCAATACTATGGGGAAATAGTTAGGCAGCTATGCTGGTCTATGATTGTAATAAAGATTTTATTTGAGTTAAGCAGCTGCTCAGAATTCAGCAAACTGCTCCATTCTGAACCCCTCCCTCCTTCCCAATGCACACAGAAATACACACACACACACACAAATGCAACATGAGAAGTATGCATACATGTGCACATACACATGTAACATGTTACTTTGTTACATATAAGAAGATATAGATGTCTCCTATGGCCACTGTTGATAAATGGGTTACGAAGAATTTGAGAAGCTATGCTTTGCCTTCCCTGCCTTGTTTCTTTTCTGATGGATTAGTGGCTGCATTCACACATGTTTACCTATCTCAAAATGCTTTTCCATTACAAAGTTTTCAGAGTGCTGTATATTTGTAAATTCAAACAACCAACAGCAACTATCCAACATTCCTGGCTGT